>OX578154.1:58875070-60320070 GCA_951213105.1 Amaurobius ferox
GATATATATATGTATGTATATATATATATAGATATATATATGTATGTATATATATATATAGATATATATATGTATGTATATATATATATAGATATATATATGTATGTATATATATATATAGATATATATATGTATGTATATATATATATAGATATATATATGTATGTATATATATATATATATATATATATATATATATATATATATATATATATATATGTATGTATATATATATATATATATATATATATATATATATATATGTATATATATATATATATACTATATATATATATATATATATATATATGTATGTATGTATATATGTATATATATATATATATATATATATATATATATATATATATATGTATGTATATATATATATATATATATATATATATATATATATATATATATATATTATATAAATTATGTATCGTTGTCAATAAGTTCAATTATAAGCGTCCATTCCTCTTTTTAATTTTGGGTTTGTTGGTTCTATTGTACTGACAAAGGGGATCCAGCGTGTCCTCGAAACACCTGTATGCTGTATTATTGTGTAATTTGTGCTTCTATATTTTGCTCAAGTTTCCTTTATGTATCGTTGGTTCTAATGATCACAATTATAGCACGCTCAACTTTATTTTAAAAGTCTTGAAAAAAATCTTTCGATTGATATCAAGTTGTAGAATGTATCACTTCTAGGGATGTGTGGTGGTGGTAAATGACGACACGAATACAAAAATTGTACCGTGGCTATTTTTCACTAAAATCATTGAAGTTTCTTGGTCATTGTGCCATAAAAAACCCTTTTACTTTTTTAAAGCATTTTTCGTTATTGATTGATAGTTATAAGCAGTTAAGTTCACATACAAATATACTTATCAACATTTCCTATTCATGTATCATTTCACATTTAGATATATTTCACTTTTTTATGGATATATTTCACTAGAGATATATTTCTTTAGATATATTTCACTAGAGATATATTTCTTTTAGATATATTTCACTTTTTTATTATTTTTCCATACTGGCGGAAAATAAAATCCTAACACCAAGAAGGAGTTGTGTTAGATAAACGAGCGCTTTTGCACATGAAAGAGGATGCCTATTCAAATTTTGCCTTAGAATAAAAGTGGCGCTAATAGCGCCACTATGATCATGCAAATTATGTTTGCTTTAAATACACGATGTAAACTTCGTGAGCGTTATTTATCGTCCGGACGTTGTGAGCTAGGTTTGAGTCCATAATGCCTTTAAGGAGACGAAGAAGGGAGTATCAGCAGCTTAGTGAGTTTGAACGAGGCCGTAGGATAGGGCTACGAGAAGGTGGATTTTCTTTCCGCGATATTGCAAAAAGACTTGGCAGGGATGTATCATCCACTGTGCATGATTGTTGGCAGCATCGGTCATGGGAAGGCATTGTCTCAAGAAGCCCACGGTCAAGCCACACACAAGCCACTACTGAGAAGGAAGACCGCCGTATTCGATACATGGCTGTGGCGGATCATCTGCAGCAGCAATTAGAGCTTCTGTTGGCCCCAGAGTGACACAGCGGACTGTATGAAATCGATTACTTGAGGGACAGCTCCGAATCAGACGGTCTGTAGCGTTCACACCACTAACTTCGAATCACTGCCATTTGCGACGTCAGTGGTGTCAAGCTAGAGCTCAATGGAGTGCACAGTAGAGATCTGTTGTATTCTCAGATGAGAGTCGTTTCTGTCTTGGTGCAAGTGATGGCCGTATGTTGGTAAGAACGAGGCCAGGTGAGCGCTTGGAACCAAGCTGTCTGCGGCGTAGACACACTGAAGCTACACAAGGAGTTATGGTCTTGGGAGTCATTTCCTATGACAGCAGGACCACTCTCGTTGTTATCCCAAGCACCTTGACAGCAAATTTGTACATCAGACTGGTGATTGAACCGGTTGTGCTGCCGTTCATGAACAGTATTCAAGAGGGTGTTTTCCATTAGGATACGCTCGTCCTCATACAGCTGCTGTCACCCAAAATGCTCTACAGAGTATCAACATGTTGCCTTGGCCTGCGAGATTATCAGATCTTTCCCCCATCGAGCACGTATAGGACATTATTGGAAGACAAATCCAGCTTAATCACAATCAGCATTAACCGTTGTTGATTTGACTGACCAAGTGCAACAGGCATAAAACTCCATCCCACAAAGTGCATACGGCACATGTACGACACAATGCATGCACGTTTGCATTCAAAATCGTGGCGACTACAGTTGTTATTAATGTACCACCATTTCACATTTGAAATGGCTCTTCTCGCGCATACTTTAACCTGTGACCTTGAAACTTTAATCATATAAATATGTTACCTACACAATTGCTTTGCCTAAATTTCATTCATATAAACTAATTTCTTCATTTCTTCTTGGTGTTGGGACTTTATTTTCCGCCAGTATATATATATATATATATATATATATATATATATATATATATATATATATACACAGGGTGTATATGAACTGATGGTCAGAACTGTAATGGGTTATAGAACTCGCCAAAACAAACAACTTTCACGATACAATACGGGGTCTTTCTCTGGGAGTGGATGACACGTCGCTTCAAAATGGAGTGAAGTGAAGACGAATACAATGAAGGCGAATAATGGAAATTTATTGACAAAATGTTTAGAACAAATGCTCAAATGAACGACCACCAACTGCGAGACAGTCGTCACAGCGGCGACTGAGTGAATCGTGTTCACTTTGGAAGATTCCTAGAATTTCACGAATGTCTGCAGCTGTGACGCTAATTCGGGAGACAAGGTCCTCTGTTGACTCGATGGGCGTCTTGTAAACGGCGCGTTTTAGCTGTCCCCAGAGGAAAAAATTCAGGCAGGACAAATTGGGCGATCTGAGAGGCCATGCGACGGAATTACCACGGCCACTCCATCTGTTCGGAAAGGCAATGTCCAGGTAATTCCGCACAATCCTGGTGTAATGTGCTGTCGCTCCGTCGCGCTGGAACCACATAATCACTCAATGATTTGCTGGTGCAACACGTAGTAAATCTGGCAGCACCTGCTGGAGGAAAGTGAGGTACTTCTGTCCGTCTGGGCGGTCTTGTAACAGATACGGGCCAATTAATTGGTCGTGGATAATCCTTGCCCACACATTCACGACGGACCTTTGCTGCTGGCATCTGAAACGTGTAGCATGCTGATTTACTATGTCCTCCATTTTGACGAGACGTTTCTTCCACTCCAGAGTAAGCGCCCTCTCGCGGTTCGCCGGTTGCTTTCCGCCCCCACATTGTATTGGGAAAGTTGTTTGTTTTGGTGAGTTCTAAAACCCTTTACAGTTCTGACCATAAGTTTATATACACCCTGTATATATATATATATGTGTGTGTATGTATATATATAATATATATATATGTATATATATACATATATATATATATATATATATATATATATATACATATACATATATAATATACACATATATATCTATACCTATATATATATATGTATATATAAATTCCTTCTACATTTTTATGCATATTTTGTTTTCCTTACCTCAGTTTAATGTTGCATGAAATAAGAAATTTTACGTGACAGTTTTTCAAAATGCTTTAGTCGAATGAATTATTTAAAAAAAATTAAAGTTCTCCATTTTATGTACTTGGGAATGTCTAAATCATGTAAAATAAAAGTGCACTTTGTAACTACTACTGTATACTAAATATATACTACTGTATACTACAATTGTATTTAACTACTACTGTTCTACTATTGTATACTTTAACAATATATAACTACTACTGTGTACTACTACTGTATACTTCTGCTGTATATAAATACTACAGTATAAAACTATTACTATACTATATAATTATATTATTGTTACAAAATTTTAAAACGTGACTATGAAGTACAAAACTCACAAATATGCTCAAATATAATATACTAGCAGTATACATATTCGTACGGAATATCTAATATAAAGAAACTTAAAATGCACAATTATGTGAAAATTCCTATAGTATTCTAAATGACAATAATTTTCAAAGTATTTGATTATATTATTGCGAACGTGTAATATTCCCACACTGGCGTCCTCTTTTCCGTCTCTGTCGAAGACCAGACTGAGAATGCACCCGTATAAGCAATCTTTCCCATGACGTGAGCCTTGGGTTACCACAAGATGAAGCTAAGAGTAGGGTTGATATATTTAGCGGTATATCGCCACTTTGGCGACATCTAGCGAGTTTTCGAAGATTGGCGAAAGATTGTGGAATAACCAATATTTTAAGATTTAGAGAATTTTAGAAGAAATTCGGGACAGCCGTTCTCTCGTGACAATGAGACACACACACATACAAAGAGATAGACATACAGACATATTTTCAAATTTATTTATATAGTTTGTACTGTACAACGTTTTCTCAAGTCGCTGTTTGGCCATTTTAATAATTTAGTGTTCTAGAGTTGCAAAAGCAGGGTCTATTAAGAGAAAAGCGACAATGCGCTATCCACTAAGATAGTTTGCAGCACCTCTAGTGGCAAATTGACGAAAATCATTCCTACCTCGAAACAAAGCAAGAGATCGAAGCAGAATAGTCAAAACGAAGCAGAATAGTCAAAACGAAGCAGAATGGTCTGTATGTAATATGAAATTGCGTGCACAGACGATATAAAATGAGGTTAAAGATAAAATATAATTATTTACTGTATTGTTTGTCTGCAATTTTTATACAATACTTATTATTTACTACAAAAGTGGTAATTCTAAATAAATAAGCTTATAGATGGATTAACATTTTACCATGCACATTTCTCGCTATTTCTTTTAGAAGTACTTCAGTAGTAAACGAAACTTGCATGAGCATAAATTTCGTTTACCTTATTTTTATCACATGTTCATTTTATACATAAACCGTTTGTATTTTCATACTAAATAGATAACTATCAACTTTGTAACTTAAAATTCATGACTATCTTGTTTATTTTTCGAGAAAAGTATTCTAACTTTTTTCAATTCGCCGTTAGAGGCGCTGCAAATATTCTCAATCAATGGCGCATAGCCGCTCTCCTATTAATAGCAAGGTTCTTCAATATAACGTTAGGTGATCAGCCCGGTAACTAACTAAAAAGTTGTCAGACTGAAGTTGGTGAGCTTAGCACATGAAGGTAAATGGAAGGAACTGAAAATTTATATTAATAAAGCACTAATATCGTTTGAGACAATAATTCAGAAGGAGCCACGATAAGACAAATAACCCTATTTTGTATGTTTTTCTATGGCGAAAGGTCTAAAATGTTTATTTAAACTGCCAATTTTGTAAAAATAAATAATTAGCGCAATGCAAAGTAAAACTGAAACAATAAAGAATATTCCTACGTATTCAAAATTATTTTACCCTTCAATTCATTTTTTTCTCCATGTATTCCGTATTTTATCCTACAACCGTAAAAAAATACTCGTTAATTATACTCATAATAAAGTAACCTTAAATTTAAAAATCTGATGTGAGCAGCACATGAATTTCCCTGCAGACTCAAATTCATTTTCTCTATATTTCTTTAAGAACTCATTAAATTGAGTTTAATTGCACAAAGTAAAACTAAATTTGCATTTTTAATTCAAATTCTGCTTTTATTTGGTAATTAGACATTTTTGCAAAGGCGGCATAACAAAAATGTGAAAAATCTCAAATATCTCGAGAACGGCTAGTCCTAGAGAAATAGAGTTGTACTTATCCATTTCCTCGTCAAAAATTACGTATAAAACAAGCATTTAATTGATACATTTGAACATACGTAGTCTTTTTCTTTAGATATTGACGATTTTTCCGCACCAATTCGTAAAAAACGGCAGGTTGTTCTTTTCCGAATCGTACCGAAATCTAATCAGCAACAGAGTATCCCACAAGTGATCCACTAAATTTTGTGAAATTTGGTCAATTAGTATTTCAGCTAGAGCGGATACATGAATATTTTGCGGGCCATTTTGCAAAAATTTCAAAAATTTTTTTTCTCGAATTGTACCCAAAACTAATCAGCACCAGGATCACACCCAAGGGTCTTACCTGTCAAATTTTATGAAATTCGTTCCATTAGTTTTTGAGTTAGAGGGGATACATACATTGCATACAGACACAGAGAGACACACAGACACACACACAGACAGACACACAGACACACATACAGTCACGGTAAAAATAGTTTTTCCGTATTCTATAGATCCCGAAACGTGTAGATCCGTCGAAAACTCGAGTCGCGATTTTCGACATGATTCCAATACTTTCCCTATACATTACCATGTATTTCAGGGAAAGTAAAAATAATCAAAAATACATATACTAAATACTACGCCTTTCTGTTGCGTCAACCGGGAGTAACAGCTACTTTAACAACACTAGCGACAGCTGGATATAATTCTCAAAGCATTATGGCATTTTCAAGAGTTTCATCCATAAGAGTTTTATTTTCTTCTTTCTAACTCCATGACTTAGCATTTTTTCACTGTTGACGATATGGACCACGAGAGTTGTTGCCAAAACACAGCAATATTTCATATTTTTACAATTAAAAATTACTTGTTAATTTTCATGTGGCAATATCCAAATGTAAACAACCTGAACGAGAGTTTTAATTGCGCTGTGCACACCTTCCCCAGTGATGTCCATGAAGGTAAACGTGAGATCCAAAGAGATTCTTCGTCTCTTCAAAGAGCCCCAGAACAAAATGCGCGTGTTTGCTATTTCCGTGACATCATATGCGAGAGACAAAATAAAAAAAAATATTATTCAGTCACGCCCGGGGTCGAAACCCCTCCCCGTGATTAGTAGAACCCTAGAACCTGCTTCAACAGCTTGAAAACACCTGAATCGAAAATTTGGGACTTAAGAGGGAACTCTGTAGATCCCTTTAAATGTCTTAAAACGTGTATTGTAAGTGTTAATTTTCTTATAGATAATTTTTTCTCTCCCTGCAATACATGGTAATGTATAGGGAAAGAATTGGAATCATGCCGAAAATCGCAACTCGAATTTTTGACGGATCTACACGTTTCGAGACCTTTAGAATACAATAAAACTATTTTTAGCGTGACGTCGGTGTGTGTATCTGTGCAGATTTTGTATCCACTCTAACTAAAAAACTAATTGACAGAATTTCATAAAATTTGATAGGTAAGTCACTTGTGGGCGAATCTGGTGCTGATTAATTTTGGGTGCGATTCGGGATAAAAGAACCCGCCTGTTTTTGCGAAATGGCCCGCAAAAGCCTGTATCCACTCTAGCTGAAAAACTAATGGACCGAATTTCACAAAATTCGGTAGATAAGTTGCTTGTGGATCACCCTGGTGCTGATTAGATTTTGGTGGTATTCGGAAAAAAATAACCTGCCTTTTTTTTGCAAAGTGTCCCTCAAAAACCTTCAAAATTTAAAATAAAAAACTACGTATGTTCAAATATATCCATTGCTTGTTTTATAATATAATTTTATTATATATTATACTTTATTATATATTTTAGTATTTATTATATATTTTATTATTATATATTTTATTATTATATATTTTATTATTTTATTATTTATTTTATTATATATATATTAATATTTTAATATATATTTTTATTAATTTTTAACGAAGAAAAGAATAAGACCATCCCCATTGCACTAGGATAGCCGTTCTCGAGATATTTTTATTTTTTCGTATTTTCTCTACTCCACCTTTGAAAATAAATCCAGTTACCAAATGAGAACGAAAATTGAATTAAAAGTAAATTAAATTTAATTAAAATAAAGAGAACGTGGATAAAGAGAACGCCTGCAGAAAAAGTCATGTGCTGCCCATATCAGATTTTTCTATACTATTGTACGTGAAAGTAGAAACTACAATTTAAAAGTACTAGTAATAAAGTCCGGCTTTAAATGAACTCGCGTATATGAAGCATGCAAGATGTGAAAGATGTCAAACTAAATCTTAATTTACTAAATTCTTATGAAATTAGAAGTATAAAACTATAATTTCATTATTTGTGATTCTAATACAAAAGAGCACATCCGTTTTTAGAATTTGATTATTAAATTAAACAAATTAGATTATAGAAAATTAATGAAATCACTGACATTAAATTGCAAAAACGTATTCAATATATGAGTATGTTTATATCACAATGCATGCAAGGGCACACGTTTTGATTCTCTTTTTAAACGTTATCGTTTACACGTTATAAGTACAAAATGTAGTGAGCATGCGCGGTTTAAAAAAGGGCATTTATTTCACTTAATTGCAGTTCGTTTTGCCAACTCCTTGGCCAGTGAGGCTTTTCACCAACTGAGCTCACCTTCGCCAAATTTTATCACTGCTTCTAATACAACAACCTTGATTGTCGCGGCTACTTTTTACAATTATGATTAAAACTATGAAGGCTCATAATCATAGATATAAAATATCTGATGTGGCCAACACATGACTTACCTTATATAATGCAATGAATTTACCACTTTTACAGTAAAAAAAAAATCTGATGTGGGCAACACATGACTTTCCTTATATAATGTAATGAATTTACTACTTTTACAGTAAAAAAATAGGTTTTTCTTATAGTAGATACTAATATTCTTTCCAAGATATTGAATTTTCGACAATTAGTTGTCATTTTCATTGATTTAGCGTCATTTTTATCCATTTGACGAGATTTACGTTAATTTGGCAACATTTAAAAAGTCGCCAAGTTCGCGACATTCCGCCAAATTCGTCGCCAAAATCTCGCCAAGAGTTATGCACTAAGAAAAAAGTTTTTCTTACAGCAGATAAATGACTATTGGCGTTCAAATACAAAAGTATTATTCAAAGTATATTTTTTCATGAATGGAACGAGCTAGATCCACGAGAATGATGTCACTCAATTTATCGCATGGTATTACATATGAAAAGTGAACATGTTTCTCAATAGGAATTTTTTTTTATGTGACTTTTTCATAATTTTTTTGAAAAATGTACAATATCTCGAGAACGATTCATGTTAGCCTTCTAAAATTTATGCCAATCGTTTTCTAATGAAAAATTACATAAGAAATGTCTATTTGCGTAACTTTATTAGCGGTTTTGATTTTTTGACGATTTTTTCAAAATTTCATTCGAAAATTTAGGGGGGTTCTGAACATTCGATTACGTATAAAAACAATAGGCTTCCAGTGTTTACGTATTGTGATTTTTGTACCAAATTTGGTTCGAATCGGTCCATTCGGTCGTCAGTTATCGTCTCCACAGACTCACTGACACACACACACACACATACACACATACTTTCACACACACACACACACACAGACATCACTCCAAAAATGTTTGATTCGTGATCAGGGATGCTTGAAACGTGCTCTCCCGTCGAAAACTCGAATTCGAATTTTCGACCCCGTCACAATACTTTCCTTATACATTATGTATATAAGGAAAGTAATAGGTTTTTCTTATAGTAGATACTAATATTCTTTCCAAGATATTGAATTTTCGTCAATTAGTCGTCATTTTTATTGATTTAGCGTCATTTTTATCCATTTGGCAACATTGAAAAGGTCGCTAAGTTGGCGACAGTACGCCAAATGTGTCACCAAAATCTCGCCAAGCGTTATGAACGGAGAAATAAGTTATTCGTATAGCAGATAAACGACTATTGGTGACAAAATACAAAAGTATTACTCAAAGTATCTTTTCTCATGACTGGAACGAGCTAGATCCACGAGAATGATGTCACTCAATTTATCGAATGGTATTACATATGAAAAGTGAACATGTTTCTCAATAGGAATTTTTTTTTTATGTGACTTTTTCATAACTGTTTTTGAAAAATGTACAATATCTCGAGAACGGTTCATGTTAGCGTTCTAAAATTTATGTCAATCGTTTTCTAATGAAAAATTACATAAGAAATGTCTATTTGCGTAACTTTATTAGCGGTTTTGATTTTTTGACGATTTTTTCAAAATTTCATTCGAAAATTCAGGGGGGTTCTGAACATTCGATTACGTATAAAAACAATAGGCTTCCAGTGTTTACGGATTGTGATTTTTGTACCAAATTTGGTTCGAATCGGTCCATTCGTTCGTCAGTTATCGTCTCCACAGACTCACTGACACACACACACACACACATACTTTCACACACACACACACACACACATACACACACACAGACATCACTTCAAAAATGTTTGATTCGTGATCAGGGATGCTTGAATCGTGCTCTCCCGTCGAAAACTCGAATTCGAATTTTCGACCCCGTCACAATACTTTCCTTATACATTATGTATATAAGGAAAGTAATAGGTTTTTCTTATAGTAGATACTTATATTCTTTCCAAGAAATTAAATTTTCGACAATCAGTCGTCATTTTCATTGATGTAGCGTCATTTAAATTCATTTGGCGAGATTTTCGTTAATTTGACAACATTTGAAGAAGTCGTCAATTTGACTACATTCCGCCAAATTCGTCCCCAAAATTTCGCTAAGCTTTACTGACGGAGAAATAAGTTATTCTTATAGCAGATAAATGACTATTGGCGTTCAAATACAGAAGTATTTCTCGAAGTGTCTTTTCTCATAAATGGAACGAGCTAGATCCACGAGAATGATGTCACCCAATTTATCGCATGGTATTACATATGAAAAGTGGACATGTTTCTCAATAGGATATATATTTTTTTATTTTATATGACTTTTTGATAATTTTTTTGAAAAATGTGCAATATCTCGAGAACGGTTTATGTTAGCGTTCTAAAATTTATGTTAATCGTTTTCTAATGAAAAATTGCATAATAAATGTCTATTTGCGTAACTTTATTAGCAGTTTTGATTTTTTGCGATTTTTTCAAAATTTCACTCTAAAATTTAGGGGGGGTTCTGAACATTCGATTGCGTTTAAAAATAATAAGCTTCCAGCGTTTATGGATTGTGATTTTTGTATCAAATTTCGTTCGAACATTTTATTCTTAAATGTTGTGATAAAAAATTCTTTTGATTTGTTAATTTGATATTTTGGTTCAAGTGCTACATTATATTTTGCGGCTCTGAATGTTCGAAAATATTCCATTCAACCAAATATTACATAATATAGAAGAACGTCTTCCTTTGCCTAATCTAAATATTAAGATATCCTATCGCTTTGTAAGAACCAACGGAAGAAGATTATTCAACTACAATAAATTATGTAAAACCGTGTCTTCATTTAATATTGAATCCTGTCAATGTCATAAAAATATACATTGTGATCCCTACCACAAGCATATAATTACTGGAAACTTAGATTTTATAAAAGATAATAAACTCAAAAACTTATTACAACTTGGTACTAAGTACCGAATACAAGAATATAATGATATTTATAATGAATTTAATTACGATCTGGACACCTTCATATACAAGATGGCTGTCAAACACAGTATACCTGTACAAATTTTAATGCATGGAAATATGCCTTTTACAGTGCTTTTTGCCAATTCTACCCGAGAAGAAACAAGGATTCTGGGAGTTCTCAATTTCCGTTTTCAATCAAACATTTTAATGAAGAATTCGTATTGACATACACCGACAAAATCGTATCGAATTTTGCATTCACATGTAAAAAATTCTATGTCGATACTTTAACACAATGCTATAAGGATTGTGCCATGTATACATTAATTCCTAGCAACGAATCAATCATCACTAATAGAATAAAAGCACTGTATAAAAGAATTGGTATGGATATTAAATCAGTAAAATTTCCATACTTGATCCTCATTCCCAAGTTACACAAAAAGCCAGTCAAGTTCCGTACTGTAACAGTGGGATGCGGATCATACCTGGAACATGCAAATAAAAAACTTCTGAAATTACTCCAATATGTTATGACTGATATTAAGAAGCAAAACTCCATAATGTTAAAAAACGGACAAGAATTGATAGACCGACTGAAATTTTGCCATAAAGATTTAAACTTCAGAAGCTACGATTTCAGGGATCTGTTTAATAACATCGATTTAACAAACCTACAAATGATCTTGAAAGAATTACATGAAGAGTATAATTTAAAACCATATATAACTCTCAGCAGATATTTAGATTTGATTGAGTTGGTTTTAAATGAAAACATACTATATGACGGTATGCATTTCTACAGACAGGTCAAAGGCATACCCATGGGTGGTGCATGCTCATCAATATTGGCGGATATTTATCTATCCAAATATGAAAGAGGAACCCATCTATTATCGGAAATACCTTATTTCCGTTATGTTGACGACGTGATATTAGGGGGTTATGCAAACACCCCTGACATAGATTTTGCATTCTACCCAAGGGAATTGGACTTAATTGAAAACCCGATCAATGAGGATGGATCGACAGACTTCCTGGATTTGTCAATAAGAAAGCACCAACAGTATGGAATTTATACAACCATACACGACAAGAGAAATTCATACAATATCAAAATTAATAATATTATTGATTGGAATTCAAACCTCACTAAAAATATATTCAGAAATATTATTATCGGGTACTTCAGAAGAAACAGAAACTACAGTACTTTTAAAAAAGACTGCATTCATGAATGTAATAAAATAATAAATGATGCATTAAAAAGAAATTACCCTAGATATTTTTTACAACATTATTACTATTCCTTTTTCAAAGAAAGAAATTGTACATTGTTTGATTCTAAATGAGAATTCTTAATCATATATATTTTCATATCTGCGATCCTATCATCTTGAAGTCTTTTCGCGCATGTGCGACTTTCCCTTATAAAATGTTGTGTTTTCATGCTGGATAGTAAGGTGTATCTCTTCCATGCTTGGTTCCATCTTAGCTCTTTTGTCCGTTCGGGTGCTTCTGTCTTTGCACATGTGGGAGATTGACCATTGAGTTACATTGGTGCCGTGAGCGTTGCCCGGGTCGTAAAAGCTGCTTTAAGCGGGAAAGGGGTGTCGCAATCCACCCCTGTCATTCTATGCAAATCATATGGTCACTCCTGTTCTCGCTTATTTTTTCTTCTTGTTTATATCCTTGTATTCCACTCTGGATGCAGAGCTGCTAAGCGCCACATCCTCTGTAAGGTTTCTGTTTTCTCCTTTACTTAAATAGGAGTTCTGTTCGTAATATACTTATTTTTATATGTATATATATATATATATATATATATATATATATATATATTTTACAACTTTCACTTATTTTGTATATATTTAAAATGCGATAAAATTAAACGATAACTCATATTTACACTAAACTTAATTTATACTGTAAGGAAGCCTACTTGAAATAGTTTTTTCCTCTCTATGCCGAGACAAGCAAAATTCAATTAATTGAATTTTAAAGAAAAGGTGCCAATTAATTAAAACAAAATATAACCACATGCGTAATGAAGTTTTAGAGTTAAATTAATAAAAAAAAACTACGCAATACACAGAAAGACAAATTTAGTCTGAAGAAAAGAAATATATACAACAATGAGATCAATTAAACCGGACGTTCACTGAGTTATAAATCTTCTATATTTCTTTCGAATTAACTAATGAATTAAACGAAAAAATTCGAATGTGTTTGTACAAAAGTTCGGACACCATTGAGTAAAATAAAAGGGTTTAATCAATGACAATTTTTTTCTTTAATTTGTTTGCAATAAATTTCCCTAATATGGTATCATTAATGATTTGATATTGCTGTGTATACATTGAGTTGTCCATATAATTTGCTTTTGGTATTAGTTGGAATAGTTTCAAACAAGTAATTTAAATCCGGAATAAATATGAATAAATTTGCTGTTAAGTTATTTAAATCTAAACTTGCTGCATATAGAGTTTATGATGTAATTTGCTTTTAGTATTAATTGAAATAATTTTAAAAAATCTGATGTGGGCAGCACATGATTTTCCTTATATAATGCAATGAATTTACTACTTTTACAGTAAAAAAATAGATTATTTTTATAGTAGTTATTTATACTCTTTCCAAGATATTGAATTTTCGTCAATGAGTCGTCATTTTCCATGTCGTCATCATCAATAAGTCGTCATTGATTTAGCGTCATTTTTATCCATTTGGCGAGTTTTTCTTTAATTTAGCAACATTTAAAAATATCGCCAAGTCGGCGACATTCCGCCACATTCGTTGCCAAAATCTCGCCAAGTGTTATGGACGAAGAAATAAGTTATTCTTACAACAGATAAATGACTATTGGCTTTCAAATACAGAAGTATTACTCAAAGTATCTTTTTTTATGAATGGAACGAGCTAGATCCACGAGAATGATGTCACCAAATTTATCGCATGGTATTACATAGCCTAGTGGTGCAATTTCATTACTAATCAGTCTATTGTTTCTATATAAAGGGGTCGATAAATATATTTCTGTATATATTAATATGAATATTCGAGTCCCAACGGATAAGAAAACAGTAATCAAATTTAAAATCTTCTTTTTTATCGTATATAGTAAAATATCTTGCTGTGATATCTGTTTCAATGATACTTGGATCAAGACATTGTAAAATATATGGATTTGGGTGCTTAATTTTAATTAAGGTTTAGATCAGCTGGGTAAAAACTGAAATCTAATTTTAGATTGGGGTCTTTTGACCCTGCTATCACATCGTCCACATATCTCAAATACACGATATCATTATTGATGTGAGCTTGGGTTTCATAATTGTATAGATAAATATCTGCCAATATTGACGAGCACCCACTCCCATTGGGATGCCTCTTTTTTGTTGATAAAAAGATACTCCGTCATATAGTATATTCTCAAATAATACTATTTGAATCAAAAACCTGTAAACTTTGATATCAGTACTATTGACATCAAATATTAATTATGATTACAGCATAATTTCTAAATTTAAACGATATTTAAAAATCGCTAGCTGTACACAGCGGGAAAAAATGGATAACATATTTTATTTTGCCATGAGTCACGTGGTGTCTTTGAATATCAGATGCGAAATTATTATTTCAATTTTTATTTAAAAATCTACCCGACACATATATTGCTGACATTTTATGTGATAATTTGAATATTTCCTAAAATTTTCGAAGCAATTTTAGAGTTTTAACTTCGTTTAAAAAATGCTTGAAAAATTATGTCCTTTAGGGTTCAATGTATTTCATTTTTACAATCTGGGTTGAATCCAATAAATCGGAAATTAATTGCGTGATATTTCTAATTTTTTCCTACATGTTCCGACAGACCGTCTAAACAACATACTGAAATCGTATTTTTATACAGTCATTTATACAGCAGTTATCGTGCAAATGATAACCACATATCGTGCAAATGATAACCACTCTAACCACGTGCAGTTATAACCACTCTTCAACTATATTGAAAAGTGTTAAAAGCTATAAAACAACTTTATTGGCATTAGATAAATATCACGAAAACTGAAATGTGGAACTTGTGGTGACTTTATACAAAACAGAAATGCTTATGATAGATATTCCTTGTCATTCATGTGCAATCTCCTCATTAAAATGCCAAGACATCTAGTTAATGTAACAAGAAATGAAAGATTTTTGGCGAAATTTTTGGCGTGGAAATATAAGGAATTTCAAAAAGTATCTTTCATCTACTCGGAACTAGAACGACAAGAATGATGCTAACAAACTTTTCGCATAATATTGCATTTGGAGCGTAAAATTATTTGACGGCACTTACTACATTATAAAGCAACTTTTGTGATAAATTTATTTGCAAAAGTACAATATCACGTGAACAATTCATTCTGGCATTCAAAAGTTCATATCATTCGCTTTCTCATGAAAATTTTCGTTTGAAATATTTATTTATTTATATATTTATCATTATTGAAGGATTTCATTTTTTACTTCTTTTTCAAAAATTCATTCAAGAATTGGGTAATTTTAAAATATACGATATCGTTTAAAATTAGAATAGTTTCAGTATTTACTGATTGCTATAACCGTGCAAAAATTTTGTTAAAATAATGTACTTGTTCGTGGGATATCGTTTCGATAGTGTCGTGGACACACCCGAATGCGTACATAGATATAAATATATGCAGTGAAAATAAAAAGAATATTTTGACCGGTCTTTCTAAAAAATCAACAAACCCATATTCAAGCTAAAAGCCCTTATAAAGAAGGAATAATATTGTGATCATTGACAAGAAATGCAAGTGTAACCTGTGGTACGACATTTTGGAAGGTATTCTTTGCAATCCACATACCTGAGATTTTTATGAGGCATAAAAGAGATAATATTTATTTTGGGTTTATACGATTAGAATTATCCATCAATCTTTAATTTATGTACATTTTCGAAGTGATAACACACCACACTTAATAATGTTGCCCTGTATTTGTATGAAAATATATTATTGTCAATCCTTACTAATTTGACAATACTCGTCAAGATTGTTTCTGACAATTTTCTAGGACATGAATACTTTACTTTAACTACTCAGCTTTTCCGTGATGATTTTTCAAAACTATATTATATGCGTTTCGTGAATTTTAAACATCTCTAATTTATATATCAAGATATATAGAAATTTACTTATCATTGATTGTTCTTTCTAAAAAAAAAACAAAAAAAAACTGTAAAATACCACAGATTACTCCAGAAAACAAATAACATTATAAACCCATCCATTGATAAATTATAAATTCAGCATGCGCGGCATGTATTCGATTTTATCATGTCGCTAATAGGCAATCTCTCCATTCAATTGTTGGAGATTTTCGGCCAACTGAAAACAATCCCTACCCAAAAGACGGAAAGGTGCTCATTTTAGTTCTTATTATTTATTACTTGGTGAATAATTACTCTAGAAAACATGCTACTTTCTATAGAAAATATAGAAGTGAAATTATACGCACAGAATAGGCTACTTTAGAAAATATTTCATTAATCCATCGGTTGATTTAAAATAATGTATTTCAACCGAGCCGCATGATACATTTTTAAAACAGACTAACGTTCCTTCCACAACCAGCAGCCAGTGCATGGGGTTGCCTCGGCTGTTAGAACAGCATAGAACAGCAACAGTTGAGGGCACTCCATACACGGGGGAGGGGTTGTTGATTGTTGAAACCCAGACCGTCCGACCTACCATAAAGGTGTAAGGTAACTGTTTGGACGGTCGGGAAGTGCCACCCAATTTAGACCGGAACCCAGTGGGGGAGGCATCCACAGGGACCGTACCCTCCTTCCCCTGCCACCAACCTCTCGGAAGGACTTTCGGACCCACATGTTTAACGTGATCGTACTCCGCATGAACACGGCGGCAGTTTTGGCAGTGGCTGGAATCGAACCCGGGCCTACCGAGTGCAACTCCATAGCGCTAACCAATGGGCTACCGCGCCCGTGCACGGGGGAGGGGTTGTTGTTGTTGAAACCCAGACCGTCCGACCTACCAGAAAGGTGTAAGGTAACTGTTTGGACGGTCGGGAAGTGTCACCCAATTTAGACCGGAACCCAGTGGGGGAGGCATCCACAGGGACCGTACCCTCCTTCCCCTACCACCAACCTCTCGGAAGGACTTTCGGACCCACATGTTTAACGTGATCGTACTCCGCATGAACACGGCGGCAGTTTTGGCAGCGGCTGGAGCACGGGGGAGGGGTGTAGGAGCTCAATGAGATTACTCCATGCTTCCGAGGATAGTGTAGAGTTTCCGTGACTTTTGGATATTTTTCGTTCCATGCAATTTCCACTGTTATTTATGTGAATAACTCTTTTTGTTTATATCTAATAATATTTATGTTATATATTTTGATTAATAAATACAATTTGTCCAAGCTCTATATCCCGGGCAAGCCCCACCGGTAGCATATGTTAGTTTCCTATCCACGGTTCAAGGAAGCATTCCACGTTCCTTTCAATTGCCCCATTTTACCACCTGTCACTCATACCTGGAATGAATACTAAATCCCTTTCATTCAAATAATTGTTCTTTCGGTTAATCCCTCATCTTCCGTGACTTGTCTGTTGTGACAAATATCTCCCGGAACTTGACGTTTTGCAATTCTAACAATGGAGAGACATAATACATACTTTCCCTCAACTGGCAAGGGTTGTTACAGGTGTTACAGTTGTTTAATGGAGACAGTCTATTGAGGCATGGGGATTAACCAAGCGGATTTTTCATTGGATAGGGTAAAGGAAAGTTATTATTTCAGAGTAGCCAATATCAGAGTGACGAATTAGTACATTACCTAGCTTTCAAATCTTCAGAATAGATCATTCCAGTAATAAAATCAAGGAGAAATTATTTAGTGTCCTGTGGCAAGTTGAGTTAGTCATTAGGCATGTTCTGATTCATTATGTTCTCTAATTTAAATGGGAATAACGTCGAAAGGCATTTGACTGTTTTCTTTCACTAAAGTAATTGGCAGTTTCCCAAACCGTTGATCTGAAACAGATATTGTTACAGCTTTAGAGAAAAATTGGACAGAATGGTTTCCAATAAACAAAAAAATGAATTCTTGGCAGAAATTGTAACATTTTTTCAGCCATACACGGATTCTGCTGATAGAGGATTTAATTTTAAATGGTACAGCGTTACAAAAGCAATAATAGAATTTGATTCTCGAATTCTTGTTTTGGATTTCCAAAGAGTGTTCTTCAATTATGTGTTTCAACTTATGAAAAGATACAAATGCAGTGACTGTTTTATTAACGCAAATTTGCTCTGTCTTATGAGTTGTTCCGAATATTCTAATTATTGGATCAAGGACACAATGAATTATGGACTTGCATCTCGGAATACAAAAAATAACAAAAGGAGTTGACAATCACTTTAAGGTTATTCAACACATGAGAGTACCGTATCGAAGAATAAATGGACTTTGTACATTCAATCCAATAAATATTGCACTCAGAGAAGCAGATGAACAACGTATAAAAATATTTTTACAATATGGAGTATGTTACCAACCTCTCGTAGATGATCCTGTGGAATGAAAGTATATCACCGCAGTGTTGGCTCACATGTAAGTACTACATTTTTATTATAATTATTTTCAGTTTCTGTTTGTTATCCAAGGGTAGAAATCGGGAAAGTATTAAGTATCTAATTTGTTTTGAGTATCATTGAGGAATCTTAATATTTGTAAATTAAATCGAACATGTATGTTAAAAAATATTATTATATATATTTTAAAATCTTTCACTGTAAATCGTTAAAGTTTGAATTGTTTCTTTTTATATCAAAATATTTATGATTTGTAAAAATATTGTATTTGCATTTAAAATTCCAAAATTGTTTCATTCAGAACTAGATTATTCACATATTAAAATTTTTAAGTAATTACATTTATTTCGGCATGAATGTAATTTTTTTTTAATTTTAAGTTATTGCTTTTACATATAGAAATCATTAAAGTTTTGAATATTATACATTTTATTATTTTTTAATTCTAATAAAAGTAATGGAAAGTTTAAAATTTGATACTGCTCCCAAGACTCCAACAGAAGACGTCTGAGATATGAGAAACGAAATTTGAAAGGGTTTTTGACATTCTGAAGAATTAACAATAATTTTTATTGAGGCGCGTCACTATCGCATTCAATCAGTGTTATTTTTTACCTGTAACCGGGATTTAGGTGAGTTCACAATCACTCTTCCGTCATTTCTTTTAGCATAATGTGCGAAATTTCCTCTACTTTCATTCTATTTTGTCTAATACATATATATATATATATATATTTATATATGTGCGTGTAAATGTATGTATCCATGATACCTTGCGTTTTAATTCCAATCCTTGTATTTTGACGCATGTGTAATCACTAGCAAGAACTTTTTACGCATGCGCACTATTATGTACTTCTTTTCACCACAATCCTAGTTCACTGGGAAAATAGCATAATCCAAAATTTTGAGTAATAAATTTTTTACTTTTCATTTATTATTTAATTTTTTTTGTGATAATTAACAGAAAATATGAGTTGCGCAGTCAACTAATTTTTGTTTAATATAGAGAGATATAGCCAAAATGAATTATGATTTGCTTATCCTTCTCTAAGATATATAGCATCAATTGAACCCCTGGGCGGTTTCCTCAAGTTTCGGCTATTATATGTATTTACGTTTCAATAAATTTAATTCAAAATTAATACATGTAAATGTTAATACTTTTCTCTTTTTAGTGGTTCATCATCGGGATTGTTTGAAGTCGTCAACGACCAAGAATTTCTGCGTAGAATTGACTGGTTCTATGGCCGTGAACGTAGGAAGAGGATTCTGATGATCATCAGATTATTAATGATACTGCTTCAGATGGGACGTTATACAAAAGGCTTTGCAAAATCCATCCGGTGTCATGAAATGATATTTCAAAGCATCCCAGAACCCCACATCACAAGCTTAGAAGTCACCGATTTTACTTGTCGAATATTACGCCCAACAAGTAATTTTATATTAGGCTTCCAGAATGACATTGAACTAGCTTTACCAGAGAGTCGACATGCTCTACAACCAAGGTCATTGCGTCACCTCAGCCGGTGTCATGTGAGACAGAACCTGAGGAGCGTCGGGAAACTTCCTTATGGGGTGATGAAGATTCATCTTCCAAAGATACTGAAAAAGTATATCCTGCTGCAAGAAAGTGATACCTTTGACAGCTTGTTTCATTGGCCAATTTAAATATATGTACAAAAGAACGTTCTTTCATATCTAGGAAACAGTCTAATGTTTCTTTTTCAGACGCATGTTGTTTCTTTAGGAAAAAACCTGAGGGGTACCTTTTCAGTTAAATTTCATATGACTACCACTGGATTTTTTTTAAAGTTCAAGCAGTGTGAATGAAATATTTTATGTGTTATAAAATGAACATCTCTAAGTAATCACGGTGTGTGAAACATTTTTATTGTGATATTACTAAATTTATTTCAATCTCAGTTGTAAAATTCATTATTCACAGATGGAGGCATTTGTTTGTTAGTCTAAATTTATGTTGATTACATTTTAGCTAAATTTAATTTACCAATGGAATTTTGCTGGAAGTACTGAATGAGTACTTTGATTGATTAGTGATTTGTGTTATTGGACATATTGTTGAAAGCAAGCACATTGTATGATACATGTAAAAGTTATTCATGTGTAAATATGTTGCAAAAATATCATTTGTAACAATCGTTTTGCTCTATATAAAGCATCTGTTTAATATAAAAAGTGTTTGATATCATCTAAATTTTTGTTCCAATATTTTTCTGTATATCTTTCAAAATAGTAATATTAATTTGCTTAATTATGGAATTGTAAATGGTTATCGTAAATCTAATGAAACATTAAAACATACGAAAAATAAAAGATCCCTGAGCAAAAATTTCCGCGAAGAAATAAATATTCCTAAGTTCATACATATTTTACGATTTATGTTAAAATGTTATATTATATCCGAAATAAAAAATGTACATGAAAGTTTTCACACACATTTTTTTATTTGGCATAAGCTACATTTTTATAAAGGATGATTCAATTTAGAGATCTGGTGTCAGATCTCTCTGTAGGAAAAGTACAAAAAAATGTTAAAATATTAAATATTACGTGAAATAAAAAAATGTATATGAAAGTCATTATATTCATATACCTGTTTTTTATTTCACATAAGACATATTTAAAATGAAGTGTGATTCAAATTAAAGATCTTGTATTCAGACCTCTCAGTAGGAGAAATATAAAAATATGTTAAAATGTTAAATCTCATATGAACTTAAAAATATATATGAAAGTCATTGTTCTCAAACGCATTCTTTTATTTCACAGAAGATACATTTCTTATGATGGGTGATTCAAATTACAGATCTGGTGTCCAGACATTTCATTAGGAGAAATTTAAAAAATATTAAAATGCTCAGTCTCAAGTGAAGTTAAAAACTGTTTACTAAAATCATTGCTTTCATACGTATATTTTTTATTTCGCATAAGATAAATTTTTTATAAATGGTGATTCAAATTAAAGATCTGGTGTTCAGACCTTTCATTGGGAGAAATATAAGAAATTGTTAAAATGCTAAATATCATGTGAAATTAAAAAATCTGTTTTGGCAGCATATGACTTTCCCTGCAGACTTATATCGACGTTCTCTTTATTTGAATTAAACATAATTCACTTTTAATTCAAATTTCGTTCTCATTTGATAACTGGACATAGTTTCAAAGGTGCCGTAGAGAAAATACGAGAAAACTAAAATATCTCGAGAATGGCTAGACCTAGTGTAATGGGGTTGGTCTTATTCTTTTCTTCGTTAAAAATTACGTATTAAACAAGCATTTAATGGATATATTTGATTATACGTAGCTTTTTATTTTAAATTTTGGCGATTTTTTGGGGCCATTTTGCAAAAAGAGGCAGATTATTTTTTCTTTAATTCTATCAAAATCTAATCAGCATCAGAGTGACCCACAAATAACTTATCTACCAAATTTTGTGAAATTTGGTCCATTAGTTTTACATCTAGAGTGGGTACAGACATTTGCAGGCCATTTCGCAAAAAAGACGGGTTATTTTATCCTGAATTGTATCCAAAACTAATCAGCTCCAGACTCGCCCAAAAGTGACTTATCTACCAAATTTTATTAAATTCGGTCAATTAGTTTTTTAGTTAGAGTGGATACATAATCTGCACAGACAGATACACACACAGACGTCACGCTAAAAATGGTTTTTTCGTGTTCTAGAGGTCTTGCAACGTGTAGATCAGTCGAAAACTCGAGTTGCGATTTTCGACATGATTCCAATCCTTTCCCTATACATTACCATGTATTGCAGGGAAAGTAAAAATGTATATTTAATTCATGTCATTGTTTTTATACGCATTCTTTTTTTTTTCACAGAAGATGCATTATTTATATAGTGTGATTCAAATTAGAGATCTGGTGTCCAAACCTTTCATTAGGAGAAACATAAAAAAATATTAAAATGTTTATTCTCATGTGAATTTAAAAAATGTATATCAAAGTCATTGTTTTCATACACAGTTTTTTATTTAACATAAGATATATTTTTATATGAAGGGTGATTCAAATTAGAGATCTGGTGTTCCGACCTCTTTGTGTTAAAAATTTCTTTGCAGGAAATATTACAACCAAATTTCGTACACATACTTTCCTGAGTATGTGGTTTCGATTAGAGAAGAAAAAAATTGTTCACATGTTGGCCGCCGGGAAGCCGTCTCCGCACCGTGCATATTGCATAAATTACCTTGCAAATACCAGCAGAAGGGTTTTCCAAAGATTACAAATCGTAAGTGGTCCTCTCCGTAAACCTTTAAATTTCGAAATGCTTTAAGTGCATCAGAAGCATTGCTCTTTCCGTCATAGAAGGTTTTAACAACTTTCCAGAGATCTAGTGGTTCGAGTTTCATGAGCCTTCACCAGTCGTACATCTGAGAAAAAATTTTGAGACTCCTTTTAATGTCGGCGATTGTAAGATATAATTCATACTATGCAAATTACGTATTCAGTAATCAAAATTTCAGCCATGGCAGTCGAAATTTGAACGACATTTTTCTTCAGAAAACTAAACCGCATACTCTGGAAAAGATGTGTCAGAAATTTTGTTCCGTTCCGTCTAGTAGTTCTTCCGACATAAATGTTTAAAATACGTATATCTAATTTGAATCACCCTGTACTTGCTAAATCAAAAGACCAGATTCGTAACATTAATGTGAATTTTCAACTTTTCTTTCCGATTTCTTTCAATTTTACCGCTATTAAAATTTTAATTCTGAAATGCGTTTATGAATGGCAACATGCAGTGACTCTCAGCGATTTTATTTATCAAACATGTAGAATTAATTTAAAAAATGTCATAAATCTGTGTCATATCTCGACAACAGAATGCACCGGCAAAACCTTACATTGGTAATAATGTTTATAGAGATGGTTACGTGTATCAATCCTATTTTCTCCATATTTCCCATTCAGAACAATTTCAACTTACATTTTATGATTAAAAATTCTTATTAACCGAAAACTCACAGGAAACTCATTGTTTCATCCATTGTTTCAACAGTATATTGAACATGTTTGCCTGCTATTTGAGCATGGAAAAATGTAACATCGACTCAGAATCAAAGCTGTGCACCACAGTTCCACTTCTTGTGGAAGCTCTCTACCTCTCTAGGCGTTCCGTCCGAAGTACGGTGTGGAGGTGCGTATTCGGATATGTTTGTCCCACCAATATTCATTTTGACACTGAAATTAGGAACAAGAAAATTTAATCATGCATAAAGCATTGATTATGAAAGTCTACCCATCTGAAAACCAATTCATATTTACAGCAGTTACCATGTAAACGCTCAGAGAGATAGAATGAACAAACTAATAAATACTTTACATCTATGTTGGAAAGCGTTAAAAACACTCTGTTTTTTAATCGTGGGGGATGAAATGCCAAATGAGAATTTTACGCATTATTTCATTTTCAAATTCCTGCCATGCTTTTTAACTATATAAGCATCCAAGAAACCCTACTTTTTCATATTAAAATAACAAAATACAATCTTTAAGGAAATTCGGAGTCAGTTACCGTTTTGAATGTATGTAACGACATCAATTTCAGCTTTTATGGGAAATTTAAAAAGAGCAGTGCACTAATCTAATTTCTCATGCCAAAACTTTTCCTTTTCCAGTAGCTTGTGATTTCATATTTATTTTGTTTCTCATATTTTGCAAATAAAAATGTGAATAATCTGTATGGTTGGTCCAAATAACAGACCCATAGCATGTTCGTTTCGATTGGCTTGAAAAAATATTTCAATTGCTTCCAAGTTTGACCATGTATGCTTCTTCGCGTAAGGGTTTTAATAACGGCACTAATAACGTCACAAAAATTTTATCTCGTCTAACTTTAACTACAGCGATAGAAATTGTTAAGTTCCGTGATCATTGATTCATAAATATTATAACCCTTTAATGCATAATTATGTCAAAATTTTGTTCTATGCAGACATGTTAAGAAAATATATAAACAAAGCCGAATATTTACCAAACCGAATGGAAGATAAAAGTCATTCAATCGCCTTTATCTTCCATTCGATTTTTCGTGCCAACTCGTATAGGCAAGTTTGAGAGTCAAAATTGGACTTGAAAAGGTGAAGTCTAATTTAACGTTTAATAAAGTGAAAAAGAAATTAATGCAAAATTTATTTATTGTTTCATCGTACGCAATCCTATAGATTGGCGAGGGTTGCGTCAGGAACATATTAACTCGAAGATCTGAATAATTTTCTCTTTTTTCTCAAGAGAAATTTAACTCGAGTCTCAACACAAGTTTATTCGCTTATTTTATTTACAAAATGTAGCCAAATTTATCGCCAAAGCCCAGCTACCCACAACTCACCGTTATGACAAGTGCAAGGAATTAAAGAGAAAACAAAATTTTGAATTTACAGGTACTTGAGAAGAAGTATTTTGTTCAATGTTGCATAACAAGGTACAGGATCTCGACAAAAAAATAAAATGAAAGATAATATAAATTTGAATGCGTAAGATTTTCTTTATTGAATGAATTCTAATTACTTTCCCTATATAAAGTATAATGTATAAGGAAATTATTCTGACGGGATTGAAAATTCGAAGGCGAGTTTTCTACGGAAGAGCTCGTTTAAAGCATGGCTCAGCCTAAATCTAACGTTTTGAAGTGGTGTGTGGGTGTCTGTCTGTCTGGTCTTACATTCGGTTTACCGAAAATATGATAACCACCTTCTACAAGTGAGCTAGACATATGGAACTACGTAATTAGTTAGACAATTTATCTAAGAGAGCAATTAAAATATTTTTCAAGTTCAGTAATTAATCAAATTGGAAAATTTAATAAATTTAATAGGACATTCCCAAATTTTATGAATTTAAGAAGAGAATGTAAATTTTTTAATAATTTTAATTAAAAAAATATATTAACTTCAATTTGAGATAGGGAATTTGAAGAGAAAGTCATGTATTTTGTCAAATCAGAAGATTACGTCCAAAACAAGGAATTATAGTACAACTTGCCTTTCAGCATTCTGAAAATATATAATTATATTTTCATAAATTAACTGTTATTAGTTAACATTTTGGAGATGCCTTTTCCTTCATGGATTTTCGAAAGTTTAAATACATTTTAGCAATTTCTTGTTTTGTGATTCACCATATTCCCATTGAGTTAAATAAGGAGATAGTAATGCACTTTTTCAATAAAAGGAAACTGGGAAATATTTCATAAAACACTTGTCAGTTTTCGTTTAGATCACATACTATGCACAATTTCACATTGTTAAAGTAGGATTAAGAAGCATTCAAGTATCAAGTTTGGAAATGTATTCTATGCGATCGGTTTGAGATTTTTTTTCTATGAAATTGCAAAATCGCTTCATAAAAATATTTTTAAAAGATGTAAAAATATTTTGTGTGTTTCTTTTTTACAAAAGCAAGTCAGCACCAGAATCTCCCTCAAATGACTTCTCCATAAAATTTTTTTGGAATTTGGTACATTAGTTTTTGAATTCGAGTGGATACATACATTTCAGAGACAAACACGCTCACAAACACATACACACTCACACATACTTTCACATACACACATACTTTCACACACACACATACTTTCACACACACACGTATTTTCACACATACGCACGCACAGACATCACCTCAAAACGGTTCGATTCGTAATCAGGGATGCTTGAGACGGGCTCTCCCTTCGAAAACTCGACGTCGAATACTTTCCTTGTACATTATGCATATAAGGAAAGTGAAAACATAATTGATGCAAAAGAAATCAAAATTAAAAATCTGATGTGGGCAACACATGACTTTCCTTATATAATGCAATGAATTTACTACTTTTACAGTAAAAAAAATTGGTTTTTCTTATAGTAGATACTAATATTCTTTCAAAGATATTGAATTTTCGACAATTAGTCGTCAGTTTCATTGATTTAGCGTAATTTTTATCCATTTGGCGAGATTTTCGTTAATTTGGCAACATTTCAAAAAGTTGCCAAGTTGGCGACATTCCGCCAAATTCGTCGCCAAAATCTCGCCAAGCGTTATGGACGAAGAAATAAGTTATTTTTACAGCAGATAAATGACTATTGGCGTTCAAATACAAAAGTATTATTTAAAGTATCTTTTTTCATGAATGGAACAAGCTAGATCCACGAGAATGATGTCACCCAATTTATCGCATAGTATTACATATAAAAAGTGAACATGTTTCTCAATAGGAAATATTTTTATTTTTTATTTTATATGACTTTTTGATAATTATTTTTAGAAATATACAATATCTCGAGAACGGTTCATGTTAGCGTTCTAAAATTTATGTCAATCGTTTTCTAATGAAAAATTACATTGGAAATGTGTATTTGCGTAACATTATTAGCGGTTTTGATTTTTTGACGATTTTTCAAACTTTCATTCGAAAATTTAAGGAGGTTTTGAACATTCGATTGCGTATAAAAACAGGAGGCTTCCAGTGTTTACGGATTATGATTTTTGTACCAAATTTTATTCGAATCGGTCCATTCGTTCGTCAGTTATGATCTCCACAGTCGCACTGACACACACACACACACATATACTTTCACACACACACACAAACATCACTTCAAAAATGTTTGATTCGTGATCAGGGATGCTTGAAACGTGCTCTCCCGTCGAAAACTCGAATTCGAATTTTCGACCCCGTCACAATACTTTCCTTATACATTATGTATTTAAGGAAAGTAAAAAGAAACTACAAAGAAAACATTAAAGATTTCTAGTTATTTAACATTTTTAGGATTAATTATGGATGACAAACTCTCTTGAAGCTCACTTATTTATTACTTAAAAGAAAAATGTTACAACATTTGTTGTAATTTTAGGACGATTGCTGGGAATAATTGGGGATTATTAGAGGTTTTACTAACGTTTGGAATCAGATTGTTATCGTAAAACTTACTACATGAGGTTATGGTATCTGAAAAAATTACAGCCTGTTTTTGCGGACCATTTCGCAAAAAAGTCTGGTTTTTCTGTCCAGAATCGTACCAAAATCTAATCTGCACCAGAATCGCTCACAACGTGACTTACATACCACATTTTATGAAATTCGGTCAATTAACTTTTCAGTTAGAATTTATACATACATTGCACAGACAGACAGACATCACACAGACATCACATTAAAAACAGTTTTTTCGTGTTCTAGAGATCTCTAAACATGTACAAATGCCGAAAACTCCATTTGCGATTTTCGAAACGATTCCATTACTTTCCCTATATATTACCATTCATTGCAGGGAAAGTGAAAAATCTGATGTGAGCAGCACATGACTTTCCCAGCAGACTCAAATTCATTTTTTCTTTATTTCTTTTAACACTCATTAAATTGAGTTTAATTACACAAAATAGACACTAAATTTGCATTTTTAATTCAATTTCTGCTTTTATTTGGTAAATGGACATTTTTCCAAAGGTGGCATAAAATAATGCGAAAAATCTCAAATATCTCGAGACCGGTTAGTCCTGGAGTAATAGAGTTGTTCTTATGATTTTTCTCGTGTCAAAAATTACGTATAAAACAAGCATTTAATTGATACATTTGAACATACGTAGTATTTTTTTAGATATTGGCGATTTTTGAAGGGGCATTTCGTAAAAAAGGCAGATTGTTCTTTTCAGAATCATACCAAAATCTAATCTGCATCAGAGTATCTCACATGTGATTTATTTACCAAATTTTGTGAAATTTGGTCAATTTGTATTTCAGCAAATTGACCAAATTTCACAAAATTTGATCAATACATGAGTGAATACATGAGATGTTTGCGGGCCATTTCGTAAAAAAAGGCGGGTTATGTTTTTCCGAATTGACCCCAAAACTAATCAGCGCCAGGGTCACACCCAAGGTTCTTACCTACCAAATTTTATGAAATTCGGTCCATTAGTTTTTAAGTTAGTGTGGATACATATATTGCAGAGACACACGGACAGACAGACAGACACATAGACAGACAGACAGACATACACACATACGTCACGCTAAAAATAGTTTTTTCGTATTCTAGAGGTCTCCAAACGTATAGATCCGTCGAAAACTCGTGTTGCGATTTTCGAAACAATTCCAATACTTTCCCTATACATTACCCTGCATTGCAGGGAAAGTGAAAAAATAATTAAAGGAGGACGGAAAATAAAATATATTGAATGGACAGAGTGTAACAAAATTTCCTATAACGCAGTAATTACACCAAAGCGTTACCCATTACTTTGTGCAATAAAACGAAAAATTTCAGCTTGGAATGGTTTTCTTTCTTTAATCTTCCCGCTAGTAATAGCAAAAGGGGTTATACAGCAAAGAATTATTTTTGATAGTATCTTCAAACGAAAGAGGGTTAAGATAATTTTGAGAGGTTTTGTGCAGGTAGTTTTACAAGCTTTGACATAAGAAAAATAACAACGCTTTTAGAGAAGAATATACTAAGAGAGAAAAAATTGTGTAAAAATGTTAACCAAATAAATTAATTTAAATAAGAGAACTTTGACTTTTTTTGATAGTCTTATAATTCTTATATAGATGAAGGAATATCTTCATAAATTTCGAAATTAGAGAATTCGACAGTAAGTACGTTTAAATGAATTTCAAACATATATAGAACAAATTTGGAAAATATATCCATTTGTGCACGTGTGTGTATTCCTGAAGTCCGGACAGATAATTAAGATCGAATTTTAGTACTTTTCTAAAAGTTTTTGGGTGGATAAGTAATGTAAAAAAATTGATGTGGAAAGCATATGACTTTAACTAGACTCAAAGTTGTTTTCTCTAAATTTCTTTCATGATTCATTAAATTGAGGTTAATTACACAAAATAAGGCAGAAAGCTATTTGAAATTTTGTAGGTAGATAAATAATGTAAAAAATCTGATATGGGCAGTACATGGCTTTTCCAACATACCCAAATTTATTTTCCGTTTATTGTTTTCATAATTCATTGAATTGAGTTTAATTGCAACAAATAACAAGGGTAATTATTTGAAAATATATCGAGTATGCAGTTTTAATTCAATTTTTGTTTTCATTTAGTATTGGACATATTTTCAGAGCCGACATTGCGAAAAATGACAAATAACTGAAATATATCAAGAACTATTTGGCCTAGAGTAATGGTCGTATTATTTTCTGCCGTACAAAATTACATATATTAAACAAGTATTTAATTGATACATTTCAACATATGTAGTCTTTTATGTTGGAATATGATAATTTTATGGGCCATTTCGCAAATAAAGCCTGGTCCGATTTATACCAAAATCTTGTCAGCATCAGGGAGATAAACAAGAGACGTATTGGAGTAATTTTATCACATGCAGGTACACACAGACAAAAATACGTCACACTAAAAATAGTTTTTTCTGGATTCTAACGTACTCAAAACGCGAAGATGCATGGGAATCTCGAGTTGAGATTTTCGACACGATCTCTATAAATTACCATGTACTTTCTCTATAAATTACCAAGTATTGTAAGGAAAGTAAAAATCTGATGTGGACAGCACATGACTTTCCCTGCAGACTTATATCCAAGTTCTCTTTATTTTAATTAAATTAATTCACTTTTAATTCAATTTTCGTTCTCATTTGATAATTAGACTTTTTTTCAAAGGTGGCGTAGAGAAAATACAAAAAAGCTAAAATATCTCGAGAACGGCTAGACCTAATGTAATGGGATTGGTCTTATTATTTTCTTCGTTAAAAATTACGTATGAAACAAGCATTTAATGGATGCATTTGAGCATACGTAGTTTCTTATTGTAGATTTTGGCGATTTTGCTGGCCATTTTGCCAAAAACGGCAGGTTATTTTTTTTCGAATCGTACCAAAATCTAATCAGCACCAGAGTGACCCGCAAGTGACTTATCAGCCGAATTTTGTGAAATGCGGTTTATTAGTTTGTTTGATAGAGAAGATATAAGCTTTAGCGGGCCATTTAGCAAAAAAAGGCGGGTTCTTTTATCCCGATTTGTACCCAAGACTAATCAGCACCAGATTCGCCCACAAGCGACTTACCTACAAAATTTTATGAAATTCGGTTCATTAGTTTATTAGTTAGATTGGATACAAAATCTGCACAGACAGACAGACAGACAGACACACACACACACACACACACACACACACACACACACACACACAGACGTCACGCTAAAAATAGTTTTTTCGTATTCTAGAGGTCTCGAAACGTGTAGATCCGTCGAAAACTTGAGTTGCGATGTTCGGCATGATTCCAATACTTTCCCTATACATTACCATGTATTGCAGGGAAAGTTAAAAGTAGTATTGATATAATTTTCAGCAGTTTCCATAAATAGAATTAGAATTGTCCGAAATTGAAAGTTTCCATAGCATGATTTGGACAATCTGTATAATTATAGGAGCAATTGGAAGATCTTAAATCATAGCGACCTAATTCAGATTAATTTTTAGATAATGACAATAACTTTCAAAAGAATATTACATCCAAATATGCACACAAACGCACACACAGACACACAATCACACAGACACATCGACACACACACATACACACACACACAGACACATACACACATAGACACACACACACATAGACACACACACACATGTGGTTAAACAATTATTACAATCCGTGAATACTGGAAGCTTACTGATTTTATACTCAATCGAATGTTCAGAACCGCCCTGAATTATCGAGTGAAATTTTGAAAAACTCATCAAAACATTAAATCATTTAATAAAGTTAGGTAATCAGTCATTTCTTATGTCATTTTCAACTAGAAAATGATTGACACAAATTTTAGAACGCCAGCATGAACCGTTCTCGAAATTCTGCCCATTTTAAAAAAAGAATTATCAAAACATCATATAAAATAAAATAATTACTATTGTGAAATATGTTAACTTTTCATAAGTAATAGTATCATTGCGATAAATTTGGTGACATCATTCTCATGGATCTAGCTCATTTCATTCATGAGAAAAGATACTCTGGATAATACTTTTGTCTTTGGACGCCAAGAGTCATTTTTCTGCAATCAGAATAACTTATTTCCCCGTCTATAACGGTTGGCAATAATTTGCCGGAATGCGGCCAACTTGGCGAGTTTTTCACGCTTTGCCAAATTAGCGAATATGTCACCAAATTGATAAAAATGATGCTAAATCAATGAAAATGATGACTAATTGATGAAAATTCAATATCTTGGAAAGAACATAAGAGAAGACTATAAGAATAACTCATTTCTTCGTCTGTAACCCTTGACGAAAATTTTAGCGAGATGTTGACAACCTGGCGACTAATTCAAATGTTGATAAAGTGACAAAAATGTCGTCAAATTGATAAAAGTCAATTGATTGATTCAAATTGACCAAATGAGAAGTAATGTGTCGTAAATTCTGATTTCCGTAATATGACGGGTTTACATTCTAGTCTATAAGAAATGCTCTTCTCTCCGTTTGTCTGTAACACTTCGTGATGCATTTGGCGAAGTTGGCGAATAATTTAGCAAAGTATGTTCAACTTGGCGATATTTCGGCCAAGATTGTCAAAAATATAGTCAAAATTGCAAAAATAACGCTAAATTAATTAAAATGACACTTAGTTGATGGATTAATTATTAAAATATTTTAATATATGGACTATATCGCTTATTGGGGATGCTATCAATATTGATAATTGTTATTTAGAGTTGCGCGGAATTTAAGTTACTTGGGTACTTTGAAGTAGTTTTACATGTTGTCATCCGGACAATCGCCAAACGTACAATTCAACGATAAAAACACAGTACCGTGTTACTTATATATCACTTTTTGACTGTAAAAGTAGTATAGTCATTGCATTATATAAGGAAAGTTATGTTCTTCCCACATCATATGTTTATATTATATAGTGATTATTAATATTTAAAACTCGATTTTGTCTTGTTTTGAAAAACCGTTTCTACTTTCAGCAATATTGGTTTATGTGCATTGTTTCTGTATACAACCATATTGGTATATGTAATGCAACATATTTGCCCACGGCATGTTTCATTTATTTATGTCTGCAACTTTTTACGATATTCTGCAATTTCTTCACCATCTCGAAATTCAACATATAGAATTACTTAAAGTTTCTCAATGGCCACTGCTAAGTCCAATAAATTAAAATAGTGATTGCTTTAGAGAAATTCGTAATCATCATTCACACATGATAGCATCACAGTCTTCATATCAAGTTCCAAATTATGTATTACTTCAAATGTGATGTTCTACTATAACGTCATTATAATATAATGGTTACCATTTTAATCTCGGTGTCGCCTTTCAGTTTTGAAGCAAATATTCTAGTTTAAATAATAGCGGTTTGTGGGCTTTTCTACATAGAACATATGTGTTGACTTCTCCTGTGAGCATTTGCGTTTACAACCTCTAACGATATTCTATTCAATTTTTCGCTCAAGTTCAAAGTTTAACAAATAGAATCACTTACAGTTTCTCTGATTCTCAATGATCACTCAATTTATCCCTGACAGAATCACAGTCACCAAGTCAAAAACTAAGTGATTGCTATTTAATACCAGTATTGCTATTTAATATGCAGTATAACGTTGTCTGTAGAATTATATACATATGTTTTTCTTCAGTAGTTTGTAACTGGAATGATGAAGTACAACTTTAATCTAGATTTCCCCCCAATACCATACATTGGTTAAGTTTGACTGTTTAATGTTTAAACAAAATTCCCTTCAAATGATCAAATATTTTAAAGAAACACTAAGAAATTCTTATATAAGATTTATATATAAGATTTTTCAATTGGGACAACACTCTTGTATGATAATGTTCATCTTAACTGGTTAGACGTATCTAAGTGGCAGGATTTTTTAAAAATCCCCTTTCTATCTCCACAACAGGATTTCGTTTTTACTTTGTCTGAACCGTTTTGTGTCCATCAACATAGTGTTTATTGTTTGGAGTTTCTCTCGAATAATTAATTTGAAAAGTTAATAAATTTGATTTAGAGCATAGCTAAATTAAAGGTACTTTGACATTTTTTATGCGTTCGGAATTTTTTTTGTTAATTCGAACTGGAATTTCAACGGAAGGAACATTTTAAGCATCCCTAAACTCAAATTGAAATTTCCTGAGCTGATGACATGTGTATGTATGTATATTCGTGTGTGGCTGTATATTCGTGTTTGTGTATGTGTGTATATGCATGTTAGTCTGTGTGTATTCATGTGGGCCAGTTTGTGTATGTGTTCGTGTGTCTGAGAGTGTCTCTGTGTGTGCGTCAAATGCTAGTGTCAAACGCTCTGTGTAGCGCCAAATGCTAGTGTACTTTTTAACATTAAAAATTTTAGACCGTGAATTTTGTCCATCGTTATTTTACATTGAAAGAAGTAAAGTCGGTGCATTATGTAAGGAAAGTGATGTGTTGCCCACATCAAATTTTCTATCACCCTTCGCCAATGGCGTTATGAACTTTCTTTGATGACATATGGTGACAGGTGGTATACTTTAGACTAAGATACCAAGTACTAACGTCAAGTCGATGCCTGGACAATAAAATATTAGTTCATGTAAACAATTTCTAACGCTAAGCTGACACCAAGTCTTGACGTTAAATTCGAAATTATTTATGATGAGGCCATAAAGTAGCCCCACACATGGAGATAGATTACGTGGTCGCCAGGTCCTGAAACGGTTACGCCCGATGTGAATCCAGCCAGTGAAGGGTTTCCTCACACAAGCTCATCAGCCAATGGGCAGATGAAGAGGGAACCAGTTCGAGGAATTCAAGGGCGATAAAAAGCACAATAGATTTAGATACGAAGAGAATTCAGTGAAACCCTAGTAAGAGACAGAACATATTTACCAAAATATTCAGTCTCTTACTCGGCGACTCTTATTGATTTGTGACAAATGTCACAATTTAGATGAGTTAAGGAGAACTCATATTAAAAATGAAAACTGCTGTGTCCAAAAACGTCTCCAGATAACTGTGCAGGCCGAACCAGAGATACCCCTATTATCGTACATGAAGACAATTGCAATTAATAATGAATATGACTCTAAAGTTAATCAAAAATTCCGCCTGTCCCTACACTAGTAACACCTGCATCAAAAGTTTATGTAAACAAGACAGATCAATCATGCATAAAGCATTGATTATGACATACTTTCCAACTGAAATGTAATTTTTTTAAACGTCTCTAAAATGCGATGCTTTCAACGGTAATATGCTGAAATTATTACAGTACAATAATTTGTTTTACTTGGAAACTTAAAACTTCATCCTAAAAGGCAATGAAATGAAAATATATGAAATCGGCTGCGTGGCTATGAAATCGGCTTCTTCTTTATGTAAAATCTATGAATATGCCATTGATATTACTTACATTCCAGCCTCCAGAGCTAAATAATTTTTAACAAAAATTCAGCAATTTTTATACGACTCATTGTACAATCACTGGTGCATATTCTGCATCCATTAAAATTAGGCTTCGTTGTAGAAATACTCAAAGTTTGATCATTTAAACTTAAAAATATTGTAAATGCGTTAGAGCAGAATATAGATGCACAGAGATTACGCAAAAATAAAGCGATTTTAGGATGGATGCAACACTAAATATAAATGTAACAGAACTATAAAAATCACGATTTTTCTCTGAGATAAAAAGTTGGATGTCATATTCTATTTTGAAGTCGGTCACGTGATCTCTTCATATAATGTGGGGGGGGGGGAATTATAATTTTACTTTTTATTTTAAAAACTACCGAACATATTTTGCTGATATTTTTTCATATATTTCATTTGGTAATTTGAATATTTCTTAAAATTTTCGAAACAATTTGTGAATTTTAACTTCGCTTAAAAATGTTTGAAAAATTAGATCCCATAGGATTCAATGTATTTCATTTTTCATCCCGGGTTCAATCCAAAACTAATTGGATGATATTATTCATTTACATTCCCATGTGTCCCACAGACCATCTCAACAACATACTAAAATTTCAGTTTGATAAAGTCATTTTTACGACAGTTATTGTGCAAACGTACAGACAGACAGAATAACAGACAGAATAAACAAAGTCATAAACACATGAAGTGTAAATTGTAAATGAATATCGGAGTAATTCTTTTAATAATGTCAATAATAATTTTAATAAGTATTAAAGTTGAGAAAAAAATATCTCATCATTTTAGAGTGTTGAACTTTAATGTTTATTTTTATGAATTATATTATTCACAGGTTATGCATATGATGGGTATTGACGAACACATGCAATGTGCAGAGTTATACTATATGAACACATAGATGATTTAAAATCTTCAAATAAAATATTATCTTTTAAACCTAAATATTTAAAAAATCTGATGTGGGCAGCACATGACTTCCCCTGCAGACTCAAATTCATATTTTTTTATTTCTTTAATAATTCATTAGATTGAGATTTATGGAACCAAATAACACTAAATTTGTATTTTTAATTCAATTTTTGTTTTCATTTGGTAATTGGAGATTTTTTCCAAATCGGCGTAACAAAAATACAAGAAATCTCAAATATCTTGAGAACGGTTAGTCCAAAAGTATAATGGAGCGTGTTATATTATTTTCCTCATCAAAAATTGCGTATAAAACACGAATTTAATTGATACATTTGAGCATACACTACATAGTCTTTTTTTAGATTTTGACAGGTCATTTCGTAAAAAAGGCAGGCTGTTCTTTTTTTGAATCGTACCAAAATCTAATCAATATCAGAGTATCCCACAAATAACTTATTTACCAAATTTTGTGAAATTTGTTTAATTAGTATTTTAGCTAGAGTGGATACATAAAATTTTTGCTGGCCATTTCGTAAAAAAGGCGGGTTCTTCTTTTCCGAATCGTACCAATTTCTAATCAGCACCAAAGTATTCCACAAGTAACTTATCTGCCAAATTTTGTGAAATTTAGACAATTAGTATTTCAGCTATAGCGGATTAATGAAATTTTTACGGACCATTTTGCAAAAAAAGGCAGGTTCTGTTTTTACCAACCATACCAAAAACTAATCAGCGCCAGGGTCACATCCAAGTGACTTACCTACCAAGTTTTATGAAATTCGGTCTATTAGTTTTTGAGTTAGAGTGGATATATACATTGCACAGACATACACATAGACAGACACACACACAGACGTCACGCTAAAAATAGTTTTTTCGTATTCTAGAGGTCTCGAAAAGTGTAGAACCGGCGAAAACTCGAGTTGCGATTTTCGACATGAATCCAATACTTTCCCTATACATTACCATGTATTGCAGGGAAAGTAATAAGGAGTAATTAGCTTAAAATAACCTCTTTTAATATAATTTATTTCACCTAGTTTTTGTTATTCAATTATCGTGCCCAATCCTCTAAGACATACAAGCAAATGAAAATCTATACTCAAACGACATCTTTCTAATAGTTAAATTAAGATATATCTCACTGAAACCTCCATAAGTGTTCGAACATAGAAGCCAATTTCCGAATATACTCGTATAATAACCTTTCTTAAACTTTCGTCTAGCAGACGATATACGACAATAGAAGGCTAGACATTCAGCAAATATTTATCGACATCGATAAATCAAGAAGAAGTGAGCAGAGTATCATTATTTTCTCATTATGATTATTATAGTAGAATGTGTAATTTAAAGACAATTTCGGAGTAAAGTATATAAATGAACAGATTAATTGACATAAATTTCGCAAGCTAGTTAAATATTAATCTAACTAGAAAATGCACACGGCGTTACCAGGGATATAACTCCAGAATTTAATGGATTTATTCATTAAATTTTTAAAAACAGGGTTAATATTCAATAAATGAATACCTGATGTAAATTACGATCAATGCGAATTCAAAGTACATTTCAAATAATTAGACTATTGCGGGTTTCTGAGGGAACTTGACATCTTCCGGTTTCTTTTATGGTTTCTCAGTTTGACATTTTTACTTTCCCTGCAATACATGGTAATGTATAGAGAAAGTATTGGAATCATGCCGAAAATCGCTACTCGAGTTTTCGACGGATCTACACGTTTCGAGACCTCTAGAATACTAAAAAGTTATTTTTAGCGTGACGTCTGAGTGCGTGCCTGTTTGTGTGTCTGTGTGTCTGTGTGTCTGTGTGTCTGTGCAGATTTTGTATCCACTCTAACTAAAAAACTAATGGACCGAATTTCATAAAATTTGGTAAGTAAGTCACTTGTGGGCGAATCTGGTGCTGATTTGTTTTGGGTACGATTCGGGATAAAAGAACCCGCCTTCATTTGAGAAATGTCCCGCAAAAGCTTGTATCAACTCTAGTTGAAAACTAATGGACCAAATTCCACAAAATTCCATAAATAAGTCACTTGTGGGACACTCTGGTGCTGATTAGATTTTGGTAAGATTCAGACAAAAATAACCTGCTTTTTCTTGCAAAATGGCCTCAAAAATCGCCAAAATCAAAAATAAGAAACTACGTATGCTCAAATATATCAAATAAATGCTTGTTTAATACGTAAAAGAATACGACTAACCTCATTACACTAGGACTATCCGTTCTCGAGATATTTTAGTTTTTTCGTATTTTCTTTACCAGATTTGAAAATAAATCCAGTGAGAACGAAATTATTAAATGAGAACGAAAATTGAATTAAAAGTGACCTAAATTTAATTAAAATAAAGAGAACGTGAATATAAGTCTGCAGGGAAAGTCATGTGCTGTCCACATCAGATTTTTATATTCAGATGTCATTCCTCCTCCTCAAAATCCCCAATACGAAGGCAATGAGCAAGAAATATTAGTTTCTTTTTAGAGCAGGGAATTTAGATTTAAAAATGACGCAGTAGAAATTTCATTTCTAAGCGAGTAAGAAAAGGACACTACCTTTCACTACTTCAGAAACAGAATAAAGTGCGCCTTCTGGTGACATAGAGATCTGACGCAATATGCAAAATAAATTAATTAAAATTTGATTTCGGTTTAAAAATAAAACAAGGATGTCACTGAATTTTATGAAATTAAAACCTAAATCAGAATATCTTAATACCAGTTCAACATAAATTCGAACCACGACGTTATTGTATTCAGATAAACCAAAGACCGCGCCACAAATCCAAAACATAGCTAAGTAAAAAGCAATCGAAAAAGTTCCCGAATGTCACGAGTGAATGCTGCGCGAATGTCTTGTGTGCTTTGATGAAGCAGACGCTTTCTTGCCTTCAAAACCCATCGATATTATAACTGTATGCTGTACGACGCTCTTAACGAAATTGTTTTACTTTTATTACATTAGCAGCAGTTTGAGCTGCAAAATTGTTAATTAGCAAACTGTTTTAGTTTTAAAAACATGTAATAGATGGCGCTACAAATCAAAATTTGACACTGAATGGCGAAGGGGGCCAAATTTTGACAAATAATGTCACAGCTTTTAAAGTAATTAGAAATAAGAAAAAATCTAGACGAATTGTTTCCTTTTGGCAGTCGAGGTATCCCTGTACCAAATTTCATTGCTCTAGGACGATTATATTTTCCGCTACATGAATAACAATCGAACAATCAGACAAGTTTTAATTATAACAGATTGGATTACTCTCTTATTACCTTCCTTATATACAATAATGTATAAGGAAAGTATTGTAACGGGGTCGAAAATTCGAATTCGCGTTTTCGACGGGTGAGCACGTTTCAAGCATCCCTAAACACGAATAGAACATTTTTGAGGTGACGTCTGTCTCTCTCTCTCTCTGTGTGTGTGTGAAAGTATATGTGTGTGCGTCTGTGAGTCTGTGGAGACGATATCTCACGAACGGAAGGAAATTTGGAAATTTTTTCGAATGAAATTTGGTACAAAAATTACAATCCATGAATACTGAAAGCGCATTGCTTTTAAACACAATCGAATGTTCAGAACCGCCTTAAATTTTCAAGTGAAATTTTGAAAAAATCATCAAAAATTCAAAACCTTTAATAAAGTTACGCAAATAGACATTTATTATGTAATTTTTCCTTAGAAAACGATTGACATAAACTTTAAAACGTTAACATGAACCGATCTCGAGATATTGCCCATTTTTCAAATAAATTTATCAAAATATCTCATAACTTAAAAAAAATATTAACTTTTGAGAAACATGTTTCCTTTTCAAATATAATATCATGCTATAAATTTGGTGACATCATTCTCATGGATCTAACTCGTTCCATTTATGAGAAAATATAATTTGAGTAATACTTTTGCATTTAAACGCCAATAGTCATTTATCTGCTATAAGGATAACTAATTTCTCCGTCCATAACACTTAGCGATATTTTGGCGATGAATTTGGCGTGTTGCCAACTTAGCTATATTTTAAATGTTGCCAAATTAACGTAAATCTTTCAAAATGGATAAAAATGACTCTAAATCAATGAAAATGCCGACTAATTGATGAAAATTCAATATCTTGGAAGGGATATAAGTATCTACTATAAGAATAACCTATTTTTTTACTGTAAAAGTAGTAAATACATAGCATTATATAAGAAAAGTCATGTGCTGGCCACATCAGATTTTTTTACAATAATAATCTGATGAGTCCAATCCGATAAAACACTAATGAAGTTCAATTCATTTCAATTAACGTTCATATAAATCCACCCCAATAAAGTCCAATAAGTTTATTTGTAGTTTTCAGTCTCATACGTTTCGTTTACAGCATGTAATGTGTTTGCTTATGATAAATAAAGATATACAATTATAAAAACAACTTATTCTGTTTAAGTTATGAAAGAAAGTCATCTCCATACAATTTTGATCGCATGTGGCACATTTTACAGGATCTTATTACCACTATATATTCGAATATTAAGTACCCGATCCAAATTCCAATTATATATTCTTTTAGAACTTTCAGTGGCCTTCAAATAACTTGTTTATTATCAAAATCTAGCGCTTCTAGTTTTAGAAATATAAGCATGGGCACCCATAGAATTTTTTTCCCAGTGAGGGGATCACTAACGTCGGTGGGGGTAAACTCAATGATAAGATGCACAACATCGACTAGGCTGATGCCCACCTTTGTGACCTTGAACGTCTAGGAGGAATCGAATGCCCCCTCTTAACCTACCCAATGAACGTCCATGAATATAAGCATTACTAATTTTAGAAGCGGAAAAATTTCAATCATCTTTAACATATCTTAATACTTATCTCTATGGTTTTATTTCTTTTATTATTTTACTTTTAAATTTCCTTTTTTAACACTTTACAACATAGTCTGTCATCATTCTGTCTGTCTGTCCGTTCGCACGATAACTGCCGTAAAAATGACTTTATCGAAATGAAATTTTAGTATGTTTTTCAGACGGACTGTGGGATCTACGGGAATATAAATGAATAACATCACCTAATTAATTTTGGACTGAACCCTGGTTGAAAAAATTAAATACCTTGAACCCTATGTCACCTAATTTTTCGAACATATTTTAAGCATACTTAAAATTCGCAAAGTGCTTCGAAAGTTTTAGGAAATATTCAAGTTATCTCATAAAATATATGACAAAAATTTCAACAAAATATATTCGGTAGTTTTTAAAATAAATATTAAAATAATAATTACACCCATATTATATGAGGTGATCACGTAACCTACTTCAAAATAAAATATGGCATCCATCTTGTGTCAAAATCGTGATATTTAAAGAAGTTTTTAATTTATATTTAGTATTGTATCCGTCCTAAAACTGCTTTATTTCTGCTTAATTTCTCTGTATCTATATTCTGAAACAACGCAATTGCAAAATATTTAAGTTTAAATGATCAACACATTTCTATTATTTTTACAACGAAACCTAATTTTCACTTATGGAGAATGTAAACACATAAAGATGTAGAATGAATTGTAGAAGAATTTATGAATTTCTTTAACTCAAAATTATTTTGCTCTGGAATCTGCAATATAGGTGATATGAATGAAACATTCGTTGATTCTACATAGAGAAGCAAGCGATTTTAAAGCAGTCTTTTTCGGTGAAGTTTTAAGCATAGCGTTAAATTACTTTTACCTCTATGGTTTTAAGTTTTTAAATAAAATAAATTATTGTAGTACTGAGATGAATAAAAGGAATGGAATAAAAGTGTATGTTTGAAATATTTACAGCTTTTACACAGAGAGCCAGGCGATTTATATTTCAGCGACGTCATTTGAATAAAGTTCATTTTTTTCGATAAAGTTTTAAGTTTTCAAATATAATAAATTATGTAATATTGTGATAATTTAAAAATATTGCCGCTGAATGTATCGCATTTTAGAGATGTTTAAATAAAATTGCATTACTGTTGGAAAGTGTTTCATAATCAATGATTTATGCATGGTTGAGCTTTCTTGTTTTATTTTGTCTTTCATTTCCTTTCAGCATTTATTTTTTTTAATTAATTTTTCCTAATCTGTTTTCTTTTTCTTTTTACTTTTATTAAATGCTTTTTATACTAAAAAAATAATTAATAAAATACCATCATTTTATTAAAATATTACTACTATATTTTTTCATAAATTTCATTAACTTCTCTATCATGGTTTCATATTTGGCGTTGTAGATTTATTTTCCAGTTCATAATCACTATCGTTTTATATACTCTTTAATGTTCTCAACTAGAGTCTGGGTAGTGTAATTACTGCATGTCTATGCATATCGTCTATATGTGTATTTGTGTAGTGTCCTTATATGTCTATGCATTGTCTATGTGGAATATTAACTATGTATTTCTTAGAGTTACGTCTGTATTTTTCCTGCGCCGTAATTGTTTTACATGATTGTGGCGGGTTGGAAAGCCTGGGTAATAAAAACATCTTCTTCAACTAGGGTCAAGATATCCTAGTGGTTAATGCGTTGAGATCGCATACGGTTTATTTTGATTCGATTACCGATACCGCCTTGAATTATCTCCATGTCTACGCAGAGTAAGGGCATAAATCTGTATGTCTGAAATACCATTAAAGAAGCGATAGGTTAGGGAAAGGATGGTACGGTCCCTGTTATTACCACCCACAATAGGCAAAAAAATTGTATGGCACTATTCTATCCGTCTGATCCACCGGAATGTCCACTCGAATGTGGAAGATTTATCTTCCACATTCGGGTATGTCGGACGGTCCTAGCAGAAAAAAATTGTCCCCAAATTGACAAGACTATAGAAAGCTTATGAAAACAAATTCCTAACCTAGAAACTGATTTCTTTACCAAGCATTTTCGTCGCTTACTATTTATATCTATCTTTTGAACTCAAGAACACATTCCGAGTAAAAATAAGCAAAGTGGAGCAACAACTCGGTTGGACAAAAAAAAAATTTCGAAACCAAATATATCAAAAATATTAAAATATTGAAATTATTTATATATGTTCAAAAATGGTATACTATTTTCGATGAAAAAAGTAAAAACTGTATATTTTTTATTTATAAGGTTCAGACATATAAGCGTTCAAATAAATCGTCGATGTTTTCTATCAATCCGATTTCAGTGTGTACTTCTTGTAAACAATAATGTCTCCACATTAAATGAGAAAACAAAACTCAAAATATGTTTACAGTTGAATTCAAATATATTATACTTAAATCTCCATAAATGTTCATCATATAAAAGTCAATTTCTAAAGCTATAATAATATCGCCAAATCTTTACGACAGCAGACAATACACAGCGACAAAGTCTAGACATAGTATTCTGCAATACAGCAAATATTTATCGACGTCATGGATCAAGAAAACGTGAGCAGAGCAGTATCATTGTCTCATTGTGTATATTGCAGAGGAATGAGCAAATTTAAGAGAAGTTTAAGTGTAAAGAATATAAAGAAATAGATTAATGAACATAAACTTGGTAAGAGAATTTACTAAAAACAAGAAAACGTGAGGAGAGCAAAACCTTTTCTCATTGTATTTATCACATCGGAATGCGTAATTTCAGGAAAGTTTAAGTGTAAAGTAGAAATATTGTTTTTCAAGGTCACAGTAATCAAGTTTCTTTACATAGTATCTTACTCATACAAGCATTTTTCATATTTTTGCCAACCGTCGCACAGTCAGTTCATTCCGTGACGAGGGTAATATAAATCTGTAACCCAATGGGTTGCCTCCCCGCATGCGGCGATTAAATATTAAAGTGTAAAATAGATAAATAAATAAAAAAATCTGATGTGGGCAGCACATGACTTTTCTTATATAATGCAATGAATTTATTAACTTTACAGTAAAAAAAACAGGTTTTTCTTATAGTAGATACTTATATTCTTTCCAAGATGTTGAATTTTCGACAATTAGTCCTCATTTTCATTGATTTAGCTTCATTTTTATCCATTTGGCGAGATTTTCGTTAATTTAGCAACATTTCTAAAAGTCTCCAAGTGGGCGACATTCCGCCAAATTCGTCGTCAAAATCTCGCCAAACGCCATGGACGGAGAAATATTCTTATTAGAGATAAATGACTATTGGCGTTTAAATACAAATGTATTACTCAAAGTATCTTTTCTCATGAATGGAACGAGCTAGATCCACAAGAATGATGTCACAGAATTTGTCTCATGATATTACATATGAAAAGTGAACATGTTTCTCAACAGTTAATATTTTTTTTAATTTATGGGATTTTTTGATAAATTTATTTGAAAAATGTGCAATATCCCAAGAACGGTTCATGCTAGCCTTGTAAAGTTTATCTCAATCGTTTTCTAGGAAAAAATTACACAAGAAATGTCTATTTGCGTAACTTTATTAAAGGTTTTGATTTTTTGATGATTTTTTCAATATTTCACTCAAAAATTTAGGGTGGTTCTGAATATTTGATTACGTTTAAAAACAATAGGCTTCCACTATTCGTGGATTGTGATTTTTGTGTCATCTGTCATTCGAATCGCTCCATTCGTTCGTGAGATATCGTCTCCACAGACTCACTGACACAGACATTACCTCAAAAATGCTTGATTCGTGATCAGGGTTGCTTGAAACGTGCTCTTCCGTCGAAAACTCGAATTCGAATTTTCGACCCCGTCACAATACTTTCCTTATACATTATGTATATAAGGAAAGTAATAATGAACATAAACTTCGTAAAAGAATTATATATTAACAAGAAAATGTATGCAGCATCATTTTCTTCTCATTGTGTATATAACAATGTAATGCGCAATATAAGGGAAGTTTAAGTGTAAATTAGGTAAAGAAATAGATTAATGAACACGAACTTCGTAAGAGAATTTTATATTAACAGCAAATGTATGCAGAGCAGCATCCATTTCTTATTGTGTATATCACAGTGAAATGTGCAATTAAAGGGAAGTTTATGTGTAAAGCAGATAAAGAGATAGATTAATGAACATAATCTTTGTGAGAAAATTAAATATTAACAAGAAAATGTGATCGGAGTAGCACAGCAATTTCTTATTGTATATATCACAGAGGAATGCGTAATTTAAGGTAAGTTTAAATCTAAAATAGACAAAGAATTAGATTAATGAACACAAACTTCATACTTGATTTAAATATTCATATAATTAGAAAGAAAGTTCTTCAATCTTTTCGATGGTGTTTAAATGAAAACTGTGTGATAGTATTTTCAGTCGCTTTGGAACTAATTTTTGTGAATACAGTTCAAAATCGTGCTAAAACATAAAATAACTAAAACACTAAAGCTAAGTTTAGCTCTAGAGAGGTCGTTTTGCAGCGAAATTTAGCTCTCCGTGAGTACGTTTGTTTTTACTATTTTTCTAACTTTCACTCACAATATATAGTCAATAAAAATAGATATAAATAGCAAACGACAAAAATGCATTCTACAAAATTTAGTATTAAATTCTGTATTAATTATTAAAAAAAGCTTTTACAGTTTTTGAGTAATCGTATTGTCAAGTTGAAGAAGATTGAAAATTTTTCGTTTTTAAGTTTATAATGCTTATATCCCAAAAACTAAAAAAGTTAGCAATAAAAAATAAGTACGAATTTGTAGTACAAGTGCATATAATTGGATTTTGTATCCAGCTTTCTTTTTGCTCCATAAGTAGAAATTTAAGTATCTGTCTGAACGTGTTTTTTTTTCTTTTCCATTTTTCATACTTTCACTCAAAATGCCTTCGTAACTATAAAATATAGATGTAAATAGTAAGTGTCAAATATATGTGTGAGGAAATGTAGTTTCGCGTAATGTTTCGCAAATTCTGATTTCCGTTACATGACGGGCATATATATATATATAAGATGCTCTTCTCGCCTTTTGTCTGTAACACTTGGTGATGCATTTGACAACTTGGTGACTATTTTAGCAAAGTATCGCCAACTTGACGATATTTCGCCCTAGATTGACGAAAATTTCGTCAAAATTGCAAAAATGACTCTAAGTTAATGAAAATGACGTCTAATTGATGAATTAATTATTAAAATATTTTAATATATGGATTATATCGCTTACTAAGGATGCCATTAATATTTATTATTGTTAATTTAGATTTGTGTGAAGTATAAGTTAATTGGGTACTTTGAAATGTTACTACATGTTGTCATCCGGAAAATCGCCAAATGTGCAATTCAACGTTAAAAACACAGTACCGTGGATCTTATACATTATTTTTTTAGTGTAAAAAGAGTAAATTAATTGCATTATATAAGGAAGGTCATGTGCTGCTCACATCAATTTTTTTTTCAAATAACTGCGGAACAAAATATCGTCTGCATAATTCTATGTCAATGGGAAGTCTAATATTGCGTTTTATATTAATATCTCGACAATTTTTAGACCTAAAAACTCGAAACATAAACTAAACTTTAAGTGGGGCTATTCCAATTCTACCCCAAAAATTTAATCCAATTCGGTGCAGCCGTTCTCCTGTGATGATGAGACAAACACGCACACACGCACAAATAAATGGATATATTTTCAATTTTATTTATATAGATATTTACGTGAACGAATAAACAGTTTATAATAGTAACTTTAAAGGCTTTTAAACAATTCCCTTCAAAATATAAGCTCTTTGTTCAAATGTATCATCAAATAATCCTGAAAACTTCCCAGACGTGTTTAGCCGATACATAAAACAAAAATAACACCCCTTAGAAATAAAGAAATAAACCTCGTGTGGAAAAAATTATTCTTCCCCTCCTTTTACCACTGTTATCTCCTCTTTCAATATCTTCTCATCTAGATTCAATACCATGATTGAATCTTTTGGGGCGGGTTGCAAGGTCGAGCATTAGCGAAATGGCGTTTGTCCCTCATACTTTATCAAACTACGATATTTGTTCCCAAAGTGTATTTATTAGAAACTATTCCCTGGAGAGCTATGATAGAGTAAGTGTATTGATGAAATTGATCTACTATGTAGGCATTTTAATGTTTCTTTTTCGAATCAAGTTATTGTATTTTGCTTTACCACTGCACGGTATCCAGTATGATGCTATGTTAGATGTCAGGCTGTATGATGTTATGGTAGATGTTAGGCGGTATGATGTTATGGTAGGTGTTAGGCGGTATGATGTTATGGTATATGTTAGGCGATATGATGTTATGGTAGATGTTAGGCGGTATGATGTTATGGTAGATGTTATGGTAGGTGTTAGGCGGTGTTATGGTAGATATTAGGCGCTTTGATGTTATGATATTTTTCCATCATAATGTTATTCAGGGGCATCTGGTTGAAATCGAAACGTTTTGAAGAATGTAGAAACTTTGGGCCCTTATATATCGGATCTTAGGAGATAATTAGCTGGAGTATGACTCAAATGAATTTTTTCATACCAAAATCTATTTTATAGACACTTTTATGTTTTCAATTTTTTCAAGAATTTTTTTGGAAAATCGGTTTTGTGGGTCCAAATGGTTACAATTATAGTGTGTTACCCTTCACTATAAAGGGCTTAAAAATATTTCGATTGATGCCAATTTTAACAATATATCCCCGGGGAGGGAGGATGTGATCAGTGAGCCACAAATAAAACTTTTTATGCATGATTAAGTTGAATTTTGTCCTATGCTGCTACGTTAAAAAAATATAAAATTTTGAATAAATATTCGAAAAAATATAAAATTTCAAATATGCCCTTCAGCGAAAGTGATAGTGATTCCAGAAAGCGCTTTGGCCGTGTTATTTTATACGTTGAGGAGAGGAAATTTTATTAAAGGACTTTTAAACCTATTATTGTTGTCTTTGATTTTACAGTTTCAATTAGTTGTCGTGTATTCATACTATTTTAGTCATACCTAGCATTAAACAGACCTACAAACTACCCAGGCTCGATGTTAAAAACATGATGTTAGCAGCGCATATCTTTTTCTATGGAAAGTAAAGAATTTATTTACTTCACAGTGAAGAAATGAAGTATAAGATCCTTGGTATAATATTTTCAACGTTGATTTGTGTGTTTGGTATTTCTCTGGATGGCAACATATAAAATTATTTCCAAGTACCCAATCAACTTGTATTTTGCGCAACTCAAAATTGACAATTATCAATATTAATAGCATCCGCAGTAAGTAATACAGTCCATATATTGAAATATATTAATTATTGATTTATCAATTTGGCATCATTCTCGTTGATTTGGCGTCATTTCTGCGATTTTGAAGATATTTCCGTCCATCTATGGAAAGATATAGCTAAGTTCACCAGTTTAGTGCCAATCGTTGTAGACATACTGACAGAAGAGATTTTATTATATATAAATGACTACTGGAGAATTGTTAGGCGTCGAAATACAAAACTACTACCAAAAGTATATTCTCTCGTGAATGGAATGAGATAGATCCACGAGAATTGTGTTAAAAAATTTAGAGTATAATATTACTTATGAAAAGTGAACATATTTCACTATAGTTAATACATTACTTTAATTTTAAGTGATATTTTACATAAATTTATTTGGAAAAAGCTCAATATCTCGAGAAGGGTTCGCGCTAGCGTTCTAAAGTTTGTGTGGTTTTCAAGAAAAAAAAATACTTACGAAATGATTATTTACGTAGCATTATTGGAGGTTCTGATTTTTTAATGAATTTTTTATTTCATTCGAAAATTAGTGGCTCTTCTAAACATTCGATTGAGCTTAAAATTAGTAAGTTTCTAGTATTTGCCGATTGTAATATTTCATTTGAATCAAATTTCATTCGAAAAGCACCATTCGTTCTTGAGATATCACGTCCGCAGACTCACGGATACACACATATATTTTGACACACAAACATACACACATGCATACATTACCATACACACACAAACACACACACACACACATATATATATATACACACTGCTGGACAATTGTTAAGGACGGATGCCACTATCACCCATAGCAAACTACAAAATGGAAGGAAACAAAATGGAAGGAAACAAAATGTGGAGAATTAGAATAAGCGCGGGATATTATAGTAAGAAGAGGTGTGCATATGCAAATTTTTCATTTCCACGCCTGTTCGTCACGCGATACCGCTGATAAGAGATTTAAAGGATTTGACGCGTGTGGACAGTTGTTGTTCCAAGTGAAAATTTTGCAGAAAGGATTTAATTGACGAACTTGAAATTTTCGGTATGTCTTTCCAATATCGCTTAGGTAATTATACGCGTGGCTGTATTATTGGAAAGATCGAAGAATGGCGAAAAATAACAGATGTTGCCAGGGAGATCGACATCACCCACTGCGTTGTTTAACGGCTGTGGCAAGCAATTAAAACAACTGGAATGTGTAGCAAGCGTCACGGGAGAGGTTGTGCTAGAAGTACGACGCCTGCAGGAGACAGGTACATTGTCCTATTGGCAAAAAGGGACCGGCGCACCACAGCTCAGCAGGTAGCAAATCAGATTATTGCTACCACAGGACAGCGGATCTCCCGAAAAACTGTAGCCAGACGTTTGGGAGAAGGAGGACTATACGCCCCTGTTGCGTGTGTCTCATGGTCCAGACTGCACCGTATTGCCCGTTTTCAGTGGCGTTGTGAGCATCGCAATTGGACCGAACAGGACTGGGCTTGCTTACTATTCCTCGATGAGAGTAGGTTCAGTCTGTCACCGGATTGTTGACTCCAACTGATCTGGCTTGAGAGTGGTATTCCTTATCGTCTGAAAAATATTCAAGAAAGGGACCAATATCGGACATGCACTGTCATGGTATGGGCCGGCATCATGATCAATGGTCGCACTCCCCTATATGTGGTTGCGATTGGGACTATGACCAGCCAACGATACATTGATGAAGTTCAACTGCCTCATGTTCGCCTTTTCTGTGGTACTGTCGGTGATAAATTTGTTTTCATGGACGACAACGCACCATGTCAACAAATACTCGCTGTTCAGGATTGTTTAGTCAGCGAGGGTATTCAATGCCTCGTATAGCCAGCACGTTCTCCCGATCTAAACCCCATTGAAAATGTTTGATATTCTTTGAGGAGGCGATTTGCTGGTCGAAAATATCCTCCAGCAAACAAGAACACCCTCATCCGTGCACTGTCAGAGGAGTGGGATAACTTGCATCAACAGCTGCTGGATATTGTTATGCAAAGTTGTTACGGATATTGTTATACACGACGCGTGGAATGTTGCATCTCACTCCAAGGTGAACATTTCCCGTACTGACACCTTTCTCAAAAGTGCCTGCTGTAGTTCCCATGCATTTTTCTATTTCTACGTACACAGCATAAAATGAACACTTTTTCCTTTCAGATGTTTCAAAACCTTCTGTGTTTTCCAGAACAATAAATGATCTTTATTCTAATGTCCGAACAGTGTGGCAACAATATTTTATCCTGCTGGGCCTCCATCGCCGCTTAATGTTGTTCTACATTGCAATTTGAGATCCGGCCTTAGCAATTGTCCATCAGTGTGTATATATATATATATATATATATATATATCCTACATTAGTAAATATAAATTAAAAAGACTGAAAAGAAAGAAACAAGCTGGAATGGGTAAACGTACGGGCTAGGTGCAGAAATAGGGCCAATGAGGGATTGTGACCTCATTTAAATCCCGGTTATCAGCCAGCTGCTTGGTCGTGACAACCAATACAATGGTGTGTACAATGGCAACGATTTTTACCAACAAATGCAGGGAATACCTATGGATTGTGGCAGCTCTTCGGCATTGGCGGGCCTTTATCAGTATAAAATTGAAAGTGTATCACATTTGAATAACGAGATTATTTATTTCCGTTATGTTGATGATTTATTGGCGGCTACGACAGTTCCAAATTACGTCATAGATTTTAGCGGATATCCTAAAAATTTGGTATTGATACAAACGCCTAATGAATATAACGATAGTATAAACTTCTTAGACTTAAATATTGCATACAATAAATGAGAAAATCTAGAATTTGATATCTACGACAAACGTACTGCATTCAAATTTGAAATTAACAGTTTAATGCCTTGGGAATCAAATCTACACAAGAATATTTTTCGAAATATTGTAATTAATAGTATTAGGTAACATCAAAAAATTATTGGAAATGAAAATATACGAAAAATACGAGACATGGCATTTATTAAACATGCCATACAAAACGGATACCCAAGAAATTTTCAAGACATGTATACCATACATGCAGATGTGTTAAATCTCATCTAAACGAGATGTTGGATATTATCTAATTGTATTAGAATTAACTATTTTGCATATGGCAACACGTTATTATAAAGAAGAACTGTATAACAAAGTATCTATCTAATATGAGTTCTTTTACTTTTGCATGTAGACAGGTATGGAAAGACATTGCTTGAGAGGTTTTAGCGAGATGATTGGACGTGGTGATTATTGATGTAGTAATTTTAATGTTAAGTGTTTTAATAATCATATTTATATTTAATGGTTTTTAGGGAATTTTATATGGTTTTATTTTTAACTATTTCATGTTTTATTTTTAAATTGGGATTTTTGAGTGTGAGAGAGAATATATTATGGGTGTGTGTGTGTAGTTTTAGTATTTGAATATATCTTGAGTGTTTAATGATAATATTTTGGGTCTTTCATGTCCGGTTGCATTGGAGTTTACTACGGATGCGTGCAGGCTTCCGGGAGTGGTTGTTGCGACCATACAGCTGGTTGATAGCCGGAATTTAAATGAGATCACAATCCCTCATTGGCCCTCTTTTTGCACCTAACCCGTACGTTTACCAATTTCATCTTGTTTCTTTCTTTTTAGTCTTTTGAATTTATATATATATATATATATATATATATATATATATATATATATATATATATATACAGGGTTAGCAAGAAATAAGTTTTCCACTTCAGAGGGCTCTAGAATGCGTTCTATTGGTCCAAATGAGATAGAATTTGAAATACAGATAATTCAAATGACTCGCTTGGCATTTATTAAATCAACAATTTTAGTACAAAAATCAGCCGATAGGTGGCGCTGTAATACACATAACAACATTTAATAGGCTTTATAAATGTTAAATAATATTAAAAATGTAGCATTAAAACTGCGCAATATGTCCCCCTTCATGTTCAACAATGTGCAAAACCATATTTTCCACAGCTGACCGGAGTGAGTCGGAATAATTAACGAAATGACCGGATTATTAAGAACAGTGCGCCGAATACTGTCCTTCAGATCTGGCTTTTCACGGTAGATATTGTCCTTGCGGAAACCTCATAACCAAAAGTCGCAGGGGGTGATATCCGGCGAACGAGGAGGCCATGCTGTTGCAAAATGCCGGGTGATCACCCTTTCAGCTGTGAAATACCGTGTTAACAATTGATGAACACTACGGGATTACAAAATCCCTCAGCATATCACGGTGCCGTAGTCATGTGATGGAACAGGTTTTGATTCCAGTTGCAGTTACCTCTTCAAAATATAATGATAAAGGTAGCCTTAAAACCACACCGTACTGTCACTTTTTCAGGACGCAAGGGTTATTCCTGGATAGCGTGAGGATTTTCCGATGCCCAAATTCGACAATTGTGGGTGTTAACTTGTCCATTGAGGCAAAAGTGGACCACAGGATGTTCCATGGCCTACTGACGTCAACCACCATTCGAGCAATGAACACAAAAGATTTAGGAACCTTTGAGTCTCCTTCCTGCAATAGGTGCACAGACTTAATTTCGTAGGGATAAAAATTCAAAATTCACCGTAAGATTTTTCGTACAGTGGAATACGGCATATCCAATACACGGGAAATAACTGACACACTCACCCTACCATGCGGCGAATGACTGATTTCTTCAACGACCGCGATAGCCACATTTTCGACGCTAAAAGACTGGATTGGCTTTCATCCTCTACCTGGAAAAATGCCAAGTTGCTTCAAATTTCTTTATCATCTTGTGTAGGGCACATGGAGATGTTGGACCTCTTCCGTAATATAGCTAGGCATGCTCTGCAACGCAAATAATGTTTCACGTTTTCAATATATGCAAATAAATACCATGTGTGTTATAGCGCCATCTATAGGTGAATGTTGATACTAAAATTTTTGATTTAATAAATGTCAAGCGCATCATTTGAATTATCTGCATTTCAAATTTTATCTCATATGGACCAATAGAACGCATTCTAGAGCCCTCTGAAGTGGGATACTTATTTCTTGCTAACCCTGTATATATCATCTGCAGCTACTTCCACTTCCTCTAATCTGGTCCATTCCATCGCAGTTTTTCGAGTGGCATGCATTCAAGCAGGACCACGTGGTCAGACTCCCATGAAGCTTATTCAAGCTGGTGGACATCAACTTGTGAGTTTTTTTTTTAAAAATATTTGTGCATTTGTGCGCTATTTTTTTTATATGATTATGTGTTCTTTTAAGATATATAAGTTGAATTTTGTCCTAAATTGTTTCAATATGAATCTCGTTTATTCCGTTGTTGGGCACAGATTGCAAAAAATTTTAACCACGTGTTTTTATGCAATCATAGAAACAGCGGATTTTAGTATATCTGTCTAGAATGTGCCCCTGAAGACGTTCCTGGCAGATATACTATTCATTGATCTATTTTCTTTTTCCTTGCCATTCCATGATCTACTTTTCCAGCCATTCCTCGTTATTTTTTACTTACTGCTTTGATTCTGTGTATACTTATTGATTCTGTGTATACTTATTTGCACTCCCACACTTTTGTTTTTATTATTTTAATTTACATATATATATATATATATATATAAACAGGGTATATAATAAATTACAATGTTACGTAAAAAAAGTTACAGAATTTTATGAAATCGATTAAAATTTCCAACGGAATTAAGTCTTTGAAATGGATTTTGATATGAAAATATTCCTAAACAATTTTGAAACAGGGGGTAGAAGGGATTAAGTGACTGGAAGACAGATTTCTCCCTCCAAGTATCCCCTCTCTTTCTGTAGGGAGGGTTTTTCTTCTATTTTTACTTTCCCTATATACGTAGAAGGATGTATAGGGAAAGTACTATAACGAGGTCGAAAATTCTACATAAAGTTTTCGACGGAAGAGCACGTTTCAAATATCCCTGAACAGGAATAAAACGTTTTTGAGGCGATGTCTCTGTGTATATTTATGGTAGATTGTGTGTATGTTAGTATGTATGTTACTGTATACATATATACAGGGTGTCCCAAAAACATTGACTTCGGCCTTTATTTCTTAAATATTGATCTTAGACATATATAAAAATTACAAATTTGCGTAAAAAAGGTACAGAATTTTATGAAATCTATAAAAATTTTCAGGGGAATAAATTTGAAGAAATACAAAATTTAAATTTTTACACGGCCCCCGTACAAAAATATTTCCGATGAGTAAAATGTGCCCCATACACTTATATAGTGATGTACAAAATTTCAGCATTTTATCATAAAAAGTCCCAGAGATATGAAAAGGCAAAAATGTTGACTTAACCCACTTTTCGATGCATCGACATGGGTTCTCCGAGGGGAAAAATCATGTTGGCAGACCGCGTTTCAGGGGTCATACACAAATTACGAAAGAAAACAATGATTACATAAATAAATAATAATTTTGCTATTTATTAGTACAAAAGTACCTACACTGTGTAGAAATAATAACTTTATACAAAGATCACAAAGCTTGTTCAAAATGCTTTCCATCCATGCTAATTCCGAGCTGCTTTCGCCTGATTAAAGATAAAAGGTAGATTTTTTTAGCATTGAGTCATTTGCCCTCTTGCTGTAAACATTTATATTTTAATTTGTGATTAATCCCTCCCCAACTTTGTTTAAACATATCTCTGGGGCATTTTATGATAAAATACTGAAATTTTGTACATCACCTTATTACTGTATGGGGCACATTTTACTCTTCGGAAATTTGTTTGTACGGGCCGTGTAAAAATTTAAAATTTGAATTTTTTCAAATTCATTCCCCTGAAAATTTTTATAGATTTCATAAAATTCTGTACCTTTTTTTACGCAAATTTGTAATTTATTATATATGTCTAAGATCAATATTTAAGAAATAAAGGCCGAGGTCAATGTTTTTAGGACACTCTGTATATATATATATATATATATATATATATATATATATATATATATATATATTTATATATATATATATATATATATATATGTATATATATATATATATATACACACTAACATACACACAATCTAGCGTAAATACACACACAGACATCGCCTCAAAAACGTTTTATTCATGTTCAAGGATACTTGAAACGTGCTCTTCCGTCGAAAACACTATGTAGAATTTTCGACCTAGTTACAGTACTTTCCCTATACATCATACTACGTATATAAAGTAAAAATAGAAGGAAAACCCTCCCTACAGAGAGAGAGGAGATATTTGGAGGGAGAAACATTTCTTCCATTCATTTAACCTCTTCTATCCCCTGTTTCAAAACTATTTAGGAATATTTTCATATCAAAATCCATTTCAAAGACTGAATTATGTAGATGTGCTTGCAAGAATTACATTTCACTAAATTACACTGCTCCATCATTCGCAATTTCTTGAAATTGCGATATTCATTTAAAGAGTTCAAAGTGCCCCTCACAGTTAATATTATTTTAATAGTATGAGATATTTATGCCTGAGGCAGCTAAAAAGAGATTCTCTCTTTAGATTAAAATAAAAGTTTCAATACTTCCTTAAAAAAAGCAATATGGAAGTTAGGTGACCACATTGACGGACTAGTTAGATGATGATGGACTGGTTGGAGTCCAAATGGCGGTTGCGTCAGCCTGTTTAGTATAGAGCCTTACGATGACGTCATGGAATTACATGATATCACTGTTGAATAACTAGCATGGAATTTACTGGCAACTTTGAGCAACCAGCCAAATACTTTTATGAAAATCCAGAGATGCCATGAGTAAGCTTGCATAGCGTGGTAACGCTTAATACACTGATGGCTTCTAGCTCGATAGTGGCCGCGTAATAATGCGTATGTCTCCACTGACTCCCCCCCTTTTATCGTCCTCCATAACGTCTTATATACCTTCGCAATTTATATTTGAAAATCCTTTTATGCAAAATATTTCAAAATCCTAATTTAAATTCTTATTTCGTATCGCAATATATATTTCAAATCCCGCATTTGGAATGATTATTAATAGCCTATCTGTATTTTAAAATCGTCTGTTCTCCATTGTTTGGAGTCACGTTAGCATATTTCAGTCATGGTCGAATGGGTCAAAAAAATGTTTACACAATACTTTGTAGCAAGAGAAAAAGTTCAATGCTTAACGGTTGGAATAGCGAAATTTAAATATTTTCTAAATTTGCAAGGATCAATAGATTGCCACAGAATGTTTTTCCGTAAAGGGTGTGAAGTAATGTAATTGGTTTCAGTTGAAAATGAAGATTGGATTGTGAGTGGTTCTTTAATGTCAAAATTTTTAAACCGATTACATTTAACCTCGAAAACTTTAATTGTTGTGCATTCCTTATTAAATCGCTAAAATGTAACTAAGTGTGCTATGGATTTTGTTTGAGAGACTCATTTTTAAGATCATTTTTAATACTTCACATAGGTGTTAAGATGGAAGCAGTGCAACAATTTGCGATTGCTGTGAAAATATTGGTATGAAGTAACTTTACATCAACATTAAATAACTAAAAAGCTAATTCGAATTTAAAAAAATCTCTTCGAGATAAATCTGAAGCCAACCTGCACTAATACTGTACCAAATTTTGTGGCTGTACGTACATCGCTTAGTTTTTCCGCTATGGTGAGAACATACAGACAGACAGACATTTACTTTTATTATTATAGATGACGTCATAAGATTTCACATATCATGTTCAGCGTAGATCCCCGTCTCAGAGTTCCTGAATAAGGTTGAATGTAAGGTCTCCCAAAGTATAAGGCTCAATGTAAGGTTTCCTAAAGTATAAGGTTCAGTGAAAGGTTCTCTAAAGTATAAGGTTCAGCGTAGGCCTCAACCCGAAAATATAAGGTTTAACTTAGGACTCTCCAAAAGTATGAGGTTCAACTTAAGGTTCCCTAAAGTATAAGGTTTAGCGTAATGTTCCCTAAAGCGTAAGGTTCAGAGTAGTCCCCCAACCCGAAAATATATGGTTCAGCGTAGTCCCCAACCCGAAAATATATGATTCAGCGTAGTCCCCAACCCGATAATATATGGTTCAGCGTAGTCCCCAACCCGAAAATACAAGGTTTAACATAGGGTTTCCCAAAAGTATAAGGTTCAACGTAAGATTCCCTAAAGTATAAGGTTCAGCGTAATGTTCCCTAAAGTATAAGATTCAGCGTAGGCCTCAACCTGAAAATATAAGATTCAACGTAGTCCCCAACCCGAAAATATAAGTTTTAACGTAGGGCTCCATGTAATGACACGGACTGGAAACAAAAAGCATAAATTAAAGCCATATATAAAATATTTCTAAATAAATAACAACCATGTTTTTCAAAGACATATATCTTAAAATCATAAATAATGCAACAGATGCTGAAGAAGAATGTACAATTGTAATCCACAAAAGTGACAACGGAACGCTTAAAGCAATAAAAGTTAAGAAATCGAGAACCATTCACCAGTATCGATGTCACCAAATTAAAAATCTTTATTTTGACAAATTTAAACAAAAGTCATAAAATCAAACATCAGTTAGACTGAGGATGATTCAAGTCTGACCATAAGAGAAAACCAATTGCAAGAGGAAAATAGACCTAGTCCGTAGCGACCTACATCAATCAGAGAGAGAGGATACACGAAAGAACAAGAACGATCAATCATGCATAAAGGATTGATTATGACACACTTTCCAACTGAAATGTTATTTTATTTAAACATCTTTAAAATGCGATACATTCAGCTGTGATATTTTTTTAATTATCACAGAACTACAATAATTTAGTTAACTTGAAAACTTAAAACTTCATTGAAAAAATGAACTTTATTCAAATGACGTCATCGAAATATTAATCGTCTGGCTCTCTGTAAAAGCTGTGAATATTACAATAATACACTTTTATTCCAGGCTCCAGAGTTAAATAATTTTGCGTGAAAAAATATTCAGCAATTCTTATATAACTCATCTTACAATCACTTGTTTGCATTCTGTATCCACTAAAATTAGGCTTCGTTGTAGAAATAATCAAAGTTTGATGATCATTTAAACTCAAAAATATTGTGATTGCGTTGGCGCAGAATATAGATGTACAGATAATATAAGAGGAATGAGAAAATAAAGCGGTTTTAGGACGAATGCAGCACTAAATATAAATTCAAAGGAACTTTAAGAATCACGATTTTTACTGTGGGAAATAAGATGGATGCCGAATTTTATCATAGTGGGTCACGCGATCTTTTCATATTATATGGGTATAATTAATATTTTAATTTTTATTTAAAAGACTGCCGAACATATTTTGCTGAAATTTTTTAAATACTTTATGGGATAATTTAAATATTTCCTAAAATTTTCTAAGCAATTTGTGAATTTTAACTTTGCTTAAAAAATGTTTGAAAAATTAGGTCCCATGAGGTTCAATGTATTTTATTTTTTCAATTCGCGTTCAATCCAAAACTAATTGGGTGATATTATTCATTTGCATTCCCATATGTCCCACAGACCGTCTGAACTACATACTAAAATTTCTTTTTGATAAAGTCGTTTTGATTATCATGCGAACGGACAGACATCTTACAATCGCTTGATTTGTTTACATTCTGCGTACCATAGAAATTAGGCTTCGTTGTAGGAATAATCAAATTTTAGTGATCATATTAAATAAAAAAAATTGCAATTGCGTTGGCTCAGAATTTAGATGCACAGACAATATGTAACAATATAGCTATTTTAGGACGGATGCAAGACTAAATATAAATTTAAACGGTCTTTAAACTTCACGATTTTTACATGGTAAAAAAAAATGAATGTCATATTTTATTTTGAAATGGTAAAAAAATGAATGTCATATTTTATTTGAAATGGTAAAAAAATGAATGTCATATTTTATTTTGAAATGGTAAAAAAATGAATGTCATATTTTGTTTGAAATGGTAAAAAAATGAATGTCATATTTTATTTTGAAATGGTAAAAAAATGAATGTCATATTTTATTTGAAATGGTAAAAAAATGAATGTCATATTTTATTTTGAAATGGTAAAAAAATTAATGTCATATTTTATTTGAAATGGTAAAAAAATTAATGTCATATTTTATTTGAAATGGTAAAAAAATGAATGTCATATTTTGTTTGAAATGGTAAAAAAATGAATGTCATATTTTATTTGAAATGGTAAAAAAATGAATGTCATATTTTATTTTGAAATGGTAAAAAAATGAATGTCATATTTTGTTTGAAATGGTAAAAAAATGAATGTCATATTTTATTTTGAAATGGTAAAAAAATGAATGTCATATTTTATTTGAAATGGTAAAAAAATGAATGTCATATTTTATTTTGAAATGGTAAAAAAATGAATGTCATATTTTATTTTGAAATGGTAAAAAAATTAATGTCATATTTTATTTGAAATGGTAAAAAAATTAATGTCATATTTTATTTGAAATGGTAAAAAAATGAATGTCATATTTTGTTTGAAATGGTAAAAAAATGAATGTCATATTTTATTTGAAATGGTAAAAAAATGAATGTCATATTTTATTTTGAAATGGTAAAAAAATGAATGTCATATTTTATTTGAAATGGTAAAAAAATGAATGTCATATTTTATTTGAAATGGTAAAAAAATGAATGTCATATTTTATTTGAAATGGTAAAAAAATGAATGTCATATTTTATTTGAAATGGTAAAAAAATGAATGTCATATTTTATTTGAAATGGTAAAAAAATGAATGTCATATTTTATTTGAAATGGTAAAAAAATGAATGTCATATTTTATTTGAAATGGTAAAAAAATGAATGTCATATTTTATTTGAAATGGTAAAAAAATGAATGTCATATTTTATTTGAAATGGTAAAAAAATGAATGTCATATTTTATTTGAAATGGTAAAAAAATGAATGTCATATTTTATTTGAAATGGTAAAAAAATGAATGTCATATTTTATTTGAAATGGTAAAAAAATGAATGTCATATTTTATTTGAAATGGTAAAAAAATGAATGTCATATTTTATTTGAAATGGTAAAAAAATGAATGTCATATTTTATTTTGAAATGGTAAAAAAATGAATGTCATATTTTATTTGAAATGGTAAAAAAATGAATGTCATATTTTATTTGAAATGGTAAAAAAATGAATGTCATATTTTATTTGAAATGGTAAAAAAATGAATGTCATATTTTATTTTGAAATGGTAAAAAAATGAATGTCATATTTTATTTGAAATGGTAAAAAAATGAATGTCATATTTTATTTTGAAATGTGTCACGTCACTTCTTTATACAATATGGGTGTAATTTTTATTTCAATTAAAAAACTACATAACATATTTTTCTGATTTTTTTTTACACATTCCGTCTGAAGTACATACTAAAATTTCATTTTGATAAAGCCATTCCCACGGCAGTCATCGTGCGAACCGACAGACAGACAGACAGAATGAGCAAAGTCATAAACATGCTTCAACTATGTTGTAAAGTGTTAAAAATGTGACCGCAGGTGATGGGTGGAGTTAACGAACTTTTATTGAACTGATGAATTACTTTTAGAGCGAAGAAGCAGACAGATTGGAAAATGCTCTGAAAACAGAAGGTTTGAAAAAGCCTTTCACACACAAAAAAAATGTTTTTTTACTGCTGGCTTATAGTCTTAATCTGTTAATAACTTAGATACAAGTTGGGAACAGTAAATAATAATGGTAATGATATTCTCTGTATAAAATGGTAACCGGGCAGTTAACGTGTTGCTATTTATATGTTGAATTGGTAACAATAATAAAGAAAACATTTAGCTGTTCCATTATTTTTGTATTGCTATTTATATGGTGAATTTGTAACAAGAATAAAGAAAAAAATTAGCTATTCCATTATTTTTGTTTTCCTATTTATATGTTGAATTGGTAACAAGAATATAAAAAACATTTAGCTGTTCCATTCGTTTTGTATTTTGGGAATAATCTATTTGTACTGACACAGTTTTCCACTGAGCACTGAAATCCATTCTAAGCCTTCTCAAGGTATTGTGAGTTTATGTAACTATAAGGAAGAAGTGATCTTCAAACAATGAAGGAATTTCATTCAAAGAATTTCATCAAGTTTACATAGAAAGTTATTTTATTGTGTATGAAAGGTAAGAAATTCATGTGTCATTCCACTTAAGCTAATTCCGCGCCATTCAGTCTAAAAATAAATACATACGATAATTGTTCATACAGATTTGTAAAGAATACTATAAAAAAACATTAAATAAATATAAATTAATAATTTACAGTTAAATAAATATAAATTCTTCATTTTTTAAAAGTAATCTGTAAAAATAAATAAGTTTTTGAATTTTTATGATTATTTTAGATTGCTTTAAATTAATGTTTACTTTTTCCGATATTTTAGGCCTGAAAAGCAGCAACTAATTCAAGGAGGGTAATAACAGATAACAAGCACAGCGAATTAAAAGAAATCATCATTAAACTATGGTACCTTAAAATTAAAGTTATATTTCACAAAATTTAAGATTTGATTTTGCATTTTAATAGTACTGATAATTTAATCCAAATAGATTACCACATTTTGGTATCATAAAAAAATCTTATGTGGGCAGTTCATGACTTTCCTTATATAATGCAATGAATTTACTACTTTTACAGAAAAAAATAGGTTATTCTTATAGTAGATACTTATATTCTTCGCAAGATATCGAATTTTCATTAATTAGTTGTCAATTTCATCGATTTGGCGTCATTTATATCCATTTGGGGGAGATTTTCGTTAATTTGGCAACATTTAAAAAAAATCGTCAAGTTGGCGACATTCCGCCAAATTCGTCGCCAAAATCTCGGCAAGCGTTATGGGCGGAGAAATAAGTTATTCTTATAGCAGATACATGACTATTTGTGTTCAAATACAAATCTATTACTTAAATTATCTTTTCTTATAAATGGAACCGGCTAGATCCACGAGAATGATGTCACCCAATTTATGGCATGATATTACATATGAAAAGTGAACATGTTTCTCAACAGTTAATATATTTTTTTTAGTTTATGGGATTTTTTTATAAATTTATTTGAAAAATATGCAATATCCTAAGAACGGTCCATACTAGCGTTCTAAAGTCTATGTCAATCGTTTTCTAAGGAAAAATTACATAAGAAATGTTTATTTGCGTAACTTTATTAAAGGTTTTGATTTTTTGAGGATTTTTTCAAAATTTCACTCGAAAATTTAGGGGGGTTCTGAACATTCGATTGCATTTAAAAACAATAGACTTCCAGTATCCATGGATTGTGATTTTTGTACCAAATTTCGAATCGCTCCATTCGTTCGTGAGATATCGTCTCCACCGACTCACTGACACACACACACACACACACACACACACGTACACACATACACACACAGACATCACCTCAAAAATGTTTGATTCGTGATCAGGGATGCTTGAAACGTGCTCTCCCATCGAAAACTCGAATTCGAATTTTCGACCCCGTCACAATACTTTCCTTATACATTATGTATACAAGGAAAGTTATAACCAATTGTTACACTCCAATTTACATATATATATAGTTTAGCATTACCTTATCCAATTTTAAAGTAATATATTTAGCGCAAAACCGCAAACCCCCAACTATAACGTTGGTAAAATATCCAGCTAAATTTAGTTAGTTTTATCTTTGAAACACACTCTTGGATCTTTCTTTAAACTAGTGTTCCACGTGATTATAATAATTAGTTCGCACAAAGCAAGTTTATTCGTTTGGACAAAAGTTTGTAATGAAGTTATCATCTAATCCTTTTAGGCAATATCTTGTTTACTTTCTTTCACAGAAGAATTTTTAAGGACTTTAAAGAATACTTCAGATAAGAATAATTGGATTTTCCCAAACTAAACAGAAATATCATTGTTTACCGAAAAGAAAATATTCGAGGATGATTTAAAAGCATTAAAAACTCTTGTTTACATTCTTATGGTAGTGTATACAGTACTCGTATTGTACAGGCAAAATTTAAAGTATTGATTTTGAGATAAGTATATTATATTTCGACCTAATCCCATTTCGGGTACTTTTGAAAGAGTGTGTGTGTGCCTGATTGTATGTGTACATGTTGTACATGTTTATACGTGTGCCCATATGAGTGAGGTGTTGAAATAATCTCTCGAAAATGAATGAAAATACCACCATAAAAGTTTGTGTGTAGAGTCAATTAAACAGTAGAAGAACCAGTCAATTAACAGTAGAAGTGTTGCAGTCAATTAAACAGTAGAAGAACCGAAAATATTCACTTATTTCCGTCCTTGTCACAACCTGTAGAAAAAAATAACCTTTCTTTCTCAATACAATCGACTACACCCAGTAGCGCCCCACCCCGTATAGGCATTTTCAGAATTAGCAATTAAAATTAACGATTTTAAAAATTAATTTTATTCACTTTTTAATACCTACAACGACTTTTTTATTAAAGCTCTATTTTATAACTTTAGGTAGCGATTTTATAAATAGTTATTTAGTTTCGGAGAAAATTAGGAAAATTCCAATACCTGTATAAAAACTTAGATGAAAACATAGTTTCCTTTACATTTTCATTTTCATTTTTTTTTTCGTTTCACTATCTTGCAAAATCCATCCTGGTTGATTGAATTTTGTGGCACAAAATCCAAAAAGGATATGCTGCGTCAAACACATGGTAAAATCATCCATAATTCTATTATGTATGTTATAATGAATATAGACAAAGTTAATTGAGTCATTTGAAAAACATTTGATTGAAGTTGAAATTTTAGTATATGAAGCGCAATGACTTATACGAAAAGTCAAATTGAGAAAATTAAATTTAAAGATTTTACACGCATGGCCATTGAATAGTTATTAAAATAATAAAAAATAAACATTTATAATCACCAGATCATTTCAAAGTGAAAGTTTACCCTACCCACTGAGCGTGGTGGGAGGAATTGGTGGAAGGGAATAATAAGAATAATTAAGGAATCGTTGTGGAGAAGCTTGGGAAACTCCACTGTGAAGTATGAAGAATTAAAACCTATCCTATCTAATTGTAAGGCAATTAATTCACGACCTCTCAACTATGGCATCAATCTTTTCAAAGCATCACTTTGATCAGGTACTAGCCGGAAAAAATTTCGAGGGGGGCCCACAGTTTTTTGACAAAAGCATAACAATATGTTTAAAATAAAGCACATTTATAATGGGTTAATTATATACTTTAAATGCGTGTATAGAATAGATTTTGAAATATATTAAAAAGCAAAAGTTCGAAAAAGCATTTTTTTAATGAGATGGCCTAAAAACATATATAAAGAATTTAAATAACCCCCCCCCCCCCGGCTACGTGCCTGTATTTTGATTCAGACACCATTTACAGCAATAGCTGTAACAAAAGGCTTCGCTGTGGACATAAATTGAGATTGTATTTGAGTCTCGAATTGAATATTTCGCCTTGTTAGTTCAACGAAGGAAAAGGATAAGTGAAACTTTTCGTGTTAGAGATGTTGAGTGGGTTTCCATGCAACAATTGTCAACTGACATCTTGGACTTTTTCTAGAGTTCACAGTATTGCTAAAGTCAGTAGACTGAAAACTATGGATGGTTAAAAAGACTAGATCACTCTAGATATTATACTATATGCTAGAGATAGCAGAGTAATAGGAGCCATCAGTAGAATTAACTGAGGAACTAGAAGAAGCTGTTCTGTGTCGAACTCAAGTTCTTTGAAATACAGAATGAACTAAAGTGAACTAATGTGTGGAGCTAGGTCTTTGCAAAAACAAATACCACTAAAAGACCTGACGAAACGGTATTGTTTAGATTTGTAAAGAACTGCTGCAATTACCTACAAAGAATGGGCATTACAATGTGGTAGGATGTTCGTGACAGAGGACCAGCACATGTTTCATCAGTTGAGCAGTTTACCATAGAAATGTTGAAGCAAGTGTTTTGTGATATTTGATCAGAACTTGCATTTACTTTTATGTTACATTTCCCACCTGTTAAAAAGGTTGCCATAGAAATGTTGAAGCAAGTGTTTTGTGATATTTGATCAGAAGTTACATTTCCCAGCTGTTAAAAAGGTTGCCATAGAAACGTTGAAGTAAGTGTTTTGTGATATTTGATCAGGAGATACATTTACTTTTATGTTACATTTCCCAGCTGTTCAAAAGGTTGCCAGAGAAACGTTGAAGTAAGTGTTTTGTGATATTTGACCAGAAGTTACATTTACTTTTATGTTACATTTCCCAGCTGTTAAAAAGGTTGCCATAGAAACGTTGAATTAAGTGTTTTGTGATATTTGATCAGGAGATACATTTACTTTTATGTTACATTTCCCAGCTGTTAAAAAGGTTGCCAGAGAAACGTTGAAGTAAGTGTTTTGTTATATTTGACCAGAAGTTACATTTACTTTTATGTTACATTTCCCAGCTGTTAAAAAGGTTGCCAGAGAAACGTTGAAGTAAGTGTTTTGTGATATTTGACCAGAAGTTACATTTACTTTTATGTTACATTTCCCAGCTGTTAAAAAGGTTGCCAGAGAAACGTTGAAGTAAGTGTTTTGTGATATTTGACCAGAAGTTACATTTACTTTTATGTTTCATTTCCCAGCTGTTAAAAAGGTAGCCAGAGAAACGTTGAAGTAAGTGTTTTGTGATATTTGATCAGGAGATGCATTTACTTTTATGTTACATTTCCCAGCTGTTAAAAAGTTTGCCAGAGAAACGTTGAAGTAAGTGTTTTGTGATATTTGATCAGGAGACACATTTACTTTTATGTTACATTTCCCAGCTGTTAAAAAGGTTACCAGAGAAACGTTGAAGTAAGTGTTTTGTGATATTTGATCAGAAGTTACATTTACTTTTATGTTACATTTCCCAGCTGTTAAAAAGGTTGCCAGAGAAACGTTGAAGTAAGTGTTTTGTGATATTTGATCAGGAGACACATTTACTTTTATGTTACATTTCCCAGCTGTTAAAAAGGTTGCCAGAGAAACGTTGAAGTAAGTGTTTTGTGATATTTGATCAGAAGTTACATTTACTTTTACGTCACTTTTCCCAGCTGTTAAGAAGGTTGCCAGAGAAACTTTGAAGTAAGTGTTTTATGATATTTGATCAGAAGTTACATTTACTTTTATGTTACATTTCCCAGCTGTTAAAAATATTGCCAGAGAAACGTTGAAGTAAATGTTTTGTGATATTCAATCAGAAGCCACCTTTATTTTTCAGTAAAGGGGACGAATTAGCTCGTGCAAAATGTTATTTAAATATTTTCTTCGTAAGATGTTCTAAATATTCAAGAATTAAAATACTAACGAGTTGTTAAATGTATGTCATTTTCTTTATGAAAGGTCTTAATTAAAATACTATACATTTTCATAATCAACACTTGTGTTGGTTAACTTTAGTATTCATGGATTTTCGAGTGCATTCTCATTAGAAAATGAACATGTCCTGAACAACAGCTATCACTGAGTTTTGTGACAAAACACAAATAAAGTATCAATTGAAAACTTATAATTAAAACCGTCATTATTTATCCTCAAGTATCCACCGTATTTAACACTCTTTATTAGTGAAATGAAAGTTTTAGATTTATCACGAGACTTATTATATATAATATTTTATTGCGGAGAACAAACAGATTTTGCCTTCGGAGTATTTCAGTTACTTCAAAAGGCAGTTTTCAATAGTTATGAAACAGATGGTTTTGAAATAATGTCCTTAATGACTATATGAATAGTCTTAAATAATATTTCCCCTGCTTATTGTAACCACAGAATAATTATCTTCAACAAAACCGCATTCACATTGTTTGGTAAATAATTTTCACTCTGGGAGAGTTAATGAAGACGAAGAAATAAAACAAAAAACATTATGTTTATATTTATTTTGAGAGAGTGTACATTTCATAGTCTATTTAAAAGAAAATATATAATTAAGTAATCGTAATTAAACTTTATTAAGCAGAAACTATTTTAAATCCATGATCATTATGTATATTGTATTATGATCATTATGTATATAATCATCAAGATCAGTATGTATATATTATGATCATTATGTATATAATCATCATAATCAGTATGTATATATTATGATCATTATGTATATAATCATCATGATCAGTATGTATATATTATGATCATTATGTATATATTATGATCATTATGTATATAATCGTCATGATCAGTATATATATATATATATATATATATCATGATCATTATGTTTATAATGGTTCATAATGGTAACAAATAAACATAAAATAAACGTTTTAAATGCTTATTTTATATACGTTTAATAATTAATTTAGTAAAACAGTAAATTAAAACTCAACTTTAAACATTATTTTATCGAAATTGCTGAGTTATGGATTCAACTTAAAATCTGAAACTCTGATATGGACAATAGGTGACTTTCCCAATAGACTCATATCAATGTTCTTTTTTCATATATTTCGTAATGCACTAATTAAACTTTTATCGCATAAAATAACACACAAAATGTATGCTTATATGAAATCATATCTTAATTGTAGTTATAAAAACATTTATTGTCATTTGGCGACTTTATTTTAAAATAACGGCGCGGCAAAAATAAAAATAATCAAATAAATATCTCGAGAACGGTTCATCCTAGAGAAGGGAGGATTATTCTGCTTGTCTTCATCTAAAAAATTACGTATAAAACAAATAATCTAAAATCTGAAATAAAAGAGTAAATATGTTGAAATCTGTTGATTTCTTTCATTTATTAATTTTATATCAATATATTTAGCCTTTTATTTCAGATTTTGACTATTTTGGGGAGTCGTTTAGAAAATACGTCAGTTTTGTTTTTCCAAATCGTATAAAAAAATTAATCAACACTAAAATAACCTGTAAGTGACTTACCAAATTTTGTGAAATATCGGCTAATAGTTTCTTAATTAGATTGAATACTGTTACGAACACGAAAAACGGCAGCTCTTTTGAGAGTCACCAGAAGGAAGAAGCACCGTACAGGCAGTCATCCCTATGTCTTGTATCTAGGGTTATCACGTCAGAGCTGTCGGTTCAGGGTTGCTAGATTTGGCGATTTATCGCCAATTTGGCTACTTTTAGCAACTTCTGGAATGTACTCGAACATTCTGGATATAACGAATATTCAGCAAGATGCGAGATCCTTCTGAAAGTGTCAACTGAGAGTATATAAAAGGAGACATCGCTCAGTTGGAGTAGTTGATGTGATACGAGCTACATTGAACTGTGAGGTACGTCAATGTTTTGAAAATAGTTTCCGATGTGTTGTGAAATTAGTGGATCATTTAATTGTTGTTTTACTCTACCTGATAGTTGCTTGGTGCTCTTATGTGATAGTTATTGGCCTATTTGTTGTGTATCGTTCCTATTTGCGTTGTGCTAGCAAATAAACGTGTTAGCTATCCAGAACTTGGGACACATTTTGTATCCTGAGAATACACATATAATTCCAGAGGATATATCGTAACAATACATATATTATACAGAAATACATAGAGACTCTATGCTAGATATAAGCTACGCTAGATATATACAAGAAAGATCAATCATGCTTCATTGATTATGAAACACTTTCCAACTTCAATGTAATTTTATTTAAAAAAATCTAAAATGTGCAATACATTCCTCGGTAATATTTTAAAACTTATCACAATACTACATTAATTTATTATATTTGAAAACTTAAACCTTCATTGAAAAAAATGAACTTCATTCAAATGACGGCATTGAAATATAAATTGCCTGGTTTCAATATCTCTAAAATGCGATACATTCCACGGTAATATTTTTAAAATTATCACAATACTACGATAATTTATTATATTTGAATACTTCATCGAAAACAACTGAAATTCATTCAAATGACGTCGTGGAAAAAATAACACGCCTGGATCTCTCTATAAAAACAGCATTTCATTCATAACTTTCCCCCATTCATTTTATTCATCACAATACTATAATAATTCATTTTATTTAAAAATGAAGACCTTGGAGCTACAAGTAATTAAACTCTATGCTTAAAACTTCATCGAAAAAAATCGTCCTTCTCTTTATAAAATCAATTAATATCTCATTCATATCAGCCATGCAGACTCCATGGGCTAAATTATTTTGTGTTAAAGAAATACAGAAATTCTAATACAATTCATTCTACATATTTTGCTGTTTACATTTTACATAAGTGAAAAATAGGCTTCGTTGTAGACATAATCAAATTTGGATAATCATTTAAACTCAAATATATTGTATATGAGTTGTTTCAGTATGTAGATGCACAGAATTTATGCTAAAATAAAGTAGTTTTAAGACGGATACAGCACTCAATATGAATTAAAAAGAACTTAAAAAATCACGATTGTGAAACAAGATAGTTTCCATATATCATTTTGAAGTGGGTCATGTGATCTTTTCATTTCATGGTCACTTGATTGTTTCATATAAGAGGTGTAATTATTATTTTAATTTTTATTTAAAAAACTACTAAATTTCGCTGAATTTTTTGTTATATATTTTATGGAACAATTTGAATATTACCTAAAATTTTCGAAGCAATTTGTGAATTTTAAATCCGCTTAAAAAATGTTTGAAAAATTAGGTCCCATAGGGCTCAATGTATTTCATTTTTTCAACCCGGGTTCAATCCAGAACTAATTGGGTGATATTATTCATTTATATTCCCATAGGTTCTACAGACCGTCTGAACAACATACTAAAATTTCATTTTGATTAAGTCATTTTTACGGCTGTTATCGTGCTAACGGACAGACAGACAGACAGACAGACAGAATAAACAAAGTCATGAACACTTTTCAGCTTTGTTGTAAAGTGTTAATAAATAGTAAATAACAAAAATGTGTGCTAAAAGGTTAGTATTAAAATCTATGTTGCTTACTGAAAAAGAAAATCTCTTATCGTCTTATCTGTCACAGCGAGTATTTCTTTAATGTTTCTTAATTTTACTCAAAATATCTTTGAAACTGTAAAAAATAGATATAAACCTTGAAATGTAAAATTATGCAACGGGATAAAAATACATATAACCAATAAGCACTAAAAATATTCAATAGCAAATTTAGTTTCTAAAACTGTATTAATTTTTTATCACATCTCGTATAGTTTTCGAGTAATCGTCTTGATAAGTGGAGGAAGATTGAAAATTTTCTGTTTTTCAAGATTGTAATGCTTCTATACCAAAAACTAAAATTGCTAGCTGCGAACAATAAGCAAATATTTGTAGCTTTTTGAAATCCACCCAAGTGTATATAATTGGATTGTTGGGTTGAGCTCTTAGTTTCTGAAATACAGTGGATGTAATTTTGATATTTTAGTATTTATTTTAGTATTTTAGCGTCCCAATGGGGTGGAAAAGCTGTAATACTTAAAATGTCAACGATTACTGCGTATCAATCTGTTTTTTTACTCCTTGGTTAAATACTGGTGCATAAGCTATTTCGTTATGTTTAAACAAATTTGGAGGTCAAATGATCTTGGGGATTCTACAGATGTTCAATGATGGGTGAGCTTTGAATAGAATAGATGGAAATATACTTATTCAAGTATATATGTAAGTGCCGTTAGGCACATGCAGAGATTAACTTAAAACGTAATCAGATTTTAGACCCTCTACTACCCATCCGATAGAGATTATGGTTTTTGTTTTTCCAGAACCTCGAAAAGCTCTCTGGAGCTTTCTAGCTCTCAAAAGCACTTGGAGAAGGATGAATCATTGTAAAGTAATTGTATCGACCACTAGATCGAAACTAATGAAGCCGGTATTTCTTTTTTCTTTTGGAGTGGATAAAAAGGGGGAAGTGTGTAAAGTATCTCAGAAACCCTTCCTCCTAAAGTTCACACCGGTGATATAAAAGGCTGATACGCGGCACCACAGAGAAGAACTAAACTGGGTCAATTTTTAATTAAGAGAAATACAATCAAGTACCAAAAGTCTTGGAATACTTTTCTAATATCGTGTTGGGAATCTTTTAGCTCGACGAAGTGCAGCAACTCGACGTGGCATGCACTCAACTAGTCGGTGGAACTCTGCAGGAGGAATGTTCAGTCATATTGTCTTGATAGCAGCCCATAATTGCGTGGTTGTGGCAGGTGATGGAATTTGAGCACGAATGGCTCTTTCAAATATATCCCAGATATGCTCCAAGGTGTTCATCTCTGGCGATCTAGGTAGTCAAATCATGTGCTGGAATTATTCAGAATACTCCTCAAATCAATCGCAAGCAATATGGGCCCGGTGACACGGAACATTATCATCCTGAACACTCCATCGTTATTGGGGTTCGTGAAGTCTATAAACGGCTGCAAATGGTCATCTAGCAGTTGAACATAGCAATTTCCTGTCAATGATCGGTTCAATTTAACCAGAAGACCCAATAAATGTGAAGTAAATACTCCCCACACCATTCTGGAATCACCACCAGCTTGCACAGTACCTTGTTGACAAGTTGGATCCATAGCTTCATGGGGTTTGCGCCATATCCGAATGCGACAATTAGTTCGTACCAACTGGAAACGTGACTCATTGGACCATGCTGCCTTCTTTTAGTCATGTAGGGTCCATTGCATGTGTTCGCAAGCCCAGGTGATACGCTGAAACCAATGATGTACTGCGAGTAAAGACACTAGAGTCGGTCTTCTGCTGACATATCCAATCTACGTCCAATTTCGCTGGACAGACCACATAGATACGCTTCTAGCTCGTCCCTCATTGAAAGTGGTAGTCAGATGAGGCAGTGCCGTTCATGTGTTAGCACGGCCGCTTCTGCTCAGACGTCGCTGGTCCCGATTATTCAACAGACAAGGCCGCCCACTGTGCTATCCCTTGTGGGAGGTAATATCCTCCATGAGGTACTCTTGATACACCCTTGCCACTGTCGAGCGAGAAATATTCAAAGGCTCAATAACTTCCAAAATACTATGCCCCATGCGTCGAGCTCCACTATTATTCAACGTTCAAAAATCTGTTAATTCCCGTCGGGTAGCCATTATCACGTTATTTAACTTTTCATAAGACATTCAAGCGTCCAACAGACAGCACTGACAACCATCTGACACTTTATATCCTTTTAACGCTATGTAAGCCCCACTTGTAAATTTGCATACTGCTATCCTATGAATTTTGGTACTTTTCGACCCTAAACACCGAACAGTGTTAAATAAAAGAAAACATTAAAGAAAATTGCAGCTAAATTTTTAATAGTATCAGTTTTCTGTTTTTGAGAGATTTAAATACTAGTTTCTGAGAGATTTAAATTCTAAATATAATTATCCAGAAAGCAATACTTTATCTGTACAATATCATGAGACAGTAAGTGTTGCAAAACGCTAGAAACAATTCTTTAAGTAGCAAAATGGAGGAAAAAACCGTCAACTTTCATATTCGTAAATATTAATTCATCTATCCTCAATACCTCTCCAAATCATTCATCTTTCTGAAGCGAATCGACATTCTGTAAGTACCAAAATGGTGGAAGAAAACTGGTAACTTTTATCTTCTTGAATCTTGATGCATCTATCCTCAATATCTCTCCAAATCATTCATCTTTCTGAAATGAATCGACGTTCTGTAAGTACCAAAATAAAGGAAGAAAACTGCCAACTTTTATTTTCTTAAATCTTAATGCATCAATCCTCAATACATCTCCAAATTATTCATCTTTCTGTAGTGAATCGACGTTCTGTAAGTACCAAAATGGTGGAAGAAAACTGGCAACTTTTATCTTCTTGAATCTTGATGCATCTATCCTCAATATCTCTCCAAATCATTCATCTTTCTGTAGTGAATCGACGTTCTGTATGTACCAAAATGGAGGAAGAAAACTGCCAACTTTTATTTTCATAAATCTTAATGCACCAATCCTCAATACATCTCCAAATTATTCATCTTTCTGTAGTGAATCGACGTTCTGTAAGTACCAAAATGGAGGAAGAAAACTGCCAACTTTTATTTTCTTAAATCTTAATGCATCAATCCTCAATACATCTCCAAATTATTCATCTTTCTGAAGTAAATCGACATTCTGTAAGTACAAAAATGGAGGAAGAAAACTGCCAACTTTTATCTTCTTGACTCTTAATGCGTCTATCCTCAATACCTCGACAAATTATTCATCTTTCTGAAGTGAATCGGCATCCAGAAAGCCTGAGAAGATTTCTATCGTAAACAGCTAATGGCACAGAAAAAGTTTGTAAAATACCAAGTTGGGGAGTACCAAGATGGGGAGAAAAACCTACCATATTTATCTTCTCGATACATACATATATACTTCGCCACATCATTCATCTTTCTAAAGTTAATCGCTGTTCAAAGGACCTAAGCAAATTACCACCTTAAACAGCCAATGGAGCAGAAAGAGACATTAATTCCGCAGAACTTTAAAAATGACATTTTCAATGTGAAATGATTTTTATGTACTTTAAATGACAATTGTTTTTATAAGTATTGGTAAGAATGAGTTTTGCAGTGTTATCCGTTTGCACGATGTAACCGGAACGAATCAACCGCTATTGCCTGGATTTTAGATAAGCACCCATTACTTACATAATACAGATACACATAACACCACTCAATTTCAAAATTTTTGAATTTTTTTTATAAATATTATTAGCATTCCGGTATTGTTAGCTAGATTTAAGTACAATCGAGAGTTTATCGGTAAAGTAGCGAATTTGGAATTTGGACAGACAAGAATGCCGCTAGCTGTTGGACTCCTAAATAATTAAGAATATTTTTCTTTCTGCAAATATTTAAGAATTGTAAAGAACCTTGCTGCCACAATCGGGATTCGAACCCTGGATCGAACCCCCTTGCAATCTCTTATCCTTGAAGTGGACTCTGCATTCTCCACTCTCCAATTTCAGATTGGTGGGCAAGTGCTAACCTGACTGGCCACCTCCTGTTATTTTTACCTGAATAGCCTCCTGCTATTACTATTTTTACCCATGTTAGTATCCTGCGTGGTCGTTACACTAACCAACTTTGCACTAACCAACAGGGTTGATTTGTTCGGCCGCAATTGTAAAGAACCTTTCTGCATCAACCTCGAATCGAACCCTAGATCTCCAAACTGGCCAGCCGACTCTCTACCGTTGAGCTACCGGGACGAAATTGCAAGTTCATATAGTCGAAATGAATTCTGCAGAATCTATTGAATTTTTCATATGCCCGCATCCTGAGCTACATTCGGAAGGAAAAAATACGAGTTTCATAGCCAAATTGATATTTTGGATTTCGATGGTACACGAATGTATGTTATTAGCGGAGAGATGTATATCTTCTTTTGGTTTTTAATAGAGTAGATATTAATATATCGTTACACAATCATGGTATATTATCTGGTAGCCATGTCAGCATGATTTCGAAGTTCCATATATGCTCGATCTCATACCGATCAGTTTTTCAGCATTAAAACTATTTTCATTTTTAACATCGCTTTAATTCAGCATTGTTTGAAAAAATTTGCTTTTTTGTGAATGAAAATAGGCTGTTAATGTCTCTAAATACCAGGTGAAACTGGGACATAATTTTCTACCACGGTCTGCTGTTTAAAATACTGTTTACAATTCATTTATGCAAATCAAATTTATTCAAATCCAAAATATCAACAGAAATTGTCTGAATGCCCGAATATTTCTAACATGACAGGCCAAATCTAAGTTATGGAGTTGCAATAAATATATGTCTAAAATTTATCTCGGCCGCACACTGCGACCCGAGCAGTGTGCGGCCGAGCATTATTCTGCTGGAATTGCGTACCTGGAATACCAGCAACGAATCGGATAACATGGGGCCGTAGAATCTCATCTACGTACTACTGACTCGTCAATGCTCCAGGTACCACTACTAGAGCGAAACGGCTGTCATAGGCTATGGCTCCCCAACCCATGATGCCTGCAGTGGGGCTGGTGTGGCGCTCGATAACGCGATTGGGATTGTGGTATTTTGCAGGGGACGTCCACACTCGGACACGCTGATCATCGGGCCCCAAAACAAAGCTGCACTGATCGCCAATCTGTGGCGTTCCACGTTGATCTGGCCCGGTACAACTGCAACTGGAGCTGCCGATGTTCCCGTGTTAACGGCAGAACACGTAAGGAACGCTGGTATTGCAGATTTGCTTCTTTTAGGCGTCTAGATATGGTTCGTGGACACACAGGAACCGCTACGTGTGCCTGTATCGCTTATCGGGTCGCCGCGGGCTTTATAATTGCCTGCCGCACGATCACTCTATCATCTCTACTCGTGGTATGCCTGGTCCGCCCAGAGCCGGTCCTCCGTGTCTGGGTGGCGTACCGTGACAAGTGCTCCCAATACCGTCGGACGGTATAGTCCGAACAATACACGTGACGGACTATCCGGAGCGCTGACCACCTTCCGGTTTTTAGCCAGATGATCAGGCCTCCTTCGAAGTCCGTCAGTTGCATATATTGACGTTTCTGGCATCAACCCACCATTCTTTTCACTCCATACTCGTGCTTGCGTCGCCCAAAGCTTCTCGCATTGAGCATTGATAGGGCGTCGACTACACGCCGGTTTATAAGGCCGCTGGTTCATGCTCGCAGTGCCACTCACGGGTGCACGGTCCGCCCTCTAGCTATTTACATCATTTTGCGGTTGTACCATGGTTTCTTCTTGGTGTGCAACTTTCATTGTCCGTGAGTGTAAAATGAAAGAACAGTTAAGCAATATTTCATAAATCTATCTCTGTGTTTTTTTATGATTTATGCAAAAGTTTGAACACGCTAAAATTAAATATAGGCTTACATAACTACCAGTAAATTTTATAAGCGCCATAATAGCTATTTTTATGAAAGGGAGCATTATCGAATAATAGGTTCCGAAATCGTGCTAATTTACGAAAGCTTTGATTCACATCGATCAAAAATATTTATGGAATTATTCCATGTCGATTGGATTCAAATAATGTGGATGGATTTCTATTGAGTTGATTTTGGAGCGATTGACTCAACTGAAGTAAATTCAACATTCAATCGGTTCTATTCGAATCATTTCGTTGTTGAGACCCAGACCGTCCGACCTACCAGAAAGGTGTAAGGTAACTGTTTGGACGGCCGGGAATCATTTCGTTGTGTCGAACAGCTCGAGGTGTGTGTATGTGTGGTTAATGGGTATGGTACACCTATTTCAAATTTAAATACACTAAAACAAATGAAGTAGGATATTAAAAATGTCAAAAAACGTTACAAGACTTGAAAAAATAGAAAATTCAATTTTAACACTTTACAACAAAGTTGAAAAGTGTTTATGACTTTGTTCATTCTATCTGTTTGTCTGTCTTTTAGCACGATAACTGCCGTAAAAATGACTTAATCAAAATGAAATTTTAGTATGTTGTTCAGACGGTCTGTAGGACCTATGAGAATATAAATGAATAATATCCCCCAATTAGTTTTGGATTGAATCCTGGTTGAAAAAGTGAAATACATTGAGCCCTATTAGACCTAATTTTTCAAACATGTTTTAAGCGGACTTAAAATTCACAAATTGCTTCGAAAATTTTAGGTAATATTCAAATTGTTCCACAAAATATATAAAAAAATTCAGCGAAATATATTCAGTAGTTTTTTAAATAAAAATTAAAATAATAGTAACACCTCTTATATGAAGCGATCACGTGACCACGATATGAAAGATCACGTGACCCACTTCAAAATGATATATGGCATCCATCTTGTCTCAAAATCGTGATTTTTAAAGTTTTTTCAATTCATATTGAGTGTTGTATCCGTCCTAAAACCACTTTATTTTTGTTTAAATTCTGTGCATCTACATACTGAAACAACGCAATTAAAATATATTTGAGTTTAAATGCTCATCCAAATTTGATTATTTCTACAACGAAGCCTATTTTTCACTAATGTAAAATGTAAACAGCAAAATATGTAGAATGAGTTGTATTAGAAGTGCTGTATTTCTTTAACACAAAATAATTTAGTTCATGGAGTCTGCGTAGCTGATATGAATGAAATATTCATTGATTTTACAAAGAGAAGGACGATTTTTTTTGATGAAGTTTTACGCATTTGAGTTTAATTACTTGTAGCTCCATGGTCTTAATTTTTAAATAAAATAAATTATTATAGTGTTGTGATGAATGACATGAATAGGAAATTATTTATGGATGAAATGCTGCTTTTATCGAGAGAGCCAGGCGTGTTATTTTTTCTATGACGTCATTTGAATGAATTTCAGTTGTTTTCGATGAAGTTTTCAAATATAATAAATCGTAGTATTATGATAATTCTACAATTATTGCCGAGGAATGTATCACATTTTAGAGATGTTTCAACCAGGCAATTTATATTTCAATGCCCTTATTTGAATGAAGTTCAATTTTTTCGATTAAGATTTAAGTTTTCAAATATAATAAATTAATGTAGTATTGTGATAAGTTTAAGAATATTACTGAGGAATGTATTGCATTTTAGACATGTTTAAATAAAATTGCATTGAAGTTGGAAAGTGTTTCATAATCAATGCTTTAAACATGATCTTTCTTGTTTTTTATCGAAGAAATAGGGATGTATATAAAACCAGACTAAAAATAACTTAAATCTGAATCGATGCATAAGGAAATCTAACAAAGACAGTAATCACGATTTGGCATAAAATGTAATAAATAATGTTAAAAAAAATATGGTTTTATTCTCCCTTTATTGAATCATGGGTAAGGGAGCATATACAATTATTTTTTAACAAATATTTGAATGTCAATATTTAGCTGTGCATATTTATGTCCCATACCACGACAGATGAATAATAAATATTAATTAGACGCTCGCACTCTGTAAATTTGCTTACCAGTTTACATCTTTCTTATGTCAACCATCAGTTCCGTAGTAACTGTTAAATATATAAAATACTCTGTGTGGTATTTTATTTTCTATGATATCCCTTACCATCATCATTATAAACATCATCCAAGAGTGAATAAATATAACCGTCACATTACTCAGCCTCATTTGACATCATCCTTAATGTAAAGCAAAAAATCGTCTGCAGAAAAACCTCCGTAAAAATCGACTACCCCATGAGGTTTCTATGGAATCGTTTATGACTTCCCTATATACATAGTACAATGTAAAAAATATTCTGATCGGATCAAAATTTTGAATTCGAGTTTTGAACGGAAGAGCACCTTCGAAGTAGCCCTGAACTCGAATCAAACGTTTTTAAGGTGATGACTGTGTGTAAGGTTGTGTATGTGTATGTGGTGTGTGTGTGAGTATGTCTTTGCGTCTGTGGAGACGGTATCTCACGAACAAATGGAGCTATATATATATATATATATGTGTGTGTGTGTACATATATATATATATATATATATATATATATATATATATATATATATATATATATATATATATATATACCAGTTGTTACCAGTAAATGATATCAAAATACAAAAATCATTCAAATATAATTTACCAATTGGTAGAACTATTTACAATTACAATGAAGTTTCCAGGACATTAAACTCCGATGATCTTACATCATGTGTATGCAGCAATCAAAATCTTGCCCCTTATGTCAACTCCACTCATGGTCACATTATTACTGGGGATCTCAGTATAGTTCAGGATGATATACTTAGGGATATTATGAATAAAGGGTATAAATTTCGCATTCCATTCACCATCACCCTAAACAACATCTTCAGTCTCTATCATTTGATTTTGATAAATTCATATATCAACTTGCTTGTTCACATTCTATTCCTATTGAAGCATTCAATCTACGGAAGTATACTACCTTACATCTACTTAAAAATGTTATTATAAACATTAAATTAACGAAGCCTAGGTATCCTTATAAACAACTCCTATCTGCTATCAAAGAACTACAACAACATTTTGTCATAACTTATGTAGATAAGGCTTCTAATAAATATGCCATCATTTGCAAAAAATATTATGTTTCTCTGTTACAGAATTACTTAAAAAATAATCAAATTTTTAAACCTATTAATAATCAGTCTATCCAAATAAAAACTAAAATGCTAAAATTATATACACAATTAAATATTAATTGTAAGTTTTTTAAATTTCCTTATGTTACTTTGGTTCCTAAATTCCACAAATCACCTCTCAGTTTTAGAACAGTCACTTGTGGACATAATACCTTTACCACTACTGCTAGTAAGTACTTGCTTAACTGTTTAAATTGAATTAATGAATCTCTTAAATTCAGGAATTCAGGATATTTCATTTTGAACAATAGTTTTGATTTAGTTAATCACCTCAGCAAGTTTCCACAAATTCTTGGTTTCCAAACCTTTGATTTTAAAGACCTATTTAATAATATTGTCATTAAAGATTTACATAAAGTTATTATCTCTCTTTATCATGACTATATATCTTCCAATCATGTTGCTTTTAATGTCAAAATTTTTCCTATGCTCTTGCACTTTGTGTTATACAACAATTATATTATCCAAGGTGATAACATTTATTTACAAACATCTGGTGTACCACAAGGTGGCTGTAGTAGTAGTATACTCGCTAACTTATATCTTTATTATTATGAATGTCATTTTAACTCTAATTCATATATTATATATAGATATGTTGACGACTTAATTTGTATTATCATTGATGATTCCTATCCCATTAATATTGATTTTTACCCGTCTAACCTAGAATTAATTCCTAATGAGCCTTGCGTTAGTCAAACTGTTAATTTTTTAGACCTAAATTTAGATACCCTCAATAATCATGTAATCACCAATCTATATGATAAAAAAGATTCTTACAACTTCAATATCATAAAGCTGCTATCATATCAATCTTGTAATTCTATTCAATTGTTTAGAAACATCATTTTAAAACAGCTATTTCGAATACATCGACTTTCTGATCCTCAGTTTCACTTTCTCCACATCAATAATCTTAAACGCATTTGTCAAAATTACCATTATCCGGAAGTATTTGTAAATAATATTATTAATAATTTCAAATATACCACGTAATAATTTTACACATGCATTATTTATCTTTGATTGGTTAACTCATTTTTGAAAATTCACCCATTCTTATCACCTCACTTACCACTTGGCCTGAGTCTAATACTGTTTACTATTTTCGAATGACTATTTTCCACTTGTCCTGAGTCCTATACTGATTACATTTTTTGAAAGTCTCCATACATATTAAGTATCGTTCAAATGTATTCATTCCGCCGCATTTCGTTTTGCACTGGGGTCAATACTAGGCGCTCGCATTTTGTGATTTTTAAAGCTGTGAAGTAACTTGTACTGTGTTGAACACTTTGTGGATTTTGTCTAGTTGAAAAATGACTACATTTAAAAGTGGAAATACTTTGCATTCGCAAGCATGGGCAATAGTCCACAATCTTACGGCATTTTTTGAAGAAGAAAAACCGCAAATTCTCTAAAAATACCAATTTCAAATGCAATGAAGAGAACTGCGGAAGTGATAGAGGTTTCAGCGTCATCAGTTAAAAAGATAAAACGTGAGGGGAAATCGCTTAATGACACTCAGATAAGTATTTTATCTATTTGAACAATTTACAATTATTGCTTAAAGAAACTATTTTAAAAGTAACACAAAATGAATGGAAAAAACACTGTGTACACATTGAAAAAATAGAGAATATTTATTAGAAGAAAGATGGACCGATAGAAGATATTGTGAAGAAATTAGTGAGAAATCTGTCGGATAGCGATTCAGACTCTTCTTCAAGTAAAAACATTTTAAGTGATTCGGACATAGTAGATAATAGTTATTCCAATGAATGTGAATAAATATTTTATAATTGATTGAAAAATATGAAAAGAATGAATATATTGAATGAATAATATAATGAATAAGTCATAATTTTGCTTATTTATCATTTATTTTTTCCTTTTTGCTGGCTAATAATTGTGTAACTTGCTGATTGAAAACTGTAATAATTTTCATTTAATTCGAAATTTAGTTTTAAACAAAATGATATAAATTCTAGTTTTAAATTGTAAGCTTTTCTCTCCCAAAATCGCCCGAACCTAAAAGAAAATATCTAAAACTACTTTGTTCTAATAGATTGACGGCTTCCCGTAGCCGCTGTCGCCTATAATAACAAATTTTTTTCTGATTATAGATGACGAGGAAATTTTAAGTTAATTTATAATTTAATGTCATTTAATACGAAAAATTTTGTTTGACTGTCGGATAAAAAACATCTACTATTTTCTTTTAGTACATCATGATAAACGAAACGGATTCTCCGCTTAACGAAGTGCGCTTGATTTGCCAAATGTTGCAGTCGATTTTAAACCTTTCTCCCTCCTGTCTTCGACTCGTCTACTTGCGGCAACCCTGTTCAGGGACTTTCTCGTGGCGGTAGGACAGTACATATATATATATGTATATATATATATATATATACATTATTATTATTATTATTATTATTATTATTAAGTGCGTGTGTGTGTGTGTGACTACTGCATTTCTTCTCAAGGGGTGATTTAAAGGCATTCTAATTCAAATATTATTTCCCCCAAAGTAAGTTCCTCAAAGGCACTTAACTTCGTAATGAAAACAATTAAAGTATTGATATTCGTAATTACTTTTATGGAAATCTTAAACAGTGATTATTTAGTTTTAAGAACTTGAAAAATATTTATGTACAATTATATTTTATGAAGAACATCGAAATGTAAATTGCCGCAGTCAGACAAAATAAATAACCTTCTTTGCCAGAGACATCCTGAGAGGATTCAATTATTGGACTGCATAATGTGTAGTTAAAATTTGAGGTAAATAATTAATTTAATGACCGAGTAATGAGTATTTTAACTCGAATATGAATGCAGTACTTAATTCAACGATCCAATTTCAAGTTAGAAGTTCAGGTATTTACAAATTAGGAATGGTTCTTTAATATGTGATATCTCTTAGAAAACAATCTTCAAGATATTTGAAGCATTTCAAATAAATGTAAGTTAAATTTAAAATATGAAGATAGACAAAATCTTTACTCCAGTTTTTTCTTTTTTATGACTTTGATCATCCTGTATATATATATATATATATACATATATATATATATATATATATATATATATATATATATATATATATATATATATATATATATATATATATATTAATATATATATATATATATATATATATATATATATATATATTTAATATATATATATATATATATATATATTTATATATATATATAAATATATATATATAAATATATATTTATATATATATATATATATATTTATATGTATATATATATATATATATATACATATATATACATATATATATATATATATATATATATATATATATATATATATATATATATATAGTAGAAATAGTTTATATATATAATCTCTATTTCTTCAGACACATACATTTTTGTGTTTGTATCTACAAAAAATTTGGACATGATTAGATTTTTTTTAGGGTGAACAATTCATGATTTAGGCTTAGAGCCTCGTCCACGTGTATAGCTTTAGTGCTTGATTTCGTTTGTTATTCTTTTTTCGATTCCATACCTTTGTATTTTGATACTTTTCATTGACTTGTTGATTCGATATTTATTTTATTTATTTAATTATTTATTTATTTTATTTTTTTCCATTAGTTTGAGGATTTGTTGATTTTTACTTTTGTTTTGTAAGCCTGTTAGATAATTGAATTTTTGTGTTACAGCTTCTCACTTTTCTTTCATTGGATCTTCAAACTCTTTTATGATTAAAACTAGCATATTAGTTTAAAAAAATATATATACACACATATATATATATATATATATATATATATCTTTCTTTTACGTAACTGACGCTGACGCCGCCGCTGTTTCTCGCCGCTGTTTCCACAAATTTCTCGTTTCTCGAGATTCTTTGCTTCGTACCGCAAAAACTATTGCATATACGAGTATGAAATTGGGCACACTTGTAGAAAAAGCTTTGGGAAATGCCCTGAAATAAACCGTTTTTTATATATATTGTAGTTGTAAGAAATATTTAATGTAAAATTCAAACACAAAATATTTGAGCTGAGGTTGGTGGTAGGGAAATGAGGATACGGTCCCTGCGGATGCCTCCCCCACTTGGTTCCGGTCTAAATTGGGTGGCACTTCCCGTCCGTCCAAACAGTTACCTTACACCTTTCTGGTAGGTCGGACGGACTGGGTCTCAACAACAACAAAATATTTGATCTGCGGGTTCGCGTCCTGGAGAGACTAACAATAGCAAGACCACGAATGTCTGCAGGCTGGTACCTACATGGGGGAATTTTTACAGGACGGAGTCCCTTTTTAACACTTTACAACAAAGTTGAAAAGTGTTTATGACTTTGTTCATTCTGTCTGTCTGTCCGTTAGCACGATAACTGCCGTAAAAATGACTTTATCAGAATGAAATTTTAGTATGCTTTTCAGACGGTCTGTTGGACCTATGGGAATATAAATAAATCATATCACGCAATTAGTTTTTTATTGAACCCGGGTTGAATAAATGAAATACATTGAACTTTATGGGACCTAATTTTTCAAACATTTTTTAAGCACATTTAAAATTCACAAATTGCTTCGAAATTTTTAGGAAATATTCACATTATCTCATAAAATATATAAAAAAAAATTTTATTAAAATATGTTAGGTAGTTTTTTAATTAAAAATTATTTAATATAGGGAGTAAAACGAATTCAATTAAATTCTGACTTTTGCAATATCTTCCAGAAAGAAAGAACAGATATATTATATAATATTATTTTTTCAACAGTTTAATTATTTTGTATATGAGAGAGGATTCACATTTTAAAATAAATTTGGTAGATAACAATTTTTTCAATTTTTTTTAATTTTATATAACTTTTCATGATATACTTATTTGATGACGTTTTTAATGCACTTTCCTACGTCCTAGAGAATTAAAATTTGGTACACAGATTAAATTTGTAGAACATTTTATTCTACAACAATTTGATGGATCTTTAATTGCACATTTACATTTACACTCCTACATTTTTTTCGAAATGGCCTGCAAATAATCCCCGTTCACTTCTATAAATCATTGTTGTAATATTGTTAAAAATTCTGATGTGGACAGCACATGTCTTTCTCTGCAGACACATAGTCACGTTCTCTTTATTTCTTCAATAATAATGAGTTTATCTGCACAAAATAACATCCATAAGTATTTTAAATGACATTGAATCTGCACGTTAAACTTAAATTTGGTTCTCATTTGATAGATGGACTTATTGTCTATCTATCAAAAGTGGCGTAACGAAAACGCAAAAAAAAAACTTAAATATCTCAAGAACGGCTAGTCCTAGAGTAATGGGGTTAGTCCTATTCTTTTTGTTGTCAAAAATCACGTATAAAATAGGAATTTAATTGATATAATTGAGCACACGTAGTCTTTTATTTTTATATTTAACGAATTTTGCTGTCCATTTCGCAAAAACAGTCCTTTCCTTTTTCCCGAATCGTACTAGAATAACCTACAAGTGATTTATATAACAAATTTTGTTAAATTTGGTTTATAAATCACTGGTAGGTTATTGAAATATTATACACCAAATTGTGTTAAATTTGGTCCATTAGTTTTTAGCTAGAGTGGATAAAGGCAATTTCTGCCGACCATTTCGGAAAGAAGACAGACTCTTTTATTACGAATCGTACTATAATCAAATGAACATCAGGGTTTCCCACAAAAAACTTACCTACCAAATTTTATTAAATTCTGTCCATTAGTTTTTCAGTTAGAGTGGATGCAATATCCTCACAGACACACAGATACACCCTTACAGGCACAGCCGTCTTCCTAAAAATAGTTTTTCGTGTTCTGGAAGTCCCAAAACGTGTAGATGCTTCGAAAATTCGAGTTCCGATCTTCGGCACGATTCCAATATTTTGAATACATACATAAACACACATATATTATCTGTGTATCTGTATTATCTGTGTATCTAAATTCTGTGCCTACGCAATTACAATAGTTGTGATTTTAAATGATCCCTAAACTTTTATTATTTCTTCAACGAAGCCTAATTTTAACTTATGCAGAATGCAAATATCTCAAACGATTGTAAGGTGAGTTACATATAAATTGCTGAACTTTTTCACACAAAATTATTTAACTCTGTAATCTGGAATGCAAGTTATATGAATGAAATATTCATTGATTTTGCATAGAGAATCAGATGATTTATATTTCGATACAGTTTTAAATATTTAAGTATAATAAATTACTGTAGTACTGTGATAATGTAAAAGATATCACCACTGAATGTATCACATTTTAGAGATTTTTAAATGAAATTGCATTTCAGTTGGAAAGTGTTTCATAATCAATGCTTATACATGATTGATCTTTCTTGTTTAATTTCGATGTAGTTTTCGAGATATTTTACTTTATATGCACTCCTGAAGTGAACTGTTTTTTCGTAACTGCACGTCTAGCGATTGCTTTGTCTGGTACCGCAAAAACTATAGCATACTAAAATATGAAATTTAGAACATTTATAGAAAAATAATAGGGTAACACGATGAAATAAACCGTTTATCTATTTAAACTTTAATTTGGCATGAAATAGTTTGAGGAGCGAGCTCTTGATCTAGGAATTCAGTTTTTGGATTCCCTGGGCTAAGAAAAATCCATGCTTTTCCCTCCTGCGGAAAATAGGCAGGGATAGGAAAAATATTTTTGAAAGTAGCATTTTTAGGAAAGATAGATATGACACGAACTCAGCGAGGAGGAGACGAAGACTCTCGAAGGGGGTTGAGTGAGCGGAACAAGCAGGGGACAGGGCCCCCTAGTATATATATATATATATATATATATATATATATATATATATATATAAATACAAAAATAAGGCTTCGGCAGTTGATAATTAGATGAATATTTCAGAAATGAAGCTCAAATTTTCACGAACGTCTGTAATTGCGGCTTTTCTTATATTTGCCGAAATTATCAACAAAGTATTTGATAAAAATGAGCAAAGGTTGCAAAATATTTTACTGTGTACATTATGAAAATCCGTAGTTAATGCGGCGACAAAATATTAAATCTTTAAATCTTTCTGAGTTTCTGAAATATGATTTTAAAAATCTCACTGAACGTTGAATTCCTTTCACCACTATTAGCTGTGTAACAGCACGATTTGTCTAAGCTATGCTCCCAACGCGGCGATTAACTTCAGGAAGATAGATGATTAGAAGCGATACGACGAGCGGGTGCACAGAGACGATAAAAGTGTAACCATTTTCTTCTCCGGTTTTGAAATAAAAAAAAAACGCAATGGTTTTAAATGTTTCAAAGCAATTGGTTGTTTTAATTTCTATCATGTGATTATTTTGACGGAATTCCGTGGTTGTATTATGGGAAAATATATGTATTTGGAAACCCCACATAATTATATATTCATATAGTGATCAGTAACAATTCACTATGACTAATGCTCATTATCAGAATGGAACACTCATTATCAGATTGAAAAAATAAACGCATAATGAATTTCATGTCCAAGTAATATTCTAAATATTTTTAAAAATATTTACACCCATTTTACTTTCCCTGCAGTACGTGGTAATGTATAGGTAAAGTATTGGATTCATGTCCAAAATCAACTCAAGTTTTCGACGGATCTACACGTTTTGGGCCCTCTAGAACATGAAAACGCTATTTTTGGCATGACGTTTGTGTGTGTGTCTGTCTATCTGTGCAAAGTATCTATCCACTCTAACACAAAAACTAACGGACTAAATTTCATAAAAATTGGTAGGTAAGTCACTTACGGTGGAGCCTAGTGCTGATTAGTTTTTGGCCCAATTTGGTAAAAAACAAGCCTTTCTTTGCGAAATGGCCCGCAAAAATCCTCAAAATCTAAATAAAGAAACGACATATGCTCAAATATATATTAATTAGTTGCTTGTTTTAGACGCAATTTTTAAAGATGAAAAGAATAAGTCCTACACCATTACAGTAGGTCTAGCCGTTCTCGAGATATTTTAGTGGGTTTTTTTTTTTTTTTTGCATTTTCGCTACGCTACCTTTGAAAAAATGTCCAGTTACCAAATGAGAGCGGAAATTAAATTAAAAGTGCAAATTCAGTGTAACTTTAACTAATTATGGGTGTTATTTTGTGCAATTAAACTCAATATAATGAATTATTGAAGAAATAAAGAAAATGCGAATATGAGTCTGCAGGGAAAGTCATGTGTTGGTCACATCAGTTATTTTGATGCCATTATACATTTTAAGACCTCCTGAAACGTTTTGACTATTTGTTGAGTGATGTCAATATGTCTGTCTATACGTCTGTGGTCAATTTCGTATTTACACGATAAAAGCCACAAATACTAATGGATTTTCAAGAAACTTTATATCCGACTTTTTATTATGAAATCTTGAATTAGGTAGAATTTATTTTTTTAAATTCGAGCAAAAACTGCAAAATGTATTCGAGGTTTTATATACAGGGTGTCCAAAAGACATTGACCTCGGCTTTTATTCTTTAAATATTGATCTTAGACATATATAATAAACTGCAAAGTTACGTAAAACAGGGCACAGTATTTTATGAAATCGATAAAAATTTCAGGGGATTAAATTTGAAGAAATACAAAATTTAAATTTTTATACGGCCCCGCACAAAACATTTCCAATAAGTAAAATGTGCCCCATACACTAATAAAGTGATGTACAAAATTTCAGTACTTATCATAAAAAGTCCAGTTTAAACAAAGTTGGTGAGGGATTAATCACACATTAAAATGTAAATGTTTACAGCAAGAGTGAAAATGACGCAACGCAGAAATGCACCATAGGCAAATAATATCTGCTTCTTATATGTAATGGATCTGTGGCATAGATGGAAAACATTTTGAACAAGCTTTGTAATCTTTGTGTAAAGTTATTATTTCTACACAGTGTAGATACTTTTGTACCAATAAATAGCAAAATTATTGCTGATTTAGGTAATCATTGTTTTCTTTCGTAATTTGTGTATGACCCCTGAAACGCGATCTGCCGACATGATTTTTCCCCTCTGAAAACCCATGCCGATGCATCGAAAAATGATTTAAGTCAGCATTTTTGTCTTTTCATATCTCTGGGACATTTTATGATAAAATGCTGAAATTGTGTGCATCACCTTATTAGTGTATGGGGCACATTTTACTCATTGGAAATGTTTTTGTACGGTAGCCGTATAAAAATTTAAATTTTGTATTTCTTAAAAAAATTAAATTCCCTTGAAAATGTTAATCGATTTCATAGAATTCTGTACCTTTTTCAACGCAACTTTGTAATTTATTATATATGTCTAAGATCAATATTTTTAAGGAATAAAAGCCGAGGTCATTGTTTTGGGGGCACCCTGTATTTTTTATTATTAACACTTTACAACAAAGTTGAAAAGTGTTTATGACTTTGTTCATTCTGTCTGTCTGTCTGTCTGTCTGTCCGTTAGCACGATAACTGCCGTAAAAATGAGTTTATCAAAATGAAATTTTAGTATGTTGTTCAGACGGTCTGTAGGACCTATGGGAATATAAATAAATAATATCACCCAATTAGTTTTTTATTGAACCCGGGTTGAAAAAATGAAATACATTGAACCCTATGGGACCTAATTTTTCAAACATTTTTTAAGTAAATTTAAAATTCACGAATTGCTTCGAAATTTTTAGGAAATATTCACATTATCCCATAGAATATATAAAAAAAAAATTCAGTAAAATATGTTAAGTAGTTTTTTAATTAAAAAAATTATTTATTATAGGGAAAAAAACAAATTCAATTAAATTCTGACTTTGGGATATCTTCCAGAAAGAAAAGAGAGAGATATTATATAATAAATATCTCTCCCTTTCTTTAAACGTTTTGCATATGGGAGTGGCTTCATATTTTAAAATAAATTTGGTAGATAACAATTTTTCATTTTTTTTAAATTTTATATAACTCTTCTTGATAAATTTAATTGATGGCATTTTAAATGCACTTTCCTACGTCCTAGAGAGTTAAAATTTGGTACACAGCTTAAATTTGTTGAACATTTTATTCGACAAAAATTTGATGGATCTTTAAATATAGATCATACATTTTTTCGAAATGGCCTGAAAATAATCCCCGTTCATTTCTATAAATCATTGGTGTAATATTGTTAAAAATTCTGATGTGGACAGCACATGTCTTTCTCTGCAGACTCATATTCGTTCTCTTTATTTATTTAATGATAATTTGAGTTTATCTGCACAACATAAGTATTTTAAATGACATTGAATTTACACGTTAAACTTAAATTTGGTTCTCATTTGATAGCTGGACTTATTGTCAAAGGTGGCGTAGCGAAAACGCGAAAAAACTAGAATATCTCAAGAACGGCTAGTCCTAGAGTAATGGGGTTAGTCTTATTCTTTTTGTTGTCAAAAATCACATATAAAATAGGAATTTAATTGATGTAATTGAGCACACGTAGTCTTTTATTTTTATATATAACGATTTTTGCTGGCCATTTCGCAAAAATAGCCCGTTCCTTTTTCCCGAATCGTAGTAGAATAACCTACAAATGATTTATATACAAAATTTTGTTAAATTTGGTATATAAATCACTTGTAGGTTATTGAAACATTATACTCCAAATTTTGTTAAATTTGGTTCATTAGTTTTTAGCTAGAGTGGATAAAGGCAATTTCTGCGGCCATTTCGCAAAGAAGGCAGATTCTTTTATTACGAATCGTACTATAATCTAATGAACATCAGGATTTCCCACAAAAAACATACCTACCAAATTGTATGAAATTCGGTCCATTAGTTTTTCAATTAGAGTGGATGTAATATCCACACAGACACACAGAAACATACACAGATACACCCTTACACACACAGACGTCTTCCTAAAAGTAGTTTTTTCGTGTTCTAGAAGTCCCAAAACGTGTAGATCCTTTGAAAATTCGAGTTCCGATCTTCGGCACGATTCCAATACTTTGAGTATATACACATACACATATATATTATCTGTGTATTATCTGTGTATCTAAATTCCGTGCCTATGCAATTACAATAGTTGTGATTTTAAATGATCCCTAAACTTTTATTATTTCTTCAAGGAAGCCTAATTTTAACATATGCAGAATGCAAATATCTCAAGCGATTGTAAGATGAATTACATAAGAATTGCTGAATTTTTTTCACACAAAATTATTTAGCTCTGGAGTCTGGAATACAAGTTATATGAATGAAATATTCATTGATTTTGCATAAAGAATCAGATGATTTATATTTCGATACAGTTTTAAATATTTAAGTATAATAAATTACTGTAGTACTGTGATAATGTAAAAGATATTACCACTGAATGAATCACATTTTAGAAATTTTTAAATGAAATTACATTTCAGTTGGAAAGTGTTTCATAATCAATGCTTATGCATGATTGATCTTTCTTGTTTAACATGGCAGCGTTGGACAAAATTTGACATAATCAAGCAGGAAAGAGTTTATTTATAGGTCATTGTTCACCAGACATAACAGTTTCAATTGTTATTGTGAATAATAGTCGCGATATATTTTTCTTATTTGTGACGTCATTAGTTCACCTCGGGGGCAAGTTATCCTCTCCCCGGAAAGTACATTAACAATTATGGCATCAATCGAAATATATTTGAAGCCTTTTAAAGTGAAGGGTAACACGCTGTAGTTGTAGTTATTTGGACCCCACGATACTGGTTTTTCAAATTTTTTCTTATAAAATTTGAAATAAAAAAATATTTCTGGTTTGAGGACTTGAAGTTAAGCTCACAACAGTTAATTTATTTGTGTATCGGTGTTAAAATCCATGCTTTACAAAATGAGTAAATTACATTAATTTCACGTCTCCAAGAGGGGTCGCCGTATCTGAGAGCTAGAGATTGTTTTTTAAAGAGCCTTGCTGCCTCAACCGAGAATCGAACTTTGGATCTGCAAACTGGCCAGTTGATGCTCTACCGTTGAGCTACTGGGGCGAAATTGCAAGCTCTTATCGTCGAACTGAACTCTGCATTCTCCACCCTCTAATGTCAGATTGGCAGGCAAGTGACAATCTGACTGACCACCTTCTGTTATATTTACTTCAAAATTAGCCTCCTGTTACTACTATTCTTACCCAGGTTAGTGTCCTGCTTGGTCGTTATCCTCTAAATTTGAAATCGGAGCTACATATCCCAGAGTCAACTGAATCCGTGCTAGTCGTACCAGGATTACTTTCAGACCTCCGACATTTACTTTTAAAATTCTATTATTTTCTTTCATTTTAATCTATATTTTATTATGTTATTATACCTCACTCTAAATATTAGTTTTCAATGATCATTTTATCTATATTCGCAATAACCATTTTCCCATTTTTGTAAAATGGACGTACTTGTCAAGTTCAAATATAATGTAAAACTGTCTGTTTAATCACAATATTTATTATAAATTGTAATATTTTTAGACCTAAATAAAAGTTCGTTTGGTGGGATGGTAGACCTTGGGTGCCTCCTGAATGCAGGAGGTATCCTTTCCCGGCCGTGCAGATAGCTACTCTAAACCCAATATACGAGTCGCACGGTCAGGGGTCTTCAGACCTCCGACATTTGTGCACTAACATACATGGTTAATTTGTTCAGGCGCCATTATAAAGATCCTCAATGCCCCAACCGGGAATCGAACCGCTGCTCGTCAGCCACTGCTCTATCACTGAGCTACTGAGATGAAATTGCAAGCTCTTACTGTTGAAGTGGAGTCTGCATTAGCCACCCTCTACATTATCCACATTCCACTACATTACACTATTCATTGCCTCTACATTATTCACCCTCTGTATTATCCACACCTAGTATGAGTCCACTGAATCCGTGCTACTCGTACTAAGGTCAATTTCAAACGTCCAACATCTTTGCATTAACATAAAGGGTTGATTTGTTTTGGCGCTATTGTATAAACGTCGCTGCCCCAACCGGAAATCGAACCCTGGATCTCCGAACTGGCCTGCCGACGGTCTACCGTTGAGCTACTGGGACGAAACTGCAACCTCTTACCGTCGAAGTGGACTCTTGATCTCGCTCAGCTTCGTATCTATCGAACAAATCCTTCAATTTTAAAACTGAAACAACACAATTACTAATCAACTGTTTCATGTAAGGTGACTATTTTGGTGGAACATAAAGAACTATAAAGCCCCATGTGTTGTTACTACGAAAGTTAAATCACAGTGAATCAAGCCACATATTTCAATATCGTCTCTGTGGTGTAGAAAAAATTGTCTGACATAAACTATAACTGCCTGATAAAATCATCCATTGAATCGTATGACTAAATATTGTTATGTGAATGATGAGCTTTATAGTACTACTAAAGGACATCGTTCCCAGTAGTATTAATAAGTCTAGCTTAGTCAATATTTCCCTCCTCACACAAATATGCAGACAATACTAAGAATGTTGTCAATGATTACTGAGTTAGTAATCTTCATATATCTTACTTAATAAAGGGAAATTAGTGTCCGTTTGTAGCGGATATCTAAGTTTCGCGCGGCCAAGGAATTTAATACGCAGGTGCAAGATACAGGAATGTGCACATCTACATTATTATTATTTTCCCTACAACACATAGGGAAAGTATTGGAATCATGTCGAAATTCGCAACTCGGCTTATCGATGAATCTATACGTTTTAGGGCCTCTAGAGCACGAAAACACTATTTTTAACGTGACGTCTGTGATTATGTCTGTGTGTCTGTGAGTCTGGCTGTTTGTGTGTCTGTCTATCTGTCTGTCTATGCGTATATTTATCTGTCTATCTATGTGTCTATCTGTGCAATGTTATCCACTCTAACTCAAAAACTAATAGACCGAATTTCATAAAATTTGGTAGGTAAGGCACTTGTATATGACCCTGGTGCTGATTAGTTTTTAGTACGATTCGGAAAAAATAACCTGCCTTTTTTTGTGAAATTGCCCACAAAAATCGCCAAAAAAAAAAAACTACGTATACTCAAATATATCAGTTAACACGTTCTCTGCCAAAGTTGATATGGTGCATATATTCACACGAATCAAGATTCTATCTGCAGTTTTGTTTCATTATACTTATTAAAATTTCAACATAATATAATAAAAATATATTTTATTTGTTGTGTTCTTCAAAATATATCGTGAATAGATATGTTTTTGCGTTCTATACATTTGGTTATTTTATCTAAGTTTTGAGAAATAAATTATCCATTTCCGTACTCCAAACACCTAAACATTGGATACATTTGCCACGGCAATACTTGTACTCGGTGATTTAGGTAAGGAGATCAATAACAAGTTATCTCGTAGCTGGCAAGTAAACTCAGTTTTCCAACTACTAGTATTCTCGTCCTATAAACCCTTATTCTGATTTGAAATAGTTTCAGCAAAATTAAGGAATTATAATTTTTCATCATAAGAAAATGTTACAGGATTTATATGATATATTATCTAACTAACATGGCATATTGTCAATGCATTCTCAAAAATGGTAATTCTCGTAAATTTCTGTTTATTTACAAACATAACTTTTACCTAACTGAAGTAATAATTTTCATTTAAAGAAATATAAATTTACTGCTATCAAGGACTAACACCTATCAAGAAAAAAACTCGAAAAAAATTCCTAATTTGTGAAAATACATATACAGTACTCTTAACAATCCTAATAACACTCTTAAAAGCAATTTAAAATATAAAGTTGCTCTCTTCAATACTTAATAAAAATACACAATTAATGCAATGAAAAACTAAATCTCGTAACTTTCATAAATAATATTTCTTAAATACTCTATAATTCGTATGTTTTCTTGTTGATTTGCAAGCAGAATTTTTAATTAAATGAAGTAAGAATGATCATTTACAGTATATAAACCTACTCCAATCAAGCACTAACTCTTATCGAGTATAAAACTCGATATAATCTCCTTAATTATCAATATACAGGGTGAGTTCGAACTCGTGGTCCAAACTTTAAGGGGTGATAAATCACATTTAAACAAGCAATTTTTGTCATACAAAGCGGGGTCGTTAAGCAAGAGGTGAACCGCTAGACGTCGCTGACATTGAACGCTGTGACGACTGCGCAAGAACTAGCCAGGGTTTAAGCTGATCGCCTGATCTCTCCTATCCCCACTTTTTCTTATGGGACCATATGAAAAGTCTCATCTACGATAGCCCCATCGACTCCGACGAGGACCATGTAGCTAGGATTACTGTTGTTGCCGGCGTTGTCCAAGATATAGCGGGTGTTTCTGCAAACATGCGCCGCTCGCTATTTTTGTCATACAAAGCAGGGTCGTAAAGCAAGAGGTGAACCTCTAGGTGGTAGCTCATGAAATGAGGAAATGATGACTGTCTCGTAAAAAGAAGAAACACAAAAATGACAGAGTTGGCACGAAGTACGTTTCACTGACAGAAATTGGGGAATGCATGGACAAAGTTATAGAAACTGCTCAACAGTGCGACCACCAGCAGTAATTCAGGTTTCACACTTGCGACGTAGCGAGCGGCGCACGTTAACAAACCTTAAGAACACCCGACATATCTTGGACAGCGCCGGCAGCAACAGGAATCCTAGCAACAAAGTCCTCGTCGGAGTCGATGTGGCTATCGTAGATGAGACTTTTCATATGGTCTCATAAGAAAAAGTCGAGACAGGAGATATCAGGCTATCAGCTTAAACCCTGGCTAGTTCTGAAGCAGTCATCACTGCGTTCAATGTCAGCGACGTTTAGCGGTTCACCTCTTGCGCTACGACCCAGCTTTGTATGACAAAAATTGTTTGTTTAGATGTGATTTATCACCCCTTAAAGTTTGGCCTATGAGTTCTGACTCACCCTATATATATACAGTACTCTTAAAAACAATCCTAATAACACTCTTAAAAACAATTTAAAATGTATAAAGCTGTTTTCTTCAATACTTTATATGAAAATACACAGTTAATGCATGAAAAAACTAAATGTCGAAACTTTCAGGAACCTTATTTTGTGAAAACTGTGCAACTAACGTTTCTTTCGGCACTGCGCAAAAAGACAATTTACGCAGGCTGTGTTCTCAGAGCAGCGATTAACTTCAAGAAGATGATTTATTTGGCTTGATGCGAAAGACGGGGTGCGAAGGAAAGATAAAAATGTTCGGTTTACCTTCTCTAATTTGGTTGCAGTTAAATGCAGTGATTTTAAGCGTTTCTTAAAAAGAAATGCGTATTTGAGTCCTTTAGGTTACTGTGTTTGTTAGAACAGGATCTAATTGTGATGCAGATATGAAGTTAATAAATTTTAACTAGAAAAATGTATCTACTATATTATAGTAATGAATGTGGAAACTTGAAACGTTACAAATACGTGAGAATTGACTTATACGTAATGGGGAAAATCTTGGAATTTTATTCGAAAAATTAGAAATCGAGGAGTTTTTTATTCTTACATTCTTATAGCTTATAATTGAGAACTGCTAGACACACAATTCGTGCTTAACATTTTGAAACATAGTTAAAAATGTTTATGATATTGGTCATTCTGTATATATATATATATATATATATATATATATATATATACACATATATATATATATATATATATACCGGGTGGTCAGAATTAAAACACCTCTACTCTGAGCTCTCTATACATCAAACTACTCAGTGTAAACGCTCCAAAATTGTTGAACCTACTATTCAAGACATGGGGAAAGGGATTGCGTGAAAAAAAATTAGTTTCAGAAACACCGATAGGTGGCGCTGTACAACAGAAAATATGCTGAAAAGACACAACATAATCACAAAAAACAAACACATGCGATATGGAATTTTTCCTTCTTAATTTCTTTTGCTGATATGAAAAAAAGGTAAAAAGTGAAGAAACTTAAACTGTCATTAAAACTGCAATTTCGCACTGTAAGCACAAAAATTTGCATAAAACCTTGGTTTGCTGCTACTATGTTCTGGGCATAAAAGGGGATAAAACAGGGAAATTTTCATTCTTATCAGCGTTTGCTGTCACACTGCTAGAACGCGCTTTGTTTGTGAAGCTGTTTTATGAAAGCAAAGGACATGCTGCAGCTGCACTTCGAGAGTTTCGTCGATTTAAGAATTTGCGCAAAGGACCATTACTTCCACAAGCTCTCAGGAGAACGAACGCTCGATTCGGGAAAACTGGTCATTTTGGAGTTCAGCCGGGCCGAGGATGCAAATCAACTCGTTCAGATGCCGTTGACGATGTTGCTACCGCTATTGTTGAACAATCAATGGATAACGTTATAGACTGTAGTAGTGCACGTGGAGTGTCACGACACTTGGATGTTCCCTACAGCACGGTGCGGAACGTACTGAGAAACATAGTGCATTTTTCCCGTACAAAATTAGTCACAATCACCACTTGCTGACCATCGACAGGGAGAAGCGACTGACCTTTGTATTGACATTTCTGGATAGACTTGAAGTGGATGCATCGTGGCCATGGTAGATTCTATGGAGCGATAAAGCGCATTTCCATCTAAGTGGAACAGTCAACACCCATAACTGTCGCATTTGGGACACGGAAAACCCTCGTACCTTCTAAGAGATTCCACTTCACTCACCGAAAGTAACAGTCTGGTGTGGATTCACAGCCACATTCATTCTTGGACCTTTCTTTTTCGAAGAGGCTAGTCCCAATGGCCCTGTGACATACACCGTGACGGCCAGGAGGTACACAAACATGCTCGAAAATTTTGTTGTACTCCAACTGCAACAGCACCAATGTCTTGATTCAATTACCTTTATGGAAGATGGAGCGCCTCCACACATTGGACTCTGTGTACAGCAGTTTCTTCGGCAACATTTTACTAATGGTAGAGTAATTAGTCGTGCGTTTCCGACAACCTGGCCATCTCGTTCTCCAGATCTTAATCCCTGTGATTTTTGGCTGTGGGGATACTTGAAAAGTCATGTTTATCGAGGACGTCTGGTAACCTTGGCAGATCTGAAAGACAGTATCACTCTGCATGTGAGAAACATCTCAATCGACCAATTACGATCCGCAGTTGAACAAGCTGTCCACAGACTGCAGATTTTACATCTTGAAGAAGGGGACCATTTTCAGCAGCATTCCCTGCATCAATAAGGTCCTTGTGGTATAAATGTTTGGTACGTTCGTATAAAATGTTTTACAAATGTGCATTTTGTGTCTTTTCAGCATGTTTTCTGTTCTACAGCGCCACTTATCGGTGTTTCTGGAACTAATTTTTTTTTCGCGTAATCCCTTTCCCCATGTCTTGAATAGTATGTTCAACAATTCTGGAGCCTTTACACTGAGTAGTTCGATGTATAGAGAGGTCAGAGTAGGGGTGTTTTAATTCTGACCACGTGGTCAGAATTTATATATAAAAGTAGCTCTCCAAGTGGGTGTTTTTCTTTCATTTCTCTGACTTTCACTCGAAATATATAGTAAACTACACAGAATAGATATAAATAGTAAAAGACAAAAATGTGCACTAGAAAATTTTGTATTGACATCTATATTTATTTTTTAAAATAATCACTTATAGTTTTAAAATAATCGTCTTGTCTAAATGAAGGTATGGAGATTTTACATTTTTCAAGTTTGTAATGCTTATATTTTAAAATCTAAAAGTGATTTCTATAAACAATAAGTAAGGATTTATAGCTCTTTGAAAATCCTATAAGTGTATATAATCTGATTTTGGATCCAGTTCTTTTTTTCAATATCTAAAAAAAATGGAGTTTTATTTTACAAAATATTATTCATTCAAAGTCATTTAGCGTGAATAACAATCCATGGAATTACCGTCACCTCGGATTTTGTAATTACTATATGTTCTGATTTTCTCTAAATTATGATTTTCAAACAAAAGCATAAAATATGTACAGCTCAAACTGCTTCTAAAGTAATACAATTAAAATAACTTACTTAAAAGCAGCATGTAACACAAAATTAACAGTAGCAACCGATTTCAAAGGCAAAAACAGCTTTCTTTGTCAAGATACCCAGAAAGAGTAACCTTCACTCGTCAGTGAAAAATCGGCGACTGATGCTTAATAGCAAACTTGACTAAGGTAGGGAAATGGTGTTGCCAATAGTGCTAATTTCCTCCTTGGTATATTATCCTTCAATCAGTGTATCTGACTTCTTGTTCCTTCCTCCTGGGTTGTTTTATCCCTTTACCTTCTCTTGCTGTTGACAGTACCCTTTTTCTGCTGCTGTCATATTTGCATTTCGTGTATCAGTAGGCTATATTTCCCTCGCAAGTGAAGGTTGTGTCTCTTGGGTGTCTTGACGAAGATGGATGGTTTTACCTTCGAAACGGATTGATACTATTTTGTGTTATATGCTGTTCCTAAGAAATTTATCTTAGTTGTAAAAGCATAATAGTTGAGATTTTTCATCCCGTTTTCGATGGGCGTTATTCACCGGTTTGCGGTTGCTATTCGCAGGACCCCGCAACTAACGTTGCAACCTGTCCGTTGCGATAGAAAGTAGTGAAGTACTTATCGTAAAAGTACTTATCGTTGTTGTGTTTGGGTGCATTCCACGCAGACGATAAAGTTAACATGGCATGATAGTGTACGACGACGCATTTTGAAAACATTTAATGAATTAATTTAATTTATCCCTGCTTTATATTCCGGGAAATATCAGGTACATAAAAAACGTGCTTACAAAAGGAATATATATCTCTTACACATCCTTGGACATAACTATTTTCAGAATTTTTTTTTTGATTTTCGAAGAAAATGTTCGACAAATTTTCCTAGTCCTATATTTCTAAAGTTTAAGAGACCTCTTAGGCATATTGATTGAACTACATAATTATATTGGGTATATAAATATCGGTTATATAAAAACAAGAAAGAGCATTCATGCTTAAAGCATTGATTATGAAACACTTTCCAACTTCAATGCAATTTTATTATAACAAGGCTAAAATGCAATACATTCCTCGGTCTCGGTAATATTTTAAAACTTATCACAATACTACATTAATTTATTATATTTGAAAACTTAAACCTTCATTGAAAAAAATGAACTTCATTCAAATGACGGCATTGAAATATAAATTGCCTGGTTTAAACATCTCTAAAATGCGATACATTCCTCGGTAATGTTTTTAAAACTATCATAATAATACGATAATTTATTATATTTGAGAACGTCATCGAATACAACTGAAATTCATTCAAATGACGTTATAGAAAAAATAACACGCCCAGATCTCTCTATAAAAACAGCATTTCATTCATAACTTTTTCCCATTCATTTCATTCATCACAATACTATAATAATTTATTTTATTTAATAATTAAGACCATGCAGCTACAAGTAATTAAACTCTATGCTTAAAACTTCATCGAAAAAAATCGTCCTTTTATTTGTAAAATCACTGAATATTTTATTCATATCAGCTATGCAGATTCCATGGGCTAAATAATTTTGTGTTATAGAAATACAGCAATTCTAATACAACTCATTCTACATATCTTGCTGTTTACGTTTTACATAAGTAAAAAATAGGTTTCGTTGTAGAAATAATCAAATATGGATGATCATTTAAACTCAAATATATTGTAATTGCGTTGTTTCAGTATGTAGATGAACAGAATTTAAGGAAAAATTAAGTGGTTTCAGGACGGATACAACACTCAATATGAATTAAAAAGAATTTTAAAAATCATGATTTTGAGACAAGATGGATGACACATATCATTTTGAAGTGGGTCATGTGATCTTTTCATATCATGGTCACGTGATCGCTTCATATAAGAGGTGTAATTATTATTTTAATTTTTATTTAAAACTACTGAATGTATTTCGCTGATTTTTTTTATATGTTTTATTGAACAATTTGAATATTACCTAAAATTTTCGAAGCAATTTGTGAATTTTAAATTCGCTTAAAAAATGTTTGAAAAATTAGGTCCCATAGGGCTCAATGTATTGCATTTTTTCTACCCGGGTTCAATCCAAAACTAATTGGGTGATATTATTCATTTATATTCCGATAGGTCCTACTGACCGTCTGAACAACATACTAAAATTTCATTTTGATTAAGTCATTTTTACGGCAGTTATCGTGCTAACGGACAGTCAGACAGACAGACAGACCGACAGACAGACAGAATGAATGAACAAATTCATAAACACTTTTCAACTTTGTTGTAGAGTGTTAAAAATGTGTTCATAAACGGAATATCTTTTACACATATTTGGAGAAAACAATTTACAGTTTTTTTTTTCGAAAAAAAATTTGAGACAAATCTTCCTAGTTCTATATTCCTAAAGTCTAAGAGACATTTTAGGCATATCGATTGAAATACATAATTATATTGGATATATAAATAACGGGTATATAAAAAATGTGCTTGGAAACGGAATATTTTTTTACACATATTTGGACATAACTATTTAGAGTTTTTTGTTTTTTTTCGAAAAAAAATTAGACAAATTTTCCTAGTCCTATATTCCTAAAGTTTAAGAGACCTCTTAGGTTTACCGATTGAAATACATAATTATATTGGGTATATAAATATCAGGTATATAAAAAAATGTGATCATGAACGGAATATCTTTTACACATATTTGGACATAACTATTTACAGTTCTTTTTTTTTCTCGAAAAAAAAAAACGTTTAGACAAATTTTCCTTGTCCTATATTCCTAAAGTTTAAGAAATCTCTTTGGTCTATCCACTGAAATAATTATGCACAATATTTCACTTGCATTTCTTAATTTGTTCGACTGATGACCTGGTCATGGACTCAAAAATAGGCAAACACACAGAAATAAAAAATAATTAAAATAGTTTATTCGTAATACTATATGTTCAAAAAGTTTAAATCCTTTAAAATCTAAGATTTGGACAAGTAAAATTGATTACTTGTTTCTTGCTCCGTAACAAATTACATTCTTTTGTATTGAGCACATTATTTCAGTGACGTCAAATAAATACTCGTGTTAGAGCAATTAAAATCACTGCAGTTTATCTTCTAGAAGAAGAAAGAAAACCTCCTACTTTTATCTTCTCCTTTGCAGTCGAATTCAGATTCGCGCCAAATCATTAATTTCTTTGAATTTAATAGGTTGCGTAAGCAAATTGCCCTCTTAAGCAGTCATTACCACCGGAAAGAACTTTAGTTTCATAAGATTTTAAGAATCATGTTTTACAAAGTGAAAGGATTAGGTTTTTATCTTCAATTAATTTTTGGTTTTATGTAACTGTAAAACGCTTCTCTTTTTGCCCTTTGAGAAGCAGCTTGAGCGCAATTTGAATTCGTAATTTTGAAACAGTGTTCTTAATTTTTTGAAAGAGATAAAATCTCGTATTACTTTTTTGATGTAGCGAGTACAATTTTTTTATAGTAAATCAATTTCTTCGCAGTGAATCACTTTATAAATAATCATCCATAGACTTTGTCATCCATGGACATGTTGTACTTACTTAATAGTGACTTTGTCATCCATCATTCATATTTCCATAATGAGAATTCAACGGTGTACTTCCTTATTAGTGACTTTGTCATCCATCATTCATATTTCCATAATGAGAATTCAACGGTGTACTTCCTTATTAGTGACTTAGTCCATTATATGTCATTATGCATTCCCATGGGTCTTAATGTTTTTTCTCGGTATTTTTATCCATTTCATTTTAACATATTTTTTTTATATTCTTGTTTGCATTGTCTATATTTTCATTGATTAATCTGCGCAAAATAAGTTTCAATAGTAGACTTCAGATTGGACAATTAGGAGGTTTGCATTTTAGCTAAATGTGCAGTTTTAATATAAATTTGGTTATATTAATGTAGCACTTACTTATTAGTAACTTTGTCATCAATCATTCATATATCCACAACGAACATTGAAATGTTGCCTTAGTGACTTTGTCATCCACCATTCTTAAATCTATTACGACCATTAAAATGTTGCATTAGTGTCATTGTCATTCATAATTCATATTTCCACAGCGAGCATTGAAATGTTGTATATACTTTTTAATGACTTTATCATCCATCATACATATTTCCACAACAAGCGCTGAAATGTTGTACTTATTATTAGTGATCTTGTCATCCATCATTCATATTTCATTAGCGGAAATTGAAATGTTGCACTTACTTCATTAGTGACTTTGTCGTTCATCATTCATATTTCCACAAAAACAGTTGAAATGCTGTACTTACTGATTAGTAATCTTGGGTATATAAATACCGGATATATAAAAATGTGCTTATAAAAGGAATATATTTTACACATATTTTGACAGAACTAGTTTCAGATTTTTTTTCGATTTTCGAAGAGAAAGTTTAACAAATTTTCCTTGTCCTATATTCCTGAAGTTTAGGAGACCTCTTAGGTTTATTGATTGAAACGCTGATGTCAAATACTTCATCTGCATTTCTTAATTGGCTCGACATATGACCTGATCATACACTAAAATATGTACTTAGTACAGTTTTCTCATAGTAAACCGATTTCCTCATAGTGAATCACTTTGTAAATAGTTGTCCATTATCTGTCATTATGCATTCTCATCGGTGTTAATGTGTTTTCTCGATATTTTACCTATTTCAGTTGAACAGATTTTTTTATGTTTTTGTTATCATTGTCTATATTTTCACAGATCAATCTGTAAAAGATAATTTTCAATATTAATCTTAGGACTAGACAATTTCGAGTGTTAAAGCTATATTCTAGCTAAATGTATAGTTTTAATATAAATTCGGTTATTTAAATACTGTACTTACTTATTAGTAACTTTGTCATCCACCATTCATATATCCACAACGAGTATTGAAATATTGTATTGACTTTGTCATTCATCATTCATATTTCTGCAACAAGCTTGGAAATCTTGTATTTTCTTATTAATGACTTCCATCATCCATCATTCGTATTTCCACAACAAGCGTTGAAATATTGTACTTACTTATTAGTGATTTTGTCGTCCATCATTCATATTTCCACAACAAGAAAAATGTTGCATTTACTGTATTAGTGACTTTGTCATTCGTCATTCATATTCTCACAATGAACGTTGAAATGCTGTACTTAGTAATTAATCACCTCGTCATTCAACATTCAGATTTAAATGAAGATCATGAAAATAACACATCCATTTGATTGGTTCTTGCCTGCGTGGAAATGTATACAAAATGCACACAATACAAAATAAGACAAAATTCGTCAATTTTATCGATAAACTAACCCATTAACTAAGAATAAAAACATGGCAAGGAATTTTACATAATGAAATAATATGTCTGCCGATATGTGTGTCTGTCTGTGTCGGCTGTAGAGGAAAATCAAAGTTTTGGAAAGCCGTAAAATATTGTACAGGGGAAACGGAACTCTCAGGATGATACGCCTCAATAAACTCTTTTTAACACTCTATGACTTTGTGTTTATGACTTTGTTCATTCATTCTGTCTGTCTGTCTGTACGTTAGTACGATAACTGCCGTAAAAATGATTTAATCAAAATGAAATTTTAGTATGTTGTTCAGACGGTCTATAGGACCTATGGGAATATAAATGAAAAATATCACCCAATTAGTTTTGGATTGAACCCGGGTTGAAAAAATGCAAAACATTGAGCCCTATGGGACCTAATTTTTCAAACATTTAAGCGCATTTAAAATTCACAAATTGCTTCGAAAATTTTAGGTAATATTCAAATTGTTCCATAAAATATATAAAAAAATTTCAGGGAAATATATTCAGTAGCTTCTTAAATAAAAATTAAAATAATAATTACACATCTTATATGAAGCGATCACGTGACCATGATATGAAACGATCACGTTACCCACTTCAAAATGATATATGGTATCCATCTCGTCTCAAAATCGTGATCTTTAATGCTCTTTTTAATTCATATTGAGTGTTGTATCCGTCCTAAAACCACTTTATTTTTGCTTAAATTCTGTTCATCTACATACTGAAACAACGCAATTACAATATATTTGAGTTTAAATGCTCATTTAAATGCTCATTTAAATTTGATTATTTCTACAGCGAAGCCTATTTTTCACTTATGTAAAATGTAAACAACAAAATATGTAAAATGAGTTGTATTAGAATTGCTGTATTTCTTTAACACAAAATTATTTAGCTCATGGAGTCTGCATAGCTGATATGAATGAAATATTCATTGATTTTACAAAGAGAAGGACAATTTTTTTCGATGAAGTTTTAAGCATAGAGTTTAATTACTTGTTGCTCCATGGTCTTAATTTTTAAATAAAATAAATTATTATAGTATTGTGATGAATGAAATGAATGGGAAATTTTTTATGAATGAAATGCTACTTTTATAGAAAGAGCCAGACGTGTTATTTTTCCATGACGTCATTTGATTGAATTTCAGTTGTTTTCGATTAAGTTTTCGAATATAATAAATTATCGTTGTATTATGAGAATTCTAAAATTATTACTGAGAAACGTATCGCATTTTAGAGATGTTTAAACCAGGAAATTTATATTTCAATGCCGTCATTTGAATAAAGATCATTTTTTTCGATGAAGATTTAAGTTTTCAAATATAATAAATTAACGTAGTATTGTGATAAGTTCTGAAATATTACCGAGGAATGTATTGTATATTTTAGACATCTTTAAATAAAATTGTATTGAAGTTGGAAAGTGTTTCATAATCAATGCTTTAAGCATGATTGATCTTTCTTGTTTAAATTCGAATTATTTCAGAAATTATAAATGGAGACAGTATAAAATTTGCCAAAATTTCGCCATTTAAAAATCAATTTATTCTGTAAGCAATATGAGACAAAGTAACTGTAGCTGTCTCAAACGAGAATGTCTTTGAATTTTGGCGTGATAGAAATTCTGATTTTTAAAATCCAACGGGCTTATTTTAAAGATATCGTTTCCATTTGTAACATGCTATTATTATTTTCCTTATATACATAATGTATAAGGAAAGTATTGTGACGGGATCGAAAGTTCGAATTCGAGTTTTCAACGACGGGAGAGCACGTTTCAAGCATCCCTGATGACGAATCAAACATTTTTGAAGTGATGTCTGTTTCTCTGTGTGTGTGTGTGTATCAGTGAGTCTGTGAAGACGATAACTGACGAACGAATGGACCGATTCGAACGAAATTTGGTGCAAAAATCACAATTCGTAAACACTGGAAGCCTATTGTTTTTATACGCAATCGAATGTTCAGAACCCCCCTAAATTTTCCCGTGAAATTTTGAAAAAATCGTCCAAAATCAAAACGCTAATAAAGTTACGCAGTTTCTTATGTAATTTTTCATTAGAAAACGATTGAAATAAATTTTAGAATGCTAACGTGAATCGTTCTCGAGATATTGCACATTTTTCAAAAAAATTATCAAAAACTCATATAAAATAAAAAAAAAAATCCTATTGAGAAACATTTTCACTTTTCATATGTAATACCATGCGATAAATTGGGTGACATTATTCTCGTGGATCTAGCTCGTTCCATTCATGAAAAAAGATACTTTGAGTAATACTTTTGTATTTGAACGCCAATAGTCATTTATCTGCTGTAATAATAACTTATTTCTTCGTCCATAACGCTCGGCGAGATTTTGGCGACGAATTTGGCGGAATGCCGACAACTTGGCGAATTTTTGAGATGTTGCCACGAAAATCTCGCCAAATGAATAAAAATGACGCTAAATCAATGAAAGTGACGATTAATTGTTGAAAATTCAATATCTTGGAAAGAATATAAGTGTCTATTATAAGAAAAACCTATTTTTTTTATTGTAAAAGTAGTAAATTTATTACATTATATAAGGAAAGTCATGTGTTGGCCACATCAGATATTTTTATGATTAGACTCGCTGTGAATCGCGATTGAAAATGGCAATAACTGAATGCTCGACGAGATAGGATTTCAATCTTTAATGTTAATTTACTTGATAAAGTACCTTTTAACATTTTTGCAATATCAAGTATTTTCAGTTCTTATATTCAAAACATTGTGTTTATTTTAAGCAAGAAAATTATCCTTCGTTTGTATGCATCTAGCGCGTTTAATTAAGGGCATATTTTTGCTCAAAACAGGCGATTCAGAGATTAAGTGACGTCATCTGTATCTGCATTATTTGGTCAGGAGTAGCTATTGTACCCAATTTTCTACCAAATTAAGCAACGTCTGGTAATTTGTTATAATAATACTTTTAGAAATGGAATTTACCAATGGATTTAATTTTTACTTTCCCTGCAATACATTGCAATGTATAGGGAAAGTATTGGAATCAAGCCGAAAATCGCAACTCGAGTTTTCGACGGATCTACACGTTTCGAGACCTTTAGAATACAAAAAAACTATTTTTAGCGTGACGTCTGTGTGTGTGTGTCTGTCTGTCTGTCTGTGCCGAATTTGTATCCACTCTAACTAAAAAAGTAATTGACCGAATTTCATAAAATTTGGTAGGTAAGTCACTTGTGATCGAATCTGGTGCTGATTAGTTTTGGGTACGATTCGAGATAAAAGAACCCGCCTTTTTTTGCGAAATGGTCCGCAAAAGCTTGTATCCACTCTAGCTGAAAAACTAATGGGTCGAATTCCAAAAAATTCGGTAGGTGAGTCACTTGTGAGACACACTGGTGCTGATTAGATTTTGGTACGATTTGGAAGAAAATAACCTGCCTTTTTTGTCACTTGTGGATTACCCTGGTGCTGATTAGATTTTGGTAAAATTCGGAAAAAAATGAACTGCCTTTTTTTGCAAAATGGCTCGCAAAAATCGCCAAAATCTAAAATAAAAAACTACGCATGCTCAAATATATCCATAAAATGCTTGTTTAATACGTAATTTTTAACGAAGAAAATAATAAGACCAACCCCATTACACTAAGACTAGCCCTTCTCGAGATATTTTAGTTTTTTCGTATTTTCTCTACGCCACCTTTGAAAAGAAGTCCAGTTATCAAATGAGAACGAAAATTGAATTAAAAGTGAATTAAATGTAATAAAAATAAAGAGAACGTGATTATAAGTCTGCAGAGAAAGTCATGTGCTGCCCACATCAGATTTTTACTAATATACCAAGGGAATTCTTCATTCAAATCAATTTGTTTCTTGGAAACTTCACATTTGTAATGAACTGCTCATAAACTGGTTAGCGTAATAGAGGATCTGATTCCACTTAATCATGTTTCTATAACAACAATTAATATCCGTGGGGATTTTGATAATTTGAACTGGAAAAATTTCCCTTTTACTTTTGCAAAATTATATAATCTTTTTTCTTTTCGGGCTTTTTTCTTTTCCTATCTCAATTAGAGATCTGTCACTTAACACTGAAAACCTCTTCACTCTTTCCAAATTTATTTCCGAAGTTTCTCCGCTGGGTTTTGCTTTGGAATCTCTAACGGAATCCTGCTACTTGAAACAGTAGAATGAATCATTTCAATGGAACATTAAAATAAAACATTACGATGAAACATTAAAATGTCAACAAATTTAAAAGTTTTGGGATTAATTATAGATTATGGAATCTTTTGGAGCCCATATATGTATTACTTAAAAGAAAAATGTCATAAATTTTGTTATAATTTTGTGAAGATTGCAGATATTAATTGAGGATTAATAAAAGTTATTTTAAAGTTTGGTATCAGGTTGTTATCGAAAAAATTATTGCACGTGGTTCTGGTGTTTGGTGAAATAAATTCTAAATGCTGGTCAAATTTAAAACTGGTTTCTCTGAAGAGAACATTTTTACTAAAACTTTCTTCCGGGTACCGTATTTCCTCTGGGACTTCGATTTTCTCTATTCTTAACATTCCACCGCATTGTTATTAAAATTTATATAAAAAATATATTTTCTAGAAACATAGAAAAGACACATTTTCTGGTTAAAACTTAATTTCCCTTCCCAATTTGACTTCAATAGCCCTATCTCTGATATTTTTTCTTTCAAACTGTATTGTTTCTTTTCCAAATTGTTCTAATAATATCAATCCTATTTATGAAATCTATACAGACGGTTCTAAAATTGATTCAAACGTTGATTTTGTCATTTGCATTTTTAAATATGATATATTGGATGAAGTCTTCTGTTACAGATTTGATGCAAAGAATAAAGTTTTTCAGGTTGAAACTATTGCCATTGCACATGGTTTTGATTGGGCTGCCGAAAATAACATAAATGTCAATATTTATTCGAGCAACCTTTCCTCTATTTCTGCTCTTCGATCTATCCCAAGTAAATATAATTATATGAGGAATATTAAAATTAAAATTTTGATTTCTAAACATTTAATGTATATTTCTTGGGTCAAAGCTCATGAGGGTAATTTGAATAATGAAACTGGTGACCATTATATGAAAATTGGTGTATCTACAGAAATATCTGTAAAAATGTCTTTCCCGTAGTCAGATTTAACAATGATTAGCAAAAATTCTTTAATCTTTGGCTAAATTATATATTTTTGGCAAATGAATATATCTCCCCTCGTACTCATTATCCCTCTAAAGTGAATTTTTTTCTTCCCATCGTTGATTCGAAACTACAAATATTTTATAAATTTATATACTTCTTAACTGATTCAGGACCAGTTTCAGATTACTTATATCGCTTCCATATTAAACTATCTTCTAATTGCATTTGCAATCACTTTAGCGGATGTGATCACTATATATTTTCCTGTCCCCATACTAAAAAAAATCATTTATCTAAACAATTTTCTGCTAATCAATCATTATGGCTTTCAAGTATTTGCAAAAATAGAAAATCTATCCACAGAAATAACAAGAAAGATCAATCATGCGTAAAGCATTGATCATGAAACACTTTCCAACTGAAATCTAATTTTATTTAAATATCTATAAAATGTGATGCATTCAGCGCTCATATTTTAAATGATCACAGTACTACAGTAATTTATTAGGCTTGAAAACTTAAAACTTCATTGTACTTACACAAAATGAACTTTAGTCGAATGACATCATAGAAATATAAATCGTTTGATGCTGTATGAAAAATCCTTGAATCACATCACTTATGTTTCAGACACCAGAGCTAAATACTTTTGTGTGGAAATAATTTAGCAATTCTTATATAACCCATCTTACAATCTCTTGATTTACAATCTATATACATTCTATACACATTCTATATACATTATAGATTTGTTTACATTCTATAAACTATAGAAATTATGCTTCGCTGTAGGGATAATCTAAGTTTAGTGATTTAGTAAGGATATTGTAATTGTGTTGGAGCAGAATTTAGTTACACAGATAATACGAATAAATAAAGAGGTTTTAGAACAGATGCAACACTAAATATGCATTTAAAAGGATGTTTAAACATCACGATTTTTAAACAGTGGACAAAAAATGGATTTCACATTTTATTTTGAAATGAGTCACATGGTTTCTGTATATAATATGGGTGTAATTATTATTTAAAAACTACCTAATATATTTTGCTGAAATTTTTTTACGCATTTTATGTGATAATTTTAATATTTCCTAAAATTTTCGAAGTTATGTTTTAATTTTAACTTAGCTTAATAAATATTAAAATAATTATGTCTCATAGGATTCAATATATTTCATATTTCTAACTTGAGTTAAATCCAGAACTAATTGGGTGATATTATTCATTTTCATTATCATATGTCCCACTGACCGTTTCAACAGCATACTAAAATTTCATTTGATAAAGTCATTTTTACAGCAGTCATCGTGCGAACGGACAGACCAGACAGATTGACCAAAGTCATAAACATTTTTCAGCTATGTTGGAAAGTGTTAGAAACTGAATTCTTATTGCAAAGTAGATTTGTGATGGAATTAACTCATTTACAGGCTGAGTATACTTTTAATTATCTTCTGATCAATGAGACATGGACAAAATTTTTGCACTGTTAAACTTTTTGCTTATATTTTTCTGTTTCCTCTTTTATTAAATTTTTTATTTCTTTCAACTGCTTCAAACTTTTCATTCAAAATCATTTTTCTATATTTTTGTATAATTTTATTTGATATCAATATTCATAGCGTATTTGCTGTTATTTGAGATTGAAAGTTTTCATTAACGTATTGTATGCTATGGGTGGTCTATGTATGTTTTTGTATGTGTATATGTGTTTCTGTTGGAATTGTATTTTTCTGTTTATTGTCTGTGTCTATGTGTATTGTTTTCTGTGTTTTTTTTTGCCGTCCATCCCTTGTAACTACTCTACACCCTTTGGATGAGCTGGACGGCATGGGTAATAAATAAATAAATAAATTCATCAAATATTCTATTTTAAAGTCTGATACTGATTGTATCAGGCATGGACCTATATATAGTCAAATATAAATGTATGAGAAGAAGAAATGGAACATTACACTCCAAATAACAACAATATTTCTTATTTTCCCGTCACTTCTAAATTATCTGTATACACTCTATAATAAACAAGAAAGATCAATCATGCTTAAAGCATTGATTATGAAACACTTTCCAACTTCAATGCAATTTCATTTAAACATGTCTAAAATGCAATACATTCCTCGGTAATATTTTAAAACTTATCACAATAATACATTAATTTATTATATTTGAAACCTTAAACCTTCATCGAAAAAAATTAACTTCATTCAAATGACGGCATTAAAGTATAAATTGCCTGGTTTAAACATCTCTAAAATGTTATACATTCCTCGGTAATAATTTTAGAATTATCATAATACTACGATAATTTATTATATTTGAAAACTTCATCGAAAACAACTGAAATCCATTCAAATGATGTCATAAAAAAATAACACGCCTGGCTCTCTCTATAAAAGCAATATTTCATTCATAAATAATTCCCCCATTCATGTCATTCATCACAGTACTATAATAATTTATTTTATTTAAAAATTAAGACCATTGAGCTGCAAGTAAGTAAACTCTATGCGTAAAACTTCATCGAAAAATATCGTCCTTCTCTTTCTAAAATCAATGAATTCATATCAGCTAAGCAGACTCCATGGACTAAATGATTTTGTGTTAAAGAATTACAGCGATTCTAATACAACTCATTCTACATATTTTGCTGTTTACATTTTACATAGGTGAGAAATAGGCTTAATAGTAGAAATAATCAAATTTGGAAGAGCATTTAAACTGAAATATATTGTCATTGCGTTGTTTCAGTATGTAGATGCACAGAATTTAGGCAAAAATAAAGTAATTTTAGGACGGATACAACACTCAATATGAATTAAAAAGAACTTTAAAAATCACGATTTTGACACAAGATGGATGCCATATATCATTTTGAAGTGGGTCATGTGATCGTTTCATATCATGGACACGTGATCGCTTAATATAAGAGGTGTTATTATTATTTTAATTTTTATTTAAAAAACAACTGAATATATTTCGCTGAATTTTTTTTTATATATTTTATGGAACAATTTGAATATTGCCTAAAATTTTCGAAGCAATTTGTGAATTTTAAATCCGCTTAAAAAATGCTTGAAAAATTAGGTCCCATAGGGCTCAATGTATTCTATTTTTTCAACCCAGGTTCAATCCAAAACTAATTGGGTGATATTATTCATTTATATTCCCATAGGTCCTATAGACCGTCTGAACAACATACTAAAATTTCATTTTGATTAAGTCATTTTTACGACAGTTATCGTGCTAACGGACAGACAGACAGAATGAACAAAGTCATAAACACTTTTCAACTTTGTTGTAAAGTGTTAAAAAATCGACGCACCAAGAAGGAGTTGCCCGATTGTGATAAAAATTGGTGGATGTGAAGAACATAGAAAAAGAAACGATTAAAATCTTAGAACAATTTAATGATTTAGAGTTTGACCATATACAAAGAGAGGAAGTCAATAAGGCGTTGGTCCACCTCTGGCCTGGATTCAAGATGTCACCCAGCGTGGCATTGACTGACAAGGTTCACGAATGGTGTCCTGCAGAATGTCTTGCCAAATTGTCTCCAATGTCGGGCTAAATCGTCAACATTCCGGGATGGTTGCAATCGTCTTCTCTTAACGTCCCAAATGCACTCTATGAGAGAGAGATCAGGAGACCTAGTAGTCCAAGGAAGTGTTGGCAAGCTTGAAGACAAGTAATAGCAGCACGTGCCGTGTGCGGCCCGGCATTATCTTGTAAGTCCGGGGTGTTGCAAAAGGAACGGTAACACAACCGGTCGTACAATGTTGTCTACGTACTGCTGTGCTGTCAGTGTGCCAGAAAAAACTACCAAAGACGTAAGATCCGCAGTCGAAATGTAACAGAAATTTTGACCACAGATTCAGAATCGCTCCTTATATACACCTGCTGAATGCGCAGTTCCGATGCGCTGGAGCTCCCACTATTTATTCATTGGACACCAAATTTTATTCATTTGCATTTTCGCTCGAAATGTCTTTGCATACAAAATATCATATATTGTCGATATTTTTGCTATAGAGTATATAATGAGCTTATAAAGAGCATATAAAGAGCAGAGTATTCACACAAAAACCTTCCGAACCACAAGTCTTAGCTAAAATATACCCGTAATCAAAATAAAAAAAAATGTATGAACGAATAATATTCGAATACAAAAAATCGATTGAAATAATTCTGAGGCCATTTTGAAATTTTTCGCCCCATCGACGCTAATGAAAAATACTTTTCGACGACTTATAACTCGCTTTAAAACTGTGTGGTTGAAAAGGTGTTATAGATTTTGAGTTTGTCTTTCCCAGCATATAGGTCATTGTGCTGGAAAAATGTGATTTCGTGATAAAAAATAGTCCAAAAATATAGTTATGAAATGGCGCTGGGTCACGAGTGACATCAGTTACGTGTCTCGCATTATTATATACTCTACACTTCAATACGTAAATTATTGAAGCGTAGAGTACATAGAGTTAAAGAAAAGGAGATAATACTCCCATGGATGAAGCGCTTGAAAATTCCATAATACCTAGGAATTATATCTAGGTTTCGCTAGTGTTAGTAAATCGCATTTTGTTTCTATTTGACACAATATAGAGGCATAGTATTGAGTATCTGTATTTTTGCATTAACGTTCTCTAATTATCAGTATAATTAATCAGTATTATTTCGCAATTGTGGGACAGAGTTCAGAATACAGTATATAAAAATAAATTGAAAGGTAAAATCATTTTGAATATATAGGAATATTTCTTATTATTTCAGTTATATTTGCATTGCGCTGTTAATTTATTTCTATAAAAGTAGCAGTTTAAATAAAATGTTAAGCCTTTTACTATAGAGATACATACAATGAAGGAGCGCTTATTTTATCGCAGCGCTACCTGAATTATTGTCTCAAATAATATTGGTATTTTCTGAGTATGGTGTTTTGACTCTTTACCTTTACCTCCATGGTAGAGTATATAATGCAAGATCCAATCACTATCTCGTTATAAAATGCATTGACACTTACGAGCTTATATACATGGAGACACTTCTCGCATTCTGGCAACATTATCTGCCGCCGGTGACGTCACAACCAGTCAAGTTATTTGTTATTCTGAAAATTGGAATAAAAATATATGAAATTAAAAAAAAGATATAAGAAATAAAATTAAAATATCAAAAGATTCATTCAATAGCAAATAGCAAGATCGTAGAGTTGAGATGGTAATGCTGATAGTTGACTGTATCTGACATCACGTCAAGAAGGAGATTTAATTTATGGCTACCGGCATTAATAGTGTTTCCATGTATATAAGCTCGTTGATTGACAGGGATTCTAACGTTAAAATGCAAAATTTTTATTTATAATTTTCATAAATAAAAATCAGAACCATGAAGGTAAAAACAAGGCGTTAAAACTTCATATTCAGAAAATGCCAATATCGTTTGGGACAATAATTCAGGTGGCACTGGGGTGAGATATGTAGCACTGTATTGTATGCATTTCTATGGCGAAAGGCCTAAAATATTTATTTAACTTTTATTGTAAAAGTAAATTATTTGCGCATTGTAAAATAGAAATGGGACAATAAGTAATTAGTCCTACGTATTCAAAATTATTTTACCTTTCTATTTATTTTTATCTTCCTATTTTCTTAACTCTGTCCTAAAACTGTGAAAAAATACTGATTAATTATGCTCATAATAAGGATTAATTATACTCATAAAAATGCATGTTTAAAATACTATGCTTTTCTGTTGTGTCAACTGACAATAGTAGCTACTTTGCTAACACTAGTGACACCTAGATATAATTCTCAAATCATTATTGCATTTTCAAACGTTTCATCTGTGGCAACCGAAAAAGAAGATGATAAAAGCTTAAAGTTTTAATTATAAATTCATTTAAGGAACTTGTTTTAATTCTTAAAAATTCATTTAGTAATATTATTATTTATTATTTTAGCTTCATCAATTTGACATGGCCGTTATTCTCATATAGTGGAATTTTATTTATATGTTGTGCAGCTATAAACACTCCAATTATTTTATCTTTCGTGTGAGTCCTGAAAATAATATTTATTAATTATTAAAAGATTAGACCAAAATAAACTGATTAGACCAAAATAAACTGAAAAAATACTGATTAATTATGCTCATAATAAGGATTAATTATACTCATAAAAATGCATGTTTAAAATACTATGCTTTTCTGTTGTGTCAACTGACAATAGTAGCTACTTTGCTAACACTAGTGACACCTAGATATAATTCTCAAATCATTATTGCATTTTCAAACGTTTCATCTGTGGCAACCGAAAAAGAAGATGATAAAAGCTTAAAGTTTTAATTATAAATTCATTTAAGGAACTTGTTTTAATTCTTAAAAATTCATTTAGTAATATTATTATTTATTATTTTAGCTTCATCAATTTGACATGGCCGTTATTCTCATATAGTGGAATTTTATTTATATGTTGTGCAGCTATAAACACTCCAATTATTTTATCTTTCGTGTGAGTCCTGAAAATAATATTTATTAATTATTAAAAGATTAGACCAAAATAAACTTAACAATAACATTTATTAAAGACACAAACTACCTATTCAATTCCAATACATTAACTACTCTTCCTATTAATTATTTATTAAGACATAATGCGAGAGGGGAGCATGCGACAACCTGAACCATATACCCAACGTATTTATTAACCTGTGGATGATTGATGAACACATACCTTCAATCTGGGCCTTGTTAGCAGCACTTGGTCAATCTCGTCTGTAGTTACACGCATCAACTCGAAGTGTAATGCCCACTCGTAACTTCATTGAGTACTGCTAACTCATACACTCCACTTATTTCATGCTATTAGGCGTTTCTATCCACAAGTCATATAACATATCTGCACCAGTCAACTCTGAACAACTGTTCTCCAGAATCTTCCTTAAGTTATTTTAGTATATTGCATTTTTAAGTCTCAAAGTCATGATTGTCTTATTTCTGGTCTGCTCTTGTCTCCTAAGTCAAAATCCAACTGTCTTCTCCCATGTCTGATCTCGTTCTTTTTCACAGGCTGTGTTTCCCTCGGTGTGTGTGTGGGGGGGGGGAGTAACTCCGCCTTTACTTCTTTTTGGCGCTTACTGGCTACTCCTTACCCAATGGCACCATTGCACATTTAGTACGGCCCAGCTCAGCTCCTCTGGTATGGAACCCCTAAAGTTATAGTCTTCTGATCTTTAGGTTCAAGTCCTAAAAACCTTGGTGCCAGCCAAACTACACGCTTTGTTCGCCGTTCTGGCCACCATAAATTTCCGAGAGGTTGGTGGTAGGGGAAGGAGGGTGCGGTCCCTGTGGATGCCTCCCCCACTGGGTTCCGGTCTAAATTGGGTGGCACTTCCCGACTGTCCAAACAGTTACCTTACACCATTCTGGTAGGTCGGACGGTCTGGGTATCAACAACAACAACATAAAAGTGTTTCATCACATGTGAGAACAATTTTTGGTCTCACATCATCCATAGGAGTTTTTTATCTCCTCTTTATAACTCCATGGTCAGAACGAATCGTAATTTTGAATCAATTGATTCAGGGAGTTAGAGATCCCTTACCTCCATGGATTCATTTATTATGTAACATATTTATTGCATGATTTAAGAGGACGGTGGACGTTGAATTTTTTTTATTTATTTATTGACATAGAACCATGAAAATTTGTATAAATATTCCTCTTAACATTACTATATAAAATACCATTAATTTTTTTTCAATTTTGTTATAATCTTGTCTTTTTTTAATTTAATTTTTTTTAACGAAAATTTGAAAATGCTCCTTTCATGCTATTTGTTCACATTTTTGATTAATTTTACATTATGATCACTCAAAAACACATTATGAACAAATTTGGGTATTCATTTATAAATCCCTTAGAGAGTTAATTTTTTTTTAATATTTTTCTGCATTAAACCTTAATTTTCATCACTTAATTAGGTTCTTATTCACTTTTAATTACCTTAATAAAGTCCAATTATAAAATGCATACCCAGTTTCATTCAAAAATATGAAAGGTGTTTTCTTGCCAAATTTCATGCATCTCAAACAAATATTAAAACGCATGGAGCATTTTAAAAATGTAAAACCTTTGAAAATTCCGTTTCGAAAAAAATACATTTAACCTTTTGCTTACGGGTGGGACAGCGTCCATCCCAAAAGAAGAACCTACCAAAAAGACAGGTATTTAACATACCCTATCCAAACATTTCGATTCCCCCTTTGTAGGCATTGGCGTCGATGGAAATTGCTGACAGAAACATCGTACCTGCTGCAGCAGGTGCGATGTTTCTGTCAGCGATTTTCTGCCAGGGAGTTTCTGCCAGCAATTTTCTCTTATGTTAAATACCTGTCTTTTGGTAGGTTCTTCTTTTGGGATGGACGCTGTCCCACCCGTAAGCAAAAGGTTAAATGTGTAAAATAATGTTATATACTAAAAAAAAATTTTTTTAGTCGAATTTTGCTCATTTCAACGTCCACCGTCCCCTTAAGATGTAATTTTATTTAACTTAGTAATAAAAGATGTTGTCCCTTTTCCGAACGATTGCTGTTTTTACTTCCTCATACGTACTATTGAGAAAGTATTGTTTTCACGAAAATATTTCATTTCGAGATTTTGATGCCATTAAATGTCCTAGGATCGTTTGAATATATTTGAAGTGATGTCCATGTATCTATATGTCTACCTGTCTGTTGTTGATTTCTTGTGTACGCGAGATAGCTTCCACAAATATTAATGGATATTCATGACACTTTGTCAACGAAAAATCTAGAATGAGATAGAATTTTTTGAAATTCGAAATAAAATTTCGAAATTTATTCGAAATTTTACAATTCCTGAAACCGGCAGGGTAGGACAAAATTTGACACAATTATACGTGAAAGGGGTTACTTATTACTTAATGATCACGAAATGTAGCAGTTTTAATGATTGTAGTGAGAAATCGATGTGATACAAATTTTGCGTTCGTGATGTTATTAGCCACCCTAGAGGGGGGAGCAAATTACCCCCGGAGGACACATTATCAAACTTGGTATCAATAAAACGAGTTTTCGTAGCCCTATAAAATGAAGAGTAACATAATATCATTTAGAACAATGATACAGATTTTTCAAATTTCTTGTAAAATTAAAAAAAAAAAAAAATTTTAAAAAGGATTCTGGTATGAAGAAGTCGATTTGAGCCACACTTCAATCAATTTCTTTTTAAAAAACAGAAGATCAAATCTAAATAGCTATCAGATCAAAATTCAGCAATCGCCAGTTTGCCATTTTCTGAAAACAGAATGTTGATATCATAACAGTTATGCAGAATATATCCCATGAATAAACCCGTTTTTGAAATTAATTATATTGCAGAATTGTCACGGATCTCACTAGTTTTAATAAATGCAGTATTTATAATACGCATTTCTAAAGAACCTTGCTGCCCCAATCGGGAATCGAACCCTAGATCTTCGAACTGTCCAGCGCTCTACCGTTGAGCTACTGGGACGAAATTGCAAGCTCTTATCTAAGTGGACTCTGCATTCTCCACCCTCTAATGTCAGATTGGCGGGCAATTGACAATCTGATGGACTACCCATGCTATTTTTACCCCAGATTAACTTCCTGATACTACTATTTTTACCCAGTTTAGTATCTTGCGTGATCGTTATTCTCTCAATTTGAAATCTGCTCTCAATTTTCCAGAGTCCACTGAATCCGTACTAGTTGTACTAGGTTCACTTTCAGACCTCCGACATCGTTCGTTTGGTGGGATGGTAGACCTTGGGTGCCTCCTGAATGCAAGAGGTATCCTTCCCGGCCGTGCAGATAGCTACTCTAAACTCAATATGTGAGTCGCACGGTCTGGGGTCTTCAGACTCCGACATCTATATTCGTAATAACCCTTTTTCCATTTTTGAAAAATGGACGTACTTGTCAAATTCAAATATAATGTTAAACTGTCTGTTTAACCACAATATTTGTCATCAATTGTTATCTTTATAAACCTAAATAAATGTTCGTTTGGCGGGATGGTAGACCTTGTGTGCTTCCTGAGTGCAGGAGGTATCCTTTCCGGCCGTGCAGCTAGCTACTCTAAACCCACTATGTGAGTCGCACGGACTGGGGTCATCAGACCTCCTACATCTTTGCACTAACCTATAGGGTTTGTTTGTTCGGGCGCCATTGTAAATAACCGTGCAGTCCCAACCGGTAATCGAACATCGGATCTTCGAACTGGTCAGCAGATGCTCTACTGTTGAGTTACTGGGACGAAATTGGCAGCTTTTATCATCAAAATGGACTTTGTACATTATATAAGTCCAGAGCCAGCAGCGTTTAACAATAATTCCACAAATCGATGAAAGATAAAATCACTAAACTTAAAAAAGGTTACAGATTAACTTCTCAAAATGAAACATAAATAATAAAATAAAATTCCCTTCCCCGAAAAGTTTTATCTCTTACTCGGATGTATTTTCCGAACATTTTTGTTGCCATTAAAGATTAAATTTTTGACTTCTTACCAGGGCACCCCTCCTCCTTATTGTTTTCCAAAAATGATGAATGGCGCTTAGCGACAGATGGTTAAATTGGCTCCCTCCTTCAAATTACTTTTTAAAAGCTGAATCGATTCTGGATCGGAAGCAAGTATCGCCGTTAGTGATATTGTATTTGAGATTTCCTTAAGAATGAAAATTGAAAAGGACACTTAAAGCTCTTTGGAAATTTTAAGAATACCCTAAGCTTTAATTTTTAGTTGTATTCATTGCTAAGTATTAGTTTAATGTGAGTTTTCGTTAATGAATTAAGAGAAGGATTCTGCTATGAGAAAGTTTAGTTGCGCCACACTCAAGTTAATTTATTTTTATGATCAAAAGATCAAATCAAAATAGCTATCAGAGCGAACTTTGTATAAATAAAAGATAAAATCGAAATAGCTATCAGATCAAACTTTGCATAAACAAAATATAAATCAATATAATTATCTGATAGAGCTGTGTATAAACAAAAGATCAAATCGAAATAGCTATCAGATCGAACTTTGTATAAACAAAATATAAATCGATACAGCTATCAGATGGAACTCTGTATAAACAAAGGATCTAATCGTAATAGCTATCAGATCGAACTTTTTATAAACAAAAGATCAAATCAAAATAGCTATCAGATCGAACTTTGTATGAACAAAAGATCAAATCAAAATAGTTCTGAGATGAGAATTTTGTATAAACAAAAGATCAAATCGAAATAACTATCAGATCAAACTTTTGATAAACAAAAGATCAAATCGAAATAGCTATCAGATCAAACTTTGTATAAACAAAATATAAATCGATACATCTATCAGATGGAACTTTGTATAAATAAAAGATCAAATCGTAATAGCTATTAGATCGAACTTTTTATAAACAAAAGATCAAATCAGAATAGCTATCAGATCGAACTTTGTATGAACAAAAGATCAAATCAAAATAGTTCTGAGATGAGAATTTTGTATAAACAAAAGATCAAATCGAAATAACTATCAGATCAAACTTTTTATAAACAAAAGATCAAATCGAAATAGCTATCAGATCGAACTTTGTATAAACAAAAAATCAAACCGAAATATTTCTCAGATCAAATCTGGTATAAACAAAAATAGCTATCAGATCGAACTTCGTATAAAATCAAAATAGCTATCATATTTTCACCGCAAACATTTTTTGATATGTTTGCAAATATCTCAAATGTGTTAGCAGCATATTATCTTTCCCCAAGGAAAACGATAAATGCAGGCAACCTATCTTGTTTCATAAGGGTCTGGATCATCTTACCTTGGCGACACATTTTTATGATATTTTTACAAATTTAGAAATAGCGCCAACTTGGCAATTTTTGCAAACTCCTGAACTTCTCAAAAAGTTACCTCAATTTTCTACAGATATCCACAGGTAATATGTATGTAAGCAATCGCCGCTCAGTTAGATGAATGAAAGTGAATTGTGCAAATAACTTTCCCGCACCAATCGAATAGTAAAACTCGGTATATTTTGAATCAAGAATACAAAATTAATAATTTTCACAAAGCGACAGGGTTTGTCAAAGAAATTAAATTGAATTTTCAGAGATATGGTATTATTGTTATGTGGACGAGGTTTCTCAAATGTCAAAAAATAAACTAAATTCCAGAATTAACAAAATCAGAAAAACGTGTGCCCATTGTTTTTACTGGTATACTCTTTCGTTTTTTAGCACTTTACAACAAAGTTGAAAAGTGTTTATGACTTTGTTCATTCTGTCTGTCTGCACGATAACACGATAACTATTGTAAAAATGACTTAATCAAAATGAAATTTTTGTATGTTGTTCAGACAGTCTGTAGGACCTATGGGAATATAAATTAATAATATCGCTCAATTAGTTTTGGAGTGAACCCAGGTTGAATAAATGAAATACATTGAGCCCTATGGGACCTCATTTTTCAAACATATTTTAAGCGGATTAAACATTCACAAATTGCTTTGAAAATTTTAGGTAATATTCAAATTATTCCATAAAATATATAAAAAAATCAGCGAAATATATTCAGTAGTTTTTTAAATAAAAATTAAAATAATAATTACACCTCTTATATGAAGCGATCACGAGACTATGTTTTGAAAAGATCACGTGACCCACTTCATAATGATATATGGCATCCATCTTCTCTCAAAATCGTGATTTTTAAAGTTCCTTTTAATTCATATTGAGTGTTGTATCTGTCCTAAAACCACTTTATTTTTGCTTAAATTCTGTGCATCTACATACTGAAACAACGCAATGACAATATATTTGTGTTTAAATGATCATCCAAATTTGATTATTTCTACAACGAAGCCTATTTTTCACTTATGTAAAATGTAAACAACAAAATATGTAGAATGAGTTGTATTAGAATTGCTGTATTTCTTTAACACAAAATTATTTAGCTCATGCAGTTTGCATAGCTGATATGAATGAAATATTCATTGATTTCACAAAGAGAAGGACGATTTTTTTCGATGAAGTTTTAAGTATAGAGTTTAATTACTTGTAGCTTCATGGTCCTAAATTTTAAATAAAATAAATTATTATAGTATTGTGATGAATGAAATGAATGGGAAATTGTTTATGAATGATATGCTGCTATTATAGAGAGATCCAGGCGTGTTATTTTTTCTATAACGTCAATTGAATAAATTTCAGTTGTTTTCGATGAAGTTTTCAAATATAATAAATCATTGTAGTATTTTGATAATTCTAAAAATATTACCGAGGAATTTGTTGCATTTTAAAGATGTTTAAACCAAGCAATTTATATTTCAATGCCGTCATTTCAATGAAGTTAATTTTTTTCGATGAAGGTTTAAGATTTCAAATATAATAAATTAATGTAGTATTGTGATAAGTTTTAAAATATTACCGAGGAATGTATTGCATTTTAGACATGTGTAAATAAAATTGCATTGAAGTTGGAAAGTGTTTCATAATTAATGCTTAAAGCATGATTGACCTTTCTTGTTTGAACATTAATTCAAAAGTTTGAACAAAATTTATGTTATCCGTGGCAACATCACAGACAATCAAACATATTTCAAATGCAGAAAGTTATGACAGATTTGTCAACTTTTAATACCTGATACTTTTGACTTTTCTCAAAATGTGAATCTGTGGAGTACAGCTAAAATATGTCATAGTCTTTTCAAAAATATGAAAAGCTAAACATGATAAAAAAACAATTCCTAAAGGAATAATTTGAATAAAAAACGTCTTTTATCTTTAACGTAACAGTCCTTTCCACCCTTGTATCAGTACAATCTCTTTTTCACTCTTCATTTGCGTTAAAGAACTTTACCGCACTTTCGACTTTGGTATTCATTATGCATTAAATTTGAACCTGTCGTTGGTAGGGTATGTGGTCTTAAGATTTTATTTTTATTATTCTTAAGAGTTTAAATTTTTAAACTCTTTTAATTTCTAAATTACGAGTTGTTAAGAAAAAGCTTGTGGGGATTTTGATAACATATTAAAAAATGTGATGTGGGCAGCACATGATTTTCCTTATATAATGCAATGTATTTTCTACTTTTACAGTAAAAACAAAATAGGTTATTCTGATAGTAGATACTTAAAATTTTTTCAATATATTGAATTGTCGTCAAATAGTCGTTATTTTCATTTATTTAGCGTCATTTTTATCCATTTGGCGGGATTTTCTTTGATTTAGCAGCACTAAAAAAGTCGCCAGGATGGCAACATTCTGCCAAATTCGTTGCCAAAATCTCGTCAAGCGTTATGAACGGAGATATAATTTATTCTTAAAGCAGGTAAATAACTATTGGCGTTCAAATACTAAAGTATTACTCAAAGAAACTTTTTTCATGAATGGAACGAGCTAGATCCACGAGAATGATGTCACCCAAATTATCGCATGATATTACATATGAAAAGCGAACATGTTTCTCAATGGGAAATATTTCTTTTTATTTTATATTATTTTTTGATAATTTTTTTGAAAAATGTGTAATAGAGCGAGAAGGGTTCATGTTAGTGTTCTAAAATTTATGTTAATCGTTTTATAATGAAAAATTACATAAGAAATGTGTATTTGTGTAATTTTATTAGAAGTTTTGATTTTTCGATGATTTTTTCAAAATTTCACTCAGAAATTTGGAGGGGTTCTGAACATTCAATTGCGTATAAAAACAATAGGATTCCAGTTTTTAACGATTGTAATTTTTGTTCTAAATTTCGTTCAAATCGGTCCATTCGTTCATCAGTTATCTTCTCCAAAGTCTCACTGACACACACACACACACACACACACGCACAAGCACACACGCACACACACACACACACAGACATCACCTCAAAAATGTTCGATTCATGATCAGGGATGCTTGAAACGTGTTCTCGTTTGAAACTCGAATTCGAATTTTCGAGCCCGCCTCAATACTTTCCTTACACATTATTGTATATAAGGAAAGTATAATTTAAAGTCATTTAGATCATAGATTTTAAAGAATGTATACTGCCGTTTTACGGTCATTTTATGTCTACAGAAGATAATTGTTTTAAATTTTACAATTTAAAGGTTTATCTGAACTAGTAGAATAATTCATTTTTGCTTCATTCCTTTTATCGTACTGACGAGTGATAAATCGATTGTGCTTGACCATTGGATTCTATGAAGTCAATTCAGAACGAACAGGTCGATGATCAACTGAAAAGATTACTACTGGAAGTAAATTCTAGGTTTTAACGATTTTTCTTTGGTTCACTATGGGAATAACTTTATCTAATTCTTTCCTACTTTATACTGTACTTCATTTTATTGTACTGACGAAGAAATGAGTTATTGTTTCTGACCTTTAAGAAGTAAAATAAAGAGCAAGTTCTGTCTTCAGATGAAACAAATACTACAAGCAGAGAATGTTATTTTTTATAATTTTCCTTGGTAAACCATAGAAAATACTTGCTTAATTTCTAATTACTTCATAAATTACGTTATTCAATACTGTACTGCGAATAACAAAATGATTGTTCGTTAACAAAATGATTGATTTTCCTTGGTTAAGCATAGAGTGTACGTTACTTAATTCATTATTACACCATAAATTACGTTATTCAGTATTGTACTGACGAACAACTAAGTGATTGTTTAAAACCATTAGCTTCAAAGAAGTCCACCAATAAGGATCAAGTTCCATTTTCAGCTCAAACAAATATTACAAGCAGCGAAGGTTATGTTTTATTGATTGTCCTTGGTTAACCTTGGGATATACTTATTTCATTTCTCATTACGTCATAAATTGGGTTCAGTATCGTACTGACTAATAATTAACTCTCACAGCAAAGATCGTCACGTGTGACAGTGACGTTGTAGTCACGTGACACCTGGGTCACAATGTGACATCATATTTGTGACTTCTATGCGACGTTACGTTTTAGTAACTTTGTAACTTCATTGTGACTATATTCTGTGACGCTTCCATAATTTAATTAATACGTAACAATGTGACGACATTACAAGGGCAATTACAATGTGACGTCACAAACAAGTTAATATGCGACGTCACAAGCGACCATGAAAATGGCCAAAATGACTTCGCTGTGACCTCAATATGACATTGCCGAGACGTACTACGACGTCCTGTGACGTCCCAAAGTCACAGTGTGACGAAAATCCTACGTCACTGTGAAAAAAAATGCTGTTAGGGAAGTGATTGTCTCTCGCCATTAAATTCTAAGAAGCCAACCTATGAGGAGAAAGTTTCATCCTCAACTTAAACAAATTCTACAAGCAGAGAATGCAATGTTTTAATGATTTTTCTTGATTGACCATTCCAAATACTTAATTCATCATTACTTCATAAATTACGTTATTCAGTATTGTACTGAAGAATAACTAAGTGATTGTTTACAAAAATCAAATTCAAAGAAGTCTACCAATAAGGACAAAGTTCCATCCTCAGCTCAAACAAATATTACAAGCAGCGATATTAGGTTTTATTGATTATCCTTGGTTAGCCTTGAGATATACTTATTTCAGTTCTCATTACGTCATACAGTGGGTTCAGTATCGTACTGACGAATAATTAAGTGATTGCCTCTCACCATTTAATTCTAAGAAGCTAACCTATGAAACCCGAGAAAATTCCATCCTCAACTAAAACAAATTCTACACGCAGATAATGCAAAGTTTTAATGATTTTTCTTGATTAACCAAGGGAAATACTTTATTCCTTATTACTTCATAAATTGTGTTATTCAGTATTATAGTGTCACATAACTAAGGGATTGTTTTACACTATTAAATTCTAAGTCGTCAACCCATAAGGAATAAGTTCCATCCTCTGCTCAAGCAAATTCTACAAGCAGCTTATGTTATGTTTTATGAATTTTCCTTGGTTAACCATGGAGTGTACTCACTTAATTCATCATGATTTCATACGTTACGTTATTAAGTATTGTACTGACGAATAACTAAGTGATTGTTTCGAATCATTAAATTCTAAGATATCAACCAATAAGGAGCAAGTTCCATCCTCATCTCAACCAAATACTACAAGCAGCGAATGTTATGTTTTATGGATTTTCCTTGGATGACCACGAGATGTACTTACTTAATTACTCATTATTTCATAAATTACGTTTAGTATTTTACTGATGAATAGCAAAATGATAATTTCTAATCATGAAATGCAAAGAAATCCACCATTAAGGAACAAATTCCATCGTCAGCGCAAACAAATATTACAAGTAACGAATGTTATGTTTTATTGATTGTCGTTGATTAACCTTGGGATATTCTTATTTAATTTCTCATTTCTTCATAAATTGAATTATTCAGTACTGTACTGGCGAATAACTAAGTGATTGTTTCTGACCATTAAATTCTAAGAAGTCAACCTATGAGAAGCAAGTTCTGTCCTCAACTCAAACAAATACACCAAGCAGAGAATGCTATGTGTTAATGATTTTTCTTGGTAAAGAATGGGAAATATTATTTCCCATTCCTTATTATTTCATAAATTGCGTTATTAAGTATTGTGCTCACAAGAAACTAAAAGATTGGATCTAATCTTTAAATTCCAAGACACAAATCCATAAGGAGCAAGTCCCATCATCAGCTCAAACAAATATTACAAGCAGCGAATGTTATGGTTTATTGATTGTTCTTGGTTAACCTTGAAATATACATATGTTATTCTTCATTACTTTATAAATTGGGTTGTTCACTATTGCACTGGCGAATAGCTTATGTAATTATCTCTAATCATTAAAGTCTAAGAAGTCAACCTATGAGGAGAAAGTTCTATCCTCAAACAAATACTACAAGCAGATAATGTTATGTTTTATTAATTTTCCTTGATTATCCATGAGAAATATTTACTTCATTCCCCAGTTCTTTATAAATTATGTTATTATGCATTGTACTGACGAAAAAGTCAGCGATTGTGCGATCTGGGACAAGATAAATAGCTCTGCATTGCATTCATTTCTATGGCGAAAGGTCTAAAATATTTATTTATATTGTCTATTTTGTAAAAATAAATTATTAGAGCAATGCAAATTAAAACAGAAACAGCAAAGAATATTCCTGTATATATAAATTATTTTACCTTTCAATTTATTTTTATCTCTATATATTCTGTACTCTATCCTATAATTATGATTTAGTACTGATAAATTATACTCATAATTAGGGAACACTTTATTTAAAAATTATCAAAAATACATATACTAAATGTTACGCATTTCTGTTGTGTCAACTGACAATAGCGGATACTTTACTAACACTTACGTCACCTAGATATAATTCTCAAAGCATTACGGCATTTTAAGCGTTTCATACATAGGAGTTTTATCTTATTCTTTCTAACTCCATGCTTATAAGACTTTCTTAAATTTTAGATATTTGTATTTAAAGTTATAGTGATGTCAACATTATAGTGATGTCGATGAATCACATACATTTGACTAATTATTGTGGGTAAAATAAGGATTCTTCGGAGTACTATACCTAGGATTAACTTATAATAGTTTTTTCGGTGTGGAAGAAAGAAGACGAAGAAAATAAGGCTTTTTAACACTTTAGAACATAGTTGTAAAGTGTTCATGATTTTGTTTATTCTGTTTGTCTGTCCGTTCTCACGATAACTGCCACAAAAATGACTTTATCAAAATTAAATTTTAGTATGTTGTTCAGACGGTCTGTAGGACTTATGGGAATAAAAATGAATAATATCACCCGATTGTCTTTGGGCTGAACCCGGGTTGAAAAGACGAAATACATTGAACCCTATGGGATCTAATTTTTCAAACATTTTTTTAAGCGAAGTTAAAATTCACAAAATGCTTCGAAAGTTTTAGGAAATATTCAAATTATCCCATAAAAATATGAAAATAATTTCAGCAAAATATATTCGGTAGATTTTAAATAAAAATTAAAATAATAATTATATCTTTTCTATGAAGAGATCACGTGACCCACTTCAAAATAAAATACGGCATGCATCTTGTGTCAAAAATCGTGATTTTTAAAGTTCTTTTAATTCATATTTAGTATTGTATCCGTCCTAAAATCGCTTTAATTTTGCTTAAATTCTGTGCATCTATATTCTGAAGCAACGCAGTTACAATGTATTTGAGTTTAAATGCTCATCAAACTTTGATTATTTCTACAACGAACTAATTTTCACTTATGCAGAATGTAAACACATCAAGATGTAGGATGAGTTGTATATGAATTGCTGTCTTTCTTTAACGCAAAATTATTTAGATCTGGAGTCTGCAATATAACTGATATGAGTGAAACATTCATTGATTTTACATAGAGAAGCAGACGATTTTATAACAGACTTTTTCGATGAAGTTTTAATGATAGAGTTAAATTACTTTTACCCCCATGGTTTTAAGTTTTTAAGTAAAGTAAATTATTATAGTATTGTGATGAATGAAAGGAATGGAATAAAAGTGCAAGAATGAAATATTTGCTGCTTTTAAATAGAGAGCCAAGCGATTTATATTTCAATGACGTCATTTCAATAAAGTTCATTTTTTTCGATGAATTTTTAAATTTTCAAATACAATAAATTATTATACGAGGCTCGTCCACAAAGTAAGTTTCCCTGGGGTCGTTTACAGAAAAGAAACACAATTTCATGGAAATATTTATTGCAACAGATACAGCAAGTGTTCAGTTATTTTTCAACATATTCACCATCGGAATTGAGATATTTGTCATACCGTGGGACCAACTTTTGAATACCTGTGTCATAGAAGTCTGCCGCCTGGGATTTGAACCACTGTGTGATAACCTTCTCTGCCTCTCTGTCATTCTCAAAACGCTAACGCTGACCGGACAGGAATATCTTGAGGTGTAGGAAAAGATGGAAATCACTGGGAGCGAGGTCCGGGCTACCGGCACTAAACACCCCGCGCCGCTTGTTCTGAATGGCCCGTCGCAATTTCTGCAGTGTTTCGCAGTAACGCTCAGCAATCACCGTCTCACCTCTGGTCAGGAATTCGACGTGAAGAACGCCCCGTCTGTCCCAGAACACCATGCACATCACTTTCCGCGCCGACAACGTCTGCTTGAATTTCGTCCTACAGGGAGATCCACTGTGACGCCAATGCATTGACTGCTGCTTTGTTTCTGGGGTAATGTGGGCGTAATGCGTTCCTGCACAAGCTCCACAAGGTCGTCCGTAATGATGGATGGCCTCCCACTGCGCTTCTCATCATGCACACCTTGTCGACCTGCCGAAAATTCTCTGCACCAGCGACGCACCATCTGCTGGTTCATGACGTTAGGCCCTTAGACCCGGCACAGCTGACGATGAATTTCGATCGGCGCTATGCTCTGTGCATTCAAAAATTTTATCACTGACCGCACTTCACAGTCGGCGGGAGCTAGAATAAGAGCCTTCATCTTCAACAGCTGCAGCGATGCTACTGTGAGAACGCGGGAAGTACCGTTAGTGCATGCGCCATGCTACGTCATTGCTCTATCACGTACTCACAGTCGTTTCGCGCAATATAAGGTTTGCTAGCTGTGGGACGAGTGGGAAACTTACTTTGTGGACGCGCCTCGTAGTATTGTGATAATTTTTGAAAATATTGCCGCTGAATCCATCGCATTTCAGAGATGTTTAAATCAGGTGATTTATATTTCAATAACGTCATTTGTATAAAGCTCATTTTTTCGATGAAGTTTCATGTTTTCAAATATAATAAATTAATGTAGCATCGTGATAATTTTAAATAAAGTTACCTCTGAATGTATCGCATTTTAGAGATGTTTAAATAAAATTGAATCGCAATTGGAAAGTGTTTCATAATCAAAACATTATGCATGATTGATCTTTCTTGTTTTAATATGTTTTATTGTGATACCACTTATACCCGTAGCATAGTTCAAACGTTATTTCGCAATGTAAAACTCCCATCATTGTTTCCAGAATTTTTATTGTTTCACTATAAGGAATTATGTTCTAAAAATTTAAAAATTTGAATAATTCGAATTTAAATTCCTAAAAGTCCGATATGTTTCTAATTTTCACATAATGCTTCTACAAATGCAATTTATACTGTTACGTTTCTTCGTTCTTGAATTCTTGTGGCCACATTATTCAGACATACATGCATACATTACCCAGGCATGTGCACATTACTCAAATATACACACATTACTCAGATATACATGCATTTACTCTTATGCACATTTGGTACATGAGCGGTTTGCTGATTTACCAGAATATGTACCGGTGTTGTCCGGGTCTTAAAGCTTATCTTATATACTAATACATATATATTATATATATATTTTAAATTTTAAAAGTTAAGAAAAACGATATTCAAGAGATTAGACTATTGGATTACTTAATACGATAAACACTAATAAATGTGTATACTTGAAATCGCAAAACAGAACAAAATTCCTACAAATTGGAAGTGCAATTCGAAAACTTAATTGCTTTCTCATCGATTTTCATCCCATTTAGTAAAGTTTTCAGATCACGCTTAAATAATTATACTTAAATAATTATATCTTCCAAAAATTGAAAAATTAGCTTTTAAATTCGCGAATTTAGAAAATTACATTATTTATTACAGTCCATGTATAAACAGAAATTAAGAGTTACCGTTAGCTCGTTTGAAACACGAGCATGGAATATCGTCTGCAGTTGCGATGGATGAAAAAATTTGACGAAATGGTGGGAAATGGACTATTTTTAATTTTAAAAGTTCGTAACTTTTAAACTATTCCAAATGTAAAGAATTTTTTCTAGCAGTAATGTTCGGGGACTTGAAGTACTTATACACTGTTTTTCAGTTACGCAAGACATTTCTTTTTCTGTCTGTGTCGCTTTAACACAAACACGATACATACATACATACCTGTACATCTTCTTTTATGAAAGATAAAACAGAATTAAATTTTTTGTTTATTCCTCTAACATAAATTTAAGAAAGTGTAAATTGATTTATTCTCTTGACTAGCTATTGAATCAAATTCATTGACTCCAGCGGTTATCCAAGTGTGTTCCGTGGAATACTAGGAGTTCCTCGGCAGTATTCCAAAGTTTCCGCAATGTGCTGGTATCGTTTAAAATTTCTTAAACGTAAAAATAAGAACGAGTAAGATCTGAATGCATAATTTGGCCCACAAGGGAATTTTTCTCATTTTGAGATTCCACCATCAGCATAAATTTCGAAAGAGTTTCGCAAACAAAAAAATTTGAAAACACAAGGCTAAAAATCCAATGAACTACCCATTAGCTCTCCATTAGCTAAATTATCACTGCAATTAACAATCAAAACGTCCTATATCCTGACTACGTCTGTGAAATTTCCTACACGTTGATAAGGAAATAAACAGCAAACAAATTCTTATTGGATTTGTCGATCAGCTATAAATCCTTTATTTTCTTTTCAATTGTCGCTGGCTTCCTTTGAGGAGGTGATGGATGATCTTTGGTACCAGATGGCGTGCAGTGTTTTCCTTTTGTCACTCGGCGCAGAAAAATCAATATTTAGTGCTAAGTTAAACATAAACAGTTTCCAGTCTTTGTGCTTTTATAAATAAAGATATCCACATTTTAGTTATATTAAAAAAGTTATAAAATCTCTATATAGGGATGATCTACTGGACTTTAGAATATTTCTGTATTTTACAGGATGATACAAATTAAAAATGAGGTTTATAGACCTTGTACAGAACCTCGCTGCTCCAACCGGGAATCGAACTCTGGTACTCCTCTTACTATTCCCTTTTCTTAGTCGTTCCTCTCAAAATTTTGTAAATCTCATATCCTTAATCTTTGACAAAATTATCTTAATGATTATATTTCCACCAGGACTGGTGATCCGGCTAGAATCCTGTCTTACCTCCCTATCGTGAAACCTAATTTACAACTTTTTATTAAATATCTCATTTACTTTCTTACTGGTCATAGCCCCTTTCTTCATTACCTATACTTTTTCAAAATTAAATTCACCTCTAACTGTATTTGCAATGAATTAGGTGACGTTGATCATTAAAATTTCGATTATCCTTTTTCTAAAAATTTTCATCTCTGCAAACCCTCCCCTCTAATAAACCAATTTGGTTCTCCAAAGTTCGTCCAAATCCCTCTTCAGTAAATAAAATTAAAAATTGCATTCTTGTTGCCATAGAAATCTCTAATAAAGTGACCTAAGCTTATAAATAGATTCTGCTCTCAATTAATTTTGATTAATGAATCCCTTTATTTCATTCTTATTAACTTATATGAACTTATCGTGTTCCCTCCATATTTTCTGTTCCACACACACACACACTACCACACGCACACACTAGCATGTAGATACTAACATACACACACACTAACATTACCATACACACACTAACATACACACGCACTAGCATACACACACTAACATACACATACACTAACATACACACTAGCATTTACACACACTAACATACACGCGCACTAACATTCACACACACACTAATATACACACACTAGCATACACACACTACCACACACACTAACATACCTATACTAACAAATATACACTAACATACATACACTAGCATACACACACACTAACATACACATACACACTAGCACACAAACATACCAACATACACACATACTAGCATATCAACACACTAACATACACATACACTAACATAAACACATTAGCATACACACTCGCTACCACACACACACTAACATACTAAACTAACATACATATACTAACATATAAACATACACTAACATACACACATTAACATACAGACATGCGCATTAACATACATACACACCCAAATGCATCACCTAAAAACTTTGGATTCGAGTTCAAGTTTAAAACTTCTAAAAGCGTCGAAAACTCGAATTCTAATTTTCGACCCAGTCACAATATTTTCCCCAATACATCATACTATGTACGTATGGAAAGTAATAAAATAAAACCGGTTAACCTGTTGAGTGGTGAGTTTTATTTAAAAGCCATTAAAGCAATACAAGAAAGCCAGCAATTCATCTACACGAATTAAATTATTCATCTCTCTCTCTCTCTCGAACTTACAATACTCAGCATTTCAGAACAATTCTTGACGACAATTTTAATGCTCCAGAAACATTTACAGAAAAATCTCCCTCCTCACTATTAATAATGATCTGCAGCACTGAAATAAAAACGCTTTTCTTCTTCGTAATTGAGGCCATTTCTATCCCCATTTTCATCACAGAGAATATATTAGAGCTTTTAAAAATGATAAGGCGAACCATAACCGATTTAAAATGAAATAAGCGATAATAAAATCTGAGTGTTATTAAGAATCGTTATTATGGGGTTGTTTTATAATTGTTTTACATTCATTGAACAATGCAAAGTGTTTCTTTTTATTTAGTTTTTATTTCTGACTGGCGTATTAAAAATGTATGGCGTATTAATGGGTTAGAAAAAAAATCTGTTGTGGGTATCATATTATTTTCCCTACATAAATAAATGACGCTACTTCCTTCTCAGCGAAATAATTGTGTATAAGATCCACAATGCAATGTTTTTTAAGTTGAATTAACACCGCTTAAATTGAAATTGGGCGCTTAGGGTAATTTATTACTCCAAACGGAATTACTAATTCACACTCAAAATCCTCATCAAAATACAATGAAAATTATTATTTCGTGAAATTATTGACTACTGGTGACTTCTTTGGCGTATCATTTATCATTAATATATCTATCTTTATCTCTTAACATGGCCGTAAATTCTCCTATAGTGGAATTATTATTTTACATTGCTTTATTGTTCCGATATAAACCCTCCAATTATTTACTTTTGCGAGTCCTGTAAAGGAATTGTTAATCAATATAATACTAAAAGGATTATTCAAATTAAACTTTATAATAACATTTATTAACAACATCAGCACGTATTCATTACACAATTAATTATTAGTTTTAGCGGGGGAACACGTGAGACCACTAAATTTGCCTAAACGTTTCTAGACCTAAAGTTATTTGAGGAAAACATACCTTCAAGACTGTCTTGGACTCTGATCATATATCAAAATGCTGGCATCAGTAATTCGTACTCGCCATAACTCTCGGTGTGTGGCTCCTTCTCGTACTCTGATTGCACTCACACATCAATAGATCTCCATTATTTTGGAACCTCTACGGAACACTCTACAAGTCCGTATTTCAATTCAAGTCTTCGTCTCCAAGTTTTTTATCTTCTGCTTCTAATGTCCTTTCTCGGTCACAAGTTGTGGTTCCCTTTTTCCCTTGGGGATGTCACTCCCCCTTTGCTTTCATTTGCAGCATTCAGTGTGACGTAACAAGAAGTTTCTCCATTGGTTAATCATTGAAACAATGTCATTACTTGACATCCTCGTAAGGGCGCCCTCTGTCTTGATACTCCTAAATTTATGGTTTGCGGTAAACCACGGCGCCACTCAGACTGGCAGTATTATCCGAAGTTTCGAATCAATAAATAACTGGCATAAACCTGTCTCACCAAAACACATGTGAGATATATTTCTGGTCTCACAAAAGTAAACATATTTTATGATAGTTGCTACTTTGTTTAATTTTACGTAACTTTTTATACATTTATTTGAAAAATGTTCAATGCATCGAAAACGTAAAATTAGAAACTATTACAAATATTATCTCCTCTCTCTTGAAAGCAAAAAATTACCACAAGAATGGAGTCAACAGATTTCTTGCAAAATAATGCTTATTTTAATTGTATGAAAGTGAGCATATTTTATGATACTTGCTACTTTGTTTTATTTTGCGTAACTTTTTATACATTTATTTGAAAAATGTTCAATGCATAAAAAACGTAGTATAAGAAACTATTACAGAAATTATCTTCTATCGTGGAAGCAAAAAATTACCACAAGAATGGAGTCAACAGATTTCTTGCAGAATAATGCTTATTTTTGTTGTATGAAAGTGATCATATTTTATGATACTTGCTACTTTATTTTATTTTACGTAAATTTTTATACATTTATTTGAAAAATTTTCAATGTATAGAAAACGTACTATAAGAAACTATTACAAAAATTATCTTCTCTCGTGGAAGCAAAAAATTACCACAAGAATGGAGTCAACAGATTTCTTGCAGAATAATGCTTATGTCGTTTGCATGAAAGTGAACATATTTTATGATACTTGCTACTTTGTTTAATTTATCGTACCTTTTTATACATTTATTTGAAAAATGTTCAATGTATCGAAAACGTAAAATAAGAAACTATTACAAAAATTATCTTCTCTCGTGGAAGCAAAAAATTACCACGAGAATGGAGTCAACAGATTTCTTGCAAAATAATGCTTATGATTGTTGTATGAAAGTGAACATATTTTATGATACTTGCTACTTTGTTTAATTTTACGTAACTTTTTATACATTTATTTGAAAAATATTCAATGTATAGAAAACGTACTATAAGAAACTATTACAAAAATTATCTTCTCTCGTGGAAGCAAAAAATTACCACGAGAATGGAGTCAACAGATTTCTTGCAGAATAATGCTTATGTCTGTTGCATGAAAGTGAACATATTTTATGATACTTGCTACTTTGTTTAATTTATCGTAACTTTTTATACATTTATTTGAAAAATGTTCAATGTATCGAAAACATAAAATAAGAAATTATTACAAAAATTATCTTCTCTCTCGAGAAAGCAAAAAATTACCACAAGAATGGAGTCAACAGATTTCTTGCAAAATAATGCTTATGTTTCTTGTACGAAAGTGAAAATATTTTATGATACTTGCTACTTTGTTTAATTTTACGTAACTTTTTATACATTTATTTGACAAATGCTCAATGTATCGAAAACGTAAATCAAGAAAACTATTACAAAAATTATCTTCTCTCGTAAAAGCAAAAAATTACCACAAGAATGGTGTCAACAGATTTCTGGTAGAATAATGCTTATGTTTGTTGCATGAAAGTGAACATATTTTATGATACTTGCGATAATTTTAAATTTTTTGATACAGTTATTTGTAAAACGTATAATATATCAAAAACGGTTCATGTCAGGTATGTTTATGCCCTGCGATTTTAAATGAAAATTTGCATACGGAAACATTATTCAGTTAATAGTATTGAAGTTTCTACTGTTTTAATGATTTTTCAAAATTTCATTCAAAAATTATGAAATGTATTCAGAAATATATTCAGAAAGGCTAAAATTTGTATCATTCGTTTTCTGATAAAAAAATTAAGTAAGAAATGATTATTTATTTACAATTATTGAACATTATGTTATATTAGTGATTTTTTCGAAAATCGGGAAAAAAATTGTCTTCCGAACATTAAATTGCGTTTAAAATGAATAAGTTTACCCTATTCTCTGACAGCAAGAATCATACCAACTTATTTTCTAAAAGCTGCATTCGTTTGTGTGATATCGCATCTACTGATCCATAGTTACAGACTAACATACAGACACACACACAAATATCACATCAAAAGCGTCCGATTTGTGTTTAGGGATGCTGGAAACGTAGACTTTCGTAAAAATTGGATTTTGAATTTTCGAACCCGTCACAATTATTTATATTTTACTATGTATCTAGGGAAATTGTTTTAAAAGAAACCAATTGAGATTTCTTTAAAACCATTCAAGGAAGGCAAAAAAGCCAATAATTCAAGTACGGAAATTAAATTATTCATTAAACAGAAAATACTATGCGTTGCAGAACATTCCGTTAAGAAAATTTTAATATGCCAGAAACATTTACAAAACCTCTCCTTGCTCAATATTAATAATGATCTGTAGCACTGAAATACAAACGTTTTTCTTCGTAATTGAGGCAATTCCTATTCCCATTTTCATTACGAAGAATATATTACAGCCTTTAAAAAAGGATAAGGCGGCCATAACCGATTTAAAATGAAATAAGCGATAATAAAATCTGAGTGTTATTAAGAATAGCTTTTAAGTGTTTGTTTTATAATTGTTTTGCATTCATTGAAAAATACAATGGGTTTTTAGTTTGCTTATTTCTCCAATTATTTTATGCAGAAAAGCATATTATTTAGTTTTAACTCCTGGTTAGTGTATTTATAAACAATATATGGCGTAATAATAGGCAAAAAGATTGCTTATAGCAAAGATAATGTTTTATTTCTATATATTATTATATATATAAATTATATTATTATATATTTCTTTATTTTATTATATATATATATATATATATATATATATATATATATATATATATATATATATATATATACATATATATATATATATATATATATACATATATATATATATATATATATACATATACATATATGTGTATATAAGGGTATAAACAAGATGAAAAGAGAAGTGAGAACGGGAGTGACCATATGATTTGCATAGAATGGTAGAGGTGGATTGCGACACCCCTTTCCCGCTTAAAGCAGCTTTTACGACCCGGGCAACGCTCACGGCACCAATGTAACTCAATGGTCAATCTCTCACATGTGCAAAGATAGAAGCAGCCGAACGGACACAGAAGCATAGATGGAACCAAGAAAGGAAGAGACACACCCTACAATCCAACTTGAAAACTCGACTTTTTATAAGGGAAAGTCGCACATGCGCAAAAAGACTTCAAGATGATAGGATCGCAGATATAATTGCAGATATGATTAAGAATGCTCATTTAGATTAAAACAAAATGCAATTTCTTTCCTTGAAAAAGGAATAGTAATAATGTTGTAAAAAATGTCTTGGATAATTCCGTCTTGAATAAAGTCTGTCGATCCATCCTCATTGATTGGATTTTCAATTAAGTGTAATTCTTTTGAGTAGAATGCTAAATGTAGGTTTGGGGTATTTTCATAACCCCCTATTATCACATCATCAACGTAACGGAAATAAGGTATTTCCGATAATATATGGGTTCCTCTTTCATATTTGGATAGATAAATATCCGCCAATATTGACGAGCATGCTCCACCCATGGGTTTGCTCTTGGCTTGTTTGCATACCGTCATAGAGTATGTTTTCTTTCAAAACCAACTCGACCAAATCCAAATATCTTCTAAAAGTTATATATGGTTTTAAATTGTATTCCTCATGCAATTATTTCAAGATCATTTGTAGGTTTGTTAAATCGATGTTATTAAACAAATCCCGGAAATCGTAGCTTCTGAAGTACAAATCTTTATGGCAAAATCATGGCTTTATATGGCTTTATATCAATTTCCGTCCGTTTTCTAACAATTGGCGGATATTTATATTGGCAGATATTATTGGCGGATATTATTGGCGGCAATATTGACGGATATTTATCTATCCAAATATGAACAAGGAATCCATATATTATCGGAAATACCTTAATTCCGTTACGTTGATGATGTCATAATAGGAGGTTATAAAAACACCCCAAACTTATATTTTGCATTCTACCCAAAAGAATTAGACTTAATTGAAAATCCAATCAATAAGAATGGATCGACAGACTTCTTGGATTTATCAATAAGTAAACACCAACAGTATGGAATTTATACAACCATACACGACAAGAGAAATTAATACAACATCAAAATTGATAATATTATTGATTGGAATTCAAACCTCACTAAAATATTTTCAGAAATATTGTCATCGGATACTTCAGAAGAAACAAAAACTGCAATACTTTTAAAAAAAGACTGCATTTATGAATGTAATAAAATAATAAATGATGCATTAAAAAGAAATTATCCTAGATATTTTTTTACAACATTATTACTATTCCTTTTTCAAAGAAAGAAATTGTACTTTGTTTGAATCTAAATGAACATTCTTAATCATATCTGTAATCATATCTGCGATCCTATCATCTTGAAGTCTTTTTGCGCATGTGCGACTTTCCCTTATAAAAAGTCGAGTTTTCAAGTTGGATTGTAGGGTGTATCTCTTCCTTTCTTGGTTTCATCTATGCTCCTTTGTCCATTCGGGTGTTTCTATCTTTGCACATATGGGAGATTGACCATTGAGTTACATTGGTGCCGTGAGCGTTGCCCGGGTCGTAAAAGCTGCTTTAAGCGGGAAAGGGGTGTCGCAATCCACCCCTACCATTCTATGCAAATCATATGGTCACGCCCGTCCTCACTTCTCGCTTCATCTTGTTTATATCCTTATATTCCACCCTGGATGCAGAGCTGCTAAGAGCCACATCCTCGATAGAGCTTCAATTTTCTCCTTTACTTATTTAGGAGTTCCTTTATTGATATACTTCTTTTTGATATATATATATATATATATATATATATATATATATATAATTCCAAAAGGATATGAGATAAAAACAATTATGAAAAAGATTACATCTTCTGGAACTGTGATGGTTGCTAATAGTTTTGAGGTAATGGGCGAATTGAAACAAATTCCAGACAAATTATATTTTAAAAGCTTTGATTTTAGAGACCTTTTTAATAATATTAACTTAAATGACTTATATGATATTATGATGGATACGTATATGACAAGTGATCTACACGTTAGTTTTAACCATTTGAAGTATAAAAAACTTATTAAGTTGGTATTGTTTGAAAATGTGTTATTTAATGGAAGTATTATAAACAGATCACAGCTGTTCCAATGGGTGGAGGTTGTTCTTCCTTATTGGCCGACTTTTATCTAAACAAGTACGAAAGCGGAACACACATACTCAACGAAACCCCCTACTTCCGTTACGTGGATGACATTTTAATTGGAAATTTTAGTCCTGCCGATCGATATGATTTCCGATTTTTATACAGAAAATCTAGAACTAATTGAAAATGTTCAGAATCATAACAATGAATTGGAGTTTTTGGATCTATGCTTATATCATGATCCTCATGACAAATTGTGTATTAAAATTTTTGTTAAACGTAGAAATTTCAACTTTAAAATCAATTACATAACAAGCTGGTACACAAATTTAAGTATGAGTGTGAAACGTAATTTGATCATCAATCATCTTAATCGGTATGGAAATTAAATTCTAATCAACAGGATCGGCTCACTTATGAAAGTCAATTGATAAAAGAAGCACTGATTCACTCGTTTCCTAAAAACTTCTTGCGACATTGTTACATGTCATATTACAAAAAATATCCAACAGAAGAGTATGCTAATTTCCATGAATTGTTATCACGTAATTCCTTAAATGTGTGATAAACACTGTGACTGTGACTGCGATATTCGCTATAATGGCGTTTTTTCTTACGTGTTTAAATTAGATACGGTTTGGACTTTGACGAGAGAAGTGTTATGTTACACTTTTCGCAATATCTTTTTATATTTACAACTTCTATATCGATTTCTGGTCTTAGTGTTCCTCTGGGGATTCTGCTTTTCCCACATTCGCGTTGGTGCTTGCTTCGGGCATGTAGTGGTTTCTGGGAGTGTTTCCCGGGAATGAAAGCATACTTCAACCAGGAAAAAGTGGTCACAATCCCCCTTTGACATTGCTACTTCCCCGTAAGCACACCTCTCTTTTTGATTTTTCTTATATTTGTTTCTATCTCTTATCCTTTTGGAATTTTTTATGGCAATGATTTTTAGAGCTGCAACTGCGCCTAATTACTATATGCTTTCATATTACTATTTTATTTGCACTTAGATTGTTTTCACTATGATATATATATATATATATATATATATATATATATATATATATATATATAATAGTTTGAAATTTCAATGATAGAAAAGAGAGAAGTTGCAACTCAAAAATCCTAACTTTACAAAATGCCTACATAATAAAAAAGATGTATTAAATAGAGAATCATCAATCAAATTTGAAAAAATGCAAATTGCTAGTCATCAAGCTAAAAATAATCAACAAATATCAATGGAATGGAATCGATAATTAAAAAACAAATAAAATCCAAGTATTAAAGCTATACACGTGGATACGCGCTAGGCCTAAATAAATGAATTGTTCATTTTGAAAAAATTCTTCGTCAGGTACAAGTATTTAATTAAAATGAACACAAAATGTGTGTTTCTGATATTAGAGATAGATAATATCTGTAAACACGAATAATTTGGACAACACACATAAAGATAGAGAATATAATAAAGGAAACAAAAATACCTGGAATAAAAAATCTGCAAATGTGCTAACCATTGGTGCCCAAAATGAAGAGACCAGTGTTGCCAATCGCAAAATTGAAAAGTAGAGATCCACTGTTCCCAATCGTATGAAATAAATAATAGTAATGTGAAAAGGCAATAAAATATTGTATTCTACAGTAAAAGCAACAAAATAATGGGGCGTATAATTGAAGTGAGACTAATATTTAAGGGGATATAGATACAATGTAATGTTAAATCAAGAGAATGTTGATGTCTGGCCAATATAAGATACAAAAAAGAGAGTTCATGAATATTCAGCTAATCCTAACTTTTTAACAATACCATTTAATAAATATGCTGGATATTTATATATATTGCTGGTAACTTTTATATTATTAATATGCATAGCATGAAATTGTTTATCTGATATTCTATAAATTCTAAAAAGTTGATTAAAGATAATATTTCTAAACATATGAATCGAGTTGCAGGAATTAAATGATAATATTTTATTAATGTCATCATATAAATTAGTAACAATACCATGAGTAGGTTCAATAATTAAATTTAAATCCAAAAAAATATTATTATTACTAATAGTAGCTTCATTAGGAATTAATTCCAAATTGTCTGGATAGAAATCTATATCTATGACATAATTTTCAGTATATACTAAACAAATCAGATCATCAACATATCTGTAAATTTTATAATTTATTGAAGTAAGACAGTTCATAATGATAAATATATAGATTAGCTAACATACTGCTACTGCAACCACCTTGTGGAACCTCTGAGACTTGCAAATATAATTTATTTCCCTGAAAAATATAATTATTGAAAAGAACAAATTGAAGAAGTTTAGGAAAATTCAGAAAAATTGTTTGATTAGATGGATTAGTAATATAAGCATTATATAGAGCTAAAATTACAACTTATAAATCAGAGATCTTAATATTATTGAAAATACCTTTAAAATCAAATGTTTGAAATCCAATTAGTTTACCTAGTGATGTGAATTTAGTTTTTACTTCTTTACTATTATTTAGAATAAAGTAATTATTGCTAGAATAACGTAAAGTATCATTTATTAGATTTAAATAATTTAGTAGTAATTTACTCGTTGTACTAGAGTAAGTATTATAACCACTAGTAACTGTTCTAAATTTAATAGGATTTATTATGAAATTTAGGAATGAGCACTATATATGGAAATTTAAGAAATTTATAATTGATATTTAAATCACCATACATATTGACAATTTTCAGTTTAATAATACATATATATATATATATATATATATATATATACAGAGAGAGAGAGAGATAATTTGGAATTGAATCCTACTAAAGAAACTATTAGCAATAGTATTAATTTTTTTGATTTAAATCTAATTATTTAACCTACTAATAGGATAGTTACTAATTTATATGATAAAAGAAACTATTTTCATTTTACTATTATAAAAGTACCACTATTTTATTCCTATAACTCGATTCAATTGTTTAGAAATATTACACTTAATAAACTATTTAGAATTTATAGATTATCAGATAAAAAATTTCATCCTTTGTACATTAATAACCCAAAAAGTACCAGTTTATTATACAAATATCTAGTGTTTTTATTAAATGGTATAGTTAATAAGTTTAAATTAGCTGAATATTCTTAAAATTATCTCCTAAGAATCTTATACTAGCTAATTGTTAAAATTCTCTTGAATTAGCATTACAATGTATTTACATCCCCTCAGACATTTGCTTCCTTGCTTTCTATTTATTACGTAGCTTTTACTGGTGAATTATCATATTTTATGACTTTTTTGCATTATTTTATTTATATCGCACGTTTGGCAACAGATGATTTCTACTATTATCTCCTGCGAATGGCAACAGTAGTCTCTTCATTTATTCCTCGTTGCTCGTATTGATAGAACATGTGCTATATTTTGTCAAGTATTTTTATATTCCTATTTCATTTTTCAATATTTTATCTTGCTGTCCAAGTAGAAAGAATTTATATATATTATCTATTTCTATCTTCAGAAATAAGCTTTTTTTTGTTCTTTTGGAATAGATATTTAGACTGGAAAACAAATTTATTCTAAATGAATATTTTTTAGGCCTAATGCTTTTTTACGTGTATTGCTTTAATGCTAGGTTATTTTTTGTTTTTCAATTTTCGAATTCTCATCATTGATATAAGTTGCAATTATTTAGCTTGATAACTAGATACATGCATTTTATTCTCCTCTTGATTGATGATTCGCTATCCTTTACATCCTTATACGCGCGTTGTTAGCATTTTTATGTTAAATTTTAATGAGTTGCAACTTCTGAACAACTATATATATATATATATATATATATATATATATCCGAGTGAAAAGGAAGAAATGTCAAAACTTTGAAACGGGAGATCCAAATGCGTTGCATATAATGGCAGGGGAGGGTGGCGACTCCCCTTCCCGTTTAAAGCAGCTTTTACAGCCCGGGCAACGCTCACGGAACCAATACAATACAATGGACAGTCCCGTACATGTGCATAGACAAAGGCACCCGTATACACGAAGAGCAAGAACAACATCGACGCAGAAGGAATGGACGCAAAATGAAAAACGATCCAAGTACCAGAGCCTATATATCAACACTTACGCATGCGTGCCAACACACCAGTATCGCATAAATCATAAAATTCCAACCAATTCCCGATGGAAACGGCTAAAGTTTTCTTTATTACCGAAAAAGGAATTATAGCATGCTCGCAAGAAATAAATAGGATAGTGTTTTTTTAAAGCTTCGGTTACGATTTTTTGATTACATTTATTGCAATCCCTTTTGAAAGTGTTATAAGCCAGATTTCTCTTGAAATGGCCGACAAGGATGTTTCTGAAGACATTCTTAGTAAGGTTTGTCCTCCAATCTATAAGATGGCCAATCTTGATTTTGTAAAAATCGCGTTTGTCGTATAAAGTTGTATAAGTACCATATCGTTGATGTCTATTTATTGATATGTCCAAAAAATTAACTGCACCATTCTCGTCAACTTGGTTTTCGATCAGTTCCAATTCTCCTGGATAAAAGGTGAAATCGAAGTTAGTTGTGTCCTCAAAACACCCCAAAAGCACGTCGTCCACATAACGGAAATATGGCATTTCATAAAGAATATGGGTGCCTTTTTCATAAGTAGATAGATAAATATCAGCCAGAATGGACGAACATGCTCCCCCCATGGGTATTCCTTTAATTTGTTGGTAATAGCCATTTCCGTCATGTAAAATATTCTCTTTTAGCACTAATTCCACGAGATCCAAGTATCTACGAAATGTGATAAACACCTTTAGGTCATATTCTTCATGTAAATTCTTCAGTATTAGGTACAGCTGTGTTAAGTCAATATTGTTAAACAAATCTCGAAAGTCATAGCTTTTAAATCTGGTATCCTTGTGACAAAATTTGAGGCGATTTATGACCTCTTGTCCGTTTTTAATCATAACAGTGTTTTGTTTATTAAGATTAAACATAACATGTTTAAGGATATTCAAAAGCTTCAGATTTGCTTGCGTTAGGTAAGTTCCACATCCAACAGTGACTGTGCGGAATTTGATCGGTACTTTGTGCAATTTAGGGATAAGAATTAAATATGGAAACTTGACAGATTTCAATTCTATTCCTATACGTTTGTATAATGCCCTTATCCTGTTAGACAAAACACTACCGTTATTGGACAATTGAGTATACATGGTGCGATCTTGGTAACACATTTGTAAAGTGTCCACATAATATTTTCTACAAGTAAAGGCATAATGTGAAACAATTTTATCTGTATAGGTCAAAACGAAACTTTCTTTAACACAATGAATGGAAGCTGGAATGGAAGGACCCTTGGTATTGTGATGTTGCTGTAGGTAGTGTAGACGGAATGCGTTGTAAAATTGACATTTCCATTCCCCAAAAACATGGATAGGTAAACTATACTTTACTGCCAATCTGTAAATGAAAACTTCTAGATCGTTGTTAAAATCTTCTAAAACATCTTTAAAAACTTGTGTACGAAATTTCGTACCGAGTCGAAAAATTTGTTTTAGTTTATGATCCTTGATCACTGCTAGATTGCCCGTAATTATATGTTTATGAAATGGATCTTTATAAATACTATCATGACATTTACATTCTGCCGTTCCATATGCCTTTGAATTTTTACAAATTTGACCGTAGTTAAAAAGTTTTCTGCCATTTGTTCGTACATACCGATATGTTAATTTCACCTGATGGTTTGGGATGGGCAAAAATGAATCAATATTGTAGAGAATAGAGTTGAATGGGATCCCTTCAAAAAGCTTATTCTTGAAAGTAGTGATGAAATAATCCTTAGATTTCTTCTTCTGTGTTATGGGTTCTAAATTAACTTTAAATTTTTCCGCTCTTAACTTAATTAGATCAAGTATTATAGCCATATTTCTTTGCATTTCTTCATGATTATCCTTGAAAGGTTCGCTTGAGTGATATTGTAGTATGAATATCCAAATACGTGGTAGATATTTGAGTTTAATGCCGTTGACGATGTTTTTAATCCAACTGAATTTTATCGAGTTATCACCTTTCAAGTTATCAATAAAATGGGTAATTTTTTCTTCTGTGTTAAGATAGGTAGCATGATGGTGTCCTTTTCCTCGATGCCATCGGTGAGTTTTCTTTTGGATCAGTGAACGTGACAAAGGATTTGTTTCAAAATTTCTGCAATAGTCCATGTTGTAGTTTTCTTTAAAAATAAGAGAATTTAAACCATATGGGTATGCCGTAGTGTATTGTTTGACATGGGTGGCTTCCCACCACAACCTTTCTAAATTGTTAGGTACTATATCAATTATAGTTACAGTGATTTTGGAAAAATCATGAAGCTTGAAATGACGAATTTCCTGATTATATGATGGCAGCTCCTGATTTTTAGTCTTGCTCACTTGACTTCGATGGAGGTTTATTCTGATGTTTAATGGATTCTGTGTTTGTCCAATATACTTTGCTTGACATGTAAGGCAGGTGATACAATATATAATGTTGTAAGATTTACAAAAAATCTTGTACTTATTAGCTTGATTATCAATCTGAAGAGGGTTGGCGACAGGACATAACTTGCATCGTTTTGAAAGACACTTATTAAACTTATAATTTCTCATGTTGTGATAATGAATATATAAAGGGTCAAAGAATTGTGATCCATTTAGGATCGGGTCGTTGTATTCACATAGATTGTTACGGACGATTTGTTTGGATGTCACAGGTATTTCTTGGACATGGTCAGAGGGCTTGAAAAATTGCTTAATAGAAGTCATCTCCAAAGAGCGTAGAGGGTAACAGGATATCGGTAACACAAATACCCTTTATTATTGTGTCACCGGGCATATACTCGGTAATGAATATAGTTGCCAGTCACGATAAATATATATTGTGTACATCCATAGTATAAATCACCAGTTTTTACTCTTGTTGAGGAGCGTAAGAAGTGATTAAAAGATAATACTAATGCCCAAAGTTCACATAAGATCTGTAAGTTCGTACAAATACATTGAGACAGTAAAACTTCATAAAGCCAGAAAATCCACACAATAACCGTAAGAAGCCCCGTTATACCAACAAAGTCCAATCATACAAAGTGACATTCATTTTAAAGATTTTTAACTGTTTTTGTAATTTTTTTAAAAACCTGATTTCACAGAAAAGCGTTGAAGGCGCGGCACGATCAATGTGCTTTGTCTATATAAAATATGTAAAATACAAAATGACAAGAAAAAGACTCTAAAACATTAAAAACACAAATACCACATAAAGATGCCTGATACAAATAGATAACATCACAAGAAATTTCAAAAAGTCGAATTATATTCATACAAGCAAACCACCCAACTACGTACCTGATGTCATCTTGCCCCGCCTGTCTCCGTACTACCGACATCCCACAACACACGGAAGACCAAGACATCTCATGCATGGTCCGAGAAGTACCCAAAATATATAAGTATGGAGAGATACACTATCCGCGCCCAGCAGCAGGATAAAGATCTTCCGAAATAACATTAAGAACAACAAGTGAGTTTCAAATTCGAAATTATCACTTACTCAAAGCGACGACAGAAATCAAAATACCACTCAGGGACAGGCGCAAAGCTGCTCACATCTCCAGAGTAGAAAATATCCGAGTGAAAAGGAAGAAATGTCAAAACTTTGAAACGGGAGATCCAAATGCGTTGCATATAATACCGATATCCTGTTACCGATATCCTGTTACCCTCTACGCTCTTTGGAGATGACTTCTATTAAGCAATTTTTCAAGCCCTCTGACCATGTCCAAGAAATACCTGTGACATCCAAACAAATCGTCCGTAACAATCTATGTGAATACAACGACCCGATCCTAAATGGATCACAATTCTTTGACCCTTTATATATTCATTATCACAACATGAGAAATTATAAGTTTAATAAGTGTCTTTCAAAACGATGCAAGTTATGTCCTGTCGCCAACCCTCTTCAGATTGATAATCAAGCTAATAAGTACAAGATTTTTTGTAAATCTTACAACATTATATATTGTATCACCTGCCTTACATGTCAAGCAAAGTATATTGGACAAACACAGAATCCATTAAACATCAGAATAAACCTCCATCGAAGTCAAGTGAGCAAGACTAAAAATCAGGAGCTGCCATCATATAATCAGGAAATTCGTCATTTCAAGCTTCATGATTTTTCCAAAATCACTGTAACTATAATTGATATAGTACCTAACAATTTAGAAAGGTTGTGGTGGGAAGCCACCCATGTCAAACAATACACTACGGCATACCCATATGGTTTAAATTCTCTTATTTTTAAAGAAAACTACAACATGGACTATTGCAGAAATTTTGAAACAAATCCTTTGTCACGTTCACTGATCCAAAAGAAAACTCACCGATGGCATCGAGGAAAAGAACACCATCATGCTACCTATCTTAACACAGAAGAAAAAATTACCCATTTTATTGATAACTTGAAAGGTGATAACTCGATAAAATTCAGTTGGATTAAAAACATCGTCAACGGCATTAAACTCAAATATCTACCACGTATTTGGATATTCATACTACAATATCACTCAAGCGAACCTTTCAAGGATAATCATGAAGAAATGCAAAGAAATATGGCTATAATACTTGATCTAATTAAGTTAAGAGCGGAAAAATTTAAAGTTAATTTAGAACCCATAACACAGAAGAAGAAATCTAAGGATTATTTCATCACTACTTTCAAGAATAAGCTTTTTGAAGGGATCCCATTCAACTCTATTCTCTACAATATTGATTCATTTTTGCCCATCCCAAACCATCAGGTGAAATTAACATATCGGTATGTACGAACAAATGGCAGAAAACTTTTTAACTACGGTCAAATTTGTAAAAATTCAAAGGCATATGGAACGGCAGAATGTAAATGTCATGATAGTATTTATAAAGATCCATTTCATAAACATATAATTACGGGCAATCTAGCAGTGATCAAGGATCATAAACTAAAACAAATTTTTCGACTCGGTACGAAATTTCGTACACAAGTTTTTAAAGATGTTTTAGAAGATTTTAATAACGATCTAGAAGTTTTCATTTACAGATTGGCAGTAAAGTATAGTTTACCTATCCATGTTTTTGGGGAATGGAAATGTCAATTTTACAACGCATTCCGTCTACACTACCTACAGCAACATCACAATACCAAGGGTCCTTCCATTCCAGCTTCCATTCATTGTGTTAAAGAAAGTTTCGTTTTGACCTATACAGATAAAATTGTTTCACATTATGCCTTTACTTGTAGAAAATATTATGTGGACACTTTACAAATGTGTTACCAAGATCGCACCATGTATACTCAATTGTCCAATAACGGTAGTGTTTTGTCTAACAGGATAAGGGCATTATACAAACGTATAGGAATAGAATTGAAATCTGTCAAGTTTCCATATTTAATTCTTATCCCTAAATTGCACAAAGTACCGATCAAATTCCGCACAGTCACTGTTGGATGTGGAACTTACCTAACGCAAGCAAATCTGAAGCTTTTGAATATTCTTAAACATGATATGTTTAATCTTAATAAACAAAACACTGTTATGATTAAAAACGGACAAGAGGTCATAAATCGCCTCAAATTTTGTCACAAGGATACCAGATTTAAAAGCTATGACTTTCGAGATTTGTTTAACAATATTGACTTAACACAGCTGTACCTAATACTGAAGAATTTACATGAAGAATATGACCTAAAGGTGTTTATCACATTTCGTAGATACTTGGATCTCGTGGAATTAGTGCTAAAAGAGAATATTTTACATGACGGAAATGGCTATTACCAACAAATTAAAGGAATACCCATGGGGGGAGCATGTTCGTCCATTCTGGCTGATATTTATCTATCTACTTATGAAAAAGGCACCCATATTCTTTATGAAATGCCATATTTCCGTTATGTGGACGACGTGCTTTTGGGGTGTTTTGAGGACACAACTAACTTCGATTTCACCTTTTATCCAGGAGAATTGGAACTGATCGAAAACCAAGTTGACGAGAATGGTGCAGTTAATTTTTTGGACATATCAATAAATAGACATCAACGATATGGTACTTATACAACTTTATACGACAAACGCGATTTTTACAAAATCAAGATTGGCCAGCTTATAGATTGGAGGACAAACCTTACTAAGAATGTCTTCAGAAACATCCTTGTCGGCCATTTCAAGAGAAATCTGGCTTATAACACTTTCAAAAGGGATTGCAATAAATGTAATCAAAAAATCGTAACCGAAGCTTTAAAAAAACACTATCCTATTTATTTCTTGCGAGCATGCTATAATTCCTTTTTCGGTAATAAAGAAAACTTTAGCCGTTTCCATCGGGAATTGGTTGGAATTTTATGATTTATGCGATACTGGTGTGTTGGCACGCATGCGTAAGTGTTGATATATAGGCTCTGGTACTTGGATCGTTTTTCATTTTGCGTCCATTCCTTCTGCGTCGATGTTGTTCTTGCTCTTCGTGTATACGGGTGCCTTTGTCTATGCACATGTACGGGACTGTCCATTGTATTGTATTGGTTCCGTGAGCGTTGCCCGGGCTGTAAAAGCTGCTTTAAACGGGAAGGGGAGTCGCCACCCTCCCCTGCCATTATATGCAACGCATTTGGATCTCCCGTTTCAAAGTTTTGACATTTCTTCCTTTTCACTCGGATATTTTCTACTCTGGAGATGTGAGCAGCTTTGCGCCTGTCCCTGAGTGGTATTTTGATTTCTGTCGTCGCTTTGAGTAAGTGATAATTTCGAATTTGAAACTCACTTGTTGTTCTTAATGTTATATATATATATATATATATATATATATATATATATATATATATATATATATATATATATATATTCCAAGGGCCAGGCATTTATTTTCATCATTCGCCTATACACCGGCCAGAACCGTGAACCTCTTAGTCGTCACATGAAGTTGCCCCAGCACACCAGTGGGGGTCGGAACCCATGGTGCTCAACGACACAACATTCATGCCTGAAGGTGGGATTCGAACACACAACGCGGCAGCCGAACGATCGCTAGGAAACTCTTGTATATGTATATATAAATATATATATATATATATATATATATATATATATATATATAAATATAAATATATATATATAAATATATATTTATATATATATATAAATATATATTTACACACACACACACATATATATATATATATATATATATATATATGTGTGTGTGTGTAAGTAAGAAGATATAAATTTGAAATATATTCTGTAAACATTAGCAGAAAACAATTAGAATGCTAAATGTATATTTGCTCCAACATAATGAACTTTGCCCTACACAGTAATTCTTGCTCTAACACATAAATCAATGAGATAAAAATAGCGACGTTACATTTATTAAAAATATCTGTACTTGTAACGTTTCAATCAAAGCTTCCAAACATACCTCTCTTACCTCACAATCAAAAGGTCTGAAAGGCCAATCTTAATCAACGCAGAAATCAGCCTCTAAATGTGTCCCTATTGATTTACCGAGAACACTAATCAATGTCGTCCGTTCTAAAGGCGGGTTCGCATTTGTAGCGAAGATCAATCAGTTAGTCCTTCACTTGATTCTTCTTCGCCGTAATAAGAAAAGTGCTGATGAAAAGGAATTAAAATCTACGTTAGTCTCCAATGCGTGGCCATGTTTGACATAATGGCACTTGCAGTCCATTTCTTTGTTTTCATTTCTTTCAGTATATCTTAAATAGGTTCATTTGTTTCCCCGAAAAAAATAATCTGATGTGGGCAGCACATGACTTTCCTTATGATGCAGTGAACTTATACTTTTACAGACAAAAAATGATGCATGAGATCCACGATGCTGTGTTTTCGTAGAGGAGTTGTTCATTTGGTGATTTTCCAGACGACAATATGTAAATCTATTTCAAAATATTTAATTAACTTATACTTTGCGCAACACTAATAAAAAATCTGATGTGGACAGCACATGACTTTCCTTATATAATGCAATGAATTCACTACTTTTACAGCAAAAAAAAAAATAGGTTATTCTTATAGTATATATTCTTTCCAAGATATTGAATTTTCGTTAATTAGACGTCATTTTCATCGCTGAAGCGTCATTTTTATCCATTTGGCGAGATTTTCGTTCATTTGGCAACATTTAAAAAAGTTGCTAAGTTGGCGACATTTCGCCAAGTTTGTCGCCAAAATTTCACAAACCGTTATGGAGGGAGAAACAAGTCATTCTTATAGCAGATAAATGACTATTGGCGTTTAAATACAAATGTATTAGTCAAAGTATCTTTTCTTATGAATGGCACGAGCTAGATCCACGAAAATGAAGTCGCCAAATTTATCGCATGATATTACATATAAAAAGTGAACATGTTTCTGAACAGTTAATATATATTTTTTTAATTTATGGGATTTTTTTATAAATATATTTGAGAAATTTACGATGTTTCTAGAACGGTTCATGCGAGCGTTCTAAAGTTTATGTCAAACATTTTCTAAGAAAAAATTACATAAGAAATGTCTACTTGCGTAACTTTATTAAAGGTTTTGATTTTTTGATAATTTTTTCAAAATTTCACTCAAAAAATTAGGGGGTTCTCACCATTCGATTGCGTTTAAAAACGTTCGATTGCGTTAATAAATTTGGCTTCCTGTATTCACGGATTGTGATATTTTACAAATTTCATTCGAATCGCTCTATTTGTTCGTGAGATATCGTCTCCACAGTCTCACTGACACACACACACATACACATACATACACACACACTTACTTACACACACATACACACACACACACACACAGACATCACTTCAAAAATGTTTGATTCTTGATCAGGAATGCTTGAAACGTGCTCTCCCGTCAAAAACTCGAATTCGAAATTTCGACCCCGTCATAATACTTTCTTTATACATTATGTATATAAGGAAAGTAAAAACATTTAGCGATTTTAAAACATTTAGCGGTATTTTCGCTGCAGGTATGTCTGGTTTAATGCTTCATATTGCAAAAATAAAATATTCTAAAAAATTATGGTAGGTTAAGTATGCCTAAATTAAATGAGTTGAAACTAATAAGTATAACCGTTTGTTGAAACTAATATGTGTAACCTCTTGTTCAATCTAATAAGTGTAACTATTTGTTGGAGCTAATAAGTGTAGCCATTTGTTGAAATTAATAAGTATAACCTTTTGTTTAAACTATTAAGTATAATCTTTTGCTGAAACTAATAAGCATAACCTTCTGTTGAAACTAATAAGTGTAATAATGCACAAAATATGTCAAACATTAACTTTTATTCTTCTAAAAAAATTATGAATGCAATTATTACTTTCCTTATATACATAATGTATAAGGAGTATTGTGACGGGATCGAAAATTCGAATTCGAGTTTTGACGGGAGAGCATGTTTCAAACATCCCTGATCACGAATCAAACATTTTTGAAGTGATGCCTGTGTGTGTGTGTGTGAAAGTATATGTGCGTGTGTGTGTGTATGTGTGTCAGTGAGTCTGTGGAGACGCTAACTGACGAACGAATGGACCGATTCGACCGAAATTTGGTACAAAAATCACTCCGTAAACACAGGACGCTTATTGTTTTTATACGCAATCGAATGTTAAGAATCCCCCTAAATTTTCGGGTGAAACTTTGAAAAAATCGTCAAAAAATCAAAACGGCTAATAAAGTTACTCAAATAGACATTTCTTATGTAATTTTTCATTAGAAAACGATTGACATAAATTTTAGAACGCTAACGTGAACCGTTCTCGAGATATTGCATATTTTTCAAAAAAATTATCAAAAAGTCCTATAAAATAAAAAAAAAATTCCTATTGAGTAACATGTTCACTTTTCATATGTAATACCATGCGATAAATTTGGTGACATCATTGTCGTGGATCTAGCTCGTTCCATTCATGAAAAAGATACATTGAGTAATATTTTTGTATTTGAACGCCAGTAGTCATTTATCTGCTATAAGAATAACTTATTTCTTCGTCCATAACGCTTCGCGAGATTTTTTCGACGAATTTGGTGAAATGTCGCCAACTTGACGACTTTTTTAAATGTTGCTAAATTAATGAAAAATTCGCCAAATGGAAAAAAAATAACACTAAATCAATGACGACTCATTGATAATGACGACATAGAAAATGACGACCCATCGACGAAAATTCAATATCTTGGAAAAAATATAAATAACTACTATAAAAATAATCTATTTTTCTCTGCTGTAACAGTAGTAAATTCATTGCATAATATAAGGAAAGTCATGTGCTGCCTACGTCAGATTTTTATAATTGTGCTTGTGTGCTTGACTTTGCATGTGTTCCAAGATCTGAGAAATACACATAGCAGAGAATTCTGCCTTATCAGCGAAAGTGTCACACGCCGCTTTTCTCAATTCCGAAAAATTCAGTAAAACTGTCCCCTTAAACATCGTAAAAATTTTTAGAAAAAAAAACATTTCGTCGTGGAATAAAATAAATTTATTGATAATTAATTGATGTGATGCTCAACTCAAGTTTCTCATACCTGAATCTCTTTATGGTAGCTTTTTTTTTCAAATTTTACATGAACAAATTTTGAATAGCCAGTATCGAGAGTCCAACTAATTACAATTATAACCTGTTACCCTTCACTTTAAAGGTCTTAAAAATTATTTCGATTGATGCCATACTTGACAATGTAACCTCCGGGGTAGATAACTTTCTCCCTGAGGGGGCTAATGACCTCATATACAAAAACCATGTTACTGTGAGACCAGAAATAGATCTCACACGTTGGTGAAACAGTTTTATGGGCATTATTTATTATGTCTGAAACGGCAAACAATACTTCCAGTCTGAATGACGCCAGGTTTTACAGCATGTGAACCCAAAGATCAGATAAAGCCATAATCCAGGAGTGTCAAGACAGAGGGGCCGAACAAACCCTTACGAAAATGGAAGTAACGACATTGGATGAAAGATTAGCCAGTGAAAAAGGTGCTTGTTGCGTCACTATGAATGATGCAAATGAAAGAAAAGGGGGAGTAACAGCCTCGAGGAAAAAAAGCCACAACCTGTGACTTAAGAACGACACTTACGGGGATACTAGTTGGACATTATGAATTAGAGATAGGCGTTCGACATTATGATATAACGACGATACTAGAATACGAGTTCGACATGATGAATTAGATATACGAGTTCGGGATCCTGACAATAAGAACGATGACTTAAAATATATGGTACTACGACTAGAGATGTAGAGTGTTTCGCAGATAATCCAAAATAATAGCTAGATCTATTGATGTGGCAGGGAAAATCAGAAGTATGAGAAGGAGCCAAACACCCTGAGTCATGGCCTGTACAAGTTATTGATGCAAGCATTATGGTCTATGTTCAAAACAGACTTGCAGGTATGTGCCCATTGAAAAACCAGGTCTACTACATATTTAGGCAATTTAAGTGGTCTCACATGATCCCTCCGCCGAAATAAATAATAAGAAGAATTAATTGTGTAATGAATTTAATAAGTAATTAATGTTGTTAATAAATGTGTCATTGTCAAAGTTAAAATGTGCCACAGTTACATAGCTATTTTTTATTACAAGTATTAAAACTATTAAGTCTAGTGATCAGTGAGAGACAAATAAACCATTTTATGCATAATTATGTCGAATGTAGTCCTATGCTGCTATGTCTAAAAACATATAAAATTTCGATTCAATTTCGAAGTTATCACTCAAATTTAAAAAAATTCTAAATAGTTTTAAAGTTTTTGATTGTAAATCTGGATATAAAGCTTCGTGAAAATCCATTAATATTTGTGGCCGATATTTTTTACACAAGAAATCGACCGCAGACATCAGACAGATTGAGAGATGGACATCACTCCAAAAATAGGCAAAATGTGTTCAGGAAGTCTTAAAACATATATTGATATCAAAATCTCGAATTCGAAAATTTTCGTGAAAACAATAATTTCTCTATAATATATTACATAGAATAAAAAAGTAAAATCTACTTCGTTTTATTTAGTTTAACATTTTGAATAAGCACCTCTCTCCGCGTTTTTTTTTTGTCATATTTGAAGGGATAGATCGACGAAATTCTATTTGATTCTTTTAGCAAATATTTCCCAGTAAGCTGAGTCCCTAGACAATTTCTGCGATTGTCAGTCACATTTAAGAGGGGACAGTTCCAAGACATTCTACGGTATGTTAAATCCTATACCTCTACCTGTCAGTTGTGACTATTGGATGAACTTAGCAGCAAATCTCGGGCGACTTCATATACTATGTTGATCGAAACGTTTTAATTTTAAATACTGAAAAGTCCAAGTATGTTTGTTCCTTTTATACGATAAAATCTTCTCGAAATATTAAGGATATTTATATATATGGTTACCTACTTCATTTTCTTCTTATGTTAAGTCTTGGGTGAAATCTTGCAGAACGACTTACAATGGAACAAACATGCTTACCATATTCAAATCAATTTAAGAAAATCATAGGTTTAACTAGAAATAGAACAAAAAACTTTTCTAGGTATTAATGCTGTTTATATAAATGTGTTTTATATAAATGTGCTCCCTGTTTACAAATATGTTGACCATATTTGTAACGAATTAAGGAAAGACATAGGTTTGACTAAAAATAGGAAAATATCTGCTCCAGATAAGGCCGATATTTATATAAATGGCTCCTATTTTATTTTCTTCTGTTGTCAAGTGTTTTCGTAGCATCTTGCAGAACGATTTAAAAGGGGACAAACATGTTGACCATATTCGTAACGAATTTAGGAAAAGCATATGCTTACCTTGAAGTAAGAAAAAATCCGATCGAGATATGACCGATATTTATATAAATTACTCTAAATTTATTTTCTTCTCTTGATAAGTGTAGGATCTTGCAGAGCTACTTCAAATAGAACAAACATAAATAAATAAAGTGGCATCACGCCTGATTTCAATTAGCAGAAACAACAAGCACACAACTATAATAGAAGTTTTTTATTTCAGTTCCTATAAGACGTACACAATTTAAAAAAGGCCAGAGAGCTTTCGATCGTAAATACGCTCTTCATCAGTGGCTACATGGAAATAGAGATGACCGTTCATATAGACCAGAAAAGGTAACAAATTTGCATAAATACAATTATCAATAAACTTACGTTTATCTAAGGAGAATCCAAAAATACAAAAAATTTTGAACAGATTCAAAATCGAGCATAAATCACGAAAAGTACAGTAAAAATTTTACAATTTTATTACAGAAATTTCAAATTCAAAACGTTTTTTTAAAAAATAGGTTGGCAGTCCGGCCCAATCCCCGAGAGGGTGATGTCAAAGATAACTATGAAGAGATTTGAATTGCATGGTGTCGAGAATGAGTCGCCAAGCATAACTTAACATCTCAACGGGCTTAAAATTACAAATCGACTCGCGGTAAATATAAATAGAGAGGAACTCAAATCGAAGAATATTACGAGGGTTATTACAACGCATAAGAAGGAAAGTTCTTTCAAAAATGGGCCGAAAATTTTCTTTAACAACAAAATGAGCAAGGGCCGTAGAAAGTTTACCACCTCTGATATCCCTAGCATGTTCTGCCAAACGGATACCAATAGTATGTTTTGTACTGCTAATATAAAATTTAAAGTTATCATCGGTGGACAACAGGGGAACGACACACACCCCAACAAAGCTCTTAAAGTCATCCTTAGCACCCAGCTTATCAGACCGAATCCGGTTAAATAAAGAAGAAACAATAGAGTGAGCAGGCCTGAAACCAAACTCAGAGCAGAACTGAATAAATCTGCGGAAAATCCTAGGATGGTAAGGTAAACTAGATTTATGATTCAAACGAACTTTTAAAGTAATAAGTTTAGTATCAATTTGAGAAAATTTTCGGCGAACATGGGAAAACACTTTATGTATAAATTCGAAGGAATAGGCAGTCTCATGGCCAAGATTGAAAATAAAATCAATTTCGTCACTTAAAGTAGAAACAGAAGAACAAACGTTAAAAGCGCGATTAAAATAAGCGTTAAATAAAGCTTTATTAGAGGAAATAGGATGGGGAAGAATTAGCAGGAATACAGGAATTAGTAAAAGACGGTTTACGGTAAACAGAAGTGTGAAAACCATCAGCAGAAAGGGTTACCAAAATATCAAGAAAAGGCAAGGAACAATTATTTTCGTGCTCAACAGTTCATTCATTCTCAACTCCATGCAATTCAAGTCTATTCATAGTTTTCTTTGACGTCATCCTCTCGGGGATTGGGCCTGACTACCCCCCTATTTTTTAAATAAAGTTTTGAATTTGAAATCTCTGTAATAAAATTGTAAAATTTTTACTGTACTTTTCGTGATTTATGCTCGATTTTGAATCTGTTCAAAATGTTTTTGGATTCTCCTTAGATAAACGTAAGTTTATTGATAATTGTATTTATGCAAATTTGTCACCTTTTCTGGTCTATATATAAACGATCATTTCTATTTCCATGTAGCCCCTGATGAAGAGCGTATTTACGCTAGAAAGCGCTCTGGCCTATTTTAAATCTTATACGTCTTATAGAAAGTGAAATAAAGACCTTCTATTATAGTTGTGTGCTTGTTGTTTCTGCTAGAACAAACAAGTTGACCATATTCGTAACGAATTTAAGAAAAACATATGTTTAACTAGAAATAGGAAAAAACCTGCTCGACATATAACCGATATTTATATAAATTGATCCTATTTTATTTTCTTCTGATGTTGAGTGTTTGCATAAGATATTGCAGAACGACTTAAAATGGAACAAACATGTTGACCATATTCGTAACGAATTTAGGAAAAACATATGTTTAACTATAAATAGGAAAAAATCTGCTCGAGATATAACCGATATTTATATAAATTGCTCCTATTTTATTTTCTTCAGATGTTAAGTGTTTGCGTAGGATCTTGCAGAACGACTTAAAATGGAACAAACATGTTGACCATATTCGTAACGAATTTAGGAAAAACATATGTTTAACTATAAATAGGAAAAAATCTGCTCGAGATATAACCGATATTTATATAATTTGTTCCTATTTTATTTTCTTCTGATGTTAAGTGTTTGCGTAGGATCTTGCAGAACGACTTAAAATGGAACAAACATGGTGACCATATTCGTAACGAATTTAGGAAGCACATAGGTATAACTAGAAATAGGAAAATATCTGCTCGAGATATAAATGATATTTAGGTAAATGGCTCCTCGTTTTATTTTCTTCTGATGTTAAGCTTTTTGGTATGATCTTGCAGAGCATTTTAAAATAAAACAAAAATGTTGACCATACTGGTAAAGAATTTAAGAAAAACATAGATTTAATTAGAAATAGTGAAAAATCTGCTCGAGATATGACTAATATTTGTATAAATGGCTCCTATTTTATTTTCTTCTAATATTAAGTGTTTGGATATGATCTTGCAGAACGACTTAAGATAGGACAAACATGTTAACTATATCCGTAACGAATTTGGGTAAAACATAGATATAACTAGAAACAGTAAAATATCTGCTCGAGATATAAATGATATTTAGATAAGTGACTACTTCTTTAATTTTCTACTGATGTTAAGTTTTTGGGTATGATCAAAAAGTCTGTAGTAATACTTAAAATTTATAAATTACTCAGAAAATGGGGTATAGTATGTTTATTAACTTTTTCTTAGCACAGCACAAGTTGAACCTGGTGGAAATTTGTAAAACCATAATTTTTTCGATGTAATCCTTATGCAAATTCTAAATATTACTTTTTATTTTTTGCCTTAAAGTGCCAGATAAATCTAAGGAAGACGCTAACAAAGTTTACTTTATTATGATTAGCTTATATTAATTAGAAATTTAAAAACCTAGTGCAGGCAGAACATGGCTCTCCTTAGAAATTCAAATTTATCTTATTACACTGTTGTCAAAATTTACATTAAGAATATATATGTCATTAATATATTTCTGCAATTTTGTTTTTCATTTCACTTGTTTACTATCTTTGAGGGTCATTTTGTACTAAACGGTGGGTTATATTTTTCGAAATCATGCCAAAATATAATCAGCATCGGGATAAATATCAAGGGACTTAAAAACTAAATTTAAAGAAATTTTATCAAATTGCTTTTTCAATTTTTCAAAAACTACAGTGAGAAACGCCTTCAGCTCTTCAAAATTAAAAGCAACTCAATTATTTCGAGGATTGTCCATTTTAGATTAATGGGGTTAGTATTTTTTCCGTCGTTAAGAACTACATATAAAACCATCAACATTTAATTGATTTGAGAATATGCTGTTTGTTATTTTAGATTTGACGAATTTTGCGGAACATTTCGCAAAAAAGGCAGATTATTTTTTTGCGAACACAGTCTAATCAACACCATGACAACCTACACGTCACTTACCTGCCAAATTTTGTGAAATTTGGTCAATTAGTTTTTATGTTACAGTGGATACATATTGTAAAGCCAGAAATGTAAAATATTAAAGATTTGGAAGAATTAAGAAATGAGGCAGCGAGGAATGCGGGGGGAATGATTATCCCCACGCTAAGCACAGTGGCGACAAAGCACAGTGGCGATAACGCACAGTGGCGATAACGCACAGTGGCGATAACGTACCGGTGGTTACATACCACGCCCCATGTCTACGGATCAGCCGCATGGTTGCATACCAGCACGTAGACCGTCCAACGGAAGGAAGGTATATATATGAGGTCAAGCTGGGGGTCAAGGGAGTTGCTTGTTGCTCGGAGTTGGTCAGCAGTTGGAGTCCAGTCAGTGTGTGAAGTTGGACATTTTGGTAGAGCAAGGCAGTATAACAGTTTTGTAAATTGTGTGTGATGAGCTCTCAGATTCATCTGGTGTTGGGATGGTGAAAAACACGAGGATTCTCCCAAGATGTGAAAGATTATTATCAGGTACATTTTTAATTATATGAGGATAATATCAAAATTGTGTTTTACTAAAAAAATGCTAATTAATGCGTCCCACCCAGTGGTCCAATCGAATAGTACTAAGTCTGGCATTACATCTCGGTAGTTAATTAATTAAGTGTCTGAAGAAGAATGATGGAATTTGTAATATTAGAAATAATGAGGTAACATTGATGATTTGTGTTAAATAAATTGAAGACTGTTCTATTTACCCTTAGATCTTACTTTTGAATGTCTATAAGATATATATATATATTACTAAGTATCCCGTTATGCAAAATTTAGGTGGGTTTTGCGACCACCAAAGTAATGTACTACCCCAAACTACCAATGGCCGTAGTTAATAAGTTAAATGATGTAGAGTACCACTTTTTTAAGATAAGTAATTAACTAAATCAATACGGCGCAACAAATAATCGGCACACATATATTTCACAGACAGACTAACAAACACCCAGACGGACCCACACACACATAGACGTCAAGATAAAAATAAATTTTCGCGTTCTAGTGTGCTTGAAATATGTGGATCCGTAGGAAACTCGAGTTGCGATTTTCAGCGTGATTCCATTTCTCTCCTTTTACATTGCCATGTATGGCAGGGAAAGTAATAGTTTTCCTATGCATTTATTGTAAAAATATCTAGATTCGTATATTTCCATTTACAATACTTATCATGAATCACTTTACTCGTGATCAAAAGGACTGAAAACTTTTGCCATAATCGACGTATTGGTATGACTTGGTATTGACAATTCACTTGGCATTGATCTTCTAAAACCATTAATCAATTTTATTACTTTCTCGTCAGTGGCATGCACAAAAAGGAAATTTTGGAAGGTGTTATAAACTTATTTTCAGTACACAAAAACAAACTAAATAGGTGCACTATGAGGTTGAAAAGTCCTCCTCTAATACAAAAATTTAACTAAATTATTGTTGTTAAAGACTATTAATTGCCTTAAATATTGATAATTATAACAAACAAGTGCACTATGATGTTGAAAATCCTCATCTAACAAAAATATTTAACTGAATTATTGTTGTTAAAGATTATCAATTGCCTCAAATATTGATAATTATAACAAATAATTAAATATTGCACTAACACTAAGTATACTTTTTAAATGCCCTGTAAAGGATTGCTGTTTCATATCTCCACCTGACCGTTCGAAGATCGAAGTATTGCACTAAGACAATGGTTGTGCCTTCTGAATTAGAAGTAATTTTTTTTTATGTGATATCTATTTTAGCTCGTTTTAAGTTCAATCAAAAGATTTTTTAAGTCCTTTAAAGTGAAGGGTAGCACAATATAATTATAAAGATTTAAACCCACGATATCGATTTTTCAAAATGTTTCCTCTAAAACTTGAGGGTGGCGGTGGGGGTAAGCTAATACAAAATGGATTCTCGTAGAAGAAAGTCGTTTTGAGCCACATTCTAGTTAACTTACATAAGTTTGGACATTAGTGGACTGATGGAGTTCCGTTCCAGAGACAAACACAACTATTAAACCAGAATTATGAATATCAATTTAATCATCCCATAATCATTAGTGAACCATTAAAACATCCAACAACACACTTAACCTACCTTTTACATAATGAAACATGTTCTTATTTCTTCCTTATGTATGTCAGCGTCGTCTATATCGGGAAATATAAGCTTTGGACAGAAATTGGTACAGAATTACTTCATGATCTAAGACAATACGGTTCGGTGAGATTTTTTTAAAATTTTGAAGTAGCTTTTAATTTATTTTATGAAGCGAGATTTTGAGTTATAGTCACATAATTCGGTTCTTTTGCGATCAAAAATATTATCACAGAGCTTATATCTTGACACCATCTTAAAAACTGAAAAAAACTTCTTTCTAACAGCATTTAAACAAAATCCGTAGGCTAATTCATTTATATTTATTTATTTACTAGCAGTATAACCGTTCTTTCTACGGAATATACAACATAAAGAAAATTTAAACTCAAAATTATGTGCAAAAATTTATAGTATTCTAAATAACATTTTTATTAAAACCATTCTATTAAAATACTTAATTTGTTGGTCCTAAAATGAAGTTTAGGAATCACTGTTTCAGCTATATGAACTTATTTTCACAAACAAATCTGAAGATTAATACATCCTTATTTCGTTTGTAAAGAATGTTATAGAAAATGTGAGATTTAATCTATATACGACAAAATAAAAGCATTAACATTGCATTAGAAGATATAAGATATATCCGTACTGATTAAATTCTCGTGGATTAGAAGATATACCCATACTTCTTATAATTTCGTAGATTAGAAGATTATACCAATATATTAGAAGATGTACCCGTATTATAATACATGGGTTTGAAAAATCGTTCACCAAAATAAAACAGATGACGTAAATTTGAAAATATCAATAATCCCCGTTATCTTTAAACAGAAAGGCCGTAATGGATAGAATCCAATCAAAAATGCAATTCCGATAAAATGTATTTATAGTATATATTTCTTTATTATTTAAATTGAAAAATATTTACTGCTGTATTAACTCATTGGATTTAATTCTATTACTTGGCAACGTGAAATCATTTATTTTTCAAATAAATTTACTGGACAAAAAGGCGTCTGTATCACGTTATCTCAATGGAAGGTTTAATAGTGCGATTTTATTAATATATCGATAACCATTGCTCCTAAAAACTTAAAACATGGACTAAATTTGAATTGGGTCTATTTCAAGTCTATCTCGAAAATTTCATCCAATTCAATACGACCTTTCTCCCGTGATGTTGAAACAAACACATACACACAAACAGACAAATAAACAGAGATATTTTCAAAATTATGTATATAGATTTATAAATACATAGAAATAAAGCATATTTTATTTTTAATTTTCTTATTTCGAATCGTATGAAAAAGATTATTAGCACAATGATGTAGTTTGGATGAAATATGTGTGTATATAATTGCAATATAACAAGATTTTCTGCTAATTATCACCCAAAAGCAAAACAATTGAAATTGCCAATATTTTTCTTTCTTTGGTTTTTTAGACGTTGCTGGAGAAGTAAATGTTTGTGCATATATATATATATATATATATATATGTGTGTGTGTGTGTGTGTGTGGGTGGGTGTGCGCGGAGACAGATCCACGTCGTCTCCAAACTTTCACACACCGACTGTTTTTTCCACAAACAAAATCGAAACTCATCTATATAAATAAAAATGAAAATCTGTCTGTCTGTCTGTCTGTCTGTCTGTCTGTCTGTCTGTCTGTCTGTCTGTCTGTTTGTCACACCATCACGGGAGAACGGCTGAACCGAATTTGATGAAATTTTGTGGGTAGCCCAGAAATAGCCCCACTTAAAATTATATCCGTGTTTTGAGTTTCTACGACCAGTGGTTCTCGAGATATTAGTAAAAAACGAAATTTTCGTTTGTCTCATCATCACGGAAAAACGGCTAAACCGAATTTAATGAAATTTGGTGAATAACCTTGAAATATCCCCCCATAAATTTTGTCCAAGTTTCGAGTTTCTAAGACCTGGGGTTGTCGAGATATTAATGAAAAACGGAACTTTTTCCTAGGTGTTCTACTCCCTAACTCCGTGGTTTATCCAAACGAAAAGCTTGAAAATCGTTTGAAAGTGAATTAAAATTTAATCTCTGAGTTTGATGGGAGATTTTTTGCGTTAATTAGTCACTTTCTGAAAACATGAATTGTTTGAAACATGATTTAAAGGGGAAATCTATCTCCATGGTTCATGGTTTATTTAAAACAAGCTTTTACGGAACAATGAGAAGTATAGAGAAATCAAAATCGTTATTTAATTTCGCAGTTTATGTTATAAGACATGACATATTTAACATGTTATAAGATTCTATCTTATATCATGTTACTCAGAAACGCAATTAAATTAAATCTGTCTGTTAATTTTAATAATTATTTTTTCGATTTGAATAATAAATAAATGGATATAAAAATATATTTTAGAAAAGATCGATTTGATTTTTCTTATAGCATTTTTGACTGGATAATATCAATTACGGTCTTCAGGTTTAAAAATTATTATTATTTATATTTTCGGGGATTATTGATTCAAGGATTATTGATATTTTCAAGTTATTATGCAATTATTTTATTATGACAAAAATTGTTTAAACTCATATATTGTATGTTGTACGAATCTTCTACAAATACACGTGTATATCTTTTAATCTACGAGAATATAAGTAGTACCGGCATATTGACATATGTTTTGATATATATTGGCATATATTAGAATCAATTACGACCTTCTGGTATAAAGAGTACGGATATTATTGATGTTTTCAATTTATTACGTCATCTCTTTTATTTTGGCAAATATTTTTGAGACGCATATTGTAATACGGGTAATCTTCTACTAACACATTGGCATATTTTCTGATCTGCGACAATATAATTAGTACGGGGTTGCATATATTCATTCAATTCCTATTTTTTCTTCTGTAAATTTGCTTACAAAAGGGGGCAGGATGTTTTATTCTTCAGATCTGATCGTGAAGATAATTTTGCATAGTGAGAACATATATTCTTAAACTTCTCTTTAGGAGCAATAAATTTAATATTTTAACAGAATTTGCACATGATTGCGAACTTTAAGTTTCTTTAAATTATACACTCCGTACGAATAACGGGTGTGCTGTTAGTGGTTAATAAATTTTAACATTTTAGGAGGATATATCATGTTGTTCGGCATCGCAATTAAATTAAATGTGTTTGTTAATGTTTTTATTATTTTTTTTTCGATTTAAATAATAAATAAATGGATAAATGGATATAAAAGTATATCTTATGAATGGACGGTTTGATTTTTCTTTTAATTATATTAATTGCTGACTGCGTACATCAATTGCATTTATTTTGGCAAAGAGTTTTCAAGCTTATCTCGTATTTAGCAACTAAACTCATATATTGTGTTTAGCCAATAAATTCATATAGCCGATTGTTGAAACAGAAAAAGAGTAGAGCGGGTATATCTTCTAATACAATTGTAGTGTTTTCATTTAGTATATTGAAACGGGATAAGAATGTTTCATTCAGATCTGCAAATTCAAAGCTACGAATTTGGAGGGATATCGCTAATTTGACAACTTTTCTTAAACTTTGCCAAATTGACGGAAAAGTCGCCAAATTGATATAAACGACACACAAACAGCTGCCATAAACCTTCGGGTTGGTCGTGTGGCTTGGGTCTTCTACATATCAATGAAATTTTTTTTTGTTTTGTTAGAAGAGAGTACTGAAATGATGTTTGGTTAGCATTTATCTGTCAGACCAACCATCCTACTTAGTAATACATTTAGCGAATTTTTAAAATGTCACTAAATTGATAAAAATGTTTTCAAATCTATAAAAATATCTTGAAATTGATAAAATTGCGCTACATAAATGATATTAATTGTTTTTTGTTAGGGGATAGTATTGTGATGATATTTCGTCAATTTGTCGCAAAGTGGAACTGTCAGTTCTACAGTCCCACTTGGCGATAAATTTGGCGATTTTTTAAAATGTCGCTAATTTGACGAAACTGTCGCCAAATGTTCCATAGAAATATAACAATTTAGACGATATTTTTTCTACCAATTTATTTGAAGCAAATGATATCATGTCGCTTAGCAACGGATTTAAATTCAATGTGTTTATGCGGCAGGCGATTTTTATTAAATCCTTTCCGATTTGAATAATGAAGATATGTATATAAAATAAATTTCATTTCCATTTCATTTTGGACTGGATAATATCAATTATACTCTTCAGGTTTAAACATTATTATTATTGATATTTTCCGGAATTATTGATTCAGGGATTATTGATATTTTTAAATTATTACGCCATTGTTTTATTGCGGCAAAAATTGCTGACACACGCATATTGTACGTTGTACGAGTAATCTTCTAAGAATGCACGGGTATATCTTCTAACCTACGAGAATATAAGTAGTACAGGTATATTGGCATATATTTTGACATATATTGGCAAATATATTGGAATCAAGTACAGTCTTCTGGTATGAAGATTAAGGGGATTAATTATATATTCAATTTATTACGTCGTCTGTTGTATTTTACCAAAAAACTTTTGTGACTCATATTGCAAAACGGGTAATCTTCTACTAATAATCGGACATTATAAGTAGTACGTGTATATCTTCCCATATAATTTTAGCACTTTAATTTTGACATATATTGGAATAAATGACTGTCTTCAGATTTAAAGATTGCGGGTTTATTGGTATTTTCAATTTATACATGTAATCTACTAATACAGGTTATATTTTCTAATATTCGCGTATATAATTAGTACGGGTCCCATACAATTTTAACGCTTTTATTTTGCATATATTGATTCAATTCCATATTTTTTTTTTATATTTGCTTACATAAGGGGTCCAAGATGTTTTATTCTTCAGATATGTCCATGAAGATAATTTTATATAGCGAGAACAGAGATTCTTAAACTTCGTTTTAGGAGCATTATATTAAATATTTTAACAGAATATTTTGATTAAACATGTCATTTAGTATACTATAAGAATTTGGGCATGATTATGAATTTCAAGTTTTTTTATATTATATACTCCGTACGAAGAACGGGTATGCTGCTAGTCTATATAAATAAAAATGAAAATCTGTCTGTCTGTCTGTCTGTCTGTCTGTTTGTCACACCTTCACAGGAGAACGGCTGAACCGAATTTGATGAAATTTTGTGGGTAGCCCAGAAATAGCCTCACTTAAAATTATCTCCGTGTTTTGAGTTTCTACGACCAATGGTTCTCGAGATATTAGTAAAAAACGAAATTTTCGTTTGTCTCATCATCACGGAAAAACGGCTGAACCGAATTTAATGAAATTTGGTGAATAGCCTTGAAATATCCCCCCATAAATTTTGTCCAAGTTTCGAGTTTCTAAGACCTGGGGTTGTCGAGATATTAATGAAAAACGGAACTTTTTCCTAGGTGTTCTACTCCCTAACTCCGTGGTTTATCCAAACGAAAAGCTTGAAAATCGTTTGAAAGTGAATTAAAATTTAATCTCTGAGTTTGATGGGAGATTTTTTGCGTTAATTAGTCACTTTCAGAAAACATGAATTGTTTGAAACATGATTTAAAGGGGAAATCTATCTCCATGGTTCATGGTTTATTTAAAACAAGCTTTTACGGAACAATGAGAAGTATAGAGAAATCAAAATCGTTATTTAATTTCGCAGTTTATGTTATAAGACATGACATATTTAACATGTTATAAGATTCTATCTTATATCATGTTACTCAGAAACGCAATTAAATTGAATCTGTCTGTTAATTTCAATAATTATTTTTTCGATTTGAGTAATAAATAAATGGATATAAAAATATATTTTAGAAAAGAACGATTTGATTTTTCTTATAGCATTTTTGACTGGATAATATCAATTACGGTCTTCAGGTTTAAAAATTATTATTATTTATATTTTCGGGGATTATTGATTCAAGGATTATTGATATTTTCAAGTTATTTTGCAATTATTTTATTATGACAAAAATTGTTTAAACTCATATATTGTATGTTGTACGAATCTTCTACAAATACACGTGTATATCTTTTAATCTACGAGAATATAAGTAGTACGGGTATATTGACATATGTTTTGATATATATTGGCATATATTGGAATCAATAACGACCTTCTGGTATAAAGAGTACGGATATTATTGATGTTTTCAATTTATTACGTCATCTCTTTTATTTTGGCAAATATTTTTGAGACGCATATTGTAATACGGGTAATCTTCTACTAACACATTGGCATATTTTCTGATCTGCGACAATATAATTAGTACGGGGTTGCATATATTCATTCAATTCCTATTTTTTCTTCTGTAAATTTGCTTACAAAAGGGGGCAGGATGTTTTATTCTTCAGATCTGATCGTGAAGATAATTTTGCATAGTGAGAACATATATTCTTTAACTTCTCTTTAGGAGCAATAAATTTAATATTTTAACAGAATTTGCACATGATTGCGAACTTTAAGTTTCTTTAAATTATACTCTCCGTACGAATAACGGGTGTGCTGTTAGTGGTTAATAAATTTTAACATTTTAGGAGGATATATCATGTTGTTCGGCATCGCAATTAAATTAAATGTGTTTGTTAATGTTTTTATTATTTTTATTTCGATTTAAATAATAAATAAATGGATAAATGGATATAAAAGTATATCTTATGAATGGACGGTTTGATTTTTCTTTTAATTATATTAATTGCTGACTGCGTACATCAATTGCATTTATTTTGGCAAAGAGTTTTCAAGCTTATCTCGTATTTAGCTACTAAACTCATATATTGTGTTTAGCCAATAAATTCATATAGCCGATTGTTGAAACAGAAAAAGAGTAGAGCGGGTATATCTTCTAATACAATTGTAGTGTTTTCATTTAGTATATTGAAACGGGATAAGAATGTTTCATTCAGATCTGCAAATTCAAAGCTACGAATTTGGAGGGATATCGCTAATTTGACAACTTTTCTTAAACTTTGCCAAATTGACGGAAAAGTCGCCAAATTGATATAAACGACACACAAACAGCTGCCATAAACCTTCGGGTTGGTCGTGTGGCTTGGGTCTTCTACATATCAATGAAATTTTTTTTTGTTTTGTTAGAAGAGAGTACTGAAATGATGTTTGGTTAGCATTTATCTGTCAGACCAACCATCCTACTTAGTAATACATTTAGCGAATTTTTAAAATGTCACTAAATTGATAAAAATGTTTTCAAATCTATAAAAATATCTTGAAATTGATAAAATTGCGCTACATAAATGATATTAATTGTTTTTTGTTAGGGGATAGTATTGTGATGATATTTCGTCAATTTGTCGCAAAGTGGAACTGTCAGTTCTACAGTCCCACTTGGCGATAAATTTGGCGATTTTTTAAGATGTCGCTAATTTGACGAAACTGTCGCCAAATGTTCCATAGAAATATAACAATTTAGACGATATTTTTTCTACCAATTTATTTGAAGCAAATGATATCATGTCGCTTAGCAACGGATTTAAATTCAATGTGTTTATGCGGCAGGCGATTTTTATTAAATCCTTTCCGATTTGAATAATGAAGATATGTATATAAAATAAATTTCATTTCCATTTCATTTTGGACTGGATAATATCAATTATACTCTTCAGGTTTAAACATTATTATTATTGATATTTTCCGGAATTATTGATTCAGGGATTATTGATATTTTTAAATTATTACGCCATTGTTTTATTGCGGCAAAAATTGCTGACACACGCATATTGTACGTTGTACGAGTAATCTTCTAAGAATGCACGGGTATATCTTCTAACCTACGAGAATATAAGTAGTACAGGTATATTGGCATATATTTTGACATATATTGGCAAATATATTGGAATCAAGTACAGTCTTCTGGTATGAAGATTAAGGGGATTAATTATATATTCAATTTATTACGTCGTCTGTTGTATTTTACCAAAAAACCTTTGTGACTCATATTGCAAAACGGGTAATCTTCTACTAATAATCGGACATTATAAGTAGTACGTGTATATCTTCCCATATAATTTTAGCACTTTAATTTTGACATATATTGGAATAAATGACTGTCTTCAGATTTAAAGATTGCGGGTTTATTGGTATTTTCAATTTATACATGTAATCTACTAATACAGGTTATATTTTCTAATATTCGCGTATATAATTAGTACGGGTCCCATACAATTTTAACGCTTTTATTTTGCATATATTGATTCAATTCCATATTTTTTTTTTATATTTGCTTACATAAGGGGTCCAAGATGTTTTATTCTTCAGATATGTCCATGAAGATAATTTTATATAGCGAGAACAGAGATTCTTAAACTTCTTTTTAGGAGCATTATATTAAATATTTTAACAGAATATTTTGATTAAACATGTCATTTAGTATACTATAAGAATTTGGGCATGATTATGAATTTCAAGTTTTTTTATATTATATACTCCGTACGAAGAACGGGTATGCTGCTAGTCTATATAAATAAAAATGAAAATCTGTCTGTCTGTCTGTCTGTCTGTCTGTCTGTTTGTCACACCTTCACGGGAGAACGGCTGAACCGAATTTGATGAAATTTTGTGGGTAGCCCAGAAATAGCCTCACTTAAAATTATATCCGTGTTTTGAGTTTCTACGTCCAATGGTTCTCGAGATATTAGTAAAAAACGAAATTTTCGTTTGTCTCATCATCACGGAAAAACGGCTGAACCGAATTTAATGAAATTTGGTGAATAGCCTTGAAATATCCCCCCATAAATTTTGTCCAAGTTTCGAGTTTCTAAGACCTGGGGTTGTCGAGATATTAATGAAAAACGGAACTTTTTCCTAGGTGTTCTACTCCCTAACTCCGTGGTTTATCCAAACGAAAAGCTTGAAAATCGTTTGAAAGTGAATTAAAATTTAATCTCTGAGTTTGATGGAAGATTTTTTGAGTTAATTAGTCACTTTCTGAAAACATGAATTGTTTGAAACATGATTTAAAGGGGAAATCTATCTCCATGGTTCATGGTTTATTTAAAACAAGCTTTTAAGGAACAATGAGAAGTATAGAGAAATTAAAATCGTTATTTAATTTCGCAGTTTATGTTATAAGACATGACATATTTAACATGTTATAAGATTCTATCTTATATCATGTTACTCAAAAACGCAATTAAATTGAATCTGTCTGTTAATTTCAATAATTATTTTTTCGATTTGAGTAATAAATAAATGGATATAAAAATATATTTTAGAAAAGAACGATTTGATTTTTCTTATAGCATTTTTGACTGGATAATATCAATTACGGTCATCAGGTTTAAAAATTATTATTATTTATATTTTCGGGGATTATTGATTCAAGGATTATTGATATTTTCAAGTTATTTTGCAATTATTTTATTATGACAAAAATTGTTTAAACTCATATATTGTATGTTGTACGAATCTTCTACAAATACACGTGTATATCTTTTAATCTACGAGAATATAAGTAGTACAGGTATATTGACATATGTTTTGATATATATTGGCATATATTGGAATCAATTACGACCTTCTGGTATAAAGAGTACGGATATTATTGATGTTTTCAATTTATTACGTCATCTCTTTTATTTTGGCAAATATTTTTGAGACGCATATTGTAATACGGGTAATCTTCTACTAACACATTGGCATATTTTCTGATCTGCGACAATATAATTAGTACGGGGTTGCATATATTCATTCAATTCCTATTTTTTCTTCTGTAAATTTGCTTACAAAAGGGGGCAGGATGTTTTATTCTTCAGATCTGATCGTGAAGATAATTTTGCATAGTGAGAACATATATTCTTTAACTTCTCTTTAGGAGCAATAAATTTAATATTTTAACAGAATTTGCACATGATTGCGAACTTTAAGTTTCTTTAAATTATACTCTCCGTACGAATAACGGGTGTGCTGTTAGTGGTTAATAAATTTTAACATTTTAGGAGAATATATCATATTGCTCGGCATCGCAATTAAATTAAATGTGTTTGTTAATGTTTTTATTATTTTTTTTTCGATTTAAATAATAAATAAATGGATAAATGGATATAAAAGTATATCTTATGAATGGACGGTTTGATTTTTCTTTTAATTATATTAATTGCTGACTGCGTACATCAATTTCATTTATTTTGGCAAAGAGTTTTCAAGCTTATATCGTATTTAGCTACTAAACTCATATATTGTGTTTAGTCAATAAATTCATATAGCCGATTGTTGAAACAGAAAAAGAGTAGAGCGGGTATATCTTCTAATGCAATTGTAGTGTTTTCATTTAGTATATTGAAACGGGATAAGAATGTTTCATTCAGATCTGCAAATTCAAAGCTACGAATTTGGAGGGATATCGCTAATTTGATAACTTTTCTTAAACTTTGCCAAATTGACGGAAATGTCGCCAAATTGATATAAACGACACACAAACAGCTGCCATAAACCTTCGGGTTGGTCGTGTGGCTTGGGTCTTCTACATATCAAAGAAATTTTTTTTTGTTTTGTTAGAAGAGAGTACTGAAATGATGTTTGGTTAGCATTTATCTGTCAGACCAACCATCCTACTTAGTAATACATTTAGCGAATTTTTAAAATGTCACTAAATTGATAAACATGTTTTCAAATCTATAAAAATATCTTGAAATTGATAAAATTGCGCTACATAAATGATATTAATTGTTTTTTGTTAGGGGATAGTATTGTGATGATATTTCGTCAATTTGTCGCAAAGTGGAACTGTCAGTTCTACAGTCCCACTTGGCGATAAATTTGGCGATTTTTTAAAATGTCGCTAATTTGACGAAACTGTCGCCAAATGTTCCATAGAAATATGACTATTTAGACGATATATTTTCTACCAATTTATTTGAAGCAAATGATATCATGTCGCTTAGCAACGGATTTAAATTCAATGTGTTTGTGCGGCAGGCGATTTTTATTAAATCCTTTCCGATTTGAATAATGAAGATATGTATATAAAATAAATTTCATTTCCATTTCATTTTGGACTGGATAATATCAATTATACTCTTCAGGTTTAAACATTATTATTATTGATATTTTCCGGAATTATTGATTCAGGGATTATTGATATTTTTAAATTATTTCGCCATTGTTTTATTGCGGCAAAAATTGCTGACACACGCATATTGTACGTTGTACGAGTAATCTTCTAAGAATGCACGGGTATATCTTCTAACCTACGAGAATATAAGTAGTACAGGTATATTGGCATATATTTTGACATATATTGGCAAATATATTGGAATCAAGTACAGTCTTCTGGTATGAAGATTAAGGGGATTAATTATATATTCAATTTATTACGTCGTCTGTTGTATTTTACCAAAAAACCTTTGTGACTCATATTGCAAAACGGGTAATCTTCTACTAATAATCGGACATTATAAGTAGTACGTGTATATCTTCCCATATAATTTTAGCACTTTAATTTTGACATATATTGGAATAAATGACTCTCTTCAGATTTAAAGATTGCGGGTTTATTGGTATTTTCAATTTATACATGTAATCTACTAATACAGGTTATATTTTCTAATATTCGCGTATATAATTAGTACGGGTCCCATACAATTTTAACGCTTTTATTTTGCATATATTGATTCAATTCCATATTTTTTTTATATTTGCTTACATAAGGGGTCCAAGATGTTTTATTCTTCAGATATGTCCATGAAGATAATTTTATATAGCGAGAACAGAGATTCTTAAACTTCTTTTTAGGAGCATTATATTAAATATTTTAACAGAATATTTTGATTAAAAATGTCATTTAGTATACTATGAGAATTTGGGCATGATTATGAATTTCAAGTTTTTTTATATTATATACTCCGTACGAAGAACGGGTATGCAGCTAGTCTATATAAATAAATTTTGCCCAAGTTTCAAGTTTCTAAGAACAGTGGTTGTCGAGATATTAATGAAAAACGGAACTTTTTTTATAGGAGTTCTACTCTCCAACTCCGTGGTTTATCCAAACGGAAAGGATAAAAATCGTTTGTTTAAAGCGTCAAAGGGAATTAAAACTTTATTTTTGAGTTTGATGCAGGATTTTTGCATTAAATAGTCACTATCTGAAAGCATGAATTGTTTGAAACATGAATTAAATGGAAAAATCTACCTCCATGTTTTTACATGTATTAACCTCCATGTATTTCACAAGCTTTTACTCAACGATTAGAAGTATAAAGAAATTAAAATGGTTATTTAATTTTGCATTTTATGAGGATTTTATTCGCATCTTATATCATGTTGCTCGGCAAAGGAATGGAATTAAATGTGTTTGTTAATGATTATTATTATTTTTTCTATTTGTATAATAAATAAATGGATGTAAAAATATATTTTATAAATGAACGGTTTGATTGTTCTTTTAATTATATATATTGCGGACTGCGTACATTACTTTTATTTATTTTAGCAAAGAGGTTTCAAGCTCATATATTGTGTTTAGCTAATAAACTCATAATAAATGAACGGTTTGATTGTTCTTTTAATTATATGTATTGCGAACTGCGTACATCACACTTTTATTTATTTTAGCAAAAAGGTTTCAAAGCTCATATATTGTGTTTAGCTAATAAACTCATATATTGTGTTTACCCAATAAATTCATTTAGCCGATTGTTGAAGCAGAAAAAGAGTAGAACGGATGGATGTATCTTCTAATACAATTTTAGTGTTTTCATTTAGTATATATACAGACGGGATATGGATATTTTATTCTTCAGATCTGTAAATTTAGAGCTACGAATTTAGCTGAATATCTCTAAATAACTTGGCAACTTTTCTTAAACTTTACCAAATTAGAGGAAATATCTCCAAATTGATAAAAATGACCCAAATCAATGAAATTAAATTTGTTTTTTTAGAATAGAGTACTGAAATGATGTTTCTGTAGCATTTGCCGGTTAGTCCATCCATCCTACTTAGTAATGCATTTAACTAATTTTTTTAATATCACTACATTGATAAAAATATTTGTAAATCCATAAAAATATCATGGAGACGAAAATGTCGCCAAACCTTCCATGAAGATCACATTATTCAGGCGACATGATTTCCATCAATTTATTTGAAGCAGATGATATCATGTCGCTTAGCAACGGATCCAATGTGTTATGTGTCATACGATTTTTATTAAATCTAATAAAAATATGTATATAAAATAAATTTCATTGACATTGCATTTTTGACTGGATAATATCAATTACGGTCTTCAGGTTTAAACATCATTATTATTGATATTTCGGGGACAGTTGATTCAGGAATTATTGATATTTTCAAATTATTATGCCATTGTTTCAATATGACGAAAATTGTTGAACTTCATATATAGTACGTTGTACAAGTAATCTTCTACAAATGCACGGGTATATCTTCTAATCTACGAGAATATAAGTAGTACAGGTATATTTCAAAATTTTTATATATATTGGCATATATTGGAATCAATTACGACCTTCTGGTATTAAGATTACGGGGATTTTTGATACTTTCAATTTATTACGTCATCTTTTTTATTTTGGAAAATATTTTTAAGACTCATATTACAATATGTTTAAGCTTCTACTAACACACTGGCATATTTTCTAATTTGCGACAATATAAGTAGTACGTGGTTGCATATATTGATTCAATTCTTTTTTTTGTGTGAGAATTTGTTTACAAAAGGGGCCAGGATATTTTATTCTTCAGATTTGCCCGTGAAGATAATTTTGCATAGTGAGAACAGATATTCTTAAACTTCTCTTTATGAGCAATAAATTTAATATTTTATCAGAATTTGCACATGATTGCGAATTATAAGTTTTTTTATATTATATACTCCGTACGAAGGACGGGTATGCTGCTAGTCTATATAAATAAAATTGAAAATCTGTCTGTCTGTCTGTCTGTCTGTTTGTCCCATCATCACGGGAGAACGGCTGAACCGCATTTGATGAAATTTTGTGGGTAGCCTAGAAATAGCCCCACTTAAAATTTAGTCCATGTTTGGAGTTTCTACAACCAGTGGTTCTTGAGATATTAGTGAAAAACGAATATTTCGTTTGTCTCATCATCACGAGAGAACGGCTGACTCGAATTTAATGAAATTTTGTGAGTAGCCTTAAAATAGCCCCCCATAAATTTTGCCTAAGTTTCGAGTTTCGAATACCAAGGGTTGTCGAGATATTAATGAAAAACCGAACATTATCTTAGGAGATCTACTCTCTAACTCCGTGGTTTATCCAAACGGAAAGTATGAAAATCGTTTGTTTAAAACGTCAACGTGAATTAAAACTTCATTTCTGAGCTTAGTGCAGGATTTTTGCATTAATTAGTCACTATCTGAAAGCATGAATTGTTTGAAACATGAATTTAAATGGAAAATCTAACTCCATGGTCAAGCATTTACTAAACAATGGAAAGTATAAAGATATCAAAATGGTTATTATTTTTGCATTTTATGGGGAAGAGATCAAAATGGTTATTTAATTTCGCAGTTTATGAGGAAGATTCTTTATTATATTATGTTGCTCAGCAACGCAATTAAATTAAATGTGTTTCTTAATATTTGTTATTATTTTTTCTATTTGAATAAAAAATAAATAGATGTAAAAATATATGGTGTAAATGAACGGTTTGATTTTACTTTTAATTATATTAATTACGGACTGCGTACATCACTTTCATTTGACAAAGAGTTTTTAAGCTTTTATATTGTGTTTAGCTAATAAACTCATATTGTGTTTACCAATAAATTCATTTATCCGATTGTTGAAACAGAAAAAGAGTAGAAAGTGTATATCTTCTAATACAATTTTAGTGTTTGCATTTAGTGTATACAAACGGGATCAGGATGTTTTATTCTTCAGATCTGCAATTTCAGAACTACGAATTTGGCGGAATATCGCTAACTTGGCAAATTTTCTTAAACTTTGCCAAATTGACGGAAATATCGCCAAATTGCTAAAAACGACGCAAATCAATGAAATTAAATTAGTTTTTTTAGAAGACAGTACTGAAATGATGTTTCTGTAGCATTTGTGGGTTAGTCTACCCATCCTACTTAGTAACACATTTATCGAATTTTTAAAATATCACCAAATTGATAAAAATATTTGTAAATCTATAAAAATGTCATGAAATTAAAAAAATTGCGCTCAATAAATTAAATTAATTGTGTTTTGTTAGGGGATAATATTATGATGATGTTTCGTCAATTTGTCGCAAAATGGGACTATCAGTTTTACAGTCCCACTTGGCGATAAATTTGGCGATTTTTAAAGTTGTCGCTAAATTGAAGAAAATATCGCCAAACCTTTCATGGAGATAGCATTATTCAGACGATATATTTTCCATCAATTTATTTAAAGCAACTGATATCATGTCGTTTAGCAATGGATGTAAATCCAATGTGTTATGTGGCATACGATTTTAATTAAATCTTTTCCGATTTGAATAATAAAGATATGTATATAAAATAAATTTCATTGGCATTGCATTTTTGACTGGATAATATCGATTACGGTCTTCAGGTTACACATTATTAATATTGATATTTTCGGGGATTATTGATTCAGGGATTATTGATATTTTCAAATTATTATACCATTGTTTTATTATGACATAAATTGTTGAAATTCACATATTGTACGTTGTGCGAGTAATTTTCTATAAATGCACGGGTTATCTTCTACTCTACGAGAATATAAATAGTACAGGTATATAGGCATATATTTTGATATATATTGGCATATATTGGAATCAATTACGACCTTTTGGTATAAAGATTACGGGGATAATTGAAATTTTCAATTTATGATGTCATCTGTTTTATTTCGGCAAAGATTTTTTAGACTCATATTGTAATAAGGGTAATCTTCTACTAACATACAGGCATATTTTCATATTTTCTAATCTGCGACAATATAAGTAGTATGGGGATATATATATATATATATATATATATATATATATATATATGTATATATATATATATATTTCCATATAATTTTAGAGCTTTCATTCTGGCATATATTGGAATCACGGGTTTATTGATATTTTCAATTTATACATTTAATCTACTAATACAGGTTATATCTTCTAATATTCGCGTATATAAGTAGTACGGGTCCTATACAATTTTAATGCTTTCATTTTGCATATATTGATTCAATTCTTTTTTTTTGTAAATTTGCTTTCGAAAGGGGCCAGGATGTTTTATTCTTCAGATCTGCCCGTGACGATAATTTTGCATGATGAGAACAGATATTCATAAACTTCTCTTTAGGAACAATAAATTTAATATTTTAACATAATTTGCATATGATTCTAAATTATAAGTTTCTTTATATTTTATACTCCGTACGAAGAACGGGTATGCTGCTAGTCTATATAAATAAAATTGAAAGTCTGTCTGTCTGTCTGTTTGTCCCGTCATCACAAGAGAACGGCTGAACCGAATTTGATGAAATTCTGTGGGTAGCCTGGAAATTGTCCCACTTAAAATTTAGTCTGTTTGGAGTTTCTACGATCAGTGGTTCTCGAGATATTATCAAAAAACGAATATTTCGTTTGTCTCACTATCACGAGAGAACGGCTAAATCGAATTTAATGAAATTTAGTGAGTAGCCTTGAAATAGCCCCCCATAAATTTTGCCCAAGTTTCGAGTTTCTACTAACAGGGGTTGTCAAGATATGAATGAAAAACCGAACTTTATCCTAGGAGTTCTACTCTCTAACTCCGTGGTTTATCCAAACGGAAAGGATGAAAATCGTTTGTTTAAAACGTCAACGTGAATTAAAACTTCATTTCTGAGCTTAGTTCAGGATTTTTGCATTAATTAGTCACTATCTGAAAGCATGAATTATTTGAAACATGAATTTAAATGGAAAATCTAACTCCATGGTTTATGCTTCACAAGCATTTACTAAACAATGGAAAGTATAAAGAAATCAAAATGGTTATTATTTTTGCATTTTATGGGGAAGAGATCAAAATGGTTATTTAATTTCGCAGTTTATGAGGAAAATTCTTTTTTATATCATGTTGCTCAGCAACGCAATTAAATTAAATATGTCTGTTAATATTTGTTATTATTTTTCCATTTGAATAATAAATAAATAGATGTAAAAATATATTTTGTAAATGAACGGTTTGATTTTTCTTTTAATTATATTAATTACGGTCTGTGTACATCACTTGCCTTTATTTTGACAAAGAGTTTTCAAGCTTACATATTGTGTTTAGCTAATAAACTCATATTGTGTTTAGCCAATAAATTTATTTAGCCGATTGTTAAAACAGAAAAAGAGTAGAACGGGTATATTTTCTAATGCAATTTTAGTGTTTCCATTTAGTATATGCAAACGGGATCGGATGTTTCATTCTTCAGATCTGCAAATTCTGAGCTATGAATTTCGCGGAATATCGCTAACTTGGCAATTTTTCTTAAAAGTTGCCAAATTGACGGAAATATCGAGAAAATTGATAAAAACGAAGCAAATCAATTAAATTAAATTTGTTTCTTAAAAGAGAGTACTGAAATGATGTTTAGGTAGCATTTGTCGGCCAGTCCATCCATCCTACTTAGTAACACATTTAGCGAATTTTTAAAATGTCACCAAATTGATAAAATGTTTGCAAATCCATAAAAATATAATAAAATTGATGAAATTGCGCTTAACAAATGCAATTAATTGTGTTTTGTTAGGGCATATTATTGTGACGATTATTCGTCAATGTGTCGCAAAATGGGACTGTTAGTTCTACAGTCCCACTTGGTGATAAATTTGGCGATGTTTTAAATTGTCGCTAAATTGAAGAAAATGTCGCCAAACCTTCAATGGAGATAGAATTATTCAAACGATAAGATAGAATAATTCAAACGATAAGATTCCCATCAATTCATTTGAAGCAAATGATGTCATGTCGTTTAGCAACGGATGTAAATCCAATGTGCTTATGCGGCATACGATTTTTATTAAATCTTTTCCGATTTGAATAACAAAGATATGTATATAAATTAAATTTCATTGACGTTGCATTGTTGACTGGATAATATCAATAACGGTCTTCAGGTTTAAACATTATTATTATTGGTATTTTCGTGGACTGTTGATTCAGGGATTATTGATATTTTCATATTAATTCTATGCTATTGTTTTATTATGACAAAAATTGTTGAAACTCACATATTATACGTTGTGCGAGTAATCTTCTATAAATGCACGGGTTATCTTCTAACCTACGAGAATATAAGTAGTACAGGTATATAGGCATATATTTTGATACATATTGGAATCAATTACGACCTTCTGGTATAAAGATAACGGGGATAATTGAAATTTTCATCTTATGTCATCTGTTTTATTTCGGCAAAGATTTTTTAGACTCATATTGTAATAAGGGTAATCTTCTACTAACATACAGGCATATTTTCTAATCTGCGACAATATAAGTAGTACGAGGATATATATATATATATATATATATATATATATATATATATATATATATATATTCCCATATAATTTTTAGTGCTTTCATTCAGGCATATATTGGAATCAATTACGGGTTTATTGATATTTTCAATTTATACATGTAATCTACTAATACAGGTTATATCTTCTAATATTCGAGTATATAAGTACTACGGGTCCCATACAATTTTAGCACTGTTATTTTGAATATATTGATTCAATTTCATATTTTTTGTATATTTGCTTTCGAAAGGGCCTGGATGTTTTATTCTTCAGATCTGATAGTTTTGCATGATGAAAACAGATATTCATACACTTCTCTTTAGGAGCAATAAATTTAATATTTTAACATAATTTGCATATGATTCTGAATTATAAATGTCTTTATATTTACTCCGTACCAAGAACGGGTATGCTGCTAGTATATATATATATATATATATATATAACCACAAAGGAATGAAAAGGAAATGAAAGCAAGGTACCAAAAGATGGCCGAGGGGGACTTATGACCCCCATTCCCTCTTTAAGCAAGCTTTATGTCGCGACGACACTCCCGGTAGCTGATAATTTGCCAGAGAATAGAAAATATAACTATTAATATATACAAGGTGAATCAAAGTCATATGATTAACCCGTTTTGGGTGGAATCATAGGCACAGAAAAATTGTTCTGTACTAGGACAGGCTAATTAGCAATTAAACCAACACCAAGCAATTCACAGCCATGAGACACGACATTAAACAAATGTACCACAATAACTAGAACCAAAGTAACATTGCTTTGCTATATATTAAAATACCTTATGTACGGTTGAAACGATGTCCCATAATCAACACTGTATGCTCCACTTTCACAACCAGAGCTCTAATGTCCAGAAAATACCACAGAAATGTAACATTCATAGTCGGCCATGACACAAAGCTAGTAAATTTATTGTTCACCGGAACTTTTATCTAAGTACAAATAATAACTTTCAGTTACGGTTATGCTAAAGAAACCGCAAATGATGTCACACAAAAACATTTTGGAGATCCCTGTTTAACCTTTCCAGTCAGAAATCTGTGGTCGCATAAATAGCGATCACTTTCATTGCTGTTCAGTCGTTTGCTATGTAAAAGTTGATTAATAACGATGTTTCTGAACACGGTTTTGTGCAGACTTGATATATATATATATTAAACTTGATATATATATATACAGACTTGATATATATATATGTGCAGACTCGACTGATAATATAATATAGTTGATCTCAAATCCAAAATCCTCACATTTATCATATAATCGATTACTAATTGTACCATTTTTTTCCTTATAAATTGATAAACCGAGAAAATTTAAACTCTGATCGTGATTAAAAGGAGTTTCAGATAATTTTAAATATTTGGGATAAAAACCAAAGTCCATAACATATTCCTTACTGCAACATGCCACTAATATATCGTCAACATATCGTATGTACATCAATTCATTTAAAATATGGGTTCCTTCTTCCTATTTATTTAAATAAATGTTTGCCAGAATTGAGGAACATCCTCCTCCTATCGCTATACCATATAGTTGTTTATAGAAATTTGAACCATCCTGTAATGCAGTTTCAAAAAGAACCAATTCAACTTAATTTTTATATGTACATTTTGTAATACAGGATTGCATAGAGTATTGATCATAAATCTCCATAACAATTTCAAACAAATCGTTTATATTAATGTTACTGAATAAATCATTAAAATCATAGCTTTTGTAGTATAAACTTTCAGGATTATTTTTAATTTTTTTAATAACTTCGTTACTGTTATTAATGAAATATACACCTTTCTTTTTAATTTTAACCATTACGTCCTTTAAGATTTTAAGGAGAATTTCATTAGCTATAGTTAAATACGTTTTGAACCCATTTGTTATTGGCCGAAATTTAATAGGATCTTTATGCAATTTTGGAATTAACGTTATATATGGAAATCGAATGAATTTAACACTGTAACCTAATTGTTTGTATTTTGCTTTAATACGATTTTCTATTTCAAATACTGATTTAGTTAATATTGGATATGCATTCCAATCACTGTAACACTCAATAAGTAATTTGTATAAAACTATGCATGTAAATGCATAATTTGCTGTTACCTCATCGACATAAGTTATTACAAAGTTTTTATGCAATGCCTCCAATGTATCTCTATTATAGTGTTTCAATGTACATTTGTTCACTTTCCCCATTGTATTTCTTCATGAAGTCCCCCATTCCAGCTTTCTTCCATTCTGTAAAAACCTTGGTGGGTACGCTATATTTCAAGGCACTCTTGTACACAAATCCATCTATGTCATCTTCAATAGGCTTTCTAATAAATCAGTACTCATGAAAACGATATTTTGTACCCAATTCGAACACTTTCTTTAGATCAGATCCTCCCAATAACTCCAGGTTCCCAGTGGTAACTTGACCATAGTATTCATCTTTAAAAATATGGTGGTCATGGCGAATGCAGTTCTGCACAGTGTTACCAACCTTTTTACAAACACTATTGTAATTATATAATCTTCTACATATAGGTTTTACGTATTTGTAAGCAATTCAATCTCTTATATCGCTTGTAGGTAACTCTTCATGGGTTTTTTGTTAAAATAGCTGACATATTAACATCATCAAAACTTTTGTTTCTGTATTTAACAATCATAAATTCCCTGGCAAGATTTATAGATTTATTTTTAAATAACGCAAATACCCAAGTTTGTAGATCGTAATTTAATGTAGTCTTGGAAAATAGTCACATAGCAACTGAGTTTTCGAAAAAAGCATTTTTAAAAGTGTCACTTCTACAAAAATCCCAAATGCCCATTAAATATTTAATTCTCATTCCAAATACGATGTTCTTGATCCATTTATGTGGTATAATATATATATATATATTCAACTAAATGGATCCATTTTATTTCGATAAAAAAATGATGCTGCAATATGTTTGCTAAATATCTAGAAGCTTTTCAATTTAAAAATTTATCCGCGAAAAACATTCGAATTGATCTTACAATCTAAGAGATGTGATCTTACAATCCAAGAGAAAGAGTTCAGCGTGAATCAAAGCAGAATTCCGACATTAAAGGACTGCGTGTTGATTTACGGAAAGCAGTAATCAAAGTCGTCTGTACAAAAGGTAGGTTCAGCTTTGTAACTAAAACCAATTCTTCAACTGCCTTTATGTCATGATAAGAAAGTTTCGATAAGCGAAAATTGAACTCAGTGTCTACGACCTCGATTCATGTTTCGGAAATTAAAATTATTTGTTTCGAATGGCTATGTTTATTCTCTTTGTATTCTAAACTATCTACATTCCCGCAATTCGCACAACATATATATTATCAAAATTCGAAACATAAATAAGAAGCATAATTCATAATCTGCGGTGATTTTTTAGTTTGTAGAGCCTTGCATTTGGAAATTTAATAATAATTCTCATAAAAAAAGTGAAATTTCCCGGCCAAATATTCAGACCAAAGCACAACATAAATTAGTATTTATATAGATGATAGCTATTGAACGATTAAACAATACCTTCTTTGTAGACTATATTTAAGGTCTTCTTTGGGAACAAACCGAAGCACAACAAATATCATTATTAATATAGATAATAACTATTTTACACTTAAACAATACTTACTTCGTAGACCATTTTTCTGGTCTTTTTGGGGAACAAACACAGTGGTAGCTAAGCTTCCGTAACGTTACGCCTTAATAGGACTTAAAAAAATTTAGAATTAGCTTAAAGTCTATGAACGTTTAAAGTCTAAATTCAGACGAAATTTAACTATTTTCGAGCAGAAAATCTTTCCGATTGCAGAGCCAGAGATGCGAGAGAGATTATGATATTTCAAGAATATGATACAGAAGTTTGCAGCTAGAGAAGGTAGTAAAAGACAGGTAATGCCTGTTAAAAATCAACACTTAAATTTCTTAAATTTTAGAGATATCATTTAAATTTTATAAACGTGCCGTTATTCTATCATTCTAAATGTTCTAAATGTTGTGATAAAACACTTCTTAAGTTCGATGAAAACTTGCATCGATAGCATTTACTCTTTTGATTTTATTTTTTTACGATTGTAAGTATTTTTATTTATTATTTCGATCCTAGTGTTGATTTTTAGCAAGTTCAGCATATGCGCTCATCCCATTTATTTAGAACATATTTAAGGAAACTACTTAGGAAGTATTAGACCAGCTCAGAAGGTGAGTACTCAGTAGCCGCATAAGCGTGTGTTGATTGTAAGCAACTTTAGCTTCCTGTATTTGTATGCGTATTTCGGGATTATTTGGAGTGTAATAAAGAAGTTTATTTTGGACTAATTAGAACTACACACAATGTTAACATGTATGACGGTCTTTTTAGGATCTGGACGAAGCCGGATAATTCTGGATTAAAATTAATATTTAATGTAATAGTATGAATGCTGAAACTCAATTTAATTAATAAACCAAGTAAAAACTAATTTAGTACTTAGTAAAATTCATGTAAAAATAACTACACAGAAACTTTATGATTAATTTTCGTAGCGAAAAGACAGCAATTTTGTTTAATGCAGACAAAAATAATTCTTTTTTTTTTATATAATCAAGCTTCATATTCACTAAGGATTCTGAGAAAAAATTATCAATTTTCATAATTACTAATTTTGCAATTACAGTTAATATGAAAAGTAAAACTACGAGACTTTTGTGAGATGCTTTAGTTATAATACCTTATTTTCTTAAAACAAGAAAAATACATATTAATTAAACGCAGCCATGATGCTTCAAAATAATTCTAGTGTATATTAAAAGAACATAAATTCGTAGTCTTGTTGATAAAAAGAAATAGTATTTAAAATTATGATTTAATTTTTCTCTCTTACGTCTTTGTTTAAATTTTAATAGGATTTTTTAAATTATCATTTAATTTTTCTCTCTTATGTCTCGGTTTAATTTATAATAAGGTTTCGCATTATTTAAGCATATTTTTTCATCTAGTCTCTAGACGTTTCCATATCTGAAAAGATAATTTGAACATATATAACAAATAGTTTTAGTTTAAGTAAAAATTAATCCATCTATATATATAGGAAATTGAAAATCTGCCTGTGGGTGTGTTTATTTATTTGTTTCATCATCACGGGAGAACGGCTTCACCGAATTTCATGAAAATTTGTGAGTAGCCATGACATACCTTTACTTAAAATTTAATTTATGTCTCGAGATTTTAGGACAAAGTATTGTCGAAATATTAATAAAAAATCTGATATGGACAGCTCATGAATTTTCTTATAAACATAATGTAACGAATTTACTTCCTTCACAGTGAAAAAGTGATGTACCAGATCCACAGCATAATGTTTTTAATGCTTAATTGTACATTTGGCGCTTTTCCGTATGACAACAGGTAAAACTATTTCGTAATCAATTAACTTTTATTTCATGCAAAACTAAATTAGCAATTATCAATAATGATATCATCCCCAATAATCAATATAGTCCATATGTCGAAATACGATTATTTTAATAATAAATTTATCAATTAGGTATAATTTCCATTAACTTGACGTAATTTTTGCAATTTTGCAATATTTTTCTAAAATAGATTTTTATATTCTTCCAAAGATATTAAATTTTCATCAATTAGTCACCATCACCATGTTCATTGATTTAGCGTCATTTCTATCAATTTAGCGATATTTTTTATCAATTTGACCACATTTTGCCTATTTGGCAACATTTAAAAAGCCCTACATTAAAAATAACATCAAAAGTGCACATCAAAAATACACATAAAAATTTACATCTACAATCATTTTTCTTCCTACAGGAAATGTGGATTTCTTCTTCATACATTACAGCTGAGGGAAACCTTTTTTTTTTTGCATTGTATCCTATTTTATTTTCCAACCATTTGTCTTCTACAAGATATGAAATTTGGATCAAAACTCTATTCTTAATTTTCTCCAACGTCCCAGACTGAAAATATTTTCAAGTTTATTCCTTATTATTTTGTGTTAAATGTATTACCATTTAAAAATTTTTTGAAAATAAAATTGAAAAGCAGCTTGCTTCTTTTTTACCGGATGTAGAACCTTCCGACCGTTTATTTTATTTTACAGCTTAAATTTAGTTTTACACTTTTTATCAAGCTTTAAGCTTTTTAGGTCTTTAACGGGATAGTTTGTGGAAGTTTAGATCTTTAAAGGAAGAAAGGTTTCTTTAGAGTTATCGCCGCGGGACTATCACAATGTTTTTAGCGGTTTATAAAGATTTCTTATCAAATTTACGAAGATATTCTTTTGGTTATAAGTCATTTATCTGGAAATTTATTGTTTAACTAATGCACCCATGGCTGCTAAACAATATTTTTTTACTTTTTCTTTTCCAGTAGCTCTTTTAATTTTTATACATAAATAGAGAAACTATTGTGATGGTTTCGAAAATTCGAACTCAAGTTTTCGACGTATTACATCTTACATTATCCCTAAGCTCACATCAAACTTTTTGGATGTGATGTGTATTTGTGTTAGTATGTATTGCGAGCAATGTGTCCAAGTGTAGAGATTTCTCCCTACATGTAGGGACTTTTGAGCTGTAAAGACAAAATGATATTTCCCAAAAAGAGGATATGAACGTAAAAATATTTTCACTTTCACAATTTTATCCAAAGCAATATTAATTACTTTTAAATAATACAAATTACATATTTTTTTATTTTGAAAATTTATTTTCAAAGACTTTTTGCAAGATAAATTATATAATTAACACAAAAATGTTTCTGATGAATAACAAAATATTTAAATTCAGATATTCTTTTGCAAAATGTATATCGAAAATGAAATAGGACTTCCGTAGGCATGAAAATCTCCTACTCTATTACAACTTTTGCGTAATAGCCATTTTTCAAGTTTAGGGATTTATGTAGGGACATTTCAGTGTAGAGTTAGGACAAATACCGACAGTTAAATCCAACTGTAGAGACTTTTGGCTCTGTCCAGTTATTCACACTGGTTACGAGTGTCTTTCTGTCTGCATGTGTGTGTGTGTGTGTTCGTTTGTGTGTGAATCCATGATTCCGTGGAAGCTATATCTCGAATAAAATTTGTTTCGATTATCACAGTTCGTGAATGATGGACCTCTTGCATCCTGAGCATACACGTACGATTTCAGAGGATACGCCGTAATAAATTTATGTCAGAAGTGAGATACAAGAATGAGTCCAACTTTCTGCATAACTAACACGTTTGTTCACAAGCACAGCTGAAACAGGAACAATATACAGCAAAACAGCACTTAAATGATTCATTATTTTCATAAAATAAGAGATACTATTCTGAAAACATTGACAGATGTTCAATGTACCTTGTGTCATAGCTACTGCTCTTCAACTGAGTGATGACTCTTTTTAAAGCCTCTATAGAAACTTCTAGAAATATCTTATATTCCGTAGAATATTCGTTGGAACCTTCAAAATGTCACCAATATGGAGATAAATATGCAAATATGGTAATCCTCCTTCGAAGTTTATGGAAACCCTACATTTACGTCACAGGAAAGGCTCTCTGTCCAGGTGTTTTCTCCGTCTGGTTTTCAAAAGAGACTCCAGTGAGGATGGACATTTTACACGTTCGTAACAATATCTTAGATAACTTTTAACAGATTCAGTATCGGATTACAGAAAAAAATTATGGGAATTTACCAGGGTTACAGGAATTTACCCGGTTATGGAGAAGTCGTTACAAGTTCTTTGAAATTTCTTATGACTGTACGAATTATTCATGCAGAAGAGAATTGAAATGGTTCATAGTTTAGTTAACATGGAAGTGTAATACATCATTTTCCACCATACGAAGGCTTCTTCATAGATTTTCCGTTAATGATTGATTTTTGGATTAAAACGTCCGAAAAGTGTGAAAGTAACAATATACAGGGATCGAAGATTAAATATTGTTTTACATACTACAGTTTCTATGTTAACAGCACCTATAAAATATAAGCAATATTTAGGCATTAGTTTAAAGCGGTTTTTCATATTAAAAATTTTTATAAATCGAATAGGTGTCCCAATTAGTGTCCCCACGAATACAGAGATGCAGTGTACAGAAAATTTCATGCATAGAATTTTTAATATATTCCTAGATTTAAATATTTTTTATCAGCCGTGCTATATAATATATGTTTGCCTGTAGCTGCAATATAAGATAAATACCTTTAAAAATCAAATAATCGGAAAAATTTCCGGGAAACCCACATATGTGCGTATGACTTGCATTTTCAGCTTCACACTGCAAATACATAAATTTTCCTTTATTAAGTAAGATAGACAGTACATTTTGTGTTAAAATATATTTTTGTTATATTTTGTATATTTGTTATATTTACAATATTTTGGTATATTTGTTGTATTTTATTATATTTGTAATATGTTAGTATATTTGTTATATTTTATTATATTTGTAAATAGTTTGACCGAAAAAATCACAATTCCATCTTCTGCGAATATTGGGAGATGGTTTTACTAGTCAAAGAATATCGATTTCCGATTTCACTCTGAAAGGCGGCCGTGATATAAAGCTGTGAGGATGTCCTTTGTAGATACCGTACACAGCATATCTACAAAGATGTAGTAAAGTACTTGAAATTTTTGATTTGAACATTTTGCTAGCATATATTTTATTGATAGAATACATTCAGTTGACGTGTGAAACTGGCAATATGCACTCAAAGGGAAATAAGTCACAAGCATTTTTGATACAATGCCTGCTGGTAGAAATATATGAAAATATTTTCAGTTTGAATTTATTTCAGTAATTCATAAAAAAAATCGAAGTTATTGTAGTCTAACAAAGCATAAATTTCAATTAAAAAAATATACAGTATTAATAACACAAACATTTTTAGTAAAATAATTCTTGCCCAACTTCTATTCAAACCTGGAAACTATTTCAATAAAGTAGCAATATGTATTGCTACTTTAGGTTCTTCAGTTCGTACACAAGTAGCAATGCGGCTTGCTACATACGTTCTAAAGTTCTTCACGCATTTATTTTAAACTCTTATTTTATTTTGAACAATTAATATTTTTATTTTTCATTTCTTTTTATCATCATCGTCAGTTCTCAATTTGGGGATTTTGAGCTTCCAGCATGAAAAGCATGATTGTCGAATTCCACTTCGACTATAAGAGCTTGCAATTTCGTCCCAGTAGCTCAAAAGTAGAGTGTCAACTAGCCGATTCGAAGAACCAGCGTCCGATTCCCGGTTGGGGCAGCAAGGTTCTTTACAATGGCGTCAGAACAGATCAACCCTGTAGGTGAGTGCAAAGATCTTGGGCGTCTGAAGACCCCAGACTGTGCGATTCACATACTGGGTTTAGAGTAGCTAGCTGCTCGGCCGGGAAAGGATACCTCCTGCACTCAGGAGGCACCCAAGGTCTACCATCCAGCCAAACGAACATTTATTTAGATATAAAAAGATAACAATTGATGAAAAATATTGTGATCAAACAGACAGTTTTACATTATATTTGAACTTGGCAAGTACGTCCATTTTCGAAAGTAGGAAAAGGGTTATTGCGAATATAGATAAAAAGACCATTGAAAAATAAAATTTACAGCGAGATATAATAACATAATGAAAAATAGATTAAAATTAAAGAAAATAATAAAATTTGAAAAGCAAAATTTAGAAAATATATAAAAAGAAAATGTATGAAAAGGAAAAAAAAAATGGGCACATGAAAAACAAAAACAGAAATTTAGAATAAAATTTAGAAAAGAAAAATTAGAAAAAATACAAATAAAAAGGGTCAAAAGATAAAGAAAGAACAGAGAAAATAAGAAAAGTTAATATAGTTGGCATAGATGTTGGGGGTCTAAAAGTGACCTTATTCCGACTAAAACGGATTCAGTGGATTCTGGGATATTGAGCTCCGATTTCAAATCGGGAGGACAACGACCACGCAGGAAGATAATCTGGAGGATAAAAATAGCATCAACTGGCAAACCTGAGGTTAAAATAGCAGGAGGTAGTCAGTTAGATTTTCAGTTGCATCTCACATTAGAGGATAGAGAATTTAGAGTCCACTTTGACTATAAGAGCTTGCAATTATGTCTCAGTAGATCAATGGTAGAGAGTCGGCTGGCCAGTTCGGAGAACTAGGGTTCGATTTCCGGTTGAGGCAACAAGGTCTTTTACGCATTACGTTATGTCATTTACGAACGTCACGACTATGTTATGCCCTTTGCGTATGTTTGTCGCATGTTTTTGCCGGCCCTTGTGTGGAAACTACACGTCATTTTGTGTCGGTATAATGTCGTTTTGTGTCGGCATAACGTCGTTTTGTGTCGGTATAACGTCGTTTTGTGTCGGCATATATGGGTTGGTACTTTTGTGGAACTATAAGTTTGGGACATCAGCTAAATTTGGTGCAGAATTTCTTCATGATCTAGGACAATACGGCTCGGCGAGATTTTTTTAATTTTTTTTCCTGAAGCACGATTTTGAGCTACGATCATACAAATCGGTTCCTTAGCGATCAGAAATATTTTCACGGACTTTCTACGTTGACATTATCAGAAAGATCAAAAAATGTCTTTTTTAACTATGTCTAAACCAAATCCGTAGAACCTTTCATCCATATTTATTTATTTATTTCTAAATATATCTAAATATGCATTTCTTACGTAGTCTGATCCTCATTTCGTCGCATCTGAAAATGGAAGATTAGCACAATTCTATATTTTTGCAAAATTATGGGCATATATCTTCGCATTCTAACAAAAAACATTTTATTTAATTACTTTTGATTATCTGTGAATTTTCAAACACTCGTATAAAATCTGAAATTTAAGCTTAGTCTAATGTAGTGCTATAAGAGCACTGCATTAGACTAAATTTTTCCCGCTACTCATGAAGTTTTTGTGCGCATGCGTGTTAGCAAATAGTTACGAGCGACTGTATAACTAAATTTAGACTTTGTAACTAATTTAGATTGAAAAATGCGATTTCCAAATTGAGTGGTGTTAGCTGTATATGTTTTATTTAAGTATGGAGTGCTTATTTAGGACCAGGACAACACAGGGTAATTTTTTCAAGTACTCTATAAATATTATCATTATCCAAAATTATTCGATTTATTTCATCTGCCTACACCCTTTTCGTACTGCAATTTTGCATAATATTAAATTCCCAGAATGATAAAACATATATAGAATTTTTACTTTCCCATACAATGTCATATAGTATATGTGGCGGTAGAAATCTAAAGTACACTTTTAATTATTAAATTCATTATTTTAAATCACATTAACATTGCCGTAAATTCTTATATAGTGGAATTAACATTAAAATGTACATTGCTCGTTGTTGTGCCTCAATAAACCCTCCAATTATTTTAACTTTATGTGTGAGTCCTGTAAAGGAATTCATTAATCACTATTAAAAGATTAGACTATTTAAACTTAAACAATATAATTTATTAACAACATCAATTTATCAATAACACCAAATTTCATAAATATCAATTTTCAATTATTATCAATTTTCATTTAATTATTTTAGCAAGGGGAGATATGCGACCAGAAATATTAGTTTTACCATTGTTGTCTAGGACCTGTTATTATGAGCACATACCTTCAAGCTTAATCTTGGGCTTATCATCATTCTGAGGCTTGCACCAGTCTTATTGCTGAAAGTACTGCCACAACTCTGTGGTGTGTGGCTCGCATCTCGTACTTATAATGCACTCGCACATAGATCACCTCTACGGAGCACTCTACAAATCTGTTGGATTTATATGCTGCATCTGATTTCGTCTACAACTGCACTCTTTTCGTCCATAACTGCTACTCGTTGTCTTTCGTCTGCTACTCTCAAACTCTTTTCGTATATGACTGAGCTGTGGTTCCTTCGGCGGTGGGTGGGGGGGGGTAGCTCCGTCCTTCTTCCCCTTGACGCTCATTGGTTCCTCTGAACCCAATGGCATCACTACACATTTATAAAGGCCCCTCTCAGCCCCTCTGGCCTGGCACACCTAAATTTATAGTATTATGGCCTTAAAGTTCACGTTGTCGTAAACCCGGCGCCAGGCAGACTAGAGCTTTCTTTGCCGTTCTGGCCATCATAAATAATCAAATAAAAATGTCTTATGTGAGAACATATTCTGGTCTCACATATCTCCCCACGGACGAAAAAAAACAAGAAAATTTCAAAATCAAAAAAGGTCGACTCAGATGCCACTTTGTAATTGGCATTTTTCACTTTCTTTTGGATAAAGTTCTTCCAGAAATAGTTCAACAGTCTTGCTGTAACACAAAAGTTTTTTAGCACACATTATATACACTAAATAAACATAAGTTACTTACTCATAAACTCTACCAGTTCCAGCTTTCAATTGAAGCTAAATTAAATTTTGAGTACTTAAAAAATTTTTAAACATATGCACATTCACTTTGTAATGCTACATACTACTATCTACGTTTATATTTTTAACACCATTACACTTTTTTTTGTACAATCTACACAGTATACTATTTTTTCAACATAATTCTTTACATATTTCATCTAACATTTTTCATAATTGATAACTTTATCGCATATGTAACATTTTTGCTGAACCTTGATACTGGTACATACCTATTAATACAATCACATATTTTTTCTTTTTTTTACATCAGCCACTAAAATATATATACTTTTCACAGAATCTTGTAACTCCCCTTGCAATTGCATATGGGGTGGCATCTTCCCTTTAAATTTTTTTTTCTTACAACGCATTGTATGTAAATAAACAACAACAACCCCTTGCACTTGATGACAGCAATTGATTGAATATTTTCAAAAAGATCATTAGAAGAACCCTTCTATTCTTAAGTCCCAATACCGGAAGTGCGTACCGGAAATGCTCAAATCCCCTTTCCGAAACTTGGAAAGTGACCAGTCAACTACAAGACTCGAAAACGATTACCTTTCTTTTAATCGTTTTTTCAACAGCGATTAGCAGCTTGCATCCACTCAACTTAACTCCAAAAACTCTGACAATGCATTGTTGAAATGGAAAACGTGCGGCGTGGATTTTCGTCTCACTGAAGATGACAACTGCAATGACGCTCTTCAAAAGCTTGTACCCAAGTACTGTCCTACCGCCACGAGAAAGTCTCTGAACAGGGTTGCCGCAAGTAGACGAGTCGAAGAAAGGAGGGAGAAAGGTTTAAAATCGACTGCAACATTTGGCAAATCAAGCGCACTTCGTTAAGCGAAGAATCCGTTTCGTTTATCATGATGTACTAAAAGAAAATAGTAGATGTTTTTTATCCGCCAGTTAAACAAAATTTTCGTATTAAATTATAAATTAACTTAAAAATTTCTCGTCATTTAAAGTCAGAAAATAATTTGTTATTACAGGCGACAGCGGTTACGGAAAGCCGTCAATCTATTAGAACAAAGTAGTTTTAGATATTTTCTTTTAGGTTCGGGCGATTTTGGGAGAGAAAAGCTTACAATTTAAAACTAGAATTTATATCATTTTATTTTTAAAACTAAATTTCAAATTAAATGAAAATTATTACAGTTTTCAATCAGCAAGTTACACAATTATTAGCCAGCAAAATGGAAAAAATAAATGATAAATAAGCAAAATTATGACTTTAAAATATTCATTCTTTTCATATTTTTCAATCAATTATAAAATATTCATTCACATTCATTGGAATAACTACTATCTACTATGTCCGAATCACTTGAAATGTTTTTACATGAAGAAGAGTCTCAATCGCTATCCGACAGATTTATCACTAATTTCTTCACAATATCTTCTATCAGTCCATCTTTCTTTCAATAAATATTCTCTATTTTTTCACAGTGTTTTTTCCATTCATTTTGTGTTACTTTTAAAATAGCTTCTTAAGCAATAATTGTAAATTGTTCAAATAGATAAAATACTCATCTCAGTGTCATTAAGCGATTTCCCCCTCACGTTTTATCTTTTTAACTAATGACGCTGAAACCTCTGTCGCTTCCGCAGTTCTCTTCATTGCATTTGAAATTCGTATTTTTAGAGAATTTGCGGTTTTTCCTCTTCAAAAAATGCCGTAACGTTGTGGACTATTGCACATGCTTGCGAATGCAGTCTTTCCACTCTTAAATGTAGTCATTTTTCAACTAGACAAAATCCACAAAGTGTGCAACACAATACAAGTTATTTCACAGCTTTAAAAATCACAGAATGCGAGCGTCTAGCATTGACCCTAGTACAAAGCGAAATGCGACTTTCGTCGGTTCTATCTGCGCCAAATCCAAAAAAGCGCTTTCCGTCACACCTAAAATGCAGTGGAATAACCTGTTTCCATAGCGACCGCCACCATAACGTCTGCTGTCTGGGGACTTTCTCGTGGCGGTAGGACAGTATTGTAACCCTTTTATTAACCCACTCGGCGTGTTATATAAACGTCGACTTAGTCTTTTAAATATATACCTCCTTATCAATTTAATTATTAATTATATCTGCTATTCAACCTTATAAAAGAATACTCAGACGGTCTTGTACATTATATTAGCATTGTATAGCTCTCTCTCTCTTTTTTTTTTAAACTCAACTTAAAATAGCCCCTTATTTAAATATTATTCAGTTGGTTTCTTTGAGGTGGCTTGTATCAATTATCAAAGTCATCTTAATGGTGCCTTCTTTTACTGCATGTATACCCTTTTTATACTGACTTCATTCAATATTTGAAAATCATTTTACTGTATTACTTATTATTTAAATTTCACCTTTCCATGTGTTGTTAAGATTCTCTCTTATTAAATTTTGTTTTTTCATACCTTCCATATGACTTTATGAAATTTAACAAAAAAAAATTGAATTTTTTTTTATTTTGAAATTTTGAAATTTAATTTTAAACTTTTAACTTTTTTGATATATAATTTGCTTACATTTTATTTATTTTTACTCCTTGCTTAACACGTTCATAACTTTTACTTTAAATAAAATTATTTCATCTTTTTAAACAAACTCAAGCCTTTAATTTCTTGTCTGAAAACCCTTTATTTACTTAATTGAAAATTTTTATTTTATATTTTTAACAATTGAAATCCTTTCCATTTATTATTTATATATCCTTTTTGAACGCGGATTTATTTACTCACCGTATCTATAAAATTTATCATATTTATGTATTTCAATTTATTTTAATCCTTATGAATTTGAATACCTGACATTTATAACCATTTATAACGCTTGATTGCTTATCATTCTATCTCACACATCATTATCTAATTATTACTTATCTTGACATTTAATTAACTGCGGCTAACCCCTTTATCGCGTAATACATATTATCATTTATTTATTTACCAATATGACATTTATTTGATCCAAATTTATTTTATTTATTAAAAATATTTCGCAACACTTTATTTAGAATATCCATTTCATAAATTTTTTCATTTTTAAAATACCTAATCAGAATTTCATGACAAAATAACAGAGTATCTATTTTTTTTTACGCAGATTACCGTTTGTTTACTAAAACTTCCGGTTGCTACAGTGTCTCATCGATAACTTTAATGTTTTTATTTACATTCCCCACTAACATCTGAGTGCCCTATTATTTAACATATTCATTTATTCATTCCGTATTTATTTATATTCATTATATATGTATTTCACATTTATGTATTATCGTACCATTTTCCTCAACAATACCTACATTTTATTTTCATTTCCATATTTATTTACATTTTTTTTTCATATCCAAATTTATTTATACACACATGATTATCGTAACCTTTCCTTACGTTATAAATAAAAAACAAACATGCTTTATTTCGCACTCAAAATTTTTCAATTATTTTTTTATTTCAACCCTTTTTTAACTCCTGTGAATTTATTCATTTATTCACTAAACAAAACTTTAACTAAATTTAATTCCTTCATCCTGTCACTTTAGGATTAATTTAGTTATTTAAATTGCTTATGCAATTTATATATTCATGAAACATTTATTTATCTAATCATTTTCAATGCATTTTTCACATTTGAACATTCCTACACGAGATATCGTGTCCTAGATTGCTTTATTGCAACGGGCGATTTACAGCTGTTTTTACTATTCATAGTTTAATATTTTAAATTCAAATTGATTTAAAATCTTCAATTATTTATGCCTTTGTTTACTTTTGGACATAAAATTTATACCATCTATGACTAATCTTTAATATTCTCTCTTTCAGCTCATTACTTATTTTTTTACTTTACTTAAACCTGTCATTCAATTTTTAGGTCTCAAGACTCTTCCCTCAAAAGACCTAAGATTTTTCCTGCCTTCCTTTGAAGACAAATTGAAGTGAATGGACTTGCCTTTAAATACAAAGACCTAGCCTGGATTTGTCTCCAGACCTTTTATCTACCCAATTCGGTAACTTATTTTAATTTTACCTTTCATATTTGTAGATTTATTTGCAAAAATTAATCTCTGCAAAATTTTCTTATCACATGTCATATTTTGAGTTACATTATAAATTAAATATAATATTATTTTTGAAAAAGAACCATTTGTACAATTATTATCAATTTTTGTAAATTTCATACCATGTTCCTCTTTTAAACCATTCCATGATTATTCCTTTTCTCCTTAGAAATTCATACCATTTCCATTCTTAAACAATTCCTTCCTTATTGCTTTTTTTTAATTCATATCTTTATTCATTTTTTCATTTTTAAAATTTTTTCCATTCCAGATCATTTTTCCTTTAAATCATTTTTGATTTGTTATTCTCTTATCTCTCTGTCATTTTACAATTCTTTGAAAACCAATCATCAGCAAATTTTGAATTCTTAAAATTTCTTGATTCCTTGAAACAATTTTGACCAAGCCTTCTCTCCCCATCTTCATAAATGTTTTCATTCCATTTGTGTTATAAATATGTATTTCATTTAGTAACTCTAATTTCTGCCTAGCATACTCTTTATATTTGCTTTGACTTTCAATTATTTCTGAATCTACTTTTATAATATCATTACCTTCATTATCATTGTGATTAACATCCCTTATTATTTTCATTTTGAACATTTTAACAAACATTTGAATTTCGTATTTCTTGAAAATTATTATTTTCATCAATCAAATCATCCATTATTTTATTTTCAAGTGAATTTTGCATATCATTATCATGATTTCCATTTTCATTTTCATTTTGAATATGTTGAAAATTAAAATTTTGATTTTTCCTTTCCAAAACTTCCATTATTCTATTGTCCTCTGAAATTTGAATATTTTCCTCAGTATGACTTTTAGTTGTATTTTGACCACCTTCAAAATTGACATTTTGACTAACCAGAACATCCGTTTTTTTATTTTCAAGTAATTTTTGAGTATTTGCATTATCATGACTTTGACTTTCGTTTTGCATTTTCTGACCATTAAGATTTTGACTTTTATTTTCCAAAACATCCCTTATTTTAATTTCAAGTAATTTTTGAGTATTTCCATTATCATGACTTTGACTTTGCATTTCTTCAAACCTTTTATTTTCATTTGCATTATGTACCCTTTGAATTTTAACATTTTCATTTTGCATAATTTTATGATCATTATTTTCAAAAATTTTATCACTTTTTTGATTTTGCATAAATTTGATATCCGTATTTTCGCTTCCATGCTGAATATTTTCATTCATATTTTGAACATTTTCAATATGTACACTTTGTACAGTATAAAATTTTTTTAATTGAATCTCAATTATTTCACCGTTACCGTTATATTTACTTTCACTTTGTACTTTTTGTGCTATATGACATTTTTTTGCGTGAATATCATCGATTTCACTGTTCATATCTTTTTTTTCCATCAATTCTTCCGCACTTTGTACATTTTGTTCGATATAACATTGGGTAGCGTGAATTTTAATTAGTTCATCTTTCATGTTATATTTATTTCTAATGGTTAATATATTTGCTTTTCCAAGTTCAATTATTCGAAACGGTCCCTGAAATCTATCTTGAAACATTTTGGGTTTTTTTTCTTCTTTCAAAAATACGGTATCTCCGATTTGCATTTCTTCATTAGTAATTTTTTTGAAATTTTTAATGACTCCTACTCGCATATTTTTATTAAATGTAATTTTAACCTTCTTTTGATTACTAATTACAATATCAATTTTTTAATTTTTTATTGCAGTTCGAATTGCACCAAATGGAAAGAGTAATTTCGCGTGTTTTGTGGGGATAAAGTTAACTTCCTTATCCTGAATTTCCTGACTTATGTCGAATTGTTCTGCAATCAACTGATTTGAATGAAATCCTACGTGTGAGTCCATAGACCTGGACGTCAAGATTTGACTCTTCATTAACACATTCTTTTTCAGCAAAATCATTAATCTTTTCATTTCACTTTATGTGTGAGTCCTGTAAAGGAATTCATTAATCACTATTAAAAGATTAGACTATTTAAACTTAAACAATATAATTTATTAACAACATCAATTTATCAATAACACCAATTTTCATAAATATCAATTTTCAATTATTATCAATTTTCATTTAATTATTTTAGCAAGGGGAGATATGCGACAAGAAATATTAGTTTTACCGTTGTTGTCTAGGACCTGTTATTATGAGCACTTCTGTTATTATGTTTAATCTTGGGCTTATCATCATTCTGAGGCTTGCATCAGTCTTATTGCTGAAAGTACTGCCACAACTCTCTGGTGTGTGGCTCGCATCTCGTACTTATAATGCACTCGCACATAGATCACCTCTACGGAGCACTCTACAAATCTGTTGGATTTATATGCTGCATCTGATTTCGTCTTCAACTGCACTCTTTTCGTCCATAACTGCTACTCGTTGTCTTTCGTCTGCTACTCTTTAACTCTTTTCGTATATGACTGAGCTGTGGTTCCTTCGGCGGTGGGGGTTTGAGGGATAGCTCCGCCCTTCTTCCCCTTGGCGTTCATTGGTTCCTCTGAACCCAATGGCATCACTGCACATTTATCAAGGCCCCTCTCAGCCCCTCTGGCCTGGCACACCTAAATTTATAGTATTATGACCTTAAATTTCACGTTGTCGTAAACCCTGGTGCCAGCCAGACTAGCGCTTTCTTTGCCGTTCAGGCCACCATAAATAATCAAATAAAAATGTCTCATGTGAGAACATATTCTGGTCTCACAGTATAGAGAAAGTGTTGTTTCACGAAAATTTTCAAATTCGAGATTTTGATGCCAAAATACGTTTTAAGACCACCTGAACACGTTTTGATTAGTTTTGGAGTGCTGTTTGCCTGTTTGATGTCTGCGGTTAATTTATTTTGTACACAATAGCTTCCAAAAATATTTACTTAAAATTTTGCAACCGGTTTTATTATCAAAAAATCTAGAACTAGACAGAATTTTCTCAAATTCGATCTAAAACTTGAATTTTATTCGAAATTTTTTTCTTTTTACTTTCCCTGCAATACATGGTAATGTATAGGGAAAGTATTGGAATCATGTCGAAAATCACAACTCGAATTTTCGACGGATCTACACGTTTCGAGACCTCTATATACGAAAAAACTATTTTTAGCGTGACGTCTGTGTGTGTGTGTCTCTCTGTGTGTCTGTATGTGTGTCTGTCTGTGTGTCTGTGCAATGTATGTATCCACTCTAACTCAAAATCTAAGGCACCGAATTTCATAAAATTTGGTATGTAAGACCCTTGGGTGTGACCCTGATGCTGATTAGTTTTTGGTATAATTCGGAAAAACAGAACCCGCCTTTTTTTGCGAAATGGCCCGCAAAAATCTCATATATTCACTCTATCTGAAATACAAATTGACCAAATTTCACAAAATTTGGTAGATAAATCACATGTGGGATATTCTGCTTCTGATTAGATTTTGATACGGTTCGGAAAAGAACATCCTGCCATTTTTTACGCAATGGCCCACAAAAATCGCCAATATAAAAAAAAATACTCTGTATGTTCAAATGTATCAATTAAATGCTTGTTTAATACGTAATTTTTTACGAGGAAAAGAATAAGAACAACTACATTACGCTGGGACTAACCGTTCTCGAGATATATGAGATTTTTCGCATTTTTTTATGCCACCTTTGGGAAAATATCCAATTACAAAATACAAGCAGAATTTGAATTAAAGATGCAAATTTAGTGTCATTTTGTGCAATTAAACTCAATTTAATGAGTTCTTAAAGAAATAAAGAAAAAATGAATTTGAGTTTGCAGGGAAAGTCATGTGCATTTTTTTAATATGGCAGCATAGGACAAAGTTTGGCATAATCTTGCATAAAATGGATTATTTATGGCTCACTGATCGCGAAACTGAATTGTTTAATTCATAATTGTGAAAAATAGCCACAATACAACTTGTTTTTGTTTGTGACGTCTTTAGCACCCCCTTGGGGGGAAGTTACACCCGGGAGGAGTGCATTGTTAAGTATTACATTAATCGAAGGATTTTTTTTCAAGCCCTTTAAAGTGAAGGGTAACATTCTACAGGGTGTCCCAAAAAGATTGAAACGCGCTTTAATTATTTACCTATTGAAGATAAGTGGGCAATGTAAATTGCAAAAACGTTAAAAGTAAGGTAGGAAATAAGACTGCGTTAATGAAATAGTCCTCCCATTCATTTTCAAAAATTTACACTTTTTAAATTTTTATACGACCCCCTTAGACAAATTTGGTCAATCAGTAAATTTTTATTTTTAATGCCACAATATCATTAAAAATACCGCATATCTGTATCTGTAAAATCAACTGAATTATGATAAATTAAAAATGTGACTTATGCCGCATTTCCGTACCATGTTAAGGGCTGTTTCGTCAGTGAAAATAGGGATCATAAACAAATTGACGATGGAAATTGTTTAGAGCAAAAATATGCTAATATGTGTCAAAATTGTTTATCACAAATGCGTCTAAATAAAGCATTACGCACACAGAGATCATATAAAGCAGTAGCGCTCAATACGCGGTTGGGTATCTTATGTATTATCATCCAGTTTTAGCTTTTTCTGTGATATGTCACAAATTAAAATTTTTAATTTGATATATGGTCCCCATTCACAATGTTCAATTTTCAATTAAATGTAACTCACTCAATTTTAAAGATACAGATATGCGCTTTTTAACACTTTACAACAAAGTTGAAAAGTGTTTATGACTTTGTTCATTCTGTCTGTCTGTCTGTCTCTCTGGCCGTTAGCACGATAACTGCCGTAAAATTGACTTAATCAAAATGAAATTTTAGTATGTTGTTCAGACGGTCTGTAGGACCTATGGGAATATAAATCAATAATATCACATAATTAGTTTTGGATTGAACCCGGGTTGAAAAAATGAAATACATTGAGCCCTATGGGATCTAATTTTTCAAACATTTTTGAAGCGGATTTAAAATTCACAAATTGCTTCGAAAATTTTAGGTAACATTCAAATTGTTCCGTAAAATATATAACAAAAAATTCAGCGAAAAATATTCAGTAGTTTTTAAAATAAAAATTAAAATAATAATAACACATCTTACATGAAGCAATCACGTGACCATGATATGAAACGATCACGTGACCAACTTCAAAATATAATACGGCATCCATCTTGTCTCAAAATCGTGATTTTTAAAGTTCTTTTTAATTGATATTGAGTATTGTATCCCTCCTAAAACTACTTTATTTTTGCTTAAATTCTGTGCATCTACATACTGAATCAACTCAATTACAATATATTTGAGCTTAAATTCTCATCCAAATTGGATTATTTCTACAACGAAGCCTATTTTTCACCTATGTAAAACGTAAACAGCAAAATATGCAGAATGAGTTGTATTAGAATTGCTGTATTTCCATTACACAAAATCATTTAGTTCATGGATTCTGCATAGCTGATATGAATGAAATATTCACTGATTTTACAAAGAGATGGACGATTTGTTTGATGAAATTTTAAGCATTGAGTTTAATTACTTGTAGCTCCATGGTCTTAATTTTTAAATAAAATAAATTATTATAGTACTGTGATGAATGACATGAATGGGAAATTATTTATGAATGAAATGTTGCTTTTATAGAGAGAGCCAGGCGTGTTATTTTTTCTATGACATCATTTGAGTGAATTTCAGTTGTTCAATATAATAAATTATCGTAGTATTATGATAATTCTAAAATTATTACCGAGGAATGTATCACATTTTAGAGATGTTTAAAAAATTAGGCAATTTGTATTTCAATGCCGCCGTTTGAATGAAGTTCATTTTTTTCGATGAAGGTTTAAGTTTTCAAATATAATAAATTAATGTAGTATTGTGATAAGTTTTAAAATATTACCGAGGAATGTATTGCATTTTAGAGATGTTTAAATAAAATTGCATTGAAGTTGGAAAGTGTTTCATAATCAATGCTTTAAGCATGATTGATCATTCTTGTTTTTTAATGATCTTGTTGCATTAAAAATAAAAATTATCTGATTGACCAAATTTGTCTAAGGGGGTCGTATAAAAATTTAAAAAGTGTAACTTTTTGAAAATTAATGGGAGGACTATTTCATTAATGCAGTCTCATTTTCTGTCATAATTTCGATATTTTTACAATTTATATTGCCCACTTATCTCCAACAGGTAAAATTAAAGAGCATTGTAATCTTTTTGGGACACCCTGTATAGTTGTAATAATTAAAACATACGATACCCATTTTTCTTTTAAATTCCTTTTAAAATTCTTTTAAAATTTGAAAAAAAAAACGTTTTCCTTGTAAAATTTGAAAACAAAAATGAGTTCTGGTATGAGATAGTCGAGTTGAACCAGACTGCAGTTAATTTTAAACTGAATCTGCATATGCCCAAAATTTAGTTCTCTTTCATAGAATCTTCAATGAGTGATAGAAGTTCGTTTTCATCTTTTCCATGCGCCACAGTTGTGTAAGGGAGAACATTGAAAATATTTTTTTTCATAATTTATTATTTCTTCACTGCTTCGAACTTCCTTGTAGAAGAGATTTATTTCAAAATGTCGGGTTTAATTAAGCGCAGCACTGTCACTTTTAATGCCAAAGGAAAGCAATGGTGTCGTATAGTAAGTCCATTAATATAAAAGTAAAAATTCTGATGTAGGCATCATAGGCGGCACCACGGGGTGTGCTAGGGGTGCTTCAGCATCTCTATTACAATTTGCGCAAACACTCTTATTTACTTAACAACTGCCCATTATTCCTACAATTTCCAGTTTCTCTCTCATTTTTTTAAGTCGTTATTTTATTTTTTTTACGGCATTATAAATCTGAGATCAGATATTTGTAGAGATTCTGTCTAGAGCCAGTTTCATTCATATATATATATATATATATATATATATATATAAGGAGCAGTCAAAAGAAAACGAGACAGACTATATAAGGGGCCTGGCGCGGAAGTTGGTAACGCAGGTAGGGTTGTGTATAGAAGCGCCCTCTATTGGGTATCACGAAGGAACAGCTCGAACGTTAAGTTCCATGTCATTCGTCTGTTAGACGTGCTCGAAGTGAGGTTAGCGAGTCGTGTGTGCATCCGACATCAATATAGAGGCTGGGAAAGAGGAACAGCGTGCTGTAGTGCATTTTTTGACTGCGGAAGGAGAGTCAGGAAGTGAAATTCTTACCCGAATGTCTGCTGCGTATGGCGAATACAGTATGTCACATGCACGTGTGTTTGAGTGGACTAAATGATATCAAGACGGTCGGGTGTTATTGAAAGACAACAGTCGGCCAGGACAGGCTCATTCTGTCATTGCTGCGGTGGGTGCTGCCGTTAGAAATGGCGGACGATGGAAGACATTCAGCTCGTGTTCGGCATTAGTCACGGAACCGCTCACGCCATCTTGGCAGAGCATCTGAAGTTCCGGAAAATCTGTGAGCAGTGGGTTCCCCACAGCCTGACGGAGGATCAGAAATTGAACAGAATATCGACATCACTGCAGCACCTGGAACGGTATCACGATTAAGAATATCGTTTCCTGTCCCGTATTGCCGTAAGAAAGACATTCTTGACCGTCAATTTGCCTCGAACGAAGAGGTGCATGCCTGGGTACAATCATGGTTCCGTAGGCAACCAAAAACATTCTTCCATGAAGGCATTGACCATCTTGTCTCACAGTGGGACAAATGCTTTAACAGTTATGGCGATTACTTTTGTAAGAATAAACAGGTTACGTACTTTTTTTTCCATCTGTCTCGTTTTCATTTGACTGCCCCTTATATATACAGGGTATCCCAAAAACTTTGATCTCGGCATTTATTCCTTAAGTATTGATCTTAGATATATATAAAAATTAAAAAGTTGCATAAAAAAGAGTACATAAATTTTATGAAATCGATTAACATTTTCAAGGGAATTAAATTTTAAGAAATACAAAATTTAAATTTTTATGCGGGCCCCGTGCAAAAACATTTCCAATGAGTATAATGTGTCCAATACACTAATAATGTGGTGTACAAAATTTCAGCATTTTCTCATAAAAAATGCCAGAGATATGAAAAGACAAATATGCTGACTTAAACCACTTTTCGATGCATCGACATGAGTTCTCAGAGGAGAAAAATCATGTCGGCAGATTGCGTTTCAGGGATCATACACAGATTACAAAATAAAACAATGATTGCTTAAATAGATAATAATTTTCCTATTTATTGGTACAAAAATATATACACTGTGTAGAAATAATAACTTAACACAGATTACAAAGCTTGTTCAAAATGTTTTCCATCCATGCCAAAGAACAATTAAATGTAAGAGGCAAGTGTTATTTGCCTATGATGCATTTCTGCCTTGCGCCATGTGCACTCTTGCTGTAAACATTTATATTTTAATTTGGGATTAATCCCTCACCAAATTTGTTTAAACATATCTCTGGGACTTTTTATGATAAAATGCTGAAATTTTGTACATCACCTTAAATGTATGGGACACATTTTACTCATTGGAAATGTTTTTGTACGGGGGCCGTATAAAAATTTAAATTTTGTATTTCTTTAAATTATATCCCCTGAAAATGTTTATCGATTTCATAAAATTCTGTACCCTTTTTTACGCAACTTTGTAATTTATTATATATGTATAAGATTAATATTTAAGGAATAAAAACCGAGGTCAATGTTTTTTGGGACATTGCCCACAGTATATATGATATATTGTAATATATATATGGTATATCATAATATATATATATGATAATATATATATAATACATCATAATATATGACAGGAACATAGCCAAAGGCCTACTGGGACATTTGAATGCCCCCCCCCCCCCCCCAAAAAAAAAGTTTTTTATGGACTACGTGCCTGATATATAGTTTTATATTCGATGCATAGCAACTCCAATTGTGAAAGCTTGGCGGCGCCTATAGTGGCCAGCACATGACTTTCGCTATATAATTCAATGCATTTAATACTTCCATAGTAAAAAAATGCTATATAAGCTCCTCAGCTCTATATTTTCAACATCGAATTATACATTTAGTGATTTTTTGCATGACAACATGTAACATTGTTTCGGAGTACCCAAATTAACTTATATTTCGCGCAATTCTAAATTGACGATTATCAATATTAATGGCATTCTCAATAAACAATGTTATCCATTAATTAAAATATATTAACAATTCATTTATAAATTTGGCGTAATTTTCGTTCATTTAGTGTCAATGTTGCAATTTTATCAGATTTTAGTCAATTTAGGACAGATAATTGCCAATTTGGTGATATTTTGCTAAATTAGTTTATAAAGTTGCCGAAGTTATAGCCAAGCGTTATAGATAAATGGGGATAAGACCTTTTCTTATATATAAGTGACTACTGACGAATTGTTAAATATCAAAACACAAAACTATTACTTTTAAGTATCTCCTCTAGTGAATGAAACGAACGAGATGCAGGATATAAAGTTATCAAATTTATCGTATAGTATTACATATGAAAATTGATCATATTTCACAACAGTTACTACGTTTTGAATTATATGTGATTTTTTTTATACATTTATTTGAAAAAATGCAATATTTCGAGAACAGTTCATGTTAGCTGTTTAATGATTATGTCATTCATTTTCCAATGAAGAATTACGTCAGAAATTATTACTTTGGTAGCATTATGGAACGTTCTGTTTTTTTAATAATTTTTTTAAAATTTCATTCGAAAATTAAGGGAGGTCTTCCGAACATTCGATTGCGTTTAAAATAAATAGAGTTTCAGCGTTCACCGATTGTAATATTTATAACAAATTTCATTCGAAACGCTCTATTCGTTCATGAGATATCGCATACACACAAACACAAATACACACACATACACATATACACACACACTCACATACACACACAGACACACACACACACACACACATACATCGACACACATACATACACTCACACACACACATATAAACACACACACACATAAAAAAACACACACACAAACACAAAGAGAGAGAGAGAGAGAAAGGAAGAAACACAAGGAGGATATACATCATCTTTTATTATGTAAGATTGAAAAACGGTTATAAAGTTTTAACCGATCTACACGTTTTGGGGCCTCTAGAATACGATAAAACTATTATAGCGTGACGTCCGTGTGTATGTCTGTGTGTGTGTCTATGTGTCTATCTGTGTGTCTGTCTGTGCAGTGTATATATCCACTTTAACTCAAATACTAATGTATCAAATTTTATAAGATTTTTTAGGTAAGTCTCTTGTATGTAACCCTTGTGCTGATTGGAATTTGATACGATTCGAGATAAAATAACCTGACTTTTTTTACGACATGACCAGAAAAGTTCTCATGTATCCACTAAAAATCTAATTGACCAAGTTTTATATAATTTGCTTTATAAGTCACTTGTGGAATACTCTGGTGCTGATTAGATTTTGTACGATTTGGAAAATAAAGACCTTTCTTTTTTACAAAATGGCCCTCAAAAACTGCAAAAATATAAAATAAAAGACTAAGTATGCTCAAATGCAATAATTATATTCTTGTTTTATACGTAATTTTTAACGAGGAAAAAAAAATAAGACCAACCCCATTACTCTAACATTAACCGTCCTTGAGATATTTTATTTTTCTCGCATTTTTGTTACATCGACTTTGAAAAAATGTGCAGTTACCAATAAAAAATAAAAATTGAACTAAAAGTGCAAATTTAGTGTTATTAAGTACAATTAATTTAAATAATTCAATTTAATGAATTACTATAGAAATAAAGAGAAAATGAATTTCAGTCTGTAGGGAAAGTCATGTGCTGCCTACCTCAGATTTTATTCTATCTAATTTTTTTTTAATCTTCACCCGACGGTCTTTTAAAGCTACTTTATAAATATTATTAAAATTTTAATATGATGCATACGTTTCATACAAATATATATTTTTTACATTTTATATTAAAATCACAAAAATATCTTATTTATAACACATCGTAAATTTAATCTCGAAGTGAGGGGGGTGGTCATGACATATCATCCGAGTTTCTTCACCTTAGCGTCATGCATTGCCTCTGGATAAGTCAAATTTATGATTAGAATGCAGAATCGAATGTCATCTTTAACACCCTCACGCGCTTCTTAAAAGCTCGATTCTTGCATTTCAATTTTATTACAATAAACAAAGATTGGGGAAAAAATGTTTTTAAATTATTCAAATGGTGTTACGCATTCAGATTGTTTGAGACGTGATTTTTGCATTAACGCACACGCAGGGAATATAAAGTCGTTGTTTGAACGAAGTCCGTGAAAATAAGGTAACCTGTATTAAAGGCAGAAGGGATTACCCGGTTATTTATGTGGTATCTATTTATCAGCTTCCATTTGTAGGTTATTTCTCTCATATTTCGTAGCGATTTTAAATAAATGGTCAAATTATTATGCCATTTTAGTAATGTAACGTCTTTGTTTGAACGAAGTCCATGAGGGTGAGGTAACTTATGTTGAGAGGAGAGGGGATTACCCAGTTATTTAAGTGGCACCCATTTATGAACTTCCATTCATAGGATAATTTGGCCATTTCTTTCAGATTTCGAGGCGATATTAAATAAATGGTAAAATTATTATGCCGTTTTGGTAGTATATCGTCTTTGTTTGAACGAATTCCATAAGGATAAGGTAACTTATATTGAGAGCAGAGGGATTACCTGGTTACTTAAATAGTATCCATTTATGATTTCACATTTATAGGCTAGTTTGTCTATTTTTATCGTATTTCGTGGCGATATTAAATAAATGGTCAAATTATTATTCCATTTTGGTAATATATGGTATTTGTTCGCAATATATAGTCTTTGTTTGAAGCTCATGAGGATAAGGTAACTTATATTGAGAGCAAAGGGGATTATCCAGTTATTTAAATGGCATCCATTTATGATATTCCATTCATAGGCTATTTTGGCTGTTTCATATTCCTTGGCGATATTAAAAAATCTGATGTGGGCAGCACATGACTTTCCTTATATAATGCAATGAATTTACTACTTTTACAGCAAAAAAATATGATGTGGGCAACACATGACTTTTCTTATATTATGTAATGAATTTACTACTTCCACAGTAAAAAAATAGGTTTTTCTTATAGTAGATACTAATATTCTTTTCAAGATATTGAATTTTCGACAATTTGTCGTCATTTTCATTGATTTAGCGTCATTTTTATCCATTTGGCGAGATTTTCGTTAATTTGGCAACATTTAAAAAAGTCGCCAAGTTGGCGACATTCCGCCAAATTCGTCGCCAAAATCTCGCAAAGCGTTATGGACGAAGAAATAAGTTATTTGTACAGCAAATAAATGCCTATTGGCGTTCAAATATAAAGGTATTACTTAAAGTATCTTTTTTCATGAATGGAACGAGTTAGATCACGAGAATGATGTCACCCAATTTATCGCATGGTATTACATATGAAAAGTGAACATGTTTCTCCATAATAAATATTTATTTTTTATTTTATATGACTTTTTGACAATTTTTTTGAAAAATGAACAATATCTCGAGAACGGTTCATGTTAGCGTTCTAAAATTTATGTCAATCGTTTTCTAATGAAAAATTACATAAGAAATGTTTATTTGCGAAACTTTATTAACGGTTTTGATTTTTTGACGATTTTTTCAAAAGTTCATTCGAAAATTTAGGGGGTTTTAAATATTCGATTGCATATAAAAACAATAGGCTTCCAGTGTTTACGGATTGTGATGTTTGTACCAAATTGTGTTCGAATCCGTCCTTTCGTTCGTCAGTTATCGTCTCCACAGTCTCACTGACACACACACACAGACAGACATCACTTCAAAAATGTTCGATTCGTGATCAGGGATGCTTGAAACGTGCTCTCCCGTCGAAAACTCGAATTCGACCCCGTCGCAATACTTTCCTTATACTTCTTATACATTATGTATATAAGGAAAGTAATAAAAGGTCAAATTAATGTGCCCCTGGCCATTTTAATTAAAGTAGCTTTTCCGCAGAAAATGTTTATGTGATACTCAATTTAGAAGTAAAATATGTGATTCTGCTTTCAATAAAGTATACCAATCATTAAAGGAAGGAGTAATACCTAATTATACATAAAAGGGATTATTTATGGCTCAATAATCACAAAACTGAATAGTTTCAATCATTGTCATCAAAAATAGCCGCTGTGCACGTTTTGTGTTCGTGCCGTCATTGCCCCCTAAGGGGAGCAAATTACCCCCTCCAGGAGTACATTGTCAAGCATGGTATCATTCGAAAAATTTTGTCGAGGCCTTCAAAATGTATGGTAGCACGCTATAATTGTAATTATTTGGGCCAACGATAGCGATGTTTCTGAATTTTACTTAAAAATTTAGAAAACAAAAACCACAAGCTACTTAATAATGGATTATATGAGAAATTCGAGTTAGGCTAACTCCAGTTAATTTTTTAAATGTCAAGTGTCCAAAATGACAATTATTAAATATTCGTATTAGTTTGCTTGATAAAAATATCTTGCAAAAGAAGCATATTGCTTATTAGCTTGCTTGATGAAAACATCTTATAAATAAAGTATATTGCATTACAAAGTCTCTCTTCCTGATATCATGTTTATGTTGTCAAGATATCTTTGTGCAGGGTATAGCCACATTCTAGGTGTATTGTTCAGAGTGAATTATTTCCTTTTAATCAATCACTGATTACACTTTAATCCACAGAAAGGGTCAGGACAATGAATCAAAAAAATGAAAACAAGTTGGAGCGACAGAAGAGGAATTCAAAGACTTTTGTAGCTCTCTTTTAATGATTAGTTTCGAAGTGTCTTTCAATAACGGTTTCCAGACCAAAAGATTTCCAATAAATGAAATATATCTGATCCGTTGATAAAAATAAAATGTATTCTGAATATAAATAAATAAGAACATTCTTTGTTTCTCAAATAGTAAACATAATTAACGTTATATACAAATCATTTTGAGTCAAATGTTCTCAATAATTGATTTTCCCTACAAACTGATTAATCTCCATTTTGAGTCAAAAGGAAAACAAATTTCTGAAGAATGTGTATCAGATGGAGTTAGGGAGAAGGAGATAAAGCTGCTAAGATTAAAATGCTTGAAAATGCAATAACGCTTTGAAAATTATAACTAGGTGCCGCTAAGTGTTAGCAAAGCGTCCTTTGTTTCCATTTGATGCAATAGAGAAGCATATTATTGAGTTTTAGAACAATATTTGATTATTTTAGAATTAAGATTACCTAATTATCAGTGTAGAAAGCCCAGACCACACGACCAACCCGAAGGCTTATGGTTGACCCAATTATCAGTGTAATTATTCAGAATTTTTTCACAGTTGTAGGACACAGTTTAGAACATGGAATTAGAAAGAAGGAGATAAAACTCCTATGCTTGAAAATAACTGCTTTGAGAATTATAATTAGATATCACTAATGGTAATATAGCTACTATTGTTAGTTGACACAATAGAAAAGCATAGTATTTAGTACATAATTTCTGATTATTTTTAATCAATAATTTAATTATGAGTTCAATATATTATTTTTAATTGCTTTTAAATTAAGAGCTTAATTAACTAAATATGAATTTAACTAACCAGAATTTTTTCATAGTTGTAGAATAGAGTACAAAATATAGGGAGATAAAAATAATTTTGAATAAGTAGGAATATTCTTTATTGTGTCTGTTTTACTTTGCATTGAGCTAATAATTTATTTCTACAAAACTGACAGATTAAATAAATATTTTAAGCCTTTCGTCATAGAAATAAATACAACATAGGAGTGCTTATCTTATCGCCCAGAGTAATTGTCGCAAATGATATTGGCAGTTTCTCAGTATGCAGTTTTAACTCCCATTGAGTAACCATTCAAAATTCTCCTACTTTTGATGTAATACGAAATGTATGTACCTTTTATGTGACACAATTAAGCTCATTTAATGATCTTCTTGTTAAAGAAATTATCTTACAGTAAAGCGTAATTATCCATGTATTCGTTATGCAGTGATACATTTGTTAATATAACGCAATTCTTGATGATAAACTTTTCGGTAATTTGATCAAGAAACTTTTGACATTTTGGCAAATTAGGTTTCCCTTGTTCATTACAGAGCTGGGTTGTGAACCCGCGAATAACACTCCAAATTCATCTTTACAGTGAGGATCTACATAATTCATCTGAAAAGTAAACTATTGGTTATTGATTTGGTTTTTTAAATTATAATATTTATTTGGTAGCAAGCACTTTGTCGCTCACTTTTGACGATTAGTTTCAAAGTGTTCAATAATGGTTTCCAGGTCTATAGATTTCCAATAAATAAAATATATCTGATCCCCTTATAAAATCAAAATGCATTCTGTATATAAATAAATAAAAACAAAGGTTATAAAAAGTAACATCTACAAATAACATTTTTATAAACAACTCATTTAAGCTTTCTATAGCCTCCCAAGTACCTCTTGTAACGATTGAGCACCGCCAGGCCCAAACTCCGGTCCTAGTGCTTACAAGACCGACATTATACGTTTAGAGCAAAAGCTAGCTTACTCTCCGAACTTATAATTCGGGTACAGGTTCCAAGCATCTTCGATGGATGCCTTTGGCAGGAGCAGAGTTGGCAGCTGCCACACTCTCATATATGAGTACACATTTACGTAACACTATTAAAACTTCTCATCTTTAATGATTTTTCTGAAATTTTATTAGAAAATTTTGGGGTATTCCGAACATTCGATTGCACTCAAAACCAATAGGGTTTCAGCATTCACTGTTTGTAATATTTGTTTCCAAATTCGATTGAGCTTTAAATCAATAGGGGTTACAGTATTCACTGAATGTAATATTTGTATTCAATTTCGATTGCACTTAAATTCAATAGGGGTTCCAGTATTCACTGATTGTAATACTGTTATTCAATTTCGATTGCGCTTAAAATCAATAGGGGTTCCAGTATGCACTGTTTGTGATATTTGTATCAAATTTCTGTCAAAACGTTCCATTCATTTGTGATATATCGCATTCACAGACTCACAGATACACACATACACATAGGCATCACCACAAAAACGTTCGATTCGAGTTCAGGAATGCTTGAAAAGTACCCTTTCTTCGAAAGCTCGAATTCGAATTTGCAGCATGGGGAAAATAATTTAAGGGTCAATTGCGTTTGATAAATAATCTCTATAATGTATTGAAAGTTTATAGTTTGTAACATACTACAGTCAATTACTACAGTCAGTTTGTACATAGTTTGTAACTGCAGTCAAAATATTTTTATCGCAATTTCAATTTCAAAGAACTGAAAAAACCAAAATTTAAAAAAATCAAATTGAAATCAAACTTTAAAATCACAAAAACATTATACTCAGACTGAATTATTATTTCAGAACACTTTTTTACAATAAAATGAGAAATTATATTCCAACATTTTTCAATAAAATGGAAAAGTAATTATCTTCCTCTTATAGATAAATTAATTATACTATAAATTCATTATATTCTAATTATATTCTTTTATTGATTATATCCTTATATTCTTCTGAAAAGAATATGCCAGAACTCAAAATCAGATGCATCTGAGTCAGAAATGTTGAATTGAAATGCATTGTAACTAACACCGGGCTGATTTGTTCCCATATGACTTTAAAACAATGTATTCCATGCGAAATAAAATATTTTTGATCTCTCCTCGAGAAACAAATGCATTCTGGGAATATTACTTTGAAAAGGTTTGGAATTTTTGCAACAATGAACACAGCGCTTTCTGCAAAATATTTTGAGATGCAAGGGGGGAATAGAACGGAACAAAATGTGGCAAAATGAATAGTATTATTATTAAAACTTCTCTAAATGCAGTATAATGTATAGGGAAAATATTGTGACGGGGTCAAAATCGAAAATATAGTTGTCGATGGAACAGCACGTTTCAAGCATCCCTGAACTCCAACTGAGGGAAAGTGTGTGTGTGAGTTTGTGGATGCGATATCTCACGATCGAAAGGAGCATTTTGAACGATTAATATAACAATCTATGAATACTGGTACCATGTTGTTTATAAACGCAATCGGATAATCGGAAGACACCGAAATTTTCTTATAAAATGCATATTGAATTTCCGAAGGAATTAGGTATATTCAGTTTTGTAGGGAATTCCATAGGAAAGGATTTTAATACAGATAAATACCTCGTGCTATATCATTACGTTATCATAAATAGCCAGTTTTTCAAGCCTAGACAATTTTGTAGCCGAATTTTAATGTAATTCTGGAGCAAGTAGACATTTAAGTCCATCTGAAGGAACTTCTGGCTCTGAACATCAGGAGACACTGCTTGTGAGTGTCTGAGTGTGTGCATATATATGTTTGTGTGCGTGCGTGTTGTTAGTATCTGTGTGTTCGCTTTTATGTGTGTCCTTGGGAACTGGAACCCCGTTGATTTTAAACAGGATCAAACGTTTGGTAGATCCCAAAATTTCCGAAAGAATTTTAGAAAAATCATATAAAATCAGGAAATATAATAATGTTGAATAAATAATCATTTTATACGTAATTGTTTAATCCAAAATTAATGATACTAACTTTCGAACGCTAGCATGAAACGTTCTTGAGATTTTACACGTTTTTTTAAATAAATGAATCGAAAGCATTACATAAGCATGGACAGATGTATCATCGAATATCACTTGGCGATCATGGCTACTAATTTAGTGAAATATCGCCAACGTGACGACATTTTTATGTAATGCCAACTTGACGAAAATATCTCTAAATTTTTAAATGATACTATGGCTGCAAAAATGACACCAAATAGACGAATTAAAAATCAACGTATTTTATGTAAAATAATATATTGTTTAGCAGATATTAGCAATATTTCCAATTGTGTAGTTATATTTTCACGGAAAATAAGTCAATTTGGTACTTCAAAATAATTTTACATGTTGTCATTCAGAAGAGCGCCCAATTTCAGTAAACTTTTTCAACGTTGAAAGCATTGTAATGTGGATGTTGTCCATCATTATTTCACATTGAAAGAAGTAAGGTGTTTACATTATCTTGAGAAAGTCATGTGCTGACCACATCATATTTTTCTACTAAAAATCGTCAGATTTAATGGATTATTTTAACAGTCCTTTCAAACATTATGCGTAACATGAACACTAACTTAGAATCACAGACCCATGCGATAAGGAACGCTTTGTAACTTAAAAGTAACCCACCCTGTACATCATTGGAAATTAAGAAATTTCTTTACTGATGTTGTTATCGTCCATTAAGTACTGAAGAACGACAATAAGCGTGAAACTTGGTTTATTCGATGGTAATCTTTGCACTCATTGTGTCATTACACGAAGGTTATAGTTATCGAACTGAATAATTGAACCACGAGCGAAGATTATATTTTAATTACTAGCCGCCTACGGCGACCAACCTTCGTCTGGTACAGTAACCAGAAAATGTGCAAATATCGATTTTTTACCAAAGCTGTGGGCGGACCCTGAGTGCCTAACAGGATGCTGTTCGTTTAAAAACTATCTCTAGCATGTAAAAATTTAAAAAATATCTAGCTTGTAATTTAAAAACTATCTAGCATGATACTGGACGTGGTTGGGCCCTGCAGGTCAACCAGGTGACTGTCAGAGTGAGGATGGATAGCTGTACCAGATGATGGTTGGTTGGCGTAGTTAGGCCAAATTGGCGCAGTCAAATAAAAAACAAGACAGATCAATCATGCTTAAAGCATTGATTATGAAACACTTTCCAACTTCAATGCAATTTTATTTAAAAAAGTCGAAAATGCAATACATTCCTCGGTAATATTTTAAAACTTATCACAATACTACATTGATTTATTATATTTGAAAACTTAAACCTTCATTGAAAAAAATGAACTTCATTCAAATAACGGCATTGAAATATAAATTGCCTGGTTTAAATATCCCTAAAATGCAATACATTCCACGGTAATATTTTTAAAACTATCATAATACTACGATAATTTATTATATTTGAAAACTTCATCGAAAACAACTGAAAAAATCTGATGTGGGCAACACATGACTTTTCTTAAATAATGTAATAAATTTACTACTTTTACAGTAAAAAAATAGGTTTTTCTTATAGTAGATACTAATATTCTTTCCAAGATATTGAATTTTCGACAATTAGTCGTCATTTTCATTGATTTAGAATCATTTTTATCCATTTGACGAGATTTTCATTAATTTGGCTACATTTCAAAAAAGTCACCAAGATGGCGAAATTCCGCCAAATTCGTCGCCAAATTCTCGCCAAGCGTTATGCACTAAGAAAAAAGTTATTCTTACAGCAGATAAATGACTAGTGGCGTTCAAATACAAAAGTATTATTCAAAGTATATTTTTTCATGAATGGAACGAGCTAGATCCACGAGAATGATGTCACTCAATTTATCGCATGGTATTACATATGAAAAGTGAACGCGTTTCTCAATAGGAATTTTTTTTTATGTGACTTTTTCATAATTTTTTTGGAAAATGTACAATATCTCGAGAACAGTTCATGTCAGCCTTCTAAAATTTATGCCAATCGTTTTCTAATGAAAAATTACATAAGACATGTCTATTTGCGTAACTTTATTAGCGGTTTTGATTTTTTGACGATTTTTTCAAAATTTCATCCGAAAATTTAGGGGGGTTCTGAACATTCGATTACGTATAAAAACAACAGGCTTCCAGTGTTTACGGATTGTGATTTTTGTACCAAATTTGGTTCGAATCGGTCCATTCGTTCGTCAGTTATCGTCTCCAAAGACTCACTGACACACAAACACACACATACTTTCACACACACACACACACACACACAGGCATCACTTCAAAAATGCTTGATTCGTAATCAGGGATGCTTGAAACGTGCTCTCCAGTCGAAAACTCGAATTCGAATTTTCGACCCCGTCACAAAACTTTCCTTATACATTATGAATATAAGGAAAGCAATAAATTCAAATGACATCATAGAAAAAATAACACGCCTGGATCTCTCTATAAAAGCAGGTTTTCATTCATAATTTTCTCCATTTCATTCATCACAATACTATAATAATTTATTTTATTTAACAATTAAGACCATGGAGCTACAATTCATAAACTTTATGCTTAAGACTTCATCGAAAAAAATCGTCCTTCTGTTTATAAAATCAATTAATATTTCATTCATATCAGCCATGCAGACTCCATGGACTGAATAATTTTGTGTTAAAGAAATACAGTAATTCTAATACAACTCATTCTACATATTTTGCTGTTTGCATTTTACATAGGTGAAAAATAAGCTTAGTTGTAGAAATAATCAAATTTGAATGAGAATTTAAACTCAAATATATTGTCATTGTGTTGTTACTTTCCTTATATACATAACGTATAAGAAAAGTATTGTGACGGGGTCGAAAATTCGAATTCGAGTTTTCGACGGGAGAGCACGTTTCAAGCATGCCTGATCACGAATCAAACATTTTTGAAGTGATGTATGTGTGTGTGTGTGTGTGTGTGTGTGTGTGAAAGTATGTGTGTGTGTGTCAGTGAGTCTGTGGAGACGATATCTCACGAAGAAATGGAGCGATTTGAACCAAATTTGGTACAAAATTCACAATCCGTAAACACTGGAAGCCTATTGTTTTTATGTGCAATCGAATGTTCAGAACCCCCCTAAACTTTCGAATGAAATTTTGAAAAAATCGTCAAACAATAAAAACCGCTAATAAAGTTACGCAAATAGACATTTCTTATGTAATTTTTCATTAGAAAACGATTGACATAAATTTAAGAACGCTAACATAAACCGTTCTCGAGATATCGCACATTTTTGAATAAAAATAACAAAAAATCATATAGAATAAAAAAAATAATTTCCTATTGAGAAACATGTTCACTTTTCATATGTAATACCATGCGATAAATTGGGTGACACCATTCTCGTAGATCTAGCTCGTTCCATTCAAGAAAAAAGATACTTTGAGTAATACTTTTGTATTTGATCGCCAATAGTCATTTATCTGCTGTAAGAATAACTTATTTCTTCGTCCATAACGCTTGGCGAGATTTTGGCGACGATTTTGGCGGAATGTCGCCAACTTGGCGACTTTTTGAAATGTTGCCAAATTAACGAAAATCTCGTCAAATGGATAAAAATGATGCTAAATCAATGAAAATGACGACTAATTGTCGAAAATTCAATATCATGGAAAGAATATTAGTTTCTACTATAAGAAAAACCTATTTTTTACAGTAAAAGTAGTAAATTCATTACATAATATAAGGAAAGTCATGTGTTGCCCACATCAGATTGTTTTTATACGCAATCGAATGTTCAAAACCCCCCCTAAATTTTCGAATGAAATTTTGAAAAATCCGTCAAAAAATCAAAACCACTAATAAAGTTACGCAAATAGACATTTCTTATGTAATTTGTCATTAGAAAAGGATTGGCATACATTTTAGAACGCTAACATGAACCGTTCTCGAGATATTGTACATTTTAAAAAAAAATCATCCAAAAGTCATATAAAATAAAAAAAAAAATTTCTATTGAGAAACATGTTCACTTTTCGTATGTAATACCATGCGATAAATTGAGTGACATCATTCTCGTGGATCTGGCTCGTTCCATTCATGAAAAAAGATATTTTAAGTAATACTTTTGTATTTGAACGCCAATAGTCATTTATCTGCTGTTAGAATAACTTATTTCTTCGTCCATAACGCTGGGCGAGATTTTGGCGACGAATTTGGCGAAATCTCGCCAACTTGGCGACTTTTTGAAATGCTGCCAAATTTAGAAAAATCTCGCCAAATGGATAAAATTGACGCCAAATCAATGAAAATGACGACTGATTGTCGAAAATTCAATATCTTGGAAAGAATATTAGTTTCTACTATAAGAAAAACCTATTTTTTTTACTGTAAAAGTAGTAAATTCATTACATTATATAAGGAAATTCATGTGTTGACCACATCAGATTTTTTTAGTATGTAGATGCACAGAATTTAAGCAAAAATAAAGTAGTTTTAGGACGGATACAACACTCAATATGAATTAAAAAGAACTTTAAAAAATCACGATTTTGAAACAAGATGGATGCCATATATCATTTTGAAGTGGGTCATGTGATCGTTTCATATCATGGTCACGTGATCCTTTCATATAAGATGTGTAATTATTATTTTAATTTTTATTTAAAAAACTAATGAATATATTTCGCTGATTTTTTTTTATATATTTTATGGAACAATTTGACTATTACCTAAAATTTTCGAAGCAATTTGTGAATTTTAAATCCGCTTGAAAAATGTTTGAAGAATTAGGTCCCATAGGACTCAATGTATTTCATTTTTTCAACCCGGGTTCAATCCAAATCTAACTGGGTGATATTATTCATTTATATTCCCATAGGTCCTACAGACCCCGTCTGAACAACATACTAAAATTTCATCTTGATTAAGTCATGTTTACGGCATTTATCGTGCTAACGGACAGACAGACAGACAGACAGACAGAATGAACAAAGTCATAAACACTTTTCAACTTTTTTGTAAAGTGTTAAAAACATAAAAAATATTTGATGAACATGAGAACATAATTGGGCAAGAAATAAAATATGAAAAAAAAATGCAATTTAACATTTATATCATGTGTTTAAATCTTGTAATTGTGATCATATGTTTTGAATTGTAAAAATGAAGAAAATGCTACTCCTTTGCACTCATTTCCACATCCATCCTTTTTGAGGTAGAGTACATAGATGCTTTACCTCTTTTGTTACTCACCGCTAAATGAGGCGGGTTCCGCTATAAAACATATTTCCTCATTCGGCGTTTTTTCCCAAAAAATGGCATAGTTCGTTGCTGCCAAAATTTATAAATTACATCAAGTATAATATGGGCCTTTTTGACATAATATTTGTGGAAATGGCTAAATTAAAGTTAGAAAGCATGTAAAAAATGTATGTACAGTACGAGAAGAGTAACTTCTGTAAAATATCAGATAAATTATGTTAAAAATCATTTATGTTAAGTATCATTTATGTTACCATTTAACACCCCGTTAATAACATTAATATTGAAGAGATTCTAGATACACACACAATATTAGTTCTACCATCTTGAGCTAAGATATGAAAATTGCACTTACATCCAGCCCTTGAGCAAGCAACATAATTAAATCAATTCGGTGTGTCTTTATCTTAATATATAAGAATATCGAAAAACGTTACTGTAAAGAATCGTTACTCTTAAAGAATCGTTACAGTTAAAAAAATATTACAGAAAAAATAATAAAACAACTGTTTATAAACGAATATACAAACTATATTTGCCAATTTGCAAAAGCAAAATCAAACATTTCCTGAACTCATATCCTTTTGAGTATTGAGTATTTTATTTTTGACGAAAATATTTAAATATACGAAAATAACTTATATTTAAATATACGAAAATAAATTGCATTTAAATATACGAAAATAAATATACATTATGAATAAATCAATTCTGTTTGTCTTTATTTTAATATATAAGAATATCAAGAAAAGTTACTGTAAAGAATCTCCAATTAACATGGTGAATGAATCACGGCAAAAGCACCACATCTATGGCTTGTTTATAATCTCTCTCCGCTCTGGTAGGGAAATTCTCTGCAAATATGAACTTGGAAAAAAAATGAAAGCTACTTCAATTGCTTCAAAGAGCATTACAAATAAAAAAGAAGCTATTTTGAGAATATTATTGAGGCAGTTTCTACTCGATTCAACTTGCGAGAACTTTAGTTATATTTTCGGCCGATAGATGGCGGAAAATGTAAAACGTCTCTGTTTTGATTCTCCCATAGATTCACATCCGAGTTTGAGAAGTGGATCGCCCCAGAAGCTTTCCCCGTCAAACACACACTCTGTTTTATTATAAGTATAGATTAATGTTTTGTTTCGAAAGTTTAGATAGCAAAGTATAAAACTGAAATTTGGCTTTAAACGACATTTGATTAAACTGGCATCAACTGCATTTTGCCCAGACGTGCTATCAGCTACATACATGTTACTTAAGCAATTATTTAAGTATAGTATATATAGCAATATATTAAGTATTGTAGGTGCCGCTTATTACGATCACATCGATTTACAGTGGGAATATTTGACTATAATAACCTAATTATTACATTAAACGATGTAAGCTTATGGTTAATGAAATTCGATGATTACATTAAACGTTGATGACATTAAACGTAATTACACACATTAAACGATGTAAGCTTATGGTTAATGAAATTCGATGATTACATTAAACGTTGATGACATTAAACGAAATTACACACATTAAACCTAATGATTACATTAAACGTTGTAATGATTACATTAAACGTTATAATGAATACATTAAACAATGTAAGTAACTCAACATATATTCATGTAATAGAATAAGATTAACGAAAGTGTGTTAAAAACTTTCAAATACGTACTTTTAAAGGTTCCATTAAGCATTAAATGTATATCGTAGCAATAGATAGTAAATAGTTTTTGTAGTATATATATATATATATATATATATATATATATATATATATATATATATATATATATATATATATATGTATATATATATATATATATATATATATATATATGTATATATATATATATATATGTATATATATATATATATATATATATATATATAATTCCCTAAAGAATACCTAAGTACAGAAAAGCAAAAGATGAATGTGAAAAACGAAAAGTATCACAAGTGGCCTGGGGGAGTTGTGACCCCCACTCTCCGGTTAAGCAATGCTTTATGCCATGGGAAATATATTTGTAAATGTGTACAAGGGCAGCTTAGCGCCATGTTTGCATATTTTACGTATGAGAAATTTTTTTCATGTAGCTATCTCAGAATACTTTACATTTGTAAATTATATATATATATATATATATATACATATACATATATATATACATATATATATATATATATATATATATATATATATATATATATATATATATATATATATATATATATATATATATATATATATATATAAATGATTAATATGTAAAAAAAAAAATGAAGAATGAAGGCAACGTAAAGTGCTTACACAATGGCGGTAAGGGTCTTACTCTCCACTTATCAACATGCATGTCTTAAATGCCGCGGCATTGCACTCCTGGACGCCAGCACTGACTGTAGTCAACCTCCGGAGTGATAATCAAAATTATCACAAGACCTTTTATAAAGGAAAGTGATATTAAAAAGTATTGGTCCAAGCCTCAAAACAGCTAAGTTCGTGCCTATGTTTCCTCTTTATAACATCAAAATAATCATATTCAGCAGTTTAGATGTTTGTGATGTCATTACTCTCAAAGATGTATAATCCATGTTCATAATGACCTCAAATATTCACACAAACTTAACCCATATTTTTCATTTTTTCCGTAGTAATTTTTGATGTAATGGATCATAAATTGCATTGGATATCTTTGCCTGAATGCCTGTTGTAAGAGTTTTCTGTCACTTTCCAATTTGGTGACGTCACTGCTTACAATTATTTTTGTTCTCGCTAGACCACCAATAAATACATTCCTAAATATATTTAAGTGTAAATTAGATGTCCAATGTATGATTCCTGTTGCAGGAATATTATAAGTTATTCTTTTATCATATATATAGAATGACAATTTATTATGGCTGAAATCAATACTGAGAACTAGAAAATTTACGACATTATTCTGGGTTGGTGGATTTTCTTCCAATATTAAAGTTGAGTGATAAAATTCAAAATTCATTTGAAAACTTTCGTTTTCATAACCTATTAACAAATCATCAACGTAACGTATGTAAATTATTTCATTGTTAATATGGGACATTTTTTCAAAATGATCAAGATAGATGTCTGCTAAAATTGACGAGCATCCCCCACCCATGGGGATGCCTTTGTTTTGCTTCAGACCGTTATATAGGTAGTTTTCTTCTATAACAGTCTTAATCAGATATCTATATTTGTTGATTTCTATATATTTTTGCATTTCAAATTCCCCGTACAACAAGTTCAGTATTCGGTATAATACCTTGAGTTCAATATTGTTAAATAGCTCTTGAAAATCATAGGTTCTGAAAAATAATTTTGTTTGATGATTCCTCAAAATTTCTATGACCTCGTAGCTGTTTCCAACAATATAAGATCCCCTATCTTTAATTTTCTTTAATATAGGTTTCAATATTGCGAGAAGCAATTTGTTAGCTTTAGTGAGGTAAGTTTTGAATCCAACTGTTACTGGTCTGAAGCTTTTTGGAGTTTCATGAAGCTTGGGTATATTTATTAAGTATGGATATTTTATTCTTTCTGTGTACTTAATTCCTGCCTTAAGATATAAGGCTTTGATTCTGTTATTAATCACTTGGTGTGTCATGGTTATCATGCTGTATAAAGCTTGATTTTCATAATTTGCCATAAGGGTTTTTATATAAAGGTATTTGCAAGTAAATGCATAATTACCAGGCACTTTATCGGTGTAAGTTATAATATATTGTTCTTTCAATAACCTTAGATTCTTTATATCCAGTTTACATCCCGTTTGACAAGTATAGTACTTTTTGTAATAATACTCAAAATCATTCAATACTTTGGATCTCCATTTGTTGAATGTAAATTCTGGGAGGCTGAATTTTATAGACATCTTATATATAAATGCCTCTACATTCTTTGTGAAAGTGTCAAGAGGATTTCCTTGAAGTGGTTTCCGTATTTTGTGCCTAATTTGAAAGCTCTTATTAAGGCATTATTATTGATTACTTCAAGTTTACCTGTAACTATATGACCTATAACAGGGGTTTTATAAGGATAAGTAATTACATACTCCACCTTCGGAACAATGTTGGAGGGCATCTAACCGCTTCTGACCTTTACCATATGTTGTATCGAATGTAAATTATTTGAACTATTTCAGCTCAGCACAAAGCTTGAACTGAATTAGCGATTAAGCCCTGGGCTCACGATAGACGAACTTCTGGAGTAAACGCACTGCTCTGTCCATGTAAGGAATTACTTTAATTACCTAACATATTTCCTATTCGAAACAATGGTGAGAGCAATCCTGGACCATTTTCTGTCGCTAGCATATTTTGTCTTCGGCGCCTAAGTCGAGAAGCTTATACTGGGTTAAAATGTTAGTTATAGCCTTTGTATTAGGTTTTTAATTTCAACTCAATACAGTACTTCACATTAATAAGCGATTGAACCCGAATCTATTAGTTGATGAGCTATCAACGAAATTCGGCTGTCTCTAACCACCTCGGCTTGCTGCTATACACCAATATAAAAATAAAATTGCATAGCAGTCTGTTTGTTTGTGTGTTTGTGACGGGAGAACGGCTGCAATGAATTTTATGAAATTGTGTGGATATCCGTAAAAATGCCCCATCTAAAATTTAGTTCACGTTTCGAGATTCTTGGACCAGCGGTTGTCGTGATATTAATGAAAAACTTAACTTCCATTGAGATAGCATCATGCAAACGATAATTTTGGCGCAAGTTCTTTTGAAAAAGAAAATTATATCATCTTGCTAAGTGTGAGACCAGAATAAGTGCAGGAATTGAATTCACTCCAGATTTAGGTGAGACAGTTTTATGTTCTTTATTTATGATTTGCTGCAATAGCAAACAATGCATCGGAAGCAAAGACTCTAATTTTATTCCCCCTTGATCCGAGAGGTCAGATTGACCATAAAACCTAAGTTGCTGAGGTGAAGCCATGATAGTGGTTAAAGATGTTACCAACGGCAAGATGTCTGGGCGCATTGCCCTAAGGTGGGTCAATCAGAGCCAAAGAGGCGTGTCAGATCTCAGGCAAAAGGAGGTTGCAACATATGGAAAGTTCTAGAGATATGTGAGAGAATACAATGTGAGAGCAGTAAGACAGACTCAATTAAGAGCTGCAGAGCGAAAGTGCCGCAGAGCCTCAGCTCCAGCCAGGGATCAGAATGTCAGGATGATTTCTTAAGAGTGCGTTCCAAAGGATGGTCCAGAAATAGTCCACAAAGCAGTCCTAATATGAAAATGCTACGACAACAGAGTCCGAGTACAATACTTCTAATGTACTATTACAATATACAATGATGCAAGCGTTGCGGTCAATGATCAAAAGACCAAATTGAAAGGCATGTTCTTATTAACTTTTGTAGCAAGTCATAGATTATTTAGATAATAACAATTACCTGGTCTCACACGGCAAATCTCTCACTTTTTACTGGCTCCTCAGCAAATAAAATATACTAATTGTTGTAAAGAATATAATAATTAAGAGAATGTTCTTAATAATTTTATTTCAAAGTTAACAATGATGCAATTAATTGAGTAGCATTATGTTAATTAATATTCTATTACAGGAATTTGCACTAAAGATAAATAATGGTGGATTTTAATAGCGGCAAACAACGCAATGTGTTTAATGTTTAATGTTATAACAATCAATGAGTTACGATATTACGGCCATGTTAATTATGAATAAGTTAATAAGTCTATAATCTTAGCTTTAAGTTCATTTTGTTTTACGGCGCAGCACTAAGCAACGGAATAAAACCCAATGACTTTATAAAGCAGAAAGAAATGATATTGCTGAGAAACAGAATTAATGATTTTTATTAAATCTTTTCCGATTTGAATGGAAATATAAATAGCAATAAATTTTATCGGAATTGCATTTTTGACTGGATTATATCAATTACGGGCTTTGAAATCAAAGATCACAGGAATTGTTGATATTTCCAATTCCTTAAGTGATCTGTTTTATTTTAGCATTGATTTCAAACCCTATTGAGTTTAGCTAATATTTGAATTAGAACGTAAATGGTAAGGGTATATCTTCTACTATCATTTTAATGCTTTCATTTCGGCATATATTGATTATTTTGTATAGCGAGAAGATATATTCTTATATTTATTTTTTGAAGTTAGTTAATTACATATTTTGATAGAATGGTTTGAATAACAATGTCATTTCGAATAATACTATAGAAATTGATTTTGGCGCTGCTTACCGAGTAAAATGCACTAATTTGCATAATCGCATTTCATGTAGAGATCATGTGGATAAAAGGAAAAGCTAGGAGAATTCTCATCATTCGGAGGCGATCTATGGCTCTCAATCTATGGCGATCTATGGCGTACCTTTCAATGGCTCTTGCCTTACATCACCGCTCTTTGTTAGTCAAGTTGTATTATCAGCGGAGCGAGAATGCCAATGCTTTTCTTCGTGAATTTCGGCGTTTGAAGATGTTAAGATGAGGACCGATGAGCTTGACAAACTTAAGAAACATGATTCAACGGTTTGAAGCTACCGGTGGCAAATGTCGTGCAACGCCTGCATTTGGTTCTTGGAACATCAGAAGAGTGATCATCTTGAGCTTCATTTGTAATTAACAGTAAAAACTGCCATGCATTGTTAACAAAATTGATGTATACTGTCTCATTTGGCATTTACTCATTTATTATTCACACTACTATACTTTTGCAGCCCCAAATTTTCCCCTGGAGGCGACTTTTGGAACTATTTTTTTCTTTAGAAATCGAAACCACATGTTCCACTTTGCGTGCCTACCGAATTTTGTTACGTTTCGTCCAATACATTACTCGTTAGAGGGCTCTGAACACCTCGTGTTATTTTCTGGCCACCCTGTATATATTACTTTCCCTGCAATACATAGTATGTGTAAAAATAATGAAAAATTTAGCGATTAATGTTATTTATTCTCCTAACATAGAGCAGCATAGAATATACCAGTTTATACTACTATTTTTAATTTTAAATATACAGATATATATTGAAACATATCCATTTTACTCAGGCAAAGCAATATTTCCATTATCACTTTGCTAAATATCCAAAATTACAGCTTTTCAATTAAGATCAAACAGAACCAAACAGTTCATCTCTTTCTTGTACTATAAAAGCCTAAAAAAGAGTTGTTTAATTCGACGGATAAATCGGTCTTAAAGCTCCTTTGTATTGATTTATAGAGATCAGTAATCAGCGTCTTTTATACAAAAGGTAGGTTCAGCTTTGTATCCAAGATCAATTGATCAGTTGCCTTTATACCTTGATCAGTCATTTTCAAAAACAAAAAATCTGATGTGGGCAACTCATGACTTTCCTTATATAATGCAATGAATTTACTACTTTTACAGAAAAAAAATAGGTGTTTCTTATAGTAGATACTTATATTCTTTTCAAGATATTGAATTTTCGACACTTAGTCGACATTTTCATTGATTTAGCGTCATTTTATCCATTTGGCGAGATTTTCGTTAATTTGGCAACATTTCAAAAAGTCGCCAAATTGGCGATATTCCACCAAATTCGTCGCCAAAATTTCGCCAAACATTATGGAGGGAGAAATAATTTATTCCTATAGCAGATAAATGACTATTGGCGTTCAAATACAAAATTACTCAAAGTATCTTTTCTCATGAATGGAACGAGCTAGATCTACGATAATGTTGTCACCAAATTTATCGCATGATATTACATATGAAAAGTGAACATGTTTCTCAACAGTTAATGTTTTTTTTTAATTTATGGGACATTTTGATAAATTTATTTGAAAAATGTGCAATATCTCGAGAATGGTTCATGCTAGCGTTCTAAAGTTTATGTCAATCGCTTTCTAAGGAAAAATTACATAAGAAATGTTTATTTGCGTAACTTCATTAAAGGTTTTGATTTTTTGATGATTTTTTCAAAATTTAACTCGAAAATTTATAGGGGTTCTGAACATTCGATTACGTTTAAAAACAATAGGTTTCCAGTATTCACGGATTGTGATTTTTGTACCCAATTTCATTCGAATCGCTCCATTTGTTCGTGAGATATCGTCTCCACAGACTCACTGACACACACACACACACACACACACACACACACACACACACACACACACACACACACACACACACACACAAACATACACACACTCACACACACACAGATATCACCTCAAAACTGTTTGATTCGTGATCAGGGATGCTTGAAAGATGGTCTCCCGTCGAAAACTCGAATTCGAATTTTCGACCCCGACACAATACTTTCCTTATACATTATGTATATAAGGAAAGTAAATTTCCGACGTGGGCAACACATGACTTTTCTTACAGTCTTAAATTCATTTTGTCTTTATTTCTTTAATAATTCATTAAATTGAATTTAATTGCACAAAATAACACTGAATTTGCATTTTTAATTCCATTTTTACTTTCCTTATATACATAAAGTACATGTATAAGGAAAGTATTGTGACGGGGTCGAAAATTCGAATTCGAATTTTCGACGGGAGAGCACGTTTCAAGCATCCCTGATCACGAATCAAACATTTTTGAAGTGATGCCTGTGTTTGTGTATGTGTGTGTGTGTGTGTGTGTGTGTGTGTGTGTGTGTGTGTGTGTGTGAAAGTATGTGTGTGTGTGTGTGTGTCAGTGAGTCTGTGGAGACGATAACTGACGAACGAATGGACCGATTCGAACCAAATTTGGTACAAAAATCACAATCCGTAAACACTGGAAGCCTATTGGTTTGATATGTAATCGAATGTTCAGAACCCCCCTAAATTTTCGAATAAAATTTTGAAAAAATCGTCAAAAAATCAAAACCGCTAATAAAGTTACGCAAATAGATATTTCTTATGTAATTTTTCATTAGAAAACGATTGGCGTAAATTTTAGAACGCTAACATGAACCGTTCTCGAGATATTGTATATTTTTCAAAAAAATTATGAAAAAGTCACATAAAAAAAAATTCCTATTGAGAAACATGTTCACTTTTCATATGTAATACCATGCGATAAATTGAGTGACATCATTCTCGTGGATCTAGCTCGTTCCATTCATGAAAAAATATACTTTGTATAATACTTTTGTATTTAAACGCCAATAGTCATTTATCTGCTGTAAGAATAACTTTTTTCTTAGTGCATAACGCTTGGCGAGATTTTGGCGACGAATTTGGCGGAATGTCGCCAACTTGGCGACTTTTTTGAAATGTTGCCAAATTAATGAAAATCTCGCCAAATGGATAAAAATGATGCTAAATCAATGAAAATGACGACTAATTGTCGAAAATTCAATATCTTGGAAAGAATATTAGTATCTACTATAAGAAAAACCTATTTTTTTACTGTAAAAGTAGTAAATTCATTACATTATATAAGGAAAGTCATGTGTTGCCCACATCAGATTTTTTGTTTTTATATGGTAACTGGGCGTTTCTGAAAATGCGGCTTTACAAAATGCGAAAAAACTAAAATTTTTCGTAAAAGGTTAGTCCTAGAATAATGGGGTTCATTTTCATCTTTTCCTAGCCAAAAATCAAGTATAAAACAAGCATTTAATTGATGCATTTGAATATACGTACTCTTTTAGATTTTGGCGGTTTTTGAGGACCATTTCGCAAAAAAGGCAGATTTTCCTTTTCTAAATCATACAAAAATCTAATCAGCACCAAAGTACCCTCTAAGTGACTTTTTTACCAAATTTTGTGAAATTTGGTCAATTAGTATTTTAGCAAGAGTGGATACACGGGAATGTTACGGTCCATTTTGTGAAAAAAAAGGCGGACCCTTTTATCCCAAATCGTACCAAAATTTAATCAGCACCAAAGTCACACACAAGTAATTTGTCTATACAATTTTATGAAATTTGGTCTAATAATTTTTTAGTTAGTGTAGATACTTGCATACTTGCATTGCACAGACATGCAGACAGACACACACACAGATGGCACGCTGAAAATAGTTTTTCCGTATTCTAGAGGTCCCAAAACGTGGAGATCCGTCAAAAACTTTTGTTACGTTTTTTAACACGATTGCAGTATTTCCCTATACATTACCATGCATTGCAGGGAAAGTAAAAGCAGGCAAAGTAAAAACTTAGCATCTTCAATCTGGAATCTTGTTTCGGAATTAAAATTAGTTGATGCCAGAGTCTTATTTGATTATCTTTATTGCATTACAAATAGATCAAGTTATGTCTCCGAGAATCGATTATTGCACATTTGGCGGTTAATGGTCCGATTTGGCGAGTTTCTGTTTTCATAACTCGTATAATTAGAAGATTTTTTGGAAATTACAACATCTATCGGTTAATTAAAAAGTTGTTATTTCCCTAACATTAAGTCAATGGGAAAATAATTTATTACTCCCGGAGCCATGAAAATAATATTACAAATACATACGATTTTTTGTTGCATGCCTCTAATCGCCAAGGTGAAACAACATTTACAGGCAACAATTTTTTTTATATGAAGTTAAGGTTTTCCTGAACTTGGTGGCATTTACCGTGTCCTTGGCGACGTATTTTTGAAATGTCGCAAACCTGGAGAAATTTGACGAGTTTTATAAACAGCCTGAATTTTCTCGATATCTCTATTGTTTTCCGAGGGTCGCCAATTTTCTAGAGATTTTTATGCAGAGTACATAAGGGAGTTATCGTGAAGTTGACGGGAGTTTACATCGTACAAATTGATGCCAGAAGTGGGATTTCTTGAAAATTGACCAGTGACGGTGATTAGAAAAGGGATGGAAAAATATTTGAAAAAGATAATGCTTTTAATTAAAGCCTTGAAATGCCGACGAAATAAAATCGGGACCAGAAGAGATGACAGCCAAACAAGAAAAGCTAAATGTAGAAATAAAATGGCAGAAGAAATGAAGGTGATAATTGGGCAAGAAGCATTGAATCTATTAGAAATGATAAGCCGGACCAAATATAATGAAAGAAGATATGAAAGCCGGATAAGAAGTAAAAAAAGAAGATATGATAACCTGGCAAGAAGCGATAAAAGAAATGAAAGTCAGATAAAAAATGATGAAAGAAAATATGAAAGCCGAATAAGAATCAACGAAAGAAGATATTAAACCGTGAAAGAAAGTATTAATGGAGAGGTAAAATTGTCGCAAACGGAGTTGAAAGAAGAAATTAAATCCGAGAAAAAAAAAAAAAAGAAATCGTAATTATTTGTATTTCGTATTTCAGAAATATTTGTAAGTAAATAAAACATCTTGTTTTATTTGTATAATCAAAGAAACTCAATCAAAATATCGTTCCTATTTGAGCACATAATTTAATTAAATGAAAGTAACTTTTCTTTTACAATCCGGCAGTCCGTGTTAATTTATTGTTTCTTTGCATTAGATATCCCTTCTAAACCGCATTTTGTAAACAAAACTCTTGAATTATTTCATTCAGCTGGATATTTCCCTTGAAATAGATCGTTTTAGAAATCTGAATCATTGTAAATAATTTTGCGGGCATTTTCTAAAAGCCATTTTTATTATTATTTAGTATTGTATTTTTTTATTATTTACTGTTATTATTTAGTATTATTATTTTTTTATTATATTATTTTTATTAGTATTTTTATTATTATGTTAGTTTGTGTTTCTTTTACTTGCATGTCTTGTACACTGAAGCATGCAAATATGAATTTAAGCCATTTCGATTTTTATTCCATTTTTATTTATTTTTTGTTTTTTGCTAGAATTTCATATGGCATTTAGTAAATAGCATTGCACGACTAATATATTTATTTGCAATGAGCTACAAATTTATCTAATAAATATACCTCCCTCTTTTATAAATAATGATATTCTTTTTCATGTACATAAAAAAATCTTATATGGACAGCACATGATTTCGCTCACAGATTCATGTTCTCTCTCTTTCTTTTATAATTTATTAAATTGAGTTTAATGGTACACAAAATAACACGGATATAATTATTTGAAATTACACTGCATTTGCAGTTTTATTTCAATTATCGTTTCCATTTGGTGATTGGACTTGTTTTCAAAGTTGACGTGACAAAAATACGAAGGAACTAAAATATCTCGCGAACGGTTAGTGGTTGAGTTATGTGGTTGGTCTTATTCTTTTCGTCTTTAAACATTATGTATAAAACGAGAATTTAATTGATGCAAGTGAGCATACGTAGTTTGTTATTTTAGATTTCAGCAAATTTTGCGTGCTATTACACAAAAAGGCAAGTTCTTTCTTTCCAAGTCGTACCAAAATCTAATCAGCACCAAACTATCTAACCGGTTATTTATCTACCAAATTTTGTAAAAGTTAGTCAATTAGTTCTTCAGCTAGAGCGTATATATACTTCTTTTGCGGCCCATTTTGCAAAAGAGACATGTTCTTTTTTTCCGAAACGTACTAAAATCTAATCAGCACATGGATAACTCACAAGTAAGTTATCTACCAAATTTCCTGACATTTGGCCAATCAGTTTTTTCAGTTAAAGTGAATACATATATTGTACAGACAGACAGACATGCACACACACACATACACTCATACACACACGCACACGTACACACATCAGGGCCATTAAGGGAAAATGGTCGTTTTCAAGAGTAAAATTGCATATATTTTGCTATGACTTTGATTTTGTATAAAGACACATGTTTTTCATATTTTTCAACAGACATTTGGATGTTGTTTGTATAAATACACTGATAAGCACGGACAATAAAATTAACAAAAATGGAAAAGTAAAGCTTTGATTAACTCAAAATTGTACATAAAGGTAGCAAATGTGTTTATGCATTAAAGAGAACTATATGCACAAAGATGAAAAAAAATATTTACTTTTCGTAAGTTATATGATGACGTCACATTTGGGTTATTAACAAATGGATGTTTAAAGGCAAACAAACCAAACACAACTTACATTAATATGGTCTGTAACCACCCCGAACCTTCACATAAACTTTACAACGATTTTCCATGCTTTCAATGAGGTGATCAATCATCGCAGATGCGACCAATGGCCATTCCTCCAATGGGGCAGTTTCCAACTCTCTGAGACTGGCTGGAGGAGGTAAACATGCAGAGACAGTGCTCTCAAATGTTATACATTCCTCAGTAATATTTTTTAAAATTATCGCAATACTACAATAATTTATTATATTTGAAAACTTCATCGAAAACAAATGAACTTTATTCAAATGACGTAATCGAAATATAAATCGATTGGCTCTCTCTATAAAAGCAGCATTTCATTCATTAACCTTTTTCCATTCATTACAATATTATAATAATTTGTTTTATTTAAAAACTTAAAACCATGGAGGTACAAGTAATTTAACTCTATGCTTAAAACTTCATCGAAAAAATTGTCTGGTTTCCTGTGTAAAATCAATGAATGTTTCATTCATATCAGCTATATTGCAGATTCCATGAGCTACATAATTTTACGTTAAAAAAATTCAGCAATTCTTAAACAACTCATTCTACATCTTTTGGTGTTTACATTATCCATAAGTGAAAAGTAGGCTTCGCTGTAGGAATAATCAAAGTTGGATGATCATTTAAACTCAAATATAATGTAATCGCGTTGTTTCAGTATGTAGATGCACAGAATTTAAGCAAAAATAAAGCGGTTTTAGGACGGTTACAACACTAAATATAATTTAAAAATAACTTTAAAAATCACGATTTTGACACAAGATGGATGCCATATTTTATTTTGAAGTGGGTCACGTGATCTCCTTATATAATGGTCATGTGATCTCTTCATATCAATGCTGTAACTATTATTTTAATTTTTATTTAAAAACTACAGAATATATTTTGTTGAAATTTTTTTATATACTTTATGGGATAATTTGAATACTTCATAAAACTATCGAAGCAATTACTGAATTTTAAATTCGCTTAAAAAATGTTTGAAAAAATAGGTCCCATAGGGTTCAATGTATTTCATTTTTTCAACCCGGGTTCAATCCAAAACTAATTGGTTGATTTCATTCCTTTATATTCCCATAGGTCCCGCGGATCGTCTGAACAACATACTTAAATTTCATTTTGATAAAGTCATTTTTACGGCAGTTATCGAGCTAACGGACAGACAGACAGACAGAATGAGCAAAGTCATAAACACTTTTCAACTGTGTTGTAAAGTGTTAATAAAAGAAAACTTTTTAATATCATGCGATAAATTTTGTGAAATCTTTCTTATATATCTAGCTCGCTCCATTCATGAGAAAAGGTACTTTGGGGTATACTTTTGAATTTGGAGGCCATAGTCATTTATCTGCTAATAGAATTAATTATTTCCCCATCCACAACGCTTGGCGAGATTTGGGCGGAATGTCGCCAACTTGGCGATTTTTTTTAAATCTCGCCAGATTGATAAAAATGGTGCTACATCAGTGAAAATGACTACTAATTGATAAAAGTTCACTAGCTTGCAAGGAACGTAAGAGTAGACTATAAGAGTAACCCATTTCTTCGTCAGTCCGTCCGTAACGCTTGGCGAGAAATTTAGCGGAACGTTGCCAACAAGGCGACTATTTTAAATGTTACTAAAGTGACAAAAATATCGCTAAATCGATAAAAATGACGCCAAATGGGACGTAATGTTTTGTAACTTGATATTTTCGTCATATATTCGGGCATACCTTCTAGTTACTGGAATGTTTGCCCGTCATATGACGAAAACTTAGAATCTAGTATACAACAAATACTCTTCTCTCCGTTTGTCTGAAACACTTGGAGATGCATTTGCCAAACCTGGCGAATAATTTAGTCAAGTGTCGTCAACTTGGCCATATTTCGCCCCAGATTAACAAAAAGTTAGTCAAAATTGGAAAAATGACGCTAAATAAATGAAAATGACCCCTAATTGATGAATTGGTTATTAAAATATTTTAATATATGGGCTATATCACTTATTGAGAATCTATTAATATTGATGCTATTAATATTTATTTAGAGTTGCGCGAATAAATATGTATTGAGTATTTTAAAATAGTTTTGAATTCCGTCATCTGGAAAATCGCCAAAGGTTCAATTCCACTACAAAAACACAGTACCGTGGATTTTGTAGATTATTTTTTTACTGTAAACGTAGTAAATTCGTTGTATTATATAAGGAAAGTCATGTGTTGCCTAAGCATTCTTAGAAAATTCGAACTGTTCAGGACCCACGTCGAATAGGCTTTCAAAATTGTAAATAAATTTTGGTTACGAAATAACTGATGGAAATCCACGATGACCACAAAAAGCGTACAAAATATATTGCTTCAATAAAGCACTGGACAAAGCCAGATCATATTTTGAAGATTGATTTAATCAGATGATAAATTATTCAGATGTTAATCAATTTAGGGAAATTTTTCAGAAGACTAATAAAGAAACATTGGACTAGCATGCTGTTGATTTAGAAATTCCAATGTGCGGCGATGTCAAATGTGTTTCTGTTGAATCACATATTCATGTATAAAATAAATGAAATACAATTTGATACATTTTATTCCGTCTCTATTCTCACTTGCATCTGATAAGATTTTGCAGAAAGCACTCTGCTCATTGTTAGAGAAATTCACGACATTTCAAAAGTTGTATTCCCAGAATGCATGTGGCTCCCGTGAAAAGATCAAAAGTATTTTATTTCGAACGGAATGCATTGTGTTAAAGTCACCTGAAGGCAAATCTGCCAGTGTTAGTTACAAGGTATTTCAATTCAACTTTTCTGGTTCAAATGCGTTTGATATTATGTTCTGTGGAGTCTTTCGGTTAGAAAATAATGAGGTTCTCATTTAATTGGAATAATGTTTCCTAAAATAATATTGAAGGTAAGGAATCACGTACGATACTTTGTCATTTTCGTTTTATATTTCAAATTTCACTATTTTCGAATGTTGTTTCTTTTGTATATATGAGCAAAATATCCTATTATGACTTTTAAGAAATTGACGTGCAATGCAGAATCTCTAGAGAATTTTATCAAACATCTGAAATACCATTGTAAATTGCATTGTAGATGAACTATGCAAAGTCCACTTCAAAGATAAAAACTTGCAAGATTATTCCAGTAGCTCAACGGTAGAGCGTCGGCTGCACAGTTCGAAGAAACAGGGTTCGATTCTCAGATGGGCCAGCAAGGCTCTTTACAATAGAACCCAGACAAATCAACCCTGTAGGTTAGTGCAGAGATATCGGAGGTCTGAAAGTAACCCTAGTAAAACTAGCACGAATTCAGCGAACTCTGGAAATGCTGCGCCGATTTCGAATTAGGAGGATAAATACCAAGAAGGAAACTAACCTAGAGGATAAAAATAGCTTCAGGTGGCAAACCTAGGGTAAAAATAGCAGGAGATGATCAAGCAGATTATCAGTTGCACGCCAATCTGAAATTAGAAAGTGGAGAGTGCAAAGTTCACGTCAAAGATAAGAGCTTACACTATTGTTCCAGTAGCTCAACGGTATATCGTCAGCTGACCAGTTTGAAGATCCAGAGTTCGATTCCCAGTTGGGTCAGTAAGGCTATTTACAACTATCATTGCAAATTATTATCATTATAAATGAATATTATTACGCATGACAGCATCCACGTAACGGTTTTACGCTTATAATGCTCTCATCAATGTACCTATTTCAAACTTTTAGAAACGTTCCCTACATGCGTTTTTAGACTGCAAAGTTAGCCGTTGCAAATTCGTGAAGTTTGAGCTAAATTTTGTGCAAACTTGAATCCACAATCTGATAATAGAGGTTTAACTACGTGGTAATTTGATCAAAAATTGAAACTGCAATGAATACCAAACGACTTCTGTTTAAGTGGTATTCATAGCTAAATATTTGATGTTCGACTGTACCAACTTTCCGCTGAGTTCGAGCATACTGTAGCGGTTAAAGACCTCACATTTTGTTCTCAGACCCTGTTTTTGCATTTTGTGTGCATTTGTAAACTCTGAAAAATTCAGTCGTCAATGGTCCTAGTTGCAATGGATAATTGCAACCATTTTGATAATGTTCTCATCACTTCGAGCGTCCACAATCCAAGTTGAAATTTCTTCTGATCGTGTTTTTGCCCATTGTTTTTTTAACAATGCATTAAAAATTTCAATGCACATCATTAGTCTTTGATTACTTCCCCCTTTTTCTTCTTACACAGACTCAGCAATCAACACGTCAGCAACATCTGCGGAATATAACAAGAAATATTAATCATGCTTAAAGCATTGATTATGAAACACTTTCCAACTTCAATACAATTTTATTTAAACAAGTCTAAAATGCAATACATTCCTCGGTAATATTTTAAAACTTATCACAATACTGCATTAATTTATTATATTTGAAAACGTAAACCTTCATCGAAAAAAATGAACTTCATTCAAATGACGGCATTGAAATATAATTTGCCTGGTTTAAACATCTCTAAGATGCGATACATTCCTCGGTAATATTTTTAAAACTATCATAATTCTACGATAATTTATTATATTTGAAAATTCCATCGAAAACAACTGAAATTCATTCAAATGACGTTATAGAAAAAATAACACGCCTGGATCTCTCTATAAAAATAACATTTCATTCATAATATTTTCCCATTCATTTCATTCATCACAATGCTATAATAATTTATTTTATTTAAAAATTAAGACCATGAAGCTACCAGTAATTAAACTCTATGCTTAAAACTTCGTCGAAAAAAATCGTGCTTCTCTTTGTAAAATCAATGAATATTTCATTCATATCAGCTATGCAGACTCCATGGGCTAAATAATTTTGTGCTAAAGAAATACAGCAATTCTAATACAACTCATTCTAAATATTTTGCTGTTTACATTTTACATAAGTGAAAAAAAGGCTTCGTTGAAGAAATAATCAAATTTGGATGATCATTTAAACTCAAATATATTGTAATTGCGTTGTTTCAGTATGTAGATGCACAGAATTTAAGCAAAAATAAAGTGGTTTTAGGACGGATACAACACTCAATATGAATTAAAAAGAATTTAAAAAAATCACGATTTTGAGACAAGATGGATGCCATATATCATTTTGAAGTGCGTCATGTGATCTTTTCATATCATGGTCACGTGATCGCTTCATATAAGAGGTGTAATTATTATTTTAATTTTTATTTAAAAAACTACTGGATATATGTATTTTTTATGTATTTTATGGAACAATTTGAGTATTACCTAAAATTTTCGAAGCAATTTATGGATTTTAAATCCGCTTAAAAAATGTTTGAAAAATTAGGTCCCATAGAGCTCAATGTATTTTATTTCCTCAACCCGGGTTCAATACAAAACTAATTAGGTGATATTATGCATTTATATTCCCATAGGTCCTGCAGACCGTCTGAACAACATACTAAAATTTCATTTTGATTAAGTCATTTTTATGGCAGTTATCGTGCTATCGGACAGACAGACAGACAGAATGAATGAATGAACAATGTCATAAATACTTTTCAACTTTGTTGTAAAATGTTAAAAAGGCCTGATTGTATATTAAACTGGCTACTCGGTTATAACAAGGGATATCCAGAAAGTAAGTTCTGGTGGGTTATTAAAAAATACGAGAATATACTATTCACAAACCATTTATATTGATATTTGATGCACACACCTTATACTGCTTTCCGGCATAGTTTCCACCATTGTTGGGGCCCTTGTTATAGCGGGACACCATTTGTTATATCCTTTTATCGTGGAAGTTACTAACTGTGATGGAAACTACACAATAACGGCTAGTTTGAGCCCGTTGTCTTCGCAAATTCACCTGCCAGCAAGGAAGGCCTTGAGGTGCTTGAACTCTTGAAAATCACTTGGTTCTAAGTTTAGGCTGTAGATCTGAGATGTTCGAATGGTTCCTATCCGCAGGTCGTGATGAGATATTACGTTGAGGCTGCAGTATGTGGTCGGGCATTGTCACGCATTTTATGTTTTCATTAAACGCCACAAATTTTGGTTTCTAGGACGGTTAGTACTTGGGTGGGTGACCACCTGGGAACACTTCGTGCTGTTGGCACAATTCGGGCGCGGTAGATTTTGCGCGCTAGATTTGCATGCTGCCACAACTGCCGTCGTGTTCACGCGGAGTACGATCACGTTAAACATGTGGGTCCGTAAGTCCTTCCGAGAGGTTCGTGGTAGGGGAAGGAGTGTACGGTTCCTGTGGATGCCTCCCCCACTGGGTTCCGTCTAAATTGGATGGCACTTCCCGGCCGTCCAAACAGTTACCTTACACCTTTCTGGTAGGTCGGACGGTCTGGGTTTCAACAACAACAACACGGTTTTTATCATTCAAGAAATTGATCGCATACAGCATTTAACATGCGGCTGGCACCTCAATTTTTTTAAACATTATAAACACACACCCCAATGCGCACGCGCTGCTCGAATACCTTAAGGTTCTTTAATATAAGGTTGAATTATCATCCCGGGAACCACTAAAAAGTTGTCAGTTTGATGTTGACGAGCTTAGCATTTTGTCCTTCGTAACGCCACGGACCAAGGAGGACTTTGAGAGCCATTGTCAAAACACAGCAAGTTTTTGCATCATTACAATTAAAAATCGTTTGTTAATTTCGAAGTGGTAATAATCAGACGTAATCAACTTCTTAATTGTGCTGTGAACACCTGCCCCTTTGGTATCCAAAGAGATTTAGTGACGTCTGTGGGCAGAATGACAGTTACAGTTAACAAGTTCAGTCTCTCCTGAGAACCCGAGAACAAAATGAGCGAGTTTGCTATTCCCGCGATATCACATGCTCAGAACCAGGTAAAAAAAACAAAAACAGTCATGCTAGGGACGAAAATCCCTGGAATACCTGAAAATTGCATCAGTGCCCCGTCAAAGAATCCGTGAACTCGTTCACCAGTACGATCGCAGAGCTGCTGCGGCAATATGTGAAAAATGAACCCACTTTCTGAATATTCCTCGTATCACTACGAAATATAAAAGAAATAATTCACAAATGGAAATTCGTAAATAGATACAGCTCAAATTACTCAGAAGCGCCCACATCGCTCGATAGATAAGGAATAGAATTCCATGAACTTCGTTTCGCACAAATGTTTATGTCCTCTGCGTGCATTAGCACAAAAGTCACATCTCAAGCAATCTGAATTCATAACACTATTTCAATAATTTAAAAGAGGAAAAACATTTTTTCCTAATCTTTGTTTATCGTGATAAAATTTAAATGCAAGGAAAAGGCTTTTAAAAAGTACGTGAGCGGATACAAGGTAACGTTAGATTATATATTCTCTTCTAAAATTGGACTTATATTTAGAGGGAAGCATTGTATGACGCTAAGGCAAAGAAAAGCTACTGATATTTAAAAAAAGCACTTTGAGAATATGTTTACGATGCATCTTTTGTAATAAAAGAAAATCGTTGTGTGGGTCTGTATATGGCGTCTGTAGCTGGAAAAGTAAAGCATCAGAAGGCGGTGAAATTCTTGTTGAGGTCTTATGCGGTTTTGGGAAGATTTTCTTCAAAATCGAATTAGTTTTTTAGTTATTTTATCTTGAAGCACGATCGATTTTAACGAAATATAGTTCCTCAATGATCAAAAATATTATCACAGAGTTTCCATCTTGACATCATCTGAAAAATCGAGAAAGTTCTTTCTAACATTCTTTGAACCGAATCTGTAAGGCAATTCCTTCATATTTATCTATTTATTTTTAAATACATCGAAATATGCCTGTTTCTTTTTTCCATTTCTTATTTCACCGTATCATGATTAGCGCAATTCCATAGTTTGGCAAAAATGTGAGTATATATCTTCGCATTCAAATATATTTAAATTACTCTATTTTCTGATTTTCTGGTAATTTTCAACCCAAAGCATAAAACTTGAGACTTTTGATTCCATTCGGGATTTCCTTCCTTCTCCTGTTAACGGCTACTTCTGTCCATGCTTGGCAATTTATTGCGCACACCTACATATATGTTGAATGAAATGATGAACAATGGGAATGGTTTTAATTCAAAACAGGTGATTTGGAAATTACATGGAGTTATCTGCATGTGTATTATTTACGTAGCAGTCGCTTACTTACTACCTAGGCAACGCTGGGTAAGTCATTATAGTTATAAATAAAATATATTCGAGATTTCAATATGGAGTCGGAAACCTATGTATTTGTGCAAAGATTGGTTCCAAATGGTTGCACGGTTTTAAGTAGTGATCCATCCCATGGTTCCAAGAAATTTTAATTCACACTAGTTTTGAATAAATATTGTATTTAATGTACTTTACTGTAAGTCAGCTTAATAAATAAAGTAAATAAATGAAGTAATAAATAAAGTAAATAAAGTAAGTAATAAATAAAGAAAGTCAACTTAATAAATAAAGCAAAATCTAATTAAGTACGCAGCATAAGTCATGTACTGGCACATACAAAATTTTCTATAATTTTTCTCAACTAAATGACAATGCAACAAAAAGAAAAACATGCCATTTGCTGGTTAGAAAAAATATTTAATTTAATATCCACAGATTTTTCACGTATAGTTAATCCAAAAAGTATGTTTAAAGAAACATTATGAGAGTTTTCTGAGCTTCTTTAATTTGACTACATTTTTTTCTAAAACCAAGCAGAAGAAATAATAATTAAATGCAGTCATTGTATTTCAAAGAAATTCCAATGAATATTAAAAGAACAAAAATTGACAATCTTATTGATAAAAAGGAATGGTGTTTAAAATTACCATTTTTTGTCTCTTTCATATCTCAGTACACATTTTAATAAAGTATCAGATTATTTTTTCTTGTCAACACAAGATATTTTACCATCTGGAAAGATAATTTTAACATATGTAACAAATAGTTTCAATTTGAGAAAAAAAAATACTTCATAATGAAACAATAACTACCCCAGTAAAAGAAATTTACTTTTTAAAAAATGATAAGTAAAATATATTAAAAATTATTTTTAGAAAATGAGTATCTTAGGGTTCTCGGTTCGCTAAAATCATCAAAATTTTATTTGAAAAACATTTAGGAAAATAAATAGTATAGAGCAAATATTTCTTATGTGATATAAAAAATATTTAATTCTTACGAAAGACACTTTTAATATTGAGCGAAATTATTTGATATGAATAAATTAAAAATTGACGATAAGAAAATATGCGACTTCACACATCATAAAAAAATCTGATGTGGGCAGCACATGACTTTCCCTGCAGACTCAAATTCATATATTCTTTATTTTTTTAATAATTCATTAGTTTGATTTTAATTAAACCAAATAACACTAAATTTGTACTTTTAATTCAATGTTTGTTTTTATTTGGTAATTGGACTTTTTTTCCGAAATCGGCGTAACAAAAAGGCAAGAAATCTCAACTATCTTGAGAACTATATCTCAACTATCTTGAGAATCCGGCCGTCCAATTAGTTGCTCATGTCCACTGGATGAATCGGACGAGTCTGGGCCTTCAACTATCTTGAGAACGGTTAGTCCTAAAGTATAATAGAGTGTATTATATTATTCTCCTCTTCAAAAATTGCATATTAAACAAGAATTTAATTGATACATTTGAGCATACACTACTTAGTCTTTTTTTTAGATTTTGGCGATTCTAGGGGGCCATTTCGTAAAAAAGGAAGGTTGTTCTTTTTCGAATCGCACCAAGATTTAATCAGCACCAGAGTATCCCAAAAGTAACTTATCTACCAAATTTTGTGAAATTCGGTCAAATAGTATTTTAGCTAGAATGGATACATGAAATTTTTGAAAACCATTTCGTACAAAAAGGTGAGTTTTTCTTTTCCGAATCGTACCAAATTCTAATCAGCACCAGAGTATCCAACAAGTAACTGATCTACCAAATTTTGTGAAATTTGGTCAATTAGTATTTTAGCTAGAGCGGATAAATGGAATTTTTAAGGGCCATTTCGCAAAAAAAGGCGGGTTCTGTTTTTACGAATCATACCAAAAACTAATCAGCACCAGGGTCACATCCAAGTGATTTACCTACCGAATTTTATGAAATTCGGTCCATTAGTTTTTGAGTTAGAGTGGATACATACATTGCACAGACATACAGACAGACAGACAGACACAGGCGTCAAGCTAAAGATAGTTTTTTCGTATTCTAGAGGTCTCGAAACGTGTAGTTCCGTCGAAAACTCGAGTTGTGATTTTCGGCTTGATTCCAATAGTTCCCTATACATTACCATGTATTGCAGTGAAAGTAAAAATGGACAATTTTACAACGTAAAATATAGTGCAATTAAAGATAAATGAGTAGCTGGTTCACAATGTAAAATGCAGCGCAAATAAAGATAAATTACAATGATAAACACTCAAGATTACAATGAACGATTTCTGATCTATAACAGCTGCTTTTTACTTTCCTTATATATATAATGTATAAGGAAAGTATTGAGACGTGGTCGAAAATTCGAATTCGAGTTTTCGACGGGAGAGCACGTTTCAAGCATCCCTGATCACGAATCAAACATTTTTGAAGTGATGTCTGTGTGTGTGTGTGTGTGTGTGTGTGTGTGAAAGTATGTGTGTGTGTGTGTCAGTGGGTCTGTGGAGACGATAACTGACGAACGAATGGACCGATTTGAATCAAATTTGGTACAAAAATCACAATTCGTAAACACTGGATGCCTATTGTTTTTATGCGCAATCGAATGTTCAAAACCCCCCTAAATTTTCGAATGAAATTTTGAAAAAATCGTCAAAAAATCAAAACCACTAATAAAGTTACGCAAATAGACATTTCTTATGTAATTCTTCATTAGAAAACGATTGACATAAATTTTAGAACGCTAACACGAACCGTTCTCGAGATATTGTACATTTTTCAAAAAAATATCAAAAAGTCATATAAAATAAAAAAAATATATTTCCTATTGATAAACATGTTCACTTTTGAATACCATGCGATAAATTGGGTGACATCATTATCGTGGATCTAGCTCGTTCCACTCATGAAAAAAGCTACTCTGAGTAATACTTTTGTATTTGAACGCCAATAGTCATTTATCTGCTGTAAGAATAACTTATTTCTTAGTGCATAACGCTTGGCGAGATTTTGGCGACGAATTTGGCGGAATGTCGCCAACTTGGCGTCTTTTTGAAATGTTGCAAAATTAACGAAAATCTCGCCAAATGGATGAAAATGACGCTAAATCAATGAAAATGCCGACTAATTGTCGAAAATTCAATGTCTTGGAAAGAATATTAGTATCTACTATAAGAAAAACCTATTTTTTTACTGTAAAAGAAGTAAATTCATTACATTATATAAGGAAATTCATGTGTTGCCCACATCAGATATTTTTTTTGTGTAACACCCTGTTACAGGGAAGAAGTTGCTTTACTATAATATTGGTTACATAAATTTACATATGGGCAGATTGATGAACAGACAAATATTTTTTTTATGATCAGCAGTTTTAGAAATTTTATAAAGAGCTAAATTCTTTGAGTTCCTAATTGATTCTTCTTTATATAAAATCAATTTGAAATAAATCGTAACTACTTTGGTCTGGATTTGAAACTCTAAATTGCCTTCAATAAAATGAAACAAACATCAATTTTCCTAACACTTGTATGTTAGGTAATTTTAGTTAAATTACTTTTACATTACATATAAATATATACTTCACTTATATACTTGAAATTACATATAAATACTTTTTCATATAAATATTACATAAAATTTAAATATTTCTATTACATTTAATTATACATCACATCATATATTATAAATATTACATAAATATTACATAAAATTTATATATAATTATTACTATAAATATAATTTACATTACATATAAATATTTTTTAAATTTTTATAGACCTTTCTTTTGATGGTTTTCCTCATCGTATAAAAAGTATAACTTCTCAAGTGCCCCAGAAAACGAAAAAGAGACTCTTTATTATGAATCCCAAAATTGGAAGATATATAGTTGAAGATGTAAATTATGAAACTTGTTGTCATAAAGTGCAAGTAAGTTGAATTGCTATATTTTACTGTTCAAGCCTGTAACCAATATACGTAATGCAATAAAAATGCAATTCCGTAATTTATATTCAAGCTGTATTTCAAATCATTTGCATAACTTTCTGACACGTACCTTTATGCCAAGTTTCGTTACGATCCCACAATTACTTCTTGGAGCGCAAATTTTTATGGCTATGAGTGTATGTATGAAAAGTTGAATAGTCATGCTTCAACAAAAGGATTGAAAAACATTGATTTAAAGCCTATGATTGCACCCCCCTCATAATAAGAAGTGCATGTCTGTAGAAACCGTTGAGGCAAAGCATTATTCACAGGCAGAAAAGAAGCTTCCAGTGGTGTAAACATTAATAGTGGCAATTCTATGAACGTTTTGCCTTTCAACTAAGTGAACAACTTTACAGGAAAAATATAGTATTTTGCACTATATAATAAGTAAGTAGTGCATGGCTGTAAAAACCATTAAGGCAAAGCATTATTCAATGGGAGAAAAGAAGCTTCCAGTGGTATAATGTAAACATTAATAGTGGCAATTTTATGAATGTTTTGCCGTTCAACTAAGTAAACAACTTTACAGGCAAAATATAGTATTTTGCACTAAATAATAAGTAAAAAGTGCATGACTGTAAAAGTCGTTAAGGCAAAGCATTATTCACAGGCAGAAAAGAAGCTTCCAGTGGTATAATGTAAACATTAAGAGTGGCAATTCTATGAATGTTTTGCTGTTCAACTAAGTAAACAACTTTACAGGCAAAATATAGTATTTTGCACTATATAATAAGTAAAAAGTGCATGACTGTAAAAGTCGTTAAGGCAAAGCATTATTCACAGGCAGAAAAGAAGCTTCCAGTGGTATAATGTAAACATTAAGAGTGGCAATTCTATGAATGTTTTGCTGTTCAACTAAGTAAACAACTTTACAGGGAAAATATAGTATTTTGCACTTTATAATAAATAAGAAGTGCATGGCTGTAAAATCCGTTAAGGCAAAGCATTATTCACAGGCAGAAAAGAACCTTCCAGTGGTATAATGTAAACATTAATAATTGAAATTCTATGAACGTTTTGCCGTTCAACTAAGTAAACAACTTTACAGGAAAAATATAGTATTTTGCACGATATAATAAGTAAGAAGTGCATGGCTGTAAAAACCGCTAAGGCAAAGCATTATTCACAGGCAGAAAAGAAGCTTCCAGTGGTATAACGTAAACATTAATAGTGGCAATTCTATGAACGTTTTGCCGTTCAACTAAGTAAACAACTTTACAGGGAAACTACAGAATTTTGCACTTTTCCTCAATCCTTCATGAAAATAAAGGACAAATTCAAGTTTTGAAGACGTCAATAAATATAAAGGTCGACTACTTGAAAAAAGGATAGTCCTTTAAAATAAAGGAATTATGTTCACCGTGTATAGGGGAAGAATTGGTATCATGTCGGAAATTTCAACTCTAGTTTTCGACGGATTTACACGTTTCGAGGACTTTAGAATACGAAAAACTATGATTAATAAGATGTCTGTGCGTGTGTGTTTCTGTCTGTGCAATGTATACGGGGTGATTAAAAAAGATGAGCCCAATTTTACGAGGTGGTTGTACACACCAAACCAAGCATTTTTCGTCATAGTTTACCGGGTCGGTTATAAAACATAAAGGCGCCAGTGGGCGCTTAATGGTGAAATTGATGAGGTGAGGGGAAAACACAAGAATAACTTAGATGTTATAAAATGACATTCAATAAACAATAATTACAGTAATGGCTCAATAGAGCGACCGCGAACCTAAATGCACGTCTCACAACGGCGATGAAGGAATTAGCGAACTCTTTCGAACAGACCAGACATATGGCGCTCTTCGGCAGCAGCGGCAGAAATTCTGGAAACGAGTTCTTCTTCAGATTCAAGGGGAGTGTCTTAGACGAGACACTTGAGATATCTCCATGAAAAGATGCCAAGACACGACAGATGGGGCGATCGTGGGACTCCATCATCTCAAAAATTGGAGATGTGAATAATTGATGCAAACAGACAAGGCGGTCCGTTCATTCGGTTTTACGAAAGTTCGCATAAGAGTTCTTCTTCTTCCTCAGATGAAATTTTCATACGTGGTTTTATTTTTCAATCAGATAATAAAAACCAGAATGACGGTTTTATGTTTATGGAGAGGCTGCTTCCCAATGAGTGAGCGCCCTGTAACGCCTTTACATTTCATTTCGGATCCGGTAAACTATGACGAAAAATGCTTGGTGTGGTGTGTGCTACCACCTAGTAAAGTTTAACCCATATTTTTTTAATCACCCTGCATATCCATTCTAGCTGAAATAGCCAAATTCCACAAAATTTGGCAGATAAATCACTTATAGGTTAATCTGGTTCTGATTAGCGTATTATACGATTTGGAAAAACAAAAAGAACTTGCTTTTTCGTAAAATGACCCGCAGTAATCATCAACATCTAAAATGAAAGATTACGTATGCTCAAATGGATTATTTAAATGCTTGATTTATATATAATTTTCATGGCGAAAAGAATAACACCAACCAATTAACGATAGAACTAACCGTTTTTGAGAAATATTAGTTTTTTTCGCATACTTGCCATATTGCCTATGTACATAGATCCAGTGAATTAAAACTGTTAAATTCGGTGTAATTCCAAATAATTACCTGTGATATTTTGTGCACTAAATGTAATGAATAATTAAAGAAATAAAGAGACAAGAAAGATCAATCATGCTTAAAGCATTGATTATGAAACACTTTCCAACTTCAATGCAATTTTATTTAAACAAGTCTAAAATGCAATACATTCCTCGGTAATATTTTGAAACTTATCACAATACTGCATTAATTTATTATATTTGAAAACTTAAACCTTTATCGAAAAAAATGAACTTCATTCAAATGACGGCATTGAAATATAAATTGCCTGGTTTAAACATCTCTAAAATGTTATACATTCCTCGGTAATAGTTTTAGAATTATCATAATACTACGATAATTTATTATTTTTGAAAACTTCATCGAAAACAACTGAAATTAATTCAAATGACGTCATAGAAAAAATAACACGCCTGGATCTCTCTATAAAAACAGGATTTCATTCATAACTTTCTCCCATTCATTTCATTCATCACATTACTATAATAATTTATTTTATTTAAACATTTTGTTTAAGACCATGGAGCTACAAAAAACTAAACTCTATGCTTTAAACTTCATCGAAAAAAATCGTCCTTCTCTTTATGAAATCAATTAATATTTCATTCATATCAGCCATGCAGATTCCATGGACTGAATTATTTTGTGTTAAAGAAATACAGGAATTCTAATACAACTCATTCTATATATTTTGCTGTTTACATTTTACATAGGTGAAAAATAGGCTTAGTTGTAGCAATAATCAAATTTAGATGAGCATTTAAACTCAAATATATTGTCATTGCGTTGTTTCAGTATGTAGATGCACAGAATTTAAGCAAAAATAAAATAGTTTTAGGACGGATACAACACTCAATATGAATTAAAAAGAACTTAAAAAAATCACGATTTTGAAACAAGTTGGATGCCATATATCATTTTGAAGTGGGTCATGTGATCGTTTCATATCATGGTCATGTGATCGTTTCATATAAGAGGTGTAATTATTATTTTAATTTTTATTTAAAAAACTACTGAATATATTTCGCTGAATTTTCTTTTATATATTTTATGGAACAATTTGAATATTACCTAAAATTTTCAAAGCAATTTGTGAATTTTAAATCCGCTTAAACAATGTTTGAAAAATTAGGTCCCATAGGGCTCAATGTATTTCATTTTTTCGACCCGGGTTCAATCCAAAACTAATTGGGTGATATTATTCATTTATATTCCCATAGGTTCTACAGACCGTCTGAACAACATACTAAAATTTCATTTTAAGTCATTTTTACGGCAGTTAGCGTGCTAACGGACAGACAGACAGACAGACAGACAGAATGAACAAAGTCATAAACACTTTTTAACTTTGCTGTAAAGTGTTAAAAATGAATTTCAGTCTGCAGGGAAAGTCATCTGCTACCCATATCAGATTTTTACCTCTCTGCAATATATGGTAATATATAGGGAGAGTAAAGGAATCGTGTCGAAAATCGCAACTCGAGTTTTTGATGGATCTACACGTTTTGGGACCTCTAAAATTCAAGAAACTATTTTTAACATGTGTGTGTGTGTGTTTGTTTGTCTGTGCAATGTACATATATACTCTAACTGAAAAACTAATTGGCCGAATTTCATAACATTTAGTACGTAAATCCATTGTGAGTGATAAAAGAACCTGCCTTTTCTAGCAAAATGGCCCGCAAAAATTGCCTGGATCCACTTTTAGCTAAAGGACTAACAGACCAAATTTTATAAAATTCAATAAATAAGTCATTTGTAGGTTATCCTGGTGCTCATTTGATTCTGGTACGAATCGGAAAAAAATCTGCTCTTTTCTTTTTTGAAAAAGTCCTAAAAAGTCAACAAAATCTGGAATAAAATACTACGTATGTTCAAGTATATCAATTAAATACTCGTTTTATAAGTATTCTTTGACGATGAAAAGAATAAGGAACTCTAGGACCTTTAATATAGGACCAGTCCTTCTCGAGATATTTTAGTTTTTTCGCATTTTCGCTACGCCATCTTTGAAAATAAATCCAGTAATCAAATGAAAACGTAATGTGAATTAAGAGTGTAAATTCAGCGTAGTTTAAAATAATTGTGAGTGTAATTTTGCACTAATAAACTTGGAATGAATTATCTTTATTTCTTCAATTATGCGATGAATTATTGAAGAAATAAAGAGAAGGTGAATATGAGTCTGCAGGAGAATCATGCGCTGCCCACATCAGATTTTTATTTTCCCTACACCATATGGTAATATATAAGAGAAAATATTGGAATCGTTTTGAAAATCGTAACTGGACTTTACGACTTATCTACGCTTCTTGCGTTCTCAAGAACATGAAAATCTATTTTTAAAGTAACGTAACGTCTGTGTATATATGTGTGTGTATGTGTGTGTGTGTAATTTTATGTATCCACTCTAACTCAAAAACAAATGAGTAAAATTTTACAAAATTTCGTTTGCTAGTGACTTTTCGGCTACTCGGTTGCTGTTTAGAGTTTGGTACGATTTGGAAAAAAATTACCAACCACTTTTTTGCGAAATAGCCCGCAAAAATCGTCAAATCCGGAACTAAAAAAATCTGATGTGGGCAACACATGACTTTCCTTATACAATGCAATGAATTTACTAATTTTACAGTTAAAAAAATATTATTCTTATAGTAGATACTTATATTTTTTTCAAGATATTGAATTTTCTTCAATTAGTCGTCATTTTCATTGATTTAGCGTCATTTTTATCAATTTGGCGAGATTTGTGTTAATTTGGCAACAATTAAAAATGTCGCCCAGTTGGCGACATTCCGCCAAATTCGTCACCAAAATCTCGCCAAGCGTTATGGACGGAGAAATAAGTTATTCTTACAACAGATAAATGACTATTGGCGTTTAAATACAAAAGCATTACTCAAAGTACCTTTTTTCATGAATGGAACGAGCTAGATCCACGAGAATGATGTCACCAAATTTATCACATGATATTACATATGAAAAGTGAACATGTTTCTCAATAGGAAATATTTTTTTTTATTTTATATAAATTTTTGATAATTTTTTTGAAAAATGTGCAATATCTGGAGAACGGTTCATGTTAGCGTTCTAAAATTTATGTCAATCGTTTTCTAATGAAAAATTACATAAGAAATGTCTATTTGCATAACTTTATTAGCGGTTTTGATTTTTTGACGATTTTTTTCAAAATTTCACTCGAAAATTTAGGGAGGTTCTGAACATTCGATTGCGTGTAAAAACAATAGACTTTCAGTGTTTATGTATTGTAATTTTTGTACCAAATTTCTTCGAATCGTTCCATTCATTCGTCAGTTATCGTCTGCACAGACTTATTGACACACACACACACACACACACACACAGACATCGCTTCAAAAATGTTTAATTCGTGATCAGGGATGCTTGAGACGTGCTCTCCCGTCGAAAACTCGAATTCGAATTTTCGACCCCGTCACAATACTTTCCTTATACATTATGTATATAAGGAAAGTAAAAAACTAAATATACTCAAATGTATCAATTAAACGCTTGTTTCATGCATAATGTTTATTGTAGAATATAATAAGACCAGCCTCATTAATCGGGAATTAAACTATCTTGAAATATTTAAATTTTTTCACATTTTTGCCGTGGAGCCATTGAAAATACCTCGAGTCTCTTAATGGGAAAGACAATTTAAGTAAAACTACAAATTCCACGTAATTTCAAATAATTATCAGTTTTTTTTTCACGTGTATGTGTACGTGTATGTCTCTGTGTGTGTGTTTGTTCGTGTGTATACAACACTGCATAAAAATCAATATATATAATATTTACAATAAAATATTAATATATGCTAATCTATGCAGTTAAGCATAGCCCGAATTTTGTGTAGTCAATAATAAATTAAGAACTCTGAGAAATTCGGTCTTTATAAATTTTCTAAATGTGCTGATCACAAAAATGCACATATGTCCATTCATCGATCTGACCAATTGTAAATGTACGTAACCAAGATAAACTAAACTGAATTACAGCCTGTACCAAAATTGAAAAAATAAGAAATGCTGTAAACTTTAAGATACTTCGACAACTATCAACACGCGAAATCGGCAATATGGCAGATTCCGAAACACCAGAGTCAGCCATTTTATAGATCTAGCCAATCGCGAGAGTGCGATTCATGAAATTAGAAAAGAAGGAGATAAAACTCCTATGGATGAAACACTTGAAAATGCCATAATGCTCTGGGATTATATAGTGCGCGATAAAAGTATAAGAACAACATATAATTGAATCAAAATAGACTTTATTTTCACTTTATCAAAATGAATTTTTGATATTTCTACCCTCTAATATGAAATTATACAATAACATTTACAACACATAAAGCAACAAATATGAACCTTACAAAAGTTGACCTTATAAAGATTATCACTAAAAGAAAATATAGAAAAAAGTATAAGAACATGATCAAATTACTTAACATTTCTCTTAATAATCAAGAAAACAACCCTTTTTTTCAATTACTGGAATAAGCCGAGAGGTCCTCGATGCGGAAAGTTATTTTAAAGTGTCTATGGAAATGTTATTCCAAGCTTGTTTGATGGCTAACGCAAGATCCTGTTTACACTGATATTTTGTGCCCTTTTTATAAAATTCTCGGACTAGAAATGCCCCATAAATTTTCTATTGGATTGAGATCGGTATTCCTCGCCGGTCAATCAAGTAAATTTACTAAATTAGCTTCAAACCAGAGTTTTCAACTCTTAGAAATATGTGTGGAAGCGTTATCCGGTTGGAAAATATAGTCTCCTGAAGTAATTAGTGGAGCCTCAGGTAACAAATGTTCGCTTAACATATCAACATATTTGTCAGAGTTCATTTTGTAGTTGATAAAGACAATAGATGTGGTTGCGTTTTCTGCAAAAGCACCCCAAATTATTACTGTGCCCCCACCGTATTGACGTTTGGAATAAACGTCTTTGGTTTTACGCAGATTATACCAAAAATAGCGAAAATCATCTGGCCCATTAAGATTGAACTTCTTTTCGTCCTAAAAGATTACATCAATCCATTTTGGACCGAGAGAAATGCATTTTTTTAAATTCCTGTCTTTCTTTCTTATGTTCCTTTTTAAGAGGCAGACGTGCCATTAACTTTCCATACCAAATATTCCGATGTTTATTCGAAACATTTTGAACTGTTCACGTGGAACATGGTAAGTCCAAATTTCTTCTAACGTCAGTTGCAGTTTCTTCTCTCTCGCAGGTTCTCCTTAGAACCATTCTTTTCTGTCGATGAGTTAGAATTTCTGGTCATTCAGTTCGATTTTTCATTCCATACATTCCAGGTTCTTTTAGAAAATTATAAACTACAGTTTTAGATCTTTTAATTTTTATTCGAAATGTTATGCCCACTCAATCCACATTCTTTAAAAGCATGAATTTTCCCTTTTTCAAGGTCAGACAGATGAGTTCCTTTTGGCATCGTACAGAAATCGTGAAGAAATGAGGCAAGTGTGAATTTTGTATAGAAATCCAGTCTTTATATTTGAAATGGTCATTTTCTGCTTTTAAATATGCAAATTTTATTGTAATTTTAGGTGAAAAAACAGTAGTCCTTATACTTTTTTCCAAGATCATATGAGTTTAAAATTTATAAAGTAAAAGTACACATATTTATTTTTTTGGGGCGCGGTAGCCCATTGGTTAGCGCGTTGGAGTTGCACTCGGTAGGCCCGGGTTCGATTCCAGCCACTGCCAAAACTGCCGCCGTGTTCATGCGGAGTACGATCACGTTAAACATGTGGGTCCGAAAGTCCTTCCGAGAGGTTGGTGGTAGGGGAAGGAGGGTACGGTCCCTGTGGATGCCTCCTCCACTGGGTTCCGGTCTAAATTGGGTGGCACTTCCCGACCGTCCAAACTGTTACCTTACACCTTTCTGGTAGGTCGGACGGTCTGGGTTTCAACAACAACATATTTATTTTTGGAAAATTTATCTAATTTACATGAAAAAGAACTTAATTTTATTAATATTTTTACTTAAGAAATTTGCATACATTTCCGTCTAAAAGATTTCTAGATTTGGCGAGTTTTCGCTTGTCCTTATACATTTTTCGCGCACTGTATCTTGGTGTCGCTAGTGTTAGTAAAGTAGATGCCATGGAAGTAAAAGTAAGGAGTTAAAACTTTATATTAAGAAAACGCCAATATCGTTTGAGACAGAGCTTGGATAAATAGCTCAACAGTATATGCATTTCTATGGCGAAAGGCGTAAAATATTTATTTAAATTATCAATTTTGCAAAAATAAATGATCAGCACAATGCAAAGTAGAACTGAAACAATAAAGAATATTCCTATGTATTCAAAAATATTTCACCTTTCAATTTATTTTTATCTCCATATATTCTGTACTCTATCCTACAACTATGGAAAAATACTGGTTAATTAAAGTCATAATTAGGGAACACTTAATTTAAAAATAATCAGAAATACATAGACTAAATACTACGCCTTTATGTTGCGTCAATTAACAGCAGCAGCTACTTTACTAACACTAACGACAACCTAGATATAATTCTCAAAGTATTATAGTATTTTCAAGCGTTTCATTCATAGGAGTTTTATCTCCTTCTTTGTACTTCCATGGCAGACACTATTGTTAGTTTGCACAACAGAAAGTCGTAGTATTTCGTATATGTTGCTTTTGATTATTTTTAAATTAAGAATTCGCCAATTATGAGCATAATTAACCAGTATGTTTTCACAGTTGTGCGATAGAGTACAATATATGCAATATATGTAGATAAAAATAAAATCCGTCAATTGTTCTTAGCGCCGTCGCGGACGTCTCAAAGGCACCTGCATGTCTTACCGCTAAAGCTCGAAAGCCGTTAATGTGCACATTACCTAGCTAATCTGTAGATTAACTTATTTGCTCCGTTAACGTGCGGAATCCAGAATTTACCTCATTTTATCTAGGTAATGTCCACATTAACGGCTTCCGTATCGTTAAAGTTCTAAAGTTTGTTTCTTTCATTTCCTTTCCCTACTCCTTCCCTCTCTTCCTCCACTTTTAGTTTTTTTTCGCCAGCGTCTTGTCGTCGCCGGTTGTTTTTATTTCTCATAATTTGCGTCGGCTGCCAGTGCGTAGCATAGCTAATTTTGTTTTCAAATTCGTTTCTGCCTGTTAGCGCGTGAATTTGTGTCGTGATTTTTTTTAAAGCAGATAAATTTAGCTATTAGTATGCAAGCAAGCACCGAATTGGTGAGTAAAATGAAGAAAAGTTTCTTCGAAAACCTCTTTAGATCTTATTTTCACTTTAACGAATGCCTAGTAGGGAATGTGTAGATTATCTAGGGAATGTGCAGATTATCTAGGCAATGTGCAGATTATCTAGGTAATTTGCAGATTATCTAGGTAATTTGGGAAATGAAACATTTTCGGCACTTTAACGGATCACCCTAGTTGATCTGCACATTACCTACATAATCTGTAGAATAACTGATTTCTGCACTTTAGCGGTTTCATATACACAACTTACAGTATCAAAGCAGATAATAACGCTTCAATAGAACACCGGTAATTGTATGTGCTGCACGGTGCTTCGTTCTCATGAATGTTAATTTAAAACGATATTTGCATGCAAAGTATCCCTGCTGTAGCTCAATTTTTCATGGGTGCATATATTTTTTGAAAATATTGTGTATTTCTGTCAAGGGACATTGCATTGAAAACATCTTATTTCCGTTTGATTGATATATTATCTATTCCACACGTCAACTGAAAATTCTTTTATCAATATCGTATATGCTTGAAGACCGTTCAAATCAAACTTTTCAAATACTTTACTACATTTTTTGTGGAGATGTTATTCACGCTATCTACCGTGAAGGACACCTTTTTTCACAGCTTTATATCACGGGCACTTCTTCATTTTGAAATCGGAAATCGATTTTCCTCGGTGACAGAAAATATTCACTGATAATAGGCATGTCATCTTTGTGGTTAAAACATTTATATTTATGATAAAAATAAAAGTAATGATATATTCTTACACATAATGCACTTTTTGTAGTGTTAAATTTAATATTTTAACACACTTTCTATAGTGTTAAATTTAATACTGAACATAACGTACTTTATACAGAGCTAAATTTAATATTTTAATACACTCTGTATAGTGCTAAATCAAATATTTTAATGCACTATCCATAGTGCTAAATTTAATGCTAAATGTAATGCACTTTCTATAGTGCCAAATTTAATATTATATTTCATCAATGTTAATCTCAGTTCAAAAATAAATATTGGCATTTTTTGAGGCGAGTAAATAAATAGTCGTGGTATTCGTCTGTAATGGGGCCTCTACGAAAACTGTAAACATTTTAGTTGCTTATATCTCCGATCTTAATAAACAAAAATCTAAATAATTTTGTACTTGTTTTGTTGAAAATATGATATTATTTTTGACTATACAAAAATAACTTCACTATTTTAATATTTTGAACACCCTTTCTCTCTGTAATAAAAAACAACCATAAACAGACACTGATCTAATCCTTTTAAAATAAGAGCTTTTCTGTTGCAGCTAACGTCGGACCTATGCTAAAGGATTTGTGATTTTACATGGTGATGTAGAATGCCATGTAGCACCTTCTGGTTTGGTTACACTAGAATAAAAATTTCTATATTTTATACAGTAAAAAAAATGAAATATTTTACATTATTTTTGTAGGAAAATGATATTCTCATTTATTTACCTTCAAAATCGAATATTTAATTGTTGAAAACATTGTTTGCATTTCAAAATAATTAACCATGGAGGTAAAGGTAAGGAGTTCAAGTTTCATATTAAGAAAACGCCAATATCGTTGGAGATAGTAATTCAGGTGGGGCTGGGATAAGATAAGTAGTCCTGCATTGCATGTATTTCTATGGCGACAGGCTTAAAATATTTATTTAAAGTGTAAATTTTGTAAAAAAAATCTGATGTGGGCAACACATGACTTTCCTTATACAATGCAATGAATTTACTACTTTTACAGTAAAAATATCGGTTTCTCTTATAGTAGATACTTATAACCTTTCCAAGATATTGAATTTTCGACAATTAGTCGTCATTTTCATTGACTTAGCGTTATTTTCATCCAATTATTTTCGTGATTTTCGTTAATTTGACAACATTTAAAAAAAATCGCCAAATTGGCGACATTCCGCCAAATCCGTCGCCAAAATCTCGCGAAGCATTATGGACGGAAAAATAAGTTACTACTATTCTTATAGCAGATAAGTGACTAGTATTCTTATAGCAGATAAATGACTATTGGCGTTCAAATACAAAAGTATTACTCAAAATATCTTTTCTCACGAATGGAATGAGCTAGATCCACGAGAATGATGTCACCCAATTTGTCGCATGATAATACATATGAAAAGTGAACATGTTTCTCAACAGTTAATATGTTTTTTTAATTTATGGGATTTTTTAATAAATTTATTTGAAAAATGTGCAATATCTCGAGAGCGGTTCATGCTAGCGTTCTAAAGTTTATGTCAATCGTTTTCTAAGGAAAAATTACATACGAAATGTCTATTTTCGTAACTTTATTAAAGGTTCTGATTATTTGATGATTTTTCCAAAGTTTCACTCGAAAATTAAGGGGGGTGGGGTCCGAACTTTCGATTACGTTTAAAAACAATAGGCTTCCAGTACTTACGGATTGTGATATTTGTACAAAATTTCATTTGAATCGCTCCATTCCATAGTGAGATATCGTTTCCACAGACTCACTGATACACACACACACACACAGACATCACCTAAAAATGTTTGATTCGTGATCAGGGATGCTTGAAACGTGCTCTCCCGTCGAAAACTCGAATTCGAATTTTTGACCCCGTCACAATACTTTCCTTATACATTATGTATATAAGAAAAGTAAAAAAATTATTAGAGCAATGCAAAGTAGAATTGCAACAATAATTATTCCTACATATATAAAATTACTATTTCTTTCAATATATTTTTATCTCCCTATATTCTATACTCTTTCTTACAACTATGAGGAAATACTGCTTAATTATACTAATAATTAGGTAACCCTAAGTTTAAAAAAGAATCAGAAATACATATACTACATATTAAGCCTTTCTGTTGAGCCAACTAACTACAACTGCTACTTTATAAACACAACCGACACTTGATTATAATTCTTAAAACATTATGGCATTTTAAAGCGTTTCATCCATATGAGTTTTATTTCTTTTTTTCTAACTCCATTGAATTAATAATTCATAAATATCGTCATTAAAAAAATCTGATGTGGGCAACACATGACTTTCCTTCTATAATGCAATGAATTTACTACTTTTACAGTTAAAAAATGTTATTCTTATATTAGATACTTATATTATTTCCAAGACATTGAATTTTCTTCAATTAGTGGTCATTTTCATTGATTTAGCATCATTTTTATTCATTTGACGAGATTTTTGTTAATTTGGCAACAAATAAAAATGTCGCCAAGATGGCGACATTCCGCCAAATTTGTCGCCAAAATTCCGCCAAGCGTTATGGACGGAGAAATAAGTTATTTTTATTACAGATAAATGACTATTGCCGTTTAAATACAAAAGTATTACTCAAAGTATCTTTTTTCATGAATGGAACGAGCTAGATCCACGAGAATGATGTCACGAAATTTATCGCATGGTATTACATATGAAAAGAGATGATGTTTCTCAATAGGAACTATTTTTTTTTATTTTATATAACTTTTTGATAATTTTTTTGAAAAATGTACAATATCTCGAGACAATAACTCTCATGTTAGCGTTCTAAAATTTATGTTAATCGTTTTCTAATGACAAATTACATAAGAAATGTCTATTTGCGTGACTTTATTAGCGGTTTTAATTTTTTGCGTGACTTTATTAGCGATTTTTTCAAAATTTCACCCGAAAATTTAGGGGGGGGGGGTTGAACATTCGAATGCGTATAAAAACAATAGGCTTCCAGTGTCTACAGATTGTGATTTTTGTACCAAATTTCGTTCGAATCAGTCCATTTGTTCGTCAGTTATCGTCTCCACAGGCTCACTGACACACACATACCTTCTCACACACACACACACACACACACACACACACACAGACACACACAGATATCACTTCAAAAAATTTTGATTCGTAATCAGGGATGCTTGAAACGTGCTCTCCCGTCGAAAACCCGAATTCGAATTTTCGACCCCGTCACAATACTTTCCTTATACATTATGTATATAAGGAAAGTAAAAATAGTTTATTCTTATAGTAGATACTTATATTCTTTCCAAGATACTGAATTTTCGTCAATGAGTCGCCATTTTCATTGATTTAGCGTCATTTTTATCCATTTAGCGAGATTTTCGTTAATTTGGTAACATTTTAAAAAGTCGCCACGTTGGCGACATTCCACCAAATTCGTTGTAAAAATCTCGCCAAGCGTTATGGACGGAGAAATAAGTTATTTTTATAACAGATAAATGACTATTGGCGTTCAAATAACAAGAGAGATCAATCATGCTTAAAGCATTGATTATGAAACATTTTCCAACTTCAATGCAATTTTATTTAAACACGTCTAAAATGCAATGCATTCCTTTGTAATATTTTAAAATTTATCACAATACTACATTATTTTATTATATTTGAAAATTTATACCTTCATCGAAAAAATGAACTTCATTCAAATGACGGCATTGAAATATAAATTGCCTGGTTTAAACATCTCTAAAATGTGATACATTCCTCGGTAATAATTTTAGATTTATCATAATGCTATGATAATTTATTATATTTGAAGACTTCATCGAAAACAACTGAAATGCATTCAAATGACGTCATAGAAAAAATAACACGCCTGGCTCTCTCTATAAAAGCATAATTTCATTCATAAATAATTTCCCATTCATGTCATTCATCACAATACTATAATAATTTATTTTATTTAAAAATTAAGACCATGGAGCTACAAGTAATTAAACTCTATGCGTAAAACTTCATCGAAAAAAATCGCCCTGCTCTTTGTAAAATCAATGAATATTTCATTCATATCAGCTATGAACTAAATGGCTCCATGAACTAAATGGTTTTGCTTTATAGAAATACAGCAATTCTAATACAACTCATTCTACATATTTTACTGTTTACATTTTAAATTGGTGAAAAATAGGCTTCGTTGTAGAAATAATCAAATTTGGATGAGCATTTAAAGTCAAATATATTGTCATTGCCTTGTTTTAGTATGTAGATGCACAGAAGAACTTTAAAAATTACGATTTTGAGACAAGATGGATGCCGTATATCATTTTGAAGTGGGTCACGTGATCTTATCATGGTCACGTGATAACTTCATATAAGAGGTGTTATTATTATTTTCATTTTTATTTTAAAAACTACTGAATATATTTCGGTGAATTTTTTTTTATGTATTTTATGGAACAATTTGAATATTACCTAAAATTTTCGAAGCAATTTATGGATTTTAAATCCGCTTAAAAATGTTTGAAAAATTAGGTCCCATAGCCTCATAGGTCCCATAGGCTCAATGTGTTTCATTTTCTCAACCCGGGTTCAACACTAAACTAATTAGGTGATATTATTCATTTATATTACCATAGGTCCTACATACCGTCTGAACAACATACTAAAATTTCATTTTGATTAAGTCATTTTTACGGCAGTTATCGTGCTAACGGGCAGACAGACAGGCAGACAGAATGAACAAAGTCATAAACACTTTTCAACTAGGTTGTAAAGTGTTAAAAAAGTATTACTCAAAGTATCTTTTCTCATGAATGGAACGAGCTAGATCCACGAGAATGATGTCATCAAATTTATCGCATGATATTAGATATGAAAAGTGAACTTGTTTTTCAACGGTTAATATATTATTTTCTATTTATAGGATTTTTTGATAAATTTATTTGAAAAATGTGCAATATCTCGAGAACGGTTCATGCTAGCGTTCTAAAATTTATGTCAATCGTTTGCTAAGGAAAAATTACATAAGAAATGTCTATTTGTTTAATTTTATTAACGGTTTTTATTTTTTGATGATTTTTTTCAAAATTTCACTCCAAAATTTAGGCGGATTCTGAACGTTAGATTGCGTTTAAAAACAACGGACTTCCAGTATTCACGGATTGTGATTTTTGTATCAAATTTCATTCGAATCTCTCCATTCATTCGTGAGATATCGTCTCCACAGGCTCACTGACACACGCACACACACATAGACATCACCTCAAAAATGTTTGATTCGTGATTAGGGATGCTTGAAACGTGCTCTTCCGTCGAAAACTCGAATTCAAATTTTCGGCCCCGTCACAGTACGTTCCTTATACATTATGTGTATAAGGAAAGTAATAAAATTATTGTTCAGAACTGTAATCATGGACGTAATGGAAACTAATTCCATGACAACAATACTTCAGCTACTGTTGAGACTTCCATTATCTTCGGCTATCACTATCATTAGATTTTAAATGCCTTGTCGTTGGAAATATGTACCTGAGCTTTCCACATATACATTAAAATGCTTTGTAAGTTTCGCCATACTTAAACAAGAAATTTCAATCATGCATAAAGCATTGTTAATGAAACACTTCCCAACTGAGATCCAATTTTATTTAAACATCTCTAAAATGTGATACATTCACCGGGGATATTCTTTTAATTATCACAGTACGACAATAATTTATTATACATGAAAATCTAAAACTTCTTCAAAAAAAGGCAATGTTGTAAATCGTCTGCCTCTCTATGTAAAATCAATAAATGTTTCATTTATAGCATATTCTAGACTCCAGAGCCAAATAATTTTGCGTGAAAAAAAATTCAGCAATTCTTATACAACTCATCTTATAATTGCTTGATTTGTGTACATTTAGCATGTTATGGATGTCAGGCTTAGTTGTAGGAATAATCATTTTAAATAAAATTTAGTGATAATTTAAAATGAAAAATATTATAATTGCGTTGGCATAGAATTCAGATACACAGTTAATATGAAAAAATAAAGTGATTTTATGACGGATGAAACACTAAATATAAATTTAAACAGTTTTTAAACATCGCGATTTTTACACAGGGAAAAATAATGAATGTCATATTGTATTTTAAATGAGTCACGTGAACTTTTCATTTAATATGGGTGTAATCATTACCTCCATTTTATTTAAAACACTATGCAACATATTTTGCTAAAAAAAAATTAAACATTTTACGTGATAATTTGAATATTTTCTAAAATTTTCGAAACAATTTGGAAATTCTAACTCCGCTTAAAAAATATTTGAAAAATTATGTTCCTAAGGTTCAATGCACTTCATTTATTCAACCTGGGTTAAATCCGAAACTAATTGGATGATGCTATTCTTTTGCATTTCCATATGTCCTACAAACCGTCTCAACAACGTACTAAAATTTCGTTTTGATTACGGCGTTTATCGTACAAACGGACAGACAGACAGACAGAATGAACAAACTTTTAACTATGTTGGAAAGTTTTAAGAACCGATTGACTAGCATTTTTCTCCTCTCATTTAGGGCATATCACGCCTGCTGCGCAAGTGCACATGGATTACATAAGTAGACTGAGTGGCCTATTATCAAGCAATTTTTTGTTTTCTGAGAGGTTTAGTGGAATCACTCGTGGTGAAAATTAGTTAGTGATTCAGATCGTGATCCGCTCGCCATCTGGATCACCAACCTGCGTAGTAGGAAAAGTAAAAAAAATAAAAGTAAATAATTCGAAAACCGCTAATGCGATTTAAACCACTTTCAGTGGTATACTGCATTTATTATGTAAGCTAGTATTCTAGGCCTGTCAAAGCTAGGTAAGCTAACACACTTAAAAAATTAAACTGCAACATTTCCTTAATGCGCTTTATTTTACTTAGCGATGTATGGTACATATTCATATTTTAAAGTTCATGTACGTTGATGAAAGCAGTCGAATAAAAATTGCACCTGTTTTTCACCTACCCTCCTTTATTGATATATAGTAGCCATGATAACTCGTTTGAAACTTAACCAGATTTTTTTGCAATTTGGATATGTATTACGTCTCAATATTTTAAAGTCCAAGTTTGTTGATCAAAATATCTGTAATTTAGATGTATAGTACGTCTCAATAGTTTATAGTCCGAGTTCGTTGGTCAAATCTTTTTTAAATTATAATATATAATACGTCACAATATTTTGCAGCATTTTAAATGTATTTCATCTTATATGTACTGCATTTTATATGTATTACGTCTCAGTATTTTAAAAGTCATTGATCAGTTCATTGATCAAATTTTTTGTAATTTGGATGTGTAGTACGTCTCAGTATTTTACAGTCCGAGTTTGTTGACCAAATTTTTTTACATTAAAGTATATAGCACTTCTTAATATTTTACAGGCGAATTTTGATCAAATTATCTGTAATTTGGATATTTAGTATGTCTCAATATATTACAGTCCGAGTTCGTTAACCAAATTTTCTGAAATTTCGATAAATAGTACTCTTAATATTTTATAATCCAAGTTCGTTTTCCAACTTTTCTGCAATTTGGTTATGCAGTACGTCTTAATATTTTACAGTTTATGTTCGTTGATGAACGTTGTCAAATTATTAATGAGCGTACTGCACCCCTGCTTTACTGATCGACTATAAATGTGAGACTATAATTTCTTTAAAACTGAAACAGTTATTACTTTCCTGATATACACTATATATAAGGAAAGTATTGTGACGGGGTCGAAAATTCAAATTCGAGTTTTCAACGGGAGAGCACGTTTCAAGCACCCCTGATCACGAATCGAACATTTTTGAGGTGATGTCTGTGTGTGTGTGTGTGTGTGCGTGTGTGTGAAGGTATGTGTGTTTGTGTGTGTATCGGTGAACCTGTGGAGACGATATCTCATGAACGAATACAGCGAATCGAATGAAATTTGGTACAAAAATCACAATTCGTGAATACTGGAAGCCTATTGTTTTTGTATTCGAATGTTCCGAACCCCCATAAATTTTCGAGTAAAGTATTGAAAAAATCATAAAAAAATCAAAACCTTTAAAAAAGTTACGAAAATAGACTTTTCTTATGTAATTTGTCCTTAGAAAACGACTGACATAAACTTTAGAACGCTAGCATAAACGGTTCTCGAGCTATTGCACATTTTTCAAATAAATTTATCAAAAAATCCCATAAATTAAAAAAAAATATTAAATGTTGAGAAACATGTTCACTTTTCATATGTAATATCATGCGATCAATTGGGTGACATCATTCTCGTGGATCTAGCTCGTTCCATGCATGAGAAAAGATACTTTGAGTAATATTTTGTATTTGAACGCCAATAGTCATTTATCTGCTATAAGAATAACTTATTCCTCCGTCCATAACGCTTGGCGAGATTTTGGCGACGAATTTGGCGGAATGTCGCCAATTTGGAACTTTTTTAAATGTCGGCAAATTAACGAAAATCTCGCCAAATGGATAAATTGTCGTTAAATCAATGAAAATGACGACTAATTGTCGAAAATTCAATATCTTGGAAAGAATGTAATTATCTACTATAAGAAAACCCTATTTTTAACTGTAAAAGTAGTAAATTCATTGCATTATATAAGGAAAGTCATGTGTTGCCCACATCAGATTTTTTAATTTGGATATATGATGTAAGTCAATGTTTTACATACCAATTTTGATTCTGAACGTGATCGGGAAAAAAATACGAAAACTGCCCGTAGTGTGCCCCCCTCCCTCCCCCCTCCCGCTTTTACTGATACATATCATTCCTTGATAACTTCACTGAATCTTAATCACATTTTCTGAAATTTAGATGCATAGTACAAATAATTCTATTGCAAACCGAGTTTTTTAAATAAACGTGATATACTAATTATTATGTTTTCTATGCCGTTTTTGTTAGTATGTGCATTGTCCGACAATAACTTTTCCAAACCTTAAAAATGTTGGGGGGGCGGGGGAATTTGGCTATATGGAGTAAGTTAAAGTCTTACCGGCCAAGTTTGCTGCTGAACGTAATCGAATAAAATTTCAATATTTTCCCTTTACTAATATATTTTGTTCGACGATATTGTCTCTAAAACTTTTCTTGTTTTGACAGTATGGATATGGGGTGAAGATAAATGTTTCACAGGATGAATTTGTTGATGAACATGGTCGAACAAAAATTGCACGCTCTGAGCACCTTTTATTCGATGTTCAATCTCCGGTGATAAGTCCTCTAAAATTTAACCGATTTTAAAATCTGTTATATGCTGTAAATTCATTTTTACAGACCGATTTCATTAACATGATCGATAAAAATTTACGTATACTACGCCGCCTTTACTGCATTGTCCGCCAATAACTCCTCTATGGCTAATACAAATTTATAAATTTTTGGCTATGTGGTGTAACTTGATGTTTTACAAGGCGAGTTTGATGTAAAATATGGCCAGATGGTGTAAATTGATGTTCTACAGGTCGAGGTTAATTTTAAATGTAGCCAGATGTCGGTTTCTGCTCTTTTTTTGCATTTATGCATTATTCGTCCATAACTCCCATAGAATTTAATACAATTTTTCGAATTTTGATTACGTTGTGCAGATAAATGTCTTGCAATCCGAGTCATTTGAATGATCGGGAAAAATGTGTGGGTCCTGTATCCCCAACATTCCGATATATTAACTAACGAATTATTGCGATACCTTAGCTAACGAATTATTTCGATACATTACCTAACGAATTATTGCAATGCATTAACTAACGGATTCCCTCCTTGGAAATTATGTGATAAAACTGTTTCATCAATAAAGCAAAAACTGTTGCTCAGATAAATATTCAAAGAGAAATCCTTAAATTTGCAATTAACATTTTTTGTAATTTTCTGATGTAATGCGTTTTAATGTTTAAATTGAATAAAGTACACAGTGATTAAAATATTTTTTGTAGAGGAAGTTTAATCAGGCTATATTGTCCGACGATAATACATCTTAAATGTTAATAAAAATTACGAAGTTTAAAGTTTAATAATTTTTAATAAAATTTAAATAAAAAGTAATAAGTTTTATTTTCCTGAAATTTATAAAAGTAAAAATCATATAAAAACTCAAATTCGAAATTTCGACTCCATTCCAATACTTTCTCTAAATAATATACTATGTATATACAATATACTCTGCATGTAGGAAAAGTTTAAAGGGCTATAATGTCAAAAGTCAAAAAGTCTTTATACTTTCTCTATACAATACACTCTGTATATACAGCATACTCTGGGTGTAAAAAAAGTTAAAAGAGTCAATTTTTTTTTTATACTTTATACAATATACTCTGTATATCCAATATACTATATATGTAGAAAAATTCAAAAGGGTGAGAACAAGTTTAAAAAGTCCCAATACTTTCTCTATACAATATACTCTGTATATACAACATTCTCTGTATTTAAAAAAGTCAAAAGGGCTACGTGAAAATAATGTAAAGGATTTAAAATTTTCAGAAATGGTGGCCATCTGCGCATTAGTCAAATAATAAATTACCACGAAAATGACTTCAAACGAAAAAAAAATCTTTGTAAAACTGATAAGAAATCTTTATAAACCGCTATTGCGGTGTTCCCGCGGGCGATAACTCTAAAGAAAGTAACAGATACCTTTCTTCTTTTTAAAGCTCTAAACTTTCACAAACTACCCAGTTATAAACATATATGAAACTTAAAGTCTTATAGAAAGTGTAAAACTAAACTTAAGATGTGAAGGAAAATAAATTGAGGGAGGTTGTATATCCGGTAAAGGAGAAACATGTAGCGTTCTGTTCAATTAAATTTTTTACGCAACTTTAAAGGATAATAAATAAGACATAAAAATCAGATTTGGGAAACATATGAATGTCCCAATATAATGCAATGTATATATATTTTACACATTGAAAAAATAATGTATAAGGTCCATGGCACAGGGTTTCAGAGTTAAATTATACATTTGGCATTTTTTCTAATAATATGTAAAACTATTTCGAAGTACACAATTAACTTATATTTTGCTAATTACTAAATTGACAATTATCATTATTGATAGAATATATATAAAATACTTTAATAATTAATTTATCAATTTGCCGTCATTTTCTATACTTTAACGTCTGCAACATTGGCGATATTTTCTTCGAGCTGGGGTGAAATAAAGCCAAATTGACGATATTTCGCTAGATAATTTGCTAAAGGATAGAAATTTGCTAAATTTACCGCCAAACGTAAGAGGCAAACGGAGAGAAAAGTTTTCCTATATAATGCAACGAATTTATGTATTACTTTCCTAATATACATAATGTATAAGGAAAGTATTGTCACGGGGTCGAAAATTCGAATTCGACTTTTCGACGGGAGAGCACGTTTCAAGCATCCCTGACCACAATTCAAATATTTTTGAGATAGATGATGCCTGTGTGTGTGTGCGTGTGTGAAAGTATGTGTGTGTGTGTGTGTGTGTGTGAAAGTATGTGTGTGTGTGTGTCAGTGAGTCTGTGGAGACGATATCTCATGAACAACTAAAGCGATTCGAATGAAATTTGGTACAAAAATCACAATCCGTGAATACTGGAAGTCTATTGTTTTTAAACGCAATCGAATGCTCAGAATCTCCCTAAATTTTCAACTGAAATTTTGAAAAAATCGTCAAAAAATCAAAACCTTTAGTCAAGTTACACAAATAGACATTTCTTATGTAATTTTCCCTTAGAAAACGATTGACTTAAACATTAGAACGCTAGCATGAACCGTTCTTGAGATATTGCACATTTTTAAAATAAATTTATCAAAAAATCCATAAATTAAAAAAATATATTAACTATTGAGAAACATGTTCACTTTTCATATGTAATATCATGCGATAAATTGGGTTACATCATTCTCGTGGATCTAGCTCGTTCCATTCATGAGAAAAGATACTTTGAGTAATGCTTTTGTATGTGAACGCCAATAGTTATTTATCTGCTATAAGAATAACTTATTTCTCCGTCCATAACGCTTGGCGAGATTTTGGGAGAATGTAACCAACTTAGCGACTTTTTTAAATGTTGCAAAATTAACAAAAATCTCGCCAAATGGATAAAAATAACACTAAATTAATGAAAATGGCGACTAATTGACGAAAATGCAATATCTTGGGAAGAATATAAATATCTACTATAAGAAAAACCTATTTTTTTATTGTAAATGTAGTAAATTCATTGCATTATATCATGGAAGTCAATTGTTGCCCACATCAGATTTTTTTTATAGTGAAAAGGTGATGTATAATAATCATGTCACAATGTTTCAGCGTTAAATTGTGCATTTGGCTATTTTTCTAATAACAACATATAAAACTATGTCGAAGTACCCAATTAACTTTTCATTTCTAAATTGACATTTATCAATATTGATCGAATATATATTAAATAATTCAATAATTAATTCATTAATTTGCCGTCATTTTCTCTACTTTAACGTCATTTTTGCAATTCTTACGATATTTTCCTTAATCTGGAGGGAAATAATGCCAAATTAACAATATTTTGCTAAATGATTTGCTAAAGGATGAAAGTTCGCTAAATTTACCGCCAAACGTTAGAAGCAAAAGGAAAGAAGAGTTTTTTCTATAAATGACTTTGAATCAAATGAACTAGATCGACAATAGTAATATTGGAAAATTTATGGATTTATATTATATATGAAAATTAAACACATTTCCCGATAGGTAGTACTTTTTAATTTTGTGTGACTTTATGATACATTTATTTGTAAAATTTGCAATATCTCAAGAACGATTCCTGCCAAAATTTATGTCATTCGCTTTCTAATGAAAAATTACATAAGAAATGGGCACTTACATAACGTTGAAAGGTCTGATTTTCTAATGGTGTTCTCAAAATTTTGTTAAAAATTTTGGGGTCCACTGAACAGCGATTGCGTTTAAAATCGATAGTGTTCCAGTAGTCACGAAATGTAATATTTGCATCAAATTTCGTTCGAAACGCTCTATTTGATCATGTAATATCGCATCCATAGGATTACAGACATACACATACTACACATATACATACAGACATAACCTCAAAAACGTTCGATTCGAGTTTATGTTATACTTAAAACGTGCTCTTTCTCCGAAAACTCGAATTCGAATATTTTCCATAATAATAAAGAATATGGGCAAACTTGAAAATTACTTTCTGTCCGGGTTGGATGAGAAATTAAAATTTTAATCCGAATAATTTGCTTTATAGAAGAGACAAGGTAAAAATTTGAAATATAGTAGAATGAAAAATTTTGGAAATTTTGTTTAACAAAGTTACATAGATCTCTTGTTTGAACCACAATGACTCTTTTATTTATTGCTTATTTAAGCCTGTCATAGACAGTGAAAATTACATTCTTAATGTTGCCAAATTGACGAACATATCGTCAAAATTGCAAAAATGACGCTAAATTGATGAAAATGACGCCTAATTGATGTATTAATTATTAAAATATTTTAATATATGTATTATATTGCTTATTGAGGATACTATCAATATTGATAATTGTTTATATACAGGGTGTTCCAAAAAGATTGAAATGTGCTTTAATTCTTTACCTGTTGGAGATAAGTGGGAAATGTAAATTGCAGAAATGTTGAAAGTAAGGTTGGAAATAAGACTACGTTAGTCCTCCTATTCATTTTCAAAAAGTTACACTTTTAAACTTTTATACAACCCCCTTAGACAAATTCGGTCATTCAGAATTTTTTTATTTTTAATGTATCAAGACCATTAAAAAACCGCATATCTATATCTTTAAAACTGAGCGAGTTATCTTTAATCGAAAATTAAACATTGTGAATGGGATCCATATATCAAATTAGAAATGCAAATTTGTGACATATCACGAAAAAGATGAAACTGGATTATAATACATAGGAGACATTTTTGCGAATTCCGCGTAGGCTCACGATGCAATCACGGATTCTTAAGTACTTTTCAATAACTAAGTACTTTTCCAATAATTAAGTACTTTTAAGTACTTTTTTATCTAAACAACTTCCATCGTCAATTTGTTTATGATCCCTATTTTCACTGATGAAACAGCCTATCACATAGTACGGAAAAATGCCATATGTCAGATTTTTTCCTTTATCATAATTCAGTTGATTTTAAAGGTACAGACTTGCGGTTTATTTTAATGATCTTGTTGCATTAAAAATAAAAAAATTTTGATTGACCCAAATTGTCTAAGGGGGCCGTATAAAAATTTAAAAAATATAACATTTTCAAAATTAATGGGAAGACTATTTCATTAACGTAGTATTATTTCCTACCTTACTTTCAACATTTTTGCTATTTGCATTACCCACTTATCTCCAACAGCTAAATAATTAAAGAGCGTTTCAATTTTTTTGGGACACCCTGTAGAGTTGCGGAAAATATAAATTTATTGGATACTTTGAAATAGTTTTACATGTTGTAATTCGCAAAATCGCCAAATATACCAAATATAAAAGTACAATTCAACAAAAACGGGAATCAAGCTAATCCATGTTATATATCTTATTGAGTTTGCCCCCTACTAGAATAATTTCTATGGGCGTTCATTGCTGTACCATATTTCATGAAATTTTGATAGACATCCATGGTCGAATCCAACTTAAAATTTAGGAGTATTCTTGCCTTGTTGACAAAAATAAAAATCTGATGTCGCCAGCACATGACTTTCCCTGCAGGCTTATATCAAAGTTCTCTTTATTTAAATTAAATTTAATTCACTTTTAATTCAATTTTCCTTCTCATTTGGTAACTGGAGTTATTTTCAAAGGCGGCGTAGAGAAAATGCGAAAAAAATTGAATTATCTGGAGAACGGCTAGCACTAGGGTAATGGCGTTGGGCTTATTATTTTCTTCTTTAGAAACTACGTATAAAACAAGCATTAAATGGATATATTTGAGCATACGTAGTTTTTATTTTAGATTTTAACGATTTTTGCACGCCATTTCGCAAAGAAAGGCAGGTTATTTTTTTCTAAATCGTACCAAAATCTACTAAGCACCAGAGTAACCCACAGTCGACTTATCTACCGAATTTTGTGAAATTCGGTCCATTAGTTTTTCAGTTAGTGTGGATACCGGCAATTTTTGCCGGCCATTTCACAAAAAAGGGCTGGTTCTATTTTTCAGATCGTACCAAAAACGAATCAACGCAAGGGTCACACCCAATTGACTCACCAAATTTTATGAAATTCGGTCCATTAGTTTTTGAGTTAGAGTGGATACATACATTGCCCAGGCAGACAGACAGACAGACACACAGACAGACACATAGACAGACGTCACGCTAAAAATGGTTTTTTCGTATTCTAGAGATCTCGAAATTGTAGATCCGTCGAAAACTCGAGTTGCGATTTTCTGCATGATTCCAATACTTTCCCTATACATTACCATATATTGCAAGGAAAATAAAAATCTGATGTGGGCAGCATATGACTTTCCCTGCAGACTTATATCCACATTCTCTTTATTTTAATTAAATTTATTTCACTTTTAATTCAATTTTTTTCTCATTCGGTAACCAGACTTATTTTCAAAGGTGGTGTAGAGAAAATACGAAAAACTAAAATATCTCGAGTCCTAGTGTAATGGGGTTGGTCTTATTCTTTTCTTCGTTAAAAATTACGTATTAAACGAGCTTTTAATGGATATATTTGAGCATACGTAGATCTTTGGTTTAGATTTTTACGATTTTTACGGGCCATTTTGCACAAAAACGCAGGTTATTTTATTCCGAATCGTATTAAATCTAATCACCACCAGGGTGACCCACAAGTGACTTATCTACCGAATTTTGTGAAATTCGGTCCATCAGTATTTCAGTTAGAGTAGATATAAAATTTTGCGGAACATTTCGCAAAAAAAGGCGCGTTCTTTTATCCCGAATAGTACCCCAAACTAATCAGCATCAGACTCGCCCGCAGGTGACTTACCTACCAAATTTTGTGTAATTTGGTCCATTAGTTTTTTAGTTAGATTGGTTACAAAATCTGCACAGACAGACAGACAGACAGACACACAGATACACAGACAGACACACAGACACACAGACAGACACACAGATACACACACAGACGTCACGCTAAAAATAGTTTTTTCCTATTCTAGAGGTCTCGAAACGTGTAGATCCGTCGAAAACTCGAGTTGCGATTTTCGATATGATTCCAATACTTTCCCTATACATTATCATGTATTGCAGGGAAAGTAAAAAATAATTTCCTATTGGCTATAAAAAGGACTCACCCCTCCGCTGCAGTTCAGTTGGAGGTTGACGAATGGCCGTGACACGAGCTACATTGGACTCTGATTTTTGTTAATGTTTTAAGAATAGTTGTTGTTGTCGTTTCCCTAACATTACATTTAAGGAAGAAAGTGTGCACTGCTTCTGTTTAGTCTAATGACCCGGGGCACACGAAGGTAGAAGTCTGACTTTAAGAATAGTAGCCGCTGTTTTTAACACTTTACAACAAAGTTGAAAAGTGTTTATGACTTTGTTCATTCTGTCTGTCTGTCTGTCCGTTAGCACGATAACTGCCGTAAAAATGACTTAATCAAAATGAAATTTCAGTATGTTGTTCAAACGGTCTGTAGGACCTATGGGAATATAAATGAATAATATCACTCAATTCGTTTTGGATTGAATCCGTATTGAAAAAATGAAATACATTGAGCCCTATGGGACCTAATTTTTCAAACATTTTTTAAGCGGATTTAAAATTCACAAATTGCTTCGAAAATTTCAGGTAATATACAAATTGTACCATAAAATATATAAAAAAAATTCAGCGAAATATATTCAGTAGTTTTTAAAATAAAAATTAAAATAATAATAATACCTCTCATATATGAAGCGATCACGTGATCATGATATGAAAAAATCACGTGACCCACTTCAAAATGATATATGGCATCCATCTTGTCTCAAAATCGTGAGTTTTTATGTTCTTTTTAATTCATATTGAGGGTTGTATCTGCCCTAAAACCACTTTATTGTTGTTTAAATTCTGTGCATCTACATACTGAAACAACGCAATTACAATATATTTGAGTTTAAATGCTCATCCAAATTTGATTATTTCTACAAAGAAGCCTATTTTTCATCTATGCAAAATGTAAACAGCAAAATATGTAGAATGAGTTCTATTAGAATTGCTGTATTTCTTTAACACAAAATCATTTAGTTCATGGAGTCTCCGTAGCTGATATGAATGAAATATTCATTGATTTTATAAAGAGAAGGACGATTTTTTTTCGATGAAGTTTTACACATAGAATTTAATTACTTGTAGCTCCATGGCCTTAAATTTTAAATAAAATAAATTATTATAGTATTGTGATGAATGACATGAATGGGAGAATATTTATGAGTGAAATGCTGCTTTTATAGAGAGAGCCAGGCGTGTTATTTTTAATATGACGTCATTTGACTGAATTTCAGTTGTTTCCGATGAAGTTTTCAAATATAATAAATTATCGTTGCATTATGGTAATTCTAAAATTATTACCGAGGAATGTATCACATTTTACAGATGTTTAAACCTGGCAATTTATATTTCAATGCCATCATTTGAATTAAGTTCATTTTTTTCGATGAAGGTTTAAGTTTTCAAATATAATAAATTAATGTAGTATTGTGATAAGTTTTAAAATATTACCGAGGAATGTATTGCATTTTAGACATGTTTAAATAAATTTGCATTGAAGTTGGAAAGCGTTTCATAATCAATGCTTTAAGCATGATTGATCTTTCTTGTCATTTTTAACACTTTACAACCTAGTTGAAAAGTGTTTATGACTTTGTTCATTCTGTCTCTCTGTCTGTTTGTCTGTCCGTTAGCACGATAACTGCCGTAAAAATGACTTTATCAAAATGAAATTTTAGTATGTTTTTCAGATGGTCTGTGGGACCTATGGGAATATAAATAAATAATATCACCCAATCAGTTTTTTATTGAACCGTGGTTGAAAAAATGAAATACATTGAACCCTACTGGACCTAATTTTTCAAACATTTTTTAAGCAAATTTAAAATTCACAAATTGCTTCGAAATTTTTTGGAAATATTTACATTATCTCATAAAATATATAAAAAAATTTCAGTAAAATATGTTAGGTAATTTTTTAATTAAAAATTATTTAATATAGGAAAAAAAAACAAATTCTATTAAATTCTGACTTTTGGGATATCCTCCGGAAATAAAAAAGAGATATATTATATAATAAATATCTTTATAAACGGTATAAATCAATTTGTATATGAGAGACGCTTCACATTTTAAAATAAATTCGGTAGATAATAATTTTTCAAATTTTTTTTTATTTTATCTAACTCTTCATGATATACTTATTTGATGGCATTTTTAATGCACTGTCCTACGTCCTAGAGAGTTAAAATTTAGTACACAGCTTAAATTTGTTGAACATTTTATTCTACTAAAATTTGGTGGATCTTTAAATATAGATCATACATTTTTTTGGAAATGGACTGCAAATAATCCCCGTTCACTTCTATAAATCATTGTTGTAATATTACTAAAAATTCTGATGTGGACAACACATGTCTTTCCCTGCAGACTCGTATTCACGTTCTTTTTATTTCTTCAATAATAATTTGAGTTTATCTGCCCCCAATAATAGCCATAAGTATTTTAAATTACATTGAATTTGCCCGTTAAACTTAAATTTGGTTCTCATTTGATAGCTGGACTTATTGTCAAAGGTGGCGTAGCGAAAAAACTAGAATATCCCAAGAACGGCTAGTCCTAGAGTAATGGGGTTAGTCTTATTCTTTTTGTTGTCAAAAATCACGTATAAAATTGGAATTTAATTGATATAATTGAGAACACGTAGTCTTTTATTTTTATATTTAACGACTTTTGCGGGCCATTTCGCAAAAAGAGCCCGTTCTTTTTTCCCGATTCGTACTAGAATAACCTACAAATGATTTATATACAAAATTTTGTTGAATTTGGTATATAAATCACTTGTAGGTTATTGAAATATTATACACTAAATTTTGTTAAATTTGTTCCATTAGTTTTTAGCTAGAGTGGATAAAGGCAATTTCTGCCGACCATTACGCAAAGAAGGCAGATTCTTTTACTACGAATCGTACTATAATCTAATGAACATCAGGATTTCCCACAAAAAACATACTTATCAAATTGTATGAAATTCGGTCTATTAGTTAATTAGAGTGAATGTAATATCCACACAGACACACAGAAACATACACAGATACACCCTTACACACACAGTCGTCTTCCTAAAAATAGTTTTTTCGTGTTCTAGAAGTCCCAAAACGTGTAGATCCTTCGAAAATTCGAGTTCCGATCTTCGGCACGATTCAAATACTTTGAATACATACACACACACGCATATCTTATCTGTGTATCTGTGTATTATCTGTGTATCTAAATTCCGTGCCTGTACAATTACAATAGTTGTGATTTTAAATGATTCCTGAACTTTTATTATTTCTCCAACGAAGCCTAATTTTAACTTATGCAGAATGCAAATATCTCAAGCGATTGTAAGGTGAGTTACATAAGAATTGCTGAATTTTTTTCACACAAAATTATTTAGCTCTGGAGTCTGGAATAGAAGTTATATGAATGAAATATTGATTGATTTTGCATAGAGAATCAGATGATTTATATTTCGATACAGTATTAAATATTTAAGTATAATAAATTACTGTAGTACTGTGATAATGTAAAAGATATCAGCACCGAATGTATCACATTTTAGAAATTTTTAAATGAAATTGCATTTAAGTTGGAAAGTGTTTCATAATCAATGCTTATGCATGATTGATCTTTCCTGTTCATTTTGATATAGTCTCTTTTAAGGCAGTTATCGTGCGAACGGAAAGACAGATAGAATAAACAATGTAATAAACACTTTTTACTTTCCCTGCAATGTATAGGGAAAGTATTGGAATCATACCGAATATCACATCTTGAGTTTTCGACGGTCTATACGTTTCGAGACCTCTAGAATGCGAAAAAACTATTTTTAGAGTGACGTTTGTGATATTTTATCCACTATAACTAAAAAAGTAATTAACCGAATTTCATAAAATTTGGAGGGTAAGTCATTTGTGGGCGAATCTGGTTCTGATTAGTTTTGGGTATGATTCGGGATAAAAGAACCCGCCTTTTTGTGCGAAATGGCCCGCAAAAGCTTTTATCCACTCTAGCTAAAAAACTAATGGACTGAATTCCACAAAATTCGGTAGGTAAGTCACTTGCGGGACACTTTGGTGCTGATTAGATTTTGGTATGATTTGGAAAAAAATAACCTGCCTTTTTTTTGCAAAATGACCCGCAAAAATCGCCAAAATCTAAAATAAAAAATTACGTATGCTGAAATATAGCCATTAAATGCTTGTTTTATACGTAATTTTTAGCGACGAAAAGAATAAGATCAACCCCATTACACTAGGTCTAGCCGTTCTCGAGATATTTTAGTTTTTCGTATTTTTTCTACGCCACCTTTGAAAATAAGCCCGGTTACCGAATGAAAACGAAATTTGAATTAAAAGTGAAATAAATTTAATTAAAATAATGAGAACGTGAATATAAGTCTGCAAGGAAAGTCATGTGCTGCCTACATTAGATTTTTACTTTCCCTGCCATACATGGTAACGTATAGGGAAAGTATTGGAATCATGTCGAAAATCGCAACTCGAGTTTTCGACGGAACTACACGTTTCAAGACCTCTAGAATACGAAAAAACCATTTTTAGAGTGACGTCTGTCTGTGTGTCTGTCTGTGTGTCTGCCTGTGTGTCTGTCTGTCTGCGCAGATTTTGTATCCACTCTAACTGAAAAACTAATACACCCAATTTCACAAAATCTTGTAGGTAAGTCACTTGTGAGCGAGTCTGGTGCTGATTAGTTTTGAGTATGATTCGGGATAAAAGAATCCGCATTTTTTTGCGAAATGGCCCGCAAAAGCTTAAATCCACTTTAGCTGAAAAACTAATGGACCGAATTTCACAAAATTCGGTAGATGAGTCACGTATAGGTCACCCTGGTGCTGATTAGATTTTGGTACGATTCAGAAAAAAATAACCTGCCTTTTTTTGCAGAATGGCCCGCAAAAATTGTCAAAATCTAAATTAAAAGCTACGTATGCTTAAATATATCCATTAAATGCTTGTTTAATACGTAATTTTTAACGAAGAAAAGAATAAGACCAACCCCATTACACTAGGACTAGCCGTTCTCGAGATATAATAGTTTTTTTCGTATTTCTCCACGCCACCATTGAAAATAAGTCCAGTTATCAAATGAGAACGAAAATTGAATTAAGAGTGAATTAAATTTAATTGAAATAAAGAGAACGTGGATATAAGTCTGCAGGGAAAGTCATGTACTGCCTACATCAGATTTTTTTTTATTACTTTCGTCAACATTCTGTGTTATATATGTTCAATAACATATCTTATTCTGTGAACTTAGTGGAACATTGTTGTGCTGTTCCTGTTTACTTTGTGCTTGCGAATAAACATAAGTTATACTGAAACTTGGACTCGTTCTTGTATCCTACGTATACTTCCACGATTCTAGAGGAATAGCTTCGTAACACTATTAACCTATATTCCACGCAACTCTAAATCCACAATTATCAATATTCATAGCATTCGCAGTGAACACTGTACTTGATATATAAAAAGAATTTAGTAATTAATTCATCCATTTAGGGTCATTTTCTTTACCTTAGCAACATTTTTGCAATTTTTAAGAAATTTTTCTCAATCTGCTCTAGAATATCGCCAAGCGGCGATCTTTTGCTAAATTAATCGCAAAGTTCGCAAAATGTATTGACAAGTGTTACATAGATATGGAGGAAACAGCATTTCTTATACTTAAATGACTGTTGACGCATTGTTAGTGTGAGACCAGAAATAGATCTCACACTAAGTGCTGTGTTATTAGTGAGACAGCTTTATGCCAGCAAATTTATTGTATCTGAAACGTCAAACAATGCCCCAGTTTCGATGACGCCTGTGTTTATGACACGTGAACTCAGAGGTCAGTGAAACTCATAAATTTAAGGGCCTCGAGACAGAGGGGTCGAACGAACTCTTAAAATAATGCAAAGAACGAGATTGGATAAAAGACTAGCCAGTTCAGGTGAAGCTTGTAGTGTTACCCTCAAGGCCGCAAATGAGAGGAAAGTGGGAGTGACAGTTCGGAGACGAAGTGAGCCACAACCTGTGACATAAGAACAAGATGAATAGACTTGGGAAGAAATGTAAGAGATTAACAGCCCGAAATCAAGGAGCACGAAACTTAGAAAGATGTGCCGACTACGAGAATGACACAAGTAGGAGTGTCGAGTCAGCAGTACAATATGATCGTCGAATTACGTGTGGTGAATAAGTACTTCGAATCTATTCCAGTAATATGATCGGCGAAGTACCTGGTGGTGACAAAGTTCAAGGCAGATTTGAAGGTATGTGTTCCTCATACCTTCAAATTGTCTTTTCCTTCTTTATTGACAGGTTATCAAGATACTTTAGGCACTTTATTACTGGTCTCACGTGCTGTCTTCCTAAATAATTAATAAGCAGAGTAATTATTGTAATTGAGTATTTAGGTATATTATGTGTTAATAAATGTTTTATTGTTAAAGTTAAAATGGTGCAGTCGATTTAGTATTATATTAATTAATAATTATTTTACAGAATTCAAGCGAAAGTTAAATAATTGGTGGGTTTTATATAGCGGCACAACAAATCAATGTACAATAATAAATATGTCCACTTATACAAACCTATTTACGACCATGTTCAATAAATTTAATTTAACAATATTATAATTAATTAATAGTATTCTTCTTACTTTTCTGTTCCCACATTTAGGCATCAAAATACAAAACAATACACAAAGTATCCTCTTTGGTAAATGAAATAAGCTAGATCCAGAAGAATGATGTGAAGAAATTTATGGCATAATATTGCATATGAAAAGTGAGCATATTTCACAACAGTTAATACTAATTTATTAATTATAATTTCATGTGGCTTTTGATAAATTTATTTTAAAAACTGTAATATCTGGAGTACAGCTGGCGTTCAAAAGCTTACGTCAATCTCTTTTATAATTACATAACAAATGATTATTTATGTAACATTAGTGAAGGTTCTGAATTTTGAATGCTTTTTAAAATCTCATTGAAAATTTGGGGGTCTTCCGAATATTCGATTCAGTTTAACAGACTTCCATTATTTACTGATTTTAATTTTTATATCAAATGTCTTTCGAAACGCTCCATTCGTTAGTGAAATACCGTCAGCACACACACACACATACATGTATCACCTCAAAAATGTTCAACTTGATTTCAGGCTTGCTTGAAACGTGCTCTCCCGTCCAGAGCTTGACTAAAGCAGAGGCATGCGAGGCATCTGCCCCGGGAACTCTGCATTAGAGGGGGGGGGGGGGTCCCAAATAAATCATTTGTAACAGCGAAAAATTAACGATTGCTTTCGGAAAAAAAATCTTGCCATCGGATATGTAGCGATTACAGTACAAATTCACCATCAAAACCATGTTAGTTTTGACTGCGATGACAAAGTTACCAATAATTTAAATTCCCTTAAAATATGTAAGAACTTCATTTTATAGAAAGCATTTATACTGCTGAAAAATAGTTTTTGTACATTTCATATACAGGGTGTCCAGTGCTATCGGTACCCAATGACTATTTCATTAACCGTTAGTCACAGAGATACACTTCCAATTGCAAAAACGTTTTAAATTTTAAAATCTATTATCTTAGAAACAGTTTAAATCAATAAAGGCATTTCTGAAAGAAATACGAAATATAAATTTTTATACAATCCCCCGGTCCTACCAATTATATTTAGGAAAATGATCCTCATAAAATTTTATGCAAAATAAAAGAAAAACATCCTTTTACGACCAAAATTGACCGACTTATGGCTGTTTAAAGTTGGAGCACTTTTTGTGCTGAGAAACGGTCATTACGATCCCTGATTGGTTGGTTGCTTGGAGAAATTGTCAATACGGTCTTTGATTGGTTGGTTGCCTGAAATGGGACATTTTTATGCGTGGAAAAGCGACTTAAGTCATAAAGTTTAATGCTTCATAACTCGGTGAATTTTGTTTGTAAAAAGAAGATTTTTTCTTTATTTTGTATGAAATTGTATGAGAATGAATTTTCTGCATATAATTGGTAGGACCGGGGGACCGTATAAAAATTTGTATTTCGTATGTCTTTCAGAAATGTATTTATTGATTTAAACTATTTCTAAAATAATAGATTTTAAAATTTAAAACATTTTTGAAATTGGAAGTATATCTCTGTGACTAACAGTTGAGGAAATAGCCATTTTGCACCGATAGAACTGGACACCCTGTATATGTCGAGGGGTGAATGGGTCGGTGGGGAGTAATGTTTGCCCTGAGCCCCTCTTTTACTAAGTCGGGCCCTGCTCTCGTCAAAAACTCGAATTCGAATTTTTTACCAAGTCACAATACTTTTCCTATAGAGGGGTAGCATTGACGTCACGTCATTGTTGCCACGGTCGACGCAAATTCATCTTCATGCAACTGGAGTACAAACATCCTATGCGGTTGCTCCAGTTTTCTTCATAGATTTGAATTTTAAGCTCTTTATACAGTATTAGTCTAGAATATATTTGTCAATTAATTATTTTTAGGATTGAACGATTTTATTATTATTTAACTATGGTACTTAAATACTTGGTACTTATTGTAGTGAATTTATAAGCAATTAACCTGCAGCGATTATACACACAAAAAATTATTATACACACAAAAATAACAAGTATTAAATCTCTACGAAAAAGATCGATTTTTTTTTATAAAAGTATGAAGTGGGCAGCTCATTACTTTTCTTATATAATGCAATGACTTTACTACTTTTACAGTTAAAAAAATGCAGTTCTTATTATTAGATACTTATATTCTTTCCAAGATATTGAATTTTCGTCAATGAGTCGTAATTTTCATTGATTTAGCGTTATTTATACCCATTTGGCTAGTTTTTTCATTAATTTAACAATATTTTAAAATGTCGCCAAGTTGGCGACATTCCACCCAATTCGTCGCCAAAATCTCGCCAAGCGTTATGGATGGAAAAATAAGTTATTCTTACAGCAGATAAATCACTATTGGCTTTCAAATACACAAGTATTACTCAAAGTATCTTTCTCATGAATGGAACGAGCTAGATCCACTAGAATGATGTCACCAAATGTATCGCATGGTGTTACATATGAAAAGTGAACATGTTTCTCAATAGGAAATATTTTTTATTTTTTATATGATTTTTTGATAATTTTTTTGAAAAATGCGCAATATCTCGAGAACGGTTCATGTTAGCGTTCTAAAATTTATGTCAATCGTTTTCTAATGAAAAATAATATAAGAAATGTCCATTTGCGTAACTTTATTAGAGGTTTTGATTTTTTTTACGATTTTTTCAAAATTTTACTCGAAAATTTAGGGGGGTTCTGAACATTCGATTGCTCATAAAAACAATTGGCTTCCAGTGTTTACGAATTGTAATTTTTGTACCAAATTTCAATCGAATCGTCCCATTCGTTCGCCAGTTATCGTCTCCACAGACTCACTGACACACACATACACACAGACAGACATCACTTTAAAAATGTTCTTTTCGTGATCAGGGATTCTTGAAACGTGCTCTCCCGTCGAAAACTCGAATTCGAATTTTCGACCCCGTCACAATACTTTCCTTACACATTATTGTATATAAGGAAAGTAAAAATAGGGCAAGGGAATATATTGCACTATTTCGTATCGTCAATAAATTCTATTGTTTTGCAGTAAAGAAAAGCATACAAATCACTGGAAAGCCATAGATATTTTACAAGTGAATATTCATCAAAAACCCAGGGGGATTCCCTTCTCCCGAAAATGTCGTTCAGTTTTACTTTCTACTGTCCATTATTTTGTTTCATAATATTGCTTTTATAGCTGCAGTGTCAAATTTTATTGAATCTTAAATTTTTTATCTCACTCTGACCAATTATCCCTTAAGTAACTAAATCTAGAACTGAACCATTTACGAGCCATCTGAAATAAGAACCCCCACCCCCACCGAAAACATTTCTGGATACAGTCGTGTCTAAAAGGCAAAACAATTCGAACTAAAACTGCCGCTTAGAAATGTAGCTTTTAAATCCATCTGTATTTTAAAATTTAATATGAAACATCCAGACTTCATTCATGTATTCGAAGCATCTGCCCTGGGCAGTCTGCATTAGAGTTCGGCCCTAAATTAATCATTTGTAACAGCGAAACATTAACGATTGCTTTCTGGAAAAAAAATCTTGCCATCGGATATGTAGCGATTACAGCACTAAATCACCATCAAATCCATGTTACTTTTGACTTATTTTGTTTGCCATGTTAGTTTTGAAAGTGGAGGATGCAAAGTCCACGTCAAAGATGTCAAAGGTAAGAGCTTACACTATTGTTCCAGTAGCTCAACGGTATATCGTCAGCTGACCAGTTTGAAAATCCAGAGTTCGATTCCCAGTTGGGTCAGAAAGGCTCTTTGCAACTACCATTGCAGATTATTATCATTATAAATGACTATCATTACGCATGAGAACATCTACGTACTGGTTTTACGCTTATCGTGCTCTCATCAATGTACGTATTTCAAACTTTTGGAAACGTTCCCTACATGGGAGTTTTTAGACTGCAAACTTAGCCGTTGCAAACTCGGGTAGTTTGAGCTAAATTTTGTGCAAATTTGAATCCACAATGTGATAATAGAGGTTTAACTACGTGGTAATTTGATCAAAAATTTAAACTGCGATGAATGCCAAACGACTTCTGTTTAAGTGGTATTCATGGTACGTGTAGATAATTAGAAAAGCAGAAATTGTGCAATTTCAAATTTCCAATATTGTCTGCTTTAAATGGTGCCGCACACCAAAATGTTCGATTTTCCGACTGAATGAGATACGCTTCCTTTTAAATATGATTGAGGCTTGATATTTGGTATATGGGCCAATCCTCTGATAAAAGACGCAAGGAGAATAGAATATTTCAAAAATGTTCATTTAAGGGGATGCTCCACGGAGAAACCTTCGAAAGGTGAAATGATTAAATAGCATGCTTCGGGATGAAATAAGAAACTTTAACTTGACTTACGGGTAGATAGTTCGAAAGGAAGAATGTGTTCAATTTCAGTTTGCCAATATTTTCTTCTTTAGGAGGATCTGCACATCAAATTTTTCGATTTGCCGAGTAAATGTGAAATGCGAATTATTCAAAAATTTACATTATCGGGGTTTGCTCATTGTGAAACCGTTGATTTTTAACGGGTATTCGGCTAGTGATTTATATAATGGTGGATCATAGCATTGATTTTGTTCAGTGTTAAATTGGATATGTAGTTGTAAAACAAATAATAAATCATTAATGAAGCCACACATTTATATTAAAAAGGGGGGGGGGGGGGGTAAAGTCATTGTTTAGTGTTGCAAGTTGCATTTTTACTCATTTTCCAAAGTTTAGTATAGATAGACCAACACCAAAGTCAATTCAAACTTGGCTTTGGTGTCGGCGAATCCTTTCCGATTTAATCTCTGAATCCACAAATTTCTTCTGTTTATTTTTTTATTTTTTTACAAAGATTTTGAGTTCTAATGAAAAAGTTGACTTTACAGACCGGTTTCTATAAAATGAAAATTGCTTATACAGTGCAGTGCGATGAAACAACAGAATATATCACTGTACACCGTATTGAAAGCATAGCCGCAGTACTCCAGATCAAAGGAACATTTTGATGCCACATGACACCCGTCTATACATTATAAGTATTAAGTGTGTTGGGGAAGTAACATTGCTATATTTTCATATCGGTTACTTCAGAAAATTTAATCACAATTTTATTGAATATGGAAAGTAACTAGCGGCGGTTTATCGTTTCTCTTATACCTACCATGACATTAGGCTTATCGCACGTATTGTACCTTACATACAAACCTTACAGCAAAATAATGAAACTTTAAATTAAAGCTAAAACTCACTAAAGTATCATATGCATATCCAATCGTTGTATGCAGAGCAATATACATTGTTTCATCGAAGCGAATAACGCATAATTTAAACCAATAAAATTCATCAGAGCCCCAAATCAAGTAAATCAAGAACGTTTGTGGGGGGGGGGGAGGTCAGAGAAGTGGAATTGAAATACTTTGCAACTCACTCAGGCTGATTACTTTCTATACGCCTTTCAAATAAAGCTTTCCAGGTACGCGTTCTCAAATAAATAAAATCTTATCTGATCTCCCGACGAGAACCGAACGTATTCTGGGAATTCTCTTAAAATGTGTGGTGTTACTCAAACAATGGAAAGAGAGTACTTTCTGTAAAATATTTTAAGAATTGTGTGGGAATGGAAGAAAATAAATGTTTTCTAAATCTATCTCCTTTGTGTTACTGTGAATTATATTCATATAATAAGCAAAGTAAATATACTTGAGCACATACGGTGCTGAGCAGAGATGGACAAAATATTTTTACACGGTTTTATTGCGGTTGGTATCTCCGTGTTGTTTGTTTGTCTGGGTAAAATTTTGAAATCAATTTTTGACCCACTTCTACTGACCCGATATTCTTGAAGTTTTACACGGATTGTTTTGACGAAAATTTTCGTTTTCAATTTCGGTGCCAGTATATGTTTTAAGACCTCATGGACACGATTTGGGTATTTTTAGAGCAATGTCCGTCTGTCTGACTGTCGTCGATTTTTTGTGCATACGATAACTGCCACAAATGTTAATGGACTTTCTTGATAGTTTATATCCGGCTTTGCTACCGAAAAGTCTAGAACTAGATAGAGTTATTTTAAATTCGAGGGAAGACTTCGAAATGTATTCGAAATTTTATATTTTCTTAAAATGGCAGCATAGAACATAATTTGACATAATTAATTTTGACATTTGACACAAAAGGAACTATTTATCGATCAATGATTACGCAGCTTAACAGTTTCAATCATTGTAGTGAAAAATAGTAGAGTTACAAATTTTATGTTCATGACATCATAATCCACCTATCGAGGAAACAAATTACAACCGACAGGGGGTTGGGTACACTGTCAAACTTAGTGTCAATCGAAAGATATTTTCTAGTCCTTTAAAATGGAGGGTGACATGCTATAATTGTGATCCTTTGGATTAACAATACATATTTTCAAATTTTTCTTGCAAAATTTGAAAAAAAAAGTAACAAGTTACTTAAAAATGGATTCAGGTATGAGAAAACCGAGTTTTGTAACCCTACGGCTAATTTTGTGGATATATTAGTTTTATCTAACTAAAAAATCATCATTTCAATTTGTCGATAAATTGAATGACTTTAAAATGCACTAGCTTCCAAAAGTTAAGCACGGACGGTAAAATCAACAAAAATGTTAAAAGTAAAGCATTGATTAACTCAAAATTGTACATGAAGGTAGCAAATGTCTTTATGCATTAAGGAAAATAAGAATTATGTACAAAGATAAAAGAAAAATATTTACTTTTCTTAAGTTATATGATGGCGTCACATTTGGGTCATTAACAAAATGATGTTTAAAGAGAAACAATCAAACAAAACTTACATTAATATGGTATGTGACCACCCCGGACCTTCACACAGACTTTACAACGATTTACCACGTTCTCAAAGAGATGATCAACTATTGCAGATGCGAACAATGGTCATTCCTCCAATAGGGCAGTTTCAATTCTCTGAGACAGGCTGGAGGAGGTAAACGTGCTCGAAAGCATCCCAAAGGTTTTCAATGTGATTAGGGTCGGAGGAATACACCGGCCATTCCATACGAGATATTATCTAACTTTCAAGGTATTCGTCAACGATATTAGCTCGATGATGACGGACATTATAGTACATAATGAGGAAATCAGGACCAACTGCGCAGCGTAGAGTCTCGCAATGGGGTCTAGGACTTTATACCGATACTGCAAACCGTCGCAGAACCGCCTTTAAAGGTGTGCAGCTCTGTGTGATATCCCATTGAAATTCCAGTCCACACCATGACGCCGCCACCTCTGAATGCTTGTTCTGAATTGCTTGTGCCTCGTTCTCTCCTGACCCTTACACGCTTATCATCCTATTCCAGGGCAAATCTGGACTCGTCCGTGAACAGGACGTTGCACCAAACTGGGACAGTCCAATTGACATGTTGACGACACCATTTTAATCTTTCCCTTACGGCTTGGACAGTTAGTGGAACACAAAAACGTGGTACTCGGGCATACAGTTCCATCATGTGGCACCTTTGAGCCACAGAACTGGCAGATATTGTCTTACCAAGTACCGCCGTAACCATAGATGTAACAGTTGTGGAGGGCGCTCGCCGATTCCGCTTGGCTACTATAGCAATATACCGATCATCAGAGGGGGTGGTAACGCTTGGACGACCGGGAACTGGTCTCCGGACAACTGTTTAACTTGTTTGGAATTGTTTCCATAATCGTGAAATTACCGAATGATCAACGCAAAGAAAATAGCGACATCTTTGATTGACTATCCTGATTGAATGAGTCCGACAATACGCCAGCGCTCACTGTCATTCATCTTCTATTAGCCATAGAAACACGAATATCATAAAAAATAATCCTACAAAAGTTATAAACACTTTAGCATTTAAATGCATCTCTTCAAATCCTTAAAATGCTAGCTTCTTCAACGACTGGCTAGTTAGCATATATCCGGACAGTCAATCGTGATTGGCTGTAACATACAATATTTGCATACTGCCATCTGCATCTGCAGCGATTTTCAGCCACGCAAATTCAAATACCTTTTCGAAAAATGAAAATTTGCTTTGCGTGCTTAACTTTTGGAAGTGAGTGTATGATGTGCCCGATTTTTTGATCCCCCTACACTATCATAGAGAAATTAGCAGTTTTTAATTCTGCTCATTATTGTTTGAAACACCACAAGATTTTAAATAAATCACAAACGATTCTCTCTAAGCCTATTCTATTGCCCTATGTATAACGATGCACACAACTGGTCTTTAAATCAAAGAACCCTTACATGAAACTTACCCCAATAGTCATGCTAAAAGCCCTCGCACAGAACCAACTAAATTATTTCTTCCAATTTACTCCCTCCTTTATCTGAGAAGGTTGACAGATAGGGGGGGGGGGGGGGGGTAGGGGAGCTTCCCAACAGAATACTCCCCCCGCAAATCCCCCTTGATCCAGGGATGTGCTAATATAGATGCAAGTATACATTAGAGAGGGTCACGTTTCTATGAGTCACATATGACGGTGCATGCTAGAAATATCATTAGATGTGTTTTCGTTACACAGATGCCTTTACGATGAGAACGAAGGTGTTTCTTGATGTTATCTCGGGAGAATATTGTAATAATATTTTAGGTAAGAATCTATTTTCCTTTTCCAATACCACAGAAGAGAATTTATTGCTATCTCAAAAATTTTCGCATTTTTAATGAAGCACATGTTACTTTATGTATAATACATGGTAATGTATTAGTGAACTCAGTTTTAACAATATTTTTACTTTCCCAGCAATTCATGGTAACGTACAGAGTGTCCCAAAAAGATTGAAACGCCCTTTATTCCTTTACCTGTTGGAGATAAGTGGGCAATGTAAATTGCAAAAATGTTGAAAAAAAGGTAGGAAATAAGACTACGTTAATGAAATAGTCCTTCCATTAATTTTCAAAAAGGTACACTTTTTAAATTTTTATACGTTTGCCTTAGACAGATTTGTTCAATCAGAAAATTTTTACTTTTAATGCAACAAGATCATTAAAAAAACCGCATATCTGTATCTTTAAAATTGAGCGACTTATATTAAATTGAAAATTGAAGATTGGGAATGGGGACCATATATAAAATTAGAAATGTAAATTTGTGGCATATCACAAAAAAGATAAAACTGGATGATAATACATAGAATACCCAACCATGTAGTAAGTACCACTGCTTTATAAGATCTCTGTCTGTGTAATGCTTTATTTAGAGGTATTTGTGATTAAAAATGCTGACACATATTAACGTATTTTTGATCTAAACAATTTCCATCGTCAATTTGTTTATGATCCCTATTTTTACAGATGAAACAGCCTTTCACATGGTACAGAAAGGTGGCGTAAGTCAGATTATTTTCTTTATTATAATTCAGTTGATTTTAAAGATACAGATATGCGGGTTTTTTAATGATCTTGTTGCATTAAATATAACAATTTTCTGATTGACCAAATTTATCTAAAGAGGTCGTATAAAAATTTAAAAAGTGTAACTTTTTGAAAATTAATGGGAGGACTATTTCATTAACGTAGTCTTATTTCTTACCTTACTTTCAACATTTTTGCAATTTACATTGCCCACTTATCTCCAACAGGTAAAGAATTAAAGCGCGTTTCAATCTTTCTGGGACACCTTGTATAATACATGGTAATGTATTAGTGAACTCAGTTTTAAGAATATTTTTACTTTCCCTGCAATACATGGTAATATATAGGGAAAGTATTGAAAAACGGTAACTCCAGTTGTCAACGAATCTACACGTTTCGGTCATTCTAGAACATGACTCCACCATTTTTAGCATGACGTATATGTGTGCATGCCTGTGAAATGTTTGTACTCACCCTAGCTCAAAAATTATTTGATAAAATTTTACAAAATTTTAAAGACAAATGACTTATGTTATACTCTGGTGCTGATTGAATTTTGATTTGCTTTGGAAAAACAGAACTGGCATTTTTTTTACGTAATAGCTCTCAAAAATCATCAAATTTCGAAATAAAAGAATATATATGTTTACATGTATTAATTAAATGGGTGTTTTATACGTATTTTTTGGCAGCAAAACAAATAAGACCAACCCCATTATTCTAGAACTAATCGTTCTCACGATATTTAGACATTTTGAGGTTTCCAGAAGCAGGCTTCGTTTTAAAATGCGTAAAGTTACCAAACGAAAAAATATATTTAAACTACAAAATTGATATAACTTCAAATAATTTTCTATGTCAGTTTGTGCAATTAAATTCACTTTAGAAGATTGCGAAAGAAAAAATTATGTTGATGCAGAGAAAGTCATGTGCAGTCCAAAATAGATTTTTTAAGATAAACGAAAGACAAAATTAATCCCTTTCATAGTTCTGGTAAGACATGTTACTTTCCTTATATACATAATGTATAAGGAAAATATTGTGACGGAGTCGAAAATTCGAATTCGAGTTTTCGACGGGAGAGCGCATTTCAAGCATCCTGATCACGATTCAAACATTTTTGAAGTGATGTCTGTGTGTATGTGTGTGTGTGTGTGTCAGTGAGACTGTGGAAATGATAACTGACGAACGAATGGACCGATTCAAACGAAATTTGATACAAAAATCACAATCCGTAAACACTGGAAGCCTATTGTTTTTATACGCAAACGAATGTTCAGAACCCTCCTACATTTTGGAGAGAAATTTTGAAAAAAAACGTCAAAAAATCAAAACCTCTGATAAAGTTACACAAATAGACATTTCTTATGTCATTTTTCATTAGAAAACGATTGACAAAAATTTTAGAAAGCTAACGTGAACCGTTCTCGAGATATTGCACATTTTTCAAAAAAATTATCAAAAAGGAATATAAAATAAAAGAAAAATATTACCTATTGAGAAACATGTTCACTTTTCATATGTAATACCATGCGATAAATTTGGTGACATCATTCTCGTGGATCTAGCTCATTCCATTCATGAAAATAGATTCTTTGTGTAATACTTTTGTATTTGAACGCCAATAGTCATTTATCTGCTGTAAGAATAGCTTATTTCTCCGTCCATAACGCTTAGCGAGATTTTGGCGACAAATTTGGCGAAATGTCGCCAACTTGGCGACTTTTTTAATTGTTGCCAAATTAACCAAAATCTCGCCAAATAGATAAAAATGACGCTAAATCAATGAAAATGATGACTAATTGAAGAAAATTCAATATCTTGGAAAGAATATAAGAATCTACTATAATAATAACATTTTTTTTAACTGTAAAAGTAGTAAATTCATTGCTTTATATAAGCAAAGTCATATGTTGTCCACATCAGATTTTTTTAACTTATGCTTTAGGAACCCGGAATCTTATTACATTGGATGAGCGAACTAAGGAAAACTTGAACAACGTATTTTATCACAAATAAATAATAATTTTAATTTTATTTGTGCTTAATACATTGCTCAAGATTTCCTCTTATCCTTTGCACAAAGTGTTTTTACTTTTCTTATATGCATAGTATAATATACAATAAGGAAAGTATTGTAACATGGTCGAAAATTCGAATTCAATTTTTCGACGGGAGAGCACGTTACAAGCATCCCTAATCACGAATCGAACATTTTTAAGGTGATGTGTGTATGTGTGTGAAAGTATGTGTGTATGTATGTGTGTGTGTATTTGTGTATGTATGTGTTTATGTGTGTGTGTGGGTGTCAATGAGTCTCTGGAGACGATATCTCACGAACTAATAGAGCTATTCGAATGAAATTTGGCACAAAAATTACAATCCATGAATACTGAAAGGCTATTGTTTTTAAACACAATCGAATATTCAGAACCCCCTAAATTTTCGAGTGAAATTTTGAAAAAATTTTCAAAAATCAAAATCTTTAATAAAGTTATGCAAATAGACATTTCTTAAGTAATTTTTCCTTAGAAAACGATTGACATAAACTTAGAATGCAAGCATGAATCGTTTTCGAGATATTGCACATTTTTCAAATAAATTTATCAAAAAATTCCTTAAATTAAAAAAATAGTAACTGTTGAGAAACATGTTCACTTTTCATATGTAATATCATGCGATAAATTGGGTGACATCATTCTCGATGGATGTAGTTAGTTCCATTCATGAGAAAAGATACTTTGAGTAACATTTTTGTATTTGAACGCCAATAATCTTTTACCTGCGCTAAGAATTTCTCCGACCATAACTTATTTCTCCAACCATAACGCTTGGTGAGATTTTTGCGACGAATTTGGCAGAATGTCACCAAATGGATAAAAATGACATTAAATCAATGAAAGTGACGACTAATTGACGAAAATTTAATATCTTAGAAAGAATAAAAGTATCTACTATAAGAATAAACTATTTTTTTTACTGTAAAAGTAGTAAATTCACTGCATTGTAGAAGGAAAGTCAGATGCTGCCCAGATCAGATGTTTTACTAATGGATAAGGGAACTCTTTGTGTTTTTGTACGGTGCATCCTGCGAACCAATTTTGTTGGGATCTGTGTTGTTGAGATGTGAAAATAAAGATTTAATTAGAAAGTATATAGATTATTTGATGAAATGGACATTATCAAATCTTAGTTATCCGAAAATCATGGAAACGAAACATTTTCGGTTGATCGAAGGTTTTATAGAAATTTCGGGATAATCGGAAAGGTGCAAATTATGAACTGAGGATAAGTAGCTAGCTTTAAAAACACAGTTCGAACGTGTGGGAATCGATTTAGTTGAAATATAGACAACAATGCAGTTTTCTTCGTAATAGGGACAACAATATGTAAGTTTTCCTGAACATGTTCAAAAGGTTTCCCAGGATATCTGAAGTTGAGGTCTGGTTTGCCACAAACACTGATGACCAGGACTTAATGGATGATGAAATTGTTGTTTCAGTGAATAAAGGAGAAGCTGCTGCTGAAGAAGTACCCTAGTAGATAGAGCATGCGAACACTGAGGCTATCCTAGACTCAGCACTTCAGTATATTGAATTACAAAATGATGCAACTGTGTCTGATATGGTATTATTTAAAAGGTAATGTTGCGAGGCATCTTCGAAGCGATACTAGATTGAACAGCAGTAGAAAATTAATATATAATTTGTAAATAAATAAAGTAATTGTGTATACAGAATGGTTAAATTAAGCAGACTATATATTTCTATACTGCGTGCCATGTATCTCACATTTCCCTCAATCAGTTATTATCATCAACTAGAAGGTATGCCCGTCATATGGCGGAATTAAAAATTTGCAAAATACTACCTCCCATTTGACGACATTTTATCAATTTGGCGTCATTTCTATTGATTTGGCGACGTTCTCCTCAATTTCGTAACATTAAAAAAAGTCACCAAGTTGGCGATATTTCATCAAATTCGTCCCCAAATGTTTCGCCAAACGTTTCCCAGAGATAGATAGATAGATAAATCAAAGTGTTTATATTATAAATTCGCGTCTAAAAATGTTTACAATACCTAAAAATTATTTTTGTCAATAAATTTATTAATCATAAATGGAATCGATACGTAAAATAAAAACATAGTACGAACTCTTTCAGTTAAGCGAATTTACAGATAACCGCGATTCTGATAACTGGTATTCTGTTGTGCGGCAAAATTAAATCAATACATTGGACCGGAAATCTCCAGCGAATGGATATTAGAGGGTAAAAATCAAGAGATAGACCCAAGCTAATATGATTAAATTGTGTAAAGGACTTTGTGTCTTTTGATGCAAGAAATTGGAAAATATTTGCATCTTGAATGGTGGACTGAGCGATAATTCTCTAAAAGCTCAAGGTCCAATCTGGGCTGTCGTGCGAATGATAAATATAAATACATATTTTAAAACCACCGAAACATACTTCAAACCCTTTTGGAAAACTTGTCTGTATGCATGAGAAATTATATGTATAGAGAAAAATCGGATGATATTTAACAGTCATATCATATGGTTTATTACTTTCCTTGTATACATAATATATAAGGAAAGTATTGTCACAGGGTCGAAAATTCGAATTCGAGTTTTCGACGTGAGAGCACGTTTCAAGCATCCCTGAACACGAATCAAACATTTTTGAAGTGATGTCTGTGTGTGTGTGTGTGTGTGAAAGTATGTATGTGTGTGTGTATATATGTGTGTGTGTGTGTGTGTGTGTGTGTGTCACTGAGACTCTAGAGACGATAACTATCGAACGAATGGACCGATTCGCTGGTACAAAAATCTCAATCCGTAAACACTGGAAGTCTACTGTTTTTATACGGAATTGAATGTTCAGAACTCCCCTAAATTGTCGAGTGAAATTTTGAAAAAATCGTCAAAAAATCAAAACCGCTAATAAAGTTACGCAAATAGATATTTCTAATGCAATTTTTCATTAGAAAACGATTGACATAAATTTTATAACGCTAATATGATCCGTTCTCGATATATTGCTCATTTTACAAAAATGTTTTCAAAAAGTCATAAAATAAAAAAAAGTATTTCTTATTGAGAAACATGTTCACTTTTCATATGTAATACCCTGCGATAAATCGGGTGACATCATTCTCGTGAATCTAGCTCGTTCCATTCATGAAAAAAGATTCTTTGAGTAATACTTTTGTATTTGAACACCAATTGTCATTTATCTGCTGTAAGAATAACTTATTTCTTCGTCCATAACGCTTGGCGAGGTTTTGGCGACGAATTTGGTGAAATGTCGCCAACTTGGCGACTTTTTAAATGTTGCTAAATTAACGAAAAACTCGCCAAATGTATAAAAATGGCGCTAAATCAATGAAAATGACGACTAATTGAAGAAAATTCAATATCTTGGAAAGAATATAAGTATCTACTATAGGAATAACATTTTTTTAACTGTAAAAGTAGTAAATTCATTCCATTATATAAGGAAAGTCATGTGTTGCCCACATCAGATTTTTTTTTCTATGCAGTGTCACTGTAATAATTAAATCTGTTTTTAACTGATTACATTATATGCTGTGCAGGCTTCGTTGCATTCTTGCTTGGTTAGTCTTGCTTCATGAGTCTTAGTCATAAGTGTTTTGTTAAATTGAAATGTAGCAATTATTTATTCATTAGAAAACTTAAATTTTGAAAGTTAATTTTAATTTTAAAACACCATAATTTTAACTGTAGTTTCCTTAAACTGCTTTGTGTTTGTTATTATCCATCATAACACTCTTTGATAATTGTGAATTGCTTTGTTGCATCTTTATATCTCAAAATTAAAAATTAATTTAAAGTAATCTAAAATAATGATGCCAATATGTTACTTTCCCTTCAATACATTGTAATATATATGGAAATTATTGTAATCACGATGGAACTATCCGTGTTGGGACCTCTAGAACACGAAAAAAAATTTTTGACGTGTGTGTGTCTGTTTGTACAATGAATGTATTCACTGTAACTCAAAAACCAATATACTAAATTTCATGAAAATTTATAGACAAGTCTCTTGTGTCTGACCCAGGTGCTGATTAGATTTTGATACAACTCGGAATAAGAGAATCCGCCTTTTTTTGCGAAATGACCTTCCAAAATCTCATGTATCCACTCTACCTAAAAAACTAGTTGACCAAATTTTACAAAAGTTTGTAGACAAGTCACTTGTGGGATATCCTGGTATTTATTGGATTTTGGTACGATTCAGAAAAGAGGAACCTGCCTTTCCTTAAGAAATGGCCCTCAAAAATCCTCAAAATCTAAACTAAATGACTAAGTATGTTCAAATGTATCCATTAAATACATGTTTTATACATATTTTTTTAGGGTGTTTTGGGACCTCTAGAATACGAAAAAAATATTTTTAGCGTGACGTCTGTGTGTGTGTCTGTTTGTACAATGAATGTATTCATTATAACTCAAAAACCAATAGACTGGATTTCATGAAAATTTATAGACAAGTCTCTTGTGTCTGATCCCGGTGCTGATTAGATTTTGATACAATTCGGAATAAAAGAACCCGCCATTTTTTTTCGAAATGACCCTCCAAAATCTCATGTATCCACTCTAGCTAAAAATCTAGTTGATCAAATTTTACAAAATTTTGTAGACAAGTCACTTGTGGGATATCCTGGTGTTGATCGGAATTTGGTACGATTCGGAAAAGAGGAATCTGCCTTTCCTTAAGAAATGACCCGCAAAAATCCCCAAAATCTAAACAAATAGTCTACGTATGCTCAAATGTATCCACTAAATACATGTTTTATACGTATTTTTTTACGAGGAAAGAATAACCCCACTACTCTAATAATAATCGGTCAAAGAAATATTTGAGTTTTTCGCATTTTTTTACGCAGCCTTTGAAAAATGTCCAGTTACCAAAAAAAAAATTTAAAATTGAATTAAAAGGGCAAATGCAGTGTTAATTTGTGCAAATAAACTCACTTTAATGAATGATTATATAAATAAAGAGAAAATGAATTTGTGGGTCTGTAGGGAAAGTCATGTGCTGCCGACATCAGATTTTTAAATTTAAAAGAAATAATTTTTATTTCATTTTCAAGAAATAAGCAATTTATATTTCAAAGTAAATAATATGGTTTTTTTCATTAAAGTCTTCATCTGCAAGAGCTTATCGTATCTATTTATTATTAAACTGAATGATGAGGAATTAAAGCAAATGTAATGAGACAAGAGTTTTCAGACTTACCATCTATATATATAAAGAAGAAAAGTGTGTATGTAGGATCCACCATAACTGGAGAAAGGCTGAACCGAATTTCATGAAATTTGTGTTAGTATTCTTGAAATCACCCCACAAAAACATGGGTCATGTTTCGAGTTTCAACGACCAGTAGTTCTCGAGATATTAGTGAAAAACGACACTTTTTCCTAGGAGTTCTACTCTCTAACTCCATGATTCACAACAAAACAGGTTGGACTATGTTGGTTTAAAACGGGAAAGTCAGTTAAATCTCTGAGTTTTGTGGGAGTTTATTGAAAGTATTAGACACTTTTGAAAATCGCAGGTTTGAGATATGAATTTAAATGCAAACTTTCACCATGGTTTATTTCTCACAGGCTTACTCAACACTGAGTTTTGTGGGAGTTTATTGAACGTATTAAGATAATTTTGAAAATCGCAGGTTTGAGATAAGAATTTAAATGGAAACTTTCACCATGGTTTATTTCTCACAGGCTTACTCAACACTGAGTTTTGTGGGAGTTTATTGAACGTATTAGACAATTTTGAAAATCGCAGGTTTGAGATATGTATTTAAATGGAAACTATAAACATGGTTTATTTCTCACAGGCTTACTCAACAACGAAAAGTATTAAGAAATCACAAGAAAGATACAGATCAATCATGCATAGAGCATTGATTATGAAATACTTTCCAACTTTAATTTTATTTAAACATCTCTAAAATGCGATACATTCAGCGCTAATATATCGCAAACGGCCCTATATGTTCCGGTATAATTTTTATCATAGTTTTGCATGGAAAATCCCGAGCAACGCCGGGTGACCGCTGCTAGTATTCTTATATTACGAAGAATGAATTCTTTAATTATTCCAAATCCTCTTATTCCTCATTAGTATAGAAAATAGCTCACAATGTATGGAAACATTAGCCTGAATAGCCTGCAGTTTGGGCTAATTTGGGCTGTCTTCTACAATATAAATGTACTGGATGATTGAAATGCCATCTTTATCTTCACATCATCTTAATCTATACACAGGATGTTTGAAATGCCTTTTTAACACTTTACAACATAGTTGTAAAGTGTTTATGTCTTTGTTCATTCTGTCTGTCTGTTTGTCCGTTCGCCCGATAACTGACGTAAAAATGACTTTATCAAAATGAAATTTTATTATGTTGTTCAAACAGTCTATAGAACATATGAATGTTTGAAGAATTAGGTCCCATAGGGTTCAATGTACTTCATTTTTTTAACCCGGGTTCAATACAAAACTAATTGGGTGATATTATACTCATTTATATTACCATAGGTCCGACAGACCTTCTGAATAACATACTAAAATTTCATTTTGATAAAGTCATTTTTACGGCAGTTATCGTGCTAACGGACAGACAGACAGACAGACAGAATTAACAAAGTCATAAACATTTTTCAACATTGTTGTAAAGTGTTAAAAAATTGCTTCGAAAGTTTTAAGAAATATTCCAATTATCTCATAAAATATATGAGAAATATTTCAGCAAAACATATTCGGTAGTTTTTTAAATAAAAATTGAAATATTAATTACAGCCATATTATATGAAGAGATCACGTTACCCACTTCAAAATAAACAAGAACGATGAATCATGATTAAAGCATTGATTATGAAACACTTTCCAACTTCAGGGCAATTTTATTTAAACATCTCTAAAATGCAATACATTCCTCGGTAATATTTTTTAAAACTTATCACAATACTACATTAATTTATTATATTTGAAAACTTAAACCTTCTTTGAAAAAAATGAACTTCATTCAAATGACGGCATTGAAATATGAATTGACTGGTTTAAACATCTCTAAAATGCGATACATTTTTCGGTAATATTTTTAAAATTATCATAATACTACAATAATTTATTATATTTGAAAACTTCAGCGAAAACAACTGAAATTCATTCAAATGACGTCATAGAAAAAATAACACGCCTGGCTCTCTCTATAAAAGCAGCATTCATTCATAACATTTCCCCAATCATTTCATTCATCACAGTACTAAAATAATTTATTTTATTTAGAAACGTAAGACCATGGAGCTACAAGTAATAAAACGGTATGCTTAAAACTTCATCGAAAAAAATCGTCCTTCTCTCTGTAAAATCAATGAATAATAATTCATTCATATCAGCTATGCAGACTCCATGAGCTAAATAATATTGTATTAAAGAAATACAGCAATTCTTATATAACTCATTCTACATATTTTGCTGTTTACATTTTATTCAGGTGAAAATTAAGCTTAGTTATAGAAATAATCAAATTTGGATGATCATTTAAACTCAAATATATTGTAATTGTGTTGTTTCAGTATGTAGATACAGAGGATTTAAGCAAAAATAAAGCGGTTTTAGGACGGATACAACACTCAATATGAATTAAAAAGAACTTTAAAAATCACGATTTTGAGACAGGATGGATGCCATATTTCATTTTGAAGTGGGTCACGTGATCTTTTCATATCATGGTCGCGTGATTTCTTCATATAAGAGGTGTAATTATTATTTTAATTTTTATTTAAAGAACTACTGAATATATTTTGCTGAAATTTTTTTTATATATTTTATGGAATAATTTGAATAGTACCTAAAATTTTTGAAGCAATTTGTGAATTTCAATCCTCTTAAAAAATGTTTGAATAATTAGGTCCCATAGGGTTCAATGTATTCCGTTTTTTCAACCCGGGTTCAATCCAAAACTAATTGGGTGATAATATTCATTTATATTCCCATAGGTCCTACATACCGTCTGAACAACATACTAAAATTTCATTTTGATTAAGTCATTTTTACAGCAGTTATCGTGCTAACGGACAGACAGACAGACAGAATGAACAAAGTTATAAATACTTTTCAACTTTATTGTAAAGTGTTAAATATGGCGTCCATCTTGTGTCAAAATCGTAATTTTTAAAGTTCTTTTTAAGTTATATTTAGTCTTGTATTCGTCCTAAAAGCGTTTTATTTTTGCTTAAATTCTGTGCATCCACGTTTTAAAACAAAGCAATTACAAAATATTTGAGTTTAAATGATCATCAAGCTTTGATTTCTACAACGAAGCCTAATTTTCAATTATGGAGTATGTAGACACATAAAGATGAAAGATGATTTGTATAATAATTGCTTATTTTCTTTAACGGAAAAATATTTAGCTCTGGAGTCTGCAATGTAGCTGATATTGATGAAACATCCATTGATTTTACATAGAGAAGCAGACGATTTTTTCGATGAAGTTTTAAACACAGAGTTAAATTACTTGTACCTCCGTGGTTTTAAGTTATTAAATAAAATAAATTATTGTAGTTTTGCGATGACTGAAAGGAGTGGAATAAAGGTGTATGAATGATATATGTACAGCGTTTACATAGAGAGCCAAGCGAATTATATTTCAATGACGTCATTTGAATAAAATTCATTTTTTTTTCAATGAAATTTTAAGTTTTCACATATAATAAATTATTGTAATATGGTGATAGTTGTAGAAATATTACCGCTGAATGTATCGCATTTTAGAGATGTTTAAATATAATTGCATTCCAGTTGGAAAGTGTTTCATAATTAGTGCTTTATGCATGATTGATCTTTCTTGCTTATATTAACACTATCTCAATCAATATTCTGGATAATGCCTTTACAACACATTCCAACGTAGTTGAAAAGTGTTTATGACATTGTTTATTTTGTCTGTCTGTCTGTTCGCATGACAACTGCTGTAAAAATGACTTTATCAAAATGAAATTTTACTATGTTGTTGAGACGGTCTGTGGGATATATGGGAATGTAAATGAATAATATCACCCAATTAATTTTGGATTGAAAGTGGGTTGAAAAAGTGAAATCCATTAATTTCTATGGGATCTAATTTTTTAAACATTTTTAAAGCGAAGTTAAAATTCACTAATTGCTTCAAAAAGTTTTGGAACTATTCAAATTATCCCATAAAATATATATAAAAAAATTTCAACAAAATATGTTAGGTAGTTTTTAAATAAAAATTACCCATATTATATGAAGAGATCATTTGACCCACTTCAGAATAAAATATGGTTTCCTTTTTTTTTTCACTGTGAAAAAACATGATTTTTAGAGCTCTTTTAAATTTACATTTAGCGATGCACCCGTTCTGAAACTGCTTTGTTTTTGCTTTTTTTCTGCACATCTATATTCTGCGCCAACGCAATTATAATATTTTTGAGTTTAAATGATCAGAAAACTTATTATTTGATTATTTCTACAACAAAGCCTAATTTTAATGTATGCAGAATGTAAAAAAGTGATTGTAAGATGAGTTGTATAAGAATTGCTTTTTTTTCACTCAAGCAAAATTATTAAGCTTTGGAGTCCGAATAAGCGATATGAATTAAATATTCAATGCTTCTACATAATGAGCCAGACGATTTATATTTCGATGACGTCATTTGAATAATGTTCATTTTTTGCCAAGAAGTTTTACGTTTCCAAATATAAAAATCTGATGTGGGCAGCACATGACTTTCCTTATATAATGCAATGAATTTACTACTTTTACAGTAAAAAAAAATATTATTTTTATAGTAGATATTTATATTCTTTCCAAGATATTGAATTTTCTTCAATTAGTCGTCATTTTCATCGATTTAGCGTCATTTTTATCCATTTGGCGAGTTTTTCGTTAATTTAGCAACATTTAAAAAAGTCGCCAAGTTAGAGACATTCCACCAAATTCGTCGCCAAAATCTCGCTAAGCTCTATGGACGTAGAAATAAGTTTTTCTTACAGCAGATAAATGACTATTGGCTTTCAAATACAAAAGTATTACTTAAAGTATATTTTTTAATGAATGGAACGAGCTAGATTCACGAGAATGATGTCACCAAATATATCGCATGGTATTACATATGAAAAGTGAATATATTTCTCAAAAGGAAATATTTTATTTTTATTTTATATGACTTTTTGATAATTTTTTTTTAAAAATGTACAATATCTGGAGAACGGTTCACTGACACACACACACACATACTTTCACACAGACATCACTTCAAAAATGTTCAATTCGTGATCAGGGATGCTTGAAACGTGCTCTTCCGTCGAAAACCCGAATTCGAATTTTCGATCTCGTCACAATATTGTCCTTATACATTATGTATATAAGGAAAGTAATAAATTATTGTAGTACTGTGATAATGCAAAATATATCAGCGCTGAATGTATCGCATTTTAGAGATATTTAAATAAAGTTGCATTTTAGTTCCAAATTTTTTCATAATCAATGCTTTATGCATGATTGATATTGACGTGGGTGCGTTCGTCAGTACAGGGTTTTAAATTGTGAACAAAATCGTCAAAAATTATATAAGCTAAAAAAATTAACACAGCAAAATCACTTTATGCAAATGATAAGAATAAAATAAGCAATGTAATTACACAGAAATTTAAATTTATCATAGCATATGGCTGTTTCGAGGATATGAAACTTCCTCTTTATCAGTGCTGAAGGATGGAAGAGACCCAAAATCGATATCGTTTCTGAGACTTCGAGTTCGTTGCTTTGTTTAGTACTGAAGAATCATTAAAATAATTTCATGAAAATGTAAATTAAAATATCCTCAACAGAATTCGCCGTTGACGAAGGCCAAATGCAAAAGAAATACGGCATATTTATAACATCATGTTCAAATAAATGAACCGAAATTAAATTATCATGTGTGCTTATTAAATACTATTCCTTTTATCACAAAGTAGCGTTTTTCACATAAAGTACAGATAAAAAATTATTTATTTTTACCCACAGTTTTAGCTTTGCTGGATCCATCAAGATTGTCTACAATCAAGAAATCGAACGCATCGTATTTACATATTTTTTTTTATCAATTATTACAGTTTTTCCAAGTGTGCATGAAAATAAAAGTATAGTAGTAAAATAATCATATCCACTCAAATCAAAGAGCAGTAAGCATAGGCGGAAAATGTTTTCTTATTAAATATTTTACGTAACAAGAAAACTAAGTTATATTTCTGATTCCTACCGAGCAGCAATATTTATGAATCCTGCAGAATATCTGGATGCTTCATTTCCATGCTGTGCAATGACAGCAAAAAAATATACTAGTAGTCCCAATTTTACGAAATTCCTTATATTAAAAGTTATATCGGCTGTGAGACTAAATTTGTAGGCCTCCATGAAAGTTCATAAAACTATGGCTCATTACAAATTTTCTTAGGTATTGTCTTTTACATGCTCACGAACGTGAAACTGTTCCAGCGATGTTGACAATGTCTTGTTCATGCTCACGAGCACACAAAAACGTGAAACTGATCCATAGATGTTGATATTATTCATGATCACGAGCACAGAGAAACGTGAAACTGATCCATGGATGTTGATAATGTTCATACTGACGAACACATAACAACGTGAAACATTTTATCAACATCCATGATCCATGGATGTTGATAATGTTCATGCTGACGAGCATATAAAAACGTCAAACTCATCCATGATATCATATACAATGAGAACGCAATCGAAACTTTAAGATTCCTCTTTTAGACGTGTTCTTTGAAGGATCACTTATTACGATCATCCCCCGTCTCTTGCCTCGAGAATATGATGCGCCTAACAGGAGTGCTTAAATCAGAGAACTCTTACATTAAATTCCCCAAACGGTTATGGTACAGACATGACTTCAAGTAAATTATTTATTCCAATCTACGCCCGCTGTATGGGAGCTGATGCACCGATTACGGTAAGAAGGGAATGCTCCCAGCAGAATACTTCCGTCTTCACCCCACGATCGGGGATACATAATGCTATGCTGTATATGTGCTAATATAGATGCGAGTATATAGTAGAGGAATCACGTTCCTCTGAGTCACATATGGCACTACATGGTGGATATATCATTAGACGTGACCACAAAAGCGTATGCCACGTAAAGGAAAATATTTGGGCGAATGTATAAAAAGTTTTATTAATCTTTCTGATTACAATTCTTATTGTCCTTACATACAGTCACTCAAAATATTGTTAGGAAATTATATGAACTGTAGAGTGCGCAGAAATCTATCTGGCAGGACATTTATAAGAGAAAGGAAATTATAATACATTTTTTAATAGTCATAATGTATTTTTTTCAAGATTTCAATGAGCTCAAAATTTCTTATTGCTTTTCTAAAATTGCATTCATTATTCCTACTTTAAAATATTTCCTGATAATCCTAAATTCCAGTAGTCATTATAATATTTTATTCTTCTCAAGCAGCAGTATTATCGGCTTAAATATCTTCCTGGTAGGCCATTGATCTAACATTCTTGAAATATGTAAAACTAGAAGTACAAAATTTATTTGTACGGAATATATAATATAAAGAAAATAAAATTCTAAATTATGTGAAAATTTCTGTAGCATTCTAAATGACACTGTTATACAAAATATTTTATTAAAATATTGTTACTTTCCTTATATACATAATGTATAAGGAAAGTATTATGACGGGGTCGAAAATGTGAATTCGAGTTTTCGACGGGAGAGCACGTTTCAAGCATCCCTGATCACTAATCAAACATTTTTGAGGTGATGTCTGTGTGTGTGTGTGTGTGTGTCCGTGAGTCTGTGGAGACAATATCTCCCGAACGAATGGAGCGATTCTAATGAAATTTGGTACAAAAATCGCAATACATGAATACTGGAAGTCTATTGTTTTTAAATGTAATCAAATGTCCAGAAGCCCCCTAAATTTTCGAGTGAAATTTTGAAAAAATCTTCAGAAAATCAAAACCTTTGATAAAGTTACGCAAATAGACTTTTCTTATGTAATTTTTCCTTAGAAAACGATTGAAATAAACTTTAGAACGCTAGCATGAACCGTTCTTGATATATTGCACATTTTTAAAAAAAATTTATCAAACAATTCTATAAATTAAAAAAATATATTAACTATTGAGAAACATGTTCACTTTCATATGTAATATCATACGATAAATTGGGTGACATCATTCTCGTGGATCTAGCTCGTACCATTCATGAGAAAAGATATTTGAGTAATACTTTTGTATTTGAACACCAATAGTCATTTATCTGCTATAAGAGTAACTTATGTCTCCGTGTATAACGCTTGGTGAGATTTTGGCGACGAATTTGGCTGAATGTCACCAACTTGGCGACTTTTTTAAATGCTGCTAAATTAACGAAAATCTCGCCATGGATAAAAATGACGCTAAAGAGATGAAAATGACGACTAATTGACGAAAATTCAATATCTTGGAAAGAATATAAGTATCTACTATAAGAAAAACCTATTTTTTAACTGTAAAAGTTGTAAATTCATTTCATTATATAAGAAAAGTCATCTATTGCCCACATCAGATTTTTTTTAATTCAAATTAAATGAAGTATAACAATGTATGCACTCGCTGTATAAAATTATTTTCACAGGTAGATCAGAACAAGAACGATCTATCATTCATAAATCATTGATTATGAAACGCTCACCAACTGAAATGCAAAATGCGATACATTCAGCGGTGATACTTATTTAATTATCACAGAACTACGATAATTTTTTTTACTTGAAAACTTAAAACATCATTGAAAAAAATGAACTTTATTCAAATAAAGTCATCAAAATATAAATCTTCTGGTTCTCTATGTAAAAGCAGTGAATATTTCATTCATACACTTTTATTCCAGACTTCAGAGATAAATAATTTTGCGTGAAAACAAATTCAGCAATTCTTACAAAACTCACCTTTACAATCACTTGTTTACATTCTGCATCCATTAAAATTAGGTTTCGTTGTAGAAATAATCAAAGTTTGATGATCATTTTAAACTAAAAAATATTGTAATTGCGTTGCCGCAGAATATAGTTGCACAAAAATTACGCAAAAATAAAGCGGTTTTAGGAAGGATGCAACACATAATATAAATTTAAAAGAACTTTAAAAATGACGAAATTTACTCTGGAAAAAAGATGGATGCCATATTTTAATTTGATCTTCATATTATATGGGTGTAATCATTATTTTAATTTTTATTTAAAAAACTACAGAGCATATTTTTCTGAATTTTTTGTATATATTTTATGGGATAATTTGAATATTTTCTAAAACTTTCGAAACAGTTTGTGAATTTTAACTGTGATTAAAAAATGTTTGAAATATTAGGTCTCAGAGGGTAAAGTAAAAATTTACGGTTAAAGTAAAAATTTAACTCTATATTAAGGAAAGTGAAAAGCTAACACTCTTAGATTATGACTTAGTAGTAACAAATGATTTCCTATAGTGAAAAATTACTTTAATGGCATAGCCTTATTCTTTACGAATAAATGTCATGAACAAAAGTTCACATAATTTATATTCTGATGCTTATAAAAATGGAACTGAGCTTCATGATGAATAGGAAATATGAGGCCTTGCATCACATAAAGTTTATTTTGTAATTTGTAATTTTATATACAATTTAATCATATACAAGATTGTAATTAGTTCCATTCTCGAACATCCAATTATTAAAACGTATAAAATGAAATATATATATAATATTCTTATATATCAAGTATTCATATGTCTTATGTATACTTTTTAACAAAATCTCTAAATCTCTTAATTAAAAGCACTCCGTGTCTAGACATTTTTCATGAAAAAATCGCCTGTCGTTCTATTGCCGGCAAACGATAATAAAGTGCTTTTGACTGTATTTTTCATATTTTTTAAAAATATGTGTAAAGAAAGTATGTTGCTTTTTTTTTAATTTTCGGTTGTAACATATGAATGTCCTCATATTTTGCTTTCACTTAAAAAAGCAAGTTACCAGTGTAAAAACTAATGTAACAAGACGTAGCTTGAGAAAGAACTGATTTGGAAACCACTTCCCGGTTTTTAAGTTGTTTTTTTCGCAAATAATTAAAAATATAATATAATACATACACGAATATACATACTTGCACACTTGCTAACGCCCATACATACATTATCGTGCGGACATTAAAACAGTAAATTTGGTGCTCCAAAAGAGTTTTAAATGTTGTCATGCAAAAATGGGAAAACGAACAGATCAAAGTCGTTGTTACAGCCTCGTTATTACTTTGCTATTACAGCATGAAAGGAATAAAAATTACTGCACTACTTTCCCTATATACTATATAGTATAATGCATAGGAAAAGTGTTGTGATAGGGACGAAAATTCGAATTTAGGTTTTCGACGAAAAAGCATATTTAAAATATTCTTGAACTCGAATCGAACTTTTTTGAGGTGATATGTGTATGTGTGTGTGTGTGTGTGTCAGTGAGTCTATCAAGAAGATATATCAGGAAAGAATGAAGCGCTTCGAACAAAATTTAGTAGAAATATCATAACAGGTGAATACTACGAGTCTATTGACTGTTTAGAAGCGAATATTCGAAAGACCCTCTTTAATTTACTAATGAATTTTTTTAAAAATCCTTAAAAACTAAAACCTTGGTACGTAATGGTACGTAAATGATAATTTCTTAAATTTTTCAATAGAAAATAAATTTACATAAGCTTTGGAACTCTAACATAAACCGTTCTCAAGATATTGGACGTTTTCCTAATAAATATTTCACAAATATTACATAAAATTAAAAAAAATTAACTGTCGTGAAATATATTCACTTTTATGCAATATTATGCGAATTGTTTATTAACAGCCATCTTGTAGATCTGGTTTATCCCATTCACGAGAAAATACTTTTGCAATAGTTTTATATTATTACGACCAACAGTTCGCCAATAGTTATTTATAGATATGAAAAGATCTTCTCTCCGTCTGCGTGTAAGGATTGTCTATAAATTTCAGCATGTGGTAATTAGCTCGCCAGCAATAGCCAATTTGGCGATAGCCAAATTAGCAATATGTCACCTCAGATTGACAATAATATCATCAATTAGAAAAAGACACAATTAACGAAAATGACGCCGAATTGATGGATTAATTACTAAAATATTTTAATACTAGCAGCGAAGCCGTTTTTCGTACGGAGTATGTAATATAAAGAAACTTAAAATTCGTAATCATGTGCAAATTCCTATAGTGTGCTAAATGACATTTTTAATCACAATATTCTGTTAAAATATTTATTTAATACTCCAAACAGAAGATTAAGAATCTCTGTTCTCGCTATACAAAATTATCTTCACTGGCAAATGTGAAGAATAAAATATCCTGGCCCATTTCGTATGCAAATTTATGAAAAATATGAAACTGAATCAATATATGCAAAATAAAAGCGTTAAAATTATATGGAACCCGTATATATACGCGAATATTAGAAGATATAACCTGTATTAGTAGATAACATGTCTAAATTAAAAATATTAATAAATGCGTAACCTTTAAACCTGAAGGCAGTAATTGATTCCAATATATGCCAAAATGAAAGTGCTAAAATTATATGGGAAGATATACCCGTACTACTTATAATGTCGTAGATTAGAAGATATGTCCGGGTGTTTGTAGAAGATTACCCGTATTACAATATGAGTCTCAAAAATCTTTGCCAAAATTAAACAGATGACGTAATAAATTGAAAATATCAATAATCCCCGTAATCTTCACACCAGAAGTCCGTACTTCTAATATATGCCAATATATGTCGAAATTTATACTAATATATCTGTACTACTTAGATTCTTGTAGTTAGAAGGTATACCCGTGCATTTATAGAAAATTTCTCGCACAACGTACAATAGATGAATTTCAACAATTTTTGCCCCAATAAAATAATGGCATAATAACTTGAAAATATTAATAATCTCTGAATCAATAATCCCCGAAAATATCAATAATAATAATGTTTAAACCTGAAGACCTTAATTGATATTATCCAGTCAAAAATGCAATGGCAATGACATTTATTTTCTATACATATCTTCTTTATTCAAATCGGAAAAGATTTAATAAAAATCATCTGCCGCATTAACACTTTGGATTTAAATTCGTTGCTAAGCGACATGATATCATTTGCTTCAAATGAATTGGTGGAAAAAATATCGTCTGAATAATGCTATCTCTGTGGACAGATTGGTAACATTTTCGTCAATTTGACGACATTTTAAAAAATCGCCAAATTTATCGCCAAGTGGGACTGTAGAATTAATAATCCCACTTGGCGACGAATTGACGAAACATCATCACAATACTATCCCCTAACAAAACACAATTCATTTCACTTAGAGCAATTTTATCAATTTCACATATTTTTATGGATTTACAAACATTTATATCTATTTGGTGATATTTTAAAAATTCGCTAAATGTGTTACTAAGCAGAGCGGTTGAACTGACAGACAAATGCAAACGAAACATCATTTCACTATTCTCTTCCAACAAATCAAAATAAATTTCATTGATTTACGTTGCCTTTAAAAAGATTGGCGACATTTCCGTCAGTTTGGCAACGTTTAAGGAAAGTTGCCAAGTTAGCTATATCCTTCCAAATTCGTAGCTCTGAATTTGCAGATGTGAATAAAACATCCTGATCCCGTTTGTATCTTATTAAATGAAAACACTAAAATTGTGTTAGAAGATATACCCGTTATACTCTTTTTCTGTTTCAACAATCGGCTAGATGAATTTATAGATAAACAGAAAATATGATTTCATTAGCTAAACACAATATATAAGCTTGAAAACTATTTGCCAAAATAAGTGAAAGTTATGTACGTAGCCCGCAATTAATATAATTAAAAGAAAAATCAAGCCGTTGATTTATAAGATATATTTTATATCCATTTATTTATTATTCAAATCGAAAAAATAATAATAAACATTAGCAAACAGATTTAAATTAAATAGTCATTTAGATTTCTTAATACTTTTCATTGTTAATTAAAAACTTGTGAGAAATGAATCATGGTGATAGTTTTTCCATTTAAATTCATGTTTCAAACATTCATGGTTTATCTATCTCTTTGAGGATTGGAATGTCCCGGAAGCGTTCCTGAGTGGATCGCCCCGGAACCTTTCCCCGCCAAACACACACTTTGTTTTATTATAAGTAGAGATATGGACTATGTTACTTATTGCGGATGCTATCAATATTGATATTTGTTAATTTAGAGTTACGGGAAATATAAATTAATTACGTACTTCAAAATAGTTTTACACGTTGTCATCCGAAGAAGCGCCAAATGTACAATTCAGCATTAAAAGCATTGTGCTGTTTATATTACGCATCATTACTTTCCTTATATAATGTATAAGGAAAATATAGTGACGGGGACGAAAATTCGAATTCGAGTTTTCAACGGGAGAGCAGGTTTCAAGCATCCCTGATCACGATTCAAACATTTTTGAGATGATGTCTGTGTGCGTATGTGTGTGTGTGTGTGTGTGTGTGTCAAAGTATGTGTGTGTGTGTGTGTGTGTGAAAGTATGTGTGTGTGTGTGTGTGTGAAAGTATGTGTGTGTGTGTGTGAAAGTATGTGTGTGTGTGTGTGTGTGAAAGTATGTGTGTGTGTGTGAAAGTATGTGTGTGTGTGTGTGTGTGAAAGTATGTGTGTGTGTGTGTGAAAGTATGTGTGTGTGTGTGAAAGTATGTGTGTGTGTGTGTGTGTGTGTGTGTGCGTGTGTGTGTGTGTGTTAGTGAGCCTGTGTAGATGATATCTCACGAACGAATGGAGCAATTCGAATGAAATTTGGTACAAAAATCACAATCTGTAAACACTGAATGCCTATTGTTTTTAAACGTCATCGAATGTTCAGAACCCCCCTAAATTTTCGAGTGAAATTTTGAAAAAATCATCAAAAACTCAAAACCTTTAATAAAGTTACGCAAATAGACATTTCTTATGTAATTTTTCATTAGAAAACGATTGACATAAAGTTTAGAACGCTGGCATGAACCGTTCTTGAGATATTGCACATTTTAAAAATGAATTGATCAAAAAATCCCATAAATTAAAAAAATATATTAACTGTTAAGAAACATGTTCACTTTCATATGTAATATCATGCGATAAATTTGGTGACATCAATCTCGTGGATCTAGCTCGTTCTATTCATGAGAAAAGATACTTTAGTAATACTTTTGTATTCGAGCACCAATAGTCATTTATCTGCTGTAAGAATAACTTATTTCTCCGTTTATAACGCTTGGCGAGATTTTGGTGACGAATTTGGCAGAATGTCGTCAACTTGGCGACTTTTTAAATGTTGCCAAATTAACAAAAATCTCGCCAAATGGATAAAAATGACGCTGAATAAATAAAAATGACGACTAATTGACGAAAATTCAATATCTTTGAAAGAATATAAGTATCTACTATAAGAAAAACCTATTTTTTTACTGTAAAAGTAGGAAATTCATTGCATTATATAGGGAAAATCATGTGTTTCCCACATCAAATTTTTTTAACTATGGAAGGGGTAAATTCATTGCATTGTATAAGAAAAGTCATGTGCTACGCACATCAGTTTTAGTTGCAGTTAAAGTCATGTGCTGCTCACACAAAAATCTTTTATGCTAGATAAAGTTCCGTAACTAAAAAAAATTGAATTTTTAACTTTTCGGCCCCGAAGTGTTAAACTCCTTCTATAGCGTACGGAAGGGAAAATAAAACCACAGAATTACTTCTACTCTAAAGAAAGAATGAGAGGAATGACTTGTCTGAATTAGAGGAACGGAAGCAAATCCGCAGAAATTGGAGGATATCCTGATTAAGAGTTTTGATTCTATTCCCCTACTACAGAAAAAAGTAGGGCTTTGCTTTAGTGCATCCTCTAATCTAGGGGTAAGGCCTGCCCTTTGCAGCAGCCATCATTTATCAATCAGTAAATTGGTGCCACACATCAAGGAATTTGTGCAGTCAAACAGTCCTCAGTTAATTTTACTGACACGACGGGAGAGGAGTAAATTTATCAGCGACATAAGAGTTGTTGATAGTGAAGTTAAGCCAATTGGTGAAACGGATCAGAAAAAAAAATCTGGTGTAGGCAGTACATGACTTTCACTACATAATGCAATATCTGTACCATTTTCAATGAGGACGAATAATGTACAAGAACCAGAACACGATGTTGTTTGCATTGAATCAACACTACATAAATTGAAAGAGTGTTTTGGATAAATTATTATTTCAAGCAAAATTGCTTGTTCATAATCACGTGTAAGAATGGTGAACACTTCGGAGTCAAAATCAAAATATAAAATTTATTACAAAAAATATCTTCTCACATGGATGGAAAGAACTAGATTAACGAAAATGGTGTCTACATGTATGATGCATATAGTAAGTGAAAAATTTTGAAGGCTTACTTAACTTTACTTAACTTTTACTTAACTTCACTTACTTAACTTTTACTTAACTTTTTTGCAAAAGGTGCAATGTCTCAAAAGCGATTCATGCCAGCGTTTTAGAGTGTGGGGCATTCTTTTTCATAAGAAGCATTAGGTACGCAATTATTGTATCTTTCAGAATATTGTGATGAATTTTGAATGATATGTTTCAAAAGTGATTCATTTATAAATCGCGTAATATTTTGAGAATGGGCCAGGTTAGTGCTCTAAAATTTGTATCATTCGTTTTCTATTAAAAATTACGTCTGAAATTATTACGCATTTATCATTATTGAAGGTCCTCAATTTTTGCTGTTTTTCAAATATTCATTCGAAAATTGCAGTGGAGAGAGGGGGGGCTTCCGAATGTTCGATTTCATTTAAAATCCTCAGAGTCTCCGTATTCACTATTTATAATAATCGTACCCAATTAATTTCGAAGCATTTCATTCGATCGTGAGATATCGCGTCCACAGATTTGTGGACATTGTAAAGAACCTCGCTGTCCCAAGCAAGAATCGAACCTCGGATTTCCGCACTGGTCAGTCGACGCTCTACCGTTGAGCTACTAGGGCGAAATTGCAAGCTAATTATAGTCAAAGTGTACTCTGCATTCTCCACCCTCAAATTTCAGATTAGTTGGCAACTGAAAATCTGATTGACTACCTTCTGCTATGTTTTACCTCAGATTAGCCTCCTGCTACTACTATATTTACCCAGGTTAATATCTTGCGTGGTCGTCATCCTCTCAGTTTTGACATCGGCGCTCAATCTTCCAGAGTCCACTGAGTCCGTACTAGTCGTACTAGGGTTACTTTCAGATCTCCGATATATTTAACTAACCTACAGGGTTGATTTGTTCGGGTCCCATTGTTAAGAGCCTTCATGCCCCAACCAGGAATCGAACCCTGAATATTCGAACTGGCTAGCTGGCGCTCTACCCTTGAGCTATTGGGAGGCAATTGAAAGCTTTTATCGTTGAAGTGGACACTGCGACATACACTAATATACATATACACAGACTAACATACAAACATACACACACACACACACTAACATACACACAATAATGTGTCCCAATGTGTCCCAGTATCAAATGTTCCAAAGCATTTTAACAGGGCAAATTCTTCGCGAATAAGGCGACCATGCTTTCAAGGTTAACTTTGAAATGTTCATTTTTTATCTGAATTCACAATTAACGTGCTATGTATCTCTGTCATGAAGATACATTTTAATAGATTAAATTATAATTCCAATGTTCCTATCAACAAAATATAAATAAAAAAATTTCACTGTTATAAAAATTAAAGCTTCGGAAAGTATTTCTTTTTAGCAGTAGAGCTTTAGCAGAAAATACATAGGAGGTAGAGTTTGTACATAAAATAAAAATATTTCTCTCTGTGTCTTAACGAGGTTGAATGTGTCCCAATGTGCCCCACTCTTTCATATATTTTAATTCTTGGAATGTTGACGCTGATCGGTTCAGCCCATCCTGTGTTCCACTAAAAACTTAACTGCAGTCTGGCTAAACCCAACTTTCTCACATCAGAATTATTACTTTCCTTATATACATAATGAATTGTGACGGGGAAAGTATTGTGACGGGGTTGAAAATTCGAATTCGAGTTTTCGACGGGAGAGCACGTTTCAAACATGCCTGATCACGAATCAAACATTTTTGAAGTGATGTCTGTGTGTGTGTATTAAGTATGTGTGTGTGTGTGTGTGAAAGTATGTGTGGGTGTGTGGGTGTGTGTGAAAGCATGTGTGTGTGAGTGTGTGTGTGTGAGTGTGTGTGTGTGTGTGTGTCAGTGAGCCTGTGGAGACGATAACTCACGAACGAATAGATCAAACGAAATTTAGTACAAAAATCACAATCCGTAAGCACTGGAAGCCTGTTGTTTTTATACGCAATCGAATGCTCAGAACACCCATAAATTTTCGAGTGAAATTTTGAAAAAATAGTCAAAAAATCAAAACCGCTAATAAAGTTACACAAATAGACATTCCTTATCTAATTTTTCATTAGAAAACGATTGACATAAATTGTAGAAATCTAACATGAACCGTTCTCGAGATATTGTACATTTTTCAAAAAATTATCAAAAAGTCAAATAAAATAAAAAAAAAATATTTCCTATTGAGAAACATGTTCACTTTTCATATGTAATACCATGCGATGAATTTGGTGGCATCATTCTCGTGGATATAGCTCGTTCCATTCATAAAAAAAAATACTTTGAGTAATACTTTTGTATTTGAACGCCAATAGTCATTTGTCTGCTGTAAGAATAACTTATTTCTTCTTCCATAACGCTTGGCGAGATTTTGGCGACGAATTTGGTGGAATGTTGCCAATTTGGCGACTTTTTTAAATGTTGCTAAATTAGCGAAAAACTCGTCAAATGGATAAAAATGACGCTAAATCAATGACGACTCATTGATGATGACGTAATGGAAAATGAAGAATCATTGACGAAAATTTAATATCTTAGAATATAAATAATTACTATAAAAATAATCTATTTTTTCACTGTAAAAGTAGTAAATTAATTGCATTATATAAGGAAAGTCATGTGCTGCCCACATCACATTAAGAAGCTTGAAAACTTAATTTTTTGCAAATTTTACAAGAGAAATTTGAAAAATCTGTATTGTTGGTCCAAATTATCTCAATTATGGGATATAACCGTTCCTTTTAAAGAGCGTGAAAAAATGTTTTCGATTGATTCCAAGTATAACAATGTACCCACTAGGGGGATAATTAACAACCCCTCCCCCCGAGGGGTGTCTTATGACGTCTTGAACAGAAAAATTGTCTTCTGGCTATTTTTCACTGCAATTTTCAAAACTGTTATCTGTCCTGATCATTAAGCCAAAAAGAGACCCTTTTTATGCATATCATATCAAATTTCGTTCTATGCTGTTGTGTTAAAAAAATAAAATTTCGAATACATTTCGAAGTTTTCACTCGAATTTCAAAAAAGTATATCTAGTTCTAGATTTTTCAATATCAAAGCCGGATATAAAGTATTGGGAAAATCCATTGATATGTGTGCCTGCTATCGTTCATACCACAAGAAATGAGCTCCAGAAAGACAAACATACAAACAGACGAAAATGACTCTGAAAAATGTCAAAACATATTTAGGAGGTCCTAGATCATATATTGGAATCAAAATCTCGAAATTAAAAATTTTCATGGAACCAATACTTTATGCTATATTCAATAGTATAACAAAGTAAATACACGCGTGTTTGGGGGAAAACTCAGGAACCGAAGCTCATAGAAATCTCAAATTCAGCACACATTCAAATTTGACGTATTATACACATGGATCTTAAAACCCCTTACTCTTTAAAATCTCGAATTAGAATATTCTTGAGAAGCCCATACTTTCTTTAAACAATACTACGGGAACATAAAAATCTATAAACTTGATCCGTTCGAAAATCTTTATTTTATTAGACGCTGTCAGTATACGCAATACAGATGGCCCTAAGTACTGCATTTTCTTGTGGGAATCGGTAGCATTACACGTCACGGTAGGAATCGCATCAGACTAATGTATCTCCTTTTCGATATTGGCACCTACCCAACACTTCTTATGGATCTTATCGAAAATCTGTTGCAATTTCATACTTTTTGCTTCCCCTGCAATACATGGTAATGTATAGGGAAAGTATTTGAATCGTGACAAAAATTGTAACTCGTGTTTTCGACGGATTTACACGTTTTGGGAGCTCTAGAAGAAGACAAAACTATTTTTAGCATGACGTCTGTGTGTGTGTATGTGAGTGTGTGTGAGTGCATGTCTGTATGTATGCGTGTGTGTGTGTGTATGTGTGTGTGTGAGTGCATGTCTGTATGTATGTGTGTATGTGTGTCTCTGTGTGTGTGTGTGTGTGTCTGTGCAATGTATATATACACTTTGACAGAAAAAGTATATGAACAAATTTTATAAAATGTCGTATTACTTGTAGTAGGTGACCCTGATGCTGATTAGATTTTGGTATGATTTTGAATAAAAGAACCGCCTTTATTTACGAAATGGCCCACAAAAATCGCATGTATCCACTCGAGCTGAAAAGCTAATCGACCCAATTTCAAATTTTTTTTTAAATAAGTCAATTATAAGTTACCCTGGTGCTGATTAGATTTTAGTACCATTCGAGAAAAACAGAACCTTTTTTTTTAATGGAACGCAAAAATCATAAAATTATAGAATAAAATTTTACGTATGCTCAAATGTATCGATTAAATGCTTGTTACATAAGTAATTTTTAACGCTGAAAGGAATAAGGTCAACCCCATTATTCTAGGTCTAGTCGTTCTCGAGATATTTTAGTCTTTTCACATTTTTGCTATACCGCCTTTAAAAATACGTTCAGTTACCAAATGAAAACGAATATTACATTAAAAGTACAACTTCAATGGCAATTCAAATAATTATGCGTACTATTCTGTACCATTAAACTTAATTTAATGAATTATTAAAGAAATAAAGAGAAAATGAATTCAGTCTGCAGGGAAAGTCACGTGCTGCTAACATCAGATTTTTACTTTCCCTGCAATACATGGTAATGTATAGGTAAAGTATTGGAATCATACCAAAAATCGCAACTAAAGTTTTTGACGGATCTACACATTTCGGGACCTCTAGAACACGAAAAAAACCCTCTTAGCGTGAAGTCTGTGTGGTGTGCGTGTGTGTTTTTCTGTCTGTCTGTCTGTGCAGATTTTGTATCCACTCTAACTGAAAAACTATTCGACCGAATTTCATAAAATTTCATAGGTAAGTCCATCGAGGGTGACTTTGGTGCTGATTATATTTTGATACGATTCGAAATAAAAGAATCTGCCTTTTTGTACGAAATGGTCTGCAAAAATTGCCTGAGAAAAACAGCTGTAAATCTAATTGATCAAATTTCACAAAATTCGATTGATAAATCACTTGTAAGTTAACCTGGTGCTGATTAAATTTTGGTACGATTCGGGAAAACAAATCTCCGCCTTTTTATGCGAAATGGCCCACAAGAATCATTAAATCTAAAAATAAAATACCACGCATGCTCAAATATATTAATTAAATGCTTATTTTATAGATGACTTTTGACGACGAAAAGTATAAGGCCAACTGCATTACTCTAGAATCAGCCCTTCCCTAGATATTTTAGTTATTTCGCATTTTCGCTGCGCCACCTTTGGCACACACGATGTCACGCCAAAAGAAGTTTTTTCGTGTTCCATTCCAAATGAAAATGAAAATTGAAATAAAACTGCAAATCAGTTTAATTTAAATTGATTATGACTGTTATTTTGTGAATTTAAACTAAATGGAATGAATTATTGAAGAAATAAAGAGAACGTCAATTTGAGTCTGCAAGGAAAGTCTTGTGCTGCTTACATCAGATTTTTTTTCTCAAGTCTTTAACTGCATACCATTACGTATGAAATTAAGAAAAGTACAATGATATTTTTTCTGCTATCGGGAAAGCTGGTATGCTTAAATTTTCTGTGCTGTAAGATATAGGATCATAGGTTATATATGCACATTTAAGATATGTGTAATAAAGGAGGTATTAAATTATTCTTTACAAATACTATATATTAAAAATATATGTTGTCTCCACATGGGGCTGCTCACAACCTCACAAATCTTTATTTTAACTTTTGCTACATAGTATAATGTATACAGAAAATATTGTGATGAGGTGCAAAATTTAAATCCGAATTTTCAACGGAAGAAAACGCTTCAAGAATCCCCGAAAAAGAATTGAACGTATTGAGGTGGTGTATGTATGTGTATGTGTGTTATTGTATATGTGTGTAAATGCAAGTTAGTGTATGCAAATGTGCGTATTTTAATGAATATACAGGGTGTCCCAAAAAGATTGAACAGCGCTTTAATTCTTTACCTGTTGGAGAAAAAGTGGTCAATGTAAATTGCACAAATGTTGAAAGTAAGGTAGGAAATAAGACTACTTTAATGAAATAGTCCTCTTATTCATTTTTAAAAAGTTATATTTTTTAAATTTTTATACGACCCCCTTAGACAAATAGGGTCAATCAGAAAATTTTTATTTTTTAATGCAACAAGATCATTAAACAAGAAAGATCAATCATGCTTAAAGCATTGATTATGAAACACTTTCCAACTTCAATGCAATTTCATTTAAACATGTCTAAAAGGGGCAATACATTCCTCGGTAATATTTTTAAACTTATCTCAATACTACATTAATTTATTATATTTGAAAACTTCAGCCTTCATCGAAAAAAATGAACTTCATTCAAATGACGGCATTGAAATACAAATTGCCTGGTTTAAGCATCTCTAAAATGTGTTACATTCCTCAGTAATAATTTTGAAATTATCATAATACTACGATAATTTATTATATTTGAAAACTTCATCGAAAACAACTGAAATTCACTCAATTGACGTCATAGAAAGAATAACACGCCCGGCCCTCTATAAAAGCAGCATTTCATTCATAAATTATTTCCCATTCATGTCATTCATCGCAATACTATAATAATTTATTTTATTTAAAAATTAAGACCATGGAACTACAATTAATTAAACTCTATGCGTAAAACTTCATCGAAAAATATCGTCCTTTGTAAAATCAATGATTATTTCATTCATATCAGCTATGCAGACTCTATGAACTAAATTATTTTGTGTTAAAGAAGTACAGCAATTCTAATACAACTCATTCTACATATTTTGCTGTTTACATTTTACATAGGGGAAAAATAGAGTTCTTTGCAGAAATAATCAAATTTGGATGAGCATTTAATCTCAAATATATTGTAATTATATTGTAATTGCTCAAATATATTGTAGTTGTTTCAGGATGTAGATGCACAGAATTTAAGCAAAAATAAAGTTGTTTTAGGACGAATACAGCACTCAATATGAATTAAAAAGAACTTTAAAAATCACGATTTTGACACAAGATGTATGCCATGTATCATTTTGAAGTGGGTCACGTGATCTTTTCATATCGTGGTCACCTGATTGCTTCATATAAGAGGTGTTATTAATATTTTAATTTTTATTTAAAAAACTACTGAATATATTTCGCTGAATTTTTTTTTTATATATTTTATGGAATAATTTGAATATTACCTAAAATTTTCGAAGCAATTTGTGAATTTTAAATCCGCTTAAAAATTGTTTGAAAAATTAGGTCCCATAGGACTCAATGTATTTTATTTTTTCAACCCAGGTTCAATCCAAAATTAATGGGGTGATATTATTCATTTATATTCCCATAGGTCCTGCAGACCGTCTAAACAACATACTAAAATTTCATTTTGATTAAGTCATTTTACGGCAGTTATCGTGCTAACGGACAGACAGACAGACAGACAAAACGAACAAAGTCATAAACACTTTTCAGCTTTGTTGTAAAGTGTTAAAAAAACGCAAATTTGTATCTTTAAAATTGAGCCAGTTACCTTTAATTGAAAATTGAACATTGTGAATGGGAACCATATATCAAATTGAAAAGTAAATTTGCGACATATCACAAAAAAGATAAAACTGGATGCTAATACATAAGATACCCAACCGCGTAGTGAGTACCACTACTTTATATGATCTCTGTCTGTGTAATGCTTTATTTAGATGCATTTGTGACAAAAAATTTTGACGCATATTAAAGTATTTTTGATTGAAACAATTTCCATCGTCAATTTGTTTATGATCCCTATTTTCACTGATGAAACGGGGTTTCACATGGTACGGAAAAGTAGCATAAGTCAGATTTTTAGTTTATCATAAATCAGTTGATTTTAAAGATTGAGATATGCTGGTTTTAACACTTTACAACATTGCTGAAATGTGTTTATGACTTTGTTCATTCTGTCTGTCTGTCTGTCTGTTCGTTAGCCCGATAACTGCCGTAAAAATGACTTTACCAAAATGAAATGTTAGTAAGTTGTTCAGACGGTCTCTGGGACCTATGGGAATATAAATGAATAATATCACACAATTAGTTTTGAATTGAAACCGGGTTGAAAAAATGAAATACATTGAACCTTATGGGAACTAATTTTTCAAACATTTTTAACCGAGTTTAAAATTCACAAATTGCTTCGAAAGTTTTAGGAAATATTCAAATCATCACATAAAATATATAAAAAAAAAAATTCAGAGAAATATATTCAGAAGTTTTTTGAATAAAAATTAAAATAATAATTACACCCATTATATGAAGAGATCACGTGACCATTACATGAAGAAATAAGGTGACCCAATTCAAAATAATATATGACATCCATCTTGTGTCAAAAGCGTGATTTTTAAATAATTTCTTTATAATTTATATTTGGTGTTGTATACGTCCTAAAACCGCTTTATTTTCACTTAATTTCTGTGCATCAATGTTCTAAAATAACGCAATTATAATATATTTGAGTTTAAATGATCATCAAACTTTGATTATTTCTACAAGGAAGCTTAATTTTCACTCATGGAGATTATAAACACATCATGCTGTAAGATGAGTTGTATAAGTAGTCCTGAATTTCTTTAACGCAAAATTATTTAGCTCTGGAGTTTGCAATGTAGTTGATATGAATGAAACAGTCATTGCTTTTATATAGAGAACAAACGTTTTTATAACAGACTTTTTCGGTGAAGTTTTAAACACAGACTTAAATTCCTTTTACCTCCATGGTTTTATGCTTTTAAGTAAAATAAACTATTTTAGTGTTGTGATGAATGAAAGGAATAGAATACATGTTTATAAATGAAATTTTTACTGCTTTTTCATAGAGGCAGGCAATTTATATTTCATTGACGTCATTTGAATAAAGTTCATTTTTTTCGATAAAGTTTTTAAATATAATAAATAATTGTAGTATTGCGATAATATTAAAAATATTACCGCTGAATGTATCGCATTTTAGAGACGTTTAAATAAAATTGCATTGTTGTTGGAAAGTGTTTCATAATCAATGCTTTATGCATGATTGATCTTTCTTGTCTTTAATGATCTTGTTGCATTAAAAATAAAAATTTTCTGATTGACCAAATTTGTCTAAAAGGGTCGTATAAAAATTTAAAAAGTGTAACTTTTTAAAAATTATTGGGAGAACATTAACGTAGTCTTATTTCCTACCTTTCTTGCAACATTTTTGCAATTTACATTGCCCACTTATCTCCTACAGGTAACGAATTAAAGCGCGTTTCAATCTTTTTGGGACACCCTGTATGTGTTAGTGTGTGCGTGTACCTACTTCCATATAACCATTCAGTCGTGTCAAGGATAAATTTGATGTCTTTTGCAAAATTCTTGTCTCACATTTAATAAATTGTATCACATTTCGTCACATTTAATATCTTGTTCAACGTTTATTTGAAAGATATTTTTTTAATCTTTCCAATGGTGTTAAGATAGGAACTTTACGATAATGGTTTCGGTCGCCAAAAAATCGATTTATGCAAAAATCGCTCAAAATGGCTCTATAACATTAAATAACCGAAGATCTAATTTGAATTTTAGATCTCGAAGAAAGGTGTTTTGCCGCAAGCCAGGGTACCTCTGTGCCAAATGCCATGGCTGCACGCTTAAATTTTCTGCTACAGATTTCAAAGACAAACAGACAGACAAACAGACTTCTTCTTTAACTATTTTAAATCTAGTCAGAATGCCACAATAGGTTGACCTGAGGATTTTTATAGCTAGAAAAATATACATACACACATACAGACAAGCTTTCCCGGCCACACATCTTGCTACCGTAAACCCTTGGGTTGGTCGTGTGGTCTGGGTCTTCAACATACAGACAAGCAAATTTTCAAGACTATAGTACAGATATTTAAAGATGTGTTCATGTTCAAGGCTTCCAGCGAGACATAAACGGTATAATACATGGATTTTTTTAAATCCCCAAAATTTAGAAACTCATAATTAAAAAGCTAAAGCATTATTTAAGCACCCCACAATTATTTGTGTTCCACAAATACACAACATGTTAGGTTGTAGAGATAATCACCTTTTCACACGTCGGATTTCGAATAATTTTTATCGCCCGAAAAATGCCGTCGAAGTAGAAATTAACAAAATTAATTTAACTACGTGAAAGGTGATTTAATATAATTTAATCTGCTTAATTTACATAATTTAATGTTCCAAGGAGCAAAAATAATGTAAAGAGCCGCTTGGAAAATTAACAGCATGTCTTCTTATCAATGAATTTTACACATAGGCTTGAAATGCTGACTTTAATGCAATGTAAATTATTTGCATAATTTTTCAGTTGGTTGTACAAAAGTCAGATTATATGACTGTTTATCAAATTACATGTTTCTTTTCAATCCACTTCTTTCTTGCTGTAATTTAATTTTGTCAACCCCATTCTATCAAACTCTTGCTGCAAATTAAAATTTCCATCACTTTGTCATATGAAGTTGATAAGATTTCTTTTTTAATATTTAATATTCATAATTATATTGTAGTTACATTTCTAGTTAAAAAGAAATGTTTTGAGATTAAAACACTTTACTGACAAAGAGAAAATCTATAGATTTTCGATTCACAGATGACAAAAAATCTGTATTTAAAAGTTTTTATTTAACCCCTCATGACTGATATGTTGTTGTCTGTCTGTTTCAACTTATTTGATGACATTTTAAATGTACTTTCCTACGACCTAATGAGTTGAAATTTGGTATAAAGCTTAGTCTAATAGCTAATCCATTATCCCACTCACACATACTAGCATATATATATTAAAATATGCATACAGAACTAACATGCACTAACGTACACTCCCACACATACACAGTACCACACATACACATACACAATAACACACATATACACATACACACACACACCACCTTAAAACGTACAATTCTTGTTCGGGGATTCTTGATGCGTGCTCTTCCGTAGAAAATTCGGATTCAAATTTCCTCACAAAAACCCCACTATTGTCAGATTATTAAAAAAATCTGATGTGGGCAGCACATGACTTTCCCTGCAGACTCAAATTCATATTTTCTTTACTTCTTTTATAATTCGTTAGATTGAGTTTAATTGTACCAAACAACAATAAATTTGCATTTTTAATTCAATTTTTATTTTTATTTGGTAATTGGACATTTATCCGAAATCGGCGTAACAAAAATGCAAGAAACCTCAAATATCTTGAGAACGGTTAGTCCTAAAGCATAATGGAGTGCGTTATATTCTTTTTCACGTCAAAAATTGCGTATAAAACAAGAATTTAATTGATACGTTTGAGCATACGTAATTTTTCTTTTATAGATTTTGGCGATTTTTGGGGTTCATTACGAAAAAAAGACAGATTTTTCTTTCCCGAATTGTATCAAAATCTAATCAGCACCAGAGTATCCCGCAAGTAACTTATCTACCAAATTTTGTGAAATTTGGTCAATTAGTATTTTAGTTAGGGTGGATGAATGACATTTTTGCGGACCATTTCGTAAAAAAAGGCGAGTTCCTCTTTTCGAAATGGTACTAAAATCTAATCAACACAAGAAACTTATGTCACAAGAAACTTATCTACCAAATTTTATGAAATTCGATCCATTAGTTTTTGAGTGAGAGTGGATACACACATTGCACAGACACACAGACACACAGACACACACATACACAGACGTCACGCTAAAAACATTTTTTTTTGTATTCTAGAGGTCTTGAAACGTGTTGATCCCTGGAAAACTCGAGTTGCGATTTTCGACATGATTCCGATATGATTTCCTATACATTACCATGTATTGCAGGGAAAGTAAAAGTAGTCCAGAATACTTCCTCTATACTATATTTTACTATTATACAAGTAAAGTACAGATGTAATATGACATATTTTTTAAAAATAATTTTTGGGGGTATACCCATCCCGATCCGCAGCAAAAAAAAGTAAAATAATTTGTAAAATATGATCTGTAAAATATCCACTACTTCACCCGGTGCAGTACACTACCGTGTATATATTAGATTGCTGATCAAATACATTCTATGATTAAAATATAAAATTCCCTATTTATCCCTTTCTGCTATTATTTGTGACTTACCGGGTTACTCAGACATTGGGGTTGGGAAATCTCCGCAGGTTTTCAGGTCGATCACAGTCGGCAGCTAAGCTATAGAGGGTGTTTCACAAAGAGTACCGGAGAGGAATACAAACTCAACGATTAGTCTGAGAAGTTAAGTGAAATATGAAAAATATAATAAAAAAAAAATCTGGTGTGGGCAGCACATGACTTCCCTTACATAATACAATGAATTTACTACTTTTACAGTTAACAAAATGTTATTCTTATAGTAGATACTTATATTCTTTCCAAGATATTGCATTTTTTTCAATTAGTCGTCATTTTCATTGATGTAGCGTCATTTTTATCCATTTGGCGAGATTTTCGTCAATTTGCCAACATATAAAAAAGTCGCCAAGTAGGCGACATTCCTCCAAATTCGCCGCCAAAATCCCGTTAAGCGTTATGGACGGAGCAATAAGTCATTCTTACAGCAGATAAATGACTATTGGCGTTCAAATACAAAAGTATTACTCAAAGTATCTGTACTCGTGAATGGAACGAGTTAGATCTACGAGAATGATATCACCAAATTTATCACATGATATTACATATGAAATGTGAACAAGTTAAGTGTTAATATTTTTTTTTATTTTATTAGATTTTTTGATAAATTTATTTGAAAAATGCGCAATATCTCGAGAACGGTGAATGCTAGCGTCCTACAGTTTCTGTCAATCGTCTCCTAAGGAAAAATTACATAAGAAATGTCTATTTGCGTAACTTTATTAAAGGTTTTGATTTTTTGATGATTTTTTCAAAATGTCACTCGAAAATTTAAGGGATTCCGAACATTCGATTGTGTTTTAAAACAATAGGTTTCCAGTATTCACGGAGTGTGATTTTTGTCCCCAATTTCATTCGAATCGCTCCATTCGTTCGTGAGATATCGTCTCCACAGACTAACTGGCACACACACACACACACATACACGCACACACACACACACACACATACATACTTTCACTGACACACACACACACACACAGACACACACACACACAGACATCACTTTAAAAACATCTGATTCGTGAGAATAAAGGATATTACTTTCCCTGCAATGCATGGGGGAGGGGTGTAAGGAAAGTATTGAAATCATGCCGAAAATCGCAACTCGAGTTTTCGACGGATCTACACGTTTTGGGACCTCTAGAAGACGAAAAAGCCTGATGTGGGCAGAACATGACTTTCCCTGAAGACTCATATTCACGTTCTCTTCATTTATTCAATAATTCATTATATTAAGTTTAATTACACAAAATAAAGTCCATAATTATTTAAAATGACACTGAATTTGCACTTTTAATTCAATTTTCGTTGTCAGTTAAATCTGGACTTTTTTTTAACGGTGGAGTATCGACAATGCGAAAAAAATAAAATATCTCGAAAACGGCTAGATCTAGTATAATGGAGTTGGTCTCATTCTTTTTACTGTTAAAAATTACGTATAAAAAAGTTTTTTATTACGGATTTTGATGATTTTTGCAGGCCATTTCGCAAAAAAGGCAGGTTATTTTTTTCCGAATCCTGCCAAAATCTAATCAGCACCAGGGTAACTCACAATTGACTTATCTACCAAATTTTGTAAAATTTAATATATTAGTTTTTCAGCTGAAGTGGGTACAGGTAATTTTTGCGCGTCATTTTGCAAAAAAAAAAGACTATTTGTTTTTTGCCGAATCGTACCAAAAACTAATCAGCACAGGGTCTTATACAAGTGACTTAACTACAAAATTTTATGAAATTTCAGTCCATTAGTTTTTAAGTTAGAGTGAACACATACATAGCAGACAGACAGACAGACAGGCACAGACAGACACATACACAGACGTTACGTTAAAAATAGTGTTTTCGTGTACAAGAAGTCCTAAAATGTGCAGATCCGTCGAAAACTTTAGTTGCGATTTTCGACATGATTCCAATACTTTCCCTGTACATCATCATGTATTGCAGGGAAAGTAAAAATCTGATGTTGGCAGCATATGACTTCTCCTGCAGACTTATATTTACGTCTCCTTTATTTGAATTAAATTTAATTCACTTTCAATTCAATTCTCGTTCTCATCTCTCTTCTCATCTCTTTCTTTAACTCTCGTTTCATTGTTAAAAATTACGTATAAAACTAGCATTTAATGGCATCTAAGCGTACGTAGTTTTTATTTTAGATTTTGACGATTTTTGCGGGCCATTTCGCAACAAAATACAGGTTATTTTTTTTCCAATCGTGCCAAATTCTAATCAGCTCCAGGGTGATCTACAAGCGACTTTTCTACCGAATTTTGTGAAATTCGGTCCATTAGTTTTTCAGCTAGAGTAGATACAGCAATTTTTGATGGCCATTTCGCAAAAAAAAAGCGGGTTCTTTTATCTCGAATGGGACCAAAATCTAATCAGCACCAAATTCGCCCACAAGTGACTTACCTACCAATTTCTATGAAATTCGGTCAATTAATTTTTTAGTTAGAGTGGATACATACATTGGACAGAGAGACAGACAGACAGACACACAGACACACGCACAGACGTAACGCTAAAAATTATTTTATTTTATTCTAGATGTCCCGAAATGTGTAGATCCGTCGAAAACTCGAGTAGCGATTTTTGGTATGATTCCAATACTTCCCCTATACATTACCATGTATTGCAGGGAAAGAAAACATCTGATGTGGGCAGCACTTGACGTTCCCTGCAGACTTATGTCCACGTTCTCTTTATTTTAATTAAATTTCATTCACTTTTAATTCTATTTTCGTTCTCATTTGGTAACTGGATTTATTTTTAAATGTCGCGTAGAGAAAATACGAAAAAAATAAAATATCTCAAGAACGGTTAGACCTAGTGTAATGGGGTTGGTCTTATTCTTTTCTTCGTTAAACATTACGTATAAAACACGCATTTAATGGATATATTTGAGCGTTCGTATTTTTTTTATTTTAGATTTTGACTTTTTTTGGCGGCCATTTTGCAAAAAAAAGGCAGGTTATTATTTTCCAAATCGTACCAAAATCTAATCAGCACCAGGGTGACCTACAAGTAGCATATCTACCGAATTTTGTGAAATTCGGTCCATTAGTTTTTGAGCTAGAGTGGATGCAGGCTTCTGCGAACCATTTCGAAAAACAAGGTGGGTTCTTTTTTCCCAAATCGTAAGCAAAACTATTTTTTTGCATTCATCTACCTGAAGCTATTACTAACAATTATTTTAATTTTCAAAGAATTAAATTTGTAATTATTAGTAATCAATTATTATAACATATTAGTAATTATAATTCTTATCTAAAAGGAAACAGCGATGACTCCTTGAATGAATAGGAATTTATCCAGATTGTAGCATTTAAAAGAAATATATAATCACAATCACTTGATTACTATTGCCCGTAATCACTTCAAGCCCCAATCCGTAATAAAAATTCTCAAAAATCCAACACAGCTAATGGTTTTAGCTTTGAAACACAATTCCAAATTCCATTTTCTGGCGAAAATTATTCTAGAATGTAATCCGACCAAAGAAAGGATTCTCCGCAAAAACTAAAAAGAAAAATAAAGCCGAAGGGGATTACTTTTCCACTCTAAGCGCATGCGCAAATCTAGACTCCCACTAGTGAGGATATCTGAGTGCCAAGTAGAAAAGTGTGTATTTTGCAGCGAGACACGGAGTACTCTTCTCCTCTCCGTTCATTGACACGGTTGCAGTGAAACACATAAGACTTTCAAATATACCGGTGAAAGAGTATTAAAGAATAAGAGGACATACCGGTATTTTTTGTGAGATTATCTTCTCGTTCCAAGCTTCAAAATTCATTTGGAGATAAGGAGGTAAAATGAATTTTAATTTTATATTTAATATTTTCTTTTTCTTAAAGTGTTATTTAAATGTGTTTGAAAAGCGAGACAAAATACAATTAAAAAAGAATATAATTTCTCATATTTGTAATATTTTTACCATTTTTCATGAGCTATATTTTATTCTCAATAAAATTAGGATTATTCAAAATAAAAAATTTGTAAGATTAAATTGGGAGAAAGTTATGGCTATTTCAAATAAAAATGTATTTGATTAAGATGGGACTAAATTAGGATTGTTTAAAATAAAAATTTGTGTCATTTAGGTGGAACAAAATTAGGATTATTTAAAAGAAAACTGTGCGTGATTAAGATGGGGCAAAATTAGGAGGTTTATTTAAAATAAAAAATTGTGATTAAGGTGGGAAAAATTATAATTATTCAAAAGTAATTATTTAAAAATAGATTAAAAAAATTTAGTGCTTATTTCATTTTTAAAGAAAAATGATTTATTCTCAATAAAAGATGATATTTTTAAGTAGAAAATAATTCATTAATTATTGGAATATTAGTTGTTCAAAAATTCATTTGGATATATAACGTAAAATTAATTTGTATTTTATTCCAACAATTATTTTAGTATTTTAATATATAAATTATATAATATTAATCATATATTAAATAATTTATTTATTAAAATACTACAATAACTGTTGGTATAAAATGCAAACTAATTTTACGTCTATAATGATTAAGGTAGAACAGAAAACACTTGATTTTTCTTAAACTCATAATATTTTAATTTTTGCAATATTTCTGACATGAAATTTTTATTATCTATAAAAATACAGATTTTTGTGATGAAAGTTAATACATAAATTATTTGAAAATTAATTTTTCCAAAATTAACTGGTAGATATGAAAACGAATTAATTTTATAATTTTTTATTTAGTGGTTTATGTTATTTAGTTATCGTTAGTAACTAAATAATCATTAAATAACTGAATAACATGAGTTGTTTGAAACATAATAGCAAATTAAATATTTAAATCTATAAAGTAAAATTTATCTACGATACATGGTATATGTACAATGAAATTATTGTGATGGAATTAAAAATTTGCTTTTCTATTTTTATGGTTCTTTTTGCTTTTACTTGCTCTAAAATACATAGTATTGTACAGGGAAATTGGTAATGTTATATTGTAATATAAAAGTATTTGAATCATATCGAAAATCTCAGATCGAGTTTTTGATGGATCTACACGTTTTGAGCAATTTAGAACCCAAAAAACTATTTTTAGCGTGATGTCTGTGTGTGTAGTATATGTATTTGCACTTGTCGAATAACTAATTGACCAAATTTTACAAAATTTGATAAATAAGTCACTTATGGGTTACACTGGTGTTGGTTAGATTTTGGTACGATGTGGACAAGAAGAACCAGCCTATTTTAGAGAAATGTCCCTCAAATTCCGCATTATTTACTGAAGATGGAAACTTAATAGACCAACAATTACAGAATTTTGTAGATAAATAGCTCGTGGTTTACCCTGGTGCTGATTAGATTTTGGTACGATTCGGAAAAAAAGAACCAGCCTTTTTTAGAAATGGCCCGCAAAACTCGCATGTAGAGAAGGTGAAGATATAATTGTGAAAAAAATCTAGGTGAAAAACTAATTTACCAAATATTACAAAATTTTGTAGATAAGTTACTTGTGGATTGTTACTCTGGTGCTGATTAGATTTTGGTACAATTTGGAAAAAAATAGCATGTGTTATATTACAAAATAACCCGCAAAAATCGAAAAATTATATGATAGAATCTGCATATGCTCAAATGTATGTATTAAATGCTTGTTTTATACTTAATTTTCGGCGGAAAGGAATAAAACCAACCCCATTGCTATACGGCTAGTTGTTCACTAGATATACATTTTATTTTTTTCGCATTTTTGGCATGCTGCATTTGAAAATACGCCCAGATGCCACATAAAAACAATAATTGAATTTTACTATTCTACACATTTAGTGTAATTTAAAATAATTACGTGCATTTATTTGTGCAATTAAATAGGAATTAAAGGTATATGGAAAAAATAAAAATAAAATATATTTGAGTCTGTTGGAAATCAAAACTTTAGCATAGCTTCTCTGACTGCGAATCAATCATTTCAGCATTTATTTGTGTAGGTCTCATTAACTGAATGAATAAAATGTAATTTGTGAAGATAAGAAATGTATAACATATCAATTAATTCGAAAAGAGGAAGTATTTCTATTTTAGAAAATGTCTGTTTTTGTAAGTTGAAAAACATAATTATGACAAACAGTGTTGAAGTATTAAACCATTATACGCATTGTTTTTAAAAGAAGTATTTTGAAAAAAAAAGCATAAACCGTTCTCTAGACTTCGTACTTATTCTCAACTAAAATGTAAGAACTAATTAAAAATAAGATGCATTGTTATTATCTTGAGATTTGTTAAGTTGTGCGTACTTTGAAGCAACTAGGGAACAAAATGTCTATGTCTTCGAGATAAACGACCTTTTCTACTTTTTCCGTCGGTGTGTTTTCCTTTTACGTCTGACTAAAGCCATTTTTTTTACTTTCCCTGCAATACATGGTAATGTATAGGGAAAGTACTGGAATCATGCAGAAAATCGCAATTCGAGTTTTCGGATATACATGTTCCGAGACCTCTAGAACACGAAAAAACTATTTTTAGCGTGACGTCTGTATGTGTCTGTCGTCTGTATATGTGTTTGTGAATCTGTGCAATGTATGTATCCACTCTAACTCAGAAACTAATGAACCGAATTTCATAAAATTTAGTAGGTATGTCACTTGAATGTGACCCTGGTGCTGATTAGTTTTTAATAAAATTCGTAAAAGCAGAACCCGCTTTTTTTTTCTAAATGACCAGTAGAAATTCCATTTATCCGCTCTAGTTAAATACTAATTGACCAAATTTCACAAAATTTGATAGATAAGTTACTTGTCTGATACTCTGGTGCTGATTAGAATTTAGTACGATTCGGAAAAGAACAACCTGCCTTTTTTTACGAAATGGCCCGCCAAAATCGCCAAAATCTAAAAAAAAAAAAGACTAAGTAGTGTATGCTCAAATGTATCAATTAAATTCTTGTTTTATACGCAATTTTTGAAGAGGCAAATAATATAACACACTCCATTATACTTTAGGATTAACTTTTCTCGAGATATTTGAAATTTTTTGCATTTTTGTTACGCCGATTTCGGAAAAATGTCCAATTACCAAATAAAAACAAAAATTGAATTAAAAATGCAAATTGAGTGTTATTTTGTTCAATTAAACTTAATCTAATGAATTAGTAAGGAAATAAAGAAAATATAAATTTGAGTCTGCAGGGAAAGTCATGTGCTGCCCACATCAGATTTTTTATTTCTGGATATGCATTGTAAATTGATGTTTTGCCGCTAGAGTTTGTTACTGAAAATGGTTCTAAAAATATTACGTGTTCTGCGATGCGCCCACTTTAATAGCATATATTGACAGACGATAACTTCACTAAAACTTTCGTGAAATTTAGATGCGTAGTATAAATTAATGTTTTACGGACCCATTTCCCTTCACTTTATTGCTAAACTAGGGGGCTCTGTCCCCTATTCGCTACGCTTTGCCAATCAATTAAAACTTCAATTCACTCCAGTTAATAATTACATTTTAAACTCATTTATTTCCATAAAGTTCCATGCTCATTTAATGATAGAAGCCTGATTGATTTTGTGATACGCTATTTTCTCCATACATGTGAACAGTTTCTGAAATGTATTCGAACATTTCGATTGTCAATGTCCAAAATGGAATGGAATTGTTAACAATATTCTAAGCGTAAAATGCATTTTGGAATATCGTGATAGCGCCATTTTAAAAATGCTATCTATTTAATATTTATTCATTTTTCCACTTTGCCATTTTGATTATCGGAGTTTTCATAAGAGTTCGAATACATTTTTGACCACCTCCATGTATCGATATTTCAATTGAATTTCCTTGTCGCGTGGTAAATTTTGCATCTAATAAAAATAGAGAAAATATAAATATTTGATATTTTTGAAGTTGTTCCATTATAATAAAAGAATACGCGAATCAACGTAGAAATTTTATTTTTGTAGTAATAAGTTCGATGGTATCCTGTGGAAATAGGAGTGTTACGAGAACTGTAAACACTTTGGAGTTGTACGCTTATATTCTCAGACTAGATAGATATCAAACAGTTTATATTTGTTTTGTCGGAAATAGGATACCACTTTAAAATATATAAAAATGATTTCAATAATTTAATATTTTGAAATTTTTATTTATTTTCGAAGTGAGTTTCTCGTTGCAGATACCCGCATCCTTGGACCGTTTACTAGATTTTTGGCGATACATTAATGCAGAATTAGAAGTGAGTTTTTTCGAAGTGAGTTTCTCGTTGCAGATACCCTCAGACGTGGATCGTTTAAAGATTTTTAGCGATAAAGTAATACAGAATTAGAAGTGAGTTTTTCAAAGTGAGTTTCTAGGTGCAGATAAACTCATCCGTGGACCGTTTACAAGATTTTTAGCGATAAAATAATAAGGAATTCGAAGTGTGTTTTTTGGAAATGAGTTTCTAGTTGCAAATACCCGCATCCGTGGATCGTTTACAAGAGTTTTAGCGATAAAGTAATACAGAATTAGAAGTGAATTTTTCAAAGTGAGTTTCTCGTTGCAGATAACCACATCCTTAGACCGTTTACTAGATTTTTGGCGATAAATTAATACAGAATTAGAAGTGAGTTTTTCGAAGTGAGTTGCTTGTTGCAGATACCCTCATCCGTGGATCGTTTACAAGAGTTTTAGCGATAAAGTAATACAGAATTAGAAGTGAGTTTTTCAAAGTGAGTTTCTCGTTGCAGATAACCACATCCTTAGACCGTTTACTAGATTTTTGGCGATAAATTAATACAGAATTAGAAGTGAGTTTTTCGAAGTGAGTTGCTTGTTGCAGATACCCTCATCCGTGGATCGTTTACAAGAGTTTTAGCGATAAAGTAATACAGAATTAGAAGTGAGTTTTTCAAAGTGAGTTTTTCAAAGTGAGTTTCTCGTTGCAGATAACGACATCCGTGGACTGTTTACAAGATTTTTAGCGATAAAATAATACAGAATTAGAAATGAGTTTTTTGAAGTGAGTTTCTCGTTACACATACCCTCATCCGTAAACCGTTTACAAGATTTTTAGCGATAAAATAATACGGAATTAGAAGTGTGTTTTTTGGAAGTGAGTTTCTCGTTTCAGATACCCTCATCCGTGGACCGTTTACAAGATTTTTAGCGATAAAGTAATACAAAATTAGAAGTGAGTTTTTCAAAGTGAGTTTCTCGTTGCAGATAACCTCATCCGTGGACCGTTTACAAGATTTTTAGCGATGAAGTAATACGGAATTAGAAGTGAGTTTTTCAAAGTGAGTTTCTCGTTGCAGATACCCGCATTCTTGGACCGTTTACAAGATTTTTACCAATAAAATAATACGGAATTAGAAGTGAGTTTTTTGGAAGTGAGTTTTTCGTTGCAGATACCCTCATCCGTGGATCGCTTACAAGAGTTTTAGCGATAATTTAATACAGAATTAGAAGTGAGTTTTTCAAAGTGATTTTCTCGTTGCAGATACCCGCATCCTTGGACAGTTTACTAGATTTTTGACGATGAATTAATACAGAATTAAAAGTGAGTTTTTTCAAAGTGAGTTTCTCGTTGCAGATATCCTCATCCGTGTATCGTTTACAAAAGTTTTAGCGATAAAGTAATACAGAATTAGAAGTGAGTTATACAAAATGAGTTTCTCGTTGCAGATGGGAAGACACTTGTAACTGATGCAATTGGTCTTCAATAAATCCAACCTCGGAAAACTTGTAATGGCATTTTCTTCACTATTTTTTCCTATTTACTTTCTTCTATGAAAAGTTTTTTTATTTGTAAAATGAAATATATTTAGATTAATATTGTTGAAGACCCAGATCGTCCGACTCATCCTGAGGACTTGAGCAACTATTTGGACGGCCGGGAAAATAGATTCATATTGTGTCATATGTATACCGAATACCAGAAATTAACCGCCAGTAACACTTTTGACTTATGAAAATCCAATTTTAAAATATATATCATATTTTCTTTCCCTACATTTAACACGATATATCTCCAAAGATTTGAGCAGCTGAAATACAATTTCAACTACTAGAATACATTTATTAAAATTAACAAGCGCCTTTATTTACAGTAAGATCAAATAATAATATTAACTAAATAATTATTGTCGTTTTTCCCAAAATTTCTTATCTTGTGTTGCAAAACTATTGTATAAGTTATATTAAACACAAACAATCAATTACGATTCTAGCAGTTATGGCGTAAATATCGAAGAATTATGGGATATTCAGAAATACGTTTTGTGAACAATATATAGTTTTCCTTTATTCCTTTGTAAAAAATCTGATGTGGGCAACACATGACTTTCTTTATATAATGTAATGAATTTACTACTTTTACAGTAAAAAAAATAGATATTTCTTATAGTAGACACTAATATTCCTTCCAAGATATTGAGTTTTCGACAATTAGTCGTCATTTTCATTGATTTAGCGTCATTTTTATCCATTTGGCGAGATATTCGTTAATTTGGCAACATTTCAATAAGTCGCCAAGTTGGCGACATTCCGCCAAATTCGTCGCCAAAATCTCGCCAAGCGTTATGGACGAAGAAATATGTTATTCTTACAGCAGACAAATGATTATTGGCGTTCAAATACAAACGTATTACTCAAAGTATCTTTTTTCATGAATGGAATGAGCTAGATCCACGAGAATGATGTCACTAAATTTATCGTATGGTATTACATATGAAAAGTGAACATGTTTCTCAATAGGAAATATTTTTTTTTCATTTTGTATGACTTTTTGATAATTTTTTTGAAAAATATGCAATATCTCAAGAACGGTGCATGTTAGCGTTCTAAAATTTATGCCAATCGTTTTCTAATAAAAAATTACATAAGAAATGTCCATTTGCGTAACTTTATTAGCGGTTTTAATTTTTTGACGATTTTTTCAAAATTTCATTCCAAAATTTAGAGGGGTTCTGAACATTCGATTACGTATAAAGACAATAGGCTTCCAGTGATTACAAATTGTGATTTTTGTACCAAATTTGGTTCGAATCGGTCCATTCGCTCGTCAGTTATCGTCTCCACAGACTCACTGACACACACATACACACTTGAAACGTGAACACTGCTTGAAACGTGCTCTCCCGTCGAAAACTCGAATTCGAATTTTCGACCCCGTCACAATACTTTCCTTATACATTATGTATATAAGGAAAGCAAAAATATATAATTCACAATAAAATATGTCCAGAACCAAAAGGCATAATCACAGACCACCCTAAGACAAAATACCATAAGCGCACTTTGATCTGGGTTCAATCTTTGATCTGGGTTCTACTTGGGTCTACTTTGGATTCTGGGTTCAACTTTGATCTGGGTTCCTTGATCTGGATTCAAGCACACTGTGCAATCTGGGTTCAATCTTCTTCAAATTTGAAGTCGATTGCTTGCATAAGTGTCAATACAACTTTTTCCAGGGGAGGCAAACACAAGTATAAGCTGTACATAAACGACTAATGCCCGCTTTTTTGGCCTTGAACGTTCAAGGTGAGGCAAGTGGTCCCCTTTCCCTAACCAATGGGCACCCGTGCGTTGTATGACTTTCCACTGTCGTCACTTCAGATGTTCACAAAATTGCAGGTTTTATTTCTGACTTTAGAATTATCAGCTATTTCGTATTAAACACAGCTAGAAATCTCATAAACTGTCCGCAGATTCCGGTGTCTGCGACGATAAACTCATTTAAAAACCAGAAAGATCAATCATTCATGGAGCATTGATTATGAAACACTTTCCAACTTTAATGCAATTTTATTTAAACATCTCTAAAATGCGATACAATCCTCGGTAGTATTTTTTAAATTATCACAATACTACATTGATTTATTATATTTGAAAACTTAAACCTTCATCGAAAAAAAAAAAATTTCATTGAAATGACGGCATTGAAATATAAATTGCCTGGTTGAAACATCTCTAAAATGCGATACATTCCTCGGTAATATTTTTTAAATTATCATAATACTACAATAATTTATTATATTTGAAAATTTCATCGAAAACAAATGAAATTTATTCAAATGACGTCATCGAAATATAACACGCCTGGATCTCTCCATAAAAGCAGCATTTCCTTCATAAACATTTTTCCATTCATTTCATTCATCACAATAATATAATAATTTATTTTATTTAAAAACTTGAGACCATTGAGGTACAAGTAATTAAACTCTATGCTTAAAACTTCATCGAAAAAATCTGTAAAATCATCTGTAACATCAATGAATATTTCATCCATATCAGCTATATTGCAGACCCCATGAGCTAAATAATTTTGCTTTAACGAAATGTAGCAATTCTTATATAACTCATTCTACATATTTTGCCGTTTACATTTTCCATAAGTGAAAAGTAGGCTTCGTTGTAGACATAATCAAAGTTGGATGATCACTTAAACTCAACTATATTGTAATTGCGTTGTTTCAATATGCAGATGCACAGAATTTAAGCAAAAATAAAGCTGTTTTAGGACGGATACAACACTTAATATGAATTAAAAAGAACTTTAAAAAATCACGATTTTGAGACAAGATGGATGCCATATTTTATTTTGAAGTGGATCACGTGATCGCTTCATATAAAATGGGTAATTATTATTTTAATTTTTATTTTGAAAACTACGAATAAATTTTGCTGAAATTTTTTTCATATATTTTAAGCGATAATTTGTATATTTTCTAAAACTTTCGAAGCAATTTGTGAATTATAACTTTGACTAAATGCTTGAAGAATTAAGTCCCTTGCTGTTCAATGTATTTCATTTTTTCATCCCGGGTTCAATCCAAAACTAATTGGGTGATATTATTCATTTATATTCCCATTGTTCCCACAGACCGTCTGAACAACATACTAAAATTTAATTTTGATAAAGTCATTTTTACGGCAGTTATCGTGCTAACGGACAGACAGACAGAATGAACAAAGTCATAAACACTTTTCAACTTTGTTGTAAAGTGTTAAAAAAAACTCACTTCTCATTCAGTATTATTTTATCGCTAAAAATCTCTTAAACGGTCCACGGATGCTGGTATCTGCAACAAGAAACTCACTTCAAAAATAAAAGTTCAAAATATTAAATTATTGAATTTATTTTTATGTGTTTTAAAATGGTATACTATTTCCTACAAAACAAATATAAACTATTTGAATTTTTATCTATAAAGTCTGAGAATATAAGTGCAACTTATGTACAACTCTTACTGAGAATATAAGTGCACTTTAAGTACAACTCTAAAGTGTTTAAAGTCTCATAACACTGCAATTTCCACAGGATACCCCAACTATCGACATTATTATTACAAACATAAAATTTCGTAGATTCACATATTCTTTTATTATAATGGAACAACTTCGAAAATATCAAATATTTATATATTCTCTATTTTTATTAGAGGCAAAATTTACCACGCGACAAGAAAATTCAATTGAAATATCAATAAATGCAGATGGTCAAAAATGTATCCGAACTCTTATGAAAATTCCAATAATCAAAATGGCAAAGTGAAAAAAATAATAAATACAAAATAGATAGCATTTTTAAAATGGCGCGATCACGATATTCCAAAATGCATTTTCCGCTTAGAATATTTTTAACAATTCTGTTCCATGTTGGACATTGACAATCGAAATGTTCGAATATATTTCAGAAACTGTTCACATGTACGGAGAAAACAGCGAATCACAAAATCAATTGGACTTCTGTTATTATATGAGCGTGGAACGTTATGGAAATAAATGAGTTTAAAATGTAATTATTAACTAGAGTGAAATGAAGTTTTAATTGGATTTTGCGATTTTAAAATTCATTGAAGATGATTGTTCTGTATTTTGAATTATGCTTTAAGCTACTGTTCTATCTAGAGGGCAATATATTGGGAAAATGGGAACAGAAACAAAGCATCTATTGAGATCAGAACAAGTGTAGGAATTGCAGAAAATTATAGACCAGTGACGGCAGTTCAAGCGCAGTTAGTGAAGAGGCACTTTACCTATTAAAATTAAAATGAATGAAATTTATTTCTACAATATACTTTAGAGCGTACTTTACGCATTGCTGAATATAAATGCGATATTTTAATTTTGATTGTAGCACAAGTATCTGCATTTCAAACAATGGAGATTAAGGGAGTAGAAATTCTATACTGAGAAAATGACAATATCAGTTGAGGCAATAATTCAGGTGGTGGTGTGATAAGATAAGCGCCCTTGCATTGTATGTATTTATATGGTGAAAGGTTTAAAATATTTATTTATTCTGTCAATTGTTTAGAAATGAAATAGTAGCGGAATGCAAATTAGAACTGAAATAATAAGGAATATACCTACGCATTCAAAATCATTTCGCTTTAAATTTATTCTTATCGCCCTATATTCTGAACTGTGTCCTACAACTGTGAAAAAAATACTGATTGATTATACAGATAATCAGGGATTATACAGATAATCAGGGAAAAATAATAAAAAAAATCTGAGGTGGGCAACACATGGCTTTCCTTGTATAATGCAATGAATTTACTACTTTTAAAGTAAAAAAAAGTAGGTTATTTTATAATAGTTACTTATATTATTTCCAAAATATTAATCGTCAATATTATCCGTCAATTAATCGTCATTTTTATTTATTTAGCGTCATTTTTATTCATTTGGCGAATTTTCGTTAATTTGGCAACATTTAAAAAAGTCGCCAAGTTGGCGACATTCCACCAAATTCGTCGCTAAAACCTCACCAAACGTTATGGATGGAGAAATAAGTTATTCTTTTAGTAGATGGCGTTCAAATACAAAAGTATTACTCAAAGTATTTTTTCTCGTGAATCGAACAAGATAGATCCACGAGAATGATGTCACCAAATTTATCGAATGATATTACATATGGAAGGTGAACATGTTTTTCAACAGTTAATATTTTTTTAATTTATAGAATTATTTGATAAATTTCTTTGAGAAATGTGCAATATCTCGAGAACGGAACATGCTAGCGTTCAAAAATTTCTGACAATCGTTTTCTAAGGAAAATTACATATGAAATGCCTATTTGCGTAACTTTATTAAAGGTTTTAATTTTTTGATGATTTTTTCAAAATTTCACTGCAAAGTTTAGGGGGGTTCTAAACATTCGATTGTGTTTAAAAACAATAGATTGACAGTATTCACGGATTGTAATTTTTGTACCAAATTTCATTCGAATCGCTCTGTTCGCGAGATATCGTCTCCACAGACTCACTGACACACACACACACATACTTTCACATATACACACACACATACTTTCACATATACACACACACATACTTTCACATACACACACACACATACATACTTTCACACACACACACATACACATACTTTTACCCCCACACACACTCAGACATCACCTCAAAAATGTTCGATTTGTGACCAGAGATGCTTGAAACGTGCTCTCCTGTCGAAAACACGAATTCGAATTTTCGACCCCGTCATAATACTTTCCTTATACATTATACTATGTATATAAGGAAAGTAATACATATATTCAATAATTTGCCTCTCTATTATGTTAAATTGAAACAAAAATGACTAGCTATTACTATAACTAGCGTTACCTAGATTTAATTCTCAAAGCGTTATAGTATTTTCAAGCGTTTCATCCATAGGAGTTTTATTTCCTTCTTTCTAACTGAATGTTTCAAACCCTTTTAATGGGAATCTATCAGCAAGTGTTATTCTAGAGGTAAAATATGTCGCCCATGGAGTTAAAAAGGACTCCTATGGATGAAACGCTTGAAAATACCATAACGCTTTGCAGCTGCTATTATTAGTTGATACAGACAAAAAAGCGTAGTATTTAGTACATGTATTTTTGATAATTTTTAAATTAAGGTCCTCTAATTATGAATATAAATTAACCAATATTTTTATTAGTTGTAGGATAGAGTACAGAATATATAGAGAATAAATATACAGAATAAATTAAAAGGTAAAATAATTCTAAATGTGTGGGAATATTTTTATTATTTCAGTTTTAATTTGTATTAATTTATTTTTACAAAATTGACAGTTTAAATAAATATTTTAGGTCTTTCACCATAGAAATGCATACAATGCAGAACTACTTAACTTATCCCAGAGCCACCTGAATGATTGTATCAAACAATATTAACGTTTTTCAACATTTTACAACAAAGTTGAAAAGTGTTTATGACTTTGTTAATTCTGTCTGTCTGTCCGTCTGTATGTCTGTCCGTTAGCAAGATAACTGCCGTAAAAATGACTTTATCAAAATGAAATTTCAATATGTTGTTCAGACGGTCTATGGGACCTATGGGAAAATAAATGAATAATATCACCCAATTAGACTTGGATTGAACCCGGGTTGAAAAAATGAAATACATTGAACCCTATGGGATCTAATTGTTCAAACATTTTGTAAGCGGATTTAAAATTCACAAATTGATTCGAAAATTTTAGGTAATATTCATATTATCCCATAAAATATATAAAAAAATTTCAGCAAAATATATTCAGTAGTTTTTTAAATAACAATTAAAATAATAATTACATCTCTTATATGAAGCGATCACGTGACCATGATATGAAAAGATCACGTGACCCACTTCAAAATGATATATGGCATCCATCTTGTTTCAAATCGTGATTTTTAAAATTCTTTTAAATTCATATTTAGTGTTGCATCCGTCCTAAAACCACTTTATTTTCGCTTAAATTCTGTGCAGCTACATACTGAAAGAACGGAATTAAAATATATTTGAATTTGAATAATCATAAAACTTTGATTATTTCCACAACGAATCCTAATTTTCACTTATGGAAAATGTAAACACCGAAAGATGTAGAATGAGTTGTATAAGAATTTCTGCATTTCTTTAACGCAAAATTATTTAGCTCATGGAGTCTGCAATAAAGCTGATATGAATGAAACATTCATTGATTTTACACAGAGAACCAGACGATGTTTTCGATGAAGTTTTAAGCATAGAGTTAAATTACTTGTACCTCCAATTTTTTAAGTTTTTGAATAAAATAGATTATTTTAGTATTGTGATGAATGAAAAGATTAGAAAAAAATGTTTCTGAGTGAAATGTTGCTTTTATATAGAGACGATTTATATTTCGATGACATCATTTGAATAAAGTTCATTTGTTTTCGATGAAGTTTTCAAATATAATAAATTATTGCAATATTATGATAAATTTAAAAATATTACCGAGAAATGTATCGCATTTCAGAGATGCTTAAAACAGGTAATTTATATTCCAATGCCGTCATTTGAATGAAGTTCATTTTTTCGATGAAGTTTTAAGTTTTCAAATATAATAAATTAATGTAGTATTGTGATAATTTATTAAATTTTATCGAGGAACGTATCACATTTTAGAGATGTTTAAATAAAATTGCATTGAAGTTGGAAAGTGTTTCATAATCAATGCTTTATGCATGATTGATCTTTCTTGTTATTTGTTTGTGCCACCTGCTATATATTGTACTATGAGATAAATACATATATGTAACCGCATACTATGAGATAAAAAACGGAACACATATGAGTTATGTGTTCCATTAATGATATTTATACAATTAAGTTTAGATGCATCGTTTTTTTATTCGCAATATGATGATAAAAGTATATTTTAACATGTAAGTAGTGCCAGATTGAGAATTTTTCATGGCCTTGGGAAAATCATATTTTAGGGCTGCATTTCTTAAACAATTCTTCTGCAATTTAAATCAACGGAAATGGAAATTGCGCCTTAAAAATAAAGTGCATTACAAAATTAAATGTAACTATATTTATTTTTTCTGCACATCATTAAAAATAAAATTATTACATTATATGATTAAAAATAAAGCCAATTACTTTACAAATATAATTTTTATGATGGGTTTCTTTGAAAATAATAAAAGTTAAAATATAATATCATTGAAAAATAATAAATAACAAGAAAGATCAATCATGCATAAAGCATTGATTATGAAACACTTTCCAGCTGAAATGCAATTTTATTTAAACCTCTCTGAAATGTGATACATTCAGCGCTAATATTTTTAAAATTATCACAGTACTAAAATATTTTTTCCTACTTGAAAACATAACACTTCGTCGGTGAAGTCTCAAAAAGAACGTTATTTAAATGACGTCACCCAAATATCATCTGCTTCTTTATGCAAAATCGATAAATATTTCATTCATATCACTTATATTCCAGCCATTAGAATAAATAATTTTGTGTAAAAAATTATTCAGCAATTCTTATACAATTCACCTTACAATCGCTTGATTTGTTTATTATATTGTGCATACTATATTGTGACATTAAATTTCGGCTTCGTTGTAGGAATAATCAAAATTTTTGTGATCATTTAAAATCAAAAATGATGAAATTTCCTTGGCACAGAATTTAGATACACAGATAATACGTAAAAATAAGGCGATTTTATGACGGATTCAACGCTAAATATAAATTTTAAAATTCTTCAGACATGACGATCTTTACACAGTGGAAAAAAATGGATGTCTTACTTTATTTTGCAATGAATTACGTGATCTCCTCATATATCATGGGTTGAAGACCCAGATCGTCTGACTCACCCTAGGACTTGGACAACCATATGGACGGCCGGTCATGTATCATGGGTGTAATTATTATTTAAACAAGACTTATCAATCATGCATAAAGCATTGATTATGAAACACTTTCCAACTTCAATGCAATTTTATTTAAACATCTCTAAAATGCGATACATTCCTCGGTAATATTTTTTAAATTATCACAATACTACACTAATTTATTATATTTGAAAACTTAAAATTTCATTGAAAAAAATGAACTTCATTCAAATGACGGCATTGAAATAAAAATTGCCTGGTTTAAACATCTCTAAAATGCGATACATTCCTCGGCAATATTTTTAAAATTATCATAATAATACAATAATTTATTATATTTGAAAACTTCTTCGAAAACAAATGGAATTTATTCAAATTAAGTCATCGAAATATAACACACCTGGCTCTCTCTATAGAAGCAGCATTTCACTCATAAACTTTTTTCCATTCATTTCATTCATCACAATACTATAATAATTTATTTTATTTAAAAACTTAAGACCATGGAGGTACAAGTAAGTGAACTCTGTGCTGAAAACTTCATCGAAAACATCGTCTGCTTCTCTGTTGTTGTTGTTGATGAAACCCAGACCGTCCGACCTACCAGAAAGGTGTAAGGTAACTGTTTGGACGGTCGGGAAGTGCCACCCAATTTAGACCGGAACCCAGTGGGGGAGGCATCCACAGAGACCGTACCCTCCTTCCCCTACCACCAACCTCTCGGAAGGACTTTCGGACCCACATGTTTAACGTGGTCGTACTCCGCATGAACACGGCGGCAGTTTTGGCAGTGGCTGGAATCGAACCCGGGCCTACCGAGTGCAACTCCAGCGCGCTAACCAATGGGCTTGCTTCTCTGTGTAAAATCAATGAGTATTTCATTCATATCAGCTATATTGCAGACTCCATGAGCTAAATAATTTTGGGTTAAAGAAATGGAGCAATTCTTATACAACTTATTCTACATCTTTTGGCATTTACATTCTCCATAAGTGAAAATTAGGCTTCGTTGTGGAAATTATCAAACTTAGATGATCATTTAAACTCAAATATATTGTAATGACGTTGTTTCAGTATATATATATGTATTTATATGTATTTATATATATATATAAATACATATATATATATATATATATACATATATAATCCAAGAAAAAGAAGATTTAAAGGAATATGGGATAACCATATGCTTTGCATTTAATGGTTGGGGAGGATTGCGACTCCCCCTCCCGGTTAAAGCTGCTTTTCTAGCCTAGGCAAACGCTCACGGTACCAAAACAAAGCAAAGGTTGGTCCCCAATGCGTGCTAATACGAAAGCACCCGGATACGGAAGAACAAGACCAACCAACAGAAGGAAACTGGACCAAAAGTGAATCCTGCCCAACTCGCTATCTTATATATGTTCATCTTACGCATGCGTGCAATCCTAGCAGGTACGCATGAACTTTATTTACTTGCAGTTTGATGAAGTAAACTGTCAAATATTCCACATTATCTCTGAAAATCGATTTATAACAATCCTTTAAGAAATATAAAGTATAATGTTTATATAAAGCCTCAGTTATGATTTTAATGTTGCTATTATTGCAATACTTTTTAAACGTATTGTAAATTTGGTTTTTCTTAAAGTGTCCGAGTATGATATTTCTGAAATTATTCTTGGTAAGATTTGTTTTCCAATCGATGAGATGATTGATCTTAATTCTATATAATTCTCTTTTTTCATATAACGTTGTATAATGACCATATAATCCATGTTTTTTTATTGAGATGTCCAGAAAATTTACCGCTTCATTTTCTTCACCGGAATTGGAATTAATAGAACATTGTCAAGAAGAAAATGAAGCGGTGAATTTTCTGGACATCTAAAAAAAAACATGGATTATATGGTCATTATACAACGTTATATGAAAAAAGAGAATTATATAGAATTAAGATCAATCATCTCATCGATTGGGAAACAAATCTTACCAAGAATAATTTCAGAAATATCATACTGGGACACTTTAAGAAAAACCAAATTTACAATACGTTTAAAAAGTATTGCAATAATAGCAACATTAAAATCATAACTGAGGCTTTATATAAACATTATCCTTTATATTTCTTAAAGGATTGTTATAAATCGATTTTCAGAGATAATGTGGAATATTTGACAGTTTACTTCATCAAACTGCAAGTAAATAAAGTTCATGCGTACTTGCTAGGATTGCACGCATGCGTAAGATGAACATATATAAGATAGCGAGTTGGGCAGGATTCACTTTTGGTCCAGTTTCCTTCTGTTGGTTGGTCTTGTTCTTCCGTATCCGGGTGCCTTCGTATTAGCACGCATTGGGGACCAACCTTTGCTTTGTTTTGGTACCGTGAGCGTTTGCCTAGGCTAGAAGAGCAGCTTTAAACGGGAGGGGGGGTCGCAATCCTCCCCAACCATTAAATGCAAAGCATTTGGTTATCCCATATTCCTTTAAATCTTCTTTTTCTTGGATTATTATCTGCTTCGGAGTATAGAGCGGCTTGGCGCCTTTTCCTGAGTAGTGCCTTTGCTTTTTGTGGATATGCATAGGAATTCTATTTGAATTTGATTACTAGTTTTTATATGATATATACATATATATATATATATAAATACCTATATATATATATATATATTTACACATACACATGCACATACATGCACACACACACATGCACACACACACACAACACAGCACACACACACAACACACATACACACACATATGTATTCACACATTGTATTTACATATGTATTCGTATAATGCGTCCAGAACGGACTAGCACGATAAAGTTCAAACATTAAAATACGTAACAAAATACAATGACATGCCAAATTTGAACTCCCTAGCTGCTCCTGTTCTCAAGTCATGTCCAAAATGAGTACATTTCTTAGGCGGACTTTGGACAGGCATCACGATAAAATTTAAAATCCAAAAAATTAAAATATACTACAAAAGATAACAACATACCGGATTTGGGCTTTCTAACTACTCTGGTTCTCGAGTTATTACCTACAAAACGAAGGCATTTATTTCTATGACGTGCCCTGAACGGAATATACCACGAAGTCCAAAGTTCAAAATCCAGAGAAACAAGGAATTAAAGTACATAACAAAATACAATGACATACCAAATTTAGACTCTTTACCTTTTCCGGTTCCCAGGTTATGTCCAAAATGAGTACATTCCTATGGTGCACCCAGGACGGGCTAGCTCGATAAGATTTGAAATCCAACAAATTAAAATATATCACAAAAGACAACAACATATAGAATTTGTAGGTTCTGGCAGCTCCAATTTTCGAGTCATTCTTAAAAATTGAGTACATATCTCCAGTTTAAGGCCCCCTCAACACTTGTAGCTGCAGTGGACCGCAAACTTTAGAGTAAGTCCCGTCATGACTTTCAAACACGTTGAATTTCCTCACTATGTTCCTATGGCGACCCAATACGATTGAGAATCCGAAGAACAAAATTGTATCACAAAAAAAAAAAAAAAAAACTTCGACGTGCTAAATTTCATGAAAATATGATTTATGAAATCGTTTAGGACCTGAAAGATTTGAATCACTTTGACAAACAAACACCAGATCAAGAAAGATCAATCAAACAAGAACGATCAATTATGCATAAAGCATTGATTATGAAACACTTTCCAACTCAAATGTAATTTTATTTACACGTCTCTAATACGCGATACATTCATCGCTGATATATTTTAAATTATCACAGTACTAAAGTAATTTATTATATTTGAAAAGCCAAAACTTCATCGAAAAAAGTGAACTTTATCCAAATGAGGTCATCGAAATATAAATCGTCTGGCTCTGTATGTAAAAACAATGACTATTTCATTCATATCACTTTTTTTCCAGACTCCAGAGTTAAATAATTTTACGTGAGAAAATTCAGTAATTCTTATACAACTCATCTTAGAATCACTTGTTTACATTCTGCATCCAGTAAAATTAGGCTTCGTTGTAGAAATGTTTGATCATTTACACTCAAAAATAATGTAATTACGTTGCACAGAATATAGATGCGCAGAAAATAATAAAAAGTAAAGCGGTTTTAAGACGGATGCAACACTATATATAAATTTAGAAAAACTTTAAAAATCACGAATTTTACTCTAGGAAAAGAAGATGGTTGGAAGTTACTCTAAAAAAAAGACAGAAAAGAATTCAGTCATGTGATCTCTTCATATAATATGGATGTAATTATTATTTTAAATTTTATTTAAAACACTTTCGAGCATATTTTGCTGAAATTTTTTTTATATATTGTAATAATATTTGGGGGATAATTTGAATATTTTCTAAAATTTTCAAAGCAATTTGTGAATATTAACTTCGCTTAAAAAATGTTTAAAAAATTAGGTCCCACATGGTTCAATGTATCCTTTTTCAACCCGGTTTCAATCTGAAACTAATTGGGTGATATTACTTATTTATAATCCTATATGTCCCACAGACTGTCTCAACAACTACGAAAATTTCATTTTCGTAAAGTCATTTTTACGGAAGTTATCGTGCGAACTGACCGACAGACAGAATGAACAAAGCCATAAATACTTTTCAACTATGTTGGAAAGTGTTAAAAAAAACCACAAGCTACTAAAATATGGTTATATAAAAACCAATCTATATAAATAAAATTGAAAATCTGTCTGTCTGTCTGTCTGTTTGTCCCATCATTACGGGAGAACGGCTGAACCGAATTTGATGAAATTTTGTGGGTAGCCTAGAAATAGTCCCACTTAAAATTTAGTCTGTGTTTTGAGTTTCTACGACCAGTGGTTCTCGAGATATTAATAAAAAACGAAATTTTCGTTTGTCTCATCATCACTGGAAAACGGCTGGACCGAATTTAATGAAATTTTGTGGATAGCCTTGAAATAGCACCCCATAAATTTAGTCCAAGTTGTTCCGAGTTTCTAAGACCAGGGGTTGTCGAGATATTAATGAAAAACGGAACTTTTTCCTAGGAGATCTACTCTCCAACTCCGTGATTTATCCAAACGGAAAGGATAAAAATCGTTTGTTTAAAACGTCGAAATAAAATAAAACCTTATTTCCGAGTCTGGTGCAGGATTTTTGCATTAAATAGTCACTATCGGAAAACATGAATTGTTTGAAACATGAATTTAAGTGGAAAAATCTACCTCCATGGTTTAACTTTCAAAATTTTTACTCAACGATGAAAAGTATAAAGAAATCAAAATAGCTATTTAATATCGCATTTTATGAGGAAGATTCCATCTTATATCCTGTTGCTCGGCAACATGATAATGTGTTGTTAATATTTATTATTATTGTGTTGTTAATATTTATTATTATTTTTTCTATTTGTATAATAAATAAATGGATGTAAATATATATTTTTTAAATGAACGGTGTTGATTGTTCTTTTAATTATATAAATTGCGGACTGTGTACATCACTTTCATTTATTTTAGCAAAGAGGCTTTAAGCTCATATATTGTGTTTAGCTAATAAACTAATATATTGTATTTACCCGATTGTTGAAGCAGAAAAAGAGTAGAACGGGTGTATCTTATAATACAATTTTAGTATTTTCATTTAGTATATACAAACGGGATCGGGATATTTTATTCTTCAAATCTGCAACTTCAGAGCTACGAATTTAGCGGGATATCTCTAAATAACTTGGTAACTTTTCTTAAACTTTACCAAATTAGCGAAAATATCTCCAAATTTATAAAAATGACGCAAATCAATGATTTGTTTTTTTAGAATGGAGTACTGAAATGATGTTTCGGTAACATTTGTCGGTCAGTCCATCCATCCTACTTAGTATCACATTTAACGAATTTTTTTAATATCACCAAATTGACAAAAATATTTGTCAATCCATAAAAATATCATGGAATTGATAAAATCGCGATTAATAAATGAAATTAATTGTGTTTTTGAGTTTTGTTAGGGGATAGTATTGTGATGATGTTTCGTCAATTTGTTGCAAAATGGGACTATCAGTTCTACAATCCCACTTGGCAATAAATTTGGCTATTTTTTAAGTTATCGCTAAATTGACTAAAATGTCGCCAAAACTTCCATGGAGATCGCTTTATTCAGACGATATGATTTCCATCAATTTATTTGAAGCAAATGATATTATGTCGCTTAGCAACGGATCCAATGTGTTATAAGGCATACGATTTTATATTAAATCTTTTCCGATTTGAATAATAAAGATATGTATAAAAAACAAATTTCATTGGCATTGCATTTTTGACTGGATAATATCAATTACGGTCTTCAGGTTTGAACATTATTATTATTGATATTTTCGGGGACTGTTGATTCAGGGATTATTGATATTTTTAAGTTATTATGCCATTGTTTTATTATGGCGAAAATTGTTGAAACTCATATATAGTACGTTGTACGAATAATCTTCTACAAATGCAAGGGTATATCTTCTAATCTACGAGAATATAAGTAGTACAGGTATATTGGCATATAATTTTATATATATATATTGGCATATAATTTTATATATATATTGGCATATATTGGAATCAATTACGACCTTCTGGTATAAAGATTACGGGGATTATTGATATTTTCAATTTATTACGTCATCTCTTTTATTTTGGAAAATATTTTTGAGAATCATATTGTAATACGGGTAATCTTCTACTAACACACTGGCATATTTTCTAATCTGCGACAATATAAGTAGTACAGAGTTGCATATATTGATTAAATTCCTTTTTTTTGTAAATTTGTTTACAAAAGGGGCCAGGATGTTTTATTCTTCAGATCTGCCCGTGAAGATAATTTTGCATAGTGAGAACAGATATTATTAAACTTCTATTTATGAGCAATAAATTTAATATTGTAACAGATTTGCACATCATTGCGAATTATAAGTTTCTTTATATTATATACTCCGTACGAAGAACGGGTATTCTGCTAGTATTTAATAAGATTCAAGATCCTCTGAACTTTTATACATATTCAATAATCACCTTTAAACACATTATATAATGTAAAGACCTATAAAACCAATTGTAATCTTTAAACAAGAAAGATCAATCATTCAAAAAGCATTGAGTGTGAAACACTTTCCAACTTCAATGCAATTTTATTTAAAAACAGTCGAAAATGCAATACATTCCTAGTTAATATTTTAAAAATTATCACAATATTACATTAATTTATTATATTTGAGAACTTAAAACGTCATCGAAAAAAATTAACTTTTTTCAAATGACGCCATTGAAATGTAAATTTCCTGGTTGAAACATCTCTAAAATGCGATACATTCCACGGTAATGTTTTTAAAATTATCATAATACTACAATAATTTATTATATTTAAAACTTCATCGAAAACAACTGAAATTTATTCAAATAACGCCATCGAAATATAATACGCCTGGCTCTCTTTATAAAAGCAGCATTTAATTCATAAACATTTTCCTATTCATTTTATTCATCACGATACTATAACAATTCATTTTGTTTAAAAATTTAAGACCATGGAGATACAAGTAATAAAACTATGCTTAAAACTTCATTGGAAAAATTCGTCCTTTTCTCTGTAAAATCAATGAATATTTCATTCATATCAGCTATGCAGATTCCGTGAGCTAAATAATTTTGCGTTAATGAAATGCAACAATTCTTGTACAACTCATTCTATATATTCTGCTGTTTACATTTTCCATCAGTGGAAAATAGGCTTCGTTGTAATAATAATCAAATTTGGTTGATCATTTAAACTCAAATATCTTGTAATTGCGTTGTTTCTGTACGTATATGCACAGAATTTAAGCAAAAATAAGGCGGTTTTAGGGCGGATACAACATTAAATATGAATTAAAAAGAACTTTAAAAATCCCGATTTTGACACAAGATGGATGCCATATTTTATTTTGAAGTGGGTCACGTGATCTCTTCATATAATAGTCACGTGATCGCTTCATATGAGGGGTGTAATTATTGTTTTAAATTTTTTTTTAAAAACTACTGAATATACTTCGCTGAATTTTTTTTTATATATTTTATGGGATAATTTGAATATTTCCTAAAATTTTCGAAGCAATTTGTGAATTTTAAATTCGCTTAAAAAATGTTTGAAAAATTAGATCCCATAGGGTTCAATGTATTTCGTTTTTTCAACCCGGTTTCAATCCAAAACTAATGGGGTGATATTATTCATTTATATTCCCATAGGTCCCACAGACCGTCTGAACAACATACTAAAATTTCATTTTGATTAGGTCATTTTTACGGCAGTTATCGTGCTACCGGACAGACAGAATGAATGAATGAACAAAGTCATAAACACTTTTCAACTTTGTTGTAAAGTGTTAAAAAATTCTATGCGAAAAATTTGACAATTTTGTAACATTATTGATACATAACAATTTAATATACAACTATTTGATAAATGATTTGATGTTATAATTGAAAATTGTGATGTTGACATTCATAGGAAATAATTCTTGCGTATATCGAAATATGTTGTAATTATTTGTGATACTGCAGCGCAGTTTTCTGCAGAGGTGATAACGGTGAAAGCAAGTGAGTGAAATTTAAAATATCTGATGTGGGCATCACATGACTTTCGCTACATATTTAAATTTATTTTCTCTTTGTTTCTTTCCTAATTCATCAAATTTAATTTTATTTTTCCTTTTTGTACATCAGTATGCCATATTTTACTTTCCTTACAATACATGGAAATGTATTGGGAAAGTATTGGAATCATGTCGAAAATCGCAAACTGAGTATCCGGCGCTATATACAAATTTTGAAGCTTCTCGAACACGAAAAAAATATTTTAGCGTGACCTCTGTGTGTGTGTCTGTGTGTATGCGTGTGTATGTATAATGTATGTATCCACTCTAACTCAAAAACTCTATCCACTATAACTCCAATAACCAAATTTCATAAAATTTGGTAAGTAAATTACTTATGGGGGACCATGGTGCTGATTAAATTTTGGTACGATTCGGGATAAAGGACCCTGCTATTTTTTTAAGAAATGGCCCTCAAAAATGTATCCATTCCAGCTAAAAGACTAATCGACCAAATTTCACAAAATTTGATAGATAAGTCACTTGTGAGGACCTGGTAAAGATTGCATTTTGGTATAATTCGGGAAATTGTGTGCTGTCCTCCATTTTACAAAATGGCCCATAAAAATCATTAAAATCTAAAACAAAAAACAACGTATTCTTACACGCATCAATTAAACGCTTGTTTTATACGTAATATTACGTTCCTTACATACATAATGTATAAAGAAAGTATTGTGACGGGGTCGAAAATTCGAATTCGAGTTTTGACGGGACAGCACGTTTCAAGCATCCCTGATCAAGAATCTAATATTTTTGAGGTGATGTCTGTGTGTGTGTGTGCGTGTGTGTGTCAGTGAGTCTGTGAGGACGATATCTCACGAACGAATGGAGCGATTCGAATGAAATGTGGTACAAAAATCACAACCATGAACACTGGAAGCCTATTGTTTTAAAACACAATCGAATGTTTAGAACCCTTTAAATTTTCAAGTGAAATTTTGAAAAAATAATAAAAAAATCAAAACCTTTAATAAAGTTACACAAATAGACATTTCTTATGTAATTTTTCCTTAGAAAACGATTGACATAAACTTTCGAACGCTAGCATGAACCGTTTTCAAGATATTGCATATTTTTCAAATAAATTTATAAATAAATGCCATAAATGAAAAAAAAATAACTCTTAAGAAACATGTTCAGTCTTCATATGAAATATCAAGCGATAAATTGGGTGACATCATTCTCGCGGATCTAACTCGTTCCATTCATGAGAAAAGATACTTTGTGTAATACTTTTGTATTTGAACGCCGTCATTTATCTGCTATAAGAATAACTTATTTCTCCATCCACAACGTTTGGCGAGATTTTGGCGACGAATTTAGCGGAATGTCGCCAACTTGGCGACATTTTTAAATGCTGCCAAATTAACGAAAATCTCGCCAAATGGATAAAAATAACTCTAAATCAATGGAAATGACGACTAATTGAAGATAATTCAATATCTTGGAAAGAATATAGGTATCTACAATAAGAATAACATTTTTTTAACTGTAAAAGTAGTAAATTCATTGTATTATATAATGAAAGTCATGTGCTGCCCACATCAGATTTTTATTCTATAGGAAGAATAAGATCAACCTCATTATTCTAGGATTCGTCGTTCTCGATATATTTTAGTTTTTTAGCGTTTTTGCTACCCCGCCTTTGAAGATACGTGCAGTTACCAAATAAAAACGAAAATATATAATACACAAAAATATACAATAATATACAATAATATACAATAATATAAAATATACAAATTCAGTGTAATTTCAAATAAGTGAGCGTATTATTTTGCGCAATAAAACTCAATTTAATAAATTATCAAAGGAATAAAATGAAAATGAATTTAAGTCTGTAGGAAAAGACCCGTGCTGCCCACATCAGATTTTTGCGCACTGTGCTGAAACTAAAAACACCTACATGCAATATTTAAACACTTTGCTGTATTTCAAAATAGTTTATAAACGTATTGTAACACTTAATGTCAGCATCTTTGAATTTATGGCGTTTGAAATCTTCCCTTAAAATCTCGGTAAAATCTCGAATCTAATTAGCTGAATGAACGGCAATTAAGGAAATGCAAGGCTGCATCTAAATTCCGCTCGGAAAGTAAATTGTTTGTCACGCGGATATATCCGTTAAGAATCGTAATCAAATAGCGTACTAAATCTAAATACATTTCAGCCGTGTTCAAAGGAATTCTAAATTTAGGTAGGAATTTGTTTGTAACGTATGATACGGTAGTTCAGTAACTTAATATGGTATAAAATAAAAATGTCTTTTTGTATATCAGTATGGTGTTTTCTTACACTGGATGAATTTGTGGTGTATAGTAATTTAATTCTTCTTCCACTCAGTATATCTCCGTTCAAGTTAATGTAAAGGCAAGTTTAGGCATCTGATATATTTACTAGTCATCTATAATCTAATGTCGCCAGTTGGAGTTGTAATCTTCTTCTCCTTCCACCCAGACCGTCCGACCTACCCGAAGATTGTTGTTGTTGTTGTTGTTGAGACTCAGACGGTCCGACCCACCAGACAGGTGTAAGGTAACTGTTTGGACGACCGGAAAGAGCCTCCCAATTCAGACCGGAATCCAGTGGGGGAGGCATCCACAGTGACCGTACCCTCCTTCCTCTACCACCAACCTCTCGGAAGGACATACGGACCCACATGTTTAACGTGACCGTACTCGGCGTGAACACGGCGGCATATTTGGCAGTGGCGGGAATCGAACCCGAGCGTACCGAGTGCAATTCCCGAGCGCTAACCACTGGGCTACCGCGCCCTGACCTACCTGAAGATGTAAGGGGGCTGTTTGGATGGGAAGGAAGTGCTACATAATTTCAACAGGAACCCAATCCGGCGGCATCCATCGTACCGTCCTTGCCCCAAGAAGAATTCCTAGGAAAATGCTAAAATAAACATAAAGCAATGAGAAATCTGAAACATTTGATCCATATGTGTGCTCTTTAGTAAACTTAATAAACCAGCAAAATAGTATGTAAATACCTTTCATACGATATAGAAGAATAACAAATCATTGCAGAACGCAAGAACTGATATTTTTATATTGAAAGAAATGTGATCCATGAATATACACACCCGAAAGATAACCGTATAGACGGAAATGGGTAAACTCGGCAATTATAAGGGCAATTCATGCCCCTATAATTGCCGAGCAGCATCAAATGACATAAGAGCTGTTGCAAATAAGACAATTACAGTAAATCATTACAACATAACAACGAGAAAGATTAATCATGCATAAAGTTTTGATTATGAAACACTTTCCAAGTGAATTGCGACTTTATTTTAACATCTCTAAAATGAGATACATTCAGCGCTACTATATTTTAAATTATCACAGTACTCCAATAATTTATTATATTTGAAAACTTCAAACTTCATCGAAAAACATTAACTTTATTCAAATGACGTCATCAAAATATAAATCGTCTGGCTCTCTATGCAAAAGCAGTGAACGTTTCATTCATATCACTCTTATTCCCGACTCCAGAGCTAAATAATTTTCCCATTAAGAAATTCAGCAATTCTTATGCAACTCATCTTAGAATCAGTTGTTTACATTCTGCATCCATTAAAATTGGGCTTCGTTGTAGACATAATCAAAGTTTGATGATCATTTAAACTAAAAAATATTATAATTGCGCTATTTCAAAATATAGATGCCCACAAATTAAGCAAAAATAAAGCGGTTTTAGGACAGATACAACACTGAATATAAATTAAAAAGAACTTTTAAAATCACGATTTTTACACTGGGAAGAAAAAGATGAATTCCGTACTTTATTTTGAAGTGGGTCAGGGTATCTCTTCATATAATATGGGTGTAATTATTATTTTAATTTTTATTTAAAAAAACTACCGAACATATTTTGCTGAATTTTTTTTATATATTTTATGGCATAATTTTAATATTTCCTAAATTTTTCAAAGCAATTTGTGAATTTTCACGTCACTTAAAAAAATGTTTGAATGATTAGGTGCCATAGGGTTCAATGTATTTCACTTTTTCAGCCCGGGTTCATTCCAAAACTAATTGCGTGATATTATTTATTTACATCCCCATATGTTCCACAGACAGTCTCAACAACATACTAGAATTTCATTTTGATATAGTCATTTTTAAGGCAATTATCGCGCGAACGGACAGACCGACAGAATGAACAATGTCATAAACATTTTTTAACTATGTTGGAAAATGTTAACAATTAAACGATAAACATAGACATTAAAACCGTAATAATGACAAATAAAGCAAGTAAATAATTAGCTATCAATACGAAACACATTCTCAATTTTAACTGCCTTATAAGTAAATAATACTGATAATCAAAATAAAGCATAATTTTCACATGAGGAAAAATGCCTCACGGCCGTCCAAATAGCTGCTCTAGCCCTCGGGTGAGTCGGACGGTTTGGGTCTTCAACATAGGATAAAATACCTGATCCTAATAGAAATTAGCCCGTTGAATTAAAAAATCTGATATGGACAGCACATGAATTTCCCTGCAGACTCATATTCACGAACAATTTATTTCTTCATAAATGCATTATATTGAGTTTAATTGTACAAAATAACATCCACAATTATTTAAAATTACACTGAATATGATTCAATTTTCGTTGCCATTTGACTTATTTTCAAAGGTAGCTTAGCAAAAATGCGAGAAAACTAAAGTCCTAGTGGAATGGGGATGGCATCATTCTATTCATCGTTAAAAATTACGTGTAAAACAAACATTTAATTGATATATTTGAGCATCCGTAGCTTTTTATTTCAGATTGTGATGATTTTTGAGGGCCATTTCACAAAAAAGGCAAGTTATTTTTTTCCAAATCGTTCCAAAATCTAATCAGCACCAGGGTAACCCACACGGGACTGACTTATCTACCAAATTTTGCAAAATTTAATCAATTAGTTTTTCTGCTAGTGTGGATACAGGCAATTTTTGCAAGCCATTTCGCAAAAAAGGCGGGTTCTTTTTTCCCGAATCGTACCAAAGACTAATCAGCACCACGATCACACACAAGTGACTTACATACCAAATTTTAAGAAATTTGGTCCACCAGTTTTTGAGTTAGAGTGGATACATACATTGCACAGAGAGATACACAGACAGACAAACACACACACACAGACGTCACGCTAAAGACGTCAGCTTTTTCGTATTCTAGAGGTCCGTGTAGATCCGTCGAAAACTCGAGTTACGATTTTCGGCATGATTCCAATACTTTTCCCATGCATTACCATATCTTGCAGAGAAACTAAAAATGTAGCTAATTTTTCTCTATCACCCATAGTTTTGTTGTGGCACTCCTTTTAAGTGTGATAAATATAGGTATATTTAGATGCAGTCAGGCCACTATTGAGCTTATCTAAAATGTGACAGTTGTTAATTTCGCTCTATTTTTGGCATCTGGAATATCCTTCTGGAACACCCAACTGTAATCAGGAAGAATTTTGGCATTCCATTGTCCCTGGTACTTATTTGTCATGGCAGAGATGTCTTGGTGGGAACGTCCTAAATGATCATTACTGGCGGCACCCAGATTGTAGGGAAGCAATCCAGGTGGGATGCAAAAAATGCATTTTTAGGGCCACATTACAGCCCACTTATTTGCATGATTGTAAAAGTTCACCAACAATATCACGGTAGTTCGGGGCTTTAAAATTTTCTAAAATATATTGCACAATATTTCTAAATACTTTAACCATGTTGATTTATGTACCTGACGTAACAGATTTTTGAATTTTCGATCTGCAATCACATCTCTTATTTGGGGGCCCACAAGAATTCCTTCCTTGATTTTAACATCACGTAAACGAGAATAATTTTCCTTCAGATAAAGAAACATACAAGCATTTTTATCCACTGCCGTCACAATGCTTTTTAAAAGCCGTAACTTTATATGAAGTGGAGGTAGAAAAATCATGTAGTTGACTAATAGGAGACGTACAACATTTTTCTGTTGAGGCATCAGTGTTCACGTTTTGATCATTCTGTCTTGAGGTAATGATTTTTACTTTCCTTATATACATAGTATAATGTATAAGAAAAGTATTGTGAATGAGTTGAAAATTCGAATTCGAGTTTTCGACGGGAGAGCACGTTTCAAGCATCTCTGAACACGAACCAAACGTTTTTGGAGTGATGTCTGTGTTTGGAGTGATGTCTGTGAGTCTTTGAGACGATATCTGACGAACGAATGGAGCGATTCGAACGAAATTTAGTACAATAATTTACAACCGTGAATACTGGAAGGCTATTATTTAAAACCGCAATCGAATTCAGAACCTCACTAAGTTTTCGAGTGAATTTTTGGAAAAATCATCAAAAAATCAAAACATTTAAGAAAGTTACGCAAATAGCCTATTCTTGTGTAACTTTTCATTAGAAAACGATTGACAAAAACTTTAGAACGTTAGCATGAACCGTTCTCTAGATATTGCAAATTTTTAAAATAAATTTACCAAAAAAGCACATAAAATAAAAAAAAATATTAACTATTGCGAAATGGACTTTTCATATGTAATATCATGCGATAAATTTGGTGACATCATTCTCGTGGATTCCATTCACTCACTCCATTCATGAGAAAAGATACGTTGGGAAATACATTTGTAGTTGGATGCCAATATTCATTTATGTGCTATAAGAATTACTTATTTCTCCGTCCATAACGCTTGGCGAGATTTTGGCGACGAATTTGGCGGAATGTCACCAACTTGGCGACTTCTTTAAGTGTTGCCAAATTGACGAAAATCTCGCCAAATGGATATAAATGAAACTAAATCAATGAAAAGGACGACTATTGACGGAAATTTGATATTTTGGGAAGAATATAAGACTCTAAGCGTACTATAAGAATAATCTATTTTCCCGTCCGTAACGTTTGGATAAAATTTTGTTGACGAATTTTTCGGAATATCTCCAAATTGGTGACTTTTCAAATGTTGCCAAATTGACGAAAATATCACCCAATTGATAAAAATTCCCCAAATTGATGAAACTGACTCTGAATCAATGAAATTACGACTAATTGAAGGTTCAATATCTTGGAAAGAACATAAGAATCGACTATAAGATTAACCCTTTTTTCCGTCCGACCGTCCGTAACGCTTGTCGAGAAATTTACCGGGTCGTCGTCAACTTGGCGACTTTTTAAATGCAGCCCAAGCGACAAGAATATCGCCAGCGTGATAAAAATGATGCCAGATGAGAAATAATGTTTCGCAAATTCTGATTTCCGTCATATAACGAGCATACATTCTAGTATATAAGAAATGCTCATCTCTCTGTTTGTCGGTAACACTTGGTGATGTATTTGGCAAACTTGACGAATAATCTATGAAATTATCGCCAATTTGGCGATATTTCGCCCCAAATGGACGAAAATTAAGTCAAAATTGCAAAAATGACACTAAATAAATTAAAATGACGCCTAATTGAGAAATTAATTATTAAAATATTTTAATATATGGACCATGTCGCTTATTGAGGATGCTATCAATATTGATAAATGTTAATTTACGTTGTATGAAATATATGTTAATTGGATACTTTGAAATAGTATTGCATTTTGTCATCCGGAAAACCAGCAAAAGTACAATTCAACGTTGCAAACACAGTACCGTGGATCTTATACATTACATTTGACTGTAAAAAGAATAAATTCATTGCATTATATAAGGAAAGGCATGTGCTTCCTACATCATGCTTTTTTATTTGTCCCTGCTATCTCATTTGCACAAAAACAACAAGAGTTTGTATTGTCGTGCTTCAAACCCATTAACAACACAATGACTTTTAAATCGTAACATATGGTCCAACAATACTGATCATGTTGAAATGTTTTTAATAGGATTTTAATAGGTTTAATAGGATAATTGCATATTTTTATATGATTTCTTCCTGCTAGTTACATAAGATAATTATACAGACGGAAATTGTTTCTCATTTTGAAATTGGATCGCCTCCAAACTACGTTTAGAAGAGTCATGTAACAGTCTCCATTTTGTTGTTTCCTCATGATCAAGGATATCCTTCACAGCACAGATATTGTGGCAGTACACTAACTCATTTTCTGCAGAATAAAAATCTTGAAACTCTTTCTGCCGATTGCGACAAAAAGACAGTTTTGTGTCATTCTACAGGAGATTCCAGCCTTCCAGCCTAAAACCCAAGAGCTCGATCTGCTTTTGTTTTTCTTTCCCCTTGACAATTTCAAATTCCGAACTAGGTCGTTTAATTCGCCTTGAGTTAACAGATAGGCTGCCTCTTCATTAGCTGAATCATGTTCTGATTCAGCTTCTACTATAACATGTGTAAGATGAAGTGGTACAGGTAAGCCCCTCACTGTGCGGTATTAGCATTCTGTTATTTTACTACCGGTTTTCGGAGCAGATATAGTTTGTGCCTTCATAATGTTAAATTGTTTGTGCCCACTCTATGTTAGAAATTAGTTAAAATATTATCATACGTACATTTGTTATCTCCGGGAAAGTCTACCAAAATTTCCGAAAAAGCAATAATATAAAATCTTATTGTACAAAAACTATGTGTGGTGGAAAAATTCTGATTGCATATTTGAATTCAGCTTAGCAAATTACGTTAGAAACACTATAAACGTTTCATGTGCCAAAATGTATGTTTACCAGTGTAACGAGTCTTTGATGCTCATTGAAAAGGAACGAAAGGAAGCAATGCTTTCAAAAGATTGTAAAATCTAGGAGATAAATAGAGATTATATTTCTGAAACCCGGTGTTAATAGGATTGGCTCGATACAATTTTTTGTTCGCAACTTCATTAGCACCCATGGAGAGGGGGCAGTTTCCCGCCTTAAGGAGGTACATTGTCAAACCTGGTATCAATCAAAATATTTTTAAGCACTCTGAAATAAATGTAGCACGTTATAAATCTGATCATTTGTTCCAATGATACAGGTTTTTCAAATTCTTCCTAGCAACATCTTCAATTTAAAAAAAAACTACTTGAATATGGATTCCAATTTGAGAAGGTCGATTTGACCTACATTTCAGTTAAGTTTAGAAGCTATTTTAGACAGTGCTATAGCCAATAAGAGAATGATTTTTAAGGAAAATGTTGTCGCCTTTTCTGCCGGAATCTAAAAGAAGGTGTCGCGCCAGATTTATAAAAGTCCTAAACATACCTAAGAAAGTTCTTGAGCACCCCAATAACTTTATAAGGAGAGGTTTGTGAGTGTACGCCTCAAATCTATCTAAAGTAAAGTGATAATGAACAGTCGAATAAAAGTCATTGCAGTGTCCCTAGCGGAGAATTAAAAAAATTAGCATAACATATTCAGCAATAAAACGAAATAGGCAGGAAAAGTCTATTTTATTGTTGTATAATGTTCTCAAGTCTGTAGGATTCGACACCTGGGACGAATAAAGCCTGTATACAGAAGGCAATAAATCTACTTAGACCTGCATACTGAAGGCAAAAAATACTTGCCAAAAAGTCGTATCTTTAGGGTCTGGATTCGGTGACACCTGTAAAGCTTATCAAAGTATGATACCATATACTTTATTGAATTTATGTGTGTTGTTAACAGTGGATATTTTGAACAAGCTGTACATTAGATTCATGCGCATATGTGTTGTTTATTTTAGCATTTCTGAATAGGAAAGCCATACGGCAAGAACCATATTGTGTCAAAGGAGTGCCTTTTATAATAGTTTTATTACAATTGTTTCTTGCTCACTATACAATGCCTCACAAATTTGTAATTAAATTTTCTTACCTATGTTGCCTTTTACAATAGTTTTATTGGCGATTCAGACTCATCATATAATTCCGTATAGATTTGTAATTGTTTTTTTTTACCTGTGTTGTTTACCAATGTTGTTTACCTATGTTAACTTTTGCAATAGATTTATTGGCAATTCTTACTGATTCTGCAATGCTTTACAACTTTGTAATTGGCTTTTTAAACCTATGTTGCTTACCTATGTTGTTTACCTATGTTGCATTTTGCAATAACTTTATTATAGTTTATTACTCATTACACAATGATTTACAACATAGTAATTGGGTTTTTCACCTATGTTGCTTTTCTGTGTTGCCTTTTACAATAGCTTTATTGACGATTCGTACTCATTACACAATGCTCTACAACTTTATAATTGTCTTTTTATACCTATGTTGCTTTCCTATGTTTTTTACCTATGTTGTCTTTCACTATAGCTTTACTGTCGATTCTTACCCATTATACAACGATCTACAACTTAGTAATTGGCTTTTTTACCTATGTTGCTTACCTATGTTGTTTACCTATGATTTTGCCTATGTTGTTACCTACGCTTTGTTGCCGAGTTCTTTATTATAACTTTTTAAATTCTCAACTAGGGGTACGGTAATCACTTTCATTTAACAGGGCCTGGTCATTTACCTCCAGATAGACTTAACTTATACATTCAATGACCCTTCCATATGACGTTATTTGGGGTGCTTAAAGACTTAGCAACGCTGTATACGCTACATATATTAACACGGCCCGATAAGCGTGACAGTACTTTGCAGTGTGCTAGAATTTCATAAGATGACCTGAAATCATCTCCAGATCGTCTTTACTGGCCATAATTTCTAACTGCAACTGCTCTGAACATTTACAATAACGTGACTTGGAATTCGTTGATGTTCAAATTCCGCTGATTACTGCCTTGAAATAAAATTTACGATTCCGTCAGATGCCATTTTTGCAAAGTTTTCCAGTTCAAGAGAATTGGCTTTTATAATATAAAATGTCTGTGGAAAACATAAAAAGGAATTGCATATCCAGCAGGAAGAATTGCATATTCATCTAATAACTTGAGTCACGTGTGAGAGGTACTAGAGTACAATTGAAAAAAATCTGATGTGGGCAACACATGACTTTCCTTATATAATGTGATGAATTTACTACTTTTACAGTAACAAAATAGGTTTTTCTAATAGTAGATACTAATATTCTTTCCAAGATATTGATTTTTCGATAATTAGTCGTCATTTTCATTGATTTAGCGTCATTTTTATTCATTTGGAGAGATTTTCGTTAATTTGGCAACATTTCAAAAAGTCGCCAAGTTGGCGACATTCCGCCAAATTCGCACCCAAAATCTCGCCAAGAGTTATAGACGAAGAAATAAGATGTTCTTACAGCAGATAAATTACTATTGGCGTTCAAATACAAAAGTATTACTCAAAGTATCTTTTTTCATGAATGGAACGAGCTAGATCCACGAGAATGATGTCGCCCAATTTATCGCATGGTATTACATAAGAAAAGTGAACATGTTTCTCAATAGGAAATATTTTTTATCATTTTATATGACTTTTTAATAGTTTTTTTGAAAAATGTGCAATATATCGAGAACGGTTCATGTTAGCGTTCTAAAATTTATGTCAATCGTTTTCTAATGAAAAATTACATAAGAAATGTCTATTTTCGTAACTTTATTAGTGGTTTTGATTTTTTGACGATTTTTTCAAAATTTCATTCGAAAATTTAGGGGGGTTCTGAACATTCGATTGCGTATAAAAACAATAGGCTTCCAGTGTTTACAGATTGTGATTTTTGTACCAAATTTGGTTCAAATCGGTCCATTCGTTCGTCAGTTATCGTCTCCACAGGCCCACTGACACACACACACACATACACACACACACACATACTTTCACACACACACACACACACACACACAGACATCACTTCAAAAATGTTTGATTCGTGATCAGGGATGCTTGAAACGTGCTCTCCCGTCGAAAAGTCGGATTCGAATTTTCGACCCCGTCACAATACTTTCCTTACACATTATGTATATAAGGAAAGTAATAATTAATGGATTTTCAGGAAACTTTATATCCGACATTTTTACAAAAAAATCTGCAAGTGGACAGAATTTTTTTTTTTAAATTCGAGAGAAAATTTTGAGTTTTATTGGAAAATATATATTTTTTAACATGACAGCATAGGAAAAAATTTGACATAATCATGCATAAAAGGGTTTATTTATAGCTCAATGACCATGATACTTAATAGTTTCAATCAATGTTGTGCAAAATAGCCGCGATACAATTTTTACCTTCCTTATATACGTCGTATAATATATAAGGTAAGTATTGTGACGAGAATTCGAATTCGAGTTTTCGACGGTAGGGCACATTTCAAGCATCTCTGATCACGAATCGAATATTTTTGAGATGATGTATGTGCGTGCGTGTGTGTGTGTGTGTGTGGGGTGTCAGTGAAACTGTGGAGACGATATCTGACGAACGAATGGAGCGATTCGAATGAAATATGGTACACAAATTACAATCCATGAATACTGGAGGCCTATTGTTTTTAAACACAATCGAATGTTCAGAACATCCCTAAATTTCCGAGTGAAGTTTTGAAAAAATCGTCAAAAATTCAAAACCTTTAAAAAAGTGGCGAAAATTGTTATTTCTTATGTAATTTTTCCTTAGAAAGTGATTGACATAAACTTTAGGACCCTAGTCGGAACCGTTCTCAAGATATTGTAAATTTTTCAAATAAATTTATCAAAAAATCCCATAAATTAAAAAAAATATATTAACTGTTGAGAAACACGTTCACTTTTCATATGTAATATCATGCGATAAATTGGGTGACATCATTCTCGTGGATCTAGCTCATTTCATTTACAAGAAAAGATACTTTGAGTAATACTTTTGTATTTGAACGCCAATAGTCATTTATCTGGTATAAGAACAACTCATTTATCCGTCCATAACTCTTGGCGAGATTTTGGAGACGAATTTGGCGTAATGTCGCCAATTTGGCGAAATCAATAAAAATGAAGACTAATTGACGAAAATTCAATATCTTGGAAAGAATATAAATATCTACTATAAGAATAACCTATTTGTTTTTTACTGTAAGTGTAGTAAATCCATTGCATTATAAGGAAAGCCATGTGCTGCCCACATCAGATTTTTTACTTTCCTAATATACATAGTATAATGTATAAGGAAATTATTGTAACAGAAACAAAAATTAGAATTCGAGTTTTCGAAGGGAAAGCACGTTTTAAGCATCCCTGATCACGAATCGAACATTTTTAGGTAATGTCTGTGTATGTGTGTGTGTGTGTGTGTGTGTGTGTGTTAGTGAGCCTGTGGAGACGATATCTCACGAACTAATAGAGCGATTAGAATGAAATTTTGTACAAAAATTACAATCCATGTATACTGGAAGCCCATTGTTTCTAAACACAACCGAATGTTCAGAACCCACCTAAATTACCAAGTGAAATTTTGAAAAAATCATCCAAAAATCAAAACCTTTAACAAAATTACGTAAATAGACATTTCATATGTAACTTTTAGTTAGAAAACGATTGACATGAACTTTAGAACGCTAGTCGGAACCGTTCTGGAGATATTGTACATTTTTCAAATAAATGTATTATAAAATCCCATAAATTAAAAAAAAAATATTAACAATTGTGAAATATGTTCATATTTCATGTGTAATATTATAGATAAATTTGTTGGTATCATTGTCGTGGATTCCATCCGTTCAATTCCATTCATTATCACTTCGTTCCGTCCATAAATATGCCTATCAAATAACTGTTTTTATTGTAAATATAGTAAATTCAACAACATATTAAAATTTAATTTTGATAAGTCAATTTTACGGCAGTTATCGTTCGAACGAACAGACAGACAGACACAATGAACAAAGTCACAAATACTTTTCAACATGTTGTAAAGTGTTAAAAATGTATACTTTTATAATATCAATTTTGAAAAAATAACATATTTTTCATTTCATTATTGAAATTTAACGGCATTTATCTAAGAAAAAACAAATTTTTGTTACTCAGAAAGACACATATATTCATGCAGCTGTGACAACTGGAGTAAAATTTTCTGGATGATTTGATGCATTTTTAAATGAAATGTTCTGGGAAAAAAACATTTTTTATTCCCTTAAACATAATGAATGTTTCAGCATAGTTGACCTCGATGTTAGTGTTTTGGCAATTGGTATTAGGCACATACTTCCAATTTTTGTTTAAATTAAATTTCGATGCAGGGATATTTTCAGAAATAGGGGAAATCTAAATTTTTATAAAGCCCCTTTTGCCAAAGAAGTTCAATTAGAAAAAGTTGCACTGTTCATTAACTATAATAAAAGAAAACCTGGTGATATTATTACTCTCCTTATATACGTAATGTATACAGAAAGTATTGTGACGGGGTCGAAAATTCGAATTCGAGATTTCGACGGGAGAGCACGTTTCAAGCATCCCTGATTACGAATCAATCATTTTTGAGGTGATGTCTCTGTATGTGGGGGGGGGGGGGGGTCAGTGAGTCTGTGGAGATGATATCTCACTAACGAATAGAACGATTCGAATGAAGTTTGGTACAAAACTCACAATCCGTGAATACTGGAAGCTTATTGTTTTTAAATGCAATCGAATGTTCAGAACCCCTAAATTTTCGAGTGAGATTTTGAAAATAACAAAAACTCAAAACCTTTAATAAAGTTACGTAAATAGACATGTCTTATGTAATTTTTGATTAGAAAACGATTGACATAAACTTTAGAACGCTAGCATAAACCGTTCTTGAGATATTGCACCGTTTTCAAATAAATTTATAAAAAAAATCCCACAAATTAAAAAATACATATTGACTGTTGAGAAACATGTTCGCTTTTCATATGCAATAACATGTGAAAAATTTGGTGACATCATTCTCGTGGATCTAGCTTGTTCCATTCATAAGAAAAGGTACTTTCAGTAATACTTTTGTATTTGAACGCCAAAAGTCATTTATCTGCTATACGAATAAATTATTTCTCTGTCCATTAACGATTGACGAGATTTTGGCGACGAATATGGCGGAATGTCGCCAACTTGGCGACTTTTTTAAATGTTGCCAAATGAACGAAAATCAAAACAAATAAATGAAACAAATAAATGTATTATAAAATCCCATAAATTAAAAAAAAAATATTAACAATTGTGAAATATGTTCATATTTCATATGTAATATTATCGATAAATTTGTTGGTATCATTGTCGTGGATTCCATCCGTTCAATTCCATTCATTATCACTTCGTTGCGTCCATAAATATGCCTATCATATAACTGTTTTTATTGTAAATATAGTAAATTCATTGCATTATATTAGGAAAGTCATGTGCTGCCCACATCAGACTTTTTTTGCTCGTGACTAGCTCCCCTTGGGGGTAAGACACCCTCCCTCCGAGTGGTAAATTTTCAAGTCCCCTCGGAGGGGTGACTTATTCATTGATTTTTTCAAGCCCTTTAGAGTGAAGGATAACAAGCTATAGCTGTAATCATTTGGACAAACGATACATATTTCTCAAAATATTCTTGTAAAATTTTAAAAAATAAATAAATTCCGGCATGAGAATGTCGAGTTGATTAATTTTTCTTACATATGCAAGGTCAACTGCAAGTAATATTGCTCAGATAAGTTCTATGCGATGTCAGATTGCAATTTGGAGGCCACCCCTGCAGCACCAGTTGACAAAAAATGTAAAATCGTTGTATTGTGGGAGGATTGTACGATTTGTACGATTGTACGATTGTACTTTCCTTATATATATAATGCATAAGGAAAGTATTATGACGGGGTCGAAAATTCGAATTCGAGTTTTCGACGGGAAAGCATGTTTCAAATATCCCTGATCATGAATCAAACATTTTTGAGGTGATGTTTGTGAGTGTGTGTATGTTAGTGTGTGTGTGTGTGTGTGTGTGTGGAGACGATATCTTACGAACGAAAATCACAATCATTTGGTAGAAAAATCACAATCCGTGAATACTGGAAGCCTAATGTTTTTAAACGCAATCGAATGTTCAGAACCCCCCTAAATTTTCGAGTGAAATTTTGAAAATAAACATCAAAAAATCAAAACCTTTAATAAAGTTACGCAAATACACATTTCTTATGTAATTTTTTCTTAGAAAATGATTGACTTTAGAACGCTTGCATGAACCGTAATCGAGATATTGCCCATTTTTCAAATAAATTTATCAAAAAATCCCATAAATTAAAAAAAATGTATTAACTGTTGAGAAACATATTCAATTTTCTTATGTAATATCATTCGATAAATTGAATGACGCCATTCTCATGGATCTAGCTCGTTCCATTCATGAGAAAAAATACTTTGAGTTATAATTTTGTATTTGAACGCCAATAGTCATTTATCTGTAATAAAAATAACTTATTTCTCCGTCCATAACGCTTGGCGAAATTTTGGCGACAAATTTGGCGGAATGTCGCCAACTTGGCGACATTTTTAATTGTTGCCAAATTAACGAAAATCTCGCCAAATTGATAAAAATGACGCTAAATCAATGAAAATGACGACTAATTGAAGAAAATTCAATACCTTGGAAAGAAAATCAGTATCTACTAAAAGAATAACATTTTTTTTTTACTGTAAAAGGAGTAAATTCATTGCATTATATAAGGAAAGTCATGTGTTGCCCACATCATATTTTTTTACTTTCCTTTTATACAGAGTATAATGATAAGAAAAGTATTGAAAATTCGAAATCGAGTTTTCGCTGGGAGATCATGTTTCAAACATCCCTGAACACGAATCAAGCGTTTTTGAGGTGATCTGTATGTGTGTTGTGTGTGTGTGTGAATCTGTGTAGACAATATCTCACGAAAAATTACAATCAGTTAATACTGGAAGCTTATTGCTTTTAAACGCAATCGAATGTTCAGAATATCCAAAAATTCAGAAATGAAATTTTGAAAAAATCTTCAAAAATCGCAACCGTCAATAAGTTACGTAAATAATTATTACTTATCATAAGAAAACTATTAACACCAACTTTAGAACACTAGCATGATCTGTTCTCGAGATACTGCACATTTTTCAAATAAATTCATCAAAAATCACATAAAATTAAAGAAGTATTAACTATAGTAACTTATATATTAACTATAGTATTCACTTTCATATCTAACATTATGCGTTCAATTTATTACCATTATTATCATGGATCTAGCTCATCCCATTCACGAGAGAAGATACTTTGGGTAATAGTTCTGTATTTGGACGCCATTAGTCGTTCATCTATAATAAGAACAACCTATTTCCCCGTTGATGACGCTTGGAGAAATTGAATATCGCCAACTTGGTAACTTTTTTAATGCTGCCAAATTAGAGAAAATGCCTCCAAATTGATAATAAGGACGCCAAATCAAAGAAAATGACGACTAATTGATGAAATTACAATATTTTGGTAAGAATATAAGAATCTACTATAAGACTAACCAATTTCTTCGCCTTAACACGCAAAAAATTTTGGGGACGAATTTTGGCGGTATATCGCCAACTTGGTGACTTTTTATTGCTGCCAAATTAACGAAAATGTCGCCAAATTAATAAAAATGACGACTAATTGATAAAAATTCAATACCTTGGAAAGAATATATGAACCAACTCCATCCGTAGCGCTTTGAGAAATTTTAGCAATTTTAGCAATTTTAGCAATTTTAGCAATTTTAGCAAATTTTAGCGAATTTGGCATAATATCACCAACTTGGCGGCTTTTTTATATGTTACCGAATTAATGAAGATATTGCGAAATTGGTTTAAATTACGCTAAATTGATAAAAATGACGCTAAATCAATGAAAATATCGACTAATTGATGAAAATACAATAATTTGGAAAGAACATAAGAATCGACTATAAGAAAAGCAAAAATTTTGATGGACATCGCGTGAGAGAAATATCACCAACTTGGCGAAGATTTGACGATTGACGAAAATTGACGAAAATTACCTAGATTGACGAAAATTTCTTCAAAATTGCAAAAATGACGCCTAATTGATGAATTTATTATTAAAATATTTTAATAATGGACTATATTGCTTCTTTAAGATGCTATCAATATTGATAGTTGTTAATTTAGAATTGCGTAAAATATAAGTTAATTGGATGCGAAATGGTATTACATGTTGTCATCAGGAAAGGTGTCAAATGTATAATTCAACGTTACAAACACTGTGCCGTAAATCTTATACAACAATTTTTCACTGTGATAGAAGTAAATTATGTGCATTGTATAAGGAAAGTCATCTGCTGCCCACATAAGATTTTTTTTCTTTATACTACTTTTCCGTATAGCACAAATTTTTATATGAACTATATTTTTATTAAGAGACCCTATAAAAAGTTAAACCCTCTACGTTTTAGGAAATATCACCCACCGGAGAGAAAAAAATTATATAAAAGGATTACGCATTTAATTTATACAATCTTTTACATTTAAAAAAATCTAATGTGGGCAGCACATGACTTTCCTTATATAATTCAATGAATTTACTACTTTTACAGTTAAAAAAGGTTATTCTTATAGTAGATACTTATATTCTTTCCATGATATTGAATCTTCTTCAATGAGTCGTCATGTTCATTAATTTAGCGCCATTTTATCCATTCGGCGAGATTTCGGTTAATTTGGTAACATTTAAAAATGTCGCCTAGTTGACGACATTCCGCTAAATTCGTCGGTAAAATCTCGCCAAGCGTTATGGACGGAGAAATAAATTATTCTTACAGCGGATAAATGACTATTGGCGTTCAAATACAAAAGTATTACTCAAAGTACCTTTTCTTATGAATGGAACGAGCTAGATCCACGAGAATGATGTCACCAAATTTATCACATGATATTACATATGAAAAGTGAACATGTTTTTTAACAGTTAATATTATTTCATTTATGAGATTTTTTTACAAATTTATTTTTAAAAATGCGCAATATCTCGAGAACGACTCATGCTAGCATTCTAAAATTTATGTCAATCTTTTTCTGAAAAAATTACATAGGAAATGTTTATTTGTAAAACTTTATTAAAGGTTTTGTTTTTTTGATGAATTTTCAATATTTCACTTGAAAACTAAGGGGGGTTCTGAACATTCGATTGTGTTATAAAACAATAGACGTCCAGTATTCACGGATTGTGATTTTTGTACCAAATTTCATTCGAATCGCTCCATTCGTTCGTTAGATATCGTCTCCAGAGGCTCACTGACACACACACACACACACACACACTCACACACACACACACACACACACATATATTTTCACACACACACACACATACTTTCACACACACACACACACACACACACACAGACATCACCTTTAAAATGTTCGATTCGTGATCAGGAATGCTTGAAACGTGCTCTCCCGTCGGAAACTCGAATTCGAATTTTCGACGCCGTCACAATACTTTCCTTATACATTATGTATATAAGGAAAGTAAAAATATAATAATAGTTTTGTCGCAGAATTTTATACAACGATTAAGTATTTTCTGTAAAAAATGTTTAGATAACATATTTAACCGCAAATTTGAAAGAAACTCTTGGTTTAACCCTAAGGGAAATCATCAAAACTTTGTTATCATGTCGATCAAATGACACATTGTGTAGCAAAACTTCTTGACGGTGTCCATCAAACTAAAATAGAATAAGCTTCAGGAACAATATTATCTCTTTCATTAACCAAATAAAAATACAAACAAGCGTCAATATTTAAAGAAAATAATTTATTCAATAATAGATGTCGTTTTCTATATTCATGCAGGGACATTTTTAAAAAAACTGCTAGAAATATGCAGAAGAAAAATCAATCATGCATATTGATTATGACACACTTTTAAATAGCACTGCAATTTTATTTAAGCATCTCTAAAATGCGATACATACAGCGGTGACATTTTATAAATTATCACAGTACTACAGAAATTTATTTTACTTTAAAACCTAAATCCATGGAGGTAAAAGTACTTTATAACTCCATGCTTAAAACTTCATTAAAAAATGCAATGCTATAAAATCATCTGCTTCTCTACGTAAAATCAATGAAAAATCTATTCATATCACTCATACTCCAGGTTTTAGAGCTAATACAATTTTGCGTTAAAAAAATTCAACAATTCTTATACAACCCACTTTACAACTTTATTTGTTTACATTCTGCATTCGTTAAAATTAGGCTTCGTTGTAGAGATAACCAAAGTTTGATGATCATTTAAACTGAAAAGTATTGTAATTGCGTTGGCACAGAATATAGATGCACAGAAAATACGCAAAAATAAAACGGTTTTAGGACGGATGCAACACTAAATATAAATATAAAAGAACTTTAAAAAAAAGCAAGATTTTTACACTAGGAAAAATAATGGATGCCAAATTTTATTTAAGTGGGTCACGTGATCTCTTCATATATATGGGTGTAATTATTATTTAAATTTTTATTCAAAAAACTACCGAATATATTTTGCTGAATTTTTTTTTGTATATTTTATGGGATAATTTGAATATTTCCTAAAATTCTCAAAGCAATTTGCGAATTTTAATTTTGCTTAAAAAATGTTTGAAAAATTAGATCCCATAGGGTTCAATGTATTTCACTTTTCAACCCGGTTTCAATCCAAAACTATTTGGGTGATATTATTCATTTAAATTCCCATATGTCCCACAGACCGTCTCAAAACAACATACTAAAATTTAATTTTGATGAGTCAATTTTACGGCAGTAATCGTTCGAACGGACAGACAAACAGACAAAATGAACAAGTCACAAACACTTTTCAACCATGTTGTAAAGTGTTAAAAATGTATACTTTTAATAATATCAATTTTGAAAAAATAACATATTTTCCACTTCATTATTGAAATTTAACAGCATTTATCTGAGAAAAAACAAATTTTTGTTACTCAGAAAGACACATTTATTCTTGCAGCTGTGACAACAGGAGTAAAATTTTCTGGATGATTTGATGCATTTTTAAATGAAATTTTCAGAAAAAAAAAACATTTTTTATTCTCTTAACCATAATGGATGTTTCAGCATAGTTGAGCTCGATGTTAGTGTTTTGGTAATTGGTATTAGGAATATACTTCCAATTTTTGTTTAAATTACATTTCGATGCAGGGATATTTTCAGAAATATGGGAAATCTAAATTTTATAAAGCCCCTTGGGCAAAAGAAGTTCAATTAGAAAAAGTTGCACTGTTCATTAACTATAATAAAAGAAAACCTGGTGATACTATTACTCTCCTTATATACATAATGTATAAGGAAAGTATTGTGACGGGGTCGAAAATTCGAATTCGAGATTTCGACGGGAGAGCACGTGTCAAGCATCCCTGATTACGAATCAAACATTTTTGAAGTGATGTCCCACTGTGTATGTGTGTGTGTGTGTGAAAGTATGTGTGTGTGTGTGTGTGTGTGTGTCAGTGAGTCTCTGTAGATGATATCTCACGAACGTATGAAACGATTCGAATGAAATTTGGTACAAAAATCACAATCCGTGGATACTGGAAAATTATTGTTTTTAAACGTAATCGAATGTTCAGAACCCCCCTAAATTTTCGAATGAAATTTAAAAAACATTATCAAAAAATCAAAAATTTTAATAAAGTTATGCAAATGGCCATTTCTTATGAAATTTTTCCTTAGGAAATGATTGACGTAAACTTCAGAACGCTAGCATGAACTGTTCTCGAGATATTGCACATTTTTCAAATAAATTTATAAAAAAGTCCCATAAATTAAAAAAAATATATTAATTGTGGATAAACATGTTCACTTGTCATATGTAATATCAAGCGATAAATTGGGTGACATCATTTACGTGGATCTGGCTCGTTCCATTCATAAGAAAAGGTTCTTTGTGCAATACATTTGTATTTGAATGCCAAAAGTCATTTACCCGCTATGAGAATAATTTATTTCTCCATCCATAACGCTTACGGAGATTTTAGCGACGAATTTGGCGGAATGTCGCCAACTTGGCGACTTTTTTAAATGTTGCCAGATGAACGAAAATCTCGCAAAATGTGCAAAAATGGCTATAAATCGATGAAAATGACGAGTAATTAACGAAAATTCCATATCTTGGAAAGAACATAAGTATCTACTATAAGAATAACCTATTTGAAATAAATTATAAATTCAAAATCGGGTTTTCGCCGAGAGATCACGTTTCAAACATCCCTGATCACGAATCAAGCTTTTAAGGTGGTCTGCATGTGTGTTGCGTATGTGTGTGTGTGTGTGTGAATCTGTGTAGACAATATCTCACGAACGAATGAAGCTATTCTTGGTCGAAAAATTACAATCAGTGAATACTGGAAGCTTATTGCTTTTAAACGCAATCGAATGTTCAGAATATCCCCTAATTCTGAAATGAAATTTTGAAAAAAATTTCAAAATTCGCAACCGTCAATAATTTACGTAAATAATTATTACTTAGTATTAGAAAACTATTAACACCAACTTTAGAATACTAGCATGAACTGTTCTCAAAATATTGCACATTTTTCAAATAAATTTATCAAAAATCACATAAAATTAAAAAAGTATTAACTATTGTGAAATATGTTCACTTTTCATATGTAATATTATGCGTTCAATTTATTATCATCATTCTCATGGATCTAGCTCATTTCATTCACGGAAGAAGATGCTTTGGGTAATAGTTTTGTATTTGGACGCCATTAGTCGCTTATCTATTATAAGAACAACCTATTTCTCCGTCGATAACGCTTGGAGAAATTTAATATCGCCAACTTGGTGACTTTTAAAATGTTGCCAAAATATCGAAAATGTCTCCAAATTGATAACAATGACGCCAAATCAAAGAAAATGACGACTAATTGATGAAATTTCAATATTTTGGTAAGTATATCTGAATCTACTATAAGACTAACCCATTTCTCCGCCTATAACACGCGACAAAATTTTGGTTACGAATTTGGGCGGCATATCGCCAACTTGGTGAATTTTTAATGCTGTCAAATTAACGAAAATGTCGCCAAATTAATAAAAATGGCACTAAATTAATAAAAGTGACGACTAATTGATAAAAATTCAATACATTGGAAAGAATATATGAACCAACTCCATCCGTAGCGCTTTGAGAAATTTTAGCAATTTTAACAATTTTAGCAATTTTAGCAAATTTTAGCGAATTTGGCATAATATCACCAACTTGGCGGCTTTTTATATGTTGCCGAATTAATGAAGATATTGCGAAATTGGTTTAAATTACGCTAAATTGATAAAAATGACGCTAAATCAATGAAAATATCGACTAATTGATGAAAATATAATAATTTGGAAAGAATCGACTGTAAGAAAAGCAAAAATTTTGATGGACATCGCGTGAGAGAAATATCGCCAACTTGGCGAAGATTTGACGATTGACGAAAATTGACGAAAATTACCTAGATTGACGAAAATTTCTTCATAATTGCAAAAATGACGCCTAATTGATGAATTTATTATTAAAATATTTTAATAATGGGCTATATTGCCTCTTTAGGATGCTATCAATATTGATAGTTGCTAATTTAGAATTGCGTAAAATATAAGTTAATTGGATGCGAAATAGTGTTACATGTTGTCATCTGGAAAGGTGTCAAATGTATAATTCAACGTTACAAACACTGTGCCGTAAATCTTGTACAACAATTTTTCACTGTGATAGAAGTAAATTATGTGCATTGTATAAGGAAAGTCATGTGCTGCCCACATAAGATTTTTTTTCTTTATACTACTTTTCCGTATAGCACAAATTTTTAAATGAACTATATTTTTATTAAGAGACCCTATGAAAAGTTAAACCCTCTACGTTTTAGAAAATATCTCCCACCGGAGAGAAAAAAAATTATATAAAAGAATTGCGCATTTAATTTATACAATCTTTTACATTAAAAAAAATCTGATGTGGGCAGCACATGACTGTCTTTATATAATTCAATGAATTTACTACTTTTTCAGATAAAAAACGTTATTCTTATAGTAGATACTTATATTCTTTCCAAGATATTGAATTTTCTTCAATTAGTCGTCATGTTCATTAATTTAGCGCCATTTTATCCATTTGGCGAGATTTCGGTTAATTTGGTAACATTTAAAAATGTCGCCTAGTTGACGACATTCCGCTAAATTCGTCGGTAAAATCTCGCCAAGCGTTACGGACGGAGAAATAAATTATTCTTACAGCGGACTATTAGCGTTCAAATACAAAAGTATTACTCTAAATATCTTTTCTCGTGAGTGGAACAAGTTAGATCCACGAGAATGATATCACCCAATTTATCGCATGATATTATATATGAAAAGTGAACATGTTTCTTAACAGTTAATATTTTTCTCATTTATGGAATTTTTTTATAAATTTATTTGAAAAAATGCGCAATATCTCGAGAACGGCTCATGCTAGCATTCTAAAATTTATGTCAATCGTTTTCTGAGGAAAAATTACATAGGAAATGTCTATTTGCATAACTTTAATAAAGGTTTTGTTTTTTTGATGATTTTTTCAATATTTCACTCAAAATTAAGGGGGGTTCTGAACATTCGATTGTGTTTTGAAATAATAGACGTCCAGTATTCACGGATTGTGATTTTTGTACCAAATTTCATTCGAATCGCTCCATTTGTTCGTGAGATATCTTCTCCACAGACTCCCTGACACACACACACACACACAGACATCACCTCAAAAATGGTCGATTCGTGATCAGGGATGCTTGAAACGTGCTCTCCCGTTGAAAACTCGAATTCGAGTTTTCGACCCCGTCACTATACTTCCCTTATGCATTATGTATATAAGGAAAGCAATATATGCCTAAACCCAATTGACGATAAACGAGGTCAACTATGCTGAAACGCTCTGTATGATCCATATGTCACAAATCGTTATGGCGGGACTTAAAACAAGCTGGATTTTTGTTTCCTATACAGAACTGCAGGTCACATATTTTTTAGCGTAGACTAATTTATCTATTTCAAATAGACTTATCATTGATTTTTATTCTTCCAGTGGATAAAACAAACAAAATCGACAAACATTCCCCTGCAAACTTGAGCATGGCGACTAGATGCGAATCAATAAAACAATAAACGCCGCACTGGGAGCCAAACAACGATCAAATAAAGAAAATTCATAACCGAATAACTTCTAAATGCAAGGAATTGGGCGCGGTATTATTATGAGGGGTGGGGAGTACTTTCATGATTCCATGTAATTGCGTTAGTAAATTCCGAAAACAAACTAATGAGAAGAATGTCATAAACAAAAATTAATAATTCCAGATTTAATGAAGAGAAAATATTTTCTGGAGAATTTTTCTTTCCTCCTATGTGGGAGTGAAGATTAAAGGGCGTAGAGAGATATGCCCATAAATTGAAGTGATAAGCATAATTAGCGTTTAAGAGGCTTAATTACGTTTCGTAGGATGTTTGATTTTAAGTTAGTGAGATTCTTTATGGTAATTTTTGTTCTTTCAACTTTTAGTTTTCGAATCGCCGTTTATTTAGCCTTTGGAAGTCCTCCAGAAAAAGTGTATGCTAATTCAGTGGCGGGCGGCGGGGTAAGCCAGCAGCAGCAGTACGCTCACAGAAGATATCATTATATTCATCAATTATAATTTTATTTTTAATTAATTTGCACAATGTTTTACAGAACATTGCAATTTACAGAACATTGCAAAGAACATTGCAACACTTTTATTCGCAATTTACAGAGTCGGTTTCTTCACATTGATACCCAGCTTCATTTTTAACACTTTACAACATAGTTGAAAGTGTTTATGACTTTGTTCATTCTGCTGTCTGTCTGTCCGTTAGCACGATAACTGCCGTAAAAATGGCTTTATCAAATTGAAATTTTAGTATGTTTTTCAGACGGTCTGTGGGACCTATGGGAATATAAATGAATAATACCACCCAATTAGTTTTTTATTGATCCCGGGTTGGAAATAATGAAATACATTGAACCCTAGGGAGCTAATTTTTCAAACATTTTTTAAGAGAATTTAAATTCACAAATTGCTTCGAAAATTTTAGGAAATATTCAAATTATCCTATAAAATATATAAAAAAAATTTCAGTAAAATATGTTAGGTAGTTTTTTAAATAAAAATTATTTAATATAGGGAGAAAAACAAATTCAATTAAATTCTGACTCTCGTTATATCCTCCAGAAAGAAAAAAGAGATATATTATATAATAAATATATTTCCAAGAGTTTAATATTTTACATATGAGAAAGGTTTCACATTTTAAAATAAATATGGTAGATAAAATTTTTTCAAATTTTTAAATAATATAAATTATTATAGTGATAAATAATAAATTATATTGTGATGAATGAAACGATTAGAAAAATGTTTATGAATGAAATGCTGCTTTTATATACAGGCGATTTATATTTCGATGATGTCATTTGAATAAAGTTCATTTGTTTTCGATGATATTTTCAAATATAATAAATTATTGTAGTGTTATGATAATTTTCAAAATATTACCGAGAAATGTATCGCATTTTAGAGATGTTTAAACCAGGCAATTTATATTTCAATGCAGTTCATTTTCTTCGATGAAGTTTTCAAATAAAATAAATTATTGTATTATTGTGATAATTTTAAAAATATTACCGAGGAATGTATTGCATTTTAGAGATGTTTGTATAAAATTGAAGTTGGAAAGTGTTTCATAATCAATGCTTTATGCATGATTGAAATTTCTTGTCTTAAAATTTATTTCACTATGAGCTGCTCAAGTGAAGTATTTAAATTCCTGTCTGAGCTACAGCATGCGCAAAAATCCTTTAAATAGATAAAACTGAACTGAAATGTAAAATAATTTTGAATACGTAGGAATATTCTTTATTGTTTCAGTTCTACTTTACATTCCATAAATAGTTCATTTTTTACAAAATTGACAGTTTAAATAAATACTTCAAGCCTTTCACCATAGAAATACATACCACGCAGGGCTACTTATCTTATCCCAGCGCCACCTGAATAATTGTCTCAAACGATATTGGCGTTTTATAATATGAAATTTTAACTCCATACTTTTACTCCATACTTTTACTCCCATGGTCTCTTCTCTACATCGGAATACAGTTGCGCAGCTGTATTTGTTGCATGTATCCACGAAGGAAACCTTGAACAAAGTGTATGCTTTTCTCTTGAGGGTCATCTCTTTAATCTGACCTAAATTTTGGACTTTAGAATGTTAAAAATTTGGAGTGAAAAGTCAATGTAACATGAAACACCTGAAATCAGTGCAGTTGACTATCTGAATCACTGTCTAACTGAAACAATTTGATGTGGGCAACACATGACTTTCCTTATATAATGTAATGAATTTACTACTTTTACAGTTAAAAAAAATAGGTTTTTCTTATATTGATACTAATATTCTTTCCAAGATATTGAATTTTCGACAATTGGTCGTCATTTTCATTGATTTAGCGTCATTTTTATCCAATTGGCGAGATTTTCGTTAATTTGGCAACATTTAAAAAAGTCGCCAAGTTGGCGACATTCCGCCAAATTTGTCGCCAAATCTCACCAATCGTTAGGGACGAAGAAATAAGTTATTCTTACAGCAGATAAATGACTATAGGCGTTCAAATACAAAAATATTACTCAAAGTATCTTTTTTCATGAATAAAACGAGCTAGATCCACGAGAATGATGTCACCCAATTTATCGCAGGGTATTACATATGAAAAGTGAAAATATTTCTCATTAGGAAATTTTTTTTTATTATTTTATATGAGTTTTTGATAATTTTTTTGAAAAATGTGCAATATCTCGAGAACGGTTCATGTTAGCGTTCTAAAATTTATGTCAATCGCTTTCTAATGAAAAATTACATAAGAAATGTCTATTTGCGTAACTTTATTAGTGGTTTTGATTTTTTCAAACTTTAGAGGGGTTCTGAACATTCGATTGCGTATAAAAACAATAGGCTTCCCGTGTTTACGGATTGGGATTTTTGTACCAAATTTGGTTCGAATCGGTCCATTCGTTCGCCAGTTATCGTCTCCACAGACTCACTGACACACACACACTCACACACACACACACACACACACAGACATCACTTCAAAAATGTTTGATTCGTGATCAGGGATGCTTGAAACGTGCTCTCTCGTCGAAAACTCGAATTTTCGACCCTGTCACAATACTTTCCTTATACATTATATATATAAAGAAAGTAATAACTGCGTCTAGAATGTAAGTTGATACTACATTCTCATCCTGTGGATTTCTGACTGAAGTACTATTTTGAACTTCATGACCTCTTCATTCATCTCGTCCCATACAAGACAGCTTCTTAGATGAAACTATCTGAAATTGAAACCATAATCAAAAGTTGCAGGGTTTTAATTTGGTATCATACGCGATGACTGTATCTTACATACGTAGAACTATATTTCATTAAAAAGAACACTAGTCTCATTAAAGAACCTAGGGTAATATATCTGGTTTGAGGGTCTACTTTATTAAGAAGATACTCTTCATCCAAAGGCTTGTTGAATTTTTCCCATGTTAACCTATAAAAAATAACCTCTAACTTCTATCTCGTTTAGATTTTCCCTACACTGTTTTTATCAGCCTCACATGCCCTCTGGTTGTCTCTATGTTTAACATGTTTGACGGGCTCGTTCTAGACTATCAAAAGACGTGAAGAGCTGAAACTCAAGACACTATTTTATCTCGCAGAATATTTTCATCTATTAAATTTTCACGTCATCACGTTACGCCCTTACATCATTTGAGTAAGTCCTCTCTTACGGGATCATTCTCTGCTCCCAGAGTCCGTCACACAGTTTCAACTCTCGAAATATTTTCATATAAAAAAAATTCCGTCATTACATTATCAACACATCGTTACGTCATTTACGAACGTCAACTTCACAGGCTTTTACTTAACTCCCAGACTCCCAGAGCACGTAAGTAGCTGAAACTAGACGCACAGTTTCATATCGCTAAACATTTAAATTCAACAAATTCTTACGTCATTATATTAGTTTCGCCATTTACGTACTTCATGACTATGTTTTTGCCTTTTTCATGCTTTTTCTTTATAAATTATGGTTCAGTATTTTCAGATAAAATGATATTTCTCCTTCAAACAGTCCATACTACATAGGCTACATAAAGGGATACTTGAAACGTGCTCTCCCGTCAAAAACTCGAATTCGAATGTTCGACCCCGCCACAATACTTTCCTTAGGCCAACGGCCTTACCGTGCTGAAAACACCGGTTGTCGTTAGATCACCGAAGTCAAGCAGCATCGACTGCGGTTAGTACTTGAGTGGGTGACCACCTAAGAACGCCGCGTGCTGTTGGCACATTTCGGGCGCGGTAGCCCGGTGGTTTGCGCGCTGGATTTGCACGCTGCCACAACTGCCTCTGTGTTCATGCGGAGTACGATTACGTTTAACATGTGGGTCCGTAAGTCCTTCCGAGAGATTGGTAGTTGGGGAAGGAGGGTACGGTCCCTGTGGATGCCTCCCCCATTCGGTTCCGGTCTAAATTGGGTGGCACTTCCCGGCCGTCCAAACGGTTACCTTACACCTTTCTGGTAGGTCGGACGGTCTGGATCTCAGCAACAACAACAACAATACTTTCCTTATACATTATGTATATAAGAAAAGTAACAAGAAGGATCAATCATGCATAAAGCATTGATTATGAAAAGCTTTCCAACTGAAATGCAATTTTATTTAAACAGCTCTAAAATGCAATACATTCAGAGCTGATATTTTTTAAATTATCGCAGTACAGCAATAATTTATTAAACTTGGAAACTTGAAACTTCATCAAAAATGGCAATGCTATAAATTGCCTGTTTCTCTATGTAAAATCAATGAATATCTCATTCATATCACTTATATTCCAGACTCCAGAACTTCATAACTTTTAGTGATAAAAATTCAGCAATTGTTATATAACAAATCTTACAATTGCTTGATTTCTTTACATTCTGCAAGCTATAGAAATTAGGTTTCGTTGTAAAAATAATCGAAGACTAGTGATCATTTAAAATAAAAAATATTGTAATTGCGTTGGCACAGAATTTAGATATACAGACAATATGCAAAAATAAAGCGGTTTTAAGACGGATGCAACACTAAATGTAAATTTAAAAAATCTGATGTGGGCAACACATGACTTTCCTTATATAATGTAATGAATTTACTACTTTTACAGTAAAAAAATTAGTTTTTCTTACAGCAGATACTAATATTCTTTACAAGATATTGAATTTTCGACAATTAGTCGTCATTTTCATTGATTTATCGTCATTTTTATCCATTTGGCGAGATTTTCGTTAATTTGGCAACATTTCAAAAAGTCGCCAAGTTGGCGATATTCCGCCAAATTCGTCGCCAAAATCTCGCCAAGCGTCATGGACTAAGAAATAAGTTGTTCTTACAGCAGATAAATGACTATTGGCTTTGAAATACAAAAGTATTACTCAAACTATCTTTTTTCATGAATGGAACGAGCTAGATCCACGAGAATGATGTCACCAAATTTACCGCATGGTATTACATATGAAAAGTGAACAGGTTTCTCAATAAGAAATATATTTTTTTTATTTTATATGACTTTTTGATGATTTTTTTTAAAAGTGTGCAATATCTCGAGAACGGTTCATGTTAGCGTTCTAAAATTTATGTCAATCGTTTTCTAATGCAAAAATACATAAGACATGTCTACTTACGTAACTTTATTAGTGGTTTTGATTTTTTGACGATTTTTTCAAAATTTTATTCGAAAATTTAGGGGGGTTCTGAACATTCGATAACGTATAAGAACAATAGGCTTCCAGTGTTTACGGATTGTGATTTTTGTACCAAATTTGGTTCGAATCGGTCCATTCGTTCGTCAGTTATCGTCGCCACAGCCTCACTGACACACACACACAGACATCACTTCAAAAATGTTTTATTCGTGATCAGGAATGCTTGAAACGTGCTCTCCCGTCGAAAACTCGATTTCGAATTTTCGATCCCGTCTCAATACTTTCCTTATACTTTATGTATATAAGGAAAGGAAAAATCTTCAAACATCACGTCTTATGCACAGGGGAAAATTCGATGGCATATTTTATTTTTAAATGAGTCATATAATCACTCTTCATATAATATGGGTGTAATTATTATTTAAATTTTTATTTAAAAAATTACCTAACGTATTTTGCTGACATATTTTACGTGATAATTTGAATATTTCCTAAAACTTTCAAAGCAATTTGTGAATTTTAATTCTGCTTAAAAAATGTTTGAAAAATTAAGTCCCATAGGGTTAAATATATTTCATTTTTTCAACCACGGTAAAATCCGAAACTTATGGGGTGGTATTATTATTATTTTTCATTCCAATATATCCCACAGACCGTCTGAACGACATCAAATTAAAATTTCACTTTGATAAAATTATTTTTACGGCAGTTATCATGCGAACTGACAGACAGGCATACAGAATGAATGAACAAAATCATAAGCACTTTACAACTATGCCGGAAAGTGTTAAAAACCAATAATTTTAAAATATTTAATACGATCCAAAGCCCTCTGAACGTTTGTACATATTCAATTATCACCTTTACATACATTATACAGGGTATCCCAAAAAGATTGAAACGCGCTGTAATTCTTTACCTGTTGGAGATAAGTGGGCAACGTAAATTGCAAAAATGTTGCAAGTACAGTAGGAAATAAGACTGCCTTAATGAAATAGTCCTTCCATTAATTTTCAAAAAGTTGCACAAATTAAATTTTTACACGACCCCCTTAGACAAATTTGGTCAATCAGAATTTTTTTATTTTTAATGCAACAAGGTCATTAAAAATCCGCATATCTGTATCTTTAAAATTGAGAGAGTTATATTTAATTGAAAATTGAACTTTGTGAATGGGGACCATAAATTAAATCAGAAATGTAAATTTGTGACATATCACAAAAAAGATAAAAGTGATTTATAATACATAAGATACCCAACCGCGTAGTGAGTACCACTGCTTTATACGATCTCTGTCTGTCTAATGCTTTATTTAGATGGATGTGTGATAAAAAATTTTGACACATATTAACGTATTTTTGATCTGAACAATTTCCATCTTCAATTTGTTTATAATCCCTAATTTCACTTATGAAACAGCCTTTCACATGGTACGGAAAAGTGGCATAAATCAGATTTTTCATTTAGCATAATTCAGTTGATTTTAAAGATACAGATATGCGGGGTTCCTTAATGATCTTGTTGCATTAAAAACAAGAAAGATCAATCATGCTTAAAGCATTGATTATGAAACACTTTCCAACTGAAATGCAATTTTATTTAAACATGTCTAAAATGCAATACATGCCTCGGTAATATTTTAAAACTTATCACAATACTACATTAATTTATTATATTTGAAAACTTACACCTTCATCGAAAAAAATGAACTTCATTAAAATGACGACATTGAAATATAAATTGCCTGGTTTAAACATCTCTAAAATATGATACATTCCTCTGTAATAATTTTAGAATTATCATAATACTACGATAATTTATTATATTTGAAAACTTCATCGAAAACAACTGAAATTCATTCAAATGACGTCATAGAAAAAATAGCACGCCTGACTCTCTCTATAAAAGCAGCATTTCATTCATAAACAATTCCCCATTCATTGCATTCATCATAATACTATAATAATTTATTTTATTTAAAAATTAAGACCATGGAGCTACAAGTAATTAAACTCTATGCTTAAAACTTCATCGAAAAAAATCGTCCTTCTCTTTGTAAAATCAATGAATATTTCACTCATATCAGCTATGCAGACTCCATAAGCTAAATAATTTTGTGTTAAAGAAATACAGCAATTCTAATACAACTCATTCTACATATTTTGCAGTTTACATTGTACATAAGTGACAAGAAGGATCAATCATGCTTAAAGCATTGATTATGAAACACTTTCCAACATCAATGCAATTTTATTTTAAAAAGTCGAAAATGCAATACGTTCCTCGGTAATATTTTATCACAATACTACATTAATTTATTATATTTGAAAACTTAAACCTTCATTGAAAAAAATGCACTTCATTCAAATGACGGCATTGCAATATAATTTTCGTGGTTTAAATATATCTAAAATGAGATGCATTCCACGGTAATATTTTTGAAACTATCATAATACTACGATAATTTATTATATTTGAAAACTTCATCGAAAACAACTGAAATTCATTCAAATGACGTCATAAAAAAATAACACGCCTGGCTCTCTCTATAAAAGCAACATTTCATTCATAAATAATTCCCCCATTCATGTCATTCTTCACAATACTATAATAATTTATTTTATTTAAAAATTAAGACCATTGAGTTACAAGTAAGTAAACTCTTTGCGTAAAAATTCATCGAAAAATATCGTCCTTCTCTTTCTAAAATCAATGAATATTTCATTCATATTTGCTAAGCAGACTCCATGGACTAAATGATTTTGTGTTAAAGAATTACAGCGATTCTAATACAACTCATTCTACATATTTTGCTGTTTACATTTTACATAGGTGAAAAATAGGCTTAATAGTAGAAATAATCAAATTTGAATGAGCATTTAAACTGAAATATATTGTCATAGCGTTGTTTCTGTATGTAGATGCACAGAATTTAGGCAAAAATAAAGTAGTTTTAGGACGGATACAACACTCAATATGAATTAAAAAGAACTTTAAAAATCACGATTTTGACACAAGATGGATGCCACATATCATTTTGAAGTGGGTCATGTGATCGTTTCATATCATGGACACGTGATCGCTTCATATAAGAGGTGTTATTATTATTTTAATTTTTATTAAAAAATTTCTGAATATATTTCGCTGAATTTTTTTTTATATATTTTATGGAACAATTTGAATATTGCCTAGAATTTTTGAAGCAATTTGTGAATTTTAAATCCGCTTAAAAAATGCTTGAAGAATTAGGTCCCATAGGGCTCAATGTATTCCATTTTTTCAACCCGGGTTCAATCCAAAACTAATTGGGTGATATTATTCATTTATATTCCCATAGGTCCTATAGACCGTCTGAACAACATACTAAAATTTCACTTTGATTAAGTCATTTTTACGGCAGTTATCGTGCTAACGGACAGACAGACAGACAGACCGACAGACAGACAGACAGACAGACAGAATGAACAAAGTCATAAACACTTTTCAACTTTGTTGTAAAGTGTTAATAAAAACGTCTGATTGACTAAATTGGTCTAAGGGGGCCGTATAAAAGTTTAAAGAGTGTAACTTTTTGAAAATTAATGGGAGGACTATTTCATTAACGTAGTCTTATGTCCTACCTTACTTTTAATATTTTTGCAATTTACATTGCCTATTTATCTGCAACAGGTAAAGAATTAAAGCGCTTTTCATATCTTTTTGGAACACCCTGTATAATGTAAAGACCTATAAAATCAATTGTAATCTTTAAACAAGAAAATTCAATCATGCATAAAGTATTGATTATGAAACACTCTCCAACTGCAATGCAATTTTATTTAAATATCTCTAAACTGCGATACGTTCAGCGGTGATATTTTTCAAATTATCACAGTACTACAATAATTTATTTTACTTAAAATGTTAAAAGCATGAAGGTAAAAGTACTTTCAAACTCCATGCTTTAAACTTCATCAAAAAAGGCAATGCTATAAAATCGCCTGATTCTCTATCTAAAATCAATGAATATTTCATTCATATCACCTATATTCCAGACTCCAGAGATAAATAATTTTGCGTTAAAAAAATTCAACAGTTCTTATACAACGCATCTTTTATAAATTTTCCAAGCAATTTACTTTTCTAGCATTTTCTAAGAAATTTGCGAATTTTAACTTTACCTAAAAAATGTTTGAAAAATGAGGTCCCATAGAGTTCAATGTATTTCACTTTTCAAACCCAGTTTCAATTCAAAACTAATTGGATGATATTATTCATTTACATTCCCATATGTCCCACAGACCGTCTGAACAACATACTAAAGTGAATGTTGATAAAGTCATTTTTACGGCAGTTATCCTTCGAATGGACAAACAGATAGACAGAATGACCAAAGCCATAAACTCTTTTCAACTATGTTGGAAAGTGTTAAAAATTTGATGTGGGCTGTACATAACTTTCCCTACATGATGCAAATACTTTACTTTTTTCAATGCTGGATAAGGATGAGCAAGATCCATGGCACAATAACTTTAACCTTGAAAAGTGCACTGGCATTGGAAGCTTTTCTGGGTGCCAACATGTAAAACTATTTAAAGTACCCAATTAACTCATAAATTGCAAATATATAACTTGACAATCGGAAGTATTGCTAACATTTACTAAACAATATATAGTATTATACTAAAATACATTAATTATTAATTAATAAATTTGGCGTTACTTTTTGTAACTTTAACGTCATGTTTGCCAAAATGGCGATATTTTCGTCTATTTAGCGTCACATCCAAATGTCACCATGTTGGCGATATTGTGCCAAATGTATCGCTAAGATTACCAGGTGCTACATATCTGATGATACTATTGCCCGTATTTACATACTGTTTTAAATACATTTATTTGAAAAATGCGCAATATCTCGACAATAATTGAAGCTTATGTAATTCTGAAGCATTCTGAAGCATTCTGAAGCATTCTGAAGTTTATGTAATTCGTTTTAAAATAAAAAGTTATGCTTAAAATAACTATTTATTTAAATTTATTGAATGCTCTTAATTGTTAATGATTTTTTATGAATTTACTCGATTTTTTTTTGGGTGGGGGGGCGGGGTTAATCATTCAATCGCGTTTGAAATTAATAGGTTTTCAGTATTCATTGATTGTAATAGTTGTACTAAATTTCGTTCGATACGCTCCGTTCGTTCGTGAGTTATAGCATCCACACAGACTCACGGACACACACTGATACAATACCTCAAAAATGTTCGATTTGAGTTCAGGGATGCTTGAAGAGTACTCTCCCGTCAAAAATTCGCATTCGAATTTTTGACCGCGTCACAATACTTTCCTTATACATTATACTATGTACGTAGAGAAAGTAATATTATTCATATTCATTTACTAAAAATACACAAATCATTAGTCTACATTCCAAATGACCCGAGGAAATAATTTTAAGATAAAATTCTGAAATAATTGTGAAAACTAAATGGCATTCCTGTACTTCCTGTACTTGCATTGGTCATTACGTACAGGGATTTTAGCTTGTTAAGAATAATTCCAAGAAGTAGTGGCATTATGTTGCATTTCGGACAATAAGTCACGCAAAAAGTCTATTAAACGAAATAATTGAGAATAATTTTTTATAGTCTTGTACACCAGTTTGCACGACAATTATGGAGATTCAGATGTCCTATATAAAATGCATTAAATATGCTGAGAAAGAGAAAAAGTCTTAGGAATAACTAACCATTTCAACCTGACTTCGCGCGTTCTGAATGGACATCTGCACAATTAATAAAAATTCTGTATATCAAATTCCATTTCAAATTTAAACAATTCTGATGAGAGCAACACATAGTTTTCCCTATGTAATGCTACGAATTTGCTTCTTTCACTGTGAAAAAAAGATGTATATGATCTACTGCTCAATGCTTTTAATGTAAAATTTTATATTTGGCTTTTTTCCGGATGACAACATGTAAAACTATTTCGCAGAACCCAATGAACTTATACTTCACGCAAGTCCGAATTGACACTTATCAATATTGATAGCATAAGCATAAAATGATATATAGTCCATATATTAAATTATTTTAATAATTAATTCATTAATTGGTGTCATTTTCGCAAGTTTAACGTCCTACTTGCCAATTTGGTGAAATTTTACGTCCATGACGTCCAATTTAACTGTCGCGAAGTTGGTGATATTTCGCCAAATAAGTCGCTATAGTCGCCAAATTTATAGCTATGTGTTACATATTTGATGCTACTACTGGTCATTTTTGTGCAATTTTCTAGATACATGTATTTGAGAAATGTGCTATATCTCGAAAACAGTTCACGCTTTCTGAAATTTGTTTCATTTGTTTTAGAATAAAGAGCTACGTATAAAATGATTATTTATTTAACATTATTGAACGCTCTGATTGATTTTTTAATGATTTTTTTATGAATTCATTCAAACATTGAGGCGGATTTCTAAACGTGAAATTGCGCTTAAAAACAATAGGTTTTCAGTATCCACGGACTGTAATATATGTGCCAAATATCGTTCAATACTCTCCATTAGTTCATGAGATTTTGAGTGTTTTATATACTCAGGGACACACAGCCGCACACACAGACAGATAGCAATCACCTCATAAATATTGGATTTATGTTCAAGGATGCTTTAAACGTGCTGTTCCGTCAAAAACTCTCATTCGAATTTTCAACCCTGTCTCAGTATTTTCTTCGTGCAGCATACTACGCATGTAGAGAAAGTAAGATTATTCATCCTTATGTACCAAACATACACAAATCATCAGCCTGCATTCCAAATGACCTAAGGAAATAATTTCAAGATAAAATTCTGAAATAATTGGGAAAACTAAATGGCATTCCTGTACTTCCATTGGTCATTACCTACAGGTATTTTCAAATCGTTAAGAATAATTTCAAGAAGTAATGACATTATGTTGCATTTGGGACAATATGTCACGCAAAAAGCCAATTAAACGAAATAATTGAGAATAATTTTTCTAATTCTTGCACACCAGTTTGTACGCAGATTTACTTGGCCTGTATAAAAATGCATTATATATGCTAAGAAAGAGAAAATAGTCTTAAGAATATTTATAACTAGCCATTTCAACCTCACTTCGCGCGTTCTGAATGGCTTGTGGTCACTAAATGCGACATCTATCGACAGAGGGAATTTTTTTTCAATTTTTATGTTGTGAAGGAAACTACTTATTATGCTTTCTTTCATATTTGGTTTCAAACAACATGAATTTAGAGGAATTTTTTTTTCAATTTTTATTTTGTGAGAGAAACTAGTTATTATGCTTTCTTTCATATTTGGTTTCAAGCAACATGAATTTAGAGGGAATTTTTTTTCAATTTTTATTTTGTGGAGAAAACTAGTTATTATGCTATCTTTCATATTTGGTTTCAAACAACGGGAATTTAAATTGAAAAAGATTCTTGCAATTCTTATATTGTCATGGAAAATAGTTTTTATGTTTTTTTTTTACTATTTGGTTTCAGACAAACTAGTTATTATGCTTTCTTTCATAGTTTCAAACAACATGAATTTAGAGGGAATTTTTTTTCAATTTTTATTTTGTGGAGAAAACTAGTTATTATGCTATCTCTCATATTTGGTTTCAAACAGCGGGAATTTGAAATGAAAAATATTCTTGCAATTCTTAAACTGTCATAGAAACTAGTTTTTATGCTTTCTTTCCTATTTGGTTTCAAACAACACGAATTTGGAGACAATTTGTTTTTCGAATTTTATTCTGTGGAGGAAACTAGTTATTATGTTTTCTTTCATATTTGATTTCAAACAACGGGAATTTAGAATAAAAAATATTCTTGCAATTCTTTTCATGGAAACTCATTGTTATGGAAACTAGTTTTTATACTTTCTTTCCTATTTGGTTTCAAACAACATGAATTTAGAGAGAAGTTTCTTTTTCAATTTTTATTTTGTGGAGGAAACTAGTTATTATGCTTTCGTTCATATTTGATTTCAAACAGGAATTTTTTTCAATTTTTATTTTGTGGAGCAAACTAGTTTTTATGCTTTCTTTCATATTTGGTTTCAAACAATATCAATTTAGAACGAAAACAGTTGCTGAAATTATATCGTGGAGGAAAATAGTTTTTTATACTTTATTTCAGATTTAGTTTTGAAGATTATGAATGTTGAATAAAAAATTATTTTTGTAATTGTTATATATTTTGAGAAAACTAGGTTTTCATGCTTTGTTTTATATTTGGTTTGAAACAATATGAATTTAGAATAAAGGCAATTGCTGCAATTTCTATCTTCTGGAGCAAAATAATATTTATGCCTTCTTTCATATTTCCTTTTAAACAATATATATTTGGAATGAAGATAATTCTTCCAATTGTCGTATTATGGAGAAAACTAGTTTTTCATGCTTTGTTTCATATTTGATTTCAAACAACATGAATTTATAATAAAAGCGATTGTTGCAATTTCTATATTCTGGAAGAAAATAATATGTTATGTGCCTTTCATATTTGCTTTCAAGCAATATGAATTTAGCATGAAAATAATCCTTGCAAATGTTATATTATAGATAAAATTAGTGTTTCTTGCCTTGCTTCATATTTGTCTTCAAACAATATGAAATTAGAATGAAGACAATTGCTGTAAATTTTATAATTAGGAGGAAAATAGCATTTTCTGCTTTCTTTCATATTTGCTTTCAAATAATATGAAATTAAAATGAAAACAATTCTTGAAATTTTTATATTGTGAAAAAAACTAGTTTATTATGCTTTGTTTCATATTTTGTTCCAAACAATATGAATTTAGAATAAAGTCAATTGTTGCAATTCCTATATTCTGGAGGAAAATAGTATTCATGCTTTCTTTTATATTTGCTTTCAATCAATGTGAATTCAGAATGCAAACAATTCTTGCAATTGTTATATTGTGAAGAAAACTAGTTTCCCATGATTGGTTTTATATTTGGCTTCAAAAAATGTGATTGTAGAATAAAGGCAATTATTGCAATTTTTATATTATGCTGGAAAATGTTTTTTTCCTGTCTCTCACATTTGCTTTTAAACAATATAACGTTAGAATAAAAACAATTACTGCAATTAATTTTTTTTTAAGAAAGTAGTCTCGTTCATGCTATCTTTCATATTTGGTTTCAAATAGCATGAAATTAGAATGAAAACATTTCTTACAAATTCTTAAACGAGACGACTTTTATATTATGAATTACACATTTAAGCATCATTTTGATAATGGTGCCAAAAAATATCAACCCCCAAGTTCTGGAAAATACTGTCCCAAGTTCTGGAAAATACTGTCCCAAAAAACTATTGTCTCGAAAAGAACTATCGACTACAAGATGAAAAGAAAAAAACAGCAGCACGGCATTCGAAGGTCGGAGAATGGTTTTGTACGTAATCAGTTCATCTCATTTGGATATGATTACTTCCTACCGTTCAGAGCGGCGGAAATAGCTTTCCCCAAAAGGACTTAGTCACGAAAGGGCAAAAGGCGATAACTCTTGTTTTTTACTTTCCCGGTAGTAAAAGGGGGGGGGGGTCAAAAAGTCGTCAAATTTTCGATTCAGAAAATCATCAACATCCAATTTTAAAATCATACTAGCCACACCTTATTTTAGAAATCTTAGAAGATATTTGAAAATCGATTACATTTTTTGAATTTTCAAAAGTTTTGCTTACGTTTCGACATAGTTAGATACATTTAAAAAAAACATCTGATGTGGGCAGCACATGACATTCCTTATATAATGCAATGGATTTACTACTTTTACAGTTAAAAAAATGTTATTCTTATATTAGATATGTATATTCTTTCCAAGATATTGAATTTTCTTCAATTAGTCGTCATTTTCATTGATTTAGTGTCATTTTTATCCATTTGGCGAGATTTTCGTTAATTTGGCAACATTTAAAAATGTCGCCAAGTTGGCGACATTCCGCTAAATTCGTAGCCAAAATCTCGCCAAGCGTTATGGACGGAGCAATAAGTTATTCTTACAGCGAATAAATGACTATTGGCGTTCAAATGCAAAAGTATTACTCAAAGTATCTTTTCTTGTAAAGGAAATGAGTTAGGTCCACGAGAATGATGTCACCTAATTTATCGCATGATATGACATATGAAAAGTGAACATGTTCCTTAACAGTTAAATTTTTTTTTAATTTATAGGATTTTTTGATAAATTTGTTTGAAAAATGTGCAATATCTCGAGAACGGTTCATGCTAGTGTTCTAAAGTTTATGTCAATCGTTTTCTAAGGAAAAATTACATAAGAAATGTCTATTTGCGTAACTTTATTAAAGGTCTTGATTTTTCGATGATTTTTTCAAAATTTCACTCGAAAATGTAGGGAAGCTCCAAACATTCGATTGTGTTTTAAAACAATAGGCTTCCAGTATTCACGGATAGTGATTTTTGTACAAAATTTCATACAAATCGCTCCATTCGTTCGTGAGATATCGTCTCCAAAGACTACTGACACACACATACTTTCACACACACACACACACACACACACAGACATCACTTCAAAAATGTTCGATACATGATCAGGGATGCTTGAAACGTGCTCTCCCGTCAAAAACTCGAATTCGAATTTTCGACACCGTCACAATATTTTCCTTATACATTATGTATATAAGGAAAGTAAAAACAATAAATGCCAATTATTTCTTCTTTCAAATTATTTTCAATTTTTCTTCCTTAGTAATCTTAAGTTCATAGTTATTTTTTCTTTCAAAGACTTTGATAAACTTTAAAACGAACGCCACGGGCGTCAGGGTTATATTCTAGTACAATATATCTGACGAGGTTTTGCATTCAAGTTTATCTATAAACTTGCCTGTCAGCAGATAAATATGCACTTGAATACACATTACCTTTTAAAAGTAAATATAGATTTAGATACTACATTTCTTATTACATATTTTTATCACTTACTATTTATATCAATATTTTATAATATCTACGATATTTCATGTGAAAGTGAGAAAAATGAAAAAAACACTCACTCGGACGGATACTACAAGTTTTTCAAAAAACAAATATTAAAATATTAAAAATTTCAAATTATTTTTATATAGTCATAATCTGGGTCGTATGAAAGAGAAAAGAAGAAAAATTATTTACATTGTTATCTATTAGGTTCGGGAATACAAGTGTCCACACTGTCTTCCAAAAGTTAAGCACGGACGATTAAATCAACAGAAATGGGAAAGTAAAACTTTGATTAAATCAAAATTGTACATGAAGATAGCAAATGAATTTCTGCTTTAAAGAAAACAGGAATTATGTACAAAGATGAAAAAAAAATATCTACTTTTCGTAAGTTATATGATGACGTCACATTTGGGTCATTATTAAAATGATGTTTAAATGCAAAAAAACCAAACAAAACTTACATTTATATGATACGTGACCACCCGGCCCTTAACACAAACTTCATAGCGAATTTCCTTGCTTTCAATGAGGTGATCAACCATCGCAGATGCGAGCAATGGTCATTCCTTCAATAGGGCAGTTTCCAACTCTCTGAGACTGGCTGGGGGAGATAAACGTGCAGAGATAGCACGCCCGATGACATCCCAAAGGTTTTCAATGGGATTAAGGTCGGGGGAATACGCCGGCCACTCCATACGAGAAATTCCCTCACTTTCCACGTATTCGTTAGCGAGGTTAGCTCGATGGAGACGGGCATTATCGTCCATAAGGAGGAAATCAGGACCAACTTCTGCAACGTAGAGTCTCGAAATGGGATCTAGGACATCATCCCGATACCGCGCAGCCATCGCAGAACCGCCTTTAAAGATGTGTAGCACTATGCGATATCCCATTGAAATTCCAGCCCACACCATGACGCTGCCACCTCTGAATGCGTAATGTTCGATGATGTTCTTGGCCTTATTGCGTGTGCCTCATTCTCTATAGACCCTTGCACGCTTGTTATCTGATTCTAGGGCAAATGTGGACTCGTCTGAGAACAGGACGTTACACCGATCTGTTACAGTCCAATTGACATGTTGACGATACCAATTTAATCTTACCCCTCTGGCTTGGATGGTTAGTGGAACAGTTAGTGGATAATCAGTGCCACTGCAACCATGCATGTAACAGTTTTGGAGGCTGCTCGTCGATTCCGCTTGGCTACTATAGCAATATACCGATCGCAGAGGGGGTGGTAACCCTTGGACGACAGGGCACAGGTCTCCGGACGACTGTTTGACTTGTTTGGAATTGTTTCCGTAATCGAGAAATTACCAAATGATCAACGCCAAAGAAATTAGTGACATCTTTGATTGATTGTCCTGCTTCAATGCGTCCGACAGCAAGTCAGCGCTCACTATCTGTCATTCGTCTTCTTTCATCCATAGAAACACGAATATCGTCAAAAATAATCCTACAAAAGTTATAAACACTTCGTACCAGCATTTACATACGATATTTGCATACTGCCATCTACATTTGCAACGATTTTTAGCCACTCAAATTCAAACACGCTTTCGAAAAATAAAAATTTGCATTGTGTGCCTAACTTTTGGAAGTCAGTGTATTTTATGTAACGCTTCGTTTTCCGCCGCAGTATCCCTAAGCATGGATGTGATTCACATAAAAAAGAGCGAGATTCTAGACCTTTGTAGGGGCTTCGAAAATCAAAGGTACATACATATAAGGATGTTTGTAATTTAATATTGTATATAATGTTTCGAGAATTTGAAATTATAGAATTTTTTCTGTTAGCTGGCACTAATATACAATTCAAATGTATCAGAAATATCGTATGCGTCAGAAGATAATTACAGACCTCTTTTTCTAACCATCGAACACACTAACTTCCCAAAATGGTCCCTGAGTGGTCATGTGAAAGGTGATTATGTGAAATAAATTCATGTGACTTTTTTTCAGAACGACTCGATTTTTACAAAATGACTTGCAAATATCGAAACATATCAAATAAAATTATAAATTTTATAATATTTGCTTCAAATATAAAGAATCGGCAGTGTCGCCTGTCCGATGGAGCCGAGATGGTTTTGAGTGAATAGCATATTTCTTTGTGAGTAGTTTCTCTTTTTCAGACATTTTCAAAACAATTCAAAATATTAAAATATCAAAATTAGCACCACTTTTCACAGTAGTTCAAAATATAAAGTTATTGAAATTAGAGTCACTACATTTCAAAAACTGTGAATCCGGCCATATACATCCTATTTTATATCTTCGTAGAGATTTTATAAGACTACAAATTTGCTCTTATATTTCAAAACTATCTCTTTTAATCCTTGAGATACAAGCATTACAATCTGGAAAAACTGAAGAATTTCAATCTTGCTGAATTTGATAAGACAATTCCTCGAAAAATGTAATAGCTTTGTAAATACAAATTATTAATCTTGAAACTGGATTTACTATTGAATACTTTTGTCGCTTACTATTTATATCTATCTTTTATAGTTTGTAGCAGCTATTTTAAGTGAAAGTAAGTAACTGAGATAAAAACCCTTCCGGACAAAAACTTTTCAAAATATTAAAATTATTTTTATGTATTCATAAATAAAAACATATTTCCGATTAAACAAGTAGAAATTGTTTACAAGTTTATCTATTAGGTTCAGATATATAAGCGTCCAAAATGTTTATATTTTTCATAAAGCTGCGATTTGAGCCATTGATACAGCACCTATAGATATCTTTTTCTTCGACCCAGTTCGTCCAACTTCGACAGTCCAACTTATTTGAAGGTGTAAGATATCTATTTGAACACCGGGAGGTGCCACTTAATTTAGACAGGAACCCTATGGAGGAGGCATCCTTAAGGACTGTACCCTCCTTCCTCTACCACCAGTGTCTCAGAAGGTCTTGCCAATCCACATATTTAATGTGCCCGTACTACGCTTGAACACGGGGACAGTTTGGGCAAAACCGGGAATCAAACTCGCGTCTTCCGATTGTAATTCCCGCGAACTAACTAATGGCCAGTCCAACCCTCCATATAATACTCTCACCTAGATGGCACGGCTTATTCAGTGGATTCTAAAATATCTGTTTTTGGATTGGAACAAGAATCAAAAAATATCTTGCCGATCAAGCGCCACGCATTTATCTATTAGGCGTAGATAAAATTAACATATTTGTTTATTTCCGAATAAATATATTTTCCTTTTAGGAAAAATTGTCCAATCGTTTGGAATCAAATTGTTAAAAAGAACTTTGCTAACTTTTAATTACTATATAAAAATATTATATGAAATTCAAAAGATATGAAAATTAAATAGAAATAAAATAAAAAACTACACTATAACAGAAAACTAAATATACCAAAATATCAAAATTCCTATCACAACCATAAAATTCCTGACAAAATTTCCATTTAATTTTCATATCTTTTGTGTTTTAAGTATTGAGTACTTAGTTTTTGGCAATATATCGGCTTCCGGGAGTGTCGTCATGACATAAAGCTAGCTTAACCGGGAAGTGGGGGTCACAATCCCCTCCCTGGTTAATTTTGATACATTGCTGTTCTATTATATTAAGTTTATATAGATATACTTGGTTGAGCTGCTTGGCGCCGAAGGGTATGTTTTCTGTTATTGGTTTTGTTGATGAAGGTATTTAAATAAGGTTATATATATATATATATTTGAAATATGTAATAATAAGAATTATGTATAAATAAAAAACAAATAAAAATACAATTCAAGTAATATTAATATCACCATAGAAGCAAATTCACGGCCATAATGCCGATAAGAGAAAAGAACAGCACCGTCCCAAATTCGATGATTAATCCGAATTAAATTCATCTTCAGGTCTGAGTATTTAATTCTAATTAGCCCAAACAAATGCCTGTTTCAGATTAAGCAATAGTACATTACTATAAATGCTTAAACTCAGACTACAGGCAACAAAAAATGAAAAAATGAAAAAAGGATACATTAAGAAAATTTGTATTACCATGCGGCATGAACCCTTCTTCTTCCACCACGTGTATACACGATCAACCTCAACAGCTTAATCTAGAAACACCGGAATGAAGAAGTCGAAATTCTACCAGGGAGGCAGTGCGAACGTTCACGGTAATACTCCCAGATCCGTCAGTGAGTCTCAGCTGGAGACTGGACAAGCAATTCAGAATATAACTTCCCAAATATGCAATCCTGAATATGAATATGAATCAAAGATGAAAATTCTTACTAAACAAGTAATTCATAGGAAAACTGGATAAACGAGAATCCCACTATACACCATTATAAGGGCGCTCAAATCGTAGTTTCAATACTGACAAAAGTTACATTCTTTTGCGAAAATAAAATTCAAAACATTAATGTTAATGCATCTTATTTTCCGATTTTTTGATTTTTCTAATGTTTTTGACTTAGTTTATGACTAAGTATATATATATATATATATATATATATATATATATATATATATACTTATAGATACAATGTCCTATACCCTCCTTCTTCAACCACCAACCTCTCAGAAGGACTCGCGACCCCGAGTGATCACGGTGACAGTTTGGGTAGAGTCGGAAATTGAACTCGGATCATCCGAGTGCAATCCCCGAGCACTAACCACTGGGCTGCTCCACCCCTCCGTAGATATTTTAACATTAAAATAAAGCTAATCATCATAGTAGCTCAAAAAAATGTCGTCTGACCACCCTAAAATCAGCGGTTCATTTCGACGCCAATTTTTATTTGAGTTTTTTTTTTTTTTTTAGAATTGCATTTATCTGAAGCATACCTTTTATTACAAATGCACATTTACCAGCCTGACCTCAAATTATTTTAACTCAAAACAATATTTTAGTTTTTCTCTCTAACCAGCATTTTTATCTGAAACATTTCCATTAAATAATTTTTTCTTCATATTTTGTACTAATCATCTGCATAAAATCATCATATTACCTAATGAACGTCTAAAAAGCATCTTACCATCAGAAACTGTTGTCGATTTCCACAAATTATGAGAAAAAACAGTTTTGGAGTTTTTTTTAACAGTTTTTGTAGTTGTCGTTAATGAAGTAATATTTTCTTTTTTCCACATTTTGTTCGTTCTCTGCACTTGACAGTTATAATCAATGAAAGTTGGAGCAAATAAATAGGAAACTAGGTGCAAACTTGATAAATTTAACAATGTAATTAAGAAATATCCGATGTAGGCAGTACATAACTTCCACTACATAATACTGTTAGGATGTATACTCTGGAATCTTGGGTGTGCGCTCAGGATACAAGAATGAGTCTAAATTTCTGGATAACTAACATGTTTATTCACGAGCACAGCGTAAACTTGAACAATATAAAGTGAAACAGCACTTAAATTCTCCAATCATTTCACAAAACAACTAATACAATTCCCAAAACATTGATGTATTTCATTTCACAAAACAGTAATTACTATTTTCAAAACATTGACAAATATCACAGTTCAATGTAGCTCGTATCACGTCGACTGAGTTATGACTCCTTTTATAGAAGCTTCTGTAAATATCTCATATCTCGTAAAGTACTGGTTATTTCGAGGCGTTTCTCGAACCTTCGGAATGTCGCCAAATGTCGCCAATATTGGGATAAATCGTCAAATCTGACAACCCTTCTTCAAATTTCTGGATAACTAACACTTTTATTCACGAGCACAGCATAAACTTGAACAATATAAAGTGAAACAGCACTTAAATTCTCCAATCATTTCACAAAACAACTAATACAATTCCCAAAACATTGACGTATTTCATTTCACAAAACAGTGATTACTATTTTCAAAACATTGACAAATATCACAGTTCAGTGTAGCTCGTATCACGTCAACTGAGTTATGACTCCTTTTATAGAAGCTTCTGTAAATATCTCATATCTCGTAAAGTACTGGTTATTTCGAGGTGTTTCTCGAACCTTCGGAATGTCGCCAAATGTCGCCAATATAGTGATAAATCGTCAAATCTGGCAACCCTTCTTCAAACTTCGGAATGTCGTAACCCTAGACTCACGTCATGAGAAAGGATGCCTGTACGGGTGTTTCCTCCGTCTGGTCTTCGGAAGATACGAAAGTGAGAAGAAGGGGGGTATAGACCCCACAGTATTTTGCAATGCCATAACAATACTGAATTCACGTATTTCACAGAAGACTAATGATGTACAAAAGCGTTTCAAAGCGTTCCGCGACGTGACATTGTCCTGTAAATTTTCTTAAAAATTAAAAAAAAAAAAGTACGTGAATTCTGAATGCATAATTTGAACTGAAATGGACGTTCTCTCATTTGGGGGGTCGGCCATCAAATTGAATTTCAAAAAAGTTCCGCGACAAAAAAAGTGTGGAAAACACTGATGTATAGGACACAGGGCAATAAGAATATTTGGGCGATATATGACGGAAATCAGAATTTGCGAAACATTTCTTCTCACTTGGCGTCATATTTATCAATTTGGCGATATTTTTGTCACTTTGACAACATTTTAAAGAGTTAATCTTATTCGCCATGGCTGTTATACTTTCTATTCAGGACAGCTAATTTAGTTTTGTGCTTTATCAATGTTTTTACGCATGCAGTTGTTTATTCATATTGTTTAATTAGCATATTATAAGAAAGTTTATTTGCCAGGTGCGATGAAGATTACAACAGATTTTGAAGGATACACAAAGAATTGGAATAGGTGAGGTGGGGAGGCATGTATATGCTACCCCGGAAGGTATGTCTTACTCTTTCTCGTTCTATTTGGTTGCATAATTTCTACATCCTATACCTTTACATATCCTCAGATACGTATATCTAATTCATACATGCCTAATATAAAGCCAGGATTATATCGGTAAAATAAACGGGATAGTAACAGGGCAAGTAGCCAAAAATCGTGTAATTATACAAATGTAAACGAACGGGAATGTATTTGCTGGAATTCCAGTACTATCATCTTTGATATGATAGTATGATAGCAGTTGGAGTAATAGCACTAGTAACTGGAATATGAGAGTAGAAAAGTGGTTACTGGAGTACCAGAACATGTAGCTAGAATATGAGAGTGGGTAAGTGTTTACTGGAAGGTGCCAGCAATTGTATCTGGGATATCAGCGTAGGAACGTAATTTTTGAAGTACCAGCAAATTCTAGCTGGAATATGAGAGTGGGAAAGTAGTTGCTGAAATTGTAGAAATTGCAGTTAGTATATGAGAGTGGAATAGCAGTGCTGGAAAATAACTGTTCCACTCTCTTTTCTTGCTACTGAATATTTCACTTTTGAACGGTCTATAAAAGAACTAATTTAGTAGAGTAGATCAATCGTACGAACTGGGATGTGACAAATACATGAACTTAAAGTGGCAATTATTTTTTGCGAAATGTGGAACACTTAAGATATTTACTACAAAATGCATCCGGTATTGCCCCGGATTTAAAGCAGGAATTAGTTAAGTTTTTCAAAAGGCATAGTCACTCACAGAGTGAGCAGACTCCAGGTCCTCCACCCCACCCGCTAAGCAAACGCAATATACCCTAAATAAACATCTAAACATGCCTTCAATGTCTAAAATATACCTAAAAACGCCTTTCTTTCATTGAAAGTCATTTTTATTTCATTATTTTCATTTTCTAGTACATTAAATAAGTTTCAATTACATTACATTAAATAGGCTGAATAACAAATAAGTTTAAGGACGTAAGCGGCAAGTGTCAATAAGGCTAATAAGGCTTAACTGATAAGTTTACATAAAATTTTCGATGATAGTATGAATGCTTCTTTTTTACATTAATTAGCTGAAATTGATAAAATTGGCAACATGCATTGCGTTTTATTATTACAACTAACTATGTACAATAACAACGTAAAGATTCAAAAAAATTAATACAACATTAAGTAAAAATACAAACATTACAGTTGAAAATATTTTAGCTTCGCTTAAATCAAAAAAGTTTATATTTATGTCTATCGTAAATTAGTAATCAGAAGTTATGACTGACTTTTAACACAATTTAAAAAATCTGATGTGGGCAACACATGACTTTCCTTATATAATGCAATGAGTTTACTACTTTTACAGTAAAAAAAAATAAGTTTTTCTTATAGTTGATACTTATTTTCTTTCCAAGATATTGAATTTTTGACAATTAGTCGTCATTTTCATTGATTTAGCGTCATTTTAATCCATTTGGCGAGATTTTCGTTAATTTGACAATATTTCAAAAAGCCACCAAGCTGGCAACATTCCGCCAAATCCGTCGCCAAAATTTCGCCAAACTTTACTGACGGAGAAATAAGTTATTCTTATAGCAGATAAATGACTATTGGCGTTCAAATACAAAAGTATTACTCGAAGTATATTTTTTCATGAGTGGAACGAGCTAGATCCACGAGAATGATGTCACCCAATTTATCGCATGGTATTACATATGAAAAGTGAACATGTTTCTCAATTCGAAATATTTTTATTTTTTATTTTATATGACTTTTTGATGATTTTTTTAAAAGTGTGCAATATCTCGAGAACGGTTCATGTTAGCGTTCTAAAATTTATGTTAATCGTTTTCTAATGGAAAATTACATAAGAAATGTCTATTTCCGTAACTTTATTAGCGGTTTTGATTTTTTAACGATTTTTTTCAAAATTTCACTAGAAAATTTAGGGAGGTTCTGAGTATTCGATTACGTTTAAAAACAATAGGCTTTCAGTGTTTACATATTGTGATGATTTTTGTACCAAATTTCGTTCGAATCGGTCTATTCGTTCGTTAGTTATCGTCTCCACAGACTCACTGATACACACACACACATATATACTTTCACACACACACATATATACTTTCACACACACACACACACAGACATCACTTCAAAACTGTTTGATTCGTGATCAGGGATGCTTGAAACGTGCTCTCCCGTCGAAAATTCGAATTCGAATTTTCGACCCCGTCACAATACTTTCCTTATACATTATGTATATAAGGAAAGTAACAAAAGTAATAGTATACACCATCAAAATTGAGAAATTTAACACAGTACTTAACGTAAAAATATCCCACACTTGTAACTTAAATTTTTCTTAAACAGTACATTAAAATTCTTATATTTGACAGGATGGTTAAAAACTAGACACTCGAACATAATTATACGAAATTTTAAAAGCTTTAAAATGTGATCAAGACATAGAAAATGTGCAGGTTTTTCCTACTTTCGATGTGTAACTCTATTACAAGGTTGTGCATCAACCGAACACGTGTTGTCAGTGTTTACACTGGTCCCCCCTTTTTCTATAGCCTTGTACCCAAAATATCCATTGTTTCTCATTGCATATATGTTCTATGATTTTTGTAAAAAAATAGAAAGAATAAAAACATCGAACTGCATGTAATTTAGAAAGTACATACGTGGTCTGTGTCGTTTATTGAGGGTTCTATGATGCTGTACCTCAGCGGTTCTTAACCTATGGGTCGCGAAGCATATTTCTTGGGTCGCGCTGTGTCGAACCAAAAAAGTTAGTAATACACCAAATAATAAGTAATACCAACACCTCCTAGAAGAGTTATTCCCTAATACAAGTTATTCCCTAATACAATGTTTCGGTTTTACCGCTCTTCGCGAATGGCCTTCCGGAAGTGACGTTTAATTCCTGTCCTGAGGCTTTCTCTTCTAGGAGGTGTTGGTAATACGCACGCCATTGCTTTGCGTGCGCGCAGACTCAGTAAGCTCTCTGTCAAAAACTCGTTCCTGCGTATTGTGTTGTGACTAACAGTGAAACGTGAAACGTGTAATAACAGTGAAACGTGAATACAAGCATTTTAGAAACAAATTTTGTCTAATTATTAATAGTGGAGTGATCAAGCTGCAGTGCGTATTGTAAAATTGTAATCACCCTAATAATGGCAAAACGTGAATACAAGGAAGCATTTTTAGAATTAGGTTTTACTTGCATTTATGATCGAGGAGTGAACAAGCCGCAATGCGTGTTGTGCAGTGAAATATTAAGTAATGAATCGATGAAACCGAACAAACTTAAAAGACATTTTGATGCAAAACATAAAAATTTTTCCTTTGATCGTACTTTTTTCGAAAGAAAAGAAGCCCATTTAAAAAGACATCGTTTAGATGCACCAAGTAGTAGTGGTTTTATAAATTCTGCCAAACAAGCTACACTTGCTTCTTTTCATGTGGCTTGGCATATTGCAAGACAAAAGAAACCCCATAATATTGCTGAAAAACTTATAAAACCTGCTGCCATTGACATGGCACGTATCATGTGCGGAGATGAAAGTTCAAAGAAATTACAAAAGATACCATTATCAAATGATACAATTCGTTTACGAATTAATGATATGCCATTTGATATTAAGAATCAACTTATTTCTGCTATAAAAATTGCTGGTTTATTTAGTATTCAACTGGATGAAACGACAGATGTAAGTAAAGATGCTCAACTCATGGTTTACGTGCGGTATCCAGGTTTAACAGATATACAGGAGGACATTTTATTTTGCAAACCAATGTCAACAACAACTGAGGTGAAGATATTTTTCTTATGGTCGATTCGTTTTTTAAAGAAGAAGGATTAAATTGGAATCAGTGTTTCAGTATTTGCGCCGACGGTGCAGCTGCCATGACAGCATCTCAAAAGGGATTTTCGACAAGAGCAAAACAAATGAATCCACAAATTATATCGATTCATTGTTTGTTACATAGACAAAATCTTGCTTCAAAAAAATTATCACCCGAATTATGTATCGTTTTGGATGAAATTGTTGCGGTAGTCAATTTTATCAAATCAAGAGCTCTTAACTGTAGAATTTTCCGTGAACTGTGTTTCGAATTTGGTGCAGAATACGAACATTTATTATATTATTCTGAAGTTAGATGGCTGTCCCGGGGCAAAGTTGTTCAAAGAGTATTATCATTACGGACAGAAGTCGAATTATTTTTGAGAGAAAAGAAACACCCATTAGCATCTAAATTCTCCGAGTTGAAGTGGATTACTCAAGTTGCTTATTTGTCAGATATTTTATTTGAAATAAATAATCTAAATACGTCTATGCAAGGACGTAATCATACTATTATTGAATTAACTGAAAAAATTACATGTTTTAAAAATAAACTCAAATTATGGAGAAATAAGGTTGAAGTAAAGAAACTTGCTTCATTCCCGACTCTTAATTTACTTGTTGAAGACAATAATATTGATATCACAGATTTTGAAATACAGAAAATTATTATTAATCATTTAGAAAAACTAATAGCAGACTTTGATCGATATTTCCCTGCAGACGATGTTTTCAAATATAATTGGGTTCGAATGCCATTTAATTTTGATGTAAGTGATTTGCATGAGGAATTTGTTAATATTAATCAATTTCAAGAACAATTAATAGAAATACAAAGTGACCAAGCACTTCGATACAATTTCTACAAAAACACTGAATCTTTATGTGCTTTCTGGTTAAAATTAAAAACCGAAAAGCCAATAATTGTTAAAGAAGCCCTAAAAGTATTATTGCCCTTTTCAACAACATATATGTGTGAGGCTGGTTTTTCGGCTCTGTGTGTAATCAAAACCAATTACCGGAACAAGTTAAATCCTGAAATAGATATAAGGTGCTCCTTGACAAGCATTCAACCGAGGTTTGAAGATCTTTCAAAATGTATTCAAGCACAAGGTTCTCATTAAAACTGTATGACTTGCATTTAAAATTTAAAAGACTTAACATATGTATTGATATTTCTTTTTTTTTTAGGAATAAGTTAAAATGTCAATTATTTTCAAAAAGTTATAAATATATTTTAATTTGGTCAATAAAAATTATTAAAAACACTTGATTATTAATTAAATTTTCCTTGGATCGAAAAGTACTTTTGTTTATCTTTATTATTAAAAAAAATAAATAAAAAATTTGTAAGTTAAAAAAAATCATCATCGTAGGATTGAAGATTTTTTAAAAATACGATCTAAAATAAAGCAATGAAAAAATTTTGACTTTTTTTTTGGGTCGCGACATGAACATATGTCTCAAATTTGGGTCGCGGCTTAAAAAGGTTAAGAACCACTGCACCTAATCGCCATTTAGTGAAACATTATAGTATTTGTACTTATCTCAGTACTGCCGGTGTCCATACATTGGACACCTCAGAATTGCATATCTCTTGGAAAGTATTCCTTTCTGGATAACTTTTTCTGTATATAGAATTAATTATTTTCGGAAAATTGATATCTTTGTCCTTTGGGCAATCTTCAAATGCATGTTTTACATTTTTGGGCACGAATCAAAATTTGAAAAAAAAAGATATCGGGAAACATTGCCGCACACGTCTGATTTCCTCTATAAATTTGCTTTAATTAATTTATAACTGGACTAAACGTTAGTTCTTGCTGTGCATTTTTGTTTTGACTATGTATGAGTATGGATGCCCCTAAAGTGTAGTTTTTATAGCTTAAGCCACTACTGTGTGTGCCGGACACCAATCTGGTTTGCAGAACTGCGAATCAGAATGGTGACCGGCATACAGAATGGCGACCGATATACAGAATGGTGACCGATATGCAGAATGGTGACCGATATACAGAATGGTGACCGATATGCAGAATGGTGACCGATATGCAGAATGGTGACCGATATGCAGAATGGTGACCTACATACAGAATGGTGACCGATATGCAGAATGGTGACCGATATGCAGAATGGTGACCGATGTGCAGAATGGTAACCATTTGAATATTCACAATTGTCAACCATTCCGTTCAATAAATAAGCGGTTCACAACGGCGCTATATGGCGCTCCCAGAGAGCCATAAATGAAAAGAAATATGCAGGTAGACCACGTGCATTTCTGATTGGGCCGTGAAAATTCACTTCTGCAACATCTTACTGTAATATTAAGAAGAACGTTGTGTTAAAATAATTTCGTTCCTTGTTGAAATTATATAACGCAACACCGTTCTCACATTTGACAAGTTGCAGCTGAAATCTTCACATCTGTGTGTGATTGACGTAATCGGCAGAGTAGAAAATTATGTATCTATTAGGAAGTTCTGTAATGATTCTGTCCAGTAGGTTTGAAAAGTTGAGGCTGCTTCGCACTATCGTACTTGCAAAGTTAGCAACATTAAACAAGGCTGTTACTCAGCGTCTCAGTCAGTTATTCCTAAATAAGCACCTCTCACGCAGGAGGGCAATATTTCCACCTGTTACGAGATAGGCCGTTACGTGGCTTCGGCCGTTTCCCAAACTTAGCGCCAGCTACGTGGACGATAAATGCACCAGTTACGTTCCCCGATAACAATCCTAAATAAGCGCCCACTTGGCCAATGCATAACCCTCTAAGCGGCTACGCTCTAAATACTTTTAAATAAATTAGTTTAGAAATGACCCCCCCCCCCCCCAATGAGCACAATTTAACACTAGAACGATGGAAGCGGTCCTTTTGACCGCATAACTACTTCGAGAAACAATTCCTCCAAAACTGCTAATCCCAGCCCATTGAAATTGTATGACCTTTCTTATTTTCTTAAAGTTATTGAGAACACGGAAGAAAATTATTCTAGGTTTTATAATAAGAGAACAAATCAACGATCTTCCTAGAACGACGATAGTGGTCAAAGTAGTTATGCAATATGATGCCGAGCAATCAGGGCATCATTATTACGGTACCGGCGGTTACGCTCCGGACGGATGATCGCTGGGTGATGCTGACGAGTGACGATCGAGGAGTGAAAATCCCGCTGGTTGGATTCCTCGGTAGGATCGGATCAGACACAAGTCGACTGTTGGAGATTCTAAAAGGGATCGTAACACGCTGGTACGACACTTGGGTAAGATCGTATATTGAGAAATCAAGTGGCTTTACGTTGTGTAAGAATCGTAAGTTGGAAGCTGCAGGAAACCGGATACATCGGCGTGGAATGATTGCTTAGAGCTGAAGGTAGACGATGTGGAACACATTTGTCGAAGACATCTCACATACAGGTACCGAAACTTACCAATGGTTTATTTGGTAAACGAAACAGATTCTTGACGGCGAATGTGGCGTTCCGATATTACAAAAGAACTTACGGAAACAATCCTGAATTCTAAAAGAACTTGGTTTATTAATTGGTCTTCACATATTGTTCCAGGAACACAATACATCCGATGGATAGACGGAACTTGACTCGTGAACATAAATCGAACATTTTGTCACAAGTTCTCAATAGGACACCGGATGATCGTAATACATTAAATTTTTCTTCTAATCATCTCACCTTCGATAACGCGTCACTTTAATAAAGCATTTTAATGATATTTAATTCAATTTAAAACGTTTTCGACATTTTACAAATAGAATTTTTGATTCAGTTGCCCCCGTGGGCAAAACGCGACCGAATGCTTTAAGATTACATCGCCAACTGAAACTAATCACAATTTCCACGCCGAAACGTCTTTAGTATACCTGCGCAAGTTCATGAAGACAGAAGAAGAATTTCCCATACGATTCTATATGAAATGCAAATCCGCGGTACATGTACAAACACGCGGGAACGAAACACATTTCCCATACGATTCTATATGAAATGCAAATCCGCGGTACATGTACAAACACGCGGGAACGAAACACTACGCCAATGTTTACCGAAACTGGTGGGAAAGTTCCAAAAGACCAAATTACAGAATTGGTGCGTTATCATTTTGGAATAAATATTTAAGAACAAGTTTTAGAATCGAAAGTAAATTAGAATTCGCCGAAAGTTAAATTTAGACGGAAATGATTAATAAACAAGGCATAACAGTTATGCGGTCAATAAATACTTTGACCGGCCATGACCGGTTCCATCGTTCTAGTGTTAAATTGAACCTAATCACCTTTACTGCGGAAACTTGACTTTTTAAATCACAAAATGTACAAAATATTTTTTGTATTTTAGTTTAAAGGGAAAGTTTAATAGAAGGAAAGGGGGCACAGAAGTAAGACATAACTTACCTGCACCCGTCCGAAGATATTGCTAGGGAGGGGCACAGAAGTAAATAAAACTTAGAAGGAGACGTTGATAAGAAAATATTGAGAAACATTGCTATAAAGCATAATTATGTGCAAAAAAACAATCCCATTGAAATTGGTCGCTTTTCAGGGATCATGTTACCAATCTTTTGGAGGGTCCCTTCTCTGTGACAAAATACTCTACAAAGACTTTAAACAAAACTACTGCAAATCGAATTATGTTTTGTCACAATGCAATGCGCTATTAACTTGTATTTTCAGATGGAAATTCTCATTATTGCAATCTCAATCATGGTTGTCAGTCTCTCATCAGCGCATGAAAATGACATCTGCACATTTAATCGCCTCTGTACGTGCCGCAAGTCCCACCATGAAGTCATCTGCCGAGGCGTGCCTTTCCTAGAATTCCCGTCTTCTTTGCCAGAAGGAGTGTATCAGGTTAGAAACACTTTCAAATCTTACGTAGGGATTTGCTTCTGTCAGTTCATACAGAGAACTTTTTTGAACTGAAATATTGAACAAACATCTTCTAATTGTATTTCTTTAGCTATAAAGAATGAAACATTTGTTCTGATTGCTATTTATGATATACTAACACCTTCGGAGGGAGATTTTAAAATCATTTGAAGTTCGTCGCTATTTCTCTTAAAAATGGCCAGGCACTTGATACATCATCATTCGGCTATACATCAGCAAGCATCGTGAGCCATTTAGCCGTCACATGACCTTGTTCTGGATCACCAGTGGGGGCAGAACACACTACATCCAACGACATAACAACCATACCCACAGGTGGGGCTTGAACCCACAGCCAGGCAGGCAAGTGAGTACAAGGAAGCGCTTGCCTTTGACAGTTCAGCCACTGCGTCTGATGTTTGTCGGTATACGTATCTGTATTTTATAATGAAATATAACTTAAAACATATAAAAATTAATTTCATAGTTCTTAGGATTTAAGGTTGTATTTTTTAAGAGAGGAAAATTACTAAGAAATTAACACATACATGAATCATGATAATAAAAAAAATAATCTGATGTAGGCAGCACATGATTTTCCTTATATAATGCAATAAATTTACTACGTTTACAGTAAAAAAAATAGGTTATTCATGTAGTAGATACTTATATTTGTATCAAGATATTGAATTTTCGACAATTAGTCGTAATTTTCATTGATTTAACGTCATTTTTATCAATATGACGAGATTTTCGTTAATTTGGAAACATTAAAACAAGTCGCCGAGTTGGCGACATTCCGCCAACTTCGTCGCCAAAATCTCGCCAAGCGTTATGGACGGAGAAATGAGTTATGCGTATAGCAGATAAATGACTAATGACGTTCAAATACGAAAGTATTACTCAAAATATATTTTCTCATTAATGGAACGAGCTAGATCCACGAGAATGATTTCACCAAATATATCCCATGATATTACATATATATTTCTCAACAGTTAATATATTTTTTAAGTTATTAAACTTTTTGTTAAATTTATTTGAAAAATGTGTCTCGAAAACGATTCATTCTAGCGTTCTAAAATTTATGTCAATCATTTTCTAAGGAAAAAATACATAAGAAATGTCTATATGCGTAACTTTGTTAAAGGTTTTGACTTTTTGATAATTTTTTAAAAATTTCACTCGAAAATTTAGAGGGTTTTGAACATTTAATTGTGTTTAAAAACAATAGGCTTCCAGTATTCACGGATTGCAGTTTTTGTACCAAATTTCATTCAAATCGCTGAAGTCGTTCGTGAGATATCGTTTCCAGAGGCTTACCGACACACACACACTGGACGCACACTGCACGCATACACATACTTTCTCACACACACACACACAGACATCACCTCAAATATGTTCGATTCGAGATCAGGGATGCTTGAAACGTGCTCTCCCGTCGAAAACTCGAATTCGAATTTTCCACCCCGTCACAATACATTCCTTATACATTACACTATGTATATAAGGAAAGTAAAAATGAGTCACCACAACACACTTTTTCAAAAGGTATTTTATCCTAACAGCGGTTTTAAATATTTTATGACCCGAGGGGGAGGGGAGGTTGAACATTGGACAGATAGAAAACAGTGCCACGTGTACATGCAAAAAGATGCCATTTCCTCCCACACGAAAACCCGCGCATACACCCACACTACCACTAAAACCCCCACATTTCATTGAATTGAAACTTAAACCTTACTTAAAGCGTATTTTTGGTGAAACAATATTTCCGATGAATGTAAATTATTCTGTTTAAATGTTTCCCCATAGCGGAAAGAACTGCAACGACAGCAATTACATCCATACCTTTGACATATTTCATTGCATGGATTGGTAAATATTTTGTACAATTTTTCCCGAAATTATCCCAATGTAGCAATATTTTGAATTTTCTGTGTTGACACATGTATTTGGTTATATATTGTTACCTAAATAAAATATTTCAGAAAATAAAATAGCGGAAGAGTATTTCTGGACAAAAGTGAATACTTCAAAATGCAGAAAACAAGCTTCAAGATGCATGGTTTTGATGTTCTCTGGTCAAAGTTGCGGTTGATAGGATGATATCTGCCATTTCAATTTACGCTTCAAATAGCTAGTTTACGTATGGCCAATTTGCGTATTTGAATGGCTAGAGCTCACTAAATGTAACACCTGCACACTAAATGAAAGTTCTAAATATCAAAAACCGGTTCAAATTTGAACATAAAAATTGCGCATGCTTTATGCTTCTGTTAACAATTAAATTGTGGTATGTGAAAAAATATTTCATCTCCGACCTCTATATGGTGCCATGTTGCCATTTTCAACGTTTTCCGACAAATCCCTTAATCGCATGATTTTTCAATTCTCTCATTTAAAGAATAGCCAACGAGCGAATTCAGAATTTAAAAAGTCACTCAGTTACCACAGTAGCCATATTTGAATCAACAATACTAAATTCTTTGATGAAATATGAAAAAAAAAATGTCTGATGTAAATATGAATTAAAACATCTCAACGGTTGATTATACACCAAGCGAGTTAAGTAATAATATTTAGGATATTTTTATATATGTATATGAGTATTATAATCAAGTATATCATTAACGCGATATATAAGAAACTTTTGTGAACATCAGCCATGTGTAGAGATTTTATTAATTGAAAACTTTTACATATAATTCTTCTTCGACTCAGACCGTACGATCTACCCAAAGGTGTAAGGCTTCGACGACTGGGAAGTACAACTTAATTTAAACCGGAATCCAGTGAGGGGGGACATCCACAGAGGTCGTACCCTCCTTCCCCTACTATCAACCTTTCAGAAGGACTTGCGGACCAACTTATTTAATGTGCCCGTACTCCGTGTGACACGGGGACAGTTTGGGCAAAACTGGGAATCGAAGAATAAATACACACACATACACACACACATACACACACACACATACACACACACATACATATACATATATATATATAATAGACACATAGAACAACAATTGAACCTAACCTGAGGAGATACTGTAATGCACATAAGACTAAATATTTAAAATCATTAAAACACTATGAAAAAATTGGATAGTATGACTTATAGGACAGACATAATGAGGGAAATATACAGACCATTAAACATGAAAAATAAAAAACTAATTATGAGAACTATGAAATGAATTGTAATGGACAGTAATGGTTAGAAGGCAAAAAAAAGGAATTATAAAATCAGCAGGGGATGCATACAATTTAAATTTGCTTTCCTAAAAGTTAGTTATTTTCATTAAATAACCTTGTTACTTTAAACAACAAAGCTATTTTGCAGTCCAAGGAACTAGAAAAAACAATTACCTAGAAAATAAAAAAATGAAAGAACAGAAATTAAAACTAATTTGAGAAATAATTGACTTACACATGTTGAAGTTTATAGGCCGAAGCCAGCACTACATGTGATGTAAAGATGTTGCTGACAGTCCATGAGTATGATATATATATATATGTATATATATATATATATATATATATATATATATATATATATATATATATATATATATATATATATATATATATATATATATATATATATATATATATATATATATATATATATATATATATATATATATATAATCATAGAAGAGTTGTTGTACAAAGACAATGAAACACAAATATACTTGTATAATATTTTATTTATTATTTTTAATATAATTCTTAATGTTTTGAAATATATTTCCAGGTTACAATTATTCGTTCTGGGCTTGAATCTCTGGACAACAACATATTTCAAGGATCCAGTGTGGCATCATTGCATCTTATACAAAATAATATCATTCACATATCTTCAAATGCATTTAGTGGTTTAGAAAACATACTTACAACGTTGGACTTAAGCCACAATAGAATAAACGAATTTCCCTTTCCAGCGCTACACAATTTGAACAATCTTCAGTGGCTGAACTTATATGGAAATAAAATAGACAACGTCCACAGTTTCAAGTGGTCACACATGAACAGTAAATCTGTAATGCACAGTTTATTCCTTGGTTCCAACCACCTCACAAATATTGCAGAAGGTGCCTTTGTAAAACTATCTAATCTTAATTTATTGGACGTGGAAGGTAATCTGATTAACGATGTGGGAATTAATCCCTTCCCCAGTACTTTGACGTCGCTCTCTTTATCAAATAACATTCTGAGGAAAGTGCCTTTACATGCTATATATTCTTTAAAAAATCTGAGGTACTTATATTTATCTGGTAATTTAATCCAAAAACTGCCAAATTTTCATCTTCGAGTGAAGCGATTGGAAAAGTTGGAAATCAGCAACAACCTCCTAACAGAACTACCAGAGGACGTATTTAACCGCACATTTACAATTAAAGAACTCCATCTTGAATTCAATTTTTTGAGGAAGCTCTCAGCAAGAAGTTTGAAATTCACGAAAGTAGAAAGATTATTTGCAGCAAATAACCGAATAAACGAAATACATTCTGATGCATTTGTGGGGGTTGAACAGACTTTGCTAACACTCGACTTGAGTTTTAATCTTCTCGAAATATTCCCAACAGCCATAAATGATTTAAATTCATTAATATTTTTATCTCTTAAGTCTAATCTTTTGAAATTTCTAGACCAAAGTGACCTACATGGTTCTAGAGGAACATTGGAGGTGCTAGATTTATCCAGTAATTTACTTTCCAATGTGCCAAAGTTGACCTTGAAAAACTTCTCGAAGCTTATTCGCCTCAGCCTCCAAGACAACAAAATACACAAAATATACAGAGATGACTTCCAAGGATGGGGAAAGTCGCTCACAACTTTAAGCCTGGCAAATAATAAGATGACATACCTATCTGTAGACTCATTCATACATCTAACAAGGCTAAAAGAACTTAAACTTTCATTCAATAATCTGATGTTATTAGATCAAAATGTCTTTCTTTCTTTGAAAAAAAACTTAGAATTTCTTGATTTAAGTTCAGCATTTTCAGATTTAAACCACCCACTTGATGTGTTCTTACGAGATTTAGAAAGATTAGAATGGCTGCAGTTAGATCACAATAATATATCTAAGTTGTCAATTCTAAACACTAAGTCGCTTTCAAAGCTACGCCACGTAGATTTAAGTAACAATAAAATGAAAGAAATACCAGTTGCTCTATTTAGTTCATTAATGCATACTTTTCTTAGCACCATCCATATAAGTAGCAATGATTTGAAAATAATTAAATCTGAAACATTTAGTGACCTACCACATTTGACATCAATAGTTTTGTTTGGAAATACAATTTCCACAATAGAGAGCAACGCATTTCAAAATTGCCAGTTTCTTCATACTATAGTGCTATCAAAAAACCATATAACTCTCATTTCCCTGTCAGCATTTTATAATTTGTCAAGACTGTCAAACGTTTTTCTTCAAGACAACCAACTTGACACATTTTCCCTGGATGTGTTTGAAGGAGAAACTGCACAACTGTATATTAACATATCTAATAATGCCATACGCCATCTGGAAATCAGCAACAGCAGTTTTAATAATTCAATAAAACTGAGAACGCTGGACCTGACGAATAATAAGATATCTGTGATAAACGATGCCTTTTTTGCGGCGGCGTCAAATTACTTACTGCATTTATTTTTATCTAAAAATCAAATACTAGATGTAATATTTCCTGCGTTACCAATTCTACAAGTGTTAGATATGTCATACAATAATTTGACCTCAATGGACGATAACTGCTTCTTATTCTGCCCAAATATACAAATATTAAAAGTTGATCATAACTTCATTCATAATATCAGTGAAAATGCATTCATAGGTTTAAACAATCTGCGAATATTAGATCTTAGCCACAATAAACTGCATTACCTCAGTGAAACTACATTCTCAGACACCAAACTTGAACAATTAAACATATCTGGAAATAATTTCTTTACACCACCTACAAAGGCACTATCACCAGTGCGGGATAGCATTAGGCTTCTAGATATATCATTCAACAGCATTGAAAATATATCAGAAAGTATGTTTTCAAGTTTTTATAAGCTTAAAGCCTTAAATTTGTCTTCCAACCAAATATCCTTCCTTCATGAAATGAGCTTCTACGGTTTGAGCCATTTATTGGAACTCGATATATCCCACAATCCATTGCGATACATTGCGGATGAAAATACCTTCACTCATTTATCTTCATTACGTTCCCTGTATATGCGCAATTCCAGCCTAATATCCGTCTGCAATTTGACAACTCCTCTCCTCAACGTCCTTGTGCTGAAGGATAACTTTCTGTTTAACATATCTGAGAAGGTGTTCAAGATGTCCCAGCAAGTGCGCAACTTAGATATATCGGGTAATCTACTCCAAGATGTTCCACATCATGCATGGCATAGTACGAGACAGTTAGTTTCCTTGGATATATCCAGAAATCCAATTGATGTTTTAGGAATTAACAGCTTCAGTGGTCTGGAAAACCTGCAGAATCTTGATATCAGAGGACTTTTACTCAAGAGGTTAGATCCAAGATCTCTTCATGGATTAAGGTACGGTAAGAGAAAATTTTAAATAAATCAGATAAATTAGTTTATATAAGCATAGTATCAGACGTTTATTACTTCAACACATATAATAAATTTCAAAAAATAAATCAAGTGTTAATGCCTCTGTACATAATACAAGAAGTTGAATCAATAAATTAACCGTGCCCGTTCAACTTTCAATTTACACGAGGCAAACGAACTGTTATCTGCGTCCCCCGAACACTTTATCCAATTATACGGTCCAACTTTTTGAACATGCAATTTCCTTGCTATTTGTCTGTACTTGTCATGCGCTCAGACGATCTTGCTGTTGTTTACAGTATTTTATTTAATTCATTATTATTTGTAAATACATTTTTTCTTTCTTTTAAGTAAACACGTTGATTTTTTTCCTCTATGCTTAAGTCTGCATTTTTAATGAATGAATACGTTTTTGTTTTCGAAAGTTTACGACGTCGGATCAGGCGATAATAAGGCTTTGGCAATTGCTTTGAAAATGAAATGGAAAATTATATCATAAAAATAATTGTATGTTAAATAAAATTTAATTAATTTAGCATAAATTTCATTAAATGTGAAATTGTATAAAATATAATTATGAGCGTAGAATTTTAAATCAGTAATTCAATACAAGTGGTGCTGGCGTCATCTATGAATGAGTAATGTAAACAAACTCTTCAAATATTTACGTTTAATCTATTCTGACAGCTTATAATAATAAGTAACCTAATTATCTTACGACAATAATTGCGAATAAGTTAAATTTCCATAAAAAAATTTTAATTTAACTTTGAGATATTTCCTTAAGATTAGAGGTGTAGGCATTAGAGAATAGAATTGATGTTCTATATGTAGAGTATCAGAGAGAAAGAAAGTAAAAGCAATTTTTTGAAAATAAAGTTAAATACACTAAATTCACATTAATTAAATTTCATATACGTAAGTAAAATAATCAATTAAAAATGCATAAATAAAATAGCCAAAGATGAAATTCATGCAAGAGTAGCATAAGGTCAGTGAAAATATACAAAATGGAATAGTGGCATCATAGGCAGTAAGCATTCTGATTGGTCAGTTATAGTCAAATAATTATAGGATCTTTGCGGTTGCTAAAGTTCGTTGAAGAAGTTGTAAGTAATAAATTGGCCGATCAACATTCATTTTACTCGATGCATGTTCGCAGAATAAGTTGACGGTTCAATTTATTTATTCCACTTCTTGCATCGTATACAGGGACCTTAAGTTTTTGTCGTGGTATTGAATATTCCGTAGGGTAAGTAAGGTGGGGGTTATTAGACGAAAAATTTTAAATTTTATGCTGTCTCTTCAACAATGAATTCCAATTTATAAAGTAGCGCTTTCAGCCAATTAATTGAGTGAAAAAAATCTCTTTCTCTCAAACTACATAATTCATTGAAAAACTGATGTAATTAATTTCAATAAATATGTAGTCGTGATCCCTCTCTACATTGACGGTTGTTTCTCCAATCAAGTTCAATTTTCGATTTAATGTAGCAAGTTTTTGAGATATATCCAGATAGTCCATTTGATAAAACTAATGGATGTATAAACATAATAAATGAAAAAAAAATAAGTCATACAACACAATCTAATAATCTCATGACATTCAATAACCTCAGGCTATAATACCTTTTACATACATTTATGTGGTTACTTTTCAATTATGAAAACTGCACACTGCTTGAAAATATCATTTTAACCATTGTTAGCTGTACAATATGAAATATAAAGTCGATTAGAAAGTCGATTAGTGGAGCCGATTTCTATAGATATCTTGCTAATGTAATTGCTACTCGAATAACCGAATAATGGAGTTGAATGTTAAATTGCATCGTGCATCTAAACTAATGATTTTAGGGGCAAATTTAATAGGAGATTAGGAATGAAATGAGCCTCTATCAACCGAATGGAATATTTTAATATAAAAGTCTATTATATTGTATCATAAATCTGTTTGAATTTTAACCATTATATATTTCTTAATAGGGAGTATTTCTTAATATAGGGCTCTTTGAACACATATGGACAGACTGTGTCTTGTGGCAAAATTTTTGTTGCTTAAATACTTCATAATTTATGAGTTTTTCCTTATATTTGTTATATTAGCAGTATATATGTTCATCATATGAAATATGTAATATAAAGATAAATTCAAAATTCTTAAAATTCACAATATTTAATATTTGGATGTTATTAGTTTTGAAATTTCATAATAAATCTAACAAAAGGATAAGAGATGCATTCGTCCTCCGATGCTAAGATAACAAACTACACAAATTACAATTTTATTTATATAGATAATAGCAGAATTACCCCACGTTGCTCGTGATTTTAAATATGCGGTAATTCTTGTAGTATTCTAAATGACATTGTTTCTCAAAAGATTCTATTAAAATATTTAATTTTGCTTCTGAAAAGAAGTATAAAAATCAGTATTTTCTCTATACGAAATTGAATTTGAATAAAAATTCAATATACTCCTAAGGCTGTAGCTTGTTTAGCTATCAGGATTTATCTCGCTTTATTTTGCCAAACATAGATGCTGAAACAAGGAAAGCTCACTGTTTTTTATAGATAAAATAATTAGAAGTATTTCCATTATTTTGTCAAATAAATGTCGAATACTTTTATCGAATAAAAAGCACAAATTTTCACATTCTCAGTATCTATTCCGGACAAATAAAAGCAGGAAAACTCCCCTCAAAACAGACAGAGCCAGATGTTTAGCCCTTTTTACTTTCCTTATATACATAATGTATAAGGAAAGTATTGTGACGGGGTCGAAAATTCGAATTCGAGTTTTCGACGGGAGAGCACGTTTCAAGCATCCCTGATCACGAATAAAACATTTTTGAAGCGATGTCTGTGTGTGTGTGTGTGTGTGTGTGTGTGTGTGTGTGTCAGTGAGACTGTGGAGACGATAACTGACGAACGAATGGACCGATTCGAACCAAATTCGGTACAAAAATCACAATCCGTAAACACTGGAAGCCTATTGTTTTTATACGCAATCGAATGTTCAGAACCCCCCTAAATTTTCGAATGAAATTTTGAAAAAATCGTTAAAAAATCAAAACCGCTAATAAAATTACGCAAATAGACATTTCTTATGTAATTTTTCATTAAAAAACGATTGATATAAATTTTAGAACGCTAACGTGAACCGTTCTCGAGATATTGTACATTTTTTAAAAAAATTATTAAAAAGTCATATAAAATAAAAGGAAAAATATTTCCTATTGAGAAACATGTTTACTTTTCATATGTAATACCATGCGATAAATTGAGTGACATCCTTCTCGTGGATTTAGCTCGTTCCATTCATGAAAAAAGATACTTTTAATAATACTTTTGTATTTGAACGCCAATAGTCATTTATCTGCTTTAAGAAAAACTTATTTCTTAGTGCATAACGCTTGGCGAGCTTTTGGCGACGAATTTGGCGGAATGTCGCTAACTTGGCGACTTTTTTGAAATGTTGTCAAATTAACGAAAATCTCGCCAAATGGATAAAAATGACGCTAAATCAATGAAAATGACGACTTATTGTCGAAAATTCAATATCTTGGAAAGAATATTAGTATCTACTATAAGATAATCCTATTTTTTTACTGTAAAAGTAGTAAATTCATTACATTATATAAGGAAAGTCATGTGTTGCCCACATCAGATTTTTTTCATAGGTTAACTTGGGAAAACTCCATCTCTTGAATGTCTAATTATTTTATTGAATGAAAAGCACAAACTTTCACATTTCTAGTACCTATTCTTTACAAATAAAAGCAGAAACCCCCCCCCCCCGAAAAATAGGCAGTGCCTGCCGTTTAATCCATTTTACGTAGGTTAACTTGGTAAAATTTCTTCTCTGACCAAGCCACAGGGTCTATCCTAAGGCTTGAGGCAGCAAGATGTGTGGCCGAGAAAAGACCCAAACGAAATCTCGTTCCACATGCGGAAGGAAAAACAATCAGGACACAACCCATATCTCTGGAAATTGTGGATTGTGACCTGGGAAAACTGAACATGTGACTAGAGAGAAAAATCTGATGTGTGCAGCACATGACCTTCCCTGCAGACTTATATCCACGTTCTCTTTATTTTAACCAAATTTAATTCACTTTTAATTCAATTTTCGTTCTCATTCGGTAACTGGAATTATTTGCAAAGGTGGCGTTGAGAAAATACGAAAAAAGTAAAATATCTCGAGAACGGTTAGTCCTAGTGTAATGGGGTTGGTCTTATTCTTTTCGTCGTTAAAAATTACGTATTAAACAAGCAATTACTGGATATATTTGAGCATACGTAGTTCTTTAGTTTAGATTTTGACGATTTTTGAGGGCCATTTTGCAAAAAAAAGGCAGGTTATTTTTTACCAAATCGTACCAAAATCAAATCAGAACCAGGGTAGCCCACATGCGACTTATCTACCGAATTTTGTGAAATTCGGTCCATTAGATTTTCAGCTAGAATGGATACAGGCAATTTTTGAGGGGCTTTTTGCAAAACAAAGCGGGTTCTTTTATCCCGAATCGTACTAAAAATTAATCAGCACCAGGGTCATACACAAGTAACTTACCTACCAAATTTTATGAAATTCGGTCCATTAGTTTTTGAGTCAGAGTGAATACATACATTGCACAGACAGACAAACACACAGACACACACACAGACACACACTCAGACGTCACGCTAAAAATAGTTTTTTTGTATTCTAGAGGTCAAGAAACGTGTAGATCCATCGAAAACTCGAGTTGCGATTTCTGGCATGATTCCAATACTTTCCCTATACATTACCATGTATTGCAGGGAAAGTAAAAATCTGATGTGGGCAGCACATGACTTTCCCTGCAGACTTATATTAATATTCACTTTATTTTAATTAATTTATTTCACGAGCATTTAATGGATATATTTGAGTATACGTAGTTCTTTAGTTTAGATTTTGACGATTTTTGCGAGCCATTTCGCAAAAAAAGGCAGGTTATTTTTTTCCGAATCTTACCAAAAGCTAATCAGCACCAAGGTAACCCACAAGTGACTCAACTATCGCATTTTGTGAAATTCTGTCCAGCAGTTTCTCAGTTAGAGTGGATACAAGCTTTTACGGGCCATTTCGCAAAAAAAGGCAAGTTCTTTCATTCCAAATCGTACCCAAAACTAATCAGCACCAGACTCGCTCACAAGTGACATGCCTACCAAATTTTGTGAAATTCGGTCCATTAATTTTTTAGTTAGAGTGGATACAAAATCTGTCCAGACAGACAGACATACAGACAGACACACAGACACACAGACAGATAGACACACAGACACACACACAGACGTCACGCTAAAAATGGTTTTTTTTTGTATTCTAGAGGTCTTGAAACGTGTAGATCCGTCGAAAACTCGAGTTGCGATTTTCGACATGATTCCAATACTTTCCCTATACATTACCATGTATTGCAGGGAAAGTAAAAATGTTCTTTTGTCTAACGACAAACATGATTTGTTAATATAGGAAAGCCAAGTAGTAGAAAAGCCAAGTAATAGAGGAAAATATGCATGATTTCAGAGTAACGCAAAACCTTAATTACAAATCTTGTTTCTTGATATAATTTGTTTTATTTATTTTGAATTTAGTCTTATCTAATTACAGGTACCTAACAACCATTAAAACTGACTCCTATGCATCTGTTCGCTCTTTTCGTTTGAAAGACCTATTATCTCAAGCTCCTGCAATTCGCAAAGTTACCATCAACATAGAAGAATCCACTTTGTCTCACCAAGTGCAGCGAGCTTTTGGGACGAAGCTCAGGGAACTTATTATCACAGGATCGAACTTGCAAAGAATACTGCCCGATGCTTTTGCTGGTTTATCAACTCACGAGCTGACAATAAGGATCAGCAAAACGACTGTCAGTAGATTCCCAGATGGACTCCTAAAATATCTTCCAGATATCCGGTACCTGACTCTCGATCTGAGAAACAATCGGTTGACAACAATAGGCCCAAGAGTTTTGGCTGCAGTCACCAGAGAAGGAACAGATATTCACCAAACGCAACATATTGCAGGTAAAAATTTGTAATACAGGCGGAAAATGAATATATATATATATATATATATATATATATATATGTACAATAAATATTACTTTCCTTATATACATAATGTATGAGGAAAGTATTGTGACGGGGTCGAAAATTCGAATTCGAGATTTCGACGGCAGAGCACGTTTCATGCAATCCCTGATCACGAATTAAATATTTTTGAGGGGATGTCTCTGTGTGTGTGTGTGTGTGTGGAGACGATATCTCACGAACTATGAAGCGATTTGAATGAAATGTTATACAAAAGTTACAATCCGTGAATACTAGAAGCCTATTGTTTTTAAACGTAATCGAATGTTCAGAACCCCCAAAATTTCCGAGTGAAATTTTGAAAAAATCATCAAAAAATCAAAACCTTTAATAAAGTTACGCAAATAGTCATAAACACTCAAATGTGAATTTAATTAATGCATCTAGAACATGTTACACGTGGAATGCAGAAGGGAAAAAAGCTGTAGAAAGACAAGTCATTGGCAATGTTCAAAGTGTCCACCGCGTTTAAGAAGCAACAACTAGAACAGTGTGACAGCGTGTTCAAGAGCAGCAAGTAACAGATCTGTTGTGATATTGCTCGTGTGCAAGTTGACGCGTTTCTTCAAATCTGTAATTTCACGAATATCTCCCCGATAATCCATGCTTTTCAGGTAACCCCACAGCCATAAGGAGCAAGGGTTCAGGTTTGGTGACCGGGGTGGCCATAAAGATAGGAATGCGCGACTGATTACTCGATTTTCTGCAAAATGCTGTCGCAACAACTTTTAACCAGGACGGCCAATGTGGGGAGGTTCTTCATTTTGTTGGAATATGGTAGAGCTGTGGCATCCTCGTTGTTAGAGATGAGGAATAACGAAATTCTGTAACATGTTTCTGTAATGCTGTGCAGTAACTAAACAGGTCTTTGGTCCCTGTGGGTGAATTTCTTCAAAAAAAATAGGGACCAATCAGAAATGTTACTATAAGCCCCATCCAAACCATTAGTTTTGGAGAATGTAAGGGGATTTCTTCAAAGTTGCGGGGATTTTTCATTGCCCAGATGCGGCTGTTTTGGATGTTTACTGCTCCACACAGAGATAAATGTACCTTATCACTCCATGAGATGTTCGAAGGCCCAGTTGGCGTCTACCTGCATGCGTACAAGGAATGTCCAAGCATACGTTTCACGGATATCTGTATCAGAACTTTGAAACGTTTGGTGATGCTGGATCTTATACGGATAACTTTCTAAATTTTCCGCAAACACTTCCGTACTGTTGCGTAGGTCAAATCCAATTGTCTTGCTACTGCTCAAGCACTACTGATTCCTGTCTCGTTGTGACTGGTCTGCTCAAAAAAATAAGTTGCAACCTCTTCAGACACTTTCATTGTCACAGGTTTTCAACCTCGTCCTGGTCGAACTGAGAAGCTTCCAATCTTCTCGAAGCGCTGAACCATTCTCCAGACGTCACATGCTATCAGAGAACCTGTACTCAATGGTTTCAACGTCTGTATTCGCAAAGAGCGCCAACAGCGTTTTCGTCATTCTTGTAAAGAACTTGAATAATAAAACACAGTCAGACAATGAGAGTCACATAGCGATCGTCGAATGTTTCCACAAAGCTTTGAACGTGCTTTTATTGCAATTGTGTTTAAACAATTTGCATAAAGCGACGTTTTCTTCTTTTGTTGATGCCGTATGGAACATTTGCAAAATGCTTACCTAAATTTCCTATTCAAGGTTTATGACAGTTTATGGTCGCTTATACCACATACAATTCGTAATTGATATGCATCACGATTGCCAAACCCTTTCATTGAATTATGTTTCTACTAGGGACTGCTCGCAGCCCCATCTCTTCTCCTATCGGTTATTTTTGGAACCATTTCTCTTATTTGCGTCATTCGTTTCCCCATATTCTAAAATGATTCTAAAATGCATACCACGTAGATTTGGCGTTCTTATGAATACTAGTTTTTTCTCTATAGTGCTCTGAATAAGGATACTTTAATTTTAACCACCCTGTACATTAAGACAATAACAGAAAAAAAAATCACATTTCATTTAAAAATGCTTAATGCAACAAAACACGAAATACACTCGTTATACTGTGACAACAATTGCGACGAAATTTATGCACTTAAAATAATATCTTTGGCCATTATTGAAAAAAAAGAAAGCACACAAAAGTGATGAAGAAAAAATTAAAAAAGTTGAATAAAAATTTAATAAAAAATTTAAAAGAAAAAACACCTAGTAACAAAAAGAGAAACTAATAATTCATCTTTCTCTCAAATTTGACCTGTGTAAGTCCAAAAAATACTTAAGACTTCATGTTTAAAAAAAGCCAAAATCGTTTGATGGCGCTGATATAAAATTAGGTTACCGCATTACATTGTATGTATTTCTATGACAGAAGCTGTATATTCTATTAATTAAGGTTTATTTAAAATACTATCTTTTTTGGAAACAAATTATCAGTGCAATGTAACTTAGGACTCAAACAATAAAGAATATTCCTACGTATTAAATTTTATTTTACCTTTGAATTTATTTTTGCCACAATACATTATTTACCCTGTTTTACAATCATTAAAAATCAGTAATAGGTTTAATGCGTTCTACAGCAGGTAGTATCCCGTAAGTATAAACATGATGACAAAGAAAGTTCACTTAAAATTCACCAAAAATGCATTTAGTAATATTAAAAACTAGCCAATTGCTTTATAGATGTCGAAATATTTCTGCAGGATAATAAAAATGTTCTTCAATATTACGGGAAGCGATAAGAATTCTGTAAAAACAATATGGCAATTCCCGTAAGAAGGCAATGCTCGTAAGAAAGAGTGCAGAAATCTCTGAAAAGACTGAGCCAAAGCCCAGAACTCATCAAAGGTTTGAGACCAGGAAACATTTATGCAGATTTGAGAATTATACGATATGTACAACGAAACAAAGCGCAGGCTCGTAGGCGCCATTGTAGGACAGTCTTGGCCCGGGTGGTCATGACTCCAATAAATTCAGTTCACATAAATTGCAGGCGTGGTTGGGGCAAATACTCCTTGGAGCCAAGGCTTAAACCAAGCAGCATTGGATAATAAAATAGCCAATCAAAAAGTGTTGCTACATCGCACTGAGGAGCAACCAATAGAAATAAGGAGGGCGTATCTGGATCTCAGGCGAAATGATGGAGCAACGAGAAAAGAATTCAATGAATATTCTGTCAATCGGAGTCCAAGGGATGTTTAAGCAAAATGTCTAAGTTATGTTAAGTAAAATGGCAGTCCTGAATGTTCAAGAGTGTGCTTTATAAAAAATTGGAGTTCAGAATGTCCAAGAGTGCGTTTTATAAGCAATGATTCTCCAGAAGCGTTGATATTTATTCAGGGCAATGCATGTCCAAGAGCGTATTCATAAGCAACGATAATGCAAGAGCGTTGAGATATAAGAATATGTGTGATTATGTTGAAATTTGTATGTTGAAAGTATATGAGAAAAGAGAAAACTGACCTCAAAATGCCAGAAAAAGCAAAGAAAAACCAATATCCCAACATGAAGAGCAACAGAAAGACAAACAGAGGTATGTGCAAATCTGCATATACATTAGGCCAGATATATTATTTTGGGAATAATATAAAATCCTGGTCTCACACATGCATGTTCTCCTCCTTAAGAGTGTATGTAAAATTAATGTAAGTTTAATCGTAAAATAATATGTGTTAATAAATAATGTATATTTTAAAGGTTAAAAATGTGGAATTTAAGGTGTAGTGTTGTAATTAATGATTATATTTTAGGAACTTATGCATGGTGGGTAATGCGGCCACGGTATTCAATGTACGAATATAGAATTCGCGATCACTAATAATTAAGAATAAGTCAACCCAAAGATTTATTTGTTATATTTAAAAAGTAAACATACTTTATGTTTCTCTTTTTTGTGCACCACGAAAGGGAATTCGCAGATTTTTCTCCGATTTTGATGAGAAACTTTCAATTAACCATTTTAAATTTAAAAACTATTACCGAAAAAAATGTAATACATTTGGGTAATAACTGTTGAGTAATTTTCATACTATAAAATCTGTTTAAGACGTTTTGTCCTAGGAGATGCTTCCAAATCTCGAGATAAGCACTTAAACGTTTTTGGAAAGTAACCTCTCATACTCATCTCCAATATGAAGCCCGTTGACCAAATGCAGAGCTTCTCAAAACTTATCCAACATCTAACAGAATATTTCTTGACTATTCATGATTCTAGATATGGCGGGAGAAAAACGCATAAGTCAAAAATTCCAATATTTTTACTTTCCTTATATACATAATGTAAAAGGAAAGTATTGTGACGGGGTCGAAAACTCAAATTCGAGTTTTCGACGGGAGAGGACATTTCAAGCATCCCTGATCACGAATCGAACATTTTTGAAATGATGTTTGTGTGTGTGTGTGAAAGTATGTGTGTGTGTGTGTGTGTGTGAAAGTATGTGTGTGCGTGTGTGTGTGTCAGTGTGTCTGTGGAGACGATATCGCACGAACGAATGGAGCTACTCAAATGAAATTTGGTACAAAAATCCCAATCCGTAAATACTGGAAGCCTATTGTTTTAAAGCACAATCGAATGTTCAGAAACCCCCTAAATTTTCGAGTGAAATTTTGAAAATAATTATCAAAAATAAAAACCTTTAATAAAGTCACGTAAATAGACATCTCTTATGTAATTTTTCCTTAGAAAATAATTGACATAAACTTTAGAACGCTAGCATGAACCGTTCTCGAGATATTATACATTTTTCAAATAAATGTATCAAAAAATCTCATAAATTAAAAAAAAATATTAACTGTTAAGAAACATGTTCACTTTTCATATGTAATATCATGCGATAAATTGGATGACATCATTCTCGTGGATCTAACTCCTTCCATTCATGAGAAAAGATACTCTGAGTAATACTTTTGTATTTGAACGCCATTAGTTATTTATCCGCTGTAAGAATAACTTATTTCTCCGTCCATAACGCTTGGCGATATTTTGGCGACGAATTTAGCAGGATGTTGCCAACTTGGCGACATTTTTAAATGTTGTCAAATTAACGAAAATCTCGCTAAATGGATAAAAATGACGCTAAAACTATGAAAATGATGTCTAATTGAAGAAAATTCAATATCTTGGAAAAAATATAAGTATCAACTATAAGAATAACATTTTTTTAACTGTAAAAGTAGTAAATTCATTGCATTATATAAGGAAAGTCATGTGCTGTCCACATCAGATTCTTTATAACATATTTGATTTAAGAAATTCATGATCTTTGTTGTGGGAAAAGCACGCAAGTCAGTTAGGCTTCTAAGATGTTAAAAAAAGAAGAAATTTAAACACTTATTAAATTTTGTACGGATAGCAGTGGGGTAAAATATATAAACTAAGTAAAATTATCATTTATTTAACTTATAAATATATTACAAACTCCATAAAAATTAAATTTGTATTCTGAAAACAAAAAAAGAATTAAAAATGTTCTCCTGAAAGCATCAAATTTTTCTTTGCTCGATATTTCAAAATCCTTGTTTATGACTTATGTTCTTTTTACCGCCAGTTCTAGAAATTTACCTAGAAGTGCTCATATCGTTTAATTGGTGTTAATTTTGTCTTCTTTATTAGACAATTATAATAATGCAGCATTTTTTGCTTTTGGTGGAGAGGCGGTTATGTTTCACTTAACTTCGCCCATTTTTCCTCCGAAACTGGTTCACTCCCATAAAGTTTTGTATTGTTCGTTGACAAATATTTTTTATCAAAATATATTTGACAAAATTTGAAAGAATTACTGTATATATGTGCTATATATGTGCTATATATGTGCTATCTTATTTCAGGTGGAGTCCTATTAGAAGAAAACCCTTGGACTTGTACTTGTGACCTGCTGTGGTTAGGCCAATGGCTGCGACGATGGCTCAGAGAAACCTTTCATGTGCACATGTTAAGTGTCGAAGCTGCACTCTATGTGAATACTGTATCCCGAAATGCGAAATGCTTCATACGTGGATCAAATGTTAGCTTTTCAATCATTGATCTGCGTAAATCGGACTTGAAATGTGAAAATGCAATCAATGGAGTGACGTCACTAGTGCCAATATACTGGAATGTATTGATGGTGTGTGTCTGTTTGGTTGTACGGTTGTTTCATTTTGCTCAAGCACTCTAATTTTTTACGTCGTAAGAAAAAAACAGTATTTAAACGTTTAACGTGTTCACGAATGACGGTTAGTAGTGAAATCATGGTATCTAATTTTCACGTAAAATAAAGTTTGAGTTATTTTTATTGAATTCTGTTTGTCTGTTTTACATGTTTTAATATCAAGCTAAGACTAAAAATCGGCGGTGGCTCCAAGTCGAAGGAGCTGCAGTGATTTTGCGTGCATAACGTCTTGTAAAACGAAACGCCAACAAATAATTGAAACAACATATTCTTATACGTTGTGAGTGAATCCTAAATGTGCCCATCTCATCTGCAAATATTCGAAAAAATGATTTGTCGCAGCAACAGAAGCCCAGGAATACCCAATACCTGCTCAGCTCAGCGGAAGCAGTGAAAACCAGCACTCGGAGACCACCACCAATCCCCAATCAAGAACCACATTGCCAACACAGGAGCAGACCTGCACCAGCGAGTCGCAGGATAAATGGAGCAAAAAGCCTAAGCCCGTGAAGAAAATGAAGCAACCCCCATACCCCCCCTCTGTATCGAAATTCAAAAAATTTGACAAAATATTACAGTGGCTCAAAATTTCACAAATAATTAACATACGTGTAAAGAATAAATTTCAAAGAGAAATAAGTTGTATAAATACATCGCATGCTCCTTGATGCTTCCCATATAAGATAACAGGCAGCCGAACTGTTCATTTCAATCCTTATCTTCCCAAAATCTCCGCCGATCCGGTGGTCAAGCTGTCAGGGGCATGCGTTTCCGTCTGATCGCTGGATTGCCGGGTTGTGAGTTCGAATCCCGGCAGCGGGCATGGATGTTGTGTTGTCGAGGCAAAATCAGACTTCTGCCCTTTGGGAGCCTCAATAAAAGTGAATCTGCATATTCTCCCCTTAACCTTGGGACCAGGGGTCTAGGGACGTGGTGTTAGGCGCTCTTCACCACGGGGGATAAGTCACAACAACAACAACAACAACACATATTCCGTCTATATTGTGTCTGGCGTTCGTCGATAGTCTTTTTCTCTCCAAATCAAATAGAATGGTGAGCTTGCTCCAAATTTTCCCTAAGTAATTTTCCCTCCAAATTTTCCTTTGCTCCCGCAAGTGCAATAAATTTACAACACAATTATAAGTGCAAAACAACTCAAAGTTTTAAAGTAAGAATGAATATCAAATCTGTATAAATGTGACCGCACGTAGTAGATTTTGCAATTTTTGAGAAATCACCACTAATTTTCAAAAACTGAGAACCTGATCAAAAATTTATGATATCTGCTGATGAGGCTCACAAAGGTATGCAAATCACTTGCTTATTATTCACAACTCGCAAAACAATCCAAATTATTAAAGCACTTTCTGTGTGGGTTCAAAATATTAAAATATCGAAAATATAAGCATTATTCCAAAACCTAAAACCCATTCCAAAATTTAATTACACATTTTATGTCGGGATTTTCAAAAGGATACAAGTTCCTCTTTTACTATTTCTAATTATCGCTTTTAGTTTTTGAGATAAAAGTCCTAGTAGCAACCATAGAATGTCAATAATATAATTGGTCCAATATAATTATATAATTGATTCAATATAATAATATAATTGGTCTAATATAATATCAAATATTTGCTAATATAATTGGTCTAATATAATATCAAATATTTGCTAATATAATTGGTCTAATATAATATCAAATATTTGCTAATATAATTGGTCCATAGTAGATCTAATATTGGGTCAATAATGTATATTTTGGCATTTCATTAGAAATATCTTTAATGTGACGTTAATATGAAGAATACATTGGCCGCAAATATTGGCTAGATATTGGCATTAAAATAATGCTAATATTGGTGTTATACTAGGAATATTTTCAATTTATGAATATATTGGCAATGAATACCGACTAATTTTTAGATATATATTGACATGCCAATATTTACTATAAATGGCCAACCAATATTGCAAAATGTCCACATTATCATATTAGATTTATATTCCAAATACAGGCATCTTACTATGGCGTGTAACAAACTTTAAAAATCGCAAAAATCGGTAAAATCTAAAATAATAAACTACGTATAATCAAACATATCCATTAAATGATTGTTTAACACGCAATTTTTAACGAAGAAAAGAATAAGATCAATCCCATTACACTAAGACTAGCCGTTCTCGAGATATTTTCGTTTTTTCTCTACACCACCTTTGAAAATGTGTCCAGTTACCAAATGAGAACGAAAATTGAATTAATAGTGAATTAAATTTAATTAAAATAAAAAGAATGTGTATATAAGTCTGCAGGGAAAGTCATGTGCTGCCCACATCAGATTTTTTTTTATACAATACATAGTATAACAAGTTGAAAATCTGATGTAGGTACAACGTGACTTTCCCTAGAGACTTAAATTCATTTTCTCTTCATTTATTTAATAATTCATTTAATTGAGTTTTATTGTACAACACAAAACACTCATATTTATTTGAAATGGCACTAAATTTGCACTTTTAATTTAATTTTCGTTTCCATTTGGTAACTGAGGGTACTTTTAAAGACACCATAGCAAAACTAAAATATCTTGGGAACGGCTATTCTTAAAGTAATGGGGTTGGTCTTATTCTTTTTATCGTCAAAAATTACGTATAAAACAAGCATTTAATTGAAACATTTGATGATGTCCTTTGTTTTAGATTTTAAGGATTTTTGTGGGCAATTTTGTGAAATAAAAGCAGGTTCCGTATTTTCCGAATCGCACCAAAATCGAATCAGCTCCAGGGTAATCTACAAGCGAATTATCTACTAAATTTTGTGAAATTTGGTCAATTAGTTTTTGAGTTAGAGTGGATAAATTCGATTTTTGCGGACATTTCGCAAAACAGACGGGTTCTTTTATCCCGAATCGTATCAAAATCTCATCAGCACCAGGGGCACCTACAAGTGACTTACCTACCAAATTTTATGAAATTTGGTCCATTAATTTTTCATTTATAGTGGATAAATACATTTCACAGACAGACACACGCACACACACACGCACACACACACACATAAACGTCACGCTAAAAATAGTTTTTCGTATTCTAGAAGTCCCAAACGTGGAGATCCAGCGAAAACTCGACTTGAATTTTCGACAAAATTACTTTCTCTATATATTACCGTGTATTGTGGAGAAAGAAATACACCTCGACATACAAAAAAATCTGATGTAGGCAACACATGACTTTCCTTATATAATGCAATGAATTTACTACTTTTACAGTTAAAAAAATGTTATTCTTGTGGTAGATACTTATATTCTTTCCAAGATATTGAATTTTCTTCAATTAGTCGCATTTTCATTGATTTAGCGTCATTTTTATCCATTTGGCGAGATTTTTGTTATATTTGGCAACAATTACAAATGTCGCCAAGTTGCCTACATTTCGCCAAATTCGTCGCCAAAATCTCGTCAAGCGTTATGGATGGCGAAATATGTTATTCCTACCATAGATAAATGACTATTGGCGTTCAAATACGAAAGTATTACTCAAAGTATCTTTTTTTATAAATGGAACGAGCTAGTTCCACGAGAATGATGTCACTAAATTTATCGCATGATATTACATATGAAAAGTGAACATGTTTCTCAATAAGAAATATTTTTTTTTATTTTATATGACTTGTTGAAAATTTTTTGAAAAATGTGCAATATCTCAAGAACGGTTCATGTTAGCGTTCTAAAATTTATGTCAATCGTTTTCTAATGAGATAATACACGTTTTCTAAGGAAAAATGACATAAAAAATGTCTATTTGCGTAACTTTATTAAAGGTTTTGATTTTTTGATTATATTTTCAAAATTTCACTCGAAAATTTAGGGGGTTCTGAACATTCGATTGCGTATAAAAACAATAGGCTTCCAGTGTTTACGGATTGTGATTTTTGTGCCAAATTTCATTCTAATCAGTCCATTCGTTCGTCAGTTATCGTCTCCACAGTCTCACTGACAACCACCCATCCACACACACACACATACATCACTTCAAAAATGTTTGATTCGTGATCAGGGATGCTTGAAACGTGCTCTCCCGTCGAAAACTCGAATTCGAATTTTCAACCCCGTCACAATACTTTCCTTATACATTATGTATATAAGGAATGTAATACAATGAATGATTATTTTCTAAGCAAAATATAGTATAATAAGTTAAAAAGTGCACAAAAATCAGCTAAGAATGGGGGTTTTGTAATATTTATGTATTTGTAGTTCCTAAAAAGCAATGCTTTACAAGATTTGGTGCATGTATCAAGTGATCTATTATTTTAACACTTAATATTCATTTTAATTATCTGCGAACTATATTTCACGTATCAAAACATCGAATTGCAAAATATGAGTTTGACTCAACATAGGGTATCATTTCCTTCCATAGCAAACGATGAAATGTGGCACAACTCAACATTCCCACATCAGAATTCCTTTTTAAGTTGCTTGTGATTTATTGTATTTTATTTCATTTTATTTTCTTTTTGCAAGTTTTACAAGAAAAGTACACTTGTATAAACATAGTACAATTAAAAAAAAGTAGTACAATGCGTACTGGGAAAAATTCACTTATATCGTGGCCCTTAACACTTTGGGACCTCGCGAGATATACAGGGTGTCCCAAATAGATTGAAACCCGCTTTAATTCTTTACCTGTTGGAGATAAGTGGCCAATTTAAATTGCCAAAATGTTGAAAGTAATGTAGGAAATAAGACTACGTTACTGAAATAGTCCGCTCACTAATTTTTAAAAAGTTACACTTTTTAAATATTTATACGACTCCCTTAGACAAATTTCGCCAATCAGAATTTTTTTATTTTTAATGCAACAAGATCATTAGAACCGCATATCTGTTTCTCTAAAATTGAACGAGTTATATTTAATTGAAAATTGAACATTGTGAATGGGGATCATATATCAAATTAGAAATGTAAATTTGTGACATATCACAAAAAAGATAATACTTGGTGATAATACATAGGATTTCCAACCGCATAGTGAGTACCACTGCGTTATATGATCTCTGTCTGTGTAATGATTTATTTAGATGCATTTGTGATAAAAAATTTTGACACATATTAACGTATTGTTGATCTAAACAATTTCCATCGTCAATTTGTTTATGGTCCCTATTTTTACTGTGGTCCCTATTTTTACTTTTGGTCCCTATATTTACGGAAAAGTGGCATAAATCAGATTTTTTTCCTTTATCATAATTCAATTGATTTTAAAGATACAGATATGCGATTTTTTAATGATCTTGTTGCATTAAAAACAAATATTTTCTGATTGACCCAATTCGTCTAAGGGGGTCTTATTAAAATTTAAAAGGTGAAACTTTCTGAAAATTAATGGGCGGACTATTTCATTAACGTAGTCTTATTTTCAACCTTATTTTCATCATTTTTGCAATTTACATTGCCCACTTATCACCAACAGGTAATGAATTAAATCGAGTTTCAATCTTTTTGGAACACCCTGCATAAATAGATGAATATATAAATAAACTACGTAGTTAACTTAAATGCAATAATTCCACCAGAAATGTGCTGATTATATAAATATATAATAGCTGAAAATAATAGTAAACTGTTTTATAGCAGGCGTCTAATTTTGAGCTATGTGATAATGACCCTAAACTTGATAACCCAGTACCAATATGTGAAGCCAAAATGAAATCCCATGTTGCATGAATGATATCGTCATGCATCGAGCGAATACATGGACATTTTTTCAGAATATCATGTGACCGATAATTTCATAAATTAGGATAAGTAATAGGACAGCATATATATTACGTCAAAATAAGATTAAGCCAACTAAGTTTTGAAGAATAGCAAAATGGGTGAGACTCAGATGACTAATGCTGAGCAGAACTATCAGTTGCACCAGCCTTAGAAAGAGTCATAAAGCTCTGAAAATATATATCCAGATTAGTTAAAAGTTCACACAGATTCCAGAGTCGTAGTATCACTGTTAGTTTGTCATGCAGAGGTACTTCACTAACTGTTAAACTGTTAGTAAACTGTTAATGTCAATATAATGGAATAGATTACAATTGAAGTCTAATTGACTGGAAAATCTTACGAAAAGACCTAAGCGGCTCAATTATTAAGAAGCGTCTGATATAAACAGTAATGAATAAAAAGATCGGATGTGGGCAGCACATGACTTTCCATACACACAAATTCATTTTCTCTTCATTTTTTTTAATAATTCATTTAAATGAGTTTAATTGCCCAAAATAATTTAATTTTTTTTGTTCAGAAATTTAACATTTCAACATTTAACATTTTAACATCAAAGGCGGAGTAACAAAAATGCAAAAAAAATATTAAAAAGAGTAATGGGGATAGTCTTATTCTTTACTCGTCAAAAATTACGTATAAAACAATCATTTAATCTTAGAATACGTAATTTTTTATTATAGATTTTGACGATTTCTATGGATCCTATCGTACAAAAAAAACAGGTTCTTCTTCTTGAAATCGTAGCAAAATCTATTCAGCACCAGGGTATTCTACAATTGGCTTTTCTACCAAATTTTTTGAAATTTGGTCAATTAGTTTTATCTTGCTGCAATACATTTTAATATATAGGGAAAGTATTGGAATCACGTTAAAAATCGCAACTCAAGTTTTCGACAAATCTACAAATTTTGACACTTTTAGATTACGAAAAAAAAAATTTTTTTTAGTGTGACGTCTATGTGTTTGGGTGTGTCTGTGTGTCTGTCTGTCTGTCTGCGCAATGTATGTATCTACTCTAACTGAAACACTAATTTACCAAACTTCATAAAATTTGGTAGGTAAGTCACTTGTGGTACTGATTAGATTTTTTGGTAGGTAAGTCACCCTGGTACTGATTAGATTTTGGTACAGTTCGGTATGAAAGAACCTGCCTTTTTTTACGAAATGACCAGAAAAAATTGATGTATCCATTCTAGTTAAAAAACTGATTACCTAAATTTCAAAAAGGTTGGTAGATAAGTCACTTGTGGGATACCCCGATGCTAATCCGATTTTGGTACGATTTAGAAAAGAACCTGGTTTTTTTTTGTTTTGTTTTTTACGAAATGCTCCGCAAAACTCGTTGAATTCTAAAATAAAAGGCTACTTGTGCTCAAATGTGTCAATTAAATGCGCATTCTATACGTAATTTTTAAAGAGGAAAATAATAAGATCAATCCCATTAACCGGTCTCGAGATATTTGAGGGATTCTTTTACGTCGTCTTTTAAAAAATTTCCAGTTACCAAATAAAAACAAAAATTGAATTAAATTAAATTCAGTATTATTTTGTGAAATTAAACTCAATTTAATGTATTATTAAAGAAATGAAAAGAAAATGAATATGAGTCTGCAACGAAAGTCATGTGCTGCTCACATCAGATTTTTGAAAATCAATGTTCACTTGCAGTGAGCATTTTAAATGCTTTGACTGCATCTTACAATGTTATCAATATTATACTCTTTTCCCAGAGTGATACTAGCTAGAGTGGATACAAGAGATTTTTGCAGGTCATTTCCCAAAAAAGGCAGCTTCTTTTATCCCGAATAGTACCAAAATCAAATCTGCGCCATTGTCACATACAATTCGGTCTATTATTTTTGAGTTAGCGTGAATACATATATTTCACAGACACACACGCAGACAGACTCACAGACTAACACAAACTCATAGACACACACACACACAGAGAGAGAGACGTCATGCTAAAAACAGTTTCTTCGTGTTCTAGATGTGTAGATCGTGTAGATCCGTCGAAAACTCGTGTTGAGATTTCCCTATACATTACCATGTATTGAAGGGAAAGTAAAAAAATCTGATGTGGACATCACATGACTTTCACTGCAGACTCAGATTCACGTTCCCTTTATTTTTTCAATAATTCATTAAATCGAGTTTAATTGCAAAAAATAACACCCAATATTATTTTACATTACATTGAATTTGCACTTTTACTTCAATTTTCATTTTCATTTGATAACTGAACTTATTTTCAGAAGTGGTGAGGGGAGCATGCAAAGAAAAAAAAATTAAACATCTCAAGAACGGCTAGTCTTACAGTAATGGGGTTGGTATTATGTCTTATTCTCTAAATCGTGAAAATCTGCTGTGGGCAGCACATGACTTCCCCAGCAGACTTACATTCATTTTTTCTTTATTTCTTTAAAAATTCATTAAATTGAGTTTAAATGCACAAAAAAACCCACCAAATGTGCATTTTTAATTCAATTTCTGTTTCTATTTGGTAATTGGACATTTTTCCAAAAGCGGCATAACTAAATGCGAAAAATTTTAAATATCTCGCCAACGGTTAGTCCTAGAGTAATAGAGTTGTTCTTATTCTTTTCCTCATCAAAAATTACATATAAAACAAGCATTTAATTGATATATTTAAACATACGTAGCTTTTTTTTTTAGATTTTGGGCGATTTTTAAGGGTCATTTCATAAAAAAAGCAGGTTGTTCTTTTCCGAATAACACCAAAATTTAATCAGCACTAGAGTATTCCATAAATAACTAATCTACCACATTTTGTGAAATTTGGTCGATTAGTATTTTAGCTAGAGTGGATACATGAAATTTTTGCCGGTCATTTCGTAAAAAAGGCAGGTTGTTCTTTTCCGATTAATACCAAAATCCAACTAGCACTAGAGTATCCTACAAAAAGCTTATCTATAAATTTTTGTGAAAATTGGTCAATTAGGATTTCAGCTAGAGTGGATACATGACGTTTTTATGGGCCATTTCGCAAAAAAAGGCGGATTCTATTTTAACGAATCGTACCAAAAACTAATCAGCACCAGGGTCATACACAAGTGACTTACCTACCAAATTTTATGGAAATCGGTCCATTACTTTTTAAGTTAGAGTGGATACATACATTGCACAGACAAACAGACACACAGACACACACACAAACATCTAAAAATAGTTTCATCGTATTCTAGAGGTCTCGAAACGTGTAGATCCGTCGAAAACTCGAGTTGCAATTTTCGACATGATTCCAATACTTTCCCTATACATTACCATGTATTGCAGGGAAAGTAAAAAATTGCGTATAAAGCAAGCATTTAATTGATGTATTTGAGAATACGTAATATTTTATTTCAGATTTTGACGATTTTTGCGGGTCATTTCGCAAAATAAGGCAGGTTCCTTTTTCTCAACTCGAACAAAAATCTAATCAGCACTAGGAAAACCCACAAGTGACTTATCCACCAATTTTTTTACTTTCCCTGCAATACATGGTAATGTATAGGGAAAGTATTGGAATCATGCCGAAAATCGCAACTCGAGTTTTCGACGGATCTACACGTTTCGAGACCTCTAGAATACGAAAATACCATTTTTAACGTGACGTCTGTGTGTGTGTCTGTGTGTCTGTCTGTCTGTGTGTCTGTCTGTCTGTGTGTCTGTGTGTCTGTCTGTCTGTGCAGATTTTGTATCCACTCTAACTAAAAAACTAATGGACCGAATTTCACAAAATTTTGTAGGTAAGTCACTTGTGGGCGGGGCTGGTGCTGATTAGTTTTGGGTACGATTCGGAATAAAAGAACCCGCCTTTTTTGTGAAATGGCCCGCAAAAGCTTGTATCCACTGTAGCTGAAAAACTAATAGACCGAATTTCACAAAATTCGGTAGATGAGTCACGTATTGGTCACCCTGGTGCTGTTTAGATTTTGGTACGATTCAGAAAAAAATAACCTGCCTTTTTTTGCAAAATGGCCCGCAAAAATTGCCAATATCTAAAATAAAAAACTGGGTATACTCAAATATATCCATTAAATGCTGATTTAATACGTAATTTTTAACGATGAAAAGAATAAGACCAATCCCATTACACTAGGGCTAGCCGTTCTCGAGATATTTTAGTTTTTCGTACTTTCCCTACGCCACCTTTGAAAATAAGCCCGGTTACCGAATGAGAACGGAAATTGAATTAAAAGTGAAATAAATTTAATTAAAATATAGAGAACATTAATATAAGTCTGCAGGGAAAGTCATGTGCTGCCCACATCAGAATTTCTAAATTTGGTCTATTAGTTTTTTAGCTAGAGTAGGTCCAGGCATTTTTGGGGGGTCATATCGCAAAAAAGTAGCATGTTCTTATTTTCCGAATTGTACCAAAATCTAATCAGCACCATGGTCCCCCATAAGTGACTTACCTGTAAAATTGTATGAAATTCGATTAATCTGTTTTTGAGTTAAAGTGGATATAATATCTGCACAAGTAGACACACAGACAGACACATACACACACACACACACACATACACACACACACACACACACACACACACACACACACACACACACACACATACAGACGTCACGCTAAAATTAGTCGTGTTCTAGAAGTTTCAAAACGTATAGATCCGTGGAAAACTCGAGTTGCGATTTTTGGTATGACGCCAATACTTTCCCTATACGTTACCATATATTGCAGGTAAAGTAAAAAATCTGATGTGGACAGCACATGACTTTCACTGCAGACTTATATTCACGTTCTCTTTATTTTAATTAAATTTAATTCACTTTTAATTCAATTTTCGCTCTCATTTGATAAATGGATTTATTTTCAAAGGTGGCGTAGAGAAACTACGAAAAACTAAAATATCTCAGGAACGGCTAGTCCTAGTGTAATGGGGTTGATCTTATTCTTTTCTTCATTAAAAATTACGTATTAAACAAGCATTTAATGGATATATTTGAGCATATGTAGTTTTTTATTTTAGATTTTGGCGATTTTTGCTGGCCATTTTGCAAAAACCAGCAGGTTATTATTTTCCTAATCGTACCAAAATCGAATCAGCACCAGGGTGACCCATAAGTGACTTACTTATCTACCGAATTCCGTGAAATTCGGTCCATTAGTTTTTCAGCTAGCGTAGATACAAACTTTTGCGGGCCATTTCGCAAAAAAAGTCGGATTCTTTTATCCCGAATCATACCCAAAACTAATCAGCACCAGATTCACCAACAAGTGACTTACCTACCAAATTTTATGAAATTCGGTCTTTTAGTTTTTTAGTTAGAGCGGATACAAAATCTGCACGTACAGACAGACAGACAGACACACAGACACACACACAGACGTCACGCTAAAAATAGTTTTTTTTCGTATTCTAGAGGTCTCGAAACTTGTAGATCCGTCGAAAACTCGAGTTGCGATTTTCTGCATGATTCCAATATTTCCCTATACATTACCATGAATTACATGGAAAGTAAAAATCTTATGTGGGCAGCAGATGACTTTCCTTGCTGATTCAAATTCATTTTCTGCTTATTTCCTGAATAATGCATTAAATTGAGTTTAATTGCACAAAATAGCACGAGTAATTATTTGAAATGACACAGAATTTATATTTTTAATTCAATTTTCTTATTCATTTGGTAACTGGACGTATTTTCAAAGGCTGTGCAACATAAATATTTTAAATCATAATGTTTCTTTTAAAATGCTATAATTTTGCTAAAATTCCACTATTAAATTCGTATATAAAAATAATACTTCGGCACATCTTTCTGGCTATTATATAGTTTAATTTGTTTTTCTTCTATCCCGTTATCATGAAACTTGGAACTTCACGAGTATATAAAAAAAATCTGCACATCCTTCTTGCTATCTTTCTTGACTGAAAATAGAATATCTATAGATCATTATTGCTGTTATCCCATTTGATTTGTGTTTTCTTTATTTCATAATTTTGTTGTAACCCGGATATTTCATTCTTATCCTTCTATATTGAAATATGAAAATAAAAATTCTACACATATTTCTTGATATCCTTCTTCAAGAAAAGTGAAATTTCTATAGATGTTTCTTGCTGTTGATTTGATTTGTGTATTTTCTATCCCACAATTTTATTGCAACTCAGAGATTCCATTCGTATATCGAAGAAAAATCTGGACATCTTCCTTGTTATTCTTTTTTTATGAAAAAGATTTTTTTTATAGAATATTCTCGCTGTTGATGTGATTTGTGTTTCCTCTATTCCATGCTTTTGTTGTAGATTTAGTTTGTAAATGGAAATAAATTCTTCATATCCTGTTAGCTATCCCTTTTGATGAAAAATAAGATTTTTGCAGATTATTTTTGTCGCTAATTTGATTGTGTATCTTCAATCCCATGATTTTGTTAGTTGGATCTTGGATATTTCATTCGTATATAGAAAACATATTCAGTACATCATTCTTGCTATCTTTTATTATGAAAAATAAAATTTATGTAGATTATTGTTTGGTTATCTTATTTTATTTGAGTTTTTTCTATCGCTAGATTTTGTTGGAAATCTTAGATTTCATTCTTATATAAAAAGAGTTCTGCGCTTCTTTCTTGCTATCATTCTTGTTGAAAAATAAAATTTCTATAGGTTATAATTATTGATTTGAATGTTTTTCCTTCTATTTCATGATTTGGTTGGAACTTGGAATTTTCTTTCATATATGAAACACAAATTCAGCACATCTTTCTTACTATTATTTTGGATGAAAAATAAAAATTTTATAGATTACTATTTTTATTATACTAGTTTATTTTTATTTTTTCGTTTCCATGATTTTTTTTTGAACTAGAAAATTTCAGTAGTATGAAAAAATGTAATCTGTACATCTTTCATACCTTTTCTTAATTCCTTTGATGAAAAAAAAAATTATATGCTATTTCTGTTGAGTGATTATCCATTTGATTTGTGTTTTTCATATCCCATGATTTTGTTGAAACTCGGATATTTTACTTGTATATGAAAAAAATTCTGCACATCTTTCTTGCTATCTCTTTTGACGAAATATAAAATTTTTATAAAATATTCTTGTTGTTACATGATTTGATTTGTATTTTTCCATTCAATGATTTTGTTGGAACTCGGATATTTCATTCGTATATGAAAAAAAATCTGCACATTTTTCTTGCTATCCTTTTTGGTGAAAAACTGTATTTCCGTATATTATTCTTGATGCTGATTTAATTGTGTTTCTTTTATCCTATAATTTTGTTGTGACTCGAAAATTTCAGTCGTATTCTAAAAAGAAATTCAGCACATTTTCCTTGCTATCCTTTCTGACGAAGTATAAACTCTTTATAAAAGTTATACGATTTGATCTGCATTTTTTATCCAATGATTTTGTTGGAACTCAGAGGTTTCATTCGTATATGAAAAAAAATCTGCACATATTTCGTGCTATCCTTTTTGGTGAAAAATTGTATTTCCATAGATTATTCTTGTTGCTGATTTGATTGTGTTCCTTTAATCCTATAATTTTGATGGGACTCGAAAATTTCGTTCGTATTCTAAACAGAAATTCATCAGATCTTTCTTGCTATCCTTCTGATGGAAAATTAAATTTTCATAGATTATATTTTTTGTTTTATTAGACTATTTAATTTGTGTTTCCTCTTGCTTTTTTTAGAACTGTTTATAAAAAATAAATTTCTAATGTAAATAATAATTATCCTCGTTGATTTAATTTTTGTTTCTTCTATCTTATACTTTTTTAGAACTCGGAGATTTTAACGAACTCCAGAGTATATTTTTGTTATCCTCCTTAGTGAAAAATATTAGCTTTAGAGACCAGTTTTGTTTTAATAGTTTTAGATTTGCATTTTTTCTATCGCATGATTTTATTAGAAATCGGTGATTTCACTAGCATATGAAAACATAATTTTTGTGTATTTCAACGTGTGTATTTACAAAATGCTGTGTATTATACAAAATGCTTTGAAAAAAAATGACATGAGTCTTTTGGAAAAATTACAATGAGTCTTTTGGGGTCTGGAATCGGCGGTTGCGAAACACCGTTTTTGAGTACCCGATAATCCTTAGCTTTTTGATACATTCACGAATATTATTCTCTTTAGAATATTTAAACTATGAAATATTTATTCATACAAAATGCTTTGAAAAAAAAATGACATAAGTCTTTTGGGGGCATGAGTCTTTTGGAAAAATTACAATGAGTCTTTTGGGATCTGGAACCGGCGGTTGCGAAACACCGTTTTAGAGTACCCGATAATCCTTAGCTTTTTGATACATTCACGAATATTATTCTCTTTAGAATATTTAAACTATGAAATATTTATTCATACAAAATGCTTTGAAAAAAAATGGCATGAGTCTTTTGGGAACATGAGTCTTTTGGAAAATTTACAATGAGTCTTTTGGGGTCGGGAAACGGCGGCTGCGAAACACCGTTTTAGAGTACCCGATAATCCGACCTAGGTGAGTCGAGATGAGAGGCCGAGAAACGGCTGGGCAGGGATTCGACACCTGAAGTTCGGAGCTTCTCTGTTAGTCGCCCCCTGAACGATCTGTAGAGACACTCTTCTGTAGCGACCTAACTCACACTGGAAATTACATTATTCCATAACTTCCTATAAACGAAGTTAAATATAATTCCAAAACCCCGTGTGATCCGGGATCAAAATATTTTTAATACCGATATCCTTGGGCTGTAAAAACGCCCTGGTTTGAAAACTCTAATCGCAAGCTAATGTCCTCAATAAAACTTCTTCGTATCAATGCATCATTTATTTCCTTCAACAACTTGGGAAAATGCCCCTATCTAATCTTCATTTTCACACAACCCCCTTCGAGGGCCAACGGCCGTACCGTGCTGAAAACACCGGTTCTCGTTAGATCACCGAAGTCAAGCAGCATCGGGCGCGATTAGTACTTGGTGGGTGACCACCTCGGAACACCGCGTGTTGTTGGCCATCTCGGGTGCGGTATCCCCGTGGTTTGCGCGCTAGATTTGCACGCTACCACAAATACCGCCGTGTTCATGCGGAGTACGATCACGTTAAACATGTGGGTCCGTAAGTCCTTCCGAGAGGTTGGTGGTAGGGGAAGGAGGGTACGGTACCTGTGGATGCCTCCCCCACTGGGTTCCGGTCTAAATTGGGTGGCACTTCCCGGCCGTCCATACAATTACCTTACACCTTTCTGGTAGGTCGGACGGTCTGGGTCTCAACAACAACAACCCCCTTCGAAGATGATATAACTTCATTTTGTTGAAACCCATTATTTTTTATTTCTCTTACATACGTACAAACTAATATATGCGCAAAATAAAACATGCACCATTTTTATGCCTAAATCTTAAGTGTTTCTGACATTCAGAAACGTTATCAACAACTTTTATAAGAGGTGTAAGGGTTGCATTAATAGCAACTGGCCATTTCGAACGCACGAAACACAAGAGGAAAAGGCTAGCAAAATGCAGGGCCTTTCAAAATTCCGTATACATTTTAAAAATTCATTAAAAATCGAAATATCATCGCATTGAGGTACAGTTTGTACCATAAGTATTGCCATGATGGGAGGTTTTTTTGACATGAAAAACTTTTGCAGTTTAAAAAACCACCTATAGGTGGCGCTTACCCGAATACATCTTCTTGTAAGGGTTGCATTAATAACAGCTGGCCATTTTGTAGTTTAAAAAATCACCTATAGGTGGCGCTTACCCGAATACATCTTCTTGTAAGGGTTGCATTAATAACAACTGACCATTTTGAACGCACGAAGCACAAGAGGAAAAGGCTAGCAAAATACAGGGTCTTTCAAAATTCCGTATAAATTTTAAAAATTCATTAAAAATCGAAGTATCATCGCATTGAAGTACAGTTTGTACCATACGTATTGCCAGGACGGGAGGTTTTTTTGACATGAAATACTTTTGCAGTTTAAAAAACCACCTATAGGTGGCGCTTACCCGAATGCATCTTCTTGTAAGGGTTGCATTAATAACAACTGGTCATTTTGAACGCACGAAACACAAGAGTCAAAGGCTAGCAAAATACAGGGTCTTTCAAAATTCCGTATAAATTTTAAAAATTCATTAAAAATCGAAATATCATCGCATTGAGGTATAGTTTGTACCATAATTATTGCCAGGACGGGAAGTTTTTCTGGCATGAAAAAAATTTGGAGTTTAAAAAGTCACCTATAGGTGGCGTTTACCCGAATACATCTTCCAGAAGTATGCAAATGATGCTGTTATAAAAGAGCTGTAGTGCTCTGTAGATTCTTCATTTGATTCATTAGTAAACGGTGCAAAGAAGAAGTTTTTGTGAGAATGTTAACTTTGATCCAGAAAGCCTTGTTAGTGAAGCTATATTACGTGAGCGGTGAATCAGCATCAGATGCTTTGCAAAAATTCTGATTTAGAAAAAATCTGAAGAAAGGAAAAGGTCCTATCACCTGTTCAGAGTTACTTAGGTTTGTCACACTATTTGACACCTACAGTACGTTATTTTAATTGTACTCGTATTTCCAATGCGTTCAGCGCCACCTATAGGTGAATTTTTAAACTACAAAATTTTTCACGTTAAAAAAAAAACCATTTTAGCAATACTTATGGTACAAACCGTACCTCAATGCGATGATTTTTTAATTTTTAATGAATTTTTAAAGTTTATACGGACTTTTGAAAGACCCTGTATAACTTTCAAAAATTACATATAATTCTGAAACACTTGCGATCCCAGAACCCGAATATTTTTAATCCCGATATCCCGGGAGTGTGAATAACGACCAGGATTGGAATTCCAAATAGCAAGCAATAGAACCCTGCATATCAATTCACCAATTATTTCCCTGCAAAATTGGTAGAAAAAAACCCTTCTCTAACTTTAATTTGTACGCGACCCCCCTTCGAAAATGATTTATCTCCTGTTTATTGAAACCAATTACATTTGTTTTCTCTTATACGTACGCAAACCGATTTGCTCAGCCGACCTTTTCTAATCGCATCGAACTCTAGATTGACCGAGATCGATAATTTTAATAGCGCGAAAATCGAACAATAACGTCGAAGCGCCTTTTTATTGCCTTTATTTTATTTGCGCAATTACAGACTAACATAATATTGGAGAGAATTGCATATTCAGCTGCCATTTATTCTCTTAAAATCGTTAATTGAACTCTGTCCCTGCTTCAGTTATTGCGTGAGACTTTCCCAGAATTTTAATTAGTGTGAATGATAATGAAATTAAACGGTTTTATTCCTTGGCGAAGCAATTTGGAAAGTAGGTGGCAATAATATCTGATGCAATCACATTTGGATTTATTAATATGGATTTATTGTTTATTATACTCTTTGGCTTGTATTAAATCATTTCCAACGCGAATTTTTACTACTCAACACTTGGGCGCGACAGCCCAGTGGTTAGCGCGCTAGAGTTGCACTCGGTAGGCCCGGGTTCGATTCCAGCCACTGCCAAAACTGTCGCCGTGTTCACGCGGCGTACGATCACGTTAAACATGTGGGTCCGTAAGTCCTTCCGAGAGGTTGGTGGTAGGGGAAGGAGGGTACGGTCCCTGTGGATGCCTCCCCCACTAGGTTCCGGTCTAAATTGGGTGGCACTTCCTGACCGTCCAAACGGTTACCTTACACCTTTCTGGTAGGTCGGACGGTCTGGGGCTCAACAACAACAACGACTCAACACTTTGCACAATGATAAATCGGTAAAAGAAAATGAAAATAAGATTTGTGAATATTTTAAATTTTACTACTAATTTCAAAATACATTATTTTTCCTTCATAATATAAAAAAAAATGATGTGGGCAGCACATGGCTTTCCTTATATACTGCAATGAATTTACAACTTTTACAGTTAAAAAAATATTACTCTTATAGTAGATACTTATATTCTTTCCAAGATATTGAATTTTCTTCAATTAGTCGTCATTTTCATTGATGTAGCGTCATTTTTATCCATTTGGCGAGATTTTTGTTAATTTGGCAACATTTTAAAAAGTCGCCAAGGTGGCGAAATTCCGTCAAATTCTTAGCCAAAATCTCTCCAAACGTTATGGATGGGGAAATAAGTTATGCTTACAGCAGATAAATGACTATTGGAGTTCAAATACAAAAGTATTACTCAAAGTATCTTTTCTCGTGAATGGAACGAGTTAGATCCTCGAGAATGATATCACCAAATTTATCGCATGGTATTACATATGAAAAGTGAACATGTTTCTTAAGAGTTAATATTTTTTTTTATTTTACTTGATTTTTTGATAAATTTATTTAAAAAATGTGCAATATCTCGAGAACGGGTAATGCTAGCGTCCTACAGTTTGTGTAAATCGTTTTCTAAGGAAAAATTGCATAAGAAATATCTATTTGCGGAACTTTATTAAAGTTTTTGATTTTTTGATGATTTTTTTTTAAATTTCACTCGAAAATTTTGGTGGGTTCTAAACATTCGATTGTGTTTAAAAACAATAGGCTTCCAGTACTCACGGATTATGATTTTGTACAAAATTTCATTCGAATCGCTCCATTCGTTCGTGAGATATTGTCTCCACAGGCTCACTGACACACACACACACACACATACTTTCACACACACACACACACACACACATGCAAACTTTCGCACACACATACTTTCACACACACACACACACACACAGCACCTAAAAAATGTTCGATTCGTGATCAGGAATGCTTGAAACGTGCTCTACCGTCGAAAACACGAATTCGAATTTTCGACTCCGTCATAATCCTTTCTTTATTCATTGTGTATATAAGGAAAGTAAAAATAGTGGCAATTTTTAAGCATCCCTGAACTCAAGTCTAAAGTTTTCGAGCCTTCATGTGATGTGTTGTTGTTATTGAGACCCAGACCGTCCGACCTGCCAGAAAGGTGTAAGGTAACTGTTTGGACGGTCGGGAAGCCCCGCCCAATTTAGACCGGAACCCAATTGGGGAGGCATACACAGGGATCCTACCCTCCTTCCCCTACCACCAACCTCTCGGAAGGACTTACGGACCCACATGTTTAACTTGATCGTAGTCCGCGTGAACACGGCGGCAGTTTTGGCAGTGGCTGGAATCGAACCCGGGCCTACCGAGTGCAACTCCAGCGCGCTAACCACTAGGCTACCGCGCCCTTCATGTGATGTGTATATGAGTGTGTGCTTGCAGAAACAAAATCTCACAAATGACTGGAATGTCTTGAACGTAATTTTGTACGATTATTACTTTCAGTGAATACTGAACTTTTATTGCTTTTAAATGCAATAAAATATTTTGAAATACACCAAATTTTAGAAAGATTTTTTGAAAAAGAAACATAAAAAGTCGCATGACATTCAGTAATGAATAATAAACAATCAGACGTGAGTGTGATCAGATTTTCTATACATAATACAATAATTTTGCTTCTTTGCTAGTGAAATAAGGTATACTGTACATCTTTAAAAAAACTAACTCCAAAATCTTCAAGAGAAACGCCCATTGATCATTATATGTATATTCAGATTCTAAGGAAAATTTAAGTGGATTTTTAAACAAAATACCATTTTTAAAGGATTTTTCATCTGTTTGCAAGTGTTTGAAATTTGTTGATACTAATGCTAAATGTGTTTTTCGGTTTTGGGCATATAATAATCGAGATAAATCAATTTTCCAAGAAAACTATTTTGCTTAATTTTCTACTAAAAACAAAATCAAAATTCATATAAAATTTAATATTCAAACATATTTGAAATATTTATTATTAATTATTAAATTAATATTCATAGAAATTATAAATAGAAACAGACGTTAATCTTGATACTATTCGATGTAGCTGCATCAAAAACATCGACATAAAAAAATTTCAGTTTCATCCATGCAATATTGAGTTTTTTATCAAATGTTATTCAAAATTCGATTATTATTACTCTTCTGTGGGACCAGTCACAATGTTAGTGGAAGAAAACCGCGGATGATTTTTGAAAGCCATTTATATTTAGGAACACCGAACACCGCAGCTAGCAAATCGATGTTTTAATAACAAAAAATCTGATGTGGGCAGAACATGACTTTCCTTATATAATGCAATGAATTTACTACTTTTACAGTAAAAGAAAATCTGATGTGGGCAGCACATGACTTTCCCTGCAGACTTATATACATGTTCTCTTTATTTTAATTAAATTTAATTCACTTTTAATTCAATTTTCGTTCTGATTTGGTAACTGGACTTATTTTCAAAGGTGGCGTAGAGAAAATACGTAAAAACTAAAATATCTCGAGAACGTCCAGTTCTAGTGTAATGGGTTTGGTCTTAGTCTTTTCTTCATTAAAAATTAGATATAAAAATAGCATTCAATGGATATATTTGAGCATACGTAGTTTTTTATTTTAGATTTTGACGATTTTTGAGGGACATTTTGCAAAAAGAGGCAGGCTATTTTTTTTCGAATCTTATCAAAATCTAATCAGCACCAGAGTAACTCACAAGCCATTTATCACCCGAATTTTGTAAAATTCGGTCCATTAGTTTTTCAGCTAGAGTGGATACAGGTAATTTTTGTGGGCCATTTCGCAAAAAAAGGCGGGTTCTTTCATTCCGAATCGTACTAAAAACTAATCAGCACCAGGATCACACACATGTGACTTACCCAGCAAATTTTATGAAATTCGGCCGATTAGTTTTTGAGTTAGAGTGGATACATACATTGCACAAACACACAGACAGACACAGAGACAGACACACAGACAGACACACACACACACACAGCCGTCACGCTAAAAATAATTTTTTCGTATTCTAGAGGTCTCGAAACGTGTAGCTCCGTCGAAAACTCGAGTTGTGATTTTCGGTATAATTCCAATACTTTTCCTATACTTTACCATGTATTGCAGAGAAGTAAAACTATCTATGTGTGACACTAGAGCAACAGCACATTACATGCTGGCGGTACCATACTATCAAGTCGGAATTCTTCCTTTCTGCTGCCGAGTTAAATTTTTAGACTCTTTAATCTGCTTAAAAAGTATCAATGACTCTAAGTATGTAATGATCAATTTTGATTCTCTATAAAGATTTCGAAGTTAGTACCAAAATAACTATATAGATGACCCCTCGTGAAAATTTTAGACATTGAGTTTTGCAGAAGATATATCTTCCGTTTACCCATGTGATATATATATATAGTATTTTTTTAACTGCTGTCCTTGTTCAATATACACAGGGATGTAAAAAATCTTATGTCAGCAGCACATGACTTTCCTTATATAATTCAATGAATTTACTACATTTACAGTCACAAAATGTTATTCTTATAGTAGATATATTCTTTCCAAGGCATTGAATTTTCTTCAATAAGTAGTCATTTTCACTGATTTGGCGAGATTTTCGTTAATTTGGCAACATCCAAAAATGTCGCCAAGTTGGCGACATTCCGCTAAATTCATCACCAAAATATCGCCAAGTGTTATGGACGGAGAAATAAGTTATTATTGCAGCGCATAAATGACTATTGGCGTTTAAATACAAAAGTATTACTCAAAGTATCTTTTCTCGTGACTGGAGCGAGTTATATCTACGAGAATGATGTCACCAAATTTATCGCATGATATTACATATGAAAAGTGAACATGTTTCTTAACAGTTAATATTTTTTAATTTATGGGACTTTTTGATACATTTATTTGAAAAATGTGCAATATCTCAAGAACGGTTTATGCTAGCGTTCTAAAATTTATGTCAATCGTTTTCTAAGGAAAAATTACATGAGAAATGTCTATTTGCGTAACATTATTAAAGGTTTTGATTTTTCGATGATTTTTTCAATTTAGGGGGGGGGGGGGGGTTCTGAACATTCGATTGTGTTTTAAAACAATAGGCTTTCAGTATTCACTGATTGTGATTTTTGATTCCAAATTTCTTTCGAATCGCTCCTTCCATTAGTGAGCTATCGTCTCCACAGACTCACTGGCACACACACACACAGACACACACACACACACACACACAATTCAAAAATGTTCGATTCGTGATCAAGGATGCTTGAAACGTGCTCTCCTGTCGAAAACTCGAATTCGAATTTTCGTCCCCGTCACAATACTTTCCTTATATATTATATATATAAGGAAAGTAAAAAATTGATGTAATGTAAATGCAATTTATTGTAAAAGAAAGATTGTAAACTATGATTGCTTAGATAGTTGAACCTATGGAATAAAAATCAAAACAATTTGTACTTATTTTGTCGGCAATATAGTGCTGCTTATGAATATATAAGAATAATTTAAATATTTTATTAATTTGAATTATTTTTGTCCAATAGAGCACTTACTTCAGTTTGCTTACAACTAAATCTTCTAAACTATAAATATATATATATATATATATATATATATATATATATATATATATATATATATATATATATATATATATATATATATATATATATATATGTATATATATAAACAATAAGCTAGAAAAATGTTCAACTATATAACTTCAGTTTCTAGATCAGTAACTTGTTTTCGAAAAGTTCTTATAGTTTTCGAGCAATCGTCTGGTCAAGTTTGAAAATATTGAATCTTTCCCATCAACAAGCTTTGTGCGCTACGGACAAGTACACAACGGTCATGCATTGGAAACAGGAATCAACCTGACATCAACTCTAACCGACCCTCCCATCCTTTCCTAATATCCCCAGATACATGCGAACTATACACCCCTCCCATTTAATATTATTATTTCTTTTACGAGTCCCTATAAAAAACATTCAATCTATATCAAACCCTAACATAACGCAATTACATTACGCTCCCTTAAACCATCTAACAAACAAATTTATCAACTTTAGTACCTCAAACATTATATCTCAAGTTTTCAATTTCTGGTCATACCATGGAAGAAGTGGGACTTACTCCGTCTAACTTTATGGATCAAACCACTCAACCCCAACCAATCTATTTATAAACAATGTTTGCATTAATTGATCTAATAAACAAAGTTTGCATTAATTGATCTAATAAACAAAGTTTGCATTAAATGATCTAATGAAAAAGTTTACATTAATTGATCTAATAAACAAAGTTAAAAACTTTCTTTATTAATTACATAAATAAAGAAAGTTTGCATTAATCGATCAAATAAACAAATTTTGCATTGATTGATCTAATAAACAAAGTTTGCATTAATTGCTTAAAACTTAAAATTGAAGATAAAGCACGAAACAAGTTTCTCTAACTCTATTGTTTAAATATTCATATTCTAATTTTTAATTTCCTTATATACATAATGTATAAGGAAAGTATTGTGACGGGGTCGAAAATTCGAATTCGAGTTTTCGACGGGAGAACACGTTTCAAGCATTTCTAGTCACGAATCTAACATTTTTGAAGTGATGTCTGTGTGTGTGCGTGTGTGTTTGTCAGTGAGTCTGTGGAGACGATAACTGACGAACGAATGGACCGATTTGAACGAAATTTGGTTCAAAAATTACAATCCGTAAACACTGGAAACCTATTGTTTTTATATACAATCGAATGTTCAGAACCCCCCTTAAATTTTCGAGTGAAATTTTAAAAAAATCGTCAAAAAATCAAAACCTCTAATAAAGTTACGCACATAGACATTTCTTATGTAATTTTTCATTAGAAAACGATTGACATAAATTTTAGAACGTTAACTTGAACCATTCTCGAGATATTGCACATTTTTCAAAAAAATTATCAAAAAGTCATACAAAATTAAAAAAAATATTTCCTATTGAGAAACATGTTCACTTTTCATATGTAATACCATGCGATAAATTTGATGACATAATTCTCGTGGATTTAGCACGTTCCATTCATGACAAAAGATACTTTGGGTAATACTTTTGTATTTGAACGCCAGTAGTCATTTATCTGCTGTAAGAATAACTTATTTCTCCGTCCATAGCGCTTGACGAGATTTTGGCGACGAAATTGGTGGATTGTCGCCAACTTGGCGACTTCTTTAATTGTTGCTCAATTAACGAAAAACTCGCCAAATGGATAAAAATGACGCTAAATCAATGAAAATGACGACTCATTGACGAAAATTCAATACTTTGGAAAGAATATAAATATCTACTATAAAAATAATCTATTTTTTTTTACTGTAAAAGTAGTAAATTCATTGCATTATATAAGGAAAGTCATGTGCTGCCCACATCAGATTTTTTAATTGGGATGACCTCGCAATATTAACTTTAATATTCAGCTGATTCATGGAGGTGGTCTTATTTCTAACTCCATGAACAGAATACAGTTTCCTTTTCTTTCGTCCGGCATTAAAGTTTCATGACCATACAATTGCATTATGTTGTGGCAACGCCTTCGGAGATTGTAAATAACAAAAATACGAACAGAAAAAAGCCAAACTCTTAAAGACTATTTCTCCAAATCCAAGTGTTAATGTGGTAAACGAATTTCAGATTTTAATTCAGCATGGTCGAATTAGTGGACATAAATTTTTTCAGCCTCCGGGGCTGCATTTGGTGCTCTGATATACTGAGACTGCGCTTTATAAGAGAGATCGATGGCTGTATTTTAGATGGAATTCTTATTACTTTTCCTACAATACATGGTATTGTATGGGGAAAGTATTGGAATTGTGTCGAAAATCGCAAATAGAATTTTCGATGGATCTATACGTTTCGGGCCCTCTAGAACGCGAAAAAACTATTTTTAACGTCACGTCTGTGTGTGTGTCTGTGTGTGCTGTGTCTGTGTGTCTGCAATGTATATATATATATGTTACCGCTAAAGCTCGAAAGCCGTTAATGTGCACATTAGTTAGCTGATTTGCAGGTTAACTGATTTGCTCCGTTAACGGGCGGAATCAAGAGTTTTCGGCATTTTTCCTAGATAATGTGCATATTAACGGCTTCCGTAAAGTTCAAAAGTTTGTTTCTCTCATTTCCTTTCCCTACTCCTTCCCTCTCTTCCCCCACTTTTAGTTTTGTTTCGCCAGCGTCTTGTCGTCGCCGGTTGTTTTTATTTCTCATAATTTGCGTCGTCTGCCAGTGCGTAGAATAGCTAATTCTGTTTTCAAATTCGTTTCTGCCTGTTAGCGCGTGAATTTGTGTCGTGAATTTTTTTTAAAGCAGATAAATTTAGCTCTTAGTATGCAAGCAAGCACCGAATTGATGAGTAAAATGAAGAAAAGATTCTTCGCAAACCTCTTTAGCGATCTTATTTTCACTTTAACGAGTGCCTAGTAGGTAATTTGCAGATTACCTAGGTAATTTGAGAAATGAAGCAATTTTCGGCACTTTAACGGATCACCCTAGTTAATCTGCACATTACCTAGATAATCTGTTGAATAACTGATTTCTGCACTTTAGAGGTAACATATACACTTTAACTATACTACTAATGGATCAAATTTCTTAATATTTTACAGGTAAGTCACTTTGTGCGTGACCCTGGTGCTGATTAGATTTTGGTATGACTTTGGATAAAAGAACCCGCTTTGTTTACGAAATTGCCTGCAAAAATCTCACATATCCACTCTAGTTACAAAAAAATGTTTAACGTAGATTTGTTACTGTAGATGATAGATAACTGTTACTGTAGATTTTGCTTTCCCTGCAGTACATGGTAATGCATAGGGAAAGTACTGAAATTGTGTCGAAAATCGTAACTCGAGCTTTTAACAGATCGACACGCTTTAGTATTTCTAGAACACGAAAAAACTATTTTTAGCGTGACGGCTGTGTGTGTGTATATGTGTTTCTCTGTGTGTCCGTGTGTCTTTCTGCGCAATGTATGTATCCACTGTTACTGAAGAACTAATTGACCAAATTTTGTAAAATTTGGTGGGTAATTCACTTGTCAGCTACCCTAGTGATTATTAATTTTTGCACGATTTAGGAATAGGAACCTGCCCTTTTTTATGAAATGTGTATGTCTCCACTCTAACTGAAAAATTAATTGCCCAAATTTCACAAAATTTGGCAGATAAGTCACTTATAGTATACCCTGGTGCTGGTTTGATTTTGGTACGATTCAGAAAAGAAGAACTCGCATTTTTTTTACTAAATAACCCGCAAAAATTGTCAAAATCTAATATAAAAACTACGTATGCCCAAACGTATTAATTAAATGCTTGTTTTATACGTAATTTTTGAAGAGGGAAATAATAAGACCAACCTCATTACTCTCGAACGAACCATTTTCGAGATATTTGCCTTTTTCCGCATTTTTGTTACGTCCCCTTTGAAAAAATGTCCAGTTACAAAATAAAAGCGAAAAATGATTTAAAAGTGCAAATTCCGTGGTATTTTGTGCAATTAAACTCAATTAAATGAATTATTAAAGAAAAAAAAAGAAAAAATAATTGAGTCTGCAGCGGAAGTCATGTGCTGCCGACATCAAAAACTTTTAAATGTAGTGATTCTAATTTTGATATTTTTATGTTTTGAACTATTTTCTTAAAAAGGTGGTTTTAATTTCGATGTTCCGAATTTAAGTTGTTTCGTTTCTGCATTCTTGTTTCGTATATAATATTCAAGTTGTTATGTATAATATCCACGTTGTCATGTTGTTATGTTAATGGTCGACATTTCACATTTAGGTTATTTGAATTTTATGTCTTACCTTAGTTACCGCAGTCGTATACGCGTATAATCTGCTAAAAATGAAATAAATGAGATTGAAAACAATGAATAAACTTATTGAAATTCAATTTAATTTTCAAAAATATTGAATAATCGTTAACATGACGGCATTTCCTCAAAGTCCCTGAGTTGGCGATATCGTGCTAATTTTATTACAAGGTCTCCAAATTAGTGACCTGTTCTCACCAATTTGGCGCCAAGTTATCTACAAGTAAGATAGATAAACTTACATAGGGGTGGGACTGCCCAGTGATTAAGGCATGAGAATTATACTCAGAAGTCCCGAGTTCGATTCTCGACTTTATCCAAACTGTTCCAGTGTTTGCACTCAGTATGGGCACTGGATCTGAAAGTCTTTCGGAAAGATTGGTGGTATGGTAAGGAGGACACGGCCCCTGTGGATGTCGCCCCCACTGAGTTCAGGTCTAAATTATGTGGCATAGTTCGGCAGTTCACACAAATACCATTCGGGTAGGGCTGGACGGTATGGATCGAATGAACGAAGAACTATAGTACATTGATCGACGATTTCAAATCGGGAGGGTAACGATCACGCATTAAACTAACCTGAGGTAAAAATAGTAGAAGCTGGTTAGCCAGATTGCCAGTTGTCCGTCAATCTGACATTAGAGGATGGAGAATGCAGACTCCACTTCAACAATAAGAGCTTGCAATTACGCTCCAATAGCCCAATGGTAGAGCTTATAAATAAGGGCTTATCTTTTATAGTATGTTAGTCAAAACAAACTACATAATGTAAAATATAATTTCTATATAGAGTGTGTTACGATATCATTGTTTAATTTTGTTACACATGAAAATAAAAACAGATAAAATGAAGATTTAAAAATAAATCAGTTGAATACAAATGTTAAATATGTAGCTCTAAATTTTCTACTTGCAACAGTCTATATTTTACAGAGCATTTTTATAAAATAAATGTCAATTTTTTGATCTCCTTCTGGAAAAGCTTAAAATAAAAATTAATATTTTTTTTTCAATGGCCAGGCATTGCCTCTTTCATCTTCGCCTATACATCGGCTAGAACAGTGAACTTCTTAGCCGTCAAATGACGTTGCCCCAGCGCACAAGTGGGGGTGCGGACACATTGCGCCCAACAACACAAACATCCATGTCTTACGTGGGACTCGAACCCACAACGTGGCGGCCGATCAATCGCTGGAAACGCTCGCATTGACCGTTCGGCCACCACGTCGACTGAAATGAGCCAACAGTACGCGGTGTTCTCAGCTGGTCACCCACCCAAGTACTAACCGCGCCCGATGCTGTTTAACTTCGGTGATCTACGAGAACCGGTGTTTTCAGCACGGTAGAGCCGTTGGCTCATAAAAACTAATATAGTTTAATTTACTCTGTTACTCGTTATATTAAGACAGAGTTGCATTAAACTCGTTATATTGTCCAATCAACCTTTGTTACTCGTTACTGATTGATATGAAACTTTACTCCTTTAGCATATTTGAAATGGGAAAAGATTGTGTGTTGTGTGTGACGACGGTACATGGCACCTAGAAAAAGATTTCGATATTTTATGGAATTTTATTATTTGTAGAGTCCACTTCAGCTATAAGAGCTTGCAATTCCGTCAGCGGAAAAGCGCCAGATGGTCAGTATAAAAATCAGTGGTTCGATTTCCGATTGGGATACTGAGGTTCTTCCCTATGGCTCCCGAATTAATCAACCTTGTATGTTAGTGAAAAGAAGCCGGAGGTCTGAAAGTGACCCTATTACAAGTAGTACGGATATAGTGACTCTAGTATATTGAGCGCCGATTTTAAAACAAGAGGAAAACGATCAAGCAAGAAGCTGTCCTAGAGGATAAAAATAACAGCAGGAGGGTAACCTGAGATGAAAATAGCAGAAGGTGGTTAGTCAGATTATCAATTACAGATCGATCTAGCATTAGGGGGAGGAGAAAGCAGAGTCCACTGCAATAAAGTAAGAGCTTACAATTCTGCCCCATTAGAGTTCAACGGCAGAGAGTCAGCTGGCCAGTATGAATATCCGTGGTTCGATTTCCGGTTAGGGCAGTGTGAGACCAGAAATAGATTTCACACGTTAGTGAGACAGCTTTATGCCAGTAAATTCACTGTATCTGAAACGTCAAACAATACCCCAGTCTCGATGACGCCTGTGTTTACGACACGTGAACTCAAAGGTCAGAGAAACTCATAAATTTAGGGGCCTCGAGACAGAGGGGTCGAACGAACTCTTAAAATAATGTAAAGAACGACACTGGATAAGAGACTAGCCAATTCAGATGAAGCTTGTAGCGTTACCCTCAAGGCCGCCAATGAGAGCAAAGTGGGAGTGACAGTCCGGAGACGAAGAAAGCCACAACCTGTGACATAAGAACAAGATATAGAGACTTGGAAAAAATGTAAGAGATTAACAGCTCGAAATCAAGGAGCACGAAACTTAGAAAGATGTGTCGACTTGGGACCCTCGGGATTCTCTCTTTTCCCCTTCGCTTACTGGGCCTGGCCCTTCAGTTTAGATCGTTTGGATAAACGATGGAATTTTCTCCCAGTCATCCTAGCAAAAGGACGTTTCTCGTAAAGGATTTTGTAGACATTATATTTAAAAATACATGTATGACATAATTTAAGAATACATCTAGCACACAAATACAGAGAAAGTACATAATACTTAAAAAAAAGTTTTAAGAATCCTATTTTAAGCACTAATTATCATACAAGAAAATACAGAAAATTTAGTCGTATAAAAGCTATATGGGCATGAAAGAATATACACAGTATGTTAAAAATTGACTTGTGTATAGAATAATCACTGACAGAAAGAGAACAATTGAACAAAAATTGACTATAAACGTAAAATGGAAAGGTTATATCGAGTTTAAAAACATTCTCGCAAATAAAATGCAATTCAATATCTTTTAGACTTTAAAAGAATGCTTGAAATTGCAGGTATAATTAATATAAATTGTAAGGAAAATTGTATCTAAAAATTAAAAAAAAATAAAAATGTATATTTAACATATTTTTTCTACAACTCGAGGAGTTATTATTAAGTATGTCATAAGTTCCAGTTTATCATCAAATATGTAATATTATGTAATAATATTACTGAAAAAGAAATTCCTTAAATAAGTCAACTTTGGCAAAAAATATTCTTTTATATTTTTAAAATTTAGAAAAAATAATAAACTTGATACATTCGTTTTAAGTGTAAAATTTTTTTATTGACTATATAGTTGTTTGTCTTGAATTAGAGGCAAGTACTACAAACATTAACTACCAATACATGCCAAAACTTTCTCGCTTTCTTTATACGCTATGGAAAAATCCCACAGTTTTAAGTTACAGATTCAATAAATGTTACAATCTCAGGAACAACCAAGAGGAGAAATTATTAATATTTATGTTATACTTTTGTAAAACGAAAACTAAATTCATGCTTACGTTTTATCTTATGCAGTTAATTTTTGATTACATCTATAAAAAAATCGCTATATTTGTATAACCTCAAGCTCCTGTAATTTATGTGTATGATGCCAAAAAATACTGATGTTCATTTTTTGTGAAATATAAACAGTCAATTTATCGTTTTTAACAACAAATCGCGTACAGAATTACAGAAATTCAACATATTAGTATTTTACTCCTGAAATCCTGAGTGTTGAATATAAACTCTCATTTAAAATAAAAACTCTCTAAATTCGGTTATAACCACCTTAAACTTTATTAGAATATATGAATTGAAAGTAAATTAAATGTCACTCATAGCAATTAAAAGATGTAGCAATTTGTATATCGGTAAAACTGCTCTGTACAACTTTTGCAACTATATTTCATTATGCGAAAAATAAGATATATACATAAAATAATTAGTATAAAACTTAAGAATAAATAAAACAAAATAAAATGTCATAAACCAGAAAATAAAAAAAATTGTATAAATGTACGATCCCTGATTTTATGCATTCAAATACAGTTATTCAAATTAGAACTATGAACAATAAGTATATAATTTTCTTCGTTTATATCTGTATAAAGAAATTAATTTTAATGTAAGCATATTGACTCCTTTACTTTTTTTTTAATTTAAGAATAAGAATTTATAGATATAAATTTGCAAAACGACAAATTTTCTACGACAAATTTTACAATATTTATTTGAAGAATAAATGAAACAAAATAAAATGTTATAAATCAGAAAAACAATTTTAAATGTATGATCCCTGATTTTTTATATTCAAATACAGTAATTTATATTAGAACTGTGAATAATAAGTAGATAGCGTTCATCGTTTTTATCTGTATCAAGAACCTAATTTTAATGTTTTGACTCCTTCGCTTTTTTTTCTCATATAAGAATAGATATTTATAGATATAAATTTACAAAAACATTAAATCTACTACAAATTTTACAATATTTAACTGACAATATTGATATAAATGTCACTTTCTTATTTAAGTATTTATATATATAAAATTACAAAAACATGAAATCTACGGGAAATTTCAGTATTTAATTGACAATCTCACTATAAATATGAATATTAATGAGTAATATCATATAATATATCCATTAATATATCTTAGCAATAAACAGTTCAGCCTAATACTCATTAATATAATTCTTAAAAACTACAATAAAGAAGAAAATTCTTTAATTAGCTTACCCTTCTACAGCATTCAGTTTTCTATTATATCCAAGTTAGCACTATGTTGAAAATCAATTTGATATATTGAAAACCTTGGCCTTCATAATAATTTTAAAACTACATTGCTATATAAAACTTAGTCTTTAATAAATATCTGATTTATAATCTTAATCTACTCGTAGCATAGTAAAACTCTTGAAAATCCACACATTGTAAAATGTAAACAACGGTCAGTGTCACTATATCGTATTCAAACTCCCACACTAAGACAAGAGGGGAACTGAGAGGATTCAAAATACCAATGCTTAGCATGGCGTCAGAGCGGCCACTCCTTACTTATCTAGGGCCAGGCCCAAGGAAGAAGAGAAGAGGAATTACGATAGCCCCGGTCGACTACGAGAATGACAGAAGTACGAGTGTCGAGCCAGCAGTACAATATGATCGTCGAATTAAGTGTGGTGAATAAGTACTTCGACTCTATTCCTGTAATATGATCGGCGAAGTACCTGGTGGTGATAAAGTACAAATCAGATTCGAAGGTATGTGTTCCTCAAATATTGACAAGTTATCAAGATACTTTAGACATTTTAATACTGGCCTCACATGATATCTTCCTAAATAATTAATAATCGGAATAATTATTGTAATTGAGTATTCAAGTATGTTATGTGTTAATAAATGTTTTATTGTAAAGTTAAAATGGTGCAGTCAATTTAGTATTATAATAATTAATTATTCTTTTACAGAACTCGCGCGAAAGATAAGTAATTGGAGGGTTAATAGCGGCACAGAAAAGCAATGTACAATAATAAATAAGTCCACTATGTACGAATTTACGACCATGCCAATTTAGCAGTAATATATAAAATAGATAATTTTATATTTAGTTACCACAGGCAGCAAGGTTCTTCATAATGGCTACTGAACAAATAAAGCCTACACGTTAGTGCAAAGATGTCGGAGGTCTGAAAGTGACACTCGTACGACTAACACGGATTCACTAATATATTGGACTAACATATTGAGAGCCAATTTCATATCGGAAGAACAGCAACTACTCAAGCAGATAACTTAGAGGATAAAATCAGCATCAGGGGTTAACCTGAGATAAAAATAGAAGGAGGTGGTCGTCAGATTGTCAGTTACACATCAATCTAACATTAAAGGGTGGAGAATGCAGCGTCCGCTTCGACGGTAAGAGCTTGCAATTACGTCCCAGTCGCTCAACAGTAGAACGTTGGCTAGCCAATGCGGAGATCCATGGTTCGATATCCGGTCAGGGCAACAAGATTCTTTACAGATGTTTTTATTTTATTAATTTATTTTCTTTTGGAAATTATACAGTTTTGATAGATTAATAGAATACAGTTAATCTCTTCCGAAGTGGATCACAAACGGCGAAGTGGTTGATAATGAAACCGTTATCTGCAACATTTGTTGTCCCTCCACCGGAAGGTATAGGCAAGGCGAAAAAGATAGGCGACTACTGGTGTATAGCATAGATGTCAAGCAATGTGAACAATAGTAAGCTTCATGTGCCCACTTTTAAAAGATCTGTTAAAAGCATGCAACTCATAAAGTTCTTAATCTATAAAATTTAAGAAGTTAGAACTCGTCAACAGTCACTAAGTTAATGATATTTCGTCAAATTCTTCGTCACGGTCAGCGAAATTTTGCCAAAGTCAAGAGACTCAGTCCTTTATACTATAACAGTGAATTCTTGTCAGGTAATATCGTCACAATATGATGTTACTTCAGTTAAATGTTTCCATTACATACTTCCGTTTCATCCCCTTCACATTTCTTTCATGATTTACCCCATACCCCATGGCATAAGATGTTCTACATGAATAAAATGCTAAAGTGCAAAGCCTGGTTTACTAAAGATCATACAGGATAGAGTTCTAATGAGAAAGAAAAATATGTTTTTTCAAAATGCGATAATTATCATTCACTAGGAAAGTAACAAAACATAAATTGTGCGAATTAAAAATATAAAAGAGAAAGAAAAATATTCGTATGCCCTCTTGAAAGCCTTCTGTATGGAGTTTCAATAAAACATCGAAGAATTTGACTTTCATTGTAGATTGAACAGCTTGATACAATGTATAGTTATTTAACTCTGGTGACAAATCAATAATAAAGGATTTTTTTTACAGAAAACTCATTTCGAAAGCATTCAAATGTTGAACACATTCAAATTAACTCATTCAAAGCATTCAAACTAGTGAAAAGTCCACCCAATTAAAAACTTGTAAAACCGCTTCATTTTATAAGCGCAGATAGTGCGTTGAAATTTATCGCAGTTTTTAGAAAATTTAAAATAAATTTTATTATTTAAATTAAAAAATGCCTTTGTCTTATTAGGAATTTTTAGAAAAAAAATTTAAACTCATTTTAAGAAACTTTCTTTTACATTCCTGTCTAAATTTACAAACGTTTAGTTATTTTTTTATTTTGAGATAAATTCAAATATTTGAGATTTTTAATTTCATTTTTTGTTTATGTTTAAATAATAATTGCAATCAAATTCGAAAATTAGAATGTTAAACAATGATTTGCTTTCTTTTCCAATTGTTTGAATTATTGTAATGATTTAAATAATTCTAAACCAGCTCAAATATCCAAAAATTTTTATTTTACCTTTACTACCATTACTTCCGAATTTGTTATCTATTCGATTTACCGCAGTGGCATAACGCATTAAGATCTTGAAAGACAAACTCACCTGATTGATCAGGAAATATTTCGATACTGAAATGTTGAAACTGCATTCCTAAATATCAATTGTAAACTCCGGCATTGACAGAACGGAATCTAATATACAATTATGATCTTAATATCATATGATCCTGACATCTTCAAAACTCATGCAACCCCAAATAGTAAATGATGGAGATAATTTTAACTTAGTGCTCATGTAGTCATCATTAAACTTTTCATTTTATCTCCATACAATTATTATATCCTGTTCTTCAACAAATGTGAACAATGCTTAGTGATTAATTGCATATTTGTTTGATCGGGTAACATTTTCCTAACAGTCTAGGATTACTTTTGTTAAATTCGTATAAATTTTTTTCAATGAAGATATTTTTCACTGATCCTAAATATGTACTTGTAATATTTTCAACATAGTTAAAAAGTGTTTATGTGGGACGAAGAATTGAAATGAGTAAGTTTAAAGATTTTATTATATTATTAATTGTTATTGTTTATTAATCATTAAAAAAACATGGCCGTTGATCTCATAAAGTGGAATTAACATTTAAATCGTACATCGCTCGTTGTTGTGCCGCAATAACCCTCCAATTATTTTTACCTTTTGTGTAAGTCCTGAAAAGAATTATCAATTAATATTAAAAAGATTAGACTATTTAAAACTTAAACAATATCATTTATTAACAACATCAATTTATCATCAACAACAATTTATCATTTATATCATTTCTCATTTATTATCAATTTTCATTTAACTATTTTAGCTAGGGGACATACGACCAGAAGTATTAATTTTACGAAGGTGTCTAGGACCGGTAGCATCAGAGCACATACCTTCCAGTTTAGACTTGGGCTCATCATCTCGCTTGCATCGGTCTTAGTGCCATAACTCTGTGGTGTGTGGCTCCTCCTCGTACTTTTCACTTCGACTGATACTTTATATCTGCATACTATAAATGCAACTCCTAAGTCATCTCTGCTAGGTCATGTTCGCTTCGCTCCTTTTGTCACACTCCTTTCAACAACACTTCGTATGAAACTTCTTTCAACAACACATTTCGTGTCAGACTTACTTCTGTCGTGACGGAATTCGTCACTCCTTTGTAAATTACATAACTTCAGTACTTTTAAACTCCTATTTAATTAATTTGTGTCCTGGAACCCTCTCGTCATTTTATCTTATTTAAATATATCTGAATCTGTTTCGAATTGTGGCCATTTCCATGCTATAATAATTTCTCTCACACAAAAGTGTCATAAATTGATAAAAGAATGATTTGAATATTAAATGAGATGTATGATTTTGGAAATATTGTTAAAAATTAAAATGATAATTAATTAATAATTTAAATATTAGAATTGAAAATTGTATAATATTGGAATGGTATTATGGTAAGAATACCTATGTCAAATGAATGTTGCCTGCTCGCTGCCTCTTTGTAAGAGGAATGAAAATACTTTTGTGTCAAATGGACACTTTTTGATTGTCAATGGATGTTTGTTTGCCACTGGACCAGGTTGGTATAAAATTTATTTGTTTTGGTATGGTCACTTTAATTGAATCTGTTTCAATATTTATATTGTTATTTTAAAAATAGTTATTTATAAAGTCTGTTGTGTCTATTTAGACAAGTTTTGAGCCACAAACTTGCTGCTGTATATAATTGGAAAAAAAAAAAAAAAAAAGAAACCTTGTGTGGTCATTAAATTTTATTGCAATATAAAGAAAATGAAACTTAATATAATTATTGAAGAATGTTCTGCTGACCACTTGTAAATATAATTGCTGGAAATTTAATTATTTAAAGAATGTGAAATAATTTGAAAATTTAAAAAGCAGATAATTGAAAATAATTTATAATTTGAAATTAATTGAAAATTTTATTTGAAAAATTTATTTTAACTTTTGTGCTGACTTGAGGGTTAGTTTTGTAAATATTTATTTAATTTAATTGAATTTAATTGAAAGAATTTTATTGAAATTTTAATGTAATCACTTAATATTTTTGGAAATTCACATAATGTGAAAATTTTGTGAAGGGCTTGTATTCATTAGGATTTGACTCATTTGCAGTCACTTTTAGGTTAGTTTTGGCCCTGGTTCTTCGACATGCGCCCATGTGGGATGGTGTTCGTGTCAAGAGTCCTTGATGTAGTTCGCGACTGCATCTTTTCAAAATTTTTGTTGAAATTTTTTCTTGAAGGCGTGCGACTTCAAGGAGCCTGATGTCTACTTGCTCCTGCTGGTGTGGTTGAAAAAAATCCTCCCTTGTCGAATTTTTTTTTTCTCCGGAGGAAGGGGGAGTTTGTCGTGACGGAATTCGTCACTCCTTTGTAAATTACATAACTTCAGTACTTTTAAACTCCTATTTAATTAATTTGTGTCCTGGAACCCTCTCGTCATTTTATCTTATTTAAATATATCTGAATCTGTTTCGAATTGTGGCCATTTCCATGCTATAATAATTTCTCTCACACTCGAGGAACAACGTACGTCGCTCAAGGTCGCACTTGCTTGCGGGTGGAGACAGTTGTCTCCATGTTTTTTCGCTTTGTTGGGTGATGCAATCTTCTGCTGGATTTCGTGTGGTTATACACGTGCCTTGAAATTCGTCGGTTGAAGGGGGCGGATCCCTGGATGTGTTTGAAAGCAGTGAAGTTTTGTATTGGAAGAAAGGAGAAGTTGTGAGCCCTTGATATTTTTGATTGGACGGGTTCTGGATCCATCTGGAATGTATTTAAGCTGAGTGATTCTGGATTCGGGGCTCTCTCCCTGGAAACATCTTCGAACTCACGTCGACGCGGGACTTTGCCCCCAGGTTGAGTTACCGTGTCGTGAGGGTCGGGGGAGATGCCACCGCCGCCACCTCGGTGATTGGGTCTTCGACTTCGTTGGTACCGAGCCTCTTCGCCTGCTGCCGCCGTTGACTGACCGGGAGCCTCCTGTTCCGGTTGCCTGGAGACCGATGTGAAAGAAGATCGTGATGAAGCAGATCCCTGTGCGGGACGTTGCTCGAACCCTTCGAACCGTCCTGCCGCCTCTCCTTGGTCGGGGGAAGTTTTTTCCCAGAGGGAACTCTGACGGATGTTTGGTCTTCGATCCTTATGAGTCCTTCCTGATATGGAGGTAAGCGAACTTTCAATTGGAGGCTGCTGCCTCGACCGTCTTGTGTTCCAGTGAAGTGACCCGCCTGATGACGTCACGACACTTCTGCAACATTTCGTATCAAAGTTACTTCTACAACATTTTGTATCCGAGTGACTTGTGATTCCTTCGGCGGGGGGAGGTAGCTCCGCCCTTCTTCCCCTTTGGTGCTCATTGGTTCTTCTGAACCCAATGGCATCACTTGACATATATCAAGCCCCCTCTCAGCCTCTTTGTCCTGGGACACCCAAATTTATTGTATTTGACCTAAAAGTTCACGTTGTTGTAAACTCCGGCGCCAGCTAGACTAAGACTTTTGTAAGTCGTTCTATGCACCATAAAGATTGCAATAAAAATGCCTCATGTGAGGACATATTCTGGCCTCACAGTTTATGAATTTGCTATTCTGTCTATCTGTCCGTTCGCTCGATAACTGCCTCAAAAATGACTTAAATGAACTTTTAGTATGTTGTTGAGGAAGTCTGTGGGATTTTGGGATTGAAAATGAATAATATCACCCAAATAGTTTCGGATTTAACTCAGATTAAAAAATGAATTACATTGAATCCTATGGGACTTAATTTTTCAAGTATTTTTAAGCGAAGTTAAAATTTCAAAATTGCTTCAAAAAATTTGAAACAAAAAAGTGTTCAACTTCCGCGTATAATCCGCAGGATTTTCCAAAATTAATGAATATTTATTATCGGAAGAAGAGTTTAAAGCGCTTATTTACATCAGAATTAATTTATAAAGGTTCAATTTATTACGATCTATTTGTACATTCAAATGCTTAAAATATAAAGAGGAAAAAAATGCCCAAAGAGATCTAATTAAAAGGATTTGGATAAATGTAATTGCGTTGCCACATTCGTTAGATAAAAACGAAAAATATCAATCATGGCTGAAGCATTGATTATGAAACTATAATCGAAATGCAATTTCATTTAAACATCGCTAAAATACGATACATTCAGCGCTCATATATTTTAAATTATCACAGTAATACAATAATTTATTATATTTGAAAATTTAAAACTTCATTGAAAAAAATGAATTTTATTCAAATGACGTCATCGAAATATAAATCGTCTGGCTCTCTATGTAAAAGCAATGAATATTTCATTCATATCACTTTTACTCCAGACTCCAGAGCAAAATAATTTTTCAGAAAAAAATTTAGCAAATCTTATACAACTCATCTTACAATCACTTGTTTACATTCTGCGTCTAGTAAAATTAGGTTTCGTTGCAGAAATATTCAAATTTGGATGATCATTTAAACTCAAACATATTATAATTGCGTTGGCACAGAATATAGATGCACAGAAAATACTCAAAAATGAAGCGGTTTTAGGACGGATGCAACACTCAATATAAATGTAAAAGAACTTTAAATCTCACGATTTTTACATTGAGAAAAAAATGTGGATACCATATTTTATTTTGAAGTGGGTCAAGTAATCTCTTCATATAATGCGGATGTAATTATTATTTTTATTTTTATTTAAAAAACTGTCGAACACATTTTACTGATTTTTTTTTACATATTTTATGGGATAATTTGAATATTTCCTAAAATTTTCGAAGTAATTTATGAATTTTAACTTTGCTCAAAAACTGTTTAAAAAATTAGATCCCATAGGGTTCAATGTATTTCACTTTTTCAACCCGAGTTCAATCCAAAACTAATTGGGTGGCATTATTAATTTACATTCCCATATATCCAACAGGTCGTCTCAATAACATATTAAAATTTCATTTTGAGAAACTAATTTTTACGGCAGTTATACGAACGGACAGACAGACAGAATGAACAAAATCACAAACACTTTTCAACTATGTTGGAAAATGTTAAAAATGCAATTAATTCGCAAAGATTTTTTTATAGCGCCATAAATATTGATGACGTATTTTCTGCAATTGTAAATAACTGTCTAATACAATTAAAAAACAGTAACTTATGATTTATTTAAACTTACAAAAGCTTCCTTTATTATGTTTTTAACATTTTCCAACATAGTTGAAAAATGTTTATGATTTTGGTCATTCTGTCCGTCTGTCCGTTCGCACGATAACTGCCATAAAAATGACTTCATTGGACCGTAAAATTGCCGTAAAATTGACTTCAAAATGGAATTTTAGTATGTTGTTAAGACGGTCTGTGAGATGTTTGGGAATGAAAATGAATAATATCACCCAATTAGTATTCGATTTAACTCGTATTAAAGAAATAAAATATATTGAGCCCTATGGAACTTAATTTTTCATACATATTTAAGCGAAGTTAAAAATCACAAATTGGTTTGAAAAATTTTGAAATTTTTCAAATTATCTCATAAAATATGTAAAAAATTTTCAGAAAAATATGATTGGTAGTTTTTCTAATAAAAATTGAAATAATAATTACAACTATAATACATGAAAAGGTCATGTGACTCATCATAAAATAAAATTTACCTTTCATTTTACGGCTGAGTATATAGTAGATGTTTAAAGATCGTTTAATTTTCTATTTAGTGTTGCATCCGTCATAAAACCGCTTTATTTGGTATTATCTGTGTATCCAAATTCTGTGCCAATGCAAATGCAATATTTTTTTTTATTTTAAATGATCACTGAACTTTGATTATTCCTAAAGCACATCCTAATTTTAACGCTATACTATAGCATGCAGAATGCAAACGTATCAAGCAAATGCTGGGTGAGTTATATAAGAATTGCTGACTTTTTTTTCAAGCCCAATTATTTAGCTCTGGAATCTGAAATATAAGTGAAATGAATGAGATATTCATTGATTTTACATAGATCGTCAAATGATATATTTCGATGACGTCAATTGAATAAAGTTCATTATGTGTAACTAGCATTATCTTTTCCGATGCGTAGCCAATCAGAGAAGATTTTTGACACTTTGGTTTTGACAAAATCAAGAGGTCAAAGCGAGAGTTCAGAGTGAGATATTACACTCGAATTTCTAGCATTGGTAAATATTCTACCCTTTAGTATAGTATATCTACACTGATAATAGTGTAGTCAAAATTTGCTTCGTATGACAAGTCGTTATAATAGAATCCTTCATCCTCCGAAAAGAATATCTACCATTATTCAATAACATTTTTAAACTCTTCCCCATAATTAAGCAGATTTAAGAAATATGAATATTTGGTTTAAAAATAGCTTTCATTCGCATTTTAATAACATAATTACACACCGAGCAAGAATTCCACTTCTTTATTTTTGCTGAAATAAAAAGTGTTTTTCTGTGGAAAATTCGAGACATAAAACATTTTGCTATAATTAGATAGAATTCCCGATATGTTGAAATAGTACGTCATACTAATGATGTTCCAAAAAAATCCTTTATCAGTATAGCCCTAAAAAAATTGCATTACTATTAAGTTCTTCAAAAAAAACCTCATAATCGTTAGAAAAGACAGAATAACAATAACTTTATTGGAAGAGTGTTTAAGTACAATTTTGTTTCTAAAGAACGTGTGAGATATCAGTATAATTAATCATTTTTTCGCTTTGTGCGCATCTTCAAATTCTTTAAGCGAACCTGACGGGTAGAGTGCAGAAAACACTAATCAGTAATGTCTGCAGTCATTCCACATTGTTTTCGTAGTAATTGAATTAATTTTAGAGACCTTGAAATCGGTTTTTTATAAATGAATGGGCTTGAAGTTTATATATATATATAAATAATTCCATATATATATATATATATATATATATATATATAAATAATTCCATATATATATATATATATATATATATATATATATATATAAATAATTCCATATATATATATATATATTCTTCCAATAACTCGCCAAATCTGCGTGGTATGCATTTCAGAAAATGGGGAAACGAATGACGCAAAAAATGAGTTCCAAAAAGTATCCATAGGGAAAGAGATGGAGATGCAAACAGTGCCTAGTATAAACATAATTCAATGAAACGGCTTGCTCGCATGCAGGAAGACGCCAACTGGTCCTGGATATCCTTTGAATTGTTGAGTCACACTTTTCTCTGTGTAGAGCAGTAAACACCAAAAACAGCTTTATCTGAGAAATGAACATTCCCCTCCAATTTCAACAGATCCCTTTAAATTCTCCAACACTAACCGTTTCGATTGGGTTTACAGCAACATTTCTGATTGGCCCCTATATTTTGAAGAATTCCATCCACAGGGACCAAAGACCTGTTCAATTACTGCACAGCGGTATAAGGACATATTGCAGAACTTAGTTATTCCTCATCTCCAACAACGAGGATGCCTCAATTATACCTTATACCAACTAGATGGAGAACCTCCTTACATTGGTCGTCCTGTTCAGCAGTTGTTGCGACAACATTTTACAGAAAATCGAGTAATCAATCGCGCATTCCCATCTGTATGGGCATCCCGTTCACCAGGTCTGAACCCTTGTGACTTTTAGCTGTGGGGTTACCTGATAAGCATGGTTTATCAGGGAGACATTAGTAACCTTGCAGATTTGAAGAACAGCGTCATCCTGCACACGCGCAACATCACAACAGATCAGTTACGTACAGCTGTCTAACACCCTTTTGCACGGTACCAGTTGTTTCATCTTCAACACGGTGGACATATTGGACACTGACAATGACTTGTCTTTCTACAGCCTTCTTCTCTTCTGCGTTCCATGTGTAACATGTTCTAGATATATTCATTAAATTGACATTTGGGTATTTATTACTATTGTCAGTATCTATCGTCGTTATTGTATTACTACCACTTACAATTCGTAATTAATATGCATCGCGACTGCGAAGCCGTTACATTGAATTATTATGTTTTCACTAGGGAATGTTCGTAGCGGCGCCATCTCTTCCCCTATAGGTGATTTTTGGAACCATTTTTTGCGCCATTCTTTTCCCCATATTGTGAAATCAAATACCACGCAGATTTGGCGTTCTAATTGTAAGCACCCGGTACATACTGCACCTTCCACCAATGCTTGGCTTCACTAAAATCGAGTCTAAGTTCTGAACTGGGTTCCAAATTCGCCCGATTTAAACCCAATTGAAGGCATGTAAGGTGTCTTCAAGAAAAGGGTGCAAAACCGCAAGCATCGAGTAAACTATCTGAGGACTGAAATTGGAGGTTCATAAAGAGTACACATCAACAATAAGAGCCTGAAATTTCAATCCAGTGGCTCAACGGTATAGCGTCGGATGGCTAGTACAAAAATCCGTGGTTCGATTCCCGGTTGATGCAGCAAGGTAGTTTTACAGTGGCACACGAATAAATCAACCTTATAGGTTAGTGCAAAGTTATCGGAGTTCTGAAAGGGATCCTAGTACGACTAGCATGGATTCAGTGGACTGTGATATGATTGAGCACTGATTTCAAATCAGGAGGTCAACAGACATACAGTAAACTAACAACGAGAATAAAAATAGCAGCAGATGGCTGACCTGAGGTAAAAAATAGCAGGAGGGGGTGGGTTAGCTTGTCAGTTGCTCGTCAATCTGACATTAGAGGATGGAGAATGCCGAGTCCACTCCGATGATAAGACCTCTCAATTCCGTCCCAATAGGTCAAAGGTAGAGCATCGTCTGTCCAATAAGAAGATTCGTTGTACGATTCACTGCAGGGGTACAAGATTTTTTACGGATATTTTTTGGACAAATTTAGCGTCATAAACAATTATCGTTGTGCAAAATACATATTTACATAAATCCCCAAACAAAATGCATTCCTTATATGCTTTCACGATTACCAAGACCATTTACAACTTACCATAACTTGACCAATTTATCATCAACATTTTTAACTCTCTCCTGCAGTTAATAGATTTAATAAATATCAGTATTTAATTTCAAAATTGTTTTCGCACCTCTTTTTATAACACAATTACTGAGAAGGCCTTATTTTTCTATTTTTTAATTCAAATAAAATGTCATTTCAGGAGGTAAAAAAAATTGCTAAAATTAGATAGTACTTACTCACTACATGTTAAAATAATACCTGAAAATGATATTAAGAAATCGCTTTATAAGTAAATCTTTAAAAAATCGCAACGTTATTAAGTTTTTCTTAACAAATACTATGAAGTTTTTAAAGCAACGTAATCAATAAAAATACAGATGGCGCTCAATTTACGGAAGGAATGCTCACGTACAATTTGTTTTCGAAGAAAATTGTGTTTTATGAAATATTGGTATAATTATGTATTTTTTATCACTTTGCGTGTCTTTGAATTTATTAGGGCAGGCAAAAATGTAGAAGAAACTTAAACACTAATGTATGCAGTTACTGCAAATTTATTCCGTCAATATATTAGTTTTGGAAAACCGAACTTAGAAATATATATATTACATTAATGGAAGTAAATAAATGAAAATAAATAAATGAAAGTAAATTAATGAAAGTAGGTAAATGAAAGTATGTTATATAAATGAAAATTCTTATTTTAACTTACTACAAACAAAAGAAATATAATAAGGGAAACTAGAGAGACGGAAGTGAACACAAATTACACATTAATGCAGCAAAAATGTTTGGTGCATTACTGTGTTATTTGTGCTTATTTACGTTGCTCTAGTTTACTTTATCCTTTGCACAAAGTGTATTTTCCATACTGAAAAAGAATATACGTATATTATTTTTTATCATATGCGTTACCGTCCATAAGTATTTAGCCACTTAATACATGTAAAATAATAAAAGGAGATGCCTATGTCGTCTGTAACAAAAAACCTAAGCATAGTATAGACATGAAATTTAATACACAGGTACTTCAGCACCCAAAACGATACTCGACGAGGTATTTCAAAATTTCGAATAAGTTTAATTTTTTAGTTATGTTAATTCAATAAACAGTTGCATTTACGGACAGAAATTTGTTGCTCCTTTTGCATAGTGCTGGTGCCGCCATTTATATTCACATTCCGAAACACAAAAGTACGTAACATAAAAATTCTGATATAGAAACATTAACTTACAATCATCATGGTTTAAAAAAATGCTCTTAAGGGTCTTGGAAGTATCACTTTATGAGGAGTAAACAGCTTGAGTGCTACAACCTCAAGTTTGTGTCAGTATTTGAAAACATGGTATAATTTAAGCAGAATAGGTTGGATTTTAAAACATCCATTAAACATTTTAACGTGAGTTGTGTGGTATAAAACATTATGCATTGAATTTAAGAAAAAACACTTCGAAGATTGTTCGATGCGAGAATTTGAAATATAAAAATCAACGTGTTCATCGTACGAAAAGAAGGGATGAGATAGATGGTTCCCGCCCAAGTACTAACTATTCTTAGACATCATGCTTTTACGCTTGCTGGTGACAACATGTTTGCATTTTCTTAGTTTGTATTTTAAATCGAGTTCAATGGCGGATATATTTCCCAATTCAATATTTTAGTGGATGTGGAAGACCCAGACCGTCTGACACATTCTAAGACATGAGCAGCTGTTTGATTTTTAGTGGATGCCGAAAAGTAGCAAATATTTATGGGATAATATTTAAAACGTATTTCAAATCACTTATAAATAAATTCAGAAGGACAGCAAATAATTGCAAATTATTATTACAAATTAATTAAATTTTTGCTTTATTGATGCGTCCATCCTTTTTACTTCCCTTATATACATAGTATAATGTATGAGGAAAGTATTGTGAAGGAGGTCGAAAATTCGACTTCGAGTTTTCGACGGGAGAGCACGTTTCAAGCATCCGCGAACACGAATCAAACGTTTTTGAGATGATGATGTGTGAGTGTGTGTGTGTTTATGTGTCAGTGAGCCTGTGAAGACGATATCTCACGAACGAATGGAGCGATACGAACGAAATTTGGTACAAAAATTACAATCCGTGAATACTGGTTGGCTATTGTTTTTAAACGCAATCGAATGTTCAGAACCCCCCTAAAGTTTTGAGTGAAATTTTGAAAAAATCATCAAAACAAAGCTTTCAATAAAATTACGTAAATAGTCATTTCTTATGTACTGTTTCGTTAGAAAACGATTGGCACTAACTTTAGAACGCTAGCATAAACCGTTCTCGAGATATTACACATTTTTCTAATAAATTTAACAAAAAATCATATAAAATAAAAAAATACTAACTATCGTGAAATATGTTCAATTTTCATATGTAATATCATGTGATAAACTTGATGACATCATTCTCGTGGATCCAGCTCATCCCATTCATGAGAAAAGATAGTTTGGGTAATACATTTGTCACAATACTTTTGTTACAATAGTCATTTATCTGCTATAAGAATAACTTATTTATCCGTCCATAACGCTTTGTGAGATTTTGGCGACGAATTTGGCGGAATGTCGCCAACTTTTCGACTTTCCTAAATGTTGCGAAATGTGCGAAAATGCCGCCAAATTGATAAAAAGGACGTTAAATCAATGAAAATGACGACTAATTGATTAAAATTCAATTTCTTGGAAAGAACATAAGAGTAGATCATAAGAATGACCCATTTATCCATTCGTCTGTCATAACGCTTGGCGAGAAATATAGCAGGACGAAGTACAACTGGGCGACTATTTTGAATGTTGCCAAAATGACAAAAATGCAGCCAAATTGATAAAAAAATCACGCCAAATGGGAAGTAATGCTTCGCAAATTCTGATTTCCATCATATGATGGTCATAACCTTCCAGTCTATAAGAAATGCTCTTCTCTCCGTTTGTCTGTAGCACTTGGTGATGCATTTGGTGTACTTGGCGAATAATTTAGCTAAGTATAGCAATCTTGGCGATATTTCGTCCCAGATTGACGAAAACATCGTCAAAATTGCAAAAATGACGTTAAATTAATGAAACGGACACCTAATTAATAAATTTATTAAAACATTTTAATATATGGACTATATCGCTTATTGAGGATGCTATCAATATTTATAATTGTTTTAAAGTGGAGCGAAATATAACTTAATTGGGTACTTCGAAATTATTTTACATGTTGTCTTTCGGAAAGTCGCCGAATTTACACTTCAACGATAAAAACACTACGCCTTGGATCTTATACATTATTTTTGAACTGTAAAAGTAGTACATTCATTGCATTATGTAAGAAACGTCGTGTGCTACCCACATCAGATTTTTTATGGAAAGCTTTGAAAAATTAAATATTCTCTCTATCATTTTTTATGCATTTCTGACGATATTTTTCACCATTTTGTTTTGGAACTTTTTCCAGAATTTTTCAGCAAAAATTAGACAAATTTTTTGATCCTGTTTATTTCACAACAATTCAAACTGATTGAAATCCAGTAATTGTGGTAAACAAAGCATTACCTCGCCTTCTTTCCTTAGTTAATTTATCAAAATACTTTTTTCAGATATTCTCTGAATGTTTCGGCTCATTGACCAGTTGGAATATGAATATTTGACAAAATTACGCAGCACAGATGACAACATTTCGTCTTCAAGGATGTGACGATGTTACTCTCCCCCTTCCTGTTTCCTGAAGATATTAGCAACTGTATTTCCTCTAAAACAGCTCCATATCCCTACAAAACCTACACCATTTTTCACAGAAGTAATCAAACTTTTTCTGTTTAACTGCAGATCTGCAAGCAAAGACCCTTCATCTAATACCAAAGACTTTAAATTTGAATTCACCACTCCAGAGAACGAACGCCCTTTCAATCATCACTTGTTAAATTCTGATATTTTTTAGCCCACATCGTTTCTTCTTGTTAATGGGCTTTAATGAGGGTTTTTTTACAGATACTCGTCCATAAAAACCCGCATCAGCGAGTCTGCGTTTGACAGAAGTAATGTTAATGGGTATATCCCCGTTCAAATCAATGTGAAAAGCAAGTTTAGGTGCGGTAAGGTATCTGTTATATTTGCTAGTGATCTATATATAGGGTACTATCGGTGCCCAGTGGCTATTTACTCAACCGTTAGTCACAGGGATACACTTCCAATTGCAAAATTATTTTAAATTTTAAAATGCATTACCATAGAAATAGTTTAAATCAATAAATGCATTTCTGAAAGAAATACGAAATATAAATTTTTATACAGTCCCCCGGTCCTACCAATTATATTTAGGAAAATCAATCTCATACAATTTTATGCAAAATAAAAAGAAATCATCCTTTTACGACCAAAATTGACCGATTTATAGCTGTTTAAATTTGGAGCACTTTTTGTGCTGAGAAGTGGCCAATACAGTCCCTGATTGGTTGGTTGGCTGAAAGGGGACATTTTTATGCGTGAAAAAGCAACTTAAGTCACAAAATGTAATGCTTCATAACTCTGTGAATTTTGGTCCTAAAAGGCAGATTTTTTTTATTTTGCATGAAATTGTATGAGGATGATTTTCGGAAATATAATTGGTGGGACCGGGGGACCGTATAAAAATTTATATTTCGTATTTCTTTCAGAAATGTATTTATTGATTTAAATTGTTTCTAATATAATAGATATGAAAATTTAAACAATTTTGCATTTAGAAATATATCTATGTAACTAACGGTTGTGGAAATAGCCATTGGCCACTGATAGCACTGGACGCCCTGTATAACCTTCCGTTGTCAGTTGGAGTTGTAATATTGGGTTTTCCAGTACGTTTTTTATTAGATAAACTGCCACCGGGTTGCTACAGTCATCAACTGTTTACCTTGGTATATCTAATTTGCTTGCAATTCGGCGATTATTTTTGACAATTTTATGCTTAGCAATTATCGAAGAACGCACTTCCAGTGAAAACTCGTTTAACTTTGTTTTACTAGGGGGCTCTGCCCCCTGCTCGTTAGGCTTCGCCAACCCTCTTAACTCGCTGCACTCTCAGAGCTCGCTTCGTGAGTTATTTCAAACCAAACTAATGCTTAAATCGGTAAACGGTTTATTTCAGTGTGTTACCCAAATATTTCTCTACAAATGCACCAAATTTAATATTTTTGTATGCAATAATTTTTTCCAATACGAGACAGAGAATATCAATGGACGTGTCGATACGAAAGAACAGTTTTCACTTTAGAAGTGCATAAAAAGTAAAATATCTCGTAAACTACATCGAAATTTTAAAAAATCTGATGTGAGCAGCACATGACTTTCCCTATATAATGCAATGGATTTACTAGTTTTTCAATAAAGAATAATAAAATCCACGGCGCTGTGTTTTTATCGTTGAATTGTACATTAAGCGATTTTCAAGATGATAACAAGTAAAACTATTTCAAAATACTCAATCAACTTATACTTCAATACTCAATCAACTTATACTTACTCTAAACAGTTATCAATATTGATAGAATCCTCAATAAGCGATATAGTCCATATATTTACTTTACTTTAATAATTACTTCATAATCTATTCGTTATTTTCAATGATTTAACTTCATTTTTATCAATTTGATGACATTTTCGTTAATTTGGCAACATTTAAAAAGTCGCCAAGTTGGCGACATTTCACCAAAGTACCGCCAAGCATTATGGATCGAGAAATAAGTTATTCTTTTAGCAGATAATTGACTATTGGCGTCCAAATACAAAAGTATCACGTAAATTATATTTTTTGATGAATGGAACTAGCTAGATCCACGAGAATGATGTCACCCAATTTATCGCATGATATTACTTATGAAAAGTGAACATATTTCAACAACAGATAATATTTTTTTTAACTTTATATGATTTTTTGATAATTTTTTGGAAAAATGTACAATATCTCGAGAACGGTTCATGCTAGCATTCTAAAATTTATTTTAATCGTTTTCTAATGAAAAAGTACATAAGACATGACTATTTTCGTAATTTTATTAAAGTCTTTGATTTTTTGAGGATTTTTTCAAAATTTCACTCGAAAATTTAGCGGAGTTCTGAACATGCGATTGCGTATAAAAACAATAGGCTTCCAGTGTTTACGGATTGTGATTTTTGTACCAAATTTGGTTCGAATCGGTCCATTCGTTCGGCCGTTATCGTCGCCACATGCTCACTGACACACACACACACACACACACACACATACAGACATCTCAAAAACGTCTGATTCGCGTTCAGGGATGCTTGAAACGTGCTCCCCCGTCGAAAACTCTAATTCGAATTTGCGACCTCGTCACAATACTTTCCTTATACATTATATGTATATAAGGAAAGTAAAAACATGCTCCGTCCTGCAAAAATTCAACTATGTAGGTACCTGCCTGCGGAGCTTCATGGTTTGTTAAAAACTTCGTGATCTATTGATAATCTCTCTAGAACAATTTCTATCTTCAATTTGTTTATGCTCCCTATTTTCACTGATGAAACAGCCTTTCACATGGTACGGAAAACGGCATAAGTCAGATTTTTCCCCTACTCATAATTCAGTTGATTTTAAAGATACAGATATGCGGGTTTTTTAATGATCTTGTTGCATTAAAAAAAAAAAATTTCTGATTGACCAAATTTGTCTAAGAGGGTCGTATAAAAATTTAAAAAGTGTAACTTTTTGAAAATTAATTGGAGGACAATTTCTTTAATGCAGTCTTATTTCCTACCTTACTTTCAACATTTTTAACACTTTACAACAAAGTTGAAAAGTGTTTATGACTTTGTTCATTCTATCTGTCTGTCTGTCTGTCTGTCTGTCCGTTAGCACGATAACTACCGTAAAAATGACTTAATCAAAATGAAATTTTAGTATGCTGTTCAGACGGTCTCTAGGACCTATGGGAATATAAATGAATAATATCACCCAATTAGTTTTGGATTGAACCCGGGTTGAAAAAATGAAATACATTGAGCTCTATGGGACCTAATTTTTCAAACATTTTTAAGCTGATTTAAAATGCACAAATTGCTTCGAAAATTTTAGGTAATATTCAAATTGTTCCATAAAATATATAAAAAAAAATTATCGAAATATATTCAGTAGTTTTGTAACTAAAAATTAAAATAATAATAACACCTCTTATATGAAGCGATTACGTGTCCATGATATGAAACGATCACGTGACCCACTTCAAAATGATATATGGCATCCATCTTGTCTCAAAATCGTGATTTTTAAAGTTCTTTTTAATTCATATTGAGTGTTGTATCCGTCCTAAAACCACTATATTTTTGCATAAATTCTGTGAATCTACATACGGAAACAACTCAATTACAATATATTTGAGCTTAAAAGCTCATCCAAATTTGATTATTTCTGCAACGAAGCCTATTTATCACCTATGTAAAATGTAAACAGCAAAATATATAGAATTAGTTATATTAGAATTGCTGTATTTCTTTAACACAAAATCATTTAGTTCATGGAGTCTGCTGATATGAATCAAATATTCATTGATTTTACAAAGAGACGGACGATTTTTTTCGATGAAGTTTTACGCATAGAGTTTAATTACGTGTAGCTCCATGGTCTTAATCTTTAAATAAAATAAATTATTATAGTATTGTGATGAATGACATGAATGGGAAATTATTTATGAATGAAATGCTGCTTTTATAGAGGAAGCCAGGCGTGTTAATTTTTCTATGACGTCATTTGAATGAATTTCAGTTGTTTTCGATGAAGTTTTCAAATATAATAATATATCCTAGTATTATGATAATTCTAAAATTATTACCGAGGAATGTATCACATTTTAGTGACGTTTAAACCAGGCAATTTATATGTCAATGCCATCATTTGAATGAAGTTCTTTTTCTCGACGAAGGTTTAAGTTTTCAAATATAATAAATTAATGTAGTATTGTGATAAGTTTTAAAATATTACCGAGGAATGTATTGCATTTTAGACATGTTTAAATAAAATTGCATTGAAGTTGGAAAGTGTTTCATAATCAATGCTTTAAGCATGATTGATCTTTCTTGTTGCAATTTACACTGACCACTTATCTCCAACAGGTAAAGAATTAAAACGCTTTTCAATCTTTATGGGACACCCTGTTCAATTTACAAATAATCAGCTTTCCCACTTTTTCAAATACTGTAGTAAAGGTCAGTTGATGGTCGCTATTGATTTATGTAAATCGGTCACAATGTTTGGTATACCGCATAGAAATAGGACATTTTTATCCGAACAGGACTGATTATACCTAGGTTTACCCAAACAGTGACAGATAAACTTAGGTTTTCCCAAGCAGTGATGGATAAGCCTAGGCTTACCCAAGCAGTATTGGATAAATCTAGGCTTAACCAAGTAATGTTGGATAAACCTAGGTTTACCCAAGCAGTAATGGATAAACCTAGGTTTTCCCAAGCAGTATTGGATATACCTAGGATTACCCAAGAAATGTTGGATAAACTTAGGTTTACCCAGCCCTTTTGGATAATTGCGAGCTTTACCCGGATACATTTAGATTTATCCATGTTCTGGCTTTACCCATATAATATACGAATACAAACATAAGGCTTCGGCAGACGATAATTAGCTGAATATTTCATAAATTAAGCTGGAATTTTCATGAACGCCTGTAATTGCGGCTTTTCTGATAGTTTAGCCGAAATTATGAATAAAATAGCTAAAAAAATCTGATGTGGGCAGCACATGACTTTCCCTGCAGACTTATATCCACTCTCTCGTTATTTTAATTAAATTTAATTCACTTTTAATTCAATTTTCGTTATCATTTGGTAACTGGACTTATTTTCAAAGATGGCGTACAGAATATACGGAAAACTAAAATATCCCGAGAACGGCCAATCCCAGTGTAATGGGGTTGATCTTATACTTTTCTCCGTTAAAAATTACGTATTAAACAAGCATTTAATGAATATATTTGAACGTACGTAGTTTTTTATTTTAGATTTTGACAATTGTTGCGGGCCTTTTTGCAAAAAAAGGCAGATTATTTTTTTCCAAATCATACTAAAATCAAATCAGCACCAGGGTGACCTACAAGCGACTTATCTACAGTATTTTGTGAAATTCAGTAAATTAGTTTGTCAGCTAGAGTGGATATAAGCTTTTGGGGGCCATTTTGCAAAAAAAGGCGGGTTCTTTTATCCCGAATCGTACCCAAATCTAATCAGCAACAGATTCGCCCACAAGTGACTTACCTACTAAATTTTATGAAATTCGGTCCATTAGTTTTTCAGTTAGAGTGGATACAAAATATGCCCAGACTGACAGACAGACACACAGACAGACACACAGACAGACACACACACAGACGTCACGCTAAAAATAGTTTTTTCGTATTCTAGAGGTCTCGAAACATGTAGATCCGTCGAAAACTCGTGTTGCGATTTTCGGCATGATTCCAATACTTTCCCTACACATTGCCATGTATTGCAAAATGGAGCAACCGTTGCAGTATGTCTTACAGCGACATTAAACCTTTTTTTCTGGCCAGTAAAAGAGTGGGTGGAATAGTCTAGGACCGTCATCCACACTGATATCCTATTTATTGTTTTTCCCTATAATCAATAGCTAATCCATTTACCAAATTTGAACTCATATATATCTTTCAAACATATTCCGATAACATAATTGCCGAACGTGTCATTAAATGTTTGGCTTCTGGTAAAAAAAAAGAATAAATGTAAAAAAATCAATTATTCAAATATTTGACCATAATTACCGTTCTCGAAATATTGAAATACTTTTCTGTTAAGTAAAAAGTCATTTTTCACTATTTCCTTAAGAAAAAGGTAATGGCAATTTTTTATGATCATCATCTATAACAGAAAAAGAGAATGTGTGTGTGCGCACAGGCCGCAAATTCGATACATAGGTACCTGGTGTTGGGTGATGACGTACTTTTAAGCGATTTTTACTTTCCCTGCAATACGTGGTAATGTATAGAGAAAGTATTGGAATCATATCGAAAATAGCAACTCGAGTTTTCGACGGATCTACATGTTTCCAGACCTCGAGAATACGAAAAAAACCTTTTTAGCCTGACGTCTGTGTGTCTCTCTGTCTGTCTGTCTGGCTGGCTGTGTGTCTGTCTGTCTGTGCAGATTTTGTATCCACTCTAACTAAAAAATTAATGGACCGAATTTCACAAAATTTGGTAGGTAAGTCACGTGTGAGGGTATCTGGTGCTGATTAGTTTTGGGTACGATTTGGGATAAAATAACCTGCCTTTTCTTGCAAAATGGCCCGCAAAAATCGCAAAAATCTAAAAGAACTAGCTATACTCAAATATATACATTAAATGATCGTTCAATGCGTAATTTTTAACGACGAAAAGAATAAGGCCAACCCCATTACACTAGGACGAGCCATTCTCGAGATATTTTGGTTTTTCGTATCTTCTCTACGTCACCTTTGAAAATAAGTCCGGTTACCGAATGCGAACGAAAATTGAATTAAAAGTGAAATAAATTTAATTAAAATTAAGAGAACGTTAATATAAGTCTGCAGGGAAAGTCATGTGCTGCTTGCATCAGATTTTTACTTTCCCTGCAACACATGGTAATGTATAGGGAAAATATTGGAATCATGCCGAAAATTGCAACTCAAATTTTCGACGGATCCTCACGTTTTGACACTTCTAGAATACGATAAAACAATTCTTAGCGTGACGTCTGTGTGTGTGTCTGTGAGTCTGTGTGTCTGTGTGTCTGTCTGTCTGTCTGTGTGTCTGTCTGTGCAGATTTTTATCCAATCTACCTAACAAACTAATTGACTGAATTTCATAAAATTTGGTAGGTAAGTCACTTGTGGGCGAATCTGGTACTGATTAGTTTTGGATACGATTCGAGATAAAAGAATTCGTCTTTTTTTGCGAAATGGCCCGCAAAAGCTTGTATCCACTCTAGCTGAAAATCTGATGGACCGAATTTCCCAAAATTTGGTAGATAAGTCGCTTGTGGGGGGGTCACTCTGGTGCTGATTAGATATTGGTACGATTCTGAAAAAAATAACCTGCTTTTTTTTACAAAATGGCCCGCAAAAATCGACAAAATCTAAAATAAAAAAATATGTATGCTGAAATATATCCATTAAATGCTTGTTTTATACGTAATTTTTAACGAAGAAATGAATAAGACCAACTCCATTGCACTAGGACTAGCCGTTCTCGAGATATTTTTGTTTTTTCGATTTTTCTCTACGCCGCCTTTGAAAATGAGTTCACGTACCAAATGAGAACAAAAATTGAATTAATAGTGAATTAAATTTAATTAAAATAAAGAGAACGTGTATATAAGTCTGCAGGGAAAGTCATGTGCTGCCCACATCAAATTTTTACTTTCCCTGCAATACATGGTAATGTAAAGGGAAAGTATTGGAATCATGTCGAAAATCGCAACTCGAGTTTTCGACGGATCTACACGTTTCGAGATCTCTAGAATACGAAAAAACCATTTTTAGCGTGACGTCTGTGTGTGTCTGTGTGTCTCTCTGTCTGTCTCTCTGTCTGTGTGTCTGTCTGTGCAGATTTTGTATTCACTCTAACTAAAAAACTAATGCACCGATTTTCACAAAATTTTGTAGGTAAGTCACTTGTGGGTGGGTCTGGGGCTGATAAGTTTTGCGTACGATTCGGGATTAAAGAACCCGCCTTTTTTTGCGAAATGGCCTGCAAAAGCTTTTATCCACTCTAGCTGAAATACCAATTGACCGAATTTCACAAAGTTCGGTACATGAGTCACGTATAGGTCACCCTGGTGCTGATTAGATTTTGATACAATTCAGAAAAAAATAACCTGCCTTTTTTTGCAGAATGGCCATGAAAAATTGTCAAAATCTAAACTAAAAAACTACGTATGCTCAAATACATCCATTGAATGCTTGAACGAAGAAAAGAATAAGACCAACCCTATTACACTAGGACTAGCCGTTCTCGAGATATATTAGGTTTTTTTCCTATTTTCTCTACGTATTTTCTCCACCTTTGAAAATAATTCCAGTTATCAAATGAGAACGATAATTGAATTAAAAGTGAATTAAATTTAATTGAAATAGAGAACGTCGTTAAAGAGAACGTGGATATACGTCTGCAGGGCAAGTCATGTGCTGCCCCACATCGGATTTTTACTTTCCCTACATACAGAGTATAATGCATAGGAAAAGTATTATGAAAAAAATTTAGATGAAAGAGCACGTTTCCGGAATCCCTGAATTGAAATCGAACATTTTTGAGGTGATGTCTGGGAGTCATTATTTGTGTCCATGAGTTTGCGGATACGATATCTCACAAACGAATGGAGCTTATCGAACAACATTTGGTACGATTATTAAGATCCGGGAAGATTGAAACCCCATTACTTTTTTAAACGTGATCAAACTTTCGGAAGATCCCCCGATATTTTTAATGGTTTAGTAAAAAAATCAAAACTTTCAATAATGTTAAAAAAATAATAATGTTGTTTATAATATTTTATTTTAAAATAAATGGCCCAAACTTTAGAACGTGAACTTGAACCGTTCTCTAAAAATTGCATGTTTTTCAAATAAATGAACAAAAAATGTAAATAAACTATAGTAGCATCCAATATGTAACACTTTAATAAATTTGGCGATCATGACGATAAATTTGGCGCTTAATTTGGCGTAACGTTGCCAACTCGTCGACTTTTAATGTAGTGCCAAATTGACGAAAATGCTGCCAAATTACCAAAAATGACATTAGAGTTAAGAAAATGCCGCCAAATTGATGAATTAATGATTAACATATTTTAATATAATGGAAAAAAAATTGCTTTGAAGATATTGGTAATATTACCAATTATCAAGTTGGATTTGCGTGAACTATAAGTGAATTGGGTACTCCAAAACAATTTTGCATGTTGTCATCCAGAAAAGCTCCCAATGTCAGTGCACTTGTCAACGTGAAAAACGTTGGGCCGTGGATCTTCTTCAACATTATTTCGCATTGAAAAAAAGTAAAGTACCTGAATTATGTAGCAAAAGTTGCCCACATCGGATTATTTTTAATTATTTAAAGTTGAATCGGAATTTTGAGCGATATTTACACAAATCATTTCCTTAACGACGCAGACAATCCGACCAACGCCTTAACCATCGGGCTATCCCGCCCCGCAGACGTAAATCAAATATCCGGTGCATGATAGCAAAATGGTTAAACCACGGAGATTGAACTCGGAGGCGCAAATCAAAAAATCAGCTGTGTTAGGTTCTATACAATAGTTCTTTCTTTCGATCCAGACCGTCCAACCTACCCGAAGGTATAAGGTATATATTTGAAAGACCAGGACAGTGTCACTCAATTTAGAACTGAACCCAGTGGGAGTGACATCAAAAGGGACCTAGCTTTCTTCTCTTACCACCAACCTCTCGAAAAAACCTTCAGACAGACATATTTAAAGTGCCCGTGCTCTGCGTGAACACGGAAACAATTTGGGCTAAGCAGAGAATCGAACTCGGTTTCTCCTATTGCAATGCCCTTGTTTCAACCACTGTGCTGTCCCGCCCCCATAGTTTAACCCACACGATCCAGACCGTCGGAGCTCGCCATAAGGCGTAGAGTTAGTAGTCGCGGAGTCCATACTATAAGTCAGCGAAAGTTTCGCCTTCAAGGTTACCATGGGGCAGCGCCACGGGTAATGGAAAGAAAAGACCCGACCCATCCTAAGGTATAAGGCAAAAATCACTATCACCAAAGTAGCGTTGCTGAGATACCCGACAAAGACTCGACAGAGAGATCCTGCACCCCACGAAGGCCCCCTCCAGTCACCATACAGCGCGAAGCTCAAAACAGGAATAGTGTCTCGCTCCTCTAATCCTGCTGAACCTGCTGCCTGGAGGCTTGATCTGTTGACGGTGTGAGGTTGAGTGTTCTGTCCCACGTTCTTCTACGTAGACCCTCATATTAAGTCCACTACACGGGCAATACAAGCGGTGCCCCACGCTAGCTTTCCATATCGATTTGGAAGCTCCGCAATGCCTGTCTCCAGGGACGTCCCGATCAGAGATTCTTTGTCCCGAAGACCAAGCAGCCCAAGCGACCGCTTGCGGCTTCATCTCTGCAGAGGGCCTCAAAATTTTGTACATCATTATTGGACTTATCTTTCATTTTTTAAAGACTCATTTTGTATTATACATTGTGAGACCAGAATATGTTCTCACATGAGGCATTTTTATTCGTAGTATTTACGATGCCTAGAACGGCAAACAAAGCTATAGTCTGGCTGGCGCCGGGGTTTATGAGGACTTGAACTTTTAGATCAAAGGGACTATAAATTTAGGTGTGCAAGACCAGAGGGGCTGAGAGGGGCCTTGCTAAATGTGAAATGATGCCATTGGGTTGAGAAGAACCAATGAGCGCCAAGGGGAAGAAGGGCGGAGCTACCCCCCCCCCCTCCCCGCCGAGGAAACCACAGCTTGGATCAGACGAAAGAAATCAGTAGCAGATATAGACGACACGAGAAGGAGTTCAGTCATAGACGAAACGAGTTCAGTTATAGACGAAAGACAACGCAGAGATGGAGATCGGACATGAAAAGAAAATAATTACGAATTTTGACTTAGAGCACGAGTAGAAAAGCATAAAAAACCCAACTGATTTGTAGAGTGTTCCGTAGAGGTGATCTATGTGCGAGTGCATTTTTAGTACGAGTCGGAGTCGCACACCCTAGAGTTGTGGCGGTACTGTCAGCACTAAGACTGATGCAAGCCCTTGGAGAGATGATAAGCCCAAGATTAAATTGGAAGGTATGTGCTCATTTTCATAGGTCCTAGACACCATCGTAAATCTAATAATTCTGGTCGCATATGTCCTCTCGCTAAAATAATTAAATGAAAATTGACATAAATGAAAATTGATGTTATTGATAAATTGATGTTGTTAATAAATGATATTGTTTAAGTTTAAATAGTCTAATATTTTTATATTAATTAATAATTCTTTTCAGGACTTACACAAAAGGTAAAAATAATTGGAGGGTTTATTGCGGCACAACAACGCGCAATGTAAGTTTAATGTTAATTCCACTTTATGAGTATCAACGGCCATGTCTTTAATCTATATAAATAAAATTGAAAATCTGTCTGTCTGTCTGTCTGTCTGTTTGTCCCATCATCACGGGAGAACGGCTGAACCGAATTTGATGAAATTTTGTGGGTAGCCTAGAAATAGCCCCACTTAAAATTTAGTCTGTGTTTTGAGTTTCTACGACCAGTAGTTCTCGAGATATTAGTAAAAAACGAAATTTTCGTTTGTCTCATCATCACGGGAAAACGGCTGAACCGAATTTAATGAAATTTTATGGATAGCCTTGAAATAGCCCCCCATAAATTTTGTCCATGTTTTGAGATTCTAAGACCAGGGGTTGTTGAGATATTAATGAAAAACGGAACTTTTTCTTAGGAGATCTACTCTCCAACTCCGTGGTTTATCCAAACGGAAAGGATGAAAATCATTTGTTTTAAACGCCAAAATGAAATAAAACTTTATTTCCGAGTTTGGTGCAGGATTTTTGCATTAATTAGTCACTATAAGAGAACATAAATTGTTTGAAACATGAATTTAAATGGAAAAATCTACCTCCATGGTTCATCTCTCACAAGCTTTTACTCAACGATGTAAAGTATAAAGAAATCAAAATGGCTATTTAATTTCGCATTTTATGAAGAAGATTCTATTTTATATCATGTTGCTCGGCAACGGAATGAAATTAAATGTGTTGTTAATATCAATTATTATTTTTTTTATTTGTGTAATAAATAAATGGATGTAAAAATATATTTTGTAAATGAACGGTTCGATTGTTCTTTTAATTATATATATTGCGGACTGCGTACATCACACTTTCATTTATTTTAGCGAAGAGGTTTCAAGCTCATATATTGTGTTTAGCTAATAAACTCATATATTGTGTTTACCCAATAAATTTATTTAGCCGATTGTTGAAGCAGAAAAGAGTAGTCTTCTAATACAATTTTACTGTTTTTATTTAGAATATACAAACGGGATCAGGATATTTTATTCTTCAGATCTGCAAATTCAGAGCTACGAATTTAGAGGCATATCTCTAAATAACTTGGTAATTTTTCTTAAACTTTACCAAGTTAGTGGAAATGTCTCCAAATTGATAAAAATGACCCAAATCAATGAAATTAAATTTGTTTTTTTAGAATAAAGTACTGAAATGATGTTTCTGTAGCATTTGTCGGTCAGTCCATCCATCCTACTTAGTAACACATTTAAGGAATTTTTTTAATATCACCAAATTTGTAAAAATATTTCTAAATCCATAAAAATATCATGAAATTGATAAAATCGCGCTTAATAAATGAAATTAATTGTGTTTTGTTAGGGGATAGTATTGTGATGATGTTTCGTCAATTTGTCGCATAATGGGATTATCAGTTCTACAGTCCTACTTGGCGATAAATTTGGCGATTTTTTAAGTTATAGCTAAATTGACGAAAATGTCGCCAAACCTTCCATGGAGATTGCATTATTCAGATGATATAATTTCCATCAATTTATTTAAAGCAATTGATATCATGTCGCTTAGCAACGGATCCAATATGTTATGCGGCATAGGATTTTTATTAAATCTTTTCCGATTTGAATAGTAAAAATATGTATATAAAATAGATTTCATTGAATTTTTGACTGGATAATATCAATTACGGTCTTCAGGTTTAAACATCATTATTATTGATATTTTCGGGGACTGTTGATTCAGGGATTACTGATATTTTCAAATTATTATGGAATTGTTTTATTATGACGAAAATTGTTGAAACTCATATATAGTACGTTGTACGAGTAAGCTTCTACAAATGCATGGGTATATCTTCCAATCTACGAGAATATAAGTAGTACAGGTATATTGGCATATATTTTGATATATATTGGCATATATTCGAATCAATTACGACCTTCTGGTATTAAGATTACGGGGATTTTTGATACTTTCAATTTTTTATGTCAACTCTTTTATTTTGGCAAATATTTTTGAGACACATATTGCAATACGGGTAAACTTCTACTAACACACTGGCATATTTTCTAATCTGCGACAATATAAGTAGTACAGGGTTGCATATATTGATTCAATTCCTTTTTTTTTCGTAAATTTGCTTACAAAAGGGGCCAGGATGTTTTATTCTTCAGATCTACCCGTGAAGATAATTTTGCATAGTGAGAACAGATATTCTTAAACTTCTCTTTATGAGCAATAAATTTAATATTTTAACAGAATTTGCACATGATTGCGAATTATAAATTTCTTTATATTATATACTCCGTACGAAGAACGGGTGTGTTGCTAGTGCTTAATAAAAATTAATAATTAATGTTAATTATAAAGTGTAACTTTAAGTTATCTTTTTTATTTCGTCCCATATACATTATACCTAATCCAACGTTTTCCTGGCCAATCCCTATCAATCTGCAATTTATCATTAGGCATTTGTGTATTAATTTATGGTGTTCTTTACAATGTTTTGACTACACTTTTTATCGAATTGTAATTGAATATGTTTAGATCGTGGTACTATAATTACCACGGTGCGTCTTGTTATACAACCAGGGTAAAATTATCCATTGGGAGAAGGTAGTTGCGAACACGAGACATTTTATATCATACAATGTACCCCGAATAATTGTTGACCTTGGTCCTAAAGTGTTTGTCTTAAACTTGTAAAAAAAACGTAATAAAATTGTCGAATTTTCGGTTTTTCGATTTTTCGGATTACTAGATTTACGGATGTGTGACATTTTACTGTATTTATTGCTCAGATGAAGCATTTTTATGAAAGTTTGCTTGAGGCCTCAGCAAACCTCGGGACACTAGTACTTGTGTCCGCAATCCTTGCCTCTACCTTTCCGGAGCTTCTGGTGTGTCTAAAAAGGCAAAAACATGTTAGACTCGTCAGACAATTACATATAGTGATGATAAATTCATGACGTTACTATATAAATTTTATTTCAGCAAGTGACGTTTATGTTAAGTAATACGTCCTCCATATCTTTGTATCCTTTATTGTAACACTTTGAACAAAGTCAAAAAGAGGCAAAAACATATTAGACAAGTTACACAATTATATATAGTGATGATACATTCATGACGTTATTATGTAAAAAAAATTTCAGCAGAAGAACTATATGTTAAGTAATACGTCCTCCATTTCTTTGTATCCTTTATTGTAACAATTTGAACAAAATCTACGGGAAGCAAAAACATATTAGACACGTTAGCCAATTATATATAGTGATGATACATTCATGACGTTTGTATGTAAAAAACATTTTCAGCAGAAGAACTTTACGTTAAGTAATACGTCCTCTAGTTCTTTGTATCCTGTATTGTAACACATTGAACAAAGTCAACGAAGGCAAAAGCATATTAGACACGTTAGACAATTATATATAGTGATGATACATTCATGACATTAATATTTAAATTTTATTTCAACATGCGAAGTTTATATTAAGTAATACGTATTCCATTTCTTTGTACCTTTTATTGTAACACTTTAAAAAAAATCTGAGGGGCGCAAAAGCATATTAGATATGTTAGACAATTATATATAGTGATGATACCTTCATGACGTTACTATGTAAAAAAATTTTCAGCAGGAGAAATTTATGTTAAGTAATACGTCCTCCATTTTTTTGTATCCTTTATTGTAACACTTTGAACAAAGTCTAAGGGAGGCAAAAACATATTAGACACGTTAGACAATTATATATAGTGATGATACATTCATGACATTAATATTTAAATTTCATTTCAGCATGCGAAGTTTATATTAAGTAATACGTATTCCATTTCTTTGTATCTTTTATTATAACACTTTGAACAAAGTCTACGGAGGCAAAACCTTTCAGACACGTTAGACAATTATATATAGTGATGATACATTCATGCCATTAATATATAAATTTCATTTCAGTAGGCGAAATTTATATTAAGTAATACGTCCTCCATTTCTTTGTATCCTTTATTGTAACACTTTGAACAAAGTCTAAGGCAGGCAAAAACATATTAGACACGTTACACAATTATATATAGTGATGATACATTCATGACGCTACTATGTTAAATTTTTTTCAGCAGAAGAACATTATGTTAATTAATAAGTCCTCCATTTCTTTGTATCTTCTATTGTAACAATTTGAACAAAGTCTACGGAGGCAAAACCTATTAGACACGTTAGACAATTATATATAGTGATGATTCATTCATGCCATTAATATATAAATTTCATTTCAGTAAGCGAAGTTTATATTAAGCAATACGTCCTCCATTTTTTGTATCCTTTATTCTAACACATTGAACAAAGTCTGAGGGACGCAAAAATATATTAGACACATTAGGCAATTATATATAGTGATGATACATTCATGACGTTAGTATGTAAAACATTTTCAGCAGAAGAGCTTTGTGTTAAGTAATACGTCCTCCATTTCTTTTTATCCTTTATTGTAAGACATTGAACAAAGTCTATGGAGGCAAAAACATATTAGACACGTTTGATAATTATATATAGTGATGATACATTCATAACATTAATATGTAAATTTCATTTCAACAAGCGAAGTTTGTATTAAGTTATACGTCCTCCATTTCTTTGTATCCTTTATTACAACACTAAGTCTAAGAGAGTCAAAAAGATATTAGCCACGTTTGATAATTATATATAGTGATGATACATTCATAACATTAATATATAAATTTCATTTCAACAAGCGAAGTTTGTATTAAGTTATACGTCCTCAATTTCTTTGTATCCTTTATTACAACACTTTGAACAAAGTCTAAGAGAGGCAAAAAGATATTAGACGCGTTAGACAATTATATGTTGTGATGATACATTGATGGCATTAATATTTAAATATCATTTCAGCAAGCGAAATTTATATTAAGTATTACGTCCTGCATTTTTTTGTATCCTTTATTGTGAAACTTTGAACAAAGGGAGGCAAGACACGTTAAACAATTATATATAGTGATGACACATTCATGACGTTACTATGTAAAAAAATTTCAACAAAAGAACTTTATGTTAAGTAATACGTTCTCCATTTCTTTCTATCCTTTATTGTAACACTTTGAACAAAGTCTACGGAGGCAAAAACATATTAGACACGTTGGACATTTATAGTATATAGTGATGAAACATTCATGACGTTACTATATAAATTTTGTTTCAGCAAGCGAAGTTTATGTTAAGTAATACGTCCTCCATTTCATTGTTTCCTTTATTGTAACACTTTGAACCAAAATTTACGAAAGATAAAGAATAACTTAATCTCACGACATAATGATTCAGAAGAACGCAAATATTTGGCATCTCTTTCAGATTCCAAGTTGCAGTCAGAGGTTTGGTTCAGAAGATGCTACAAATCACATAACCGTAAGAATTCGAACAATCTTAACATTTTAAAGATTCCCAGTGGTATTTGTGAAAGAATAGTGTAATTTATATTGCTAAAACATATGATGACATCTTAAGTAAGAAGTTTTATGCTTTGCAAATGTCATAGAATAAAAGAAATATAATGTGGGCAGCACATAACTTTCCATGCACACTCATATTCACGTTCTCTTTATATCTTCAATAATTCATTCAATTAAATTTAATTGCACAAAATAACAGGCATAATTACTTTACTTACAGGGAATTTGCTTACGTACAAGGAATACTTTTTTAACGTCATGAATTTACAGGGAATTTACTTACAGGGAATTTGCACTTTTAATTAAATTTTGGACTTATTTTCAGTGGACTTATTTTAACTGGACATATTTTCAGTGGAATAGCGAAAATGCAAAATAACTAAAATATCTCGAGAACGGCCACTCCTAGACTAATGGAGTTGGTATTATTCTTTCTGCCGTCAAAAATTACGTATAACTTAAGCATTTAATTCATATTTTTGTATTCTTTTCATTTATATTAAACGTTTTTTTCGGGCCATTTAGCGTAAAAGCCAGGTTCCTTTTACCGAAACGTTCCAAAATATAATCAGCACCCGGTTAATCCGCAAGTGATTTATCTACCAAATTTTGCGAAATTTGGTCTATTAGTTTTTGAACTAGAGTTGATACAAGCAATATTTGCGGATCATTTTGCAAAAAAAAGGCGGACTCTTTTATTCTGAATACATAATGCTAAAAAATACTCTGGCATTGAACGCTCTTCAGGATGACAGCATGTGGAATTATTTCAAAGCACCCAATTAATTTATATTTAGCTCAAATATAACTTGCTAATTGGAAATATTGCTAAGATCTTCTAAAAATATACTCAATCATATAAAAATGTGTTAATTATGAATTCATTAATTTTGCGTCATTTTCGTAATTTTAGTATCATTTTTGCAATTTGGCGATAATCGGACACTACATTGAAAAGTCTCTGTTGGTTATATTTCGCTAAATGTGTCCCCAATGCCGCGAAAATTACCGCTAAGTGTTACATATTTGATTACGCTTTACTACTGTTCATTTTAATGTAATTATTTAGATACACTTAATTGAAAAATGAGCAAGGTATCGTAAACGGCTTAAGTTACGTTCTGAAATTTATGTCATTCGTTTATGAATAAAGCATTAGAATGAAATATTACGTTAAACCGATTATTTATATAACATTAATGAATATCCTCATTATTTTTAATCTTTTCAAAAATTCATTTGATAATTTTGGTGTCTTCCAAACATTCTATCGTGTTTGAAATCAATGGAGTTCACATATCTAAGATCGTAATTATCGTGCCAAATTACATTTCACTCGCTCCATTGATTTGTGAAATATTATCTCCACAAACTCGCGGACATACACACACATAATTACACAACTCACACACACATACACACATACACCATACACACAGATACACATATATACACTCACACATCACTTCAAAAACATTCGATTCGAGTTCAGGAATGCTTGAAACGTGCTTTTCCATCGAAAACTCGAAATCGAATATTCGACCCCGTCACAATGCTTTACTAGTATATTATACTATATTGTAAGGCAAGTAATAATACAATACTTTTCATGGAACAAATAATTGTTACTTTAGAAAATGTAATCTTTAATAGTTGATTTGTCGTAAAACGATCTTGGTTGTGCATTAATTTGTATCAAGAAAAAATTTTATTTCATACAGAAGGTTTCATTACACATAAGCGCTCTAAACTTCTTTAATTCTAAATCTCATATTATTTCCACACCATTACGTTATAATTGCATCAAGCGGTAATTTTCCCTTGTCTTTGCTGAGTTGATTTAACTGTGAAAAATATTTTAGATGTGTTTGTTTATTATTCTTTCAACTTTTTATTTAAATGCTTCTTGCCCACTTCCTCCCTCCTTTAATGACACTAAAATTGAACATTTTGGTGTTCTTATCTTTGACTTGATATGTCCATTTTTACTTTCCTTATATACATAATGTATAAGGAAAGTATTGTGACCGGGTCGAAAATTCGAATTAGAGTTTTCGACGGGAGAGCACGTTTCAAACATCCCTGATCACGAATCAAACATTTTTGAAGTGATGTCTGTGTGTGTGCGTGCGTGTGTGTGTGTGTGTGTGTGTGTGTGTTGTTGTTGTTGAAACTCAGACCGTCCGACCTACCAGAAAGGTGTTGAAGACCCAGACCGTCCGACTCGTCACCAAGGACTTGAGCATCTATTTGGACGGCCGGGAAAGGAGTTAGCGGAAGCCAACTTCAACTGGCCCTCGTCCGACGGTCCAAAGCAACGTTAATTAGAAAATCATAATAATATTTACAGGAGATTTACATATCTGATTCACAACATTGGAACTTCTGTGAATTTTTTTTTTTTTTTTAAAGTGAGCAGCACCATAAAAAGTAAAATAAATGTTGGTGACAAATGTTACATCTTTAGGTAAAAACTGTGGAGTAACAAGAACACTCCCGAAAACAAAACGAGGAGTAAACAACTAAAACAACCACCAAAAACATCACAAGACAAGTACAGCAAATACAAGACAACAAATACAGCGATACAACAAAGGTAACACCTCCAGAAAAAACACAGGGAGACCGACCAAAGGGAAAAGAATAAAGGGACAAACTCACAAGCTGATCAGGTAATTTGGTTTGAGATGTCTCTAGCAATGAGAACACAGTTTTTTAATTTTTCAACGGAAGAATTATTAGAGCTGACTCTCGAGAACCAGACTGCACAATTTGCGGGAGAGGGTTTAATTAAATGAAATTTTTTAGTATGGGGGCAAGCAAAAACAAAGTGATCGGCGTCACCAAATGCGCCGCAAGTACAGCTAGATGTAGATTTTTGTTTGAAATAGAATAAGTAGTCCATGAATGGGCCATGGCCAGTTAGAAAATAAATAAGATATTTGTTTGTGATTTGAAGGGAAGGATTGACCCGGGGGAGAAAGGAGGAAATGCGGGCAGGATCATGCGTCCGGGGGGAAATATAAGAATTTAAAAAAGTTTGCCAATGAAGGGAGATGTTTTGTTTACAATAATTTTTTAGAAGGGAAAAAGGGAAGGGAAGGGAAAAGGGAGAGGTAGCAATTTTAGCATACTTGTCAGCAGTCTCGTTCCCCGAGATGTCAGAGTGGGCCTTAACCCAACGGATATTAATGAGCTTTTTATTAGAAATTGCATTTAATTTAATTTTTGAGAGATAACTAGATTTATTTTTAATAGAGTTAAAAGCCGAAAGGGAAGAAAGACTATCAGTATAAATATTAATTTTTGTATTATTTGATGAGGCCCAGTCAATAGCATAATCAATGGCAGAAATTTCTGCCTGAAAAACTGTGTTCCCATTGGCTAGTTTAAAGGTAAATGTGTCTTGAAGTGTTTCATTTTTGAATACACAGACAGCAAAACCAGTGTTTCCATCAATGGAAGAGCCATCTGTATAAACATTGAAATTAGAAAAAGAGGAGGGAGGAAGGGGGACAAGATTAGCAATACGTTGAGAGGGAGGAATAGCAGAAATTGGGCGGTTAGAGTCAAACAAGGAAGGGGCAGGGACGGGCAGATTAGAAAAAAGATTAATACGATGTTTCCAAAACATATATTTTTTAAAATTTGTGTTTATTATGATATGAATAGGGGGGATACCAGTGATGGAGTATAGAGAAACGTTAGAAGTTACCAGAAAGGTGTAAGGTAACTGTTTGGACGGACGGGAATGTGTGTGTGTGTGTGTGTCAGTGAACCTGTGGAGGCGATAACTGACGAACGAATGGACCGATTCGAACGAAATTTGGTACAAAAATCACAATCCATAAACGCCGGAAGCCTATTGTTTTTAAACGTAATTGAATGTTCAGTACTCCCCTAAAATTCCGAGTGAAATTTTGAAAAAAAACCGTCAAAAAATCAAAACCGCTAATAATGTTACGCAAATAGACATTTCTTATGTAATTTTTCATTAGAAAACGATTAACATAAATTTTAGAACGCTAATATGAACCATTCTCGAGATATTGCACATTTTTCAAAAAAATTATCAAAAAGTCATATAAAATAAAAAAATATATATTTCCTATTGAGAAACATGTTCACTTTTCATATGTAATATCATGCGATAAATTTGGTGACATCATTCTCGTGGATCTAGCTCGTTCCATTCATGACAAAAGATACTTCGAGTAATACTTTTGAATTTGAACGCTAATAGTCATTTATCTGCTATTAGAATAACTTATTTCTCCGTCAGTAAAGCTTAGCGAGATTTTGGCGACGAATTTGGCGGAATGTCGCCAACTTGGCGACTTTTTGAAATATTTTCAAATTAACGAAAATGTCGCCAAATGGATGAGTCCCTAATTATGAGTATAGATAACTAGTATTACTTTCCTTATATACATAATGTATAAGGAAAGTATTGTGACTGGGTCGAAAATTCTAATTCGAGTTTTCGACGGGAGAGTACGTTTCAAGCATCCCTGATCAAGAATCGAACATTTTTGAGGTGATGTCTTTGTGTGCGTGTGTATATGTGTGTGTGTGTATGTGTGTGTGTGTGAAAGTATATGTGTGTGTGTGAGTGTTTGCTTGTGAGTCTGTGGAGACGATATTTCACGAACAAATGGCACGATTCAAATGAAATTTGGTACAAAATCACAATCCGTGAATGATGGAAGCCTATTGTTTTTAAACACAATCGCAAGTTCAGAACCCCCCTAAATTTTCGAGTGAAATTTTGAAAAAATCATCAAAAGATCAAAACCTTCAATAAAATTACGCAAATAGATATTTCTTATGTAATTTTTCCTTAAACGATTGACATAAACTGTAGAACGATTAACTGTTCTCGAGATACACATTTTTCAAATAAATTTATCAAAAAATCAAGTAGAATAAAGAAAATATTAACTGTTAAGAAACATGTTCACTTTTCATATGTAATATCATGCGATAAATTTGGCGACATCATTCTAGTGGATCTAACTCGTTGCATTCTCGAGAAAAGATACTTTGACCAATACTTTTGTATTTGAACTCCAATAGTTATTTATCTGCTGTAAGAACAACTTATTTCTCCGTCCATAACGCTTAGCGAGATTTTGGCGACGAATTTGGCGACGAATTTGGCGAATGTCGCCAGCTTGGCGACTTTGTAAATGTTGCCAAATTAACAAAAATCTCGCCAAATGGATAAAAATGACGCTAAATCAATGAAAATGCGACTAATTGAAGAAAATTCAATATCTTGGAAAGAATATAAGTACCTACTATAAGAATAACATTTGTTTAACTGTAAAAGTAGTAAATTCATTGCATTATATAAGGAAAGTCATGTGCTGCCCACATCAGATTTTTAATACTTCTTTCGAATACTTTTATAAATCTTTGTGGCGACTGAAATCCATTTGACTTTTACACATTTTCTGAACTTTATTTTTGAACTTTCAAACTTTATTTTTATTGTATGCTAATATATTTTCATATTTGCATAATATATAAATCGTGTGAGTTGTCAATAAAAATTATTTGCTTGGTGACGTCAGGCATATGAAGGTATTTAACCGTCGGCTTTGCTCCCATGCTTTGCCAAATATGCACACATGCGACTAGCTAGCTATATAGAAAAATATATTTTCTATTGAGAAACATGTTCACTTTTCATATATAATACCATGCGATCAATTTGGTGACATCATTCTCGTGGATCTAGCTCGTTCCATTCTCGAGAAAAGATACTTTGAGTAATACTTTTGTATTTGAACGCAAATAGTCATTTATCTGCTATAAGAATAACTTATTTCTCTGTCCATAACGCTTGGCGAGATTTTGGCGAATTATTTGGTGGAATGTCGCCAACATTTGGTGGAATGTCGCCAACATATTTGGTGGAATGTTTTTAGTGTATTACTTTTAGGGTATATTTCTTTCGGGTCTGACTAGACAAAAATTGACATAAATGTTGCCAAATTAATAAAAATGGCGCCAAATGGATAAAAATGTCACCAAATTGATAGAAATGACGCCAGATCAATGAAAATGACGACTAATTGTCGAAAATTCAATATCTTGGAAAGGATATAAGTATCTACTGTAAGAAAAACCTTTTTTTGTTTTACTGCAAAAGTAGTAAATTCATTGCATTGTATGACGAAAGTCATGTGTTGTCCACATCAGATTTTTTTTACTGTATTTGGATTGGAATGAAGAAACTTTTAAATTTGTTTGGAAACTTTTTGGTTCCTTACACTTTCTGAAATTAAGAAAATATTAAAAAATGCTTTTATGCCCACTCCCCTCCAATGACTGCCAAATTGAAAATATTGATATTTTTCTTTTCGCTTCAATGATCGCCCGATTTTAAAATATCTTATTCAAATCATGTTATTGTTTTGGTTTTTCTCTGCTGTTTTTTTTCTATTATATTTCATTTCTGTGTGATATAACTACAAATATTGCAAACTGTTAAAACTTTCACAAAGTCACAAACACAATCAATGGATTAACATCTACTTTCTCATACCTTAGAATACAATATGCAAAAAAGTATTTTTTTTCACGAAAATTTTGAGATTTTGATGTGTAAACAACAGTTGTCACAAATATGAATTGATTTTCGCGAAATTTTTACCCGGCTTTGTTGAAGAAAAATTTAAAAGTAGATAAATTTTTACTTTCCTTATGTACATAATGTATAAGGAAAGTATCGTGACGGGGTCGAAAATTCGAATTCGAGTTTTCGACGGGAGAAGACGTTTCTAGCATCCCTGATCACGAATCTAACACTTTTGAGGTGATGTCTGAGTGTGTGTGTGTGTGTGAAAGTATGTGTGTGTGTGTATGTATCAGTGAGTCTGTGGAGACGATATCTCACGAACGAAGGGAGCGATTCGAATGACATTTTGTACAAAAACACAATCCGTGAATACTGGAAGCCTATTGTCTTTAAACACAATCCAGTGTTCAGAACCTCTCTAAATTTTCGAGTGAAATTTTGAAAAAATCATCAAAAAATCAAAACATTTAATAAAGTTACGCAAATAGACATTTCTTATGTAATTTGTCCATAGAAAACGATTAACATAAACTTTAGAACGTTAGCATGAACCTTTCTTGAGATATTGCGCATTTTTGAAATAAATTTATCAAAAAATCCCATAATTAAAAAAAATATATTAACTGTTGAGAAACATGTTCACTTTTCATATGTAATATCATGAGATAAATTTGGTGACATCATTCTCGTGGATCTAGCTCGTTCCATTCATGGGAAAAGGTACTTTGAGCAATACTTTTGTATTTGAACGCCAATAGTCATTTATCTGCTATAAGAATAACTTATTTCTCCGTCCATAACGCTTGGCGAGTTTTGGGGGACGAATTTGGCGGAATGTCGCCAACTTGGCGACTTTTTGTAATGTTGTCAAATTAACGAAAACATCGCCAAATGGATAGAAATGGCGCTAAATCAATGAAAATGACGACTAATTGTCGAAAATTCAATATCGTGGATAGAATATAAGTATCTTCTGTAAGGAAAACCTTTTTTTTTTACTGTAAAAGTACTAAATTCATTGCATTATATAAGGGAAATCATGTGTTGCCCACATCAGATTTTCTTTCTTTTATATTCGAACATAAACTTCAACACTTTATATATACTTAAAATGGAAGCATATGACAAAATTGTAGTAATTATGCCTAAAAGGAGTTATTTAGGACTCAATCATTCCAAAACTCAACAATTTCAATTATTGTAGTGAAAAATAGCCGCGTTACAATTTTCGTGTTCATGATACCATTAGCTCTCCTCTGGGGGGAAGGAACAAGTTAACCCCCTCGAGGGTGTTCATTTTTAAACTTGGTATCAATCCAAAGATATTTTTCAATCCTTTAAAAATGAAGTGTAACATGCTATAATTCAGATCATCTGGATTAACAATATAGATTTTTCAAATTATTTTCTTGTAAAACTTAAAAAAAAACCTACAAATTACTTAATAATAGATTTCGATATGAGAAAGTCGAGTTAAGCCGCACTCCTGTTAAGTGGGGCGCGGTAGCTCTGTTGTTAGCACGCGGGAATTGCACTCGGTAGGCCCGGGTTCGATTCCCTCCTCTGCCGAAACAGATGCTGTGCTCATGCAGAGTACGATCACGTTAAACATGTGGGTCCGTAAGTCCTTGAAAGAGGTTGGTGGTAGCGGAAGGGGAGTACGGTTCCTGTGAATGCCTCCCCCACTGGGTTCCAGTCTAAATTGGGGGGGCTCTTCCCGGCCGTCCAAACAGTTACCTTACACCTTTCTGGTAGGTCGAACGGTCTGGATCTCAACATCAACAACACTCTTGTTAAGCGGGGCGCTGTAGCCCAGTTGTTAGCGGGCGGGAATTGCACTCAGTAGGCCCGGGTTCAATTCCCTCGGCTGCTGAAACTGCCGCCGTGTTCATGCGGAATACAATCACGTTAAACATGTGGGTCCGTAAGTCCTTCCGAGAGGTTGGTGGTAGGGGGGGGGGGTACGGTCCCTGTGGATGCCTCCCCCACTGGGTTCCGGTCTAAATTAGGGGGCTCTTCCCGACCGTCCAAACAGTTACCTTACACCTCTTTGGTGGGTCAGACGGTCTGGGTCTCAACAACAACACTCCTATTAAGTAAATCTGAATTTTTCAAAGTCGTTACATTCATCAAATAAATTTAAATTTGAAAAAATTCCAAAATTACTGAGTTCTATAAACCAAGTCATGAAATCTCAATATTGACACGCGTTTTCAGAGTCTTTAAAGAAAATACATTAGCCGATACTTTTCCCCCCAACCATTATAAATCTCATAAATTAATCTTTTAACTTCCACGTATAATCCCCAGAATTTTCCAAAGTTGATGAATATTTATTATCGGAAGAAAAGTTCGATGCACTTATTTACATCAGAATGAATTTAATCAAGGTTCAATTGAATACGATCTATTTGTACGTTCAAATGCTTAAAATATAAAGAGGGAAAAAATACCCAAAGAGAAGAAAGATCTAATTAAAAGGATTTGCATAAATGCAATTACGTTGCCACGCTCGTTAAATATAAAAAATGCAACGGATTTACAAATATATTTTTATGAGATTATCGATAGCGCCATGAATTTTGATGACGTATTTACTGGAATGCACAAATCATAAATAACTGTTTAATACAATTAAAAACCAATGACTAATGATTTATTTAAGCGAACAAATGCTGCGGTAAACAAAAAGATGGAACATCCAGTAAGTTTCCTTTTTAACATTAAATAGCGAATTTGGGCTGACTTAAAATATAAGTTGCCCGTAAAATGTATAGCCGTACATTGCATCTTTGCCGCATAATAACCCACGATAAATCTTTGTGCGAGTTTCTAAAATATAAGTATACGTCATTTGTTAATTCTTAACAAATCGTCATGGTTTCAGCTTTAACTTCCAGTATATTTTCTGGGACAACCACATCTGTAATTTAAGTGCCTTTATTTATTGCTTTCATAACTCATTATCACAATACTACAATAAATTATTTTACTTAAAATCTTAAAACCATGGAGGTAAAAGTACTTTCTAACTCTATTCTTAAAACTTCATCGAGAAAGGCAATTCTATAAAATCGTCTGCTTCTCTATGTAAAATGAATGAATACTTCATTCATATCAACTTCATTCCAGACTCCAGAGCTAAAAAATTTTGCGTTAAAAAAATTCAGCAATTCTTATGCAACTCATCTTACAGCTTAATGTGTTTATATTCTGCATACGTTAAAACTCGGCTTCGTTGTAGACGTAATCAAAGTTTAATGATCATTTAAACTGAAAAATATTATAATTGCGTTATTTCAGAATATAGATGTCCATAAATTAAGCAATAATAAAGCGGTTTTTCGACGGATACAACACTGAATATAAATTAAAAAGAAATTTTAAAATCACGATTATTACACTGGGAAGAAAAGATGAATGCCATATTTTATTTTGAAGTGGGTCACGTGATCTCTTCATATGATATGGGTCGAAAACCCAGGCCGTCCGACTCATCCGAAGTCTTAGAGCAGCAAAAGTGGGCGGCCGGTCATATGATATGGGTGTAATTATTTAATTTATCATATGATATGGGTGTAATTATTTAATTTTTATTTCAAAAACTACTGAATATATTTTATTGGATGTGTTTTATATATTTTATGGGATAATTTGAATATTTCCTAAAACTTTCGAAGCAATTTATGTATTTTAAATTCTCTTAAAAACTGTTTGAAAAATTAGGTCTCATAGGGTTCAATGTATTTCATTTTTTTAATCCGGGTTCAATCCAAAACTAATTGGGTGATATTATTAATTTACATTCCTATATGTTCCACAGACCGTCTGAACAACATACTAAAATTTCATTTTAATAAAGTCATTTTTATGGCAGTTATCGTGAGAACGGACAAACAGACACAATGAACAAAGTCATAAATATTTTTCAATTATATTGAAAAGTGTTAAAAATGGCACCAAGTTAATGAAGAGTATATCTAATTGATGAATTAATTATAAAAATATTTTAATATATGGAATCCATTGCTTATTGAGGATCCTATCTATCATTATTGATAATTGATCATTTAGAATTGCGTGGAATATAAGTTAATTGAGTACTTCGAAATAGTTTAACATGTTGTCACCTGAAAAGACACCAACTGTGTGCAGTTCAACTGTATTTAGCCACAAACTGACGAAAATGTCGATAAAATTATAAAAATGACACCAGGTTAATGAAAAGCATACCTAATTGATGAAATAATTATTAAAATATTTTAATATATGTAATCTATTGCTTATTGAAGATGCTACCATTATTGATAATTGTTCATTTAGAGTTACGTGAAATATAATTTGGGTACTTTGAAATAGTTTTACATGTTGTCATCTGAAAAATCGCCAAATATACAATTCAACGTCCAAACATCGCGCTATAGATCTTATACATAATTTTTACCACTATGAAAGGAATAAATTCATTGCAATATATAGGGAAAGTCATATGCTGCCCACATTAGTATCTTTTTGTATACCATGAAGTGTTTTTGTGTGAGATACAGGATTTATTCAATAAAATTTATTCAATTAAATTAAAATAAACGCATATTGCAATTTTAATGTTACCCAAATCATACAAAGTATTCAATTACATATTTTTTCAAATTTTTCTATTATAACTCTATTGTCTAACTATTAAGAATATTCTCTTTTTTGCAAAATAGTTTTTTACCCTTCTTCAAATAATTTAATTACTGAACATGACATCATTGTTTTATTCATTTATTTTGCTCAGAAAAAGTAAATTTCGAAAATGCTCAAGAAATAAAATATTTTGCCATAATTAGTTGGCGTTGAAGGTATTGTAACCTGCTACTAATGATGTTCAAAAAAATTCTTCACATCGATTTATTCTTAAAAAATACAAAAATTTAATTTTCTATATAAATATCCAAAATCAATAAAATTACAGTGAGAGATAAATTTTCTGAAACAATGTTCAATAAAAATTAATATCCTATAAAAAAAAAGTTTAGTGAAATCTTGGTGTAAGTAATTAACGTACATTTCTCAGTCTTGCGTGTCATAATTCGAGTTTTTATTACCAATAAATTTATGCAGGAGATTTCATATGGTGTAAAATGATATACACATTTAATTTTTGATGAAAGTGTTAAGTATTTTTATTCCTTTAGCATACTTATTTCGTACAGTCATAAGAATTTCCGGAAAACGGAAAGTGATATCTCCAGAACTAGAAGAGACATCTCAAGAACTGGAAGTGTTACTTCCAGTTCTCTAGAACCGGAAATGAAAATCCGTAGTGAACCTTTCGACCACCTTATAATGTTATGCTGAATCCATTAGTTATCATTTAAGCTATATCTGCAGTCAATCCTGAAAAATAGATGTTAAAAGGAATGGCAATTTTTAATCTAAATTGACATCTGGGAAGTTGAAATCCTTAGTGATACCCCCTACTCCCACTAAATTTCAATATTGAATCAATATCAGTCAGCATTTAAGCTCTATAGCCGATTCTAAAACAAATATTTTAAGCGATATATTTGAACAAGAAGTAGTAAAAACAGGAAGTTGATATCATTAGTGCATTCCCTAACACACCCCTCAGAAAATTGATGTTTAACCCATATAGTATAGTATATAAGTCAGTATATAAACTTTATCTATAGCTGATTTTGAAAAATATATGTTTCAAGAAAAACAAACATTTTTTAATCGCAATTAGAAACAACCGGAAGTAAAAATCCTTGGTAAACCGCCCGACACCCTCTTGAATCTGACGAAGAATAGATGTTAAAAGGAATTTCTTTTAACCGGTAGTGAAAAAAATCAGAAAGAGAAATCTTTAGTGAACTCAAACTTCCAACAGAAATAAATATGTTAATTCATATCAACCATCAACTAAGCTACATCCATAGTAATCTTAAAAAATAGAAGTTTCTGAAAACATTTCTGAACCGGAGATAAAAATCCTAAGTGAACCCTTCCTTCTCCTCTGAATTTTGCTGCTAAATCCTTGTCAGTCATCATCTAATCTATATCTTTAGCAGATCTCGAGAAATAGATGTTTCAAAGAAAATGAGAATTTATTAACCTGAAGTGCTATCTCTAGAACCAGAAGTGAAAATCCTTAATGAGTCGAATTGAGAAAATGCCCCTTCGAATGGGATGCTAATTCCATATCAGTCATTATCAAAGCTCTATCTTTAGCCAATCCTAAAAAGTGTTTCAATGATAAGTTTTGAACCGGAAGTGGAAATGGAAACCGAAAGTGAAAATTCTTAGTGAATCACACTTCCTTCTTCAGGATTTGTTGCTGAATTCATGCCAGTACTCATCATCTAAACTATGTCTGTCGCTAATCTTGAGAAACAGATGTTTCAAGTAAAATGAAAATAATATATAAAAAAAACAGTAAGTGGAAATCCCGAGTGACCCCCCCCCCCCCCCCCCACTGTCCTCCGGATTTTAAGCTGATTTCAAATCAGTGATTACCTATCAGGTCCTGAAAATTGGTTTTTTCACAGAAACTTTTTTGCCAAAAAATCAAGCGAAACTTTTTACCACCAATATTATTATTATTATTTTCATTTTTAATTTATTATTATATTTATGCACTTATATTTATTTTCAATTATATTTACATTTGTTGTAATTATTTTTAATTATTTCAAGTTAATTATTTATATACGTATTTATATTTATTTTTAATATTATTATTTTTACCACCAATTTATGGCAAAAATTTTACCACCAATAAAATGATACAATTCAGATGATACAAAAACACTTATGCACCCAGGAATGCAAGGGTTTTACTTTTACGGTCTTTGTGACGGCCGAAACAGAAGATTTTCAAATATGAGCATGCAATCCAGATTGCATGGTTAACAATTTGCCCTACTATATTCAAGCATTCGTGAGCTCAAAAATGTACAATGGTTATTATATGTGGCATTATAAGAGTTTACTATTTATGATACGAGTCAAGATGGACCACTGCACAGATGGCAATACTTAAGAGTACAACATGTAATAATATTGCGCAATGGGCTTATAGACCAACCATATTGGTGGCGGGATATTCCTTACCGCCCCTTGCGTTTTAGAAAAGTGGGTTGAACTGACGAAGAGAATTTAAAGACATTTTGAAAGATAAAAAGGATGATACATCGCGAAGAATTCGTTAATCCATCGTACAACGCGCGGCTATGACTGATAAAAGTTCATGAAGATAAAAGACATGCGTAACGAGAAAGTGCTCACCATTTGAACAAGTGGGTATTAGTGCATTTCTTACAGAAAAGCTACAGGAACAATAATTAACAGCCATCTTCCGGGTCGGAGATTTCCGTATTAAGAAAATGACCCCTTTAAAACATTTCAGATTTCATCGTTGCATGGAGAAGAAAATTTGATATGGGCAGCACATGACTTTCCTTATATAATACAAAGAATTTACTACTTTTACATCAAAAATAAAAGTTTATTCTTATAGTAGATACTTATATTTTTTCCTAGATATTGAATGTTTGTTAATTAGTCGTCATTTTCATCGATTTAGTGTAATTTTTATCCATTTGGCGAGATTTTCGTTCATTTGGAAACATTTATAAAAGTCGCCAAGATGGCAACATACCGCCAAATTCGACGCCAAAATCTCGCCAAGCGTTATTGACAGAGAAATAAGTTATTCTTATAGCAAGTAAATAACTATTGGCTTTAGCATACAAATGTATTGCTCAAAGTACCTTTTCTTATGAATGGAACGAGCTAGATCCACGTAAATGATGTCACCCAATTTATCGCATGATATTACATATGAAAAGGGAACACGTTTCTCAACAGTTAATATATTTTTTTTTAATTTATGGGATTTTTTTATAAATTTATTTGAAAAATGTGCAATATCTCGAGAACGTTTCATGCTAACGTTCTGTAGTTTATGTCAGTCATTTTTTAAGGAAAAATTACATAATAAATGTCTATTTGCGCAACTTTATTAAAAGTTTTGATTTTTTGATGATATTTTCGAAATTTCACTCGAAAATTTAGGGGGGTTCTGAACATTCGATTACGTTTAAAAACAATAGATTTCCAGTATACACGGATTGTGATTTTTGTACCAAATTTCATTTGAATCGCTCCATTCGTTCGTGAGATATCGTCTCTACAGGCTCACTGACACACACACACACACACACACACACAGACAGACATCCCCTCAAAAATGTTCGATTCGTGATCAGGGATGCTTGAAACGTGATCTCCCGTCGAAAACTCGACCACGAATCGACCATGAATCGACTATCGAATTTTCGACCACGTCACAATATTTTCCTTATACATTATGTATATAAGGAAAGTAATAATGGATTTTACGTCATGGTCGTATAAACAATACTAAATGCCAAATAATTCTGAATAAGGGTGTGAATATGATCGCAATTAAAAATGACATAACTCTTCAAATTAATAATCAACTTCTTTATACAGTAACCTCCACCTCTCTGCGTACAGTAACTGGAGAAATAGAGAATGTGCATGGAAAAGTGGAAATTACTATTTCTGTATGTCGAACTTTTATCATTATGTTGCGAACATTTATGTCCCATGCAATCTCGGACTGGACTTTTTAAGAAAACATGGATTTGAGCCTGGACTTCAAAACAACGAATTTAAGGACAGCCACCGAGGAGATTCCTTTGTTTGACATAGAAATGGAACACATCCTAGGGTATCGAAAGCCCAGACAGTCCGGCTCATCCTAAGATATAGAGCAACAAGGTGGGCGGCCGGACATCCTAGAGTGTTGTTTTGTTGAGACCCAGACCGTCCGACCTACCAGAAAGGTGTAAGGTAACGGACATCCTAGAGTGTGGAAGACCCAGGCCGTCCGACTCATCCAGGGGACTTGAGCAACTATTTGGACGACCAGGGACATCCTAGAGTGTTGTTGTTGTTGTTGTTGAAACCCAGACCGTCCGACCTACCAGAAAGGTGTAAGGTAACAGTTTGGGCGGTCGGGAAGTGCCACCCAATTTAGACCGGAACCCAGTGGGGGAGGCATCCACAGGAACCGTACCCTGCTTCCCCTACCACCAACCTCTCGGAAGGACTTTCGGACCCACATGTTTAACTTGATCGTACTCCGCATGAACACGGCGGCAGTTTTGGCAGTGGCTGGAATCGAACCCGGGCCTACCGAGTGCAACTCCAGCGCGCTAACCAATGGGCTACCGCGCCCTACCTCCTAGAGTGTCGAAAGCCCAGAACGACCGACTCATCCGAGGACGTGAGCAGCAAGATGGTCGTCCGACCTCCTAGAGTGTGACATAGTTACTACAGAAGATGTTTTATTACCTGCAGGCACGAGTGTTTGGTGAAAGGAATTCGGGAAAGCCCCAATACTTGTGGAGTAGCTACAGCAGATTTTCCATCTCCGGAGTATAATGTAAAATGATTTCTTGTGGCTGCAGCTCCCATGGATGTTTCAAGACACCACATACCAGTCCGCATCGCAAACATTAGCGACAGACATAAAATAACCAGTAAAGGGGAGCAATTCGCTTCATATTCTGCGGTAACCAGCGTTAATGAGTGGCTGTTATAAAGATAAAACAGCAGTTTAAGATAAAACACCATGTTAAGCACTATCGACTGACTTTATTATGCTGAACCGAAGGTGTGCAAAAACCTTATTTCTGAATTCAGTGCAATCTTCTCGACTGCTTTAAAAGACATGGGACGCAATGAACTAACTCGACATAGAATTGACGGATTTATACCGGTAATCACTTTTTGATTAAACAAGCTCCCCACTGGCTTCCACTCGCTAGGACAGAAGTAGATAAGCTATTAAGGGGACGGTGAACGTGAATTTTTTTTATTTATTTATTGACTTAAAAACGAGAAAATTTGTATAAATATTCCTCTTAACATTACTGTATTCAATACCATTAAATGTTTTCTCAATTTTGTTATAAATTTGAATTTTTTTTTATTTCATTTTTTTAACGAAAATTTGAAAATACTCCTTGCGTGATATTTGTTCACATTTTTGATTAATTTTACATTATGATCACTTAAAAACGCATTATGAACAAATTTGTGTATCCAATTTTTAAATCCCTTAGAAAGTTAATTTTATAAAAATATTTTTCTGCATTAAAACTTAATTTCCTTCATTTAATTAGATTCTTATTTACTTTTAAATACCTTAATAAAGTCCAATTATAAAATACATACCCAGTTTCATTAAAAAGTATGAGATGTGTCTTCTTGCCAAATTTCATGCATCTCAGATAAAAATTAAGACGCATGGAGCATTTTAAAAATGTAAAACCTTTGAAATTTCCTTTAAAAAAAATATGCATTCACCCTTTTGCCTACGGGTGGGACAGCGTCTATCCAAAACGAAGAACCTTGCTTCGAACGAAGAACCTTGCTTCACAACGAAGAACCTTCAACTAAACGAAGAACCGTTGCACCTGCTGCAGTAGGTGCAACGTCTCCGTCGGCGATTTCCATGGACGCCAATGCCTGCAAAGGGGGTCGAACTGTTTGAGATAGGGTATGTCAAATACCTGTCTTTTTGGGAGGTTCTTCGTTTAGGATAGATGCTGTCCCACCCGTAAGCAAATGTTAAATGTGTAAAATAATGTTGTATATTAAAACTTTTTTTAGTTGATTTTTGCTCATTTCAACGTCCACCGTTCCCTTAAAAACACATGCAGGGAAGCGGTGCCATTGAGCCATCATCAAGTCCTCGGGCATCACTAATGGTTTTAGTGAAGAAGAAAGTTGGTTATAGAAGATGAAGATTCTCCGTCGACTACAGAAGACTTCATTCGGTGACAAAGAGAGCAAGCCGTCCACTGCCAAGAATTAACGACACTTTAGATACTCTTTCTGGAAGCAAATAGTTTTTGACTATTGGTCTTAAGAGTGGCTACTGCTAAATGGAAATCAATACTAATGGTCGCAGAAAGACAGCGTTTACCACTGGACTAGAACTCTGTCAGCTTAAAGTAATGTCTTTTAGATTTTGCTATGCACCCGTAAACTTTGAACGCCAAATGGAAACCGTGCTGAAAGGGCTTTTATGTTAGCTAGCCGAATACCCGTTGAAAATCAACGGTCTCGCAAAAAGCAACTCCCGAATAATGAAATTTTCTGAATAATTCGCATTTCACATTTGTTCGGAAAATCGAACATTTTGGTGTGCAGAACCCCCTAAAGAAGAAAACATTGGGAAACTTAAGTTGCGCATTTCTCCCTTTCAATCTATCTACCCGTACACCACATTAAAGTCTATCTTATCCTGAAGCATGCTATTTTATCATATTCTCTTTCGAACGTTTTTCTTTGGTACACACCCATAAACGAACATTTTTGAAAAACTCTGTTAGTCTTGGGGGTTTTATCAGATGATTGGCCCATATACCAAATATCAAGCTTCTATCACATTTAAAGGGAAGTGTACCTCATTTATTCGGAAAATCGAATATATTAGTATGCTGCACTCCTTAAGGTAGCAAATATTGGATATCAAAAATTTCACACTTTATTCCTTTCAAACTATCTACCCGTACACAAAATTCGAAGTCTATCCTACCGCGAAGCAAGTTTTTTCTATCACTTCACCTTTCGAACACTTTTCTGTATCACCCCCTTAATGAATATTTTTGTCAAATCGTATTCATCTTTGGTTTTTGTATCAAATGTTTAGTCCATATATTAAATTTCAAATCTCTATCACATTGTAAAGGAGGCGTTTTTCATTTATTTGTCAACTCGAATATTTTAGTGAGCGGCACCCCCTAAAATAGCAAATGTTAGAACACTGAAATTGCACACTTTCTTCCTTTCCAACTTTTTACTCGTACACCAAATTTGAAGTCCCTATCTCATCGTGAATCATGCTTTTACTATCATTTCACCTTTCGAATGTTTTGTGTGGATTACCCACACCCTTAAATATACAAAATATACATTTTTGAATAACTCTATTCTTCTTGTGTTTTCTATCAGATGATTCGCCCATATACCAAATATCAAGCCTCTATCACTTTTAAAAAGGGGGCCTTTCTCCTTTATTCTAAAAATTGAACATTTTTGTATGCGGCACCCCCTAAATTATAAATATTGGTAAACCGAAATTGTACACTTTCATCCTTAGAAACTATCTACCCGTACCCCAAATTTGATATCTCTATGTCATCCAGAAACAGGTGTTTTTTTATCAATTCACCTTTCGTACGTTTTTCTCTGGAGCAGCCCCTTAAACGAACATTTTTGAAAAACTATATTCGTCTTTGGTATTTTCGTCAAATGATTAGTCCATATACCAAATTTCAAGCCTCTATCAAATTTGAAAGAAGACGTTTCTCATTTATTCGTCGAATAGAACATTTTGGTGGGCGGCACCCCTTTAAGTAGAAAATATTGGAAATCTGAAATTGCACACTTTTTTCCTCTCGAACGGTTTACCCATGCACCAAATTTGAAGTCTATTTATCGCAAAACATGCTTTCCTATCATCTCACTTTTCGAATGGTTTGGTGTGGAGCACCCCCTCTAGAAAACGGTTTCGGAAATTTCGATTTTTCCAGGGGTTTTTATCGAAAAACCGAGCCCTGTACCGAATTGCAACTATCTGTCTATTCGGGAAGTGCCTAAAAAGGCGTGACAGACAGACGGACACTTGGCAATTAGTATATATAGATAGATAGATAGATAGATAGATCCTGTCTTGACTGTTTGAGCAATATAATTATTTGTCATAATAAAAAGAAGATACCTCTCCATGTGTTTTTATTTATACACGATATCAATGTTAGTCATGGACTATGCTAATAACTCCAGAAATATTACACTTATCGTAAATTTTCATGCATGTATATAGGAGGTCCCAATGACGCTAATTTATAAGATAAATTTTGGAGAACTATCTCCATTTCTAGGGATCACGGGAGGCTAGCTATTTTTCTATAAATAATGAGGGAAAGTTAATTATGAAGTTGTGGAGTGTTGCAAAGTTAGTACTGAGTATTTTTGTCCCCTACAAAAGGAAAACTAGAGCCCTAAAAACCAGTGTATACAATCTCACATCCTCCCAACAAAACTAGAACATATAGATAATGCGGTAGAAAAAAATTGACTTTGTTTTACACAGAATACAAAATGTTCACCTTCAATGACGATACTTACACACGTGTAATAAGATATCTCTACGTGTTTTCCACTATCTCCACGTCTAACTGTTACATGAAAAAAAATTCAATTCTCTCTTTTAAAATCGCTGTTTATAGAGTGCTTAAATAGTCAGAGATAGCTTTACAGTTAAATGCTTAGTAATAAATTCGCAACGATCTAAAACTTTGTAAATGAAATGTCCTCCTTATCTTTAACAAGAAGCAATCTGGCCTTCATTATTCCCCCCCCCCTTCCCAAGTAAGACCCCAAAAACATCAAGAATATCTACTGTCTCATCATGTAGCGCCACATGTGTTTATTATACGCTTGCATTAAGTTATATTAGTGTAAGTTTAATTAGTTTAATTACGTTGCTTTTAAATATGAATGTAATAAAAGAAAATCTAATGTGGGCAGCACATGACTTTCTCTACATAATGCAATAACTTTACTTCTTTTAATGATGGACAATATCCACGGTCCAATGTTTTTAACATTGAAAAACTCATTGACATTGGGGGCTTTTCTGCATGGCAATATGTGACATTATTTTGAAGTACCAAATTAACTTATATTTCGCGAAAATTTAACTTGCAAATTGGAAATATTGCTAGCATCTGCGAAGCATTATATTAAATATTAAAATATGTTATTATTATCATTTTATATTAAAATATGATAATTATAATTTTATCAATTTGGCGTTATTTTCGTAACTTCAGCATTATATTTGCCAATTTGGAGACATTTTCGTCAATTTGAACCAACATTATAAATTCAGTAAATTAACGATATTTCGCCAAATGAGGGATTAAAGTCGCCAAATTTTCAGCCAAGTGTTATATATTTGAAGGTAACAAATTACAACTGTTCATTTTCTTGTATGTTTAGTTATATTTATTTGGAAAACGTATATCTCGAGAACGGTTCAAACTATCACTCGTTCCAAAGTTTGCGTCACTCGTTTTAGAATAAAAATATACGTACTAGATTATTCTTTATTTAACATTATTAAATGTCTTTTATGATTTTAGCAAAAAAAAATTCGATGAACTTTCGATTGCGTTTAAAACCGATAGGATTCACGGATCTTAATAATCATACTAAAATATATTTGAAACGTTCCATTCTTTCGTGAAATAACACACCCACATACTCACAAAATCACACACACACAGACATCACCTCATAAATATTTGATTCAAGTCAAACGATGCTTGTACCTTGGTTTTCCGTCGACGACTCGAATTCGAATTTTCATTCTAGGCACACTTTCCTGATACATTATACTATGTATGTAGGGAAAGTACAAATTCCTGGCATTTCAATATAAATTTCATTTCTGCTAGTGAGATTTATGTCAGATATTACATCCTAGATTTCTTTACACCTTTTGGCACAACACTTTGAATATACGAAATCTACGAGAGATAAAGAATAATTTCACACATTAAGAATAATCTCACGTAGTCGTAATTCACAGGGACGCACATATTTGACGTTCTTCCAGATTCGTTGCAGTCAGAGGTTTGGTTCACAAGAGCCTACAAATCACAACCGTAAGAATTCGAACAATCCTCTTCGCATTTACTATTACAAAGATTTCAAGTGATGTTTGTGAAAGAAAGGATTAATTTATGTTGACCAAAATATATTAAGAAATCTTTCTCAGGATATTTATGCATTGAAAACGCCGCGGCATAAATAAATGTTCAATATTGCTTTCGCCATGCAAAAGGGTACATACTTATGCGGGAAATATTTATATATAAATTTTCAAGGTTTATATTTGTCATATAAAAAATCTAATGTGCTCAGCACATAATATTTTCTACCCACCTTGTAAAAAACCGTGCTGTCCCGACCGGGAATCGAACCGCGGAACTCCGTACTGGCCAGCCAATACTCTACCGTTGAACTACTATGAGGGAATTGCAAGCTGTTTTTGTCGAAGTGGACTCTGCGTTCTCCATCCTCTAATGTCCGATTGACGGTCAACTAGCTATATGATTGACCACCTTCTGCTGCATTTACCTCAGGTTGGCTTCCGGCGTGGGCGTTGTTCCCCTGATTTGAAATCGTTGCTCTATGTAACAGTCTTTCTTTTTTCAAACTCAGACCATCCTCCGATCTACCCAAAAGTGTAAGGTATCTGTTTAGATGGTCCAGACAGCGCCACCCAATTTATACCGGGACCCAGTGGGATAATATTCACAGGGACCCTACCCTCCTTTTGCTACCACCAGCAATTTGAAAGGATTTTCAGACCAACATATTTAACGTACCCGTACTCCGCGTGAACATCAGAACAGTTTAGGCAAAGGGAATCTTCGTAATGGCTAGGCGACTCTCTACCGCTGAGTTACTAGGACGCAACTGCACGTTCTTACTGCCTAAGATGACTCTGCAACTACCATAAATTACTCTGTTTTAAAACAAAACTATTTTCACAATTTAAAAAATTCTTAAAAAACAGAATTATTTCGTAAAGAAATATCCTTCAGTGTACATATTAGGCGTATCTGTAATAAAATGGTGTTAGGAGTCGGGTTTCTGGAAACCTTAAAAGCTGTTATGGCTACCCCCAATTATTTCGTAAAGAAATATCTTTCAGTGCACATATTAGGCGTATCTGCAGTAAAATGATGTCAGAAGTAGGGTTTTGGGAAACTTCACAAGCGGTTATGGCTCCCCCATATTATTTCGTAAAGAAAGATCCTTGAGTATATTAGGCGTATCTATAGTAAAATGGTGTCAGGAGTAGGATTATGGGAAACTTAACAAGCGGTTATGGCTCCCCCCAAATATTTCGTAAAAAAATATCCTTGAGTGTACATATTAGGCGTATCTGCATTAAAATAATATCAGGAGTAGGGTTTTGGGAAACTTGACAAGCGGTTATGGCTCCCCCTATTATTTCGTAAAGAAAGATCCTTGAGTGTGCATAGGCGTATCTGTAGTAAAATGGGCTCAGGAGTAGGGTTTTCGGAAACTTGACAAACGGTTATGGCTCCCCCCAATTATTTCGTAAAGAAAGATATTTGAGTGCACACATTAGGCGTATCTGTAGTAAAATGGTGTCCGGAGTAAGATTTTTGGAAACTTGACAAGCGGTTATGGCTCCCTTATCATTTCGTAAAGAAAGATCCTTGAGTATACATATTAAGCGCATCTGTAGTAAAATGGTGTCAGGAGTAGAGTTTCTGGAAACTTAACAAACGGTTATGACTCCCCGCGGTTATGACTAGCGGCCCTAACTAGAAAAACGATGGCGGAATTGTTGTGGGTGATGATGGAATTTGTGAAAGCCGGGCAAGAAGTTATGCGATAAGAAGGTGTTCAAGCCAAACGACAAGCTATGCAAGAAGCTATGAAATCCGTACAAGACGAAATGAAATTCGGAGTTGACGAGATAAGAACTATAACGAACTGTGACTTTGGTCAATGTTTTGAGATTAGTAGCGGCTGCTTTGTGAAATGTTTCTCTTCAATGTTTTAAGAATATTATCGGTTATTTTATGAAATTTGGTGAAGCATTTAAATGCAGTTTCACTGCATATTGTCCCTATTTACGCTATGCTTGTGAATAAACGTGCTAGTTATCCAGACATTTTGACTCATTCTTGTATCCTGACCGCACACCCGCGATTCCAAAGGATACGTCGTAAGAAATTGGTTAATAGAACAGAAGTGTCTAGTGGATAATTTAAAAAGTTAGGATAACGAACTCGGAAAGAAAGCTAAATTGGCAAGAAAAAAAATTACAAAGGTATAAAGCTTTACCCGATAAGTAGGAATCAACTATAAAGCTGTTACAAAAGGCATTTTTCTGACTTTATAAAGGTATCGGAATGAACACGTATTTATCTTTTGATGAAAAGAACAAGTTTATTCTTAAACTATAGAAATCATAAAATAAACTCCACTAACTTAATTTACAAATAATAAATCCGAATATACCTCTTCCACATTTTCTACCATCGTCTGAATCCACACACGGTACGCTCCACTTACCAACTCGTATCATCTCGAACCTCTCCTTTTTCGCATTTCACTTCTTTATAATCTGGTTGGCAGCACTCTCTACCGTCCGCAATCTGCTATTTAAAGTTATCCTCTTCTTTCGGCGGGAAGACATTGCTTGAAAAATAAGAAGTCGAGAATAGAAATGTTAATGGTTATTGTAATATCGCTCTCATATTCAGAAATGATTCAATAAACAATAGTAGCATGAACAGAAATCTAGTGTAGATCCTGTTTAAAATACTCTCAATAATAGACAATGCACATTTCATTACCAGAATCATTATTTCCACATACTTTACACATTTATTATTACACATTTTTATTACACATTTCAAGCATCCGTGATCACGAATCGAACATTTTTGTAGTGATGTCTGTGCGTGTATAAAAGTGTGTGCGCGCGCGTGTGTGTGTGTGTGTGTGTGTGTGTGTGCGTGTGTGTGTGTGTGTGTGTGTGTGTGTGTGTGTGTGTCAGTGAGTCTGTGTGTGTGTCAGTGAGTCTGTGTGTGTGTCAGTGAGTCTGTGGAGACGATATTTCACGAACGAATAGAGTGATTCGAATGAAATTTGGTAGAAAAATCACAATCCGTGAATACTGGAAGCCTATTGTTTTATAACATAATCGAATGTTCAGAACTCCCCTAAATTTTCGAGTGAAATTTTCAAAAAAATCATCAAAAAGTCAAAACCATTAATATAGTTACGCAAACAGACATTTCTTATGTAATTTTTCCTTAGAAAACGATTGACATAAAATTTAGAACGCTAGCATGAACCGTTCTCGAGATATTGCACATTTTTTCAAATATATTTATCAAAAAATCATATAAATTAAAAAATATATATTAACTGTTGAGAAACATGTTCGCTTTTCATGTGTAATATCATGCGATAAATTTGGTGACATCATTTTCGTGGACTTAGCTCGTTCCATTCATGAGAAAAGATACTTTGAGTAATACTTTTGTATTTGAACGCCAATAGTCATTTATCTGCTATAAGATTAACTTGTTTCTTCTTCCATAACGCTTGACGAGATTTTGGCGATGAATTTGGCGGAATGTCGCCAACTTGGTGACTTTTTAAAATGCTGCCAAATTAACAAAAATCTCGCCAAATGGTTGAAAATGACTCTAAATCAATGAAAATGACGACTAATTGACGAGAATTCAATATCTTGAAAAGAATATAAGTATTTACTATAAGAATAAGCTAGTTTTTTGGCTGTAAAAGTATTAAATTCATTGCATTATATAAGGAAAGTCATGTGTTGCCCACTTCAGATTTTCTTTCATTTCCGACCCGGTAAACTATGACAAATAATACATAGTTTAGTATGCACTATCACCTTGTATAGTTTAGCCCATCTTTTTTAATCACCCTGCATACTTACGGGCATTTCATTACAAAGTTATCGGGATTTACCATAGATAGACACTTTACTCTAAATAGTACGTATATACTCACGAAAGTATATATTCACGTACGTGTATACTCACTTTACTCTAACGTATATACTCACAAAAGTTTCAAAGATATCGGGGTGTTTAAGGATTTTCCTCCTTGTATATGGACATCTTCAAGGTAGCAGAATACCAGAAATCGGATCACAAGGCTTCTCTAAAGCCAAGACTTTGCATTCTACAATGACAAATATTAAAGAATGGTAAATGTATATATAATCCAGATTAGGATATGAATTCTTCACACATACAAGCATTCTTATAAACTTCGCATGCTTATAAAAACTTCTGAATTTGTCATGTGGAGATTATAATATTTGAAATCGATTAATCTCGCATGCTCTCTTTCTCCTTTAATAAAATTTGACAAATAAAATTATTTTCTAAATATTCCTTTTCAAAACAAAAATCTGATTTGGGCAGCACATGACTTTCCTTATATAATGCAATGAATTTACTACTTTTACAGTTAAAAAAATGTTATTTTTATAGTAGATACTTATATTCTTTCCAAGATATTGAATTTTCATCAATGAGTCGTGATTTTTATTGATTTAACGTTATTTTTATCCATTGGGCCAGTTTTTCTTTAATTTAGCAACATTTAAAAAAGTCGCCAAGTTGGCGACATTCCACCAAATTCGTCACCAAAATCTCGCCAAGCGTTATGGGCGGAAAAATAAGTTATTGTAACAGCAGATAAGTGAGTATTGTCATGATACACGAGAATGATGTCACCCAATTTATCGCATGGTATTACATATGAAAAGTGAACATGTTTCTCAATAGGAAATATATTTTGTTTTATTTTATGACTTTTTGATATTTTTTTATAAATGTGCGATATCTCGAGAACGGTTCATGTTAGCATTTTAAAATTTATGTCAATCGTTTTCTAATGAAAAATTACATAAGAAATGTCTATTTGCGTAACTTTAGTAGCGCTTTTGATTTTCTGACGATTTTTTCAAAATTTCACTCGAAAATTTTGGGGGTTCTGAACATTCGATTGCGTATGAAAACAATAAGCTTTCAGTGCTTACAGATTGTGATTTCTGTACCAAATTTCGTTCGAATCGGTCCATTCGTTCGTCAGTTATCGTCTCCACAGTCTCACTGACACACACACACATACTTTCACGCGCGCACACACACACACAGACATCACTTCAAAAAAGTTTGATTCGTGATCAGGGGTGCTTGAAACGTGCTCTCCCGTCGAAAACTCGAATTCGAATTTTCGACCCCGTCACAATACTTTCCTTATACATTATGTATATAAGGAAAGTAATTAATAATAATAACTGGTGTGTGGCTCAACTCAACATTCTCATACCTGAATGATTTTATTTTTCCGAATTTTACAAGACAAAATTTGAAAAATCGGTATCATAGATCCATATGTTTACAACTATAGCGAGTTACCCTTCACTTTAACGGGCTTTAAAAAATATTTCGATTGATACCATACGTGACAATGTACCACCGGGGGAGATTAATTTCCCTCCCAGGGGGGCTCCTGACGCTAAGAACAAAAAATATTCGCGGCTATTTTTCAAAACAATGATTGAAACTATTAAACCTCTTGATCATTGAGCCATGAATAAACCCTTTTTATATGTATGAATATGTCAAATTCTGTCCTATACGGCCATGTTACAAAATATAAAATTTAGAATAAAATGTAAAGTTTTCACTCGAATTAAAAAACATAATATCTAGGTCTAGATGTTTTCATAACAGACCCAGATATACAGTTTCGTGAAAATACATAAATATTAGTGGCTGTTATCGTGCACACAAGAAATTGACAACAGACATCAGACAGATAGACAGATGGACATCAACCCAAATATAGTCAAAATGTAAACGTGGTCAAAAATTCTAAAAACGTATATTGTCATCAAAATCTCGAAATCTAAAATTTTTGTGAATATAATAATTTCTCAATATTATTTGTACTCTCTCATACTACGTATCAGAAAGTTAAAAAAAATCTGATGTGGGCAGCACATGACTTTCTTTATAATGCAATGTACTTACTACTTTTACAGTAAAAACAAAATAGTTTTTTCTTATAGTAGATACTTATATTTTTTCCAAGATATTGAACTTTCATCAATTAGTCGTTATTTTCTTTTATTTAGCATAATTTTATCCATTTGGCGAGATTTTCTTTAATTTGATAACATTTTAGAAACGTCGCCAAGTTGGCGACATTCCGCCAAATTCGTCGCCAAAATCTCGCCAAGCGTTATCGACAGAGAAATAAATTATTCTTATAGCATATAAATGCCTATTCACGTTCAGAAGTATTACTCAAAGTATATTTTTTCATGAATGGAACGAGCAAGATTTAGGAGAATGATGTCACTAAATTTATTGCATAATATTACACATGAAAAGTGAACATGTTTCTCAATAAGAAATATTTTTTTTTATTTTATATAATTTTTTGATATTTTTTTTAAATGTGCAATATCTCGAGAACGGTTCATTCTAGCGTTCTAAAATTTATGTTAATCGTTTTCTAATAAAGAATTACATAAGAAATGTCTATTTGTGTAACTTTATTAGAGGTTTTGATTTTTTGATGATTTTTTCCAAATTTCATTCGAAAATTTATGGGGGTTCTGAACATTCGATTGCGTATAAAACAATAGGCTTCCAGTGTTTACGGATTGTAATTTTTCTACCAAATTTCGTTCGAATAGGTCCATTAGGTCGTCAGTTATCGTCTCCACAGACTCACTGACACACACACACACACACATACACACACACACACACAGACATCACCTCAAAAATGTTCGATTCATGTTCAGAGATGCTTGAAACGTGGTCTCCAGTCGAAAACTCGAATTCGAATTTTCAACCCCGTCACAATACTTTCCTTATACATTATTGTATATAAGGAAAGTAATGATAAAATTTAGTATATAACAACTAAAATGGTTTAGCACAACTAAAGTATTTACATAAGAACTCATTTCCTGCTTTAAATTTTGAGAATTTTCCACTACACACTTAAAAAAATTTTTCGGAACTATTTTATGGATTACATTTTATTCTTCTAATACAAGGATACCTACAGCAAAACGGAGCAGATTGAAATAATCCCATCGAAACAATTTCAATCAATGAAAATATGCAAAGTTATGTGATAAAAAAGAAACAGGAACAAGTAATTAAAATGTGCACTCTTAAGAAATTTGATCGATATTTTATCTAAAAGTTTGTTAGCATTAATTTTGCTTACGATATTTTTTTTGGATAAAAATGTTTTTAAAATTGAGCATAAGATTTTTTTTTCCTATCGCAAGTGATTAAATTACTATAAGCAAATAAAAACCGTAATTTCGTTTAATTAAATATTTTAGATTGATACCAATAAAGTTATGAAACACGCTGTGGGGGAATGAAATTCACAACGGCGAGGTTGCTTATTTGTGTGCGAGGTTGTGTAATTTTGTGTATCAATTTGGTGTAATGAAACATAAATACATGGGAAAATGAAAATGATTATCTTATAAATTTTGGAATCAAATACAAAAAAATCTTATGTGGGCAGCACATGACTTTCCTTATATACAGCAATGAATTTACAGTTTAAAACTTTTTAAAACTTTTAAAACAGTTTACTACTTTTACAGTTTAAAAAAATGTTATTCTTATAGATACTTATATTCTTTCCAAGATATTGAATTTTCTTCAATTAGTCGTCATTTTCATTGATTTAGTGTCATTTTTATCCATTTGGCGAGATTTTCGTTAATTTGGTAACATTTTTAGTAGTCAAGTTGGCGGCATTCCGCCAAATTCGTCTCAAAAATCTCGACAAGCGTTATGGTTGGAAAAATAAGTTATTCTTATAACAGATAAATGACTATTGGCGTTCAAATACAAAAGCATTACTCAAAGTATCTTTTTTTATGAATAGAACGAGTTAGATCCACGAGAATGATGTCAGCAAATTTATCGCATGATATCACATATGAAAAGTGAACATGTTTCTCAACGGTTAATATATTTTTTTTCTCTTTATGGGATTTTTTGATAAATTTATTTGAAAAATAAGCAATATCTCGAGGACGGTTCGTTCATGCTAGCGTTCTAAAGTTTATGTCAATAGTTTTCTAAGGAAAAATTACATAAGAAATGTCAAGTTGCGTAACTTTATTAAATGTTTTGATTTTTTGATAATTTTTTCAAAATTTCATTTGAAAATTTAGGGTAGTTCTGAACATTCGATTATGTTTTAAAACAATAGGCTTCCAGTATTCACGGATTGTGAATTTTGTACCAAATTTCATTCGAATCGCTCTATTGCTAATCGCTCACTGACACACACACAGACACACTGACACACTGACACACACACACACACACACACACACACACACACACACACACACACACACACATACATACACACACACATACACAGACATCACTACAAAAATGTTCGATTCGTGATCACGGATGCTTGAAACGTGCTCTCCCGTCGAAAACTCGAATTCGAATTTTCGACCCCGTCACAATACTTTCCTTATACATTATGTATATAAAGAAAGTAATATTGTAATACATTTATGAATTAAAAGAAATTACTATTAAATTTGTAAGAAAAAATCGTTGTTCAATTGCAAAATTAATTTTATAATATAATTAATGAATTTCCTGGCGAGACTCAGGTCCTAAATAAGCGCGCACTACGTAAATAATACAGATACAGTACACTACTTGACTTCTTATTAGTTTGGTACATTTCATGCAATACAAGGTAATGTATAAGGAAAGTATTGGAATCGTATTGAAAATTTCAACTCGAGTTTTGAACGGATCTACACATTTCTGGACCTCTAAAACATGAACAAACTATCTGCCGCGCGACGTTTGTGTGTGTGTGTCTGTGTGTGTCCGACTGTCTGTCTGTGCAATGTACGTATCCACTCTAACTCAAAAGTTAATTGACAAAATTTCATAAAATTTGGTAAGTATGTCCCTTCTCTCTTCTTCTTCGACCCAGACCATCCGACCTACCAGAAAGGTATAAGATATCTGTTTGGACGGTCGGAAAGTACCACCATATTTAGACCGGAACCCAGTGTGGGAGGCATCCACAGGGACCATACCCTCCTTCCCCTACCACCAACCTCTCGGAAGGACTTAAGGACACGCATGTTTAATGTGATCGTACTCCGCGTGAACGCGGCAGGTAAGTAACTTGTGGGTGACCAGGCTTCTGATTAGATTTTGGTACTACTTGGTATAAAAGAACTTACCTTTTTTGCAAAATGATCCCCAAAAATTACATGTATCCACGTTAGTTGAAAAACTAATTATACAAATTCCACAAAATTTGGTATATAAGTCACTTCCGGGGCACCCTCCTGATGATTCGATTTTGGTACGATTCGAAAAAGAACAATCTGCATTTTTTGTGAAATAACCCACAAAAATCGCCAGTTTTACACGTATTTTTTGACGAGGAAAATAATGGGACCAACTCCATTACTCTAGAACCAACTGTTCCCGAGATATTTTAGTTTTTGCGCATTTTTGTTACTCCATATTTGAAAAAATATCCAGTTACCAATTAGAAACAAAATTATTAAATTAAAAGTGCAAACTCAGTTTTATTTTGTGCCATTAAATTCAATTTAATGAATTAGTAAAGAAATGAAAAAGTGAATATGAATTTACAATGCAGCCCACATCAGATTACTTTTAAAGCAAAATCATTCCCACCTTGTCAAGCAAGTGCACAAACGTCCACTGCTCTCCATAGAAACACCCACCGGCAACCGCCAACAGGAGGGAAGAAATAAATAAATAAATAAATAAATACATGAATATATATATATATATATATATATACATATATATATATATATATATATATATAATAAAAAGGTTTGAAGGTCCAATGACTGAAAAGTGAGAAGCTGTACCTCGAAAAACCCACTAACAGGCAGAAATTTACATTTACATTCCTATTTACTCATTTTTACTTTCCTTATATACATAATGTATAAGGAAAATATTGTGACTGGGTCGAAAATTCGAATTCGAGTTTTCGACGGGAGAGCACGTTTCAAGCATCCCTGATCACGAATCCATTTTTGAAGTGATGTCTGTGTGTGTGAAAGTATGTGTGTGTGTGTGTGTGTATGTGCGTGCGTGTTAGTGAGACTGAGGAGACGATAACTGACGAACGAATGGACCGAATCGAACGAAATTTGGTACAAAAATCACAATCCGTAAACACTGGAAGCCTATTGTTTTTATATGTAAACGAATGTTCAGAACCCCCTAAATTTTCGACGGAAATTTTTAAAAAATCGTCAAAAAATCAAAACCACTAATAAAGTTGCGCAAGTAGATATTTCTTATGTAATTTTTTATTAGAAAACGATTGACATAAATTTTAAAACGCTAACACGAACCGTTCTCGAGATATTGTACATTTTTCAAAAAAATTATCAAAAAGTCATATAAAATAAAAAAACATTTCCTATTGAGAAACATGTTCACTTTTCATATGTGATACCATGCGATAAATTTGGCGACAACATTTTCGTGGAACTAGCTCGTTCCATGTATGAAAAAAGATACTTTGAATAATACTTTTGTATTTGAATGCCAACAGTCATTTATCTGCTGTAAGAATAACTTAGTTCTCCGTCCATAACGCTTGGCGATATTTTGGCGACGAATTTGGCGGAATGTCGCCAACTTGGCGACATTTTTAATTGTTTCCAAATTAACAAAAATCTCGCCAAATGGGTAAAATTGACGCCAAATCAATGAAAATGACGACTAATTGAAGGAAATTCAATATCATGGAATGAATATAAGTATCTACTATAAGAATAACATTTTTTTAAGTGTAAAAGTAGTAAATTCATTGCATTATATAAGGAAAGTCATGTGTTGCCCACATCAGATTTTTTACATTTGCATATTTGCAAGGTATTGTTAAATTTTTAATGTTTGCTATGATATTTTTTAAAATTTGTTACACACACATACACACACACACATATATATATATATATATATATATATATATATATACACGAAATTCAGTTCCCTTTCAACAGTCATATCATGAACAGATTTATTGATGATCTAATTATTATTGGAATTACTAATGAAGCACCTGTATTAAACTTAATTTGTATTCACCACATCAACGAGAGAGTGAGTTCAGGAATCTAAGAGGTCAAGTTGTATAACTGATAAACTAGATTGGTGCAGGCCAAAAAATAATTTTTGTACAATTTTATGGTACAAAAAATGAAACTGCTGATTTCTTCTTTCGACCCAGACCGTCCGATCTATCCGAAGGCGTAAGGTATCTATTTAGACCGCCGGGACAGTGCCATGCAATTTAGAACGGAACCCAGTACGAGCGGCATCCACAGGGACCGTACCCTCCTTCCTCTACCACCAACCTCTCGAAAGAACTTACGGGCCCCCATAATTAACGTGCCCGTACTCCGCGTAAACACATGGACAGTTAGAACAGGCCGAAAATCGAACTTTGATCATCCGAATGCAATCCCCGCGCGCTCTAACCACTGGTTTGTCCCCAACCCCTTCTGTCCAAAACCCTTCTTCATAAATTGAAACAACTGTCCAAAACATTTCTTCAAAACTCAATTCCGATGTTATCCAGATTTTAAATTATATCTGATCTGAATATAGAATGCCGAATTTCGATTGGACACGCGAAGCTCTTTCCATTGAGTAACTGAGCTTATTATCCTTCCTTCTGCGTTTGCAATGGACATTACAGGCCATATAAAACAATTTACAAACAATAAATGCAGAAGCTTTTAAAATAGAAATATTTCAATTTATTCATTTCGTCTCAATCATAAAATAAATTTAAATTTCCTAAAATATAACAAAATTACCAATTTTCATAAACCAAGTCACTCAACGAAGTCGTTATACTTTCGAGTGTTGCCAGTCTCTTCAAAGAAAATAAATTAGCCATTAAGATTTTCCAAACTTTATGAATCTCATAAACTTATTGTCAAAGTTTTGTGTATAATCCTCAGGATTTATAAAGCTAATGAATATTTAAAATCGGGTGAAAAAATCTAAATACTTATTTAAATCAAAATGAAAGTAATCACGCTTTTATTCATTACGATCTATTTAAACGTATAAAACCTTAAAATATAAAAAAATACAATCCTTAAAAAGAAGAAAAACCTAATTAAAAGGATTTACATAAATGCAATTACGCTGCCACGTTCGTTAAACAAAAAAAAAATACAATTGATTTTGATTTTTTTTCACGTAATAATTGTGCCATGAATTTTTATGACATATTTTTAGTGATATGTTAATTATAAATAGGTGTTCAATACAATTAAAAAATCAACACTTATTTATTTTATTTTGTGAACAAATACGACTTTATTTATTAATGTTTTATAAGAACAAACAAAGATCAAACACACAGACAAACATTTTCGCTTATTATGTAAGATCCCAACATTCCAACAGCAATGCAATTTTATTTAAACATCTCTAAAACGCGATACATTCAGCGGTAATATTTTTTAAATTATCACAATAATACATTAATTTACTATATTTGCAAACTTAAAATTTCATCGAAAAAAATGAACTTATTCAAATGACGTCATTGAAATATAAGTCGCCTGCTTTAAACATCTCTAAAATGCGATACATTCAGTGGTAATATTTTTTAAATTACCCCAATAATACAATATTATATTACATTTGAAAACTTAAAACTTCATCGAAAAAAATGAACTTTATTCAAATGACGTCTTTGAAATATAAATCGCCGGGCTCTCTATACAATATCTATAAATATTTCATTCATACACTTTTACTCCATTCCTTTCATTCATCACAATACTACAATAATTTATTTTATTTAAAAGCTTAAAACCATGGAGGTAAACGTAATTTAACTCTATGCTTAAAACTTCACCGAAAAGTCTGCTATAACATCGTTTGTTCTCTGTGTAAAATCAATGAATGTTTTATTCATATCCGCTATATTTCAGACTTAATGAGCTAAATAATTGTGTTAAAGAAATTCAGCAATTCTTATACAACGCATCCTACATCATTATGTGTTTACATTCTCCATAAGTGAAAATTAGTTTTCGTTGTAGAAATAATCAAAGTTTGATGATCATTTAAACTCAAATATATTGTAACTGCGTTGTTTCAGAATATAGTTGCACAGAAATTAAGCAAAAATAAAACGGTTTTAGGATGAATACAACACTAAATATAAATTAAAAAGAACTTTAAAAATCACGATTTTGACAGAAGATGGATGCCATATTTTATTTTGAAATGGGTCACGTGATCTTTTCGAATAATATGGGTGTGGAATTATTATTTTAATTGTATTTACGAAACTACCGAATATATTTTGCTGAAATTCTTTTCATATTTTTATGGGATAATTTGAATATTTCCCAAAACTTTCGAAGCAATTTGTGAATTTTAAATTCACTTAAAAAATGTTTGAAAAATTAGGTCCCATAGTGTTCAATGTATTTCAGTTTTTCAACTCGAGTTCAATCCAATACTAATTGGGAGATATTATTCATTTATATTCCAGTAGGTCCCACAGACCGTCTGAACAACATACTAAAATTTCATATTGATAAAGTCATTTTTACGGCAGTTATCGTGCGAACGGACAGACAGACAGACAGAATGAACAAAGTCATAAACTCTTTTCAACTATGTTGTAAAGTGTTAAAAATCGTCCACTGAACAGTACTTGTTATCTTGATCCTCTTTTAATTGTCTACTTAAGCTTAACTATTATCCTCGGTTTGCGAGCTCACCTTCGTTTTACCTTCCCCAAGCCCCGTCTAGACAATTCTGAACCGTCAAAACTTTCGTTCTTTTATCACCTCCAGCATTATAGTTCAGGCCGCAATGGGAACAATAAGTGCTATTAAATAAATCAATAATATAGAAAATTACGTGGTTAATAATCAACCTCAGAGAATATGAATACAATAATTAAATCTTTCTGCTACGCAAACGCATTCTCTTTCATCATTCTCCATAAAAAGTAAACAGAATTAACATCGAAATAAACAAGTCTTTTGCCGCTTTCATGAGCAAACAACACAAACAGGTGCAACAAGACAAGCGATGAAAATAGGACTAGAAGTTATCACCAAACTCTATTAGAGTATCACCAACTATAGTACCAACTATAGTACCAACTGTAGTTATTACCAACCTGCCAGATTAAACTCGCTGAATCAAGCATAACTGAGAAGAACTTCACTAAGCCTCAAAGAACATAGACGTCACATTCTGCTTCATACCTTCTCCAAACTTTAACCAAGTCTCAAAGTAATTTCTGTATCCCCTTTTTACCCCTCATTCATCGGACCTTAAGAATAAGCTCACTTATCCTGCGCAATACTTTCACCCTGAACAATCAAAATGGACAATAAACTTATCACTATTACACACTCAGTTCTTGCTTCCAATTAGATACTCCAAGTCCTCTGGACGAGTCGGGCGGCCTGGGGCTTTCACACTCAGTACTTGTCCGGCCGTCCAAACAGTTACCTTACACCTTTCTGGTAGGTCGGACGGTCTGGGTCTCAACACTCAGTACTTGTATACGAAATGTAAAAGATTATTTATTTATTTATTTCAGTCAGTGATACATAACAAAAGAAGTCCAATTACAATGATGACAGGGAACTATACAGGGCACTATATAAATCAAAGTAAACTCCCTATAGCATGCATTTTTTAAACTTTTTCGGACATAACAAATAAATCAATACTATTAGAACATAAATTGAATAACGAATGAAATTGAAAAACACAGAAGTTTTTTTAAAAATTGCAGTTAAAATCAACTGGAATGCAAAATAACGTATGACACCCGAAACTAGGTTTGTTGGAACAGAAATAGATCACATTTAAAAGATCACTACAATCAATCTGATTAATGAGTAGTTTCCTAAATAACACTATACACAACATGTTTCGCTGAGATTTTAATGAATTAATACCAAACAATCCCTTAGATGGGGTCCCTTATATATTTAAACTTTGTTGTACACTGGGAAAACATCTTTTACAAAGGGTTAGATGTCTGCGCGCATCGAAACCCAGCAAGGATAAGTACCAACAAAGCAAAATTTTATCTTTAATTGTTAATATAAGTGAAAATATTCCATTCTACAGCTATTGTCTATCGTTGTCCCCGCCGCACGTTCATCACCAAAGGCCCAAACTGCTGCAGTATCAGCTGATTTAGATTTATATAGCCGAAAAACCCATTGGGTTGAATCCTGAGTTCGGCATAATAAATAAATAAATAAATATATCCTTACTATCTAAACTCTTTGAATTCGTTTGGTGCCGCATATAGGTATACAGAGTTTTGAAACTAGCATAATATTCTGATACCAAAACAATACGGATTCAGGAAAGGACAATCCACCCAACGCCAGTTGCTACGGGTTGCGGAACTCATTCACGATGCTCGCCCCAAACGTCTTGTTACCTCCATAGTCTATCATGATCCAGAAGGCATTCGCTAAAGTGCAGTTGAACAGACATATTTTCAAACTCATTCAGGTAGCCTTTTCTGCTTAGCGAACTAATGTCCTTTACTCGTACCTAACAATGCGTAACTGCTCGATGCAAGTCTCTGAATTTCTCTCCTCTCTCATGGATATTCTTAATGGCGTCGTACGAGGTTCACTTCTTCTTCTTCGACCTAGACCGTCCGATCTACTACAAGTCGCTCACTTGCCTAACCTAGATTATTCAACCTGTACATTAAAGCCTCCCCACTAGGGGTGAGGCTGTATATCGGAAGGGCACTGGCTCCTATAGCCCTTGACTCATCTCACTAATCTGTGGATTGATCCAGGCGGTTCCCGGTAATCATAAAGCAAACTCTTCCAGATGGCAGAGAGGAACTGTATCGTTGCGGCCTATCTCCAGACCCGTAGATGACTGGGTTCCCGGTAATCATAACGCAGAGTCTTCCATATGGAGGAGAGGAACTGTATCTTAGTGGCCTGTCTCCAGACCCGTAGATGACTGGGATCGAAACTCGGCGGGACCAACTTCTGGGTCCGTCCAGTAAATGGGTCCGCTGATCACGTTCCCCTGATGGTGGTCTTGCTTGGTGGTTGATTGATCCTCCGTAGTAGGGTAAATCATTAAAGGTCTCCATGAGGTGTTGTTTGAATCTGTACATGATGATATTAACTACTTGGTGTCAACTTCGTCTTACTTGCTGACGACACTGCCCTGATTTCTCCACACAAGCATACACAAGTCGAGCACGGAATTCTACAAACCTACCTAGATACTTGGCTCAATGGTTAACCCAGTGACATATACAGGTAAATCTGTGCAAGTATACTGCGGTCATATTACCCACAGGCATACCCTAACATTAACTTAAAAAAATTTGAGCCCATTCCCTGACGAGCAAGCTACAATTACATTAGGAGTGCACTTTGGTTCTAAACTTACGTGGAAACTTCACATTCCCGAAACCTGAAAGAAAACGACGTTTGCATTCTCCCATCTGCTCTCCCTTTCGAATGGAAACAGCCGCTTGTTAACGAAAAATAATTTAGTGCTGTGCAAGTCCTGTATTATTCGTCCAATTACGGCGTACGGTTCCCAAATCTGGAGAATTTCAGCCGAGATTCATCTCCTGAAGCTTCATGTTATTTCAAGTAAGGTCACTTCTTTCGTTCATTAAATTTCCTCACTACGTCAGGCTAAAAGTTTTGCATAAAAATTTCAACATTCGGCCATTTCAGAATTATGTTCAAAAACTTTCTCTAAATTTCTTCAGAGGTCCCGGATATGTGCGGGTACGACTCTGAGAATGCTAGCGAGCAAAAGCACCCTCGTGTGTTACCTGGGCATATCGTAAAGGATACCTTTATCCGCTCTCCAAAGCAAAAACGTTTAGCAGTTTCATAACTGCTCTCATTTTATCGTTAGCCGACATCTAGCTATATTCATACCCCTCCCTTTTGTTTGGGAATCCGATATTCCGCGGTTAAACCACATTCATCTCATTTTCACAAATTCGAAGACCTCTGTCCCCTCTATCCAACACATTTTCTTTAACTCTACTAGGTGCTTACTTGGGGGACCTAGTTTTGCCTTTCTGAAAACTTTGAGATGAGCATGACTTCGGTCGTTGCTCCTCACTTCCAAGCTCCAATTCGATGTAAACTCTATCCTACTATGAAACTCCATTTTCTATAATCATTTCCTTTTCGCTAAAAGTTTAAAGAGGGGGATTTCATCCTTTCCTGAACAATTTTATATCGCCTGTCCTTGAGTCATTTAGTAACTGCATAGTTCCTGTTTGCGCATATTGGGTCTTTATATAGAAGTGTTTCTTATCCAGAGATTTGAACTCATACGTCCCTCACAGCAAAGATCGTCACATGTGTGACAGTGACGTTGTAGTCACGTGGCACCTGGGTCACAATGTGATATCATATTTGTGACTTCTATACGACGTTACGTATTAGTAACTTTGTAACTTCATTGTAACTATATTCTGTGACGTTTCCACAATTTAGTAAACACGTAACAATGTGACGACATTACACTGGCAATTACAATGTGACGTCACAAACAAGTTAATATGCGACGTCACAAACGACCATGAAAATGGCCAAAATGGCTTTGCTGTGACCTCAATATGACATTGCCGAAACGTACTGCGACGTCCTGTGATGTCCCAAAGTCACAGTGTGACGTAAATCTTACGTCACTGTGAAAAAAAAATGCTGTTAGTTGTGTGTCTTGCGATTACAACCAAGATTCTTGAGAATGCGTCATAACAATATACATTCATAATACATGTAGGATTCAAATACATTTTTTCATTATCCATACTATTTTTCGATGTCAGAGCTTCGTACGCCAATGCCTGCAAAGGGGGGGGGGGGTCGAACTGTTTGGGATAGGGTATGTTAAATACCTGTCTTTTTCAGAGGTTCTTCGTTTGGGATGGACGCTGTCCCAACCGTAAGCAAAAGGTTAATGTGAATACTGAATTCAAGCAGCAGCGAGTGTAGAAAGTCAATGAGTGATCAGAAAAATTGATTGTTCGCGTGAAGTATTATGAAAATGCTGATGGTCTGGGTTAGTATCTAAACTGAAATGTTTATCATTGATTGAAACACGTTTGGCAAAATTTTGTAGCAGCGTTACCCAGAGATAGGTAGATACATAGACGAATAAATCAAGGTGTTTATATTATTAATTTTGTCCTATGTTGCCATGTTAATACATAAAATATTTCAAATAAATTTCACAGTTTTCGCTCGAATTTAAAAAATGCTATCTAGTTCGAGATTTTTTTATAACAAAGCCGGATATAAAATTTCGTGAAAATCCATAAATATGTGTAGCTGCTAACTTGTAGACAAGAAAACGACCACAGACAGATAGACAGACGGACATCACTCCAAAAATAGTCAAAACGTGTTCAGGAGGTCTTAAACCATACATTGGCATCAAAATCTCGAAATCGAAAATTTTCGTGAAAGCAATACTTTCTCAATACTACGTGTGAGAAAGTTAATATATTGCAGAAATTTACCTGCCAAAATTCTATTCTTCAAAACATTTGTAAATAGAATATTTATACTGACCTTTTGCTAAATATTTTAATGGCATTTTTTTTCAATAGTAAAGATTTTTTATTTGTTAGATATACCAATAGACAAAATAAGTTCCAATAAGAAAGATTCAAAATAGAAAAAATCTATGGTAATATGTGAAAAAAAGTTGACGCATATAGAATTAATACCATTCGAATAATTTGCAACCAATGCAAATATGCAAATTGATCAGACAGGAAGGGACAAAAGCACTAATTAAAATTTCTAATATCAAAGAATTTTATTACTTTGACTAAGATGTTGTTACCATTAATTGCACTTATTCTTTTTTTTATAAAAATATTCTTTTAAATCGGACGCTTATTGTTCTTTTTTTAGTACGAAACGAGGAATTGGTGTAGGTACATAAATAAATAATGTATTTGACCTTAATTAAGGATTTAAATTGAATAAAAATAAAACCAAGCTCGCATTTACCACATTTGGAATTTATTGAGCATAAATTCCAGACCAAAATGCAATTAATGAAAACAATTACAATAATTTTCTAGTTAATTATGATATGCATTTATTTTTAATTTACTTTTAATTTAATATTATTGTTTTAGGATAAAATGTGTGTAAATTTGGGGTCTCTATAGAGATATCTAACATATCAAAATATCAATACGCGTTTTATCCTTAAAACTATTAGTATGCCTGTTCTTCGTACGGTATATATAATATAAAAAAACTTAAAATTCACAATTATGTGCAAATCCTTATAGTATACTAAATGACATTGTTAGTCAAAATATTCTATTAAAATATTTAATTTAATTCTCCTGAAAAAAACTACAAGAATCTTTGTTCTCCTTATACAAAATTATCTTCTCAGGCAGATTATCTTCACAGGCAGATCTAAAACATAAAACATCTTGGTTCCGTTTGCAAACTAATATACAAAAAATATGAAATTGGATCAATATCTGCCAAAATAAAATCGCTATGAAATTGGATCGACATATACCAAAACGGCATTAAAAGATAAATCGAAGCCATCTTTATTCTGTCTCCACAATTGGGTAAACATAATATATGAGTTTAAAAAATCTCTGCCAAAATAAACCAGATGACTTAAGAAATTGAAAATACCAATAATCCTTGTATCCTTTCGAACCGAAAGCCATAATTGATTTAATCCAGTCAATAATGTAGTTCTGATAAAATTTGTTTTTGTATCCATTTATTAATAATTTAAACCAGGGAAGATTTAATAAAAATCGTCTGCTGTATAATTTCATTGAGTTTAATTTTGTTGCTCAGCAACATGATATAGTTTTCTTTAAATAACTCGAAGCGGAAAAGATATCGTTTGCATAATCTATGTCTATAGAAGGTTTAATTGTGCATTTTTAACACTTTCCAACATAATTGAAACGTGTTTAGGACTTTGCTCATTTGGTCTGTCTGTCTGTCAGTTCGCACGATAACTGCTACAAAAATGACTTTTTCAAAATGAAATTTTAGTATGTTGTTGAGACGGTCTGTGGGACACATGGGAATGAAAATGAATAATATCACCCAATTAGTTTCGAATCTAACCCTCATTGAAAAAATGAAATACAATGAACTCTATGGGACATAATGTTTCAAACGTTTTTTAATCGGAGTTAAAATTCACGAATTGCTTTGAAAATTATAGAAAATATTCAAATTATCACGTAAAGTGTGTAAAATAAATGTCAGCACAACATATTGGGTAGTTTTTTAAATAAAAAATAAAATAATAATTACGCCCATATTATATGACGAAATCACGTGACCCACTTCGAAATAAAATATGGCATCCATCTTTTTTTTCCAGTGTAGAAATGCGTGATTTTTAAAGTTCTTTAACATTTATATTTAGTTTTGCTTCCGTTCTAAAACCGCTTTATTTTTGCCTATTTTCTATGCATCTATATCCTGTGACAACTTAATAATATTATTTCTGAGTTTAAATTATCATCAAACTTTGATTATTTTTACAACGAAGCCTAATTTTAATAGATGCAGAATGTAAACAAATGATTGCAAGATGAGTTGTATAAGAATTACTGAAATTTTTTCACTCGAAATTATTTATCTCTGGAGTTTAGAATAAAAGTGATATGAATGAAATATTCATTGCTTTTACATAGCGAGCCATACAATTTATATTTCGATGACGTTATTTGAATAAATTTCATTATTTTCTATGAAGTTTTAAATTTTAAAATATAATAAATTATTGTATTACTGTGATATTTTAAAATATATCAAAGCAGAATGTATCACATTTTAGAGATCTTTAAATAAAATTACATTTCGATTGGAAAGTATTTCATCATCAATGCTTTATGCATGATTGATTTTTCTTGTTTATTAATATCTAAACAATTCCTAGTCCTAGAAACTTGAAACAAAAGCTAAATTTTAAGTAGGGTTATTCCAAAGCTACCCAAAATATATTATAAAATTTAGTGCAGCCGTTCTCCCGTAAGGATAAAACGAACAATCACATATACCGCACAAACAGATTTTACATTTTATTTATATAGATTGTTTTCTGTGATTGCAGAGCGCATGCGTGAGAATTTAGATCGAGACATTGAAAGGTGATTAACGAGGTTTGAAGATGATTTGCAAATTGCAAATGTAATATTTATGTAGCGGACGCTTATTTAGGTCCCAAGCAACTATGGATAATTCGTTCTGGTGTGCAATAAAGGCATATATAATTATGCATTTATTTGTTCATTACATATTGAGCGTACTCTGTGTATTTCAATCGTATTTAATGTATCACAATGAAGACTTAATCGCAATTAGGCCTTCATTATACGAAATTCTTGAGTCATCTCCTAAACCCATATTATCATCCTCTTTACTCACTTGTCTTTATTCACTCACTGAATTTATAATTATATCATCGATCATCTTCTGCCGCTATTCTTCATTCATCCAAACTTGAATGCCGTAATAGGTTCTGAAACTATAAAAAATTACTACCTTTATGAGAGAAAGATTATCATCATCTTCTTCAATTTCACTGAAAATAATTTCAGTGCATTACGAAATTCGATGTCTTAACTTCATTAGAAAAAGTGATGAGTCTTTTACAAGATTTTCCCTGCAGACTTTAATTTATTTTCTCTTTACTTCTTTAATAATCCATTGACTTGAGTTTTGTTACCCCAAAACACACGCATGCTTAAATGAAATTACATTGGATTTGCACATTTAATTCAAATTTTGGTTTTATTTGGTAACTGCGCGTATATTGAAAGATGGCGTATCAAAAATGCGAAACAACTCAAATATCTCGAGAACAGCTTATGCTAGATTAATAAGGTTGGTCTTATTCCTCTATCATCAAAACTTAAGTACAAAACAAGCATTTCATTGATACATTTGAGAGTATGTAGTCTCTTATTTTAAATTTCAGTCATATTTACGGTCAAATTTGTAAAAAAAGCAAGTTATGTGTTCGAGAATTGTGCCAAAATTTAGTCAGCATCAGGGTGACCTAAAATTGGGTACCCCCAAAAGTAAGTTACCCCAAATTTTGTGAAAGTTAGTCAGTAAGTCTTTTAGCTAGAGTGGATACATGCGATTTTTTCAGGCCATTTCACAAAAAAAGGCGGGTTCTGTTATCCCGAATCGTATCAAAATCTAATCAGCACCAGGGTCACCCTCACGCAACTTGTCTACCCAATTTTATGAAATTTGGTTCATTAGTTTTTTCGTTAAAGTGGATACATACATTGCACAGGAAGACACACACACAAACACGCACACAGACATCATGCTAAAAATTGATTTTTCGAATTGTAGCGGTCGCAAAACGTGTTGATCCGTCGAAAATTCGAGTTGCAATTTTCGGCATGATTCCAATACTTTCCCTATACATACCGTGTATTGCAGGGAAAGTAAAAATAACTGATGTGAAAAGCACGTGACTTTTCCTGAACACTCATATTTACGTTCTCTTTATTTCTTCAATAATTCAATATATGGAGTTTAAGGGCACAAAATGACACCCATAATTATTTAAAATTACACTGAATGCGCACTTTAAATTCAATTTTCGTTTTCATTTGGTAGCTTGACTTATTTTCCAAGGTGTCATAGCAAAATACGAAAAATCTAAAATATCTAGAGAACTGCTTATCCTAGTGCAATGGGGTTGGTCTTATTCTTTTCATCGTTAAACATTAGGTATAAAACAAGCATTTAATTAAAATATTTGATCATACTTAATTTTTATTTTAAATATTGGCGATTTATGAGGGCCATTTCGCAAAAAACTGCAGATTATTTTCTTTCCGAATCTTACCAAAATCTAATCAGCACCAGGGTCACACAAAAGTGATTTACCTACCACATTTTATGAAGTTTTGCCCATTAGTTTTTGAATTAAGAGTAGATACATACAGTGCACAGACAGACCCATAGATACACACACAGACGTCAAGCTAAAAATACTTTTTTGGTATTCCAGAGGTCCCAAAACGCGTAGTTCCGTCGAAAACTGAGGTTGAGATTTTCGGCAAGTTTCCAATACTTTTCCTATACATTACCATGTATTGCAGGGGAAAGAATCTGATGTGGGTAGCACATGACTTTCCCTTCAGATTTATCATCACGTTCTCTTTATTTAAATTAAATTTAAATCACTTTTATTTCAATTTTCGTTCTCTTTTGATAACTGGAACTTATTTTCAAAGGTGGCGTAGAGAAAACACTAAAAAACTAAAATATCTCGAGAACGGTTAGTCCTAGTGCAATGGGGTTATATCTTATTCTTTTCTTCGTTAAAAATTACGTATTAAACAAGCATTTAATGGATATATTTGAGCATACGTAGTTTTATATTTTAGATTTTGGCGATTTTTGGGGCCCGATTTGGAAAAAAAGCAGGTTATTTTTTTCCGAATCGTACCAAAATCTAATCACCACTAGGTGTCCCACAAGTGACTTATCTACCGAATTTTGTGAAATTCGGTCTTTTAACTTTTCAACTAAAGTGGATATAAGCTTTTGCGGGACATTTCGAAAAAAGGCGGGTTCTTTTATCCATAATCGTACGCAAAACTAATCAGCACCAGATTCGTCTACAAGTGACTTACCTACCAAATTTTATGAAATTCGGTCCATTAGTTTTTTAGTTAGAATGGATACAAAATCTGCACAGACAGACAGACACACACACACACAGACGTCACACTAAAAATAGACTTTTCGTATTCTAGAGATTTCGAAACGTGTAGATCCATCGAAAACTCGAGTTGCGATTTTTGGCATGATTCCAATACTTTCCTTGTACATTACAATGTATTGCAGGGAAAATAAAAAAACTTAAAACCAGATAACAAGGAACCTTAGCTGAACTCACATTATCGGAACTCCTACTGTATTTATTTACATAAATAAAATGCTTTAAAATTTAATCAGCAAAAACAGCAATGATTTTAATTCTCTAACTAATTAATTAAAATTAACGCGTTTGGACATGTCTTAACTTTAATTTTAAAAGAAATATATTGAACATCCACTTACTTCAGACTTTATAAACCTTAAAAACTAATCTCTTAAGTTTCGTGAATCTTCAGAATTTATAAACTTGATGAATATTTATATTAGGAAGAAATGTTCTCAAAACTCCAACTCAAAATGAAACTAATTAAGCAAGAAATCGATTGCTACCCTTTATATTTTCGAGCGCGTAATATTAAAAGAAGGGTTACTAAAGAAAATAATGAATTAATCAAAGACATGCGGATGAACAAAATTACGACGACATCGTGATAAAATATAAAGAAATTCCATTGATTCCTAAATTGCTTATTATCATCATCTCAAACGTGAATTTTTAAAATGTACTTTCAGAAGTGCTGAAATAGAAGCTAACTGCTCAACACAGCGGCATATGGTACATGCAGCTAGGGATATATATATATATATATAATAGCTTGAAAGTTCAATGAAAGAAAAGTAAGAAGCTTTAACTCGAAAAACCTAACTTTCTAACAAGCCTACAAAGTAAAAGTATATATCAGCAAATCTTCAATCAAATGAAAAAAATACAAATTTCGAATCATCAAGTTAAAGAAAATCATTAAAACTCAATGGTATGGAATCGATAAAAGAAAAACAGATTAAATCCAAGCATTAATGCTATACATGTAGACAAGGGCTAAGCCTAAATCACGGATTCGTTCACTTCTCCAAAACTCTTCCTCGGGTCCAAGAATTTTGTCGAAGCAAGCACAAAAAATGTATGTTTCTGAAGAAATAGGTAGATTATATCTATAAACTATTTCTACTTGGACAACATACATAAAGAAGAAAATATAAAGGAAGAAAGAATACCTGGAAAATAACACTACAAATGCACGAACCTGTCGAATCCGGGAACCCAGAATGAAGAGACCGGTGCTGCCATTCGCAAAGGAAAAATAAATAATCTACTGTTGCCATTCGTAAAAAATAAATAACAGTAATGCGAAAAGGCAAGAATAAGTGAAAGTATACAATCAGAGCTACTAAAAGGAGGGGTTAATAATATAAATACTAATGTTTAAGGGGATGTAAAAATAAAAATATTATTAATACAAAAGAATGGAGATGTCTGGTTAATATAAAAAACTATGAATAGAATTCATGAACATCCAGCTAATCTAAATTTTTTAACTATACCATTTACAAATTAAAAGGAATATTTATATAAATTGCTGGTAACTTTTAGATTATTTATATGTATAGCATTAAATTTTTTATCAAAAAATCTATCAATTTTAAAAAACTGATTAAGTATAATATTTTTAAACAATAGAATCGAGTTGCAGGAATTAAATGGTAAGATGTTACTAATATTAAAATTAAAAAAGTATTTTTTATCATATAAATTAGTAACAATTCTATTAAAAGGTTCAATAATAAGATTTAAATCCAAAAAATTAACATTATTACTAATAGTAGCTAAATTAGGAATTAATTCCAAATTGTCTGGATAGAAATCTATATTTATGACATAATTTTCAGTATATAGTAAGCAAATCAGATCATCAACATATCTGAATAAAGTATAATCTATTGAAGTAAAAGACTGTTCATTATGATAAAGGTATAAATTAGCTAACATACTGCTACTGCAGTCATCCTGTGGAACTCCTGAGACTTGTAAGTATAATTTATTTCCTTGAAAAATATAATTATTGAAAATAACAAAGTGAAGAAGTTTAGGAAAATTTATAAAATTGGTTTGAGTTGATAAATTAGTAATATAGGCATTACATAGAGCTAAAATTACATCATACAGGTCTGAAATCTTAATATTATTAAAAAGATCTTTAAAATCAAAAGATTAAAATCCTATTAGATTTCTAAGTGATGTTAATTTATTCTTTAATTCTTTACTATTATTTAGAATACGATAATTATTGCTAGACTCACGTAAACTATCATTTATTAGATTTAAAGAATTTAGTAGTAATTTACTCTCAATAGTAAAGTAAGTATTATGACCACTAGTTACTGCTCTAAATTTAATAGGATTTTTATGAAATTTAGGAATAAGCACTATATATGGAAATTTAAGAAATTTATATTTAATATTTATAAATAATATTTAAATCACTATACATATTGATAATTTTTAATTTGATACTACTAATGGAATGGAATTCAAGTTTTAAAAGACTATTATGTTTTAAATAATCTAACAGAAATTGTATATAAAATTTTTTACAGATAATAGCATAATTATTAGAGGCTTTATCAACATAGGTGATAACAAAAGATCTTTGTAAATCATTAATGGAGTGTTTAATATTATCAATATTATATATAGATCTAGACAATTAAATTCTACTAATAGCATTTTTAATAGATTCTAATAAAGTAAATTTCCACATTTTAAATGACTTTAAAGGCTTAGCATATATAGAAGCTTATTTATATATATATATATTTATCAAGATCAAGATTAATTGATTTTAAAACTTTATAAGAATTATTACAAGAGGGTAACCTGAATTTAGTGCCAAAAGACATAATGGTTCTTAACGAATTTTCTTTAACTATACCTATATCTCCTGTAACTATATGCCCTAAGTCTGGATCTAGAAATTTAGCATAATCGTTCACTTTACATATACATTCATTATCTAAAATTGACTTAGAATCATGATCTATATAGGGAGATTGTGAATTTTCATTATAGTTAAATATTGATCTACCAATAGGCTTGTTGTATTTAAAAGTCTTTGATACACTCAAATCCCCAATAGGCAATAAATGTTTGAACTTGTTAAATAGATGACCAAAATTTATAGAATTATAACTGGGATGCTTGAAAGACATTACACAAGATGAATTAGTAGCCATATTATTAAGATGAAATTGATTAAGTTTTAAATTTAAATACTTTGATCTTGTAATAAGCAAATCATAGAAAATATGATTAAAATGTTCATTAATAAGATTTAACTTTAAGAAAATAGCATAAACTGTGTTTAAATGTTTTTTCTTAACCGCAAATACCCATGATTTTATAAATTTCCATTGAAATGTGTTGTAAATATGTTGATGCATACTTTTAATCCCAGCTTTAAAATCATGAATTTTGAAGGCAAATTTTAAGATAGTGTATTATGAGTTACTACTTACATTCTACCATTGGATTTACAATTTTATTTTTTTATTGAAAACATTATATTTATGAGCTGCATTTGCGCAATAAATTAAATGTGTATTGCATTGTCATTCACATTCTTATTCTAATAAGTTTAGTTTATCTAAGTTTTCATTTCTAAACTATCCTAATTCCTTTTGTATGCTTCGTATTAAAGAAACATTCTATTTATATATATATATATATATATATATATATATATATATATATATATATATATATATATATATATATATATATATATATATATATATATATATATATATATATATATTTATATATATATATATATATGTATGTATATATATATATATATATATATATATATATATATATATATATATGTATATATATATATATATATGTATATGTATATATATATATGTACATATATATATATATATATATATATATATATATATATATATATATATATATATATATATATATAAATATATATATATATATAGCAAGATTTGATTTTAAGAATATAGCATAAACTTTAAATTTTTTTCTTTAATGCAAATACCCAGGATTTTATTAATTTCCATTGAAAAGGGTTATTAAATTGATTATGTATATATATATATACATATATATATATATATATATATGTGTATATATATATATATATATATATATATATATATATATATATATATATATGTATGTATATATATATATATATATATATATATATATGTATATATATATATATATATATATATATATATTTAGCTAAATCTTTCATTCCTTCAATTGATTGTTTTTGGTATGTCTTCACATTTCGCATTATGGAGTATTTTGGTTTGAGTTCTCTCATCGCTTTTATGATTTTTTCTGCGGATTATTGCTCCTTGTGGTAGATTTCACACTCGATTCTCAAACTCGTTTTATATGTGTGTGTATAGTGCTGACATCTCTCTGCAGGCATTAGAGTTTATTGTGTTTTATGAATTATTTATTTCTGTATCTTTTAGTTAACCCAGACGTCAATATCTTTTATTGCTTATTTTTACATTTTAATCTAGACATGTATTTCCACTATATGTGGCCCTCTTTTGCCTGCAGTTGTAGGGATTCAGTCAGACACATACGCATTAACGGCTTTGTATATCTTCCATTCCGGATGATTATGACTATTTGTCCACACTTCGCTTATTTATGAATATTTCGTATGAAAATCTCATTTAGATCTTATCTACTACGCATGTTTTGTTACTCTCCGAAATTTCGTTTCAATTCTTTATGGTATTAATTATAATTTTAAATTCGTACCTGACAAAATAGTTTTTGAAGGGGTTTATATTGGGAATTTCAATTAAAATTCGTGATGCAAATTTTATTCATTACCTAGTGTCCGGTCTATTATTATTATGAATTGGGATAATTATAGATCGACAAACATTGACCAATTTAGCGTTATAGACGATTTGGAAGAATACCATACCTACTCTCAATCTAAATCATATTCCTTCAATAGATGCAATAATCTTAGGAGCAAAACTTGTCCTTATGCTGACCCATTACAAATTAATAATAATTCCACTTCACAAAAATTCTGCAAAGTTTTTAATTGCATATACAAATTTAATTGTACTATTTGTAACTTATCCTATATTGGCCAAACCAGCAACCCTTTAGATCTGAGAATGAATGTCCACAGGGATCATATTAAAAAATTTGACCATAAAGTCTTTAATGATCTCCCTACTAAAAATCAATTTGAATATCAGCACTTTGCTACACACGGATTTAAAAATGTATCCCTTCATATTTTAGATATTAAAATTTCACTCACTGATAGATTAGTATCTGAAAATTATTACATTAAAAAATATAAAACTCTCTTCCCCTATGGCTTAAATCAAATTTATAATAATAATAATGTTGTTAACAATAGTTTTGAATACAATTCTAATAAATCTTCAGTATATGAACATCTTTTTCAGTATTCAAAGTCATCAACTCCTAGTAAAGAGCGATATAAGCGTGGCAAAGGAAAAATAACTTAAGTAAAACTATTGATTACAATGCAGACATTTTGAAATTACAATATAAATATTCTCAAACTTTCATATTTCTACCTGTTAGAACTTGGTTATATAAAGTCAGAAAATGCAAATTAAGTATTATTTATACTAATTTTTTAAAATTAAAATTAACTCATGAGCATTTTAAACATTTATTTTATTATTTGCTTCTTTCACGTATAAATTTCTTAAATTACCACCTACTCCATTCACCAAATCCACATACTAAAATAGCTTACTGTGTAATTTCTTTTAAACACCCTATTCTTAATTCTCTTAACTTCAACAATTTATTTGCAAAACATCAGCACTTGTTACCAGTAAATGATATCAAAATACAAAAATCATTCAAATATAATTTACCAATTGGTAGAACTATTTACAATTACAATGAAGTTTCCAGGACATTAAACTCCGATGACCTTACATCATGTGTATGCAGCAATCAAAATCTTGCCCCTTATGTCAACTCCTCTCATGGACACATTATTACTGGGGATCTCAGTATAGTTCAGGATGATATACTTAGGGATATTATGAATAAAGGGTCTAAATTTCGCATTCCATTCTGCCATCACCCTTACCAACTTCTTCAGTCTATATCATTTGATTTTGATAAATTCATATATCAACTTGCTTGTTCACATTCCATTCCTATTGAAGCATTCCATCTATGGAAGTATACTACCTTACATCTACTTAAAAATGTTATATTATAAACATTAAATTAATGAAGCCTAGGTATCCTTATAAACAACTCCTATCTGCTATTAAAGAACTACAACAACATTTTGTCATAACTTATGTAGATAAAGCTTCTAATAATTATGCCATCATATGTAAAAAATATTATGTTTCTCTGTTACAGAATTACTTAAAAAATAATCAAATTTTTAAACCCATTAATAATCAGTCTATCAAAATCAAAACTGAAATGCTAAAATTATATGCACAATTAAATATTAATTGTAAGTTTTTTAAATTTCCTTATGTTACTTTGGTTCCTAAATTCCACAAATCACCTCTCAGTTTTAGAACGGTCACTTGTGGACATAATGCCTTTACCACTACAGCTAGTAAGTACTTGCTTAATTTTTTAAATAGAATTAATGAATCTCTTAAATTTAGGAATTCAGGATATTTCATTTTGAACAATAGTTTTGATTTAGTTAATCACCTTAGTAAGCTTCCACAAATTTTTGGTTTCCAAACCTTTGATTTTAAAGACCTTTTTTATAATATTTTTTATAATATTGTTTTTTTTAATATTTATATAAAGTTATTATCGCTCTTTATCATGAATATATATCTTCCAATCATATTGCATTTAATGTCAAAAATTTTCCTACGCTCTTGCACTTTGTGTTATATAACAATTATATTATCCAAGGTGATAACATTTATTTACAAACATCTGGTGTACCACAAGGTGGCTGTAGTAGTAGTATTGTCGCTAACTCATATCTTTATTATTATGAATGTCATTTTAACTCTAATTCATATATTATATATAGATATGTTGACGACTTAATTTGTATTATCATTGATGATTCTTATCCCATTAATATGGATTTATACCCATCTAACTTGGAATTAATTCCTAATGAGCCTAGCGTTAGTCAAACTGTAAATTTTTTAGACCTTAATTTAGATACCATCAATAATCATGTAATCACCAATCTATATGATAAAAAAGATTCTTACAACTTCACTATCATAAAGCTGCTATCATATCATTCTTGTAATTCTATTCAATTGTTTAGAAACATCATCTTAAACCAGATATTTCGAATACATCGACTTTCTGATCCTCGGTTTCACTTTCTCCACATCAATAATCTTAAACGCATTTGTCAAAATTACCAATATCCAGAAGTATTTGTAAATAATATTATTAATAACTTCAAATACACCACGTAATAATTTTACACTTGCATTATTTATCTTTGATTGGATAACTCATTTTTGAGAATTCACCCATTCCTATCACCTAACTTACCACTTGGCCTGAGTCTAATACTGTTTACTATTTTCGAATGAATATTTTCCACTTGTCCTGAGTCGTAAACTGTTTACTATTTTTAAAAGTCTCCATACATATTATGTGTCGTTCAAATGTATTCATTCCGGTGCCCACTCGCATTAACGAAGTGAGGTGAAATGCTCAGTAGCTTGTTCAACTTACACGTGGTAGCAATGCTTGTGAGTTCATATTTCTGTTCGAAGAGGTATTATTATTCTGATTTATAATTCAATTGATTTATTTTTCTCCTTCCACTAGCCAGTAGACAGTTCCAATGGTGTCTATAGTTAAATACTATCGCCATTGTCAGAAACTGGCTATTCTATCGGTTTTAATTCGAAATTTATGGATGTCCTGATGAGAATGCAATTTCGTACTAACCGCCATTTTTTGTGTAGTTTCAATTGATTGTTCTCTATGTCTTAACTTTTATCCTGAGCTAATTATTATTGCCTTTTCTCATTTTTGCCGTGTTTCCTTTTTCATTTTTATTTATATTTATATACTTTTAATTGTGATTTTTGTATCCTAATATTCTTCTCATCCCCCTTTCCATTGTAGTGATATCTATTTTTATCCTTAGTCTTGGTCCATAGTTACTCATTTGTAACAGATATGCTAGAGATGAGTTTTTTTGTACATACAGTAGTTTATGCATAATTTTCGATTAAAATCTTTCAATTTATATATATATATATATATATATATATATATATATATATATATATATATATATATATATATATATATATATATATATATATATATATATATTATATATATATATATATATATATATATATATATATATATACACACATATATATATATATATATATATATATATATATATATTTATATATATATATATATATGTATATATATATGTATATATGTATATGTATATATATATGTGTGTATATATATATATATATATATATATATATATATATATATATATATATATATATATATATATATATATATATAGCAAGATTTAATTTTAACAAAATAGCATAAACTTTATTTAAATGTTTTTTCTTTAGCGCAAATACCCAGGATTTTATTAATTTCCATTGAAAAGGGTTATTAAATTGATTTATGTGAACAAATAATCTCAGCTTTAAAATTATGTTGTAATGTGTTTCCATTACCACGTTAAATCTTTTGAATTTGACTGATTCACTATTATTTACTGCAAAGATTAAGAGCTGCAAAAAAGAGAGGCTTATAATAGTAAGGCTTATGTTTAAGAGGATGTAAAAATAAAAGCATTATTAATACAAAACAATGGTGATGTCTGGCTAATATAAGATACTATAAATAAAATTTATGAAAATCCAGCTAATCTAAACTTTTTAACTATACCATTTACTAAATAAGAGGAATATTTATATAAATTGCTGGTAATTTTTAGATTATTTATATGCATAGCGTCAAATGTTTTATCTGATAATCTATAAATTCTAGAAAGCTGATTAAGTATAACATTTCTAAACAATTGAATCGAGTTGCAAGAGTTAAATGGTAAGATTTTACTAATGTTAAAATTAAAATAGTCTTTTTTATAATATAAATTAGCAACAATTCTATTAGAAGGTTCAATAAAAAGATTTAAATCCAAAAATTTAATATTATTACTAATAGTAGCTTCATTAGGAATTAGTTCCAAATTATCTGGATAGAAATCTATATCTATGACATAATTTCTAGTATATACTAAACAAATCAGATCATCAACATATCTCTAAAATGTATAATCTATTGAAGTAAAAGACTGTTCATAATGATAGAGGTATAAATTAGCTAACATACTGCTACTGAATATATATATATATATATATAAAAACTCATAGACATAAAAATTTGCGCACCAAGAAGTGGTTATGGGATCGTAACGAAACTTGGTATGAAAGTCTGTGGCAGGCAGATATGCAAATGATTAGAAATACAACTTGATTGCACATTTTGTAATGCCACCAGAGGGCGTTGAACTTCGTTCTCCCTGGCTCAGAAAAAAGTACGCAGAGGCTTTCTGTCTGTACTTAATCTGTTGCAGAGGGACGCTTTTTCATTAAGGATGCCGTTACTCCGCCATCGAAGACAATATGATCAGCTGTCAGAGTTCGAGAGGGGAAGATTCATCGAGATGATGAAAGTCAAGTGGTCAACTCGGCCAGTAGCTTGCCATCTAGGATGTTCTCACTTTACTGTGAGGAGGTGTTAGGACCAGTAGACGAGAGAGATGTCGCACACACGGCGGCCAGACCCAGGACACCCTCGGCAGACCAATTGCCGAGATAACCGTCACATCACCCGACACGCACACACAGCGCCAAATGCATCATTGTCCGCCATCCGAACATGGGCGGCACCTTCACTACGGGCCCCTGTATCTGTTCGTACCATCGCGAGGCGCCTGGCTGAAGGACACTTGGTATCAGAAGTCTCCCCTCCCCCAATTTTCGAATGAAAAAAAACTATCAAAAAATCGGAACCTTCAATAGTATTTATTACATGAATAATCATTTCTTATGTCATTTTTAATCAGAAAACGATTGACACAAACTTTAAAACGCTTGCACAAACCTGGCTTAAGTTACTGTGCTTTTTTTTAAATAAATGTATTAAAAAATCATATAAAATTAAAAAAAGTGTTAACTATTACGAAATACGTTCACTTTTCATATTTAATATTATGCGATAAATTTGTGATCATATATATATATATATATATATATATATATATATATATATATTCAGGACTTCATATTGAAGTTTTTACAAACTAACATATTTGGGGAGCAATTTTGATTAAATGTTATGACTCTCCTGGTTAAGTAACCAGAATTCGCTTAGATTTATTTATTTTTATCAATCCGATAAATAATGAGCTGTGCTCGGATAATATTTTGACCAGCAGTATATATTTTGTTATGGAATAAATATATTATTCATTGACAAGTAACTAATTGTAGATGGATTATGATATAAATACATAACTGATAAATGTAAGATGCTCTAGTTAACAAATCATCTTCTCCTGCCATGGAGCCATACCTTTTTCACTGTCAAAATGGTTGGCATAATTTTCCCTCAGCAGTTTTGTCGTATCAGACGGATTTCTGTGTTGGCTACATTTCAAATTTGCTGCCTGAGACGCATCACTGCGAGCACCCAAATAAATTTCTCCATTATCATAAATTTCACTGTCCAACATTGCAGGAGGAGAACATATATCACGACATTTTCGTCGTAAGAAATAATGCAAAACACATGCGTATGGTTAGAATGCATATGGTTAGAATTTTACCAATGTCTAAACGTATCGCAGTATGATATATTCTGAAGCGATTTGTTAGAATTCCGAAGGCATTTTCTACAATTTTTCTTGCGCGACTGAGCCTATAGTTGAAAATCCTCTGCTTCTTATCAAAATCTCTTTGCGAAAATGGCTTTAAAAAATCAGGGCGTAAAGCGAAAGCCTCATCACCAACGAAGACATAAGGTAAGTCAATGTCCTCTTTTGGCACATTTAGCTTTCCATCTACCAATTTCTGATAAAATTTAGTGTACTTCAAAACACCGCCATCAGAAATTCTTCCATTGCAACCAATGTCAACCATCATAAATTCATAATTGGCATTTACAATGGCCATCATGACTACGTTGTGGAAACTTTTGTAGTTCCAGTAAAATGATCCGCTTCCTGTCGGTGGGATGATTTTGATATGTTTGCCGTCCACGGCCCTAAGCAGTGTGGAAAGTTCCATTTCTCTTCAAAATCTTTTGTGCAGTCTGGATCCACTCATTCTCACATCTTGGGAACTGCAATAAATATTTTAAATACTAATTTCAGATGTATATATTTAATAGATATTTTGCTTCATATTGTAATAATATATTTTATATTTTAATAATATATTTGAAACCTGTTTGGACGGTACCGTCCACCAACCTCTCGGAAGGACTTACGGATCCACATATTTAAAGTGCCCGTACTCCTCGGACAGTTTGGGCACAGCCGGGAATCGAGCTCTTTCATCCGAGTGAACTAACTGTTCTGGAATTTTATCTATGTGCAGTTTCTGTACTTAATAATTTTTAATTAAAAAAGTACTTATAATCTCACGAGCCATTGATTAAGATGAAAAATAAGTTAAAAAGGAATGCATATTATTTCAATCCGACCTTATTCAATTTGTATACAATCATCATAACTTTTTTTAGGGAGGGAGGCATTATTTTTTATATAACTTTTTCGTAAATCATACATTATCTATCGAATTTTGAAAATTGACTTTTTCATGACGCTGTTCTAAAATTGCATTCCATTCGGTCATATATACTTCCTTTACCAGATCCTGCCTATGTTTGTGAACTGAACATATATTAAGAATGCAGTGGCGTGGACATGGAGGTTTTCCTTCTGCGGTAATTTCTTTCTAGTAGCTTAATAATGGATAGAGAAGTTTTAGTAGCTTAATAATGGTACAAAATAATGGATAGAGTATCGATTAACTAGTTAGAAGATCCGTGGTTTGAATCCCGGTTGAGTACAGTTATTACAGTCGATGTTTACATCTGGCCACTCAACCAGCTGTTCATACCCTAAGGTGAGTCGGGTTGCCTGGTTCTTTCACTCGATGTTTACATATTTATAACATGTAGTACACCCGGTTATAACAAATTTATAAATCAGACTTCTTTAAAATTTTCTTTATTTTTTTTCCTCATCCAAATTTCATTGTTAACGATTATTCACTCTTTAGAACGTTTATGTTAAAATACGAATCTCTGCAAAATAAACAAATCTGAAACTTATGTAAAAATAAATGAAAATAACCGAAAAAGAATTAGAGTTAAGAACATTATTTTTCAGCTAGATATACATGTAATTTCAATTTAAATGTACATTACTTACCTTCATGAAATCTTTTCGAAGAACCTGGATAATTGCTGAATAAGTCTCTGGAATAATTTTTCCTAGAGCCTGTGGAGAAATGCACGATGCGAACTTCAAATCTTCATAAGAGCATCCTGTTGAGAGAAAACGCAACGTAGCCACAAGTCTCTCATGCGGAGATATCGCTTGCCGTAATACTGTATTGTTTTTTAGAATTAAAGGCGTAACAGCAGACAACAGTTCTCTATATGTGTCCACATCCATTCTGACAAAATTTAAAAAATCAGTGAGGAAATTCTCCAGTTCCCTCATCATATTGATATGAGAAAATTTTTATCTTTTTAATAGCCAGCCCTTCACCCATTTTGTCCTTTTACGAGGCAGATCGTCTTCGAGTGCAACAGCAATGGCAAGGGCAATTTCACCATCAAGCGACATTTTGCAAATAAATGACAGTCACATACGAGTGCTATCAAAACACACAACAGAAAGCGACAACCAAAGTTATTATTTATCACTCTTTGGCGATAACCCGCCAAATCAGCACACTTTCACTCTGTCACTTTCTCGGACCTTTCAAGATTGATGACTTCGGGAGTCTCGGAGGACGACAAACCCCCCGTGGTTCCCGTATCGTCTGGAAATAAAACTCGTCTCTTTGATTGTCCAATGTATGGGGAGCTTTTAGAAGTACGACACCTGCAGGAGACAGCTACATTGTCCTATCGGCAAAAAGGGACCGGCGCACCACAGCTGGCAAATCAGTTTCTTGCTACCACAAGACAGCGGATCTCTTGAAAAACTGTAGCCAGACGTTTGGGAGAAGGAGGACTATACGTCCGCAGACCTGTTGTATGTGTTCCATTGTTCAGACTGCACCGTACCGACCGTTTGAAATAGTGTCGTTAGCATCGTAATTGGAACGAACAGGACTGGGCTTGTGTATTATTCGCAGATGAGAGTAGTTTCAGTCTGTCATCGGATTGTAGACACCAACTGATCTGGCATAAGAGTTGTACTGCTTATCGTCCAGAAAAGGGACCGATATCCGTCATGCAGTATCATGGTATGGGCCGGCATCATGATCAATGGCCGCACGCCCCTACATGTGGTTGCAACTGGGACTATGACCGGCCAACTATACTTTGAGAGTTCTACTGCCTCATGTTCGCCTTTCCATGGTGCTGCCGGTGCTAAATTTGTTTCATGAATGGCAACACACCATGACATCGAACACTCGCTGTTCAGGAGTGTCTAGTCAGCAAGGGTATTCAATGCCTCATATGGCCAGCACGTTCCCCAGATCTAAATCCCATTGAAAATGTTTTGGATGCTTTGGGGAGGCGACTTGCTGGTCGAAAATATCCTCCAACAAACAAGAACACCCTCATCCGTGAATTGACAGAGGAGTGGAATAACATGCCTCAACAGCTGCTGGATAATGTTGTGCAAAACATGACACGCCGTGTGAAATGTTGCTACGCACTCTCACTCCACGGTGAACATTTCCCGTACTGACACCTTTCTCAAATGTGCCTGCTGTCGTTCATATGCATTTTTCCATTTCTTCATACACAGCATCAAATAAACACTTTTCCTTTCAGATGTTTCAAAACCTTCTGTATTTACCAGAACAATAAATGATCTTTATTCTAATGTCCGAATAGTGTAGAAACAATATTTTATCCTGCTGGGCCTCCACCCCTGCTTAATGTTGTGCTACATTGCAATTTGTGATCCGTCTTAAGCAACTGTCCAGCAGTATATATATATATATATATATATATATATATATATATATATATATATATATATATATATATATATATATATATATATATATATATATATGTATATATATATATGTATATATATATATATATATATATATATATACAATATATATATATATATATATATACAATATATATATATATATATATATATATATATACATATATAAATTTCTATTTATAATTTTCTAAAGCTTGTCATAGAATCAAATTTGGATTTCAAACTTCCACTTCAAACCATTTTATTTTCATATTTGCTCTACAAACCATTTTTAATAAAAGATCAATCTCTGGTATTTATAGTACCAGTAAATTAAAATTCTTAAAAAATAATTCTTATATATATATACATATGGTCAATTATTTGTAAATATTATTATAAAAATACCCTTCAGTCACACTTACTTAATAATCAAATCTATAATTTACATAAAACTAACCTTAAAATCTTATACAATAGAATATCAGCCAAATATAAGGAAATCCATCTAAAAAATAGTTGTAATAACATTCCATATATTGTTTTAGTACCCAAGTTTCATAAATCCCCTGTTGCTTTTCGAACCATTACCAGTGGGCATTATTCTTACATTACTAATGCTGGAAAATTATTATTAAAGATATTACATGAAGTATCCTTGTCAGATGAAATCTCAAATAATTGTCATATTGTAAAAAACAGTTTTGAATTAGTTAAGAAATTGAAAACTCTTACTAATATTCATAGTATTTATACCTTTGACTTCAAAGATTTGTTTAATAATATAAATATAGATGATCTGTATAGAATTATTTTAGGAATTTTCGAAAAATATAATATCAACCTAAAATATTCAAATTTTCTTTTTAAAAAATTACTTAACTTCACTCTTTATGAGAATTATATTCAACATGGTGGTACTTTTTTTAAACAACAGGTTGGTATCCCACAAGGGGGGTGTGCCTCATCATTGTTAGCTAATCTGTATTTATTCTTCTATGAAAAAAACATTAATCCAAGCTTGCATAATATGCACATGTTTAGATATTTAGATGACATTTTATGTGTATCCCCAAATAATAATATCCCTATAGTATTAAACTTTTATCCAAAAAATTTACAATTAAATGCAAGTAATAATGACTCTAATGTTGCAAACTTTTTAGATTTAAATTTAAATTTACAAAATTGTAATATGGTTATAAACTTGTATGATAAAAGACAGGATTTTAAATTTAATACATCAAAAATTCAACATTTTGACTCTTGTTTGCATATATCTGTATTTAGAAATATTATAATAAACCAGGCTCTTAGAATCAATGAAATTTGTGATGAATATTACAGATTAGCGCATTTTATGGAATTATTGAGTACAGCGACTAATAATGCATATCCCCCCAAGTTTGTTATTAAAATTATCAACTCAGTGTATCAACTTTCACTCGATAATATCCTAGAAAACATTCCCAATTATAGTGACTAACATACAGTTAAAAAAAAATAAATAAATAAATAAAAATAAAAATATATATATATAATTATTTATTAATTATATAAATAAATAAAAATGAAAAATAATAAACTAAGTCAAAAACATTAGAAAAATCAAAAATCGGAAAATAAGATGCATTAACATTAATGTTTTGAATTTTATTTTCGCAAAAAAATGTAACTTTTGTCAGTATTCAAACTACGTTTTGAGCGCCCTTATAATGGTGTATAGTGGCATTCTCGTTTATCCAGTTTTCCTCTGAATTACTTGTTTAGTAGGAATTTTCGTCTTTGATTCATATTCATATTCAGGATTGCATATTTGGGAAGTTAATATTCTGAATTGCTTATCCGGTTTCCAACTTAGACTCACTGGACGGGTCTGGGAGTATAACGTGAACGTTCGTACTGCCTCCCTGGTAGAATTTCGACTTGTTCATTCCGGTGCTTCTAGATTAGGCTGTTGAGGTTGATCACGATACACGTGGTGGAAGGGGAAGGGTTCATGCCGCATGGTAATACAGATTTTCTTAATGTATCCTATTTTCATTTTTTCATTTTTTGTTGCCTGTAGTCTGAGTTTAAGCATTTATAGTGATGTGCTATTGCTTAATCTGAAACAAGCATTTGTTTGGGTTAATTAGAATTAAATGCTCAGACCTGAAGATGAATTTAGTTCTGATTAATCATCGAATTTGGGACGGTGCTGTTCTTTTCTCTTATCGGCATTGTGGCCGTGAGTTTGCTTCTATAGTGATGTTAATATTACTTGAATTTTTTTTTATATTTTTTTTATTTTTACATAATTCTTATTATTACATATTTCAAATATATGTATATATATATATATATATATATATATATATATATATTATATATATATATATATATATATATATATATATATATATATATATATATATATATATATCGCATATAAAAGGTCGTAGGCAAACATTTATCTCAAAAGTGCTAGTCCAATTACTGTAGTTAAAAAATAAAGCATTGGATCATTAAACAAATTTCATCTTTTAAATTATATTTATTTATGTAGCACTCAATTATGAAAATGCATTTTCAACAATAACCATTATTTTACAATAACCATTAATAATTAATTAATTTACAATAACCATCAATTAGAAATGACCTAGGAGGCGATGTGAGACCGGTAATTATTATTGAATACCAAAACGATCTCGACCTTTTGTAAAATATATTTCGTTGACACGTACCTTTTTATATATTTGCTGCATTAATGACCATTGCCGTAGCTTCAATGTGTGGCTCATAACTTTAACGCCGTCATGATACATATCTTTCGTTCTCCATTTCAAGAAGCCTTCCATTTTCGTAACTGACCAACATTTCTCAATTGCTGGCTTAGCCGAATTTTTCCAACTCTCATAATCACCTTAGTTCCATGACTCCTTTCAAACTCGCCATTTAATTGTATCTTGTTTCGTGAACCACGTCTTCCCCGAATTTCATTAGCTTTGCTTTTTATCATTTTTGGGAGTTGGTCCTGATTGGACCTCCCCCCCCCCCCCGTTTTCGGTAGAGCTTGCTGGAGTCTTGTCCAGAAGCATCGGTTACTCACATATCGCCATCTTGACTTTTCCCTATAGTGCTGTAGGCGCGAATTCGTGAATTTATGAGTCGTAAACCTATCAGGGAAAAACTGTGGTAGCGTTTTATAACGAGTGAGTCCCATTTATATGATAGCGATTATAATAATTGGGGCCAATTTGTTTGGGAGCGATTGTAACGATTGGGTCCCATTTATTTGATGGGGATTTGATTGAGCTCCGTTTGTTTGGTAGAAATTATAACGATTGGGTCCCATATATTTGATATCGATTCGATTGGACTCCGTTTGTTTGGTAGCAATTATAACGAGTGGGTCCCACTTATTTGATAGTGATTCGATTGGGCTCCGTTTGTTTGGTAGCAATTATAACGATTGGGTTCCACTTATTTGATAGTGATTCGATTGGGCTCCGTTTGTTTGGTAGCATTTATAACGATTGGGTCCCACTTATTTGATAGTGATTTGATTGGGCACCGTTTGTTTGGTAGCGATTATAACGATTGGGTCCCACTTATTTGATAGTGATTCGATTGGGCTCCGTTTGTTTGGTAGCGATTATAACGATTGGGTCCCACTTATTTGATAGTGATTCGATTGGGCTCCGTTTGTTTAGTAGCAATTATAACGATTGGGTCCCATTTATTAGATAGCGATTCGATTGGGGGCGCCATTTGTTTGGTAGCGATTATAACGATTGGGTCCCATGTATTTGACAGCGATTCGATTGGGTTCCGTTTCTTTAGTAGCAATTATAACGATTGGGTCCCATTTATTTGATAGCGAATCTATTGGGCTCCGTTTGCTTAGTAGAATTATAACGATTGATCTACGCTCAAAATGAGGAAACATTCAGAAGTACAGGACGACAGACAAACAGATGGTCGTCTAAATTTTAAATGACAGCATACCGAGGTTACTCATCTAAATTTCATAACATTCGGTACAGCGAGTCTCACGTGTTGGTGGAATAAATAAATTTTCAGTTTTATTTATTTTGATGGCTAAAACATGAAACTTCATTAAAACTCTTGCAGGTTCAATTAGGCGATAAGAGCTTGCAACTTAGTCCCAGTAACTGAACGATAGACCATCAGCTGGTCAGTACAAAGAGTCAGTACGGTCAGTACGGTTCGTGTTTCAATTTAATCAACTCTCAACTTACAAATATAAAAATGCAATTATTTGTAAATAATTTATATGGATTGAAATATATAATTGTAACTACTGTGGTTAATAAATGTTAATGATTAACTGTATTTTTGGTAAGTACCTCCTTCAAGACTGTTGAACCACCCCCCATCCTCTGAATTTCCCTCCAGCCCCTCTTGAATGTCGTCACTGGCTACGGCGCTGTGTACAACCAACGTCTGTGAAAGTTTTGTATTCTGCATGATCAATACACCTAACAGAAGTCACCTTTGTCTTTTAGAGCAGTGTTTCTCAACCTTTGTGAGACTGCGGAACGGTAAACACTTTTTATATTATAAGAATAGGGCCCAGTCCCAACAAATTGACTCGTAAGTACCCTTCCATTTTCTTAAGTTGATATGCAGGGTGTCCTAAAAATATTGAAACGTGCTTTAATTCATTACCTGTTGGAGATAAGTGGGCAATGCAAATTGCAAAAATGTTTAAAGTAAGGTAGGAAATAAGACTACGTTAATGAAATAGTCCTCCCATTCATTTTCAAAAAGTTACACTTTTTAAATTTTTATACAACCCCCTTAGACAAATTGGGTCAATCAGATAATTTTTGTTTTTAATACAAGATCATTAAAAAAACGCATATATGTATCTTTAAAATTGAGCGAGTTATATTTAATTGAAAATTGAACATTGTGAATGGGGGCCATATATCAAATTAGAAATGCAAATTTGTGACATATCACAAAAAAGATAAAACTGGATGATAATACATAGGATACCCAACCGCGTAGTGAGTATCACTGCTTCATATGGTCTCCATCTGCGTAATGCTTTATTTAGATGCATTTGTGATAAAAAATTTTGACACATATTAACGTATTTTTGATCTAAACAATTTACATCGTCTATTTGTTTATGATCACTATTTCCTCTGATGAAACAGCCTTTCATATGGTACGGAAAAGTGGCATAAGTGGCAAGATTTTTCCCTTTATCATAATTCAGTTAATTTTAAAGATACAGATATGCGGATTTTTTTAACGATCTTGTTGCATTAAAAATAAAAAATTTCTGATTGACCCAATTTGTATAAGGGGGTCGGATAAAAATTTAAAAAGTGTAACTTTTTGAAAATGAATGGGAGGACTATTTCATTAGCGTAGTCTTATTACTACCTTACTTTCAACATTTTTGCAATTTACATTGCCCACTTATCTCCAACAGGTAAAGAATTAAAGCGCGTTTCAATCTTTTGGGGGCACCCTGTATAAACTAACTTAAGTATTAATAATTAATCATGGCATAATATTGTAGAGTATTAGTACATATATCTGTACAGTGTGACATGTTGACAAAATAAAATTACATTTAAGTAAGTTATCAATCACTGGACAAATAACATCTTGTAGCATATTGTAATTTCCTCAGGCCAACATCATTACATTAATTTCTGCTGCTTTTCATTGACATATTCCATCACCAAAACCACCATCACCAAAAATTTATATAAAATATTTACTCATAAAAAATACCTCTGTCTCTAAAAAATACCTGTCTCTTTGCGTAACTTATTTACAGGTTTTGCTTTTTTGATGATTTTTTCAAAATTTCACTCGAAAATTTAGGAGGATTGAGAATATTCGATTGTGCTTTAAAAAAATCTGATGGCAAAAATCTGTGGGCAACACATGACTTTCCTTATATAATGAAATGAATTTACTACCTTTACAGTAAAACAAATAAGTTTTTCTTCTAGTAGATACTAATATCCTTTCCAAGATATTGAATTTTCGATAATTAGTCGTCATTTTCATTGATTTATCGTCATTTTTATCCATTTGGCGAGATTTTCGTTAATTTTGCAACATTTCGAAAAGTCGCCAAGTTGGCGACATTCAGCCAATTTCGTCGCCAAAATCTCGCCAAGCGTTATGGACGAAGAAATAAGTTATTCTTACAGCAGATAAATTGGCGTTCAAATGCAAAAGTATTACTCAAAGCATCTTTTTTCATGAATGGAACGAGCTAGATCCACGAGAATGATGTCACCCAATTTATCGCATGGTATTATATATGAAAAGTGAACATGTTTCTCAATAGGATATATTATTTTTCTATTTTATCTAACTTTTTGATAATTTTTTTTGAAAAATGTGCAATATCTCGAGAACGGTTCATGTTAGCGTTCTAAAATTTATGTCAATCGTTTTCTAATGAAAAATTACATAAGAAATGTCTATTTGCGTAACTTTATTATTGGTTTTGATTTTTTGACGATTTTTTCAAAATTTCATTCGAAAATTTAGGGGGGTTCCTAACATTCGATTGCGAATAAAAACAATAGGCTTCCAGTGTTTACAGATTGTGATTTTTGTACCAAATTTGGTTCGAATCGGTCCAGTCGTTCGTCAGTTATCGTCTCCACAGGCCCACTGACACACACACACACACACATACTTTCACACACACACACACACACACACAGACATCACTTCACTAATGTTCAATTCGTGATCAGGGATGCTTGAAACGTGCTCTCCCGTTGAAAACTCGAATTCGAATTTTCGACCCCGTCACAATACTTTCCTTCCGGCCACACACTTTGCTACAGTAAACCTTCGGTTCTCTCGTGTGGTCTGGGTTTTCAACAATACTTTCCTTATACATTATACTATGTATATAAGGAAAGTAGAAATGGTATCAAGTATTAATTTTAACGTTGATTTTTCCCCAAATGGTATTTTACATGTATTGAGCGGGTAATTTCATCAAAACGGCTGAATAAAATAAGCTAAACATTTTCAAACATATAAGATGATTTTTTTAATTATAATAAATTTAATGTCTCATAATATGAAAAATTTCAAATTTTGTCGATAAAAAAAAATATTTTTATAGTTCATCATTTTAAAAGTACAATACTTTGCTATTTTATAAATAATATTCATATTGAAATAAACTTTCACATCCCAAGAAATCTCGCATAATACATAAATATTTTGTACTGAACAACACTATATTACTTTCCTTGTATACATAATGTATAAGGAAAGTATTGTGACGGGGTCGAAAATTCGAATTCGAGTTTTCCACGGGAGAGCGTGTTTCAAGCGTCCCTGATCACGAATCAAACATTTTTGGGGTGAAGTCTGTGTGTGTGTGTGAAAATATGTGTGTGGGTGTGAGTGTGTGTCAGTGAGACTGTGGAGACATTATCTCACAAATGAATGAAGCGATTCGAATGAATTTTGGTACAAAAACCACTATCCCTGAATAATGGAAGCCTACTGTTTTTAAATGCAATCGAATGTTCAGAACCCCCCTAAATTTTCGAGTGAAATTTTGAAAAAATCATCAAAAAATCAAAACCTTTAATAAAGTTACGCAAATAGACATTTCTTATGTAATTTTTCCTTAGAAAACGATTGGCATAAACTTTAGAAAGCTAACATGATCGAGAGAGATTGCAGATTTTAAAAATAAATTTATCAAAATATCCCATAAATTAAAAAAATATATTAACTTTTCAGAAACATGCTCATTTTCATATGTGACATCCTGCGATAAATTTGGTGACATCCATCTGACGATCTTGGATCTAGCTCGTTCCATTCATGAGAAAAGGTACTTTGAGTAATACTTTTGTATTTGAACGCCAATAGTCATTTATCTGGTATAAGAATATCTTATTTTTCCACCCATAACGCATGCCGAGATTTTGGTGACAAATTTGGCGGAATGTCGCCAACTTGGCGACTTTTTAAGTGTTTCCAAATTAACGAAAATCTCGTCAAATAGATAAAAATGACGCTAAATCAATGAAAATGACGACTAATTGAAGAAAATTCAATATCTTGTAAAGAATAGAAGTATCTATTATAAGAATAACATTTTTTAACTGTAAAAGTAGTAAATTCATTGCATTATATAAGGAAAGTCATGTGTTGCCTACATCAGATTTTTTTTCAGTTATTTTAACGTATTATATATCAGTAAGTACATTCTACGAGAGATATTTCAAAGATAATGGCACAAGTTATATATGTGCTAAATTTTAATTTTGTATGTTTATAAATTATGGAAATATAAAATATTGAAATAGTCCACCTTTTTTTTTTCTTGTATTGTTCGCCTTTTAATAATAGGTGCATGCCCCCTTTAACCCGGGTTAACCATTGGTGCATTTTCTATTTATATTATAAAATCTAATGTGGATTGCACATGACTTATCCCTACACAGTGCAAAGAAACTTGTTAAATTCCGATGCTGTACTGGCTAGGTTACTTTTAAGTTACAAAGCGCTCTTTATCGCATGGTTCTATGATTCTGAGATAGTGTTTATGTTTTGCATAATGTTTGAAATGACTTTTAAAATTACCATTAAATGTTACACGTTGCTGTAGAAAAGTCTGAGGTGGTCAGCACATGACTTTCCCTACGTAACACATGTAATTTGCTTCTTTCAATGCGAAATAACGATGAATATTATGCATGGCACAATGTTTGAAACGTTGAAATGAACTAACATTTGGCGCTTTTTGGATAACAACATGTTCAATTATTTTAAAGTACCCAATTAATTTATATTTCGAGCAAATATAACTTGGCAATTGGTAATATTGCAAACATCTGATAAGCAATATACTCCGTTACATTACATCAAGTACGTTGATTATTATTAATTCATCAATTTGGCATTATTTTCGTAACTTTAGCATTATTTTTACCAATTTGGCGACATTTTTGTCAATATGACGCGTCATTAAAATAGCGACAAAAAAAAAGTTGCCACTTAGAATTATTCGCCAAATGTTACTATTCATTTTTATGTAATTTTTAGAAACATTTATTTAAAAAACGTGCAATACCGTGTGAACGGTTAAATCTAGCTTTCAAAAGTTTGTATATTTATTTTTAGAACAAAAACTTACGTATAAAATAATAATTGCTTGACATTATTGATTGTCGTGATTTTTTTGTGATTTTTTTTTCCAAAAATCATTCAAAAACTTGAGGTTCTTCCGAACGTTTGTTTGATTGCGTTTAAATTCAGTAGGTTTTCAGTAGTCACCGAATTTAATCATTGTACCAAACGCTCCTTTACGTTCAAAACGCTCCATTTATACGTGAGATATCGTATCCATACACACAGGCATCACCTCAAAAAAGTTCGATTCGAGTTCAGAGATGCTTGAAATGGGCGCTTCCATTCACAACTCGAATTTGAATTTTCGACCCCCCATCACAATACTTTCCCTATACATTATACTACGTATGTAGGGAAAGCAAAAATATATTCATGCACATTAATTTTGGTGAAGCTTTATAGCATGCGTTGCTCCCTTTCGTGATTGCAAGATCGTAGCGAAGCAATATCGTTTTTCGCGCTCAAATAATATCTGAATTAAGAAAAAATGTTTTATTCTTCCGTCCTTGAGCCGTGCTCATTACCATGACGTTTCGAAGGTGTGAAGGAAATGGGGCTATGAAGCGATAAATCTCGTGCAAGGGAATCCCATAGCGGGATTTGCATAATTCTACACTGCAAGTAAAAGATCGCATAATTAATTAGTTTTGGAAGAAAATTGATGCATTACTTTAACTTTTAAGAATTAATTTCTTAGGCCACTTATTTGGATTCTTGCAAATTTATACAGAAAATATAAATAATCTCAGGAAATCAGTATTTTTTACAGACTTATTTTTAACACTTTACAACAAAGTTGAAAAGTGTTTATGACTTTGTTCATTCTGATTGTCTGTCCGTTAGCACAATAACTGCCGTAAAAATGATTTAATCAAAATGAAATTTTAATATGTTATTCAGACGGTCTGTAGAACCTATGGGAATAAAAAAGAATAATATTACCCAATTAGTTTTGGATTGAACCCGGGTCGAAGAAATGAAATACATTGAGCCCTATGGGACCTAATTTTTCAAATATTTTTTAAGCGGATTTAAAATTCACAAATTGCTTCGAAAATTTTCGGTAATATTTAAATTGTTCCATAAAATATATAAAAAAAAATTCAGCGAAATATATTCAGTAGTTTTTTAAATAAAAATTAAAATATTAATTACACCTCTTATATGAAACGATCACGTGACCATGATATGAAACGGTCACATGACCCACTTCAAAATGATATATGGCATCCATCTTGTTTCAAAATCGTGATTTTTTTAAGTTCTTTTTAATTCACATTGAGTGTTGTATCCGTCCTAAAACTACTTTATTTTTTCTTAAATTCTGTGCATCTACATACTGAAACAACGCAATGACAATATATTTGAGTTTAAATGCTCATCTAAATTTGATTATTTCTACAACTAAGCCTATTTTTTACCTATGTAAAATGTAAACAGCAAAATATATAGAATGAGTTGTATTAGAATTCCTGTATTTTTTTAACACAAAATAATTTAGTCCATGCAGTCTGCATGGCTGATATGAATGAAATATTAATTGATTTCATAAAGAGAAGGACGATTTTTTTCGATGAAGTTTCAAGCATAGAGTTTAATTTTTTGTAGCTCCATGGTCTTAAACAAAATGTTTAAATAAAATAAATTATTATAGTATTGTGATGAATGAAATGAATGGGAGAAAGTTATGAATGAAATCCTGAGAGATCCAGGCGTGTTATTGTTTCTATGACGTCATTTGAATGAATTTCAGTTGTTTTCGATGAAGTTTTCAAATATAATAAATTATCGTAGCATTATGATAATTCTAAAACTATTACCGAGGAATGTATAACATTTTAGATATGTTTAAACCAGGCAATTTATATTTCAATGCCGTCATTTGAATGAAGTTCATTTTTTTCGATGAAGGTTTAAGTTTTCAAATATAATAAATCAATGCAGTATTGTGATAAGTTTCAAAATATTACCGAGGAATGTATTGCATTTTAGACTTGTTTAAATAAAATTGCATTGGAGTTGGAAAGTGTTTCACAATCAATGCTTTAAGCATGATTGATCTTTCTTGTTAATATATAATTTAATTAGTTGCTGCTTTTATATTATGACGAATTAAATGTAGTGTGTTTCAACTAGATTTTCCCAAATTTTGTAGTGTGTTTCAACTAGATTTTCCCAAATTTTGTAGTGTGTTTCAACTAGATTTTCCCAAATTCTCCAAATTTTGCAAGAAAATGTTTTGAAAAATCTGTATCCTAGACCCAAACGATCACAAGCATAAAATGTGATCCTTCATTTCAAAGGGCTTGAAAAATATTTTGAATAATGCCAAATTTGACCATGTACCCCCTTCCGAAGAAGGTCTAACAATGTCCCGAGCACAAAAACTGTATTGCGGCTTTTTTTCACTGCAATGATTTAACCTGTTAAGTTTCATGATTGTTGAGCCAATCCCATTTTATGCATGGTTATGTAAAATTTTGTCCTATGCTGTCATGCTAAGAAAATATAAAATTTAAACAGATTTCGAAGTTTTCGCTCGAATTTCAAAACATTCTATCTAATTCCAGATTTATCGTTAAAAACGCATGATAAAAAATTTCGTGAAAATCCATTAATATTTATAGCAGCTATCGTGCATAAGATAAATCAACCACAGACAGACGGCCATCAGTTAAAAAACAATTAAAACGTGTTCAGGAGGTCCAAACACATATATTGATATCAAATCCTCGAAATCGAAAATTTTCGTGAAAGCTATAATTTTCCTATACTATATTCTATAGTATGAGGAAGCAAAAATCCATAAACTGAATACAATCAAAGTACCATGCTAAAATATCAATTAGACAGATTTGGTTTATACATGAATCCTAGGGATATCCTAACTTCAATAAATTTGTAGGGGCAAGTCCATGTGTGTACAAATCTGGTCTATTTACAGTAAAGCAACCATCTCCGATCGCGTTACAGCATCCGCAGCGCCCCTAGTGGAGAATTTGAGCAATCAGAATAATGGACGTTGCAATAAAGTGGTACATCAGTACACAAACAGTGGTATACGTATCATTAGTGGTATGTGTGAAGATTACTGGTAGTGCTTTACTGAGTAAGATTACGAGTTTAAGATTACTGGTGGTAACATTTGTGCCATACGGAAAGGTATATTTAACATTGAAAGATGAATTAACGTCAAATATAACAAGAAATATCCTTCATGCATAAAGCATTAAATATGAAACACTTTCCAAGTGAAATGCAATTTCATTTAAACATCACTAAAAGGAATACATTTAGCGCTGATATGTATAATATACATAATGTATAAGGAAAGTATTGTGACGGGGTCGAAAATTCGAATTCGAGTTTTCGACGGGAGAGCACGTTTCAAGCATCCCTGATCATGAATCAAACATTTTTGATGTGATGTCTGTGTGTGTGTGTGTGTGTGTGTGTTTGTGTGTGTGTGTGTGTGTGTGAAAGTATGTGTGTGTGTGTGTGTGTGTCAGTGAGTCTGTGGAGACGATAACTGACGAACGAATGGGCCGATTCGAACGAAATTTGGTACAAAAATCACAATCTGTAAACACTGGAAGCCTATTGTTTTTATACGCAATCGAATGTTCAGAACCCCCCTAAATTTTCGAGTAAAATTTTGAAAAAATCGTCAAAAAATCGAAACCGCTAATAAAGTTACGCAAATAGACATTTCTTATGCAATTTTTCATTAGAAAACAATTGACATAAATTTTAGAGCGCTAACATAAACCATTCTCGTGATATTGCTCATTTTTCAAAAAAAATTATCAAAAAGTTATATAAAATAAAAAAAAAATTCCTATTGAGAAACATGTTCACTTTTCATATGTTATACCATGCGATAAATTGGGTGACATCATTCTCATGGATCTAGCTCGTTCCATTCATGAAAAAAGATACTTTGAGTAATACTTCTGTATTTGAACGCCAATAGTTATTTATCTGCTGTAAGGATAACTTATTTCTCCGTCCACAAGGCTTAGCATTATTTTGGCGACGAATTTGGCGGAATTTCGCCAACTTGGCAAAATTTTTAATTGTTGTCAAATTAACAAAAATCTCGTCAAATTGATAAAAATGACGCTAAATCAATGAAAATGGCGACTAATTGAAGAAAATTCAATATCTTGGAAAGAATATAAGTATCTACTATAAGAATAACATTTTTTTAACTGTAAAAATAGTAAATTTATTGCATTATATAAGGAAAGTCATGTGTTGCCCACATCAGATTTTTCAAGAGCCCTACCACCGTCGTTGCAAACGCACAAAGGTCGTGAAGGTAACAGCTGCCTGTTAGACTACAAAAAGGAATACTTTCTTTATCACAGCCTCTTCATTAATAAGCATTAACCTGCAGAATATTAAAGAATATTAATCTGCCTACTCTAATAGAGGAAATAAACTCGCTTGAAAGTAACCTATGCCTGTCCAGTGATCCGGTGCGACAGACAAACACTTTATTAACATAAGGACTTCTGGCTAATAATATATTCATCTCCGGCAGCTCACGCGTGCACTGCATGTCATCCACTTTAGGCTTCCAAGAGTACTAGGAACTTACGTCACATGGCCCGGATCTAAACCAATGCAATTACGGTGGTGGACCCCGACTCCTTCTCTGGCATCGTGTTAGAACCTGATAATGATCCTGGTAACATTAGAAGGACTAACACAGCTCAGCCTGCTCGGAATCAAACTTGTAAATATGCGTCGATGGTTATATACTTTTGTTTCAATGGTTTTAAAAAATTGTGGTTTCTAAATATTTATCATTTCATTTTTGGATTTAAATTATTAACTTTTTCTCTAAACAATGCGATACAACAATGGTCATTGCGTTGCTAGGGGAGGACTAGCTATAAATGGTACATTAAACTGCAAAGAACAATTTTGAATCCGAGATTTCTACAGAGAATAATTTAGAAAACGGACACATCTTACACAGCTTAAAAAATCTGATGTGGGAAGCACATGACTTTCCTTATATGCAATGAATTTGCTACTTTTACAGTTAAAAAATGTTATTCTTATAGTAGATACTTATATTCCTTCAAAGATATTGAATTTTCGTCAATGAGTCGTCATTTTCATTGATTTAACTTCATTTTTATCCATTTGACGAGTTTTTCTTTAATCTAGCAACATTTAAAAAAGTCGCCAAGCTGGCGAAATTCCACCAAATTCGTCGCAAAAATCTCGCCAAGGGTTAAGGATGGAAAAATAAGTTATTCTTACAGCAGATAAATGACTATTGGCGTTCAAATACAAAAGTATTACTCAAAGTATCTTTTTTCAGGAATGGAACGAGCTAGATCCGCGAGAATGATGTCACCCAATTTATCGCATGGTATTACATATGAAAAGTGAACATGTTTCTCAATAGAGAATATTTTTTTTTTATTTTATATGATTTTTTGATAATTTTTTTGAAAAATGTGCAATATTTCGAGAACGGTTCATGTTAGCGTTCTAAAATTTATGTCAATCGTTTTCTAATGAAAATTTACATAAGAAATGTCTATTTGCGTAACTTTATTAGAGGTTTTAATTTTTTGACGATTTTTTCAAAATTTTACTCGAAAATTTAGGTGGGGGGGGGATCTGAACATTCGATTGCTTTTAAAAACAATAGGCTTCCAGTGTTTACAGATTGTGATTTTTGTACCAAATTTCGTTCGAATCGGTCCATTCGTTCGTCAGTTATCGTCTCCACAGACTCACTGACACACACACAGACATTACTTCAAAAATGTTTGATTCGTGATCAGGGATACTTGAAACGTGCTCTCCCCGTCGAAAACTCGAATTCGAATTTTCGACCCCGTCACAATACTTTCCTTATACATTATGTATATAAGGAAAGTAAAAAATGTCTATCTATGAATGTGTGCGTGTGTATGTGTGTATGCAGTTTTGAGGTATCTGTTATGTTTACATGTGCAAATCTATAAGGATTTTGTCACATTTCAATTAAATTATATACGGCATATGCAGCCGCGAGACCAAAAAACAACTATTTAGCAGTAACTACATATTTTAGAAGTGGCAGCTAAAGATAGATATCTCTAAAATCGAACCTATAGAACCAAAATTACCAACTTCGTTTTCCATCGCTTCAACAATGCATAAGAAAAGGGAAATAAAATAACCTCGGGAAAACATCTTTTTCGTCTTAATATATTCTACTAAGCCCCCGTAGTGCACAAATGTGTAGCAGGTGTATGCCGCTGCGCTACACCATGTGAGCTGGTCATGGCTAACGATATACCCTTCGATTGCCTGAAGTGGAGAAATACAATCGTATGATCGTCTGCAGCTAAATAAATGACATTTGCTTCGATTATTTCAATAGATAAACATAAGAGGATTATAGATTTTTACAATTTTTCACCCAGAAAAAGTCTAATTTTTGAATAATTTTTAACAAACATTTTGACAAAAACAGTATAAAAATATTGAGTTTATATTCCGGTACCCTTAAATTCCATTTAAGGCAGGTTCTTCTGTATAAGAAAAGTCATGTGCTCCCCATATCATATTTTTTACAGTTCAATATATTTTATTCTGACTCGACAAAATTGCCTCTGCATGCTATGCATTAATTTTTGCAAAATTAAACCTGGTGGATTTTGCGGATAAACAGACGGATAGACAGACGGACGAGGAAACTGTTACGATAGTTTTTTTTTTTTTTTTTCGGATTTATAGGATACGAACACGTATAATAAATCACTATTTACATTCAAATGTCTCGCTAAATCATTGCCAAGTACTATATCTTTCTAGCAGCACACCCATTTTTCCTACAAAGTATATAATATAAAAAACTTAAAATTCAAAATCCTGTGCAAATTCCTATAATATTCTGAATGTCATTGTTATTTAAATAATTCTATTAAAATATTTAAATTAATGGTCCTAAAAAGATATTTAAGAATCTAAGTTCTTACTATAAAAAATTACCTTTCCAGGAGGATCTGTTGAATAAAATATCCTGATTCCGCTTGTAAATAAATTTACAAAAAATATGAAATTAAATCAATATATGTCAAAATAAAAGCACTAAAGTTGTATTGGAAGACATACTGTACCGCTTATATTATCGAATATTAGAAGATATATATACCTGTGCATCAGTAGAAGAAATATATTTACCAAAAAATAACATAACGTAATTAATTGGAAATATTAATAATCCCCTTAATGTTTAAACCCAAAGGCCGTAATTGACGCCAATATATGCCAAAATGAAATTGCTAAAATTGTATGGGAAGATACACCCCTAATACTCACATCCTCGTAGATTAGAAAATCTCTGTTCTCGCTATACAAAAATTATCTTCACAGACAGATCTGAAGAATAAAATAGCCTAGCCCCGTTGATAAACGAATTTGCAAAAAATATGAAATTGAATCAATATATGCCAAAATAAAAGCGCTAAAATTGCTTCGGAAGATATACCCGTACTACTTATATTCCCGAATATTAGAATACATACCCGTGTATTAGTGCAAAATTACCCATACTACAATATATGAATTCAAAAATCATTGTCAAAATATAACAAATGGCGTGATAAAGTGAAAAAAATCTGATGTGGGCAACACATGACTTTCCTTATATAATGTAATGAATTTACAAATTTTACAGTAAAAAAAATAGGTTTTTCTTATAGTAGATACTAATATTCGTTCCAAGATATTGAATTTTCGACAATTGGTCGTCATTTTCATTGACTTAGCGTCATTTTTATCCATTTGGCGAGAAAAGTCGCCAAGTTGGCGACATTCCGCCAAATTCGTCGCCAAAATCTCGCCAAGCGTTATGGACGAAGAAATAAGTTATTCTTACAGCAGATAAATGACTATTGGCGTTCAAATACAAAAGTATTACTCAAAGTATCTTTTTCATGAATGGAACGAGCTAGATCCAAGAGAATGATGTCACCCAATTTATCGCATGGTATTACATATGAAAATTGAACATGTTTCTCAATAGAAAATATTTTTTTTTATTTTATATGACTTTTTGATAATTTTTTTGAAAAATGTGCAATATCTCCAGAACGGTTCATGTTAGCGTTCTAAAATTTATGTCAATCGTTTTCTAATAAAAAATGACATAAGAAATGTCTATTTTCGCAACTTTGTTAGTGGTTTTGATTTTTTGACGATTTTTTCAAAATTTCATTCGAAAATTTAGTGGGGTTCTGAACATTCGATTGCGTATAAAAACAATAGGCTTCCAGTGTTTACGGATTGTGATTTTTGTACCAAATTTTGTTCGAATCGGTCCATTCGTTCGTCAGTTATCGTCTCCACAGATTCACTGACACACACACACACACACAGCCATAACCTCAAAAATGTTCGATTCGTGATCAGGGTTGCTTGAAACGTGCTCTCCCCGTCGAAAACTCGAATTCGAATTTTCGACCCCGTCACAATAGTTTTCTTATACATTATGTATATAAGGAAAGTAATATCATTTATCTTTATTCTTGAGAGCCGTAATTGATTCCAATATACTATGTCAAAATGTAAGCTCTAAAATTGTACGGGAAGTTATAACCGCGCTACTTATATTTTAGAAAATATACCCGTTTTCTAATAGAAGATTACCTATACTTTTTACTTTCCTTATATACATGATGTATAAGGAAAGTATTGTGACGGGTTCGAAAATTCGAATTCGAGTTTTCGACGGGAGAGCACGTTTCAAGTATCCCTGATCACGAATCAAACATTTTTGAAGTGATGTCTGTGTGTGTGTGTGTGTGTGTGTGTGTGTTTGTGTGTGTCAGTGAGTCTGTGGAGACGATAACTGACGAACGAATAGACCGATTCGAACAAAATTTGGTACAAAAATCGCAATCCGTTAACACTGGAAGTCTATTGTTTTTATATGCAATCGAATGCTCAGAACCCCCTAAATTTTCGAATGCAATTTTGAAAAAATCGTCAAAAAATCAAAACCGCTAATAAAGTTACGTAAATAGACATTTCTTATGTAATTTTTCATTAGAAAACGATTGACACAACTTTTAGAACGCTAACATGAACCGTTCACGAGATATTGTACATTTTTCAAAAAAATTATCAAAAAGTCGTATAAAATTAAAATATATATATATATCCTATTGAGAAACATGTTCACATTTCATATGTGTAATACCATGCGATAATTTGGGTAACATCATTCTCGTGGATCTAGCTCGGTCCATTCATGAAAAAGATATATTAAGTAATACTTTTGTATTTGAACGCCAATAGTCATTTATCTGCTGTAAGAATAACTTATTTCTTCGTCCATAACGCTTGGCGAGAATTTGGCGACGAATTTGTTGGAATGTCGCCAATCTGGGGACTTTTTGAAATGTTACCAAATTATCGAAAATCTCGCCAAATGGATAAAAATGACGCTATATTAACGAAAATGACGACTAATTGTCGAAAATTCAATATCTTGGAAAGAATATTATTATCTACTATAAGGAAAACCTATTTTTTTTACTGTAAAAGTAGTAAATTCATTACATTATATAAGGAAAATCATGTGTTGCCCACATCAGATTTTTTTTAAATGCACTTACTTTATCTTGCAGAGAATTGAGTTTTACCCAAGAAAATGCTAACAAAAAATAAAGCGAAGCTTGAAATGATTGGACACACATTTAATGTAATACTATGTACGTACATACATTATTAAAATTTAATCTTGCATTTCTTTACTTTGCATAATAGTCATCTATGATAGTTTGGTTACAGGTACTGAATCCTTCAATCTAACACATTTTCCAAATGAGCTTAATTTTGTGGCGATAGTTTACTTTAAAACTCTGAATATTACCTTAGTCCAAAGGCTGTAACTTAGAAGTTGTGTTTAGTGGCATGAAATGAACTTTCGCGGATTTTAATTTCGGCAAGCTATTATGCGCTGTACAGTCGTCCAAGAAGAGAACAATATCGCGATTTTCACGGGACATTTTTCTATCTAGTTCCTTCAACCAATTAGTGAAAATGTCGGCAGTCATCCAAGCTTTATTGTTCGCAAAATAAGTTATTGGAAAAGATTTCATTCCTGAGCATCATCGTGGTTTAGCAGATTTACCTATAATAAGAGGTTTGAGCCTTTCTGAACCATCCATATTAGTGCAAAATAGCACAGTTAATCTATCTTTGCTCCTTTTCCAGCCATGACATGCCTCACCTTTAATGGCAATAGTTTTGAAATGATTGGAAACAGGCATACACTTAAAAATTGTCCTGCTTCATCTGCATTAAACACATTTTTGGATCGTATTTTTCCAAATGAAAAGATGAAAATGGTAAGATGATCAAAATGGTAAGATGAAAAATTCGAGATATCGAGAGTTTGATTAGAAAAATTTCGAGTTAAAGAGTTTATTTTACATTAGTTTTATACCGCGCATGAAGGGAGATAAAAATATTTCGAGATATCGAAAATTTCGAGATACCGAGGTTCGAGATATCGAGGTTAACCTGCATATAATGCAAGTGCTTTAAGACATATTTTACAAATAAATTGTTTTTCAGCTGTGTGCAAATTATTTCTGATATATTTCACATGCATATTGGTTTACATCTGCATGCAAAAGTTTTTGAATATCAAAGAAATTTTATGTGCAAATTCTCTCTGACAATTTTCACATGCATATGATTTTAAACATGTGTACACAAGTTTATGATACTAATTCAAACTAACTTTTTGTGCAAATGCTTTCAGATGTGGTTTATCACCTATGTTTGCAAATTTTTGTACATATGTTTGAGAAATATTTATGTGCTAATTCATTCTGACATATTTCACACACAAATGGTTTTAATCTGTGTGTACAGGTTTTATGTACCTTCAAAGAATTTTCATGTGAAAAATGTTTTTGACATATTTTACATGCATATGGTTTTCCCTCTGTGTGCACAAGTTTATGATGATTCAAATGATCTTTTGTGTAAATGCTTTCTGATATATTTCACACACAAATGGTTTATCATCTATGAGTATAAGCATAGTATATACATTTTTGTACATTAAAAAATATATAAGTGTAAATTCCTTCTGGAATATTTCACACATAAATGGTTTTAACATGTGTGTACCAGCTAATGTACTTTTAAAGAATTTTACCCGTCCATTCTTTCTGAGATATTTTACATGCATACGGTTTTTCCTCTGTGTGCACAACTTTATGAGGGTTTAAATTACCTTTTTTGTGCAAATGCTTTCTGACATATTTCACACACAAATTGTGTTTCACCTGTGTGTAAAAGTTTATGTTTGTTTAAAGAACTTTTATGTGAAAAATTTTTTTGCCTTGTTTCATATAAAAATTCACTAATGTACACAATTTTATGATGAATTCAAGCAATCTTTTACTGCAAATACTGTCATATTACACAGACAAATAGTTTTCACCTGTGTGTACACGTTTATGCACTTTCAAAGAACATTTACGTGCAAATTTTTTCTGACATATTTCACATACATATGGTTTCTCACCAGTATGAAAGATTTTGTGTCTTTTCAAAGAACATTTACGTGCAAATTTTTTCTGACATATTTCACATACATATGGTTTCTCACCTGTATGCACACGATGGTGTATTTTTAAATTACCTTTTAGTGAGAATACTTCATGACATATATCACATACATATGGTTTTTCACCTGTATGAAAGATTTTGTGTCTTTTCAAAGAACATTTATGTGCAAATTTTTTCTGACATATTTCACATACATATGGTTTCTCACCTGTATGCACACGATGGTGTAATTTTAAATTACCTTTTAGTGAGAATACTTCATGACATATTTCACATGCATATGGTTTTTCACCTGTATGGAAGAGTTTGTGTCTTTTCAAAGAACATTTACGTGCAAATTTTTTCTGACATATTTCACATACATATGGTTTCTCACCTGTATGCACACGATGGTGTAATTTTAAATTACCTTTTAGTGATAATACTTCATGACATATTTCAGATGCATATGGTTTTTCACCTGTATGACAGAGTTTGTGTGTTTCCAAAGACTTTTTATATGCGAATTTTTTTTTACATATTTCACATACATATGGTTTCTCACCTGTATGCACACGTTGGTGTATTTTTAAATAACCTTTCAGTGAGAATACTTTGTGACATATTTCACATACATATGGTTTTTCACCTGTATGAAAGATTTTATGACTTTTCAAAGAATTTTTATGTGCAAATACTTTTTGACATATTTCACATACATATGGTTTCTCACCTGTATGCACAAGTTGGTGTATTTTTAAATTACCTTTTTGTGAGAATGATTTATGACATATTTCACATACATATGGTTTTTCACCTGTATGGAAGAGTTTGTGTCTTTTCAAAGAACATTTACGTGCAAATTTTTTCTGACATATTTCACATACATATGGTTTCTCACCTGTATGCACACGATGGTGTAATTTTAAATTACCTTTTAGTGAGAATACTTCATGACATATTTCAGATGCATATGGTTTTTCACCTGTATGACAGAGTTTGTGTGTTTCCAAAGACTTTTTATATGCGAATTTTTTTTTACATATTTCACATACATATGGTTTCTCACCTGTATGCACACGTTGGTGTATTTTTAAATAACCTTTCAGTGAGAATACTTTGTGACATATTTCACATACATATGGTTTTTCACCTGCATGAAAGAGTTCGTGTGCATTCAAAGAAAATTTATATGCAAATTTTTTTTGACATATTTCACATACATATGATTTCTCACTTGTATGCACACATTGGTGCATTTTTAAAGAATCTTTTCGTGAGAATGCTTTCAAACATATTTCACAAACAAATGGTTTTTCACCTGTGTGCACAATTTTATGACGAGTCAAATTATGTTTCTGTGCAAATGCTTTCAAACATATTTCACAGACAAATGGTTTTTCACCTGTGTGTATATGTTTATGTTCTTTCAAAGAACATTTACTTGCAAACTCTTTCTGGCACATTTCACATGCATCAGATTTTTTTTTAGTGTGCACAAGTTTATGTTGATTCAAAAAATCTATGTGTGCAAATGCTCTCAGACATATATCACATTCAAATGGTTTTTCACCTGTATGGAAGAGATTATGTTCTTTCAATGTATTTGCATGTGCAAATTCTTTCTGGCATATTTCACATGCATATGCTGTTTTACCTGTGTGTATATTATGTACATTCAAAGCAGTGTGTTTTAACATATTTGCTATGTTTTCTGATATATTTCAAGGGAAATTGATTTTACGGTATGTGCGCAAGTTTAAATGTAGTTAAATCCCTATTTCATACAAATGCTTTTCGATGTATTTTACAAACATATAAAGTTTTATCTTTGTGCACAGTGTTCTCTCATAACTTTCTGTTATAAATGCTTTCTTACATATACAAAATTGGTTTTTACCTATTCGTACAAATTTCTTGATGCACAACTTTTTATTCTATATGATTTGTAACAATTTTATTCTTATATGATATTACATCTGTACGAAGTCTATTTGATTTAACTTTTCTCAAAAGCTTTCTAATAATTTACTTACTTACACACATGTGCGTTTACTTATATTGCTTTCCCTGGTAAACACTTACTAACACATTTCAAATCATGCCTTCTCTTGCAAAGTCTCCTAGTAATACTTCATATACAAACAGATTTCACACCCATACAAAGTTCGTGCTAATTTAAAAATATTAATTACTTCTCAACATCATTTACACACAAAATGTTTTTAATAGCATATAAAAGCAAATGCTGATCTAAATAATTTTTATAGTGTGAAAAGTTTTGGCATAAATAGCATGAAAAATTTAGAAAATGGTTTTATATGCGAATGTTTTTAAAATCGCTGTACATAAGCAAGTCATAATTCAACATTTATTGTAGAACATACTTTCTGATATATACCAATTTCCAGCCTGAGGTTGTCACAATCTTTACACAAAAATTCTTTGACACTTTGTACATTAAGTTCCTTTTACGTTTTTGCAAATACAGCGCTAAATGCATTTCACATCACAATTTATACTAGTATAATACAATTAATGCATAGCACTAAATGTGTGGATGGATTACAGTGGAATATTTTGTCTAGTTACATAAGTAATCAAAAACTGTAAACATTAGGGAAACAGGCACCCTCTTTGTAACAAAAGTATCCCGGAGGAATTAAGAAATGCTAAATAGGTTTATTCAGCGTCGGCTGATGACCACATGCATTCATACCTGCCACAAGAGTTGATATGCCAATCTCTCAGGAATACTGTCCGGTTGTTCTCCATTTTATATTTTATCTGACTCCGTAACTATATAATTCACTATATTTACACTGAGAAAATACAGTTTTTACTTACAACTGACATATTTTCGAACCTTATGGTTACAACGTTCCATGACTGTTGGTTAAACTTTGCTCGGTTCGATAAGACATACTGCTGTGAAGAGAGGCGATAAGATATCGCAGGCGGCCATGAGCGATAACAGATATCAGAGAACCTGCTGGCCGATGGGGAGACATAAATCTTATCGTGGCTCCTAAGCTAAAGGAAGTTCTATGGCCTTACCATAAGACGTTTATAGTGAAAAAATCTGATATGGGTAGAACATAAATTTCCCTACACTATAAAACATATGCAAGCATGTTACTGAACATTTCAGGAAAATCAGCTGTCCGTAGCGGGAGTAAGACATATATAATAAATTACAAAATTGCTTAAAAAAAGGTACAGAATTTTATGAAATCGATTAAAATGTTCAAGGGAATTAAATTTTAAGAAATACAAAATTTAAATTTTTATACGATCCCGGTACAAAAACCTTTCCAATGAGTAAAATATGCCCCATACACTAATAAGGTGATGCACAAAACTTTAGCATTTTATCATAAAAAGTCCCAAAGATATGAAAAGACAAAAATACTGACTTAAACCACTTTTCGATGCAGTGACATGGGTTCTCAGAGGGTAAAAATCATGTCGGCAGATCGCGTTTCAGGGATCATTCACAAATTACGAAAGAAAACAATTACATAAATAAATAATAATTTTGCTATTTATTGGTACAAAATTGTCTACATTGGATAGAAATTATAACTTTGCACAAAGATTACAAAGCTTGTTCAAAATATTTTCCATCCATGCCAAAGATCCATTAATAAGAGGCAGATATTATTTGCCTATGATGTATTTCTGTGTGCACTCTTGATGTACACATTTGCAATTTAATTTGTGATTAATCCCTCTCCAACTTTGTTTAAACATATCTCTGGGACTGTTTATAATAAAATGGTGAAATTTTGTACATCACCTTATTAGTGGGGCACATGTTACTCATTCGAAATGTTTTTGTACGGGGACCATATAAAAATTTAAATTTTATATTTCTTCAAATTTAAGCCCTTAAAAATTTGTATCCATTTCATAAAATTCTGTACCTCTTTTTACGCAATTTTGTGATTTATTATATATGTTTAATATCAATATTTAAGGCATAAAAGCCGAGGTCAATGTTTTTGGGACACAGTGTATATACACACACATTAAATGCATATACAAAACAAAATGAAATTTGCAAGCAAAGATTAGATTTATACTGTAAAGAAAAAAAAACTTAATATGCACCTACTGATTAATAGCATTCTTCTTACTCTTATCTGACTGATAAAATCTCCATTCATAGAAAAATCATATGTTATGTAGAATTCCACCCCTCTCCAATCTGGAGCTATGTTTTAACATGGGAAAGTATCGCTCCGGAATTTGCTATAAGAATAACTTATTTTTCCTTTCATAACGTTTGGCGACGAATTTGGCGAAATGTAACCAACTTTGAGTCTTTTTAAAATGTTACCAAATTAACGAAAATCTCGCTAAATGGATAAAAATGACGCTAAATCAATGAAAATGACGACTAATTGACGAAAATTCTGTAACTTCGAAAGAATATAAGTAACTACTATAAGAATCACCTTTTTTTTACTGTAAAAGTTGTAAATTCATTGTATTATATAAGGAAAGTCATGTGCTGCCCACCTTAGAGTTTTAATATTGTCACGACGTATAATCTGGAATTCTTGGTGAGCGCTGAAGATATAAGAATAATTCCAAATTTCTGAATAACTAACACTTGCATTCACAAGCACAGCGTAAACAGAAATAATAAACAATAAATCAGCACTTAAAAGCTCCACTAATTTCACAAAATAACTGATAATGTTCTCAAAACTCTGTTTAAAGTCATTTCATAGCTGCTACTATTCTCAAAACATTGGCGTAAGTCTAGTCTCAAAACCTTGACGTCTATAGAAACTTCTGGAAATCTCTCATATCTCGTAGAATATTGGTTATTTTGTGATCTTTCTCACACTTTGGAAAGTCGGCAAATGTCACCAAATTGGGAATAAATTGTCAAATATGGCAACCCTCTACCTGACTTCATCTGGAAACCCTGTATTCACGTTATAGGAAAGGTTGTGTGTACGTGTGTTTTCTCTGTCTGGTCTTTGAAAGAGTGAGAGGGTGATCAAAGGGACTCGAGTATATTACAAGTCTATAACAATATTCATAGTGGGCTTTACAAACTTACTATTTCCTTTATTGAATTAATACATTTCCAAGACTTTAACCATAATTAAAAGATTTATTTAATATCATTAATGGTTTTTCTAAATAGACTCTGCATCTATAATGCAATATTACAAAACTCGAACATGACATCATGTTTCTCTTTTCTTGGTTGAGATAAAAAATAAGTCTCAACAACAATATAAAAAATAAAATGTTTCGCCATAATTAAAAATAGCATTCCCGACATTTTGAGAGAGTATACCTAATACTAATGATGCTTATAATAATTTCTATTCGAATACGTTTGTTAAAAAACAAGAATTATCATTCAGTTTTTCATAATATCGAAAAAATCGATACAGATTTTGAGAATATTTTACTAAAAGGATGTTGAATTGAAATTCAGTTTCCGCGGTATGAAGCGTTTGAAATACCTGAGTGACGTCACAAAAATTCTTCAGCTTGACATGTTCTCGTGTTCATTATGAACATATGAAAAAGTCAGATGATGTATGAACACTAATATGTATACCATGAACACTAATATGTATGGTAATAATTTTTACTTTCCCTGCAATACATGGTAATATATAGGGAAAGTATTGGAATCATGCCGAAAATCGCAACTCCAGTTTTCGACGGATCTACACATTTCGAGACCTCTAGAATACGAAAAAACTATTTTTAACGTGACCTCTGTGTGTGTGTCTGCCTGTATGTCTGTGTGTCTGTCTGTATGTCTGTGTGTCTGTCTGTATGTCTGTGTGTCTGTCTGTGTGTCTGTCTATGTGTCTGTGAAATGTATGTATCCACACTAGCTAAAAAACTAATGGACCGAATATCATAAAATTTGGTAGGTAAGTCACTTGGGTGAGACCCTGGTGCTGATTAGTTTTTGGTAGGATTCGTAAGAACAAAACCCTCCTTTTCTGCGGTCCGTAAAAATTCCATGTGTCCATTCTAGCTAAAATACTAATTGACCAAATTTCACAAAATTTGGTAGATAAGTTATTTGTAGGATACTCTGGTGCTGATTAGATTTTGGTATGATTCGGAAAAGAACAACCTGCCTTTTATTTAGAAAATGGCCCGCAAAAATCTTCAAAATCTAAATTAAGAAACTACATATGCTCAAATACATCCATTGAATGCTTGTTTTATACGTAATTTTTAACGAAAAAAAGAATAAGACCAACCCCTTTACACTCGGGCTCTCGAGATATTTTAGTTTTTTTCGTTTTTTCTCTACGCCACCTTTGAAAATAAGTCCAGTTAACAAATGAGAACGCAAATTGAATTAAAAGTGAATAAAATTTAATTAAAATAAAGAGAACGTGTATATAAGTCTGCAGGAAAAGTCATGTGCCGCCCACGTCAGATTTTTCCTTTTATTATTATAGACATTTTAGACAAGCAGAACTTATTTTAATGCTTACGAATGACAAAATAGTGATGACGTTTCTCTATAACGTATGGAAAATTTTCGTCTAAAGTATATTAAATGACTATTATTTTCTAAACTAGGGGCCTCTGCTGCCTACTCTTTAGAATCCGCCAGCCCCCATAGCTCGCTTCGCGGATCGGGAGGCTTTGCCTCCCACACTCTTCGCGAACTATTTTAAGCCAAACTAAAATTTAAGTCGGTAATCGGTTTATTTCATCGTGCTACCCTAACATTTCCCTATAAATATACCAAATTTCTCATTCTGCTATAGTTTTTGCGGTACAAGACACGAAAAATCGGTGGATGTGCCGATACGAAGGAACATTTTTCACTTCAGACGTGCATAAAAAGTAAAATATCTTGTAAACTACATCAAAAATTTTAAAGGGGGCTCCGTCATGCAAAATTCAACTAGGTAGATACCTGCCTGCAAAAATTCATGATTTTGCTATTGCTAGTCTATCCAGGACGCAAACTCGCAGCTCAAATATTTTATCTTTGACTTAGTCATTAAATATTTCTTAAACTACAATACATATCGACAAATGGTTTATCTCAGCGTGTTCCCAAACCCTATCTCTACAAATGCACCAATTATTATATTTATGTAGGCTATATCTAATTATATTTGTGTAGGCTATATCTAATTATATAGGCTACTATCCTTATGATATGCTAACAAGGGAACACAGACAGAAATATAGTTTAATGTCTCTTAAAAAAAGAAGCTGATCCTGCCTCTTATTTTATTATAAGGTTTTAAATAATACTATTGATTGCCCTATTTTACTTTCTTGCCTGGAATTTCACATACCTGTCAATAATACCAGGAAAAAAATTCTTTTTCACAATACTACTGTTAAACACAACTACATTAAATGCTATTCTATCTATAAATTTTTTGATCTATATAATACCTATTGTACTGATATTGATATATTTAACTTGACTCCTGCCTGTTGCCTGTTTCAATGCGCTTTACATGTTTACTACTTAGTATTCTTGTATCCTATGTTTTGTACTTTTACTTTCCCTGCAATACATGGTAATGTATAGGGAAAGTATTGGAATCATGCCGAAAATCGCAACTCGAGTTTTCGACGGATCTACACGTTTCGAGACCTCTAGAATACGAAAAAACCATTTTTAGCGTGACGTCTGTGTGTGTGTCTGTGTGTCTGTCTGTGTGTCTGTCTGTCTGTCTGTCTGTGTGTCTGTCTGTCTGTGCAGATTTTGTATCCACTCTAACTAAAAAACTAATGGACCGAATTTCACAAAATTTTGTAGGTAAGTCACTTGTGGCCGGGGCTGGTACTGATTAGTTTTGGGTACGATTCGGAATAAAAGAACCCGCCTTTTTTGTGAAATGGCCCGCAAAAGCTTGTATCCACTGTAGCTGAAAAACTAATGGACCGAATTTCACAAAATTCGGTAGATGAGTCACGTATAGGTCACCCTGGTGCTGATTAGATTTTGGTATGATTCAGAAAAAAATAACCTGCCTTTTTTTGCAGAATGGCCCGCAAAAATTATCAAAATCTAAACTAAAAAGCTACGTATGCTCAAATATATCCATTAAATGCTTGTTTAATACGTAATTTTTAACGAAGAAAAGAATAAGATCAACCCCATTACACTAGGACTAGCCGTTCTCGAGATATTTTAGTTTTTCGTGCTTTCCCTACGCCACCTTTGAAAATAAGTCCGGTTATCGAATGAGAACGAAAATTGAATTAAAAGTGAAATAAATTTAATTAAAATAAAGCGAACGTTACTATAAGTTTGCAGGGAAAGTCATGTGCTGCTCACATCAGATTTTTTAATTTCTTGTGTGGCTACTGTAACTGGATTTCATCTGTAGTTGCCACGTAAATTGAATAAAATAAAAATAAAAATAAAAATAAAATATAAAATATTTTTTTTTTACGAAGCAGAGAAATTTGAACTATTCCAAACTATGATACGATCGCATCCACTGAAACACAATGCTGATATATTTCATATCCACTAGCCGTTACTCACTGAGCACTGCCCAAGAGTCACGCGTGACTTAGGGTTTATTACGAACGCGAGTAACAGTGCCCTCCGAATCCAATACCTTCCCTATACATTACCGTGTATTGTAGGGAAAGTAAAAGGAGAATAACGTTGTTCAGATGTGAAATTTCACATTGAAATCTGGAGGAACAGAATATAGGATGCATTTGTAGTACAGAAATAATGCCGTTTCTGTGCCTCAAATAATTTCCCTGTGACTCACCATGTATTGATTCCATAGGGCTAATCACGGCAGAGGTATTTATTCCGTACTAATACAATGCGAATAATTCCCATATGTTGAATTTAATTTCGTGAAAAGAAATCTGATGTCGGCAGCACATGACTTTCACTACAGACTCATGGACTTGGAGTCCATGGACGCCAATGCCTGCAAAGGGGGATCGAACTGTTTGGGATAGGGTATGTCAAATACCTGTCTTTTTGAGAGGTTTTTCGTTTGGGATTGACGCTATCCCACCCTTAAGCAAAAGGCTAATTGCACAAAATAACACCGATAATTATTTTAAATGACTCTGAATTTGCACTTTTAATTCATTTTTCGTTTTCACATGGTAATTGGACTGATTTCCAAAGGTGGCATAACAAAAATACAAAAATATCTCGAGAACGGCTATATTTAGAGTAAAAGGGTTGGTCTTATTATTTTATTCGTTAAACATTACGTACAAAACAATCATTTAATTGATATATTTGAGCATACGTGCTCCTTTATTATTACAGTTAACAATTTTTGCAGGGCATTTTTCAAAAAAGGCCGGTTCATTTTTCCGAATCGTACTAAAATCTAATCAGCACCAGATTAACAAGTGATTTATCTACTAAATTTAGTGAAGTTTGATGTATTAGATTTTTCGCTAGAGAAAATACCGGCGATTTTTGCGGGCCATTTCACGAAAAGGCAGGTTCTTTTATTCCAAATCGTACCAAAATCTAATCGGCACCAGTGTTACTCACACGTGATTATCCAACCAAATTTTATGAAATTTCGTCAATTAGATCTTCAGTTAGAGTAGATACAAAATCTGTACAGACAGACCCGTCGAAAACCCGAGTTGCGATTTTCGGAACGATTCCATTACTCTCAAAAATCTGATGTGGGCAGCATATGACTTTCCCTGCAGACTTATATCCACGTTCTCTTTATTTTAACTAAATTTATTTCACTTTTAATTCAATTTTCGTTCTCGTTTAGTAAACGGACTTATTTTCAAAGGTGACGTAGAGAAATTAAGAAAAACTAAAATATCTCGAGAACGGCTAGTCCTAGTGTAATGGGGTTGGTCTTACTCTTTTCTTCGTTAAAAATTACGTATGAAACAAGCATTTAATGGATATATTTGACCATACATAGTTTTTTAGTTTAGATTTTGACGATTTTTGCTGTCCATTTTGCAAAAAAAGGCAGGTTATTTTTTTCCAAACCGTACCAAAATCTAATCAGTATTAGGGTGACCCACAAATGACTTACCTACCAAATTTTGTGAAATTCGGTCCATTAGTTTTTTAGTTAGAGTGGATACAAAATCTGTACAGACAGACAGACAGATACACAGACAGACAGACAGACAGACACAAGGACACACACACAGACGTCGAGCTAAAAAAAATTTTTTCGTATTCTAGAGGTCTCGAAACGTGTAGATCCGCCGAAAAATTGAGTTGCGATTTTCGACATGATTCCAATACATTCCCTATACATTACCATGTATTACAGGGAAAGTAATATACATTATCGTGTACTGCAGGGAAAATAAAAATGCAAACAATTTGGACGCTTAATTCTCATAACCAAACGATTAATTAATTGGAGTGTGGCTCCACACGACTCTCTCATACCTAAATCTATTTTTAAATAGTCTGTGGTTTTCTTTTTTTTTCTTTTGTAAATTTTGCAAGAAAAATTTGAAAAATTTGAAAAATTTGTATCGTTTGTCTAAATTATCACCATTATAGCATATTGCCCTTCATTTTAAAGGGCTTGGAAAAATCTTTTGAGTGATACCAAGTTTGACAATGTACCCCAGAGAAGAGGATCTAATAACGCCCCGAACACAAAAATGGTGCTGCTTCTATTTTTCACTGTAACGATTGAAACTGTTTCGTTTCGCGATGATTAAGCCATAAATAACCCTTTTTATGCATGATTATGTCAAATTTTATCCTATACTGTCACGTTATAAAATTTTATGTGGGCAGCACATGATTTTCCCTACAGACTCAAAATCATGTTTTCTTTATTTCTTTAATAATCCAATAAATTTAGATTCGTTGCTTAAAGTAACACTGAATTTGCACTTTTAATTCAATTTTCATTTTATTTGGTAATTAGATATTTTTTACACCATTTCGTAAAAAAAGGCAGATTCTTCTTTTTCGAATCATATCAAAATTTAATCAGCACCAGAGTATCCCAGAAGTGATTTATCTACCAAATTTTGTGAAATTTGGTCAATTATATATTTAGCTAGAGTGAATACATGAGATTTTTGCGGGTCCTTTCACAAAAAATCTGATGTGGGCAGCACATGACTTTCCCTGCAGACTTATATTCACGTTCTCTTTATTTTAATTACATTCAATTCACTTTTAATTCAATTTTCGTTCTCATTTGATAACTGGACCTCTTTTCAAAGGTGGCGTATAGAAAATACGAAAAACTAAATTATCTCAAATATCTCGAGAACGGATAGTCCTAGTGTAATGGGGTTGGTCTTATTCTTTTCTTCGTTAAAAAGTATTAAACAAGCATTTAATGGATATATTTGAGCATATGTAGATTTTTATTTTAGATTTTAGTGAATTTTCCGGACCATTTTGCAAGAAAAGACAGGTTATTTTTTTCCGAATCGTACCAAAATTTGATCAGCACTAAAGTATCCTACAAGTAATTTATCTACCGAATTTTGTTAAATTCGGTCCTCTAGTTTTTCAGCTAGAGTAGATACAAGCTTTTGCGGGCCATTTCGCAAAAAAGGCGGGTTCTTTTATCCCGAATCGTACCCAAAATTAGTCAGCACTAGACTCGCCCACAAGAGACCTACCTTCTAAATTTTATGAAATTCGGTCTATTAGTTTTTTAGTTAGAGTGGATACAAAATCTGCACAGACAGACACACAGACAGACAGACACACAGACACACAGACTCACAGACACACAGACACAGACGTCACGCTAAAAATGTTTTTTTCGTATACTAGAGGTCTCGAAACGTGTAGATCCGTCGAAAACTTGAGTTGCGATTTTCGACATGATTCCAATACTTTCCCTATGCATTACCATGTATTGCAGGGAAAGTAAAAAGGCAGGTTCTTTTTATCCCGAATCGTATCAGAAACAAATCAGCACCAGGGTCAAACACGAGTGACTTATTTACCAATTTTTATGAAATTTGGTTCATTAGTTTTTGGGTTAGACTGGTTACATACATTGCACAGACAGACTCACAGACACAGACGCCACACGATAAATAGTTTTTCGTATTCTAGGGGTCCCTAAACTTGTATATCCGTCGAAAACTCGGGATGCGATTTTCGACACGATTCCAATACTTTTCCTATACATTATACCATGTATTGCAAGTAAAGTAAAAATCTGAAATGGGCAGCACATGACTTTGCTTGCAGACTTATATTCACATTCTTTATTTTAATTCAATTTAATTCACTTTTAATTCAATTTTAATTCAATTTTCGTTCTCATTTGGTAACTGGACTTATTTTCAAAGGTGACGTAGCGAAAACACGAAAAGACTAAAATATGTCGAGAACGGCTAGTCCTAGTGTAATGGGCTTGGTCTTATTCTTTTCCTCGTTAAAATTTACGTATAAAACAAGCATTTAATGGATATATTTGAGCATACGTTGTTTTTTATATTAAATTTTGACAACTTTTGCGGCCCATTTTGCAAAAAAAGGCAGGTTATTTTTTTCAGAATCATACCAAAATCTAATCAGCTCCAGAGTGCCCCACAAGCAACTTATCTACAGAATTTTGTGAAATTCAGTCCAGTAGTTTTTCAGCTAGAGTGGATACAAGCTTTTGCGGGCCATTTTGCAAAAAAAAAAGACGGGTTCTTTTATTCCGAATTATACCCAAAACTAATCAGCACCAGATTCGTCCACAAGTGATTTACCTACCAAATTTTATGAAATTCGGTCCATTAGTTTTTTAGTTAGAGTGGATACAAAATCTGCACAGACAGATAGACAGACACGCACACAGACACACATACACAAACTTCACGCCAAAAAGAGTTTTTTCGTATTCTAGAGGTCTAGAAACTTGTAGTTTCGTCGAAAACTCGAGTTGCGATTTTCGGTATGATTCCAATACTATACATTACCATGCATTGCAGGGAAAGTAAAAATCTGATGTGGGCAGCACATGACTTTCCCTGTTGACGCAAATTCATTTTTTCTTTATTTCTTTAATAATTTATTAAATTGAGTTTAATTGCACCAAAAAACACTAAATTTGCATTTTTAATTCAATTTCTGTTTTTATTTGGTAATTAGACATTTTTCCAAAAGCGGTATAATTAAATGCGATAAATCTTATATATATCGAGAACGGTTAGTCCTAGAGTAATAGAGTTGTTCTTATTCTTTTCCTCATCAAAAATTACGTATTAAACAAGCATTTATTTGATATATTTGAACATACGTAGCTTTTGTTTTCAGATTTTGGCGAATTTTGAGGGCCATTTCGTAGAAAAAGGCCGGTTATTCTTTTCCGAATAATACCAAAATCTAATCAGCAGATTACGAGTAACTTATATACCAAATTTTGTGAAATCCGGTCAATTATTATTTTAGCTGGAGTGGATACATGAAATTTTTACGTGTCATTTCACAAAAAAAGGCTGGTTCTCCTTTTACGAATCGTACCAAAAACTAATCAGCACCAGGGTCATACCCAAGTGACTAACCTACCAAATTTTATGAAATTCGGTCCATTAGTTTTTGAGTTAGAGTGGATACATACATTGCACAGACAGACACATAGACAGACAGACACACAGACACACACACAGACGTCACGCTAAAAATAGTTCTTTCGTATTCTAGAGGTCTCGAAACGTGTAGATCCGTCGAAAACTCGAGTTGCGATTTTCGGCATGATTCCAATACTTTCCCTATACATTACCATGTATTGAAGGGAAAGTAAAAATCTGATGTGGGCAGCACATGACTTTCCCTGCAGACTCAAATTCATTTTTTTTAATTTCTTTAATAATTCATTACATTGAGTTTAATTGCACAAAATAACACTAAATTTGCATTTTTAATTCAATTTCTGTTTTTATTTGGTAATTTGACATTTTTCTAAAAGTGTCATAACTAAATGCGAAAAATCTCAAATATCTCGAGAATGGTTAGCCCTAGAGTTATAAAGTTCTTCTTATTATTTTCCTCTTCAAAAATTACGTATAAAACAAGCATTTAATTGATATATCTGAACATACGTAGCTTTTTTTTAGATTTTGCGATTTATGAGGGCAGTTTCGTAAAAAAAGGCAGATTGTTCTTTTCCGAATAATACCAAAATCTAATCAGCACCAGAGTATCCCTCAAGTAACTTATCTATCAAATTTCATTAATTTTGGTCAATTAGTATTTTAGTTAGAGTGGATACATGACATTTTTGCGGGCCATTTAGTAAAAAAAGCAGGTTGTTCTTTTCCGATTAATACCAAAATCTGATCAGCACCAGAGTATCGTACAAGTAACTAATCTACCAAATTTTGTGAAATTTGGTGAATTAGTATTTTAGCTAGAGTGGATATAAGAAATTTTTACGGGCCATTTCGCAAAAAAATGCGGGTTCTGTTTTAAGAATCATGCCAAAACTAATCAGCACCAGAGTCATATCCAAGTGACTTACCTACCAAATTTTATAAAATTCGGTTCATAAGTTTTTGAGTTAGAGTGGATACATACATTGCACAGACACACAGACACATAGACAGACAGACAGACAGACACAATGACAGACACACACACAGACGTCACGCTAAAAATAGTTTTTTCGTATTCTAGAGGTCTCGAAACGTGTAGATCCGTCGAAAACTCGAGTTGCAATTTTCGACATGATTCCAATACTTCCCCTATACATTATCATATGTATTGCAGGGAAAGTAAAAATCTGATGTGGGCAGCACATGACTTTCCCTGCAGACTTATATTAACGGTCTCTATATTTTAATTAAATGTATTTCACTTTTAATTCAATTTTCGGTCTCATTCGTTAACCGGACTTATTTTCAAAGGTGGCGTAGAGAAAATACGGAAAACTAAAATATCTCGAGAACGGCTAGTCCTAGTGTAATGGGATTGGTCTTATTATTTTCGTCGTTAAAAATTACGTATTAAACGAGCATTTAATGGATATATTTGAGTATACCTAGTTCTTTAGTTTAGGTTTTGACGATTTTTGCGGGCCATTTTGCAAAAAAAGGCAGGTTATTATTTTCCGAATCGTACTAAAATCTAATCAGCACCAGGGTATCCCACAAGTGACTCATCTACTGAATTTTGTGAAATTCGGTCCAGTAGTTTTTCAGTTAGAGTGGATACTAGCTTTTGTGGGCCATTTCGCAAAAAAAGGCGGATTCTTTTATTCCAAATCGTACCCAAAACTAATCAGCACCAGACTCGCTCACTTACCTTCCAAATTTTATGAAATTCAGTCCATTAGTTTTTTAGTTAGAGTGGATACAATATCTGCACAGACAGACAGACACACAGACAGACACACAGACACACACACAGACGTCACGCTAAAAATTGTTTTTTCGTACTCTAGAGGTCTTGAAACGTGTAGATCTGTCGAGAACTCGAGTTGCGATTTTCGACATGATTCCAATACTTTCCCTATACATTGCCATGTATTGCAGGGAAAGTAAAAATACTATATCACAGAAACGTCTAAAAACACACTCTGGACATCTATTCTGAAATTCTCCGACAGAAGAAACATTCGTCTGAGTTATATCACTTCCTCTCAGCGATATAATAGAGAATAGAATATTTTACGAAAAAGCTTGTTATTTTAAAAGAATCTATGGATAGCCGTTCCATATGCCAATAATATCTGATATATTGTTTTCATCCAACAGCTTATATTTACAGACAGCTGTCAATGAACCCATTTTGGTTGCAATACTTCAGATTGCAACAGATGCGTATAATGGCAGGGATAAAGCTTTTTTCAGAGCACCCCTTACTAAAGTTTGCCAAATAGTGGATATCAATTCCTCTTGAAAGCTGCCATTTTGAAAGATGAATGAGTTTAATCTTTCATCGGTACTCCTACATTTCAATAGAGATTTTATCTTAAAAATGAAAAAATCTGATGGAGGCTTCATCACTTTCCCTACAGACTCAAATATCTTTATTTCTTTAATAATTCATTAGATTGCGTTTAATTACACAAAATAACACTGAATTTGCATTTTTAACTCAATTTTTGTTTTTATTTGGTAATTGGAGATTTTTACGAAAGCGACGTAGCAAAAAAGAAAGAAATCTCAAATATCTTGAGAATGGTTTGTCCTAAAGTATAATGGAGTCTGTTATATTCTTTTTCGCGTCAAAAATTGCGTATACAACAAGAATTTAATGGATACATTTGACCATACGTAGTCTTTTTTTTTGTTTTTAGATGTTGGCGATTTTTGCGTGACATTTCGTAAGAAAAGCAAGGTTGTTCTTTCTCGAAAAGTATCAAAATCTAATCAGCACCAAAATATCCCACAAGTAACTTATCTAACAAATTTTGTGAAATTTGGTCAATTTAGCTAGAGTGGATAAATGAAATTTTTGCGGGCCATTCCGCATTTCGCAAAAGAGGGCGGTTTCTGTTTTTACGAATCGCACCAAAAACTAATCAGCACCAGGGTCATACTCAAGTGACTTACCTACCAAATTTTTTGAAATTCGGCCTATTAGTTTTTGTGTTAGAGTGAATATATACATTCCACAAACAGGCAAATAGACACACCGACAGACACACACTCAAACGTCACGCTAAAATAGTTTTTTCGTATTCTAGAGGTCTCGAAACGTGTAGATCCGTCGAAAACTCGAGTTGCGATTTTCGACATGATTCCAGTACTTTCCCTATACATTACCATGTATTGCAGGGAAAGTAAAAATAATCTCAATTTTTCAGCAAAGCGCAGTTAACGTAGCCCTACGTTGTAGGAGGCGCCACAGTCGCTACGGTGCCCTTCTTTTTTTTTTTCCCCACAGATATAACACTTTTATGAAATGAAACAACAGAAATGTTTTACAAAATGTTTGACAAAGAAATGTTTAACAAAGTATTGTTTTCACGAAAATTTTCGATTACGAGATTTTAATGCCTCCTGAACACGTTTTAGCAATCTTTGAAATTATGTCTGTCTGTTTGTCTGTGCTCGATTTTTTATCTGCACGATAGCGGTCACAAATATTAACGGATTGCCTTGAAACTTTATATCAGTCTTAGTTATAAAAAAAAAATCTGATGAGGGCAACACATGACTTTCTTTATATAATGCAATGAATTTACTACTTTTACAGTAAAAAAATAGGTTTTTCTTATGATACTTATATTCTTTCCAAGATATCGAATTTTTTTCAATGAGTCGTCATTTTCATTGATTTAGCGTCATTTTTATCCCTTTGGCAAGATTTTCGTTAATTTGGCAACATTTAAAAAGTCGCCAAGTTGGCGATATGCCGCCAAATTCGTCACCGAAATCTCGCCAAGCGTTATAAACGGAGAAATAAGTTATTATTACAGCAGATAAACGACTATTGATGTTCGAATACAAATGTATTACTCAAAGTATATTTTCTCATAAATGGAATTATCTAGATCCACGAGAATGATGTCACCCAATTCATCGTATGATATTACACATCAAAAGTGAACATGTTTCTCAACAGTTACTACATTTTTTTTTAATTTTTGGGATTTGTTTGATAAATTTATTTAAAAAATGTGCAATATCTCGAGAACAGTTCATGCTAGCGTTCTAAAGTTTATGTCAATCGTTTTCTAAGGAAAAATTACATACGAAATGTCTACTTGCATCACTTCATTAAAGGTTTTGATTTTTTGATGATTTTTTCAAAATTTCACTCGAAAATTTAGGGGTTCTGAACATTCTATTACGCTTAAAAGCAAGAGGCTTCCAGTATTCACGGATTGTGATTTTTCTACCAAATTTCATTCGAATCGCTCTATTGTTCGTGAGATATCGTCTCCACAGACTCACTGACACACACACACTTACTTTCACACATACTTTCAAACACACACACACACACGCACACACACAAACACATACTTTCATACACACGCACACACACAGACAGGCACACACACACACACACAAACATCACCTCAAAAATGTTTGATTGTTGATCAGGGATGCTTGAAACGTACTCTTCCGTCAAAAACTCAAATTCGAATCTTCGACCCCGTCACAATACTTTCCTTATACATTATATATATAAGGAAAGTAAAAATCTATAACTAGATAGAATTTTAGATAAGCGACAACTTCGAAATTTATATGATATTTTATTTTTTTTAACGTTGCAGCATAAGACAAAATTTAACATAATGATGCATAAAAAGGTTTATTTGTAGCTCAGTAATCAGCAGTACAATAGCCGCGATACAATTTTTGTGTTCGTGACGTCATTAGTTTCCAATCAGGGGAGCAAGTTACTTGACTTCAAGTATAGTATCTGTAATGCCAGAAATGTAAAGTAATAAATATTTGGAAGGATTAAAAAATAATGGAACTAGGAATGCGGGCGGATTATCCCCACGCTAAGCAGATGGGCGATAATATACAGGTGGCCCCATATCTGACATACCACGCCCATGTTTACATACCACGCTAAGCCGTTTGGCGGCAACCGAGACGGCGACGCCATGTCTACGGATTAGCCCTCAGCTCTACATTTCAGCACGTGGACCCCCGACCGAAAAAGGGATATAAGTGAGAGTTGCTCGAAGTGGGAGTCAGAATTGGTCAAGGCAGGCTGTTGGAGTTAGACTAGTCAAGAAGAAGCGACGGTAGCAGAGTTAAGAGTTGTGTGTGCGTCTCTGATATAGGAATTCGAAGGAGAGCTCATGTTCATCTGGTATTGCAAGTGTAAAGTGTGACAAAGCATCGGTGTTACCCAAGTTATATGAAAGAAGATCAGGTACCGTACAATTAAACTATATGAGGATAACCTTTTTGTCTAAATTTGTGTTTTTAAGGAAAAGCTAATTAATGCATCCCACCACGTGCTCCAACCAAATATCAATTCATCTGGCATTACACCCCCCGAACTACCATTGAGATGTATTCCACTATTGTGATATTTATTTAATTTGTAAAACTAAAGAGTGTAAATTGAGTATGTGATAAATAAATGTTTGTTCCTTTACTATTAACCTTAATTTTTAGTTTGTTAACTTAGTATCCCGTTAAGCACAGAAATAGGTGGGTTTTGCGGCCACCAACGCAATGTACACAGCAGTAAGTTTTAGAACAGATTACATGTATAATTAATATACTAATAAATAATTAATTTAATGTAAAATGCATTTTTTGACAATATTATTTTTAATCAACAAAATTAATAATCGGCACATTTGGTGCTCGTGACTTTAGCAGTAACGGGAATAAAATAAGGATTTATGAAATTAATAAAAATAAAAGGAATAATAATAATAAAAAATAAATATTGATAAGGTTGGACAACTGGTGGCGACATAGATGATTGTGAAAATATTGTGCACAATTCTCATTTCTCCTTATGTTATATGTATGATTATGTAAAGTTTTATCAATGAAATGGAAAAAATGGTTCTTTTAAATGAGATCAAAGGTATAATTAGAAAAATGGGATATAGGAATGGGACCAGTTAAAAAAGTGGTGAAAGGTTCAATTATAACAAGGAGTTCAAGTTTGAAAGAAGATTATAAAATATCAAATAAAAATTATAGTAAATTGGATAGAAATAATAAAAATATGGATATTCCAGTAATGCAGATCCTGCCATTATTTAGTGGGAGTAAGGAGGAAGATATAAATTTCTTTATAAAACAATTTGATGAATTAGCGGAGTTAGCAAGTTGGAAGGAAGAGCATAAAGTGGCTATCATTAAAACCAGATTAAAAGATAAGGCTATGCAGTTTTTAATTCAAAACCCTGAATTACAAAACGAAAAGGAGTTTGATAAAATAAAAATATTACTAATAAATAAATTTTCAAACAGAATAACGATAACGCAAGAACAGGACGCTTTCAATAAAATAAAACAAACGCCTGATATGTCAGTGGACGAGCTTGTGCTAAAAATAAAAAACGCAGCGCGTAAATTTTTGAACCTTAAGGATACAACAGATGGAGAGGTAGAGAAAATAACCAATAAAATAATGTTGGGAAAATTCATTAGCGCATTACGCCCTGATTTGGCAATTGAAGTGAAGAAAAAAGATCCGCAGCGGTTTGAAGATGCCATAAAAGATGCCGAACTGTTTGAAATAATTCTTAATGATAGGACTCCAGAAGAATCACATAACGAACTGAAAGAAATGTTACTTACAACACAGGTTCAAGATTTGACTTTAGAAATTAATAAATTAAAATTGCAAAATATACCAAATCAATCCATGGAACGAGCTGTTTTTTGCATAGGGTGCGGAAAAAATGGACATTATTTCTCAGATTGCTGGTACAATGAGTGTAATACTGCATTTGCAAGGAATCCCAAACGAATGAATTATCAGCAATATGGGTTGGAGCAAACAAATTATATCAGAGGAAACAGAAACGAAAATCGCAGAAATTTTGAACGAGGAGGATATAATAGAAATAATAGGGAATATCAAGGAAATAATAATGATCAAAGAAATTATTACGATCAATTAGAAACCAACGTAGAAAATAGAGAGAGGCAAAGTATAAGAGGAAATTTTAGGGGGCGCAACGGAAGAAATATAAGATCAAACACATATGAGAGAAACAATGATAATAGTAATTTAAACTAAGAGCTGGAATTTGGGACCAAGGAACGAATCGTACAAATTCCAGAGAAATAAATAAATTCGGTTCACAAACATATAGAAATAACAAAAATGGAGATGACTGGCAAAACTATACAAATTTGGAGAGAGGACAATATTATGAAAATAATGATAAAGCAAAATATGATACCAAAAGTATCCTTTCAAGCGAATGTGAAAACGTATCTAGCCCACAATTACCGATGGTAGAAATAGATTGCAAAGGAATAAAAATAATAAGTGTAATTGATAGTGGGGCTCAAGTTAGTATTATAGATTTGGAAACATTTCAAAAACTAAAACAGAATAGAAATGTAAAAATAAAATACATAACCAGAAGAGTAATACTTCAGACGTTTACTAAAGAAAATATAGAATTTTTAAATTGCATTCAATTTTCATTTAGAATTGGGGAAAAGGCATGCAAAAATTATTTTTTCGTGACAAAACAGAACTTTCAGGGGCAATATAAAATGCTTTTAGGCTACGACTTTTTATCCTCACATAAAATTTTAAATACAAAAGATAACGAAGTACAATTTGGGAATACTGCGATTAAATTGTATAAAAGTGAAAATACAAACCCAATACAGAATTCAAAACAAAAACCACAAAGCCAGGGAATTCGCGATGAAAATAGATATAATAGTAATTATGAAAATTATAATACTGATGACGACGAATATGAGGAAATAAATAGTTGTTATAATGAATCCAATAATGAGAATGAAGATAGAATAAGCGATGATAATGATGACGACGAATATGAGGAAATAAATAATTGTTGTAATGAATTCAATAATGAGAATGAAGGTAGAATAAGCGAGGATAATGAAAGCGATAACGATAGAAAAAACGCTAATATGCAAAATTGTAGCACTCGCGATAATGTAAATGATGAAAAATGGTTACCAAGTTCTAATGAAAGTAATAAGAATAAGAATGTTAAAAAGAAAGAGGAAAAGCAGATTTTCGCTAAATTGAAAAGAAAAATAACATTAAAGCCAGGGGAGTCAGAAATAGTCCAATTGATTTTGTCACAGGAATTAAATGAGGGACAGGATGTTTTATTTTCTCCAATAAAAATGGCAAGAACATTAATCACGGAGGAAGCGATCCAAAGTATAGAAAATAAAAATAAGATTAGAATGTTGTTATACAATGAAAAAAATTGCCAAATTACACTTAATAAAAACATGAACGTGGGTATAATAACAGAACAAATCGAAATTGTTGATACAAAAAATAAAAGCAGTAAACCCACGTTGGAAATTAATAATATTCAAAATTTAAATAAAACAGATTATCAACAAATTCGGGAATTAAGAAAGAAAGAAATATCTCCAGACGATTTTCAAGTACAGCACTTAAATAAGGAAGATAGAAATAAAGTTATTGCATTAATGATGACCAATACAGAGGTTTTTTCAAAGTCATATGCTACCCTAGGTAAAACATCAGCAATAGTACCGAAAATCGAACTTATGCACAATTATCCTATTCAGAGTCGACCATACCCAATTCCGAGAGCAGTACGAGAAATTGCGCAAAAAGAAATTAGGGAATTATTGGAAAATGACATTATTGAAAGTTCACAAAGCACGTACGCTAGTCCCATTATTCTTGTAAAGAAACCAAGTAAACCAAATGAAGAACCTAAATATAGACTTGCTATTGATTATAGGGCCATAAACGCGTATTTACCACTTTTGCCAATAAACTTACCAAAGGTGAAGGATATATTACAAAATATCGCTGGTAGTAAAATTTATACAGTTATGGATTTGAAGGCGGCGTTTTTTCAGATCGAACTAAGAAAACAAGATAGAAAGGCCTTAACGTTCACAACTTTTATGGGAAATTTTAATCCTAAAAGAATTCCGTTTGGTCTTAAAAACTCAGGAGCATATTTTCAACTTTTAATGAACAAAGTGTTAGGAGATCTATCAGAGTTAAAAATATACTTTTACTTAGATGACTTAGTCATATGCGCACAAAATAACGACGAAATGTTAGAGAAAATCAAAATTGTTTTCCAAAGATTGAAAGAAAATAATTTAACACTCGACCCGGCGAAGTTACAAATATGCAAATCGCAAATTGAATTTTTAGGATATAAAGTAAATGCGAATGGTATAAGCCCATCAATAAAAAACTGTGCAAAAGTGCAAAATTTCAAACAACCCCAAACGGTTAAACAAGTAAAAAGCTTTCTTGGGACAACAAACTATTTTAGAGGCCTGATAAAAAATTATGCACAAATTGCAGAACCGTTGGTAAATTTGACAAAAAAGAATGTTAGGTTCGAGTGGAATAATGAATGTAGAAAAGCTTTTGAAAAATTAAAAAATGCAATTTTTAAAGAACCAGTTGTAAGACAGCCTGATGAAGTAAACCCGTTTGTCTTAACTACGGATGGCTCAGGTAAGGGAATTAGTAGTATTTTGATGCAAAGGGTAAATGGAGTCGATCATGTTATCGAATTTTATTCAAGACCTGTGAACCCGGCAGAGAAGCGTTATCCTGCAATAAAGCTAGAATTGCTAGCTATACACGCATCCTTACAACACTTCAGAGAATATCTGTTCGGAAGGAGTTTCACCTTGCTGAGTGACGCAAAATCCCTTATGTACCACATAAAATTAGATAAAATGCCAAATATCATATCGAGGTGGCTAATTGACATAAGTCAGTATGATTTTAAATTCAAATATCAAACAGGTGAAAATAACGCAAGTGATTATTGCTCGAGATATGTATTTGACAATGATAACCAAATCAAATATGTAAATACTTTAATTAAAAATGATGAGATAAATGTGGAGAAAATATTAGAGCAACAAATGGTAGATGAAAAATTAAGTAAAATTAGAGAGGAATTACAAAAAGGAAGAAACCGATATCACAATAACAAGGTATACTATATTGATAGCCAAAATAAACTGTTAATGGTAAAGAAGGAAAATAAAAGACAAACGTATAGGAAAATAAATGAGAATAAGATTGTAATACCGCACTCGCTAAAGGGAAAGATAATAGAGATAGCACATTTCCCTCATTTCGGAGTAAAAAAGACATACCAATTACTTTCAAGAAAATATTTTTGGATAGGGGCTTTCCAAGACGTGGAAAATTTTTGTAAGTCTTGTAATCAATGCTTATTAGTAAAACACAAAAATATACCACCAGCCAGACTTCAGGCTATGCCAGAAATATTAAAACCAGGAATATATTTACAACTGGATTGCGTAGGAAAACTACCGCGCAGTAATGGAGGAAATAATTTTGTAATTACAATTGTAGACATGTTTTCACGATACTTTGAGGCCTATGCAGTCAGAGACATTACTGTTAAAACAATAGTGAATAAGCTAACAAACTTCGTGACAACTTATGGAGTTCCAATTATTATTCAAAGCGATAATGCTCAAATTTTTAAAAGTAAAGAATACATAGATTTTACAAATGCATTAAATATTGAAAGGCGATACAGTTCGGTTTATTTCCCAAGTTCTTTAGGTCGTTGTGAAAGAATACACAGAGACATGAAACAATGTATAATGTGTTTGTCAAAGACTACGTTTGAATGGGATGAATCTTTAAAATGGTTTAAGTTTTATGTGAATAACACTATTAACAGTAATACAGGATTTGAGCCTTCATTCCTGTTCTATCTTAGAGATTTATCATTGCCATTTGAAAATATTAAACAAACAAACATACCAAGTAAGGAAGAAATAGATATAATGTATAGTGATGTAAATAATTATAAAAATTATGTGGCACAGCATTTAAAAAATATAGATAAAGTCGTGAAAGACGCATCGGAACAACAAAAGCTGATAAATGACAAACAAATAAAGAAATATAAAATAGTGAGAAAAAACGATATATTTATAGGAGCGACAGTGTACCTAAAAAAGTTCCTAAAACCAAGGGTATTAGAGGATCGATATGATGGACCATTTAGAATTACGAAATTAGTCCGAAATAATAATGTTATAATATGTCTTAAAAGTGATGAAAATAAAACTTATAAAGTGCACATAAATAAACTATACATGGCAGCGGAGCGAAAACAATATTTGAAAGATAGTGACGAAAGCGAATCAAACCACACACACACACAGGACAAAGAAAAAAATCAAAATGAGAAAGTGATTAGAAATAATGATCAAAGTCAAATTAAGGAAGGGAAGGTCACTAAAGAAAAGCAATTAAACTGTGAAAATAATAGAAATGATGATGAGGTTTGTTATAATGCCAGAGGGTATAATTTTCGCCCTCGAATTGTTGTAAATAGTAATTTCATAAAACAAAGAATATGAAAAATATGTAAAAAGTTTGTAATTAATGTCATAAATAGAAAGTGATAATTGAGTGTATATGTATATGTTTTTATGTTTTAAATTGTGGATATAAGTATATTTCAAAAAGTATGTTATGTATTTCTGACATTACATATATGGCAAGTTCAAAAAAAAAAAAAAAAAAAAAAAAAAAAGTGAAATAACAAAGTAATTTATAAATAATATGGTGGTATGGAATTCAACCATAACCAAGAATCGGAAGTTGATAGTTGCACTACTACAATATGTTACAAAATGAAATGATAACAAGAAAATGTATAATAATAATAAAGTAATGAATGCTGTTATGTAATGATATGTCGTATGTAAATAATTATGTAAAAGGAGAAATGAAAATTATGCATTGCAAATAATATATATCAAAATTTACAATTTAATAATAATGTGAATGTTGGTAATCCTCATGTAATTTATGGTACATTATGTCAATTATGAATAATGGACTAACTTGACAGGGAACTATCAAGAAACTACAAAGAACTATCAAAGCTATGAGTTGTACGAGGCTAAAAAGTGGAACTCAGCCTTTCTCACGATGGATGAACTTATGTGTTTGCGAGGAACCATTGTGAACTTAATTTCTTACCACTGGGGTGAAACTGTGGGAGAGTAACTTTTGGACTTTTTTTTCGCGGGGGGGTGAGAATGTAATGCCAGAAATGTAAAGTAATAAATATTTGGAAGGATTAAAAAATAATGGAACTAGGAATGCGGGCGGATTATCCCCACGCTAAGCAGATGGGCGATAATATACAGGTGGCCCCATATCTGACATACCACGCCCATGTTTACATACCACGCTAAGCCGTTTGGCGGCAACCGAGACGGCGACGCCATGTCTACGGATTAGCCCTCAGCTCTACATTTCAGCACGTGGACCCCCGACCGAAAAAGGGATATAAGTGAGAGTTGCTCGAAGTGGGAGTCAGAATTGGTCAAGGCAGGCTGTTGGAGTTAGACTAGTCAAGAAGAAGCGACGGTAGCAGAGTTAAGAGTTGTGTGTGCGTCTCTGATATAGGAATTCGAAGGAGAGCTCATGTTCATCTGGTATTGCAAGTGTAAAGTGTGACAAAGCATCGGTGTTACCCAAGTTATATGAAAGAAGATCAGGTACCGTACAATTAAACTATATGAGGATAACCTTTTTGTCTAAATTTGTGTTTTTAAGGAAAAGCTAATTAATGCATCCCACCACGTGCTCCAACCAAATATCAATTCATCTGGCATTACACCCCCCGAACTACCATTGAGATGTATTCCACTATTGTGATATTTATTTAATTTGTAAAACTAAAGAGGGTAAATTGAGTATGTGATAAATAAATGTTTGTTCCTTTACTATTAACCTTAATTTTTAGTTTGTTAACTTAGTATCCCGTTAAGCACAGAAATAGGTGGGTTTTGCGGCCACCAACGCAATGTACACAGCAGTAAGTTTTAGAACAGATTACATGTATAATTAATATACTAATAAATAATTAATTTAATGTAAAATGCATTTTTTGACAATATTATTTTTAATCAACAAAATTAATAATCGGCACAGTATCAATCGAAAGATTTTTCAAGGTCTTTAAAGTAAAGAGTAACATGAAATAATTGTAATCATTTCAACCCATTATACCAATTTTTCAACATTTTTCTTGTAAAATTTGAAAATGTAGCTACTAAAAATAGATTCTGATATGAGAAAGACGAGTGGAGCCAAACTCCAATTCCTTATCTTAAATATGAGGTAACAAAAGATAACACTCATGGAAGTGTTAAAGAAATCCCTAGTTTGTAAATGATACAAAGAATTAGCAGACAAGTGCATATGATATATTAGATCAATTGATACAGTTGAAATGGAAGGTTGTGACTCCAGAGTTGATCTCGGATGAAGCGCTTCCTAGCACGCGGATTTTTAATGCTCCTTATATATATAAATAAAATTGGCATCACGTCTGATTTCAACCAGCAGAAACAACAAGCACACAACTATAATAGAAGGTCTTTTATTTCACTTCTTTAAGACGTACAAAACTTAAAAAGGCCAGAGCGCTTTCGAGCGTAAATACGCTCTTCATCAGTGACTACATGGGAATAGGAATGATCCTTCATATATAGACCAGAAAAGGTGACAAATTTGCATAAATACAATTATCAATAAACTTACGTTTATCTAAGGAGAGTCTAAAAATACAAAGCATTTTGCACAGATTCAAAAAATCGAGCATAAATCACGAAAACAGTAAAAATTTACAATTTTATTACAGAATTTTCAAATTCAAATTTTCTTTTTAAACGGGGGCAATCAGGTCCAATCCCCAAGAGGATGACGTCAAAGATAACTACGAAGAGACTTGAATTGCATGGAGTCGAGAATGAGTCGCCAAGCATAACTTAAAATCTGAACGAGGTCAAAATTACAAATCGACTCGCGGTAAACATAAATAAAGAGGAACTCAAAAAGGAGAATATTACGAGGGTTATGCACAGATTCAAAAAATCGAGCATAAATCACGAAAAGAACAGTAAAAATTTACAACCCTCGTAAAATATTTGACGTCATCCTCTCGGGGATTGGACCTGATTGCCCCCCTTCTTAAAAAAATTTTTTTGAATTTGAAAATTCTGTAATAAAATTGTAAATTTTTACTGTACTTTCCGTTATTTATGCTCGATTTTTTGAATCTGTGCAAAATGTTTTGTATTTTTGGATTCTCCTTAGATAAACGTAAGTTTATTGATAATTGTATTTATGCAAATTTGTCACCTTTTCTGGTCTATATATGAAGGTTCATTCCTATTCCCATGTAGCCACTGATGAAGAGCGTATTTACGCTCGAAAGCGCTCTGGCCTTTTAAAGTTTTGTACGTCTTAAAGAAGTGAAATAAAAGACCTTCTATTATAGTTGTGTGATTGTTGTTTCTGCTCCTTATATAACCCAAAATATTTCATTCCATTAACTTCAATAGATATTATTCTTAAAAAGTATAAACTTCTGTTAATTTTGTCAACATTTTCGCCAAGATTTCGCCGAAGGCGACTGTCCCCATAAAAGTCATCATTATCAGGATCCAAGTTATAAACGAACTTAGAATAATGGCGTGATCATACTTGTGGAGGTTAACCTGCTGATATAGCTGGTGCCTTTTTTCGCCTGATGGTAATAAAAAACAATTTAAACAGCAGTCCAAGAACAATTTAGAGTGAATAATTTATCGATGGTGTGATTTTCCATATAAGATTTTAATTACATTAACCTTTTATTAACTATTTTTTTAATTACTGTATCACACAGTGCTCCTACTCATCTTATTATTTTCTATAAAAATGTTGTCCTGGCAAGATCGTACCATAAAGAAATTATGAAAACAAACCGAAATGCAACACACAAATTTAAAAAATCTGATGTGAAAAATCTGCACATGACATTCCTTATATAATGCAATAGAGTTACTACTCTTACCGTAAACAAGAAGGATCAATCATGCATAAAGCATTGATTATGAAACACTTTCCAACTTCAATGCAGTTTTATTTAAACATATCTAAAATGCGAAACATTCCTCGGTAATATTTTTAAAATTATCAAAATACTACATTAATTTATTATATTTGAAAGCTTCATCGAAAACAAATGAATTTTATTCAAATGATGTCATCGAAATATAAATCGCCTCTACATAAAAGCAGCATTTCATTCATAAACATTTTTCCAATCGTTTCATTCATCACAATACTATAATAATTTATTTTATTTAAAAATTTGAAAAATTGTTATCTACCCTATTTATTTTAAAATGTGAAACCTCTCTATATAAAACAAGAAAGATCAATCATGCTTAAAGCATTGATTATGAAACACTTTCCAACTTCAATGCAATTTTATTTAAACATGTCTAAAATGCAATACATTCCTCGGTAATATTTTAAAACTTATCACAATACTACATTAATTTATTATATTTGAAACCTTAAACCTTCATCGAAAAAAAGTAACTTCATTCAAATGACGGCATTAAAATATAAATTGCCTGGTTTAAACATCTCTAAAATGTGATACATTCCTCGGTAATAATTTTAGAATTATCATGATACTACGATAATTTATTATATTTGAAAACTTCATCGAAAACAACTGAAATCCATTCAAATGACGTCATAGAAAAAATAACACGCCTGGCTCTCTCTATAAAAGCAACATTTCATTCATAAATAATTCCTCCATTCATGTCATTCATCACAATACTATAATAATTTATATTATTTAAAAATTAAGACCATGGAGCTACAAGTAAGTAAAACTCTATGCGTAAAACTTCATCGAAAATTATCGTCCTTCTCTTTCTAAAATCAATGAATATTTCATTCATATCAGCCATGCAGACTCCATGGACTAAATGATTTTGTGTTAAAGAATTGCAGCGATTCTAATACAACTCATTCTACATATTTTGCTGTTTACATTTTACATAGGTGAAAAATAGGCTTAATAGTAGAAATAATCAAATTTGTATGAGCATTTAAACTGAAATATATTGTCATTGCGTTGTTAAAGTATGTAGATGCACAGAATTTAGGCCAAAATAAAGTAGTTTTAGGATGGATACAACACTCAATATGAATTAGAAAGAACTTTAAAAATCACGATTTTGAGACAAGATGGATGCCATATATCATTTTGAAGTGGGTCATGTGATCGTTTCATATCATGGACACGTGATCGCTTCATATAAGAGGTGTTATTATTATTTTAATTTTTATTTAAAAAACTACTGAATATATTTCGCTGAATTTTTTTTATATACTTTATGGAACAATTTGAATATTGCCTAAAATTTTCGAAGCAATTTGTGAATTTTAAATCCGCTTCAAAAATGCTTGAAAAATTAGGTCCCATAGGGCTCAATGTATTCCATTTTTTCAACCCGGGTTCAATCCAAAACTAATTGGGTGATATTATTCATTTATATTCCCATAGGTCCTATAGACCGTCTGAACAACATACTAAAATTTCATTTTGATTAAGTCATTTTTACGGCAGTTATCGTGCTAACGGACAGACAGACAGACAGACAGACAGAATGAACAAAGTCATAAACACTTTTCAACTTTGTTGTAAAGTGTTAAAAAGTCATAAACACTTTTCAACTTTGTTGTAAAGTGTTAATAAAGGAACTTTTGGAAAGATATTTATTATAGAATGTATCTCTTTTTTCTTTCTGGAGGATATAGAAAAAGTCAGAATTTAATTGAATTTGTTTTTCTCCTTATATTAAATAATTTTTATTTAAAAAACTACCTAACATATTTTACTGAAATTTTTTCTATATATTTTAAGGGATAATTTGAATATTTCCTAAAACTTTCGAATCAATCTGTGAATTTTAAATTCTCTTAAAAAATGTTTGAAAAATTAGGTCCCATAGGGATCAATGTATTTCATTTTTTCAGCCCGGGTTCAATCCAAAACTAATTTTGTGATATTATTCATTTATATTCCCATAGGTCCCACAGACCGTCTGAAAAACATACTAAAATTTCATTTTGATAAAGTCATTTTACGGCAGTTATCGTGCTAAAGGACAGACAGACAGACAGAATGAATGAACAAAGTCATAAAACAGTTTTCAACTTTGTTGTGAAGTGTTAAAAAATAGATTATGCTTATAGTAGATACTTATATTCTTTCCAAGATATTAAATTTTCGTCAAGAAGTCGTCATTTTCATTAATTTATCGTCATTTTTATCCATTTGGCGAGATTTTCGTTAATTTGGCAGCATTCTAAAGAGTCGCCAAGTTTGCGATATTCCGCCAAATTTGTCGGCAAAATCTCGCCAATCGTTATGGATGGAGAAATAAGTTATTCCTATAGCAGATAAATGACTATTGGCGTTCAAACACAAAAGTATTACTGAAAGTATATTTTCTCATGAATGGAACGAGCTAGAACCACGAGAATGATGCCACCAATTTTATCGCATGATATTACATATCAAAAATTAACATGCTTCTTAACAGTTATTTTTTTTTAATTTATGGGATTTTTTAATAAATGTAATTGAAAAACGGGCAATATCTCAAGATCGGTTTAAGCTAGCGTTCTAAAGTTTATGTTAATCGTTTTCTAAGGAAAAATTACATAAGAAATGTCTATTTGCGTAACTTTTTTAAAGGTTTTGAATTTTTGATGATTTTTTCAACATTTCACTCGAAAATTTAGGAGGGTTCTGAACATTCGATTGTGTTTAAAAATAATAGGCTTCCAGTATTCATGGCTTGTAATTTTTGTACAAAATTTCATTTGAATCTCTTCATTCGTTCGTGATATATCGTCTCCACAGGCTCACTGCCACACACACACACACACAGACATCACCCCAAAAATGTTCAATTCGTGATCAAGGATGCTTGAAACGTGCTCTCCCGTCGAAAACTCGAATTCGAATTTTCAACCCCGTCACAATACATTCCTTATATATTATACTATGTATATAAGGAAAGTAATATTTATCAGGCGTACCAAAATGGGGTGATAAAATATTAGCATAATAGTTTCTAACTGCCATATATTCAGCCTAGCACAATGAAGAGCCATAATTAGCTCAAAATTAAATTTCATTATAAATATTTTTATGCTAAATACACTCATGATTAAATTCACAATTGTTCGATTTCGTACAAATTACCAATTATTACTAATAGTTACAGAGTAATTTGCTAAAGGGCTGTATTTGTGATACAGTGTCGTTTTTACTTTACTTAGAGTCAGAACTATTGATATCTCCTCCGATGAGATAAAATAGATTATCTGTGATTCTTGTATGCACATCATGCGGCGTTATTTGGCAAGGGCATCTATTTACGGCCCTTTGGGGATCAGTAGTTGTATTTTTAACATCCCTCACAAACGTATCACTCCTCCATAACGTAATATGTTGAATTCAATTAATCTTTTCATCACGACCTCTCCATAACACAATTGCAATCAATGTTATGCATGGAAGTAATTGGAATGAATCTTTTCACTGTATTGCCATATTGCACTGACTGAAAGGAAAGGAATGAGATATATTTCATATATTGTGTGAGGTTATATGAGGGCTCCCCCCCCCCCGGCTATTCATTGGCTCTCTGGCCCCTGTCTGCCCATTGGCTCACAGGCTTGTGAGTGACCGTCCAGGCTTTAATTAGAGAATCCCCTATATAAGCTGCGGAGTTGACTGAGTCCATGAAGCATGTCTGCTGTAATGTCATCATTTATTCACTGTGATCATAAATTAATGTCAGTCCATATAATTAATCTTAGCGTCTTCTTGTCTAATGTCTAGTGCCATCTTGTCGCCTTGTTATTTTAACATCTTGCAAACACTTTTTACAACGACTGTATCGCAATACTAATATGCGACAAATTCAGTAAGAAAAAAAATTATCAGCATTTTATAGCATAAATTTAAAATGCATTTATATAAGCCAAATACAACATAAAATGTTTGTATTATCAGATGTTTTAAAGGTCTCACTCCACAGTCTTGATCGAATCATGCATCATAAAACTAACCGATGTTCACCTACTGGTACATGATGCAACGTTTTCCTCGTAGAATTGGAGAACAAAATCTCCACTCTTAAAAGTCAAATGTAACTTCCAATCTGAGTAACCACATCGCTTTCTCTACTTTTTCTTTTATATAGACTAGCATCCCATATAGTTGTGGTTTTAAAACTGGCGCCATAATTAAGAAGATACAAGGAGAATTTTATATAGACTGACATCCCATGTAGTCATGTTGTTAAAACTAGCACCATAATTGGAAGGTTGTACTGAACATTTTATATAGGCTAGCATCTTATGTAGTCCTGGTGTTAAATCTAGTGACATGATTAGAAGGGTGCACTGAAAATTTTAGATTGGCTAGCATCCCATATATCTGTGGTGTTAAAACTGGCTCCATAATTCGAAGGGTATACTGAACATTTTATATAGGCTAGCATATCGTGTCAAAAATAGCGTCATAATTGTTACACTGATAACTTTATATATGCTAGCATCCTATGTAGCCATGGTGTTAAAACTAGCAGCATAATTCGAAGGGTACACTGAAAGCTTTATAAAGATTAGCATACATGTAGTCGTGGTGTTAAAAATACCGCCATAATTAGAAAGATAGTTTTAAAATTCATAACTGGGTCAAATTCACCAGATCACTGCTTTCATTCAGTCTACAGGATTTGGGCCATTTCAAATTTTTTTTGTCGGAGTCTCCAATAGAAATGTTCTAAATTAGTTTGCTGTAGAGTGTTTAAATTCTTTCTAAATTTCAACTGTGAACAATAAACTATTACAATAAGATTATTTGAATATATCGGTTTTTACTTTCCTTATATACATAATGTATAAGGAAAGTATTGTGACGGAATCGAAAATTCGGATTCGAGTTTTCGACGGGAGAGCACGTTTCAAGCATCCCTGATCACGAATTAAACATTTTTGAAGTGATGTCTGTGTGTGTGTGTGTTTGTTTGTGTGTGTGTGTGTGTGTGTGTGTGTGTGTGTGTGTGTGTCAGTGAGTTTGTGGGCACGATAACTGACGAACGAATGGACCGATTCGAACGAAATTTGGTACAAAAATCACAATCCGTAAACACTGGAAGCCTATTGTTTTTATTCGCAATCGAATGTTCAGAACCTCCCTAAATTTTCGAGTGAAATTTTGAAAAAATCGTCAAAAAATCAAAACCGCTAATAAAGTTAAAAAGAAATTTCTTATGTAATTTTTCGTTAGAAAACGATTGACATAAATTTTAGAACGCTAACATGAGCTGTTCTCGAGATATTGCACATTTTTCAAAAAAATTATCAAAAAGTTATATAAAATAAAAAGTATATATATTTTCTATTGAGAAACATGTTCACTTTTCATATGTAATACCATGCGATAAATTGGGTGACATCATTCTCGTGGATCTAACTCGTTCCATTCATGAAAAAAGGTACTTTGAGTAATACTTTTGTATTTGAATGCCAATAGTCATCTATCTGCTATAAGAATAACTTATTTCTCCGTCCATAACGCTTGGCGAGATTTTGGCGACGAATTTGGCGGAATATCGCCAACTTGGTGGCATTTTTAATTGTTGCCAAATTAACAAAAATCTCGCCAAATGGATAAACATGACGCTAAATCAATGAAAATGACGACTAATTGAAGAAAATTCAATGTCTTTTAAAGAATATAAGTATCCACTATAAGAATAACATTTTTTTAACTGTAAAAGTAGTAAATTCATTGCATTATATAAGGAAAGTTATGTGTTGCCCACATCAGATTTTTTTAGAGTGGTGAAAGAAAATCAATTTTCATTCAAAGATTACAGCATATAACACCTCCGTAAACAGTTTCGTCACAGTTTTTGAATTCCAATGCCTATAATATTTTTTTAGATATTTTCTAGTAAAGACTACAAATTTAGTAAAATATCTTTATTTAAAAACACCACCGACGTACACGAAAATTTTCATTTTAAAGTGCAGGAGTGCTTTCAGACGTTATAACGTCCATCATCAGTGGCAATGTTAATGAAATGATAAACAGATCTATACAGAGCTAAATCCCAAATACAAAATTTGCATAGGGAAAGTCGTGTAAACCGATATTAAAATATCGTAAATTACAAATAAATACATAAACAATTCAAGCCGACAATACTTTACATTTACAAAATATGTACATAAATAAGGCCAACCAATATGAGCTTCCTCAGAAGCAAAGCACTAGATTTTCAGAAAATCATATAAGGGTTTAACATACATAGATTCGAGAATGAGACGGCAGGCTCAAATTGTTTGAACAGGATCGAAGTTACAAATAGAGTCGCGATAAATATAAATGGAAAGGAATTCAAAAGTAAAATACTACGGCGGTTATTGCAATTAATTATGAAAAGTTGATTTATACAGGGGTAAAAATATCATTTATAACTAATTCTGAAACATCATTGTACGGTTTATTATTTTTAATATCACGAAATATCACCCGCGTATTCAATTAAACGAATGCCAACAGTACGCCTTGTACCACCAATATAAAACTTATAATTAATATCGGGAGAATCACAACAGTCATTGATGATGTTTTTAAATAGAGTTTACTAAATTTGTAATCTTTGCTAGAAAATATTTTAAAATATTTGTAGACGTATTTTCCATACTTTTAGGGGGGGAAAAGTCAGTCTCATTTTAAAAGAAATGCGTAAACTCCCAACTTTTCTGGTTTTATAGATCTTATACACTAATAACTCTAGTTGCCAATGAAAATCAAAATACTGCTCTTGAAAATATAAAAAATGAAATTCTTCAATACATATTAAATTTCCTTATGCATATATTTTTTAAAGTGGATATCGTTTTAAATACTGAACAGTTTTATGCATATTCCTTAAAATTCCTTGGGTTAAGGCATATTCATATATAAAAAAATAATCGAAACCCTTATTACATTAAAAGAAAACTATGAAGAAAGAACATGACCGCTTTATGCAAAAACAGATATTTAAAATTATTTGGCAAAGGAAATATTAAGCCAAATAAAAAAATTTTATAAACATCTTATATTACCACATTCATTAAGCAAAATGAAAGAAATTGCAAACTTCCGTATAGAAATTTTTTTTGAATTATTGTCTGCACCTTAAAACTTCATGAATAAATTCTTCAATGAACAAGTTATAATAACCTTTACAAACAAATAAAAAGCCAACTACCTGTCGGTTTTTCAATAAACAAATACGAACTATAACGCTTTTCCAAGTTATTAAGTGAAATTATGTGTGCTTAAAAGGAATTGAATACTGATCATGTAAATAGCATTTTTTAATAAAGGTAACGTGTTTAACACAAATAATGATTTAAAATGAAACAAATTTTGTCATTTTTATTGTTATCTTCATAAACAGGTACACAACTATTGAAAAAGTGTGAAATCGTACTTATTTATATCAGCTGTACAACACTGACGTAGAAATATAACTTTAGCATTTAATTTGTGAATTAGGCGTTGTTAAGGCATTTTTCATATCTTTGTTTTCGTCATTATTTCTTTCACTGCATACATAGTAGTGTATAGAGAAAGTATTGTGACGGGGTCGAAAATTCTAATTCGAGTTTTCGACGAGAGAGCACGTTTCAAGCATCCTTGATCACGAATTGAACATTTTTGGGGTGATGTCTGCTTGTGTTGTGTATGTATGTTAGTGTATATGTCCGTGACTTTGTGTGGATACGATATCTCAAAAAAGAAGGGAACGTAACTATATAAGTGTAACTATAAGTACATATCGAACGTAATATTAACTACACGTAATATTAACGTAAATATTATGTAATATGATACGTAATATTGCGCTAAAAATATTACTTAAATATGAGGCGTAAATGCTATCTATACTTACATATAGAAAGCCTATTGATTTTAAACAGGGTCAAACGTTCGCAAAATCACCAAATTTGCAAATGAATTTTTAAAAAAAGAACATAAAAACATCTGGACATTCGATAATATTAAATAAATAAGCATATTATACGTATTTTGTTTGTTTCAAACCGAATGACATAAACATTAGATAGCTAGCTTGAACCGTTTTTGAGATATCCTTTGTTTTTAAAAAAAATGTATCTAAAAAATTACGAGTATAACGAATTGCGTATCATCGAATTTAGCACACTTGGCAATTTATTTGATGACCTTGGAGACTAATTTCGTGAAATAACGTGAAGTTGGTACCTCTCTAAATAGGGTGCCAAATTGGCAAAAGTGACGCTAAATTGAGGAATGAATCTATATAAATAAAATTGAAAATCTGTCTGTCTGTCTGTTTGTCCCATCATCACGGGAGAACGGTTGAACCGAATTTGATGAAATTTTGTGGGCAGCCTAGAAATAGCATCACCTAAAATTTAGTCTATGTTTTAAGTTTCTACGACCAGTGGTTCTCGAGATATTGATAAAAAACGAAATTTTCGTTTGTCTAAACATCACGGGAAAATGGCTGAACCGAATTTAATGAAATTCTGTGGATAGCTTTGAAATAGCCCCCCATAAATTTTGTCCAAGTTTCGAGTTTCTAAGACCAGGAGTTGTTGAGATATTAATGAAAAACGGAACTTTTTCTTAGGAGATCTACTCTCCAACTCCGTGGTTTATCCAAACGGAAAGGATGAAAATCGTTTGTTTAAAACGCCAAAATGAAATAAAACTTTATTTCCGAGTTTGGTGCAGGATTTTTGCATTAATTAGTCACTATAAGAGAACATAAATTGTTTGAAACATGAATTTAAATGGAAAAATCTACCTCCATGGTTCATCTTTCACAAGTTTAACGATGTGAAGTATAAAGAGATCAAAATGGCTATATAATTTCGCATTTTATGAGGAAGATTCTATCTTATATCCTGTTGCTCGGCAATGGAATGAAATTAAATGTGTTGTTAATATTTATTATTATTTTTTCTATTTGTATAATAAATAAATGGATGTAAAAATATATTTTATAAATGAACGGTTTGATTGTTCTTTAAATTATATATATTGCGGACTGCGTACATCACACTTTTATTTATTTTAGCAAAGAGGTTTCAAAGCTCATATATTGTGTTTAGCTAATAAACTCATATATTGTGCTTACCCAATAAATTCATTTAGCCGATTGTTGAGGCAGAAAAAGAGTAGAACGGATGTATGTATATTCCAATACAATTTTAGTGTTTTCATTTAGTATATATACAAAAGGGATATGGATATTTTATTCTTCAGATCTGCAAATTTAGAGCTACGAATTTAGGGGAATATCTCTAAATAACTTGGTAACTTTTCTTAAACTTTACCAAATTAGAGGAAATGTCTCCAAATTAATAAAAATGACCCAAATCAATGAAATTAAATTTGTTTTTTTAGAATAGAGTACTGAAATGATGTTTCTGTAGCATTTGTCGGTCAGTCCATCCATCCTATTTAGTAACGCATTTAACTAATTTTTTTAATATCACTAAATTGATAAAAATATTTGTAAATCCATAAAAATATCATGGAATTGATAAAATCCAGCTTAATAAATGAAATTAATTGTGTTTTGTTAGGGAATAGTATTGTGATGATGTTTCGTCAATTTGTCGCAAAATGGAACTATCAGTTCTACAGTCCCACTTGGCGCTAAATTTGGCGATTTTTTAAGTTATCGCTAAATTGACGAAAATGTCGCCAAACCTTCCATGGAGATCACATTATTCAGACGACATGATTTCCATCAATTTATTTGAAGCAGATGATATCATGTCGCTTAGCAACGGATCCAATGTGTGATGTGTCATATGATTTTTATTAAATCTAATAAAAATATGTGTATAAAATAAATTTCATTGACATTGCATTTTTGACTGGATAATATCAATTACGGTCTTCAGGTTTAAACATCATTATTATTGATATTTCGTGGACAGTTGATTCAGGGATTATTGATATTTTCAAATTATTATGCCATTGTTTCATTATGACGAAAATTGTTGCAACTCATATATAGTACGTTGTACAAGTAATCTTCTACAAATTCACGGGTATATCTTCTAATCTACGAGAATATAAGTAGTGCAGATATATTGGCATATATTTTGATATATATTGGCATATATTGGAATCAATTACGTCCTTCTGGTATTAAGATTACGGGGATTTTTGATACTTTCAATTTTTTACGTCATCTCTTTTATTTTGGCAAATATTTTTGAGACCCATATTGCAATACGGGTAAGCTTCTACTAACACACTGGCATATTTTCTAATCTGCGACAATATAAGTAGTACGGGGTTGCATATATTGATTCAATTCCTTTTTTTTTCTAAATTTGCTTACAAAAGGGGCCAGGATGTTTTATTCTTCAGATCTGCCCGTGCAGATAATTTTGCATAGTGAGAACAGATATTCTTAAACTTCTCTTTATGAGCAATAAATTTAATATTTTAACAGAATTCGCACATGATTGCGAATTATAAATTTCTTTATATTATATACTCCGTCCGAAGAACGGGTATGATGCTAGTCTTCTATATAAATAGAAATGAAAATCTGTCTGTCTTTCTGTCTGTCTGTCTGCTGTCTGTCTGTCTGTCTGTTTGTCACACCATCACGGGAGAACGGCTAAACCGAATTTGATGAAATTTTGTGGGTAGCCCAGAAATAGCCCCACTTAAAATTATATTCGTGTTTTGAGTTTCTACGACCAGTGGTTCTCGAGATAGTAGTAAAAAACGAAATTTTCGTTTGTCTCATCATCACGGAAAAACGGCTGAACCGAATTTAATGAAATTTTGTGAATAGCCTTGAAATATCCCCCCATAACTTTTGTCCAAGTTTCGAGTTTCTAAGACCTGGGGTTGTCGAGATATTAATGGAAAACGGAACTTTTTCCTAGGAGTTCTACTCCCTAACTCCGTGGTTTATCCAAACGAAAAGCTTGAAAATCGTTTGAAAGTGAATTAAAATTTAATCTCTGAGTTTGATGGGAGATTTTTTGCGTTAATTAGTCACTTTCTGAAAACATGAATTGTTTGAAACATGATTTAAAGGGGAAATCTATCTCCATGGTTCATGGTTTATTTAAAACAAGCTTTTACGGAACAATGAGAAGTATAGAGAAATCAAAATCGTTATTTAATTTCGCAGTTTATGTTATAAGACATGACATATTTAACATGTTATAAGATTCTATCTTATATCATGTTACTCAGAAACGCAATTAAATTAAATCTGTCTGTTAATTTTAATAATTATTTTTTCGATTTGAATAATAAATAAATGGATAGAAAAATATATTTTAGAAAAGAACGATTTGATTTTTCTTATAGCATTTTTGACTGGATAATATCAATTACGGTCTTCAGGTTTAAAAATTATTATTATTTATATTTTCGGGGATTATTGATTCAAGGATTATTGATATTTTCAAGTTATTATGCAATTATTTTATTATGACAAAAATTGTTTAAACTCATATATTGTATGTTGTACGAATCTTCTACAAATACACGTGTATATCTTTTAATCTACGAGAATATAAGTAGTACAGGTATATTGACATATGTTTTGATATATATTGGCATATATTGGAATCAATTACGACCTTCTGGTATAAAGAGTACGGATATTATTGATGTTTTCAATTTATTACGTCATCTCTTTTATTTTGGCCAATATTTTAGAGACGCATATTGTAATACGGGTAATCTTCTACTAACACATTGTCATATTTTCTGATCTGCGACAATATAATTAGTACGGGGTTGTATATATTCATTCAATTCCTATTTTTTCTTCTGTAAATTTGCTTACAAAAGGGGGCAGGATGTTTTATTCTTCAGATCTGATCGTGAAGATAATTTTGCATAGTGAGAACATATATTCTTAAACTTCTCTTTAGGAGCAATAAATTTAATATTTTAACAGAATTTGCACATGATTGCGAACTTTAAGTTTCTTTAAATTATACACTCCGTACGAATAACGGGTGTGCTGTTAGTGGTTAATAAATTTTAACATTTTAGGAGGATATATCATGTTGCTCGGCATCGCAATTAATTTAAATGTGTTTGTTAATGTTTTTATTATTTTTTTTTCGATTTAAATAATAAATAAATGGATAAATGTATATAAAAGTATAACTTATGAATGGACGGTTTGATTTTTCTTTTAATTATATTAATTGCTGACTGCGTACATCAATTTCATTTATTTTGGCAAAGAGTTTTCAAGCTTATATCGTATTTAGCTACTAAACTCATATATTGTGTTTAGCCAATAAATTCATATAGCCGATTGTTGAAACAGAAAAAGAGTAGAGCGGGTATATCTTCTAATACAATTGTAGTGTTTTCATTTAGTATATTGAAACGGGATAAGAATGTTTCATTCAGATCTGCAAATTCAAAGCTACGAATTTGGAGGGATATCGCTAATTTGACAACTTTTCTTAAACTTTGTCAAATTGACGGAAATGTCGACAAATTGATATAAACGACACACAAACAGCTGCCATAAACCTTCGGGTTGGTCGTATGGCTTGGGTCTTCTACATATCAATGAATTTTTTTTTTTTTTGTTAGAAGAGAGTACTGAAATGATGTTTGGTTAGCATTTATCTGTCAGACCAACCATCCTACTTAGTAATACATTTAGCGAATTTTTAAAATGTCACCAAATTGATAAATATGTTTTCAAATCTATAAAAATATCTTAAAATTAATAAAATTGCGCTACATAAATGATATTAATTGTTTTTTGTTAGGGGATAGTATTGTGATGATATTTCGTCAATTTGTCGCAAAGTGGAACTGTCAGTTCTAAAGTCCCACTTGGCGATAAATTTGGCGATTTTTTAAAATGTCGCTAATTTGACGAAAATGTCGCCAAATGTTCAATAGAAATATAACTATTTAAACGATATTTTTTCTACCAATTTATTTGAAGCAAATGATATCATGTCGCTTAGCAACGGATTTAAATCCAATGTGTTTATGCGGCAGACGATTTTTATTAAATCCTTTCCGATTTGAATAATGAAGATATGTATATAAAATAAATTTCATTGCCATTTCATTTTGGACTGGATAATATCAATTATACTCTTCAGGTTTAAACATTATTATTATTGATATTTTAAGGAATTATTGATTCAGGGATTATTGATAATTTTAAGTTATTACGCCATTGTTTTATTGCGGCAAAAATTGCTGACACACGCATATTGTACGTTGTACGAGTAATCTTCTAGGAATGCACGGGTATATCTTCTAACCTACGAGAATATAAGTAGTACAGGTATATTGGCATATATTTTGACATATATTGGCATATATATTGGAATCAAGTACAGTCTTCTGGTATGAAGATTAAGGGGATTAATTATATATTCAATTTATTACGTCGTCTGTTGTATTTTACCAAAAAACATTTGTGACTCATATTGCAAAACGGGTAATCTTCTACTAATAATCGGACATTATAAGTAGTACGTGTATATCTTCCCATATAATTTCAGCACTTTAATTTTGACATATATTGGAATAAATGACTGTCTTCAGATTTAAAGATTACGGGTTTATTGGTATTTTCAATTTATACATGTAATCTACTAATACAGGTTATATTTTCTAATATTCGCGTATATAATTAGTACGGGTCCCATACAATTTTAACGCTTTTATTTTGCATATATTGATTCAATTCCATATTTTTTTTTATATTTGCTTACATAAGGGATTCAAGATGTTTTATTCTTCAGATATGTCCATGAAGATAATTTTATATAGCAAGAACAGAGATTCTTAAACTTCTTTTTAGGAGCATTATATTAAATATTTTAACAGAATATTTTGATTAAACATGTCATTTAGTATACTATAAGAATTTGGGCATGATTATGAATTTCAAGTTTCTTTATATTATATACTCCGTACGAAGAACGGGTATGCTGCTAGTCTATATAAATAAAAATGAAAATCTGTCTGTCTGTCTGTTTGTCACACCATCACGGGAGAACGGCTGAACCGAATTTGATGAAATTTTGTGGGTAGCCCAGAAATAGCCCCACTTAAAATTATATCCGTATTTTGAGTTTCTACGACCAGTGGTTCTCGAGATATTAGTAAAAAACGAAATTTTCGTTTGTCTCATCATCACGGAAAAACGGCGGAACCGAATTTAATGAAATTTGGTGAATAGCCTTGAAATATCCCCCCATAACTTTTGTCCAAGTTTCGAGTTTCTAAGACCTGGGGTTGTTGAGATATTAATGAAAAACGGAACTTTTTCCTCGGAGTTCTACTCCCTAACTCCGTGGTTTATCCAAACGAAAAGCTTGAAAATCGTTTGAAAGTGAATTAAAATTTAATCTCTGAGTTTGATGGGAGATTTTTTGCGTTAAGACGTCACTTTCTGAAAACATGAATTGTTTGAAACATGATTTAAAGGGGAAATCTATCTCCATGGTTCATGGTTTATTTAAAACAAGCTTTTACGGAACAATGAGAAGTATAGAGAAATCAAAATCGTTATTTAATTTCGCAGTTTATGTTATAAGACATGACATATTTAACATGTTATAAGATTCTATCTTATATCATGTTACTCAGAAACGCAATTAAATTAAATCTGTCTGTTAATTTTAATAATTATTTTTTCGATTTGAATAATAAATAAATGGATAGAAAAATATATTTTAGAAAAGAACGATTTGATTTTTCTTATAGCATTTTTGACTGGATAATATCAATTACGGTCTTCAGGTTTAAAAATTATTATTATTTATATTTTCGGGGATTATTGATTCAAGGATTATTGATATTTTCAAGTTATTATGCAATTATTTTATTATGACAAAAATTGTTTAAACTCATATATTGTATGTTGTACGAATCTTCTACAAATACACGTGTATATCTTTTAATCTACGAGAATATAAGTAGTACAGGTATATTGACATATGTTTTGATATATATTGGCATATATTGGAATCAATTACGACCTTCTGGTATAAAGAGTACGGATATTATTGATGTTTTTCAATTTATTACGTCATCTCTTTTATTTTGGCAAATATTTTTGAGACGCATATTGTAATACGGGTAATCTTCTACTAACACATTGGCATATTTTCTGATCTGCGACAATATAATTAGTACGGGGTTGCATATATTCATTCAATTCCTATTTTTTCTTCTGTAAATTTGCTTACAAAAGGGGGCAGGATGTTTTATTCTTCAGATCTGATCGTGAAGATAATTTTGCATAGTGAGAACATATATTCTTAAACTTCTCTTTAGGAGCAATAAATTTAATATTTTAACAGAATTTGCACATGATTGCGAACTTTAAGTTTCTTTAAATTATACACTCCGTACGAATAACGGGTGTGCTGTTAGTGGTTAATAAATTTTAACATTTTAGGAGGATATATCATGTTGCTCGGCATCGCAATTAAATTAAATGTGTTTGTTAATGTTTTTATTATTTTTTTTCGATTTAAATAATAAATAAATGGATAAATGGATATAAAAGTATATCTTATGAATGGACGGTTTGATTTTTCTTTTAATTATATTAATTGCTGACTGCGTACGTCAATTTCATTTATTTTGGCAAAGAGTTTTCAAGCTTATATCGTATTTAGCTACTAAACTCATATATTGTGTTTAGCCAATAAATTCATATAGCCGATTGTTGAAACAGAAAAAGAGTAGAGCGGGTATATCTTCTAATACAATTGTAGTGTTTTCATTTAGTATATTGAAACGGGATAAGAGTGTTTCATTCAGATCTGCAAATTCAAAGCTACGAATTTGGAGGGATATCGCTAATTTGACAACTTTTCTTAAACTTTGCCAAATTGACGGAAATGTCGCCAAATTGATATAAACGACACACAAACAGCTGCCATAAACCTTCGGGTAGGTCGTGTGGCTTGGGTCTTCTACATATCAATGAATTTTTTTTTTGTTTTGTTAGAGGAGAGCACTGAAATGATGTTTGGTTAGCATTTATCTGTCAGACCAACCATCCTACTTAGTAATACATTTAGCGATTTTTTAAAATGTCACCACATTGATAAAAATGTTTTCAAATCTATAAAAATATCTTGAAATTGATAAAATGGCGCTACATAAATGATATTAATTGTTTTTTGTTAGGGGATAGTATTGTGATGATATTTCGTCAATTTGTCGCAAAGTGGAACTGTCAGTTCTACAGTCCCACTTGGCGATAAATTTGGCGATTTTTTAAAATGTCGCTAATTTGACGAAACTGTCGCCAAATGTTCTATAGAAATATAACTATTTAGACGATATTTTTTCTACCAATTTATTTGAAGCAAATGATATCATGTCGCTTAGCAACGGATTTAAATCCAATGTGTTTATGCGGCAGACGATTTTTATTAAATCCTTTCCGATTTGAATAATGAAGATATGTATATAAAATAAATTTCATTGCCATTTCATTTTGGACTGGATAATATCAATTATACTCTTCAGGTTTAAACATTATTATTATTGATATTTTCCGGAATTATTGATTCAGTGATTATTGATATTTTTAAGTTATTACGCCATTGTTTTATTGCGGCAAAAATTGCTGACACACGCATATTGTACGTTGTACGAGTAATCTTCTAGGAATGCACGGGTATATCTTCTAACCTACGAGAATATAAGTAGTACAGGTATATTGGCATATATTTTGACATATATTGGCTATATATTGGAATCAAGTACAGTCTTCTGGTATGAAGATTAAGGGGATTAATTATATATTCAATTTGTTACGTCGTCTGTTGTATTTTACCAAAAACCATTTGAGACTCATATTGCAAAACGGGTAGTCTTCTACTAATAATCGGACATTATAAGTAGTACGTGTATAGCTTCCCATATAATTTTAGCACTTTAATTTTGACATATATTGGAATAAATGACGGTAAAAAATTAAAGATTACGGGTTTATTGGTATTTTCAATTTATACATGTAATCTACTAATACAGGTTATATTGTCTAATATTCGCGTATATAATTAGTGCGGGTCCCATACAATTTTAACGCTTTTATTTTGCATATATTGATTCAATTCCATATTTTTTTTTATATTTGCTTACATAAGGGGTCCAAGATGTTTTATTCTTCAGATATGTCCATGAAGATAATTTTATATAGCGAGAACAGAGATTCTTAAACTTCTTTTTAGGAGCATTATATTAAATATTTTAACAGAATATTTTGATTAAACATGTCATTTAGTATACTATAAGAATTTGGGCATGATTATGAATTTCAAGTTTCTTTATGTTATATACTCCGTACGAAGAACGGGTATGCTGCTAGTCTATATAAATAAAATTGAAAATCTGTCTGTCTGTCTGTCTGTCTGTTTGTCCCATCATCACGAGAGAACGGCTGAACCGAATTTGATGAAATTTTGTGGGTAGCCTAGAAATAGCCCCACTTAAAATTTAGTCTATAGTTGGAATTTCTACGACCAGTTGTTCTCGAGATATTAGTAAAAAACGAAACTTTCGTTTGTCTCATCATCACGAGAGAACGGCTGAACCGAATTTAATGAAATTTTGTGGGAGGCCTTGATATAGCCCCCCATAAATCTTGCCCAAGTTTCAAGTTTCTAAGACCAGGGGTTGTCGAGATATTAATGAAAAACGGAACTTTTTTATAGGAGTTCTACTCTCCAACTCCGTGGTTTATCCAAACGGAAAGGATAAAAATCGTTTGTTTAAAGCGTCAAAGGGAATTAAAACTTTATTTTTGAGTTTGATGCAGGATTTTTGCATTAAATAGTCAATATCTGAAAGCATGAATTGTTTGAAACATGAATTTAAATGGAAAAATCTACCTCCATGTTTTTACATGTATTAACCTCCATGTATTTCACAAGCTTTTACTCAACGATTAGAAGTATAAAAAAATTAAAATGGTTATTTAATTTCGCATTTTATGAGGAAGATTCTATCTTATATCATGTTGCTCGGCAAAGGAATGGAATTAAATGTGTTTGTTAATGATTATTGTTATTTTTTCTGTATAATAAATAAATGGATGTAAAAATATATTTTTATAAATGAACGGTTTGATTGTTCTTTTAATTATATATATTGCGGACTGCGTACATTACTTTTATTTATTTTAGCAAAGAGGTTTCAAGCTCATATATTGTGTTTAGCTAATAAACTCATAATAAATGAACGGTTTGATTGTTCTTTTAATTATATATATTGCGAACTGCGTACATCACACTTTTATTTATTTTAGCAAAGAGGTTTCAAAGCTCATATATTGTGTTTAGCTAATAAACTCATATATTGTGTTTACCCAATAAATTCATTTAGCCGATTGTTGAAGCAGAAAAAGAGTAGAACGGATGTATGTATCTTCTAATACAATTTTAGTGTTTTCATTTAGTATATATACAGACGGGATAAGGATATTTTATTCTTCAGATCTGTAAATTTAGAGCTACGAATTTAGCGGAATATCTCTAAATAACTTGGCAACTTTTCTTAAACTTTACCAAATTAGAGGAAATATCTCCAAATTGATAAAAATGACCCAAATCAATGAAATTAAATTTGTTTTTTCAGAATATAGTACTGTAATATCACTACATTGATAAAAATATTTGTAAATCCATAAAAATATCATGGAGACGAAAATGTCGCCAAACCTTCTATGAAGATCACATTATTCAGGCGACATGATTTCCATCAATTTATTTGAAGCAGATGATATCATGTCGCTTAGCAACGGATCCAATGTGTTATGTGTCATACGATTTTTATTAAATCTAATAAAAATATGTATATAAAATAAATTTCATTGACATTGCATTTTTGACTGGATAATATCAGTTACGGTCTTCAGGTTTAAACATCATTATTATTGATATTTCGGGGACAGTTGATTCAGGAATTATTGATATTTTCAAATTATTATGCCATTGTTTCATTATGACGAAAATTGTTGAAACTCATATATAGTACGTTGTACAAGTAATCTTCTACAAATGCACGGGTATATCTTCTAATCTACGAGAATATAAGTAGTACAGGTATATTGGCAAAATTTTTATATATATTGGCATATATTGGAATCAATTACGACCTTCTGGTATTAAGATTACCGGGATTTTTGATACTTTCAATTTATTACGTCATCTTTTTTATTTTGGTAAATATTTTTAAGACTCATATTACAATATGTTTAAGCTTCTACTAACACACTGGCATATTTTCTAATTTGCAACAATATAAATAGTACGTGGTTGCATATATTGATTCAATTCTTTTTTTTGTGTGGGAATTTGTTTACAAAAGGGTCCAGGATATTTTATTCTTCAGATTTGCCCGTGAAGATAATTTTGCATAGTGAGAACAGATATTCTTAAACTTCTCTTTATGAGCAATAAATTTAATATTTTATCAGAATTTGCACATGATTGCGAATTATAAGTTTTTTTTATATTATATACTCCGTACGAAGGACGGGTATGCTGCTAGTGATTAATATATTTAATATAATGGGTTATTTTGTTTAGCAGATATTAGCACTATTTCCAATTGCCAAGCTCTATATACACGAAATATAAGTTAATTTAATATTTCAAAATAATTTTATATACTAATCTATATAAATAAAATTGAAAATATGTCTGTCTGTCTGTCTGTCTGTCTGTCTGTTTGTCCCATCATCACGGGAGAACTGCTGAACCGAATATGATGAAATTTTGTGGGTAGCCTAAAAATAGTCCCACTTAAAATTTAGTCTGTGTCTTCAGTTTCTACGACCAATGGTTCTCGAGATATTAGTAAAAAACGAAATTTTCGTTTGTCTCATCATCAAGGGAAAATGGCTGATTCGAATTTAATGAAATTTTGTGGATAGCCTTGAAATAGCCCCCCATAAATTTAGCCTAAGCTTTGAGTCTCTAAGGCCTGGAGTTGTCGAGATATTAATGAAAAACGGAACTTTTTCCTAGGCGTTCTACTCTCCAACTCCGTGGTTTATCAAACGGAAAGGATGAAAATCGTTTGTTTAAATGAAAATAAATAAATAAATAAAAGTTTAAATGAATTAAAATGAAATAAAACTTTATTTCCGAATTTGGTGCAATATTTTTGCATTAATTAGTCACTATAGGAAAACATGAATTATTTGAAACATGAATTTAAATGGAAAAATCTATCTCCATGGTTCATCTTTCACAAGCTTTTTCTCAACGATGAAAAGTATAAAGAAATCAAAATGGCTATATAATTTCGCATTTTATGAGGAAGATTCTATCTTATAACATGTTGCTCGGAATGAAATTAAATGTGTGGTTAATATTATTATTATTTTTTCTATTTGAATTATAAATAAATGGATGTAAAAATATATTTTATAAATGAACGGTTTGATAGTTCTTTTAATTATATAAATTGCGGACTGCATACATAACTTTCATTTATTTTAGCAAAGAGGTGTAAAGCTCATATATTGTGTTTAGCTAATAAACTCATATTTTGTGTTTACCCAATAAATTCATTTAGCCGATTGTTGAAGCAGAAAAAGAGTGGAACGGGTGTATCTTATACAATTTTAGTGTTTTCATTTAGTGTTTTCAAACGGGATCAGGCTATTTTATTCCTCAGATCTGCAAATTCAGAGCTACGAATTTAGCGGAATATCTCTAAATAACTTGGTAACTTTTCTTAAACTTTACCAAATTAATGGAAATGTCTCCAAATTGATAAAAATGACCCAAATCAATGAAATTAAATTTGTTTTTTTAGAATATAGTACTGAAATGATGTTTCTGTAGCATTTTCCTGTCAGTCCATCCATCTTACTTAGTAACACATTTAACGAATTTTTTTAATATTACCAAATCTATAAAAATATTTGTCCATAAAAATGTCATGGAATTGATAAAATCGCGCTTAATAAATGAAATTAATTGTGTTTTGTTAGGGGATAGTATTGTGATGATATTTTGTCTATTTATAGCAAAATGGAACTATAATTTCTACAGTCCCATTTGGCGATAAATTTGGCGATTTTTAAGTTATCGCTAAATGACGCCAAACCTTCCATGGAGATCTCATTATTCAGACGATATGATTTCCATCAATTTATTTGAAGCAAATGATATCATGTTGCTTAGCAACGGATCCAATGTGTTATGCGGCATACGATTTTCATTAAATCTTTTTCGGTTTGAATAATAAAGATATGTATATAAAATAAATTTCATTGACATTGCATTTTTGACTGGATAATATCAATTACGGTCTTCAGGTTTAAACATCATTATTATTAATATCTTCCGAAACTGTTGATTCATGGATTATTGATATCTTCAAATTATTATGCCAATGTTTTATTATGACGAAAATTGTTGAAACTCATATATAGCACGTTGTACGAGTAATCTTCAACAAATGCACGGGTTTATCTTCTAATCTACGAGAATATAAGTAGTACAGGTATATTGGCATATATTTTGATATATATTGGCATATATTGTAATCAATTACGACACTTCTGGTATTAAGATTACGGGGATTTTTGATACGTTCAATTTATTACGTCATCTCTTTTATTTTGGAAAATATTTTTGAGACTCATATTGCAATACGGGTAAGCTTCTACTAATACACTGGCATATTTTCTAATCTGCGACAATATAAGTAGTACGGGGTTTCATATATTGATTCAATTCCTTTTTTTTTGTAAATTTGCTTACAGAAGGGGCCAAGATGTTTTATTCTTCAGATCTGCCCGTGAAGATAATTTTGTATAGCGAGAACAGAGATTCTTAAACTTATTTTTAGGAGCATTGTATTAAATATTTTAACAGAATATTTTGATTAAAAAATTCATTCAGTATATTATAGGAATTTGCATATGATTGTGAATTTTAAGTTTCTTTTTATTATATACTCCGTACGAAGAACGGGTATGCTACTAGTCTATATAATAAAAGGCAATATCTGTGTGTCTGTGTGTGTGTGTTACACACTATAGGTTCAGCGATCGCGCGTCAGAGAGCTACGAAGTTTGACAATCGGAGACCCGGGGTTGTAGGAAGGTGACACGTCAAAACCGATTTTTAAATTTTGAATTATTTTTTTTGTTATTTAATGTTTTATGCGATTTCGACCGTTTTTCCCCCTTTTTTCCCATTTTTCTCCACCATCCAGACGTCGTAGAAAAAAACAAATCACACCACCGGAAAGAGCAGACAATTGCAAATAAAAATATTTCAATTTCAAATCTCAGAGACAAATTCTAATATTTTTTAAAGATTTTAAAACAAAAGTCACTTTCGGCTCAAAAAAACGAACTTTCCTTTTTAAATCCTCGCATCGGGAAATGTTCCAAGTATTTCGACTAATAATTTACATTTTTAGAAAGCTCAAAGATCAGGGATTTTTACAAGCCCCATTTGGTCAAGAAATATGAAAAAGTAGCTGCAGAATCCGGATTTTAAGAATTTACGCATTTCAATTTCTCGGCCGCAAGCCGGCAAAATAATTTTTCCTCCCATTCCCGCTCAGACGCACTGCGAGCGGCGTTTCCATGGCAATGGTGTTAAAGTTAGTTACCCCAAACGAAGATTTGGGATCAGACTGACTACGATGAATGGAGGTGAGGTCCCACAAGATGGGTTTTACGTAATGTCTTTATTTTAACGATGGAACGATGGAATGAGGATATTTTAAATGATATTACGTTATATTTTTTGGCCTAGGGACAATTAAAAACCAAATTAGTGTCTGCTTTTTATAAGGTTTTTGGCTCATTATGCTGGATTGAATTGTGGCGATGTATTGTTTACATCGGGCGGTGGTTGGGACCACAATGAAAAAACTTAAACACTGAAGAAATAAAAAAACAAATTAAAAGAAAAATTATGGAGATTGTCGCGGTGCCTTAAAATTTCATTATTAGTTTTAACGTCATTAAACTAAACCAAACTGTGTTTACTCCACGGGGTTCAGGGCACGGTAGCCCAGTGGTTAGCGCGCGGGAATTACACTCGGTAGGCCCAGGTTTGATTCCCGCCACTGCCAAAACTGCCGCCGTGTTTACGCGAAGTACGATCACGTTAAACATGGGGGTCCGTAAGTCCTTCCGAGAGGTTGGTGATAGGGGAATGAGGGTACGGTCCCTGTGGATGCCTCCCCCACTGGGTTCCCATCTAAATTGGGTGGCACTTCCTGGCCGTCCAAATAGTTACCTTACACCTTTCTTGTAGGTCTTATCAGCGAATTTGCCACGGTCAGAATCTTCAAGGGTAGCGAACAGGCTGGTGGCCGAAGGCAGCTAGTTACTAATAAATAACAAATCTCACAGATCCAATAGTAATTTTATTTTAAAATCATCCTACAGACGTAAAAACAATAGCCAAAGCGCTTTCGAACATCTTACATGTTCATCCTCAGTGGCAATACAATTAGAATCGATGCCAACGTGCTTAAATACAATTCAATACTATCATGTAAAATTTGCATATCATGAAATTGTCAGTAATACAAAAAGGTGGATTATGATTCAGATTATAATTTATACAAAGTTCAAAATCAAATACTTCAAAAAGGTTTAAAGCCATAGGATTTTTAAAGACACAATAATTATAAATCAATGCAGCTATGTAAAAGCTTAACACGCAGGAAAATGTCCGTTTGTCCGAACATGCCAGAGACATAAAAAATGGTAAATTAACGACTGCCCTTGCCCAATTCGTAAATAAAGATAATTTTCGCCCTCTTTTTGAAAAAACGTTTTTTTTAGTTAGCTGTAATAGCCCCCGTTCGCTCTTGCTATATGCATCCCTTTTTAACACTTTACAACAAAGTTGAAAAGTGTTTATGACTTTGTTCATTCTGTCTGTCTATCTGTCTGCCTGTCTGTCTGTCCGTTAGCACGATAACTGCCGTAAAAATGACTTTATCAAAATGAAATTTTAGTATGTTGTTCAGACTGTCTGTGGGACCTATGGGAATATAAATGAATAATATTACAAAATTAGTTTTGGATTGGACCCTGATTGAAAATATGAAATACATTGAACCCTATTGAACCTAATTTATCAAACAATTTTTAAGCGGATTTAAAATTCACAAATTGCTTTGAAAATTTTAGGTAATATTCAAATTATCCCATAAAATATATAAAAAAAAAATTCAGTAAAATATATTCAGTAGTTTTTCAAATAAAAATTAGAATTATAATTACACCTTTTATATGAAACCATGACGTGACCATTATATGAAGAGATCACGTGACCCACTTCAAAATAAAATATGGCATCTATCTTGTGTCAAAATCGTGATTTTTAAAGTTCTTTTTAATTCATATTGAGTGTTGTATCCGTTCTAAAACCGCTTTATTTTTGCTTAAATTCTGTGCATCTACATACTGAAACAATGCAATTACAATATATTTGAGTTTAAATGATCATCCAAATTTGATTATTTCTACAACTAAGTCAAATTTTCACTTATGGAAAATGTAAACAGCAAAATATGTAGAATGAGTTGCATAAGAATTGCTGCATTTCTTTAATGCAAAATTATTTAGCTCATGGAGTCAGCAATATAGCTGATATGAATGAAATATTCATTGATTTTACAGAGAGAAAGACGATTTTTTCGATAAAGTTTTAAGTTTAGATTTTAATTATTTGTACCTGCATGGTCTTAAGTTTTAAATAAAATAAATTACTATAGTATTGTGATGAATGAAATGAATGGAAAAATGTTTATGAATGAAATGCTAATTTTATAGAGAGAGACAGGCGTGTTATATTTCGATGACGTTATTTGAATAAATTTCAGTTGTTTCCGATGAAGTTTACAAATATAATAAATTATTGTAGTATTATGATAATGTTAAAAATATTACAGAGGAGCCAGGCAATTTATATTTAATTGACGTCATTTGAATGAAGTTTATTTTTTTCGATGAACTTTTAAATTTTCAAATATAATAAATTAATGTAGTATTGTGATAATTTTTAAAATATTACCGAAGAATGTATTACATTTTAGAGATGTTTAAACCGGGGAATTTATGTTTCAATGCCGTCATTTGAATGAAGTTTATTTTTTCGATGAAGTTTTAAGTTTTCAAATATAATAAATTAATGTAGTATTGTGATAACTTTTAAAATATTACCGAGGAATGTGTCGCATTTTAAAGATGTTTAAATAAAATTGCATTGGAGTTGGAAAGTGTTTCATAATCAATGATTTATGCATGATTGATCTTTCTTGTTATTTATTTATAACGTTCTTCTATTTGTAATTTTTACCCTGTTCAGGTCCTAGGTTATGCTCGGCGACTCGATCTCGATTACCTGCATGTTAAGCCTTTTCCTTTCATGTTAAGCCTTTGCATACACATTGCTACATTGATTTTATAATTATTGTGTTTTAAAAAATCCTATATATTTAAACCTTTTTGAAGTATTTGATTTTGAATTTTGTATAAATTATAATCTGACTCATAATCCACCTTTTTGTATTACTGACAATTTCATGATATGCAAAATTTACTTGACAGTATTCATTGTATTTAAGCACATTGACATCGTTTCTAATTGTATTGCCACTGAGGATGAATATGTAAGATGTTCGAAAGCGCTTTTGGCTATTGTTTTTACATCTGTAGGATGATTTTAAAATAAAATGGCTATTGGATCTGTGAGATTTGTCATTTATTAGTAATTAGTATTTGAAATCGTGACGCGTCGCCACTCTTAGATATAATTTCACATGTTGTCATTCAGAAAAGCGTCCGATGTCAGTGCAGTTTTCAACGTTAAAAACACTGTGCCGTGGATCATCAAAGAGACGGAGATAAAGTACTTGCGTTATATGCTGTTCTGTGTTAAACTTTTTAAAACTATCATAATACTACGATAATTTATCATATTTGAAAACTTCATCGAAAACAACTGAAATTAATTCAAATGACGTCATAGAAAAAATAACACGCCTGGATCTCTTTATAAAAACAGCATTTCATTCATACCGTTCTCCCATTCATTTCATTCATCACAATACTATAATAATTTATTTTATTTAAAAACTAGCCGCCTTTGGCGACCAGCCTGTTCGCAACCCTTGAAAATGCTGATCGTGGCAAATTCCAACCGTTGCAAACACGTTGGCGCGACCTACCAGAAAGGTGTAAGGTAACTGGTTGGACGGCCAGGATGTGCCACCCAATTTAGACCGGAACCCAGTGGGGAAGGCATCCACAGGGAACGTACCCTCCTTCCCCTACCACCAACCTCTCGGAAAAACATACGGCCCCATATGTTTAACGTGATCGTACTCCGTGTCAGTGGCGGAAATCGAACCCGGGCCTACCACGTGCAATTCCCGCGCCCTAACCACTGGGCTACTTCGCCCTCCGCGACAATCTCCATAACTTTCTTTTTATTCACCCAATTTAGACCGTACCCTCCTTCCCCTACCACCAACCTCTCGGAAGGACTCACGAACCCACATGTTTAACGTGATCGTACTCAGCGTGAACGTGGCGTAAGTTTTGGCAGTGGTGGGAATCGAACCCGGGCCTACCGAGTGCAATTCCCGCGCGCTAACCACTGGGTTGCCCCGCTCTCCGCGACAATCTCCATAACTTTTTATATATTCACCCAATTTAGACGGGAACCCAGTGAGGGAGGCATCCACAGGGGTCGTATCCTCCTTCCCCTACCACCAACCTCTCGGAAGGACTTACGGACCCAGATATTTAACGTGATCGTATTCCACGTAAACACGGCGGCAGTTTTGGCAGTGGCGGGAATCGAACCCGGGCCTACCGCTAACTTACCGCGCGCTAATTTGCAATTTAAAATTACCATATGCTTAATTCCATCATCCTCATTCCATTCTTTCATTGTTCCATCATTTAAAATATCCATAAAATTAAAATATCCAAAAGTTAAAATATACATTTAAAAAATCCATATCGTTCCATCATTTAAAATATAATAAATATAATAATTTATATGGAGTAAAGGAGCTCTATTCAGAACCGTGACGTCACCTCCACCTTGACGTCCCCACCCACCACCTTCCCTCCTTCTGCGGGGAGAAACGCCGGTTAAGAAGCGGCACACCGAGCGGAACGCCGAGAAATTGAAATTCGGAAACTTTTAAAATCCCGATCCTGTGGGCAATATTTCCTGACCAGATTGGACTTGTAAGAATGCGAGATGTTTGACCTTTCTAAAAATGTAAATTATTAGTCGAAATTATGACTACTTTTTACTATGCGAGAATTTAAAAACCAAAAATCGTTTTCTTGAGCAAAAAGTGACTTTTGTTTTAAAATCTTTAAAAAATATTTGAAATCGAAATTCAGATTTGAAATTGATATATTTTTACTCGCAATTGTCAGCTCTTTCCGATGGTGTGATTTGTTTTTTTCTACGATGTCCGGATCGTGGTAAAAAAAGGGCAAAAAGTCAAAAAACGGTCGAAATCGCATAAAACATTAAATAACAAAAAAAATAATTAAAATTTTAAAAATCGGTTTTCACGTGTCCCCTTCCCCCCCCCCCCCCCGGGTCACCGATTGCCAAATTTCGTAGCTCTCCGACGCGCGGTCGCTGAACGTATAGTGTATAAGACAGACAGACAGACATTGCCTTTTATTATTTAAGATTAAGACCATGGAGCTACAAGTAATTTAACTCTATGCTTAAAACTTCATCGAAAAAAATCGTCCTTCTCCTTATAAAATCAATTAATATTGCATTCATATCAGCCATGCAGACTCCATGGGCTAAATTATTTTGTGTTAAAGAAATACAGCAATTCTAATACAACTCATTCTACATATTTTGCTGTTTACATTTTACATAAGTGAAAAATAGGCTTCGTTGTAGAAATAATCAATTTTGGATAATCATTTAAACTCAAATATATTGTATTTACGTTGTTTCAGTATGTAGATGCACAGAATTTATGCAAAAATAAAGTAGTTTTAGGACGGATACAACACTCAATATGAATTAAAAAGAACTTAAAAAATCACAATTTTGAAACAAGATGGATGCCGTATATCATTTTGAAGTGGGTCATGTGATCTTTTCATATCATGGTCACGTGATCGTTTCATATAAGAGGTGTAATTATTATTTTAATTTTTATTTAAAAAACTACTGAATATATTTCGCTGAATTTTTTTTTATATATTTTTTTGAGCAATTTGAATATAACCTAAACTTTTCGAAGCAATTTGTGAATTTTAAATCCTCTTAAAAAATGTTTGAAAAATTAGGTCCCATAGGGCTCAATGTATTTCATTTTTTCAACCCCGGTTCAATCCAAAACTGATTGGGTGATATTATTCATTTATATTCCCATAGCTCGTACAGACCGTCTGAACAACATACCAAAATTTCATTTTGATTAAGTCATTTTTACGGCAGTTATCGTGCTAACGGACAGACAGACAGACAGAATGAACAAAGTCATAAACACTTTTCAACTTTGTTGTAAAGTGTTAAAAATTAGACGTGATCGAAAATTCAAATTTGTGTTTTTGACGAAGAGCACGTTTCATGCATCCCTAAACTCAAATTGAACGTTTTTTGAGGTGATATACATATATATATATGAGTGTGTGTGTGTGTGTGTGTGTGTGTGTGTGTGTGTGTGTGTGTGTTTGTGTGTGTGTGTGTGTGTGTGTGTGTGTGTGTGTGTGTGGAGACGATATATTTCACGAACGAATGGAGCGTTTCAAATGAAATTTGGTGCAAATATTGCAATCGGTGAAAACTAGAAGCCTATTGCCTTTAAACGCACTCTTTAAACGCTCTCTCCACAAATTTTAGAATAAAATTTTGAAAAATTCATAAAAAAATCATAGACTTCAATATTATTATATTAATTGTCATTTCTCAATTATTTCTCATTCAATTTTTCATTAAAAATCGAATGATATACACTTGCGAACGCTAGCATAAACCGTTCTCATGACAATACACGTTTTTCAATTAAATTTGTCATAAAAATTATATAAAATTAAAAAGTATTTACTATCGTGAAATATTCTCCATTATCATATGCAACATTATGCGACACATATTTTAACATCATTCTCATGGGAATAGTTTGTTCCATTCATGAGAGAAGTAAATTTTGTATTTTACTGCTGAACCTCTCGCCAATAGTCATTTATTTATATGAAAAAATGCCCTTCCATCCGTCTCTTTGTGATACATTTGGCAAATTTAGCAACTTAGTTGGCAAGATATGATCCACTTGGCGACTTTTTATAATAGTGCCAAATTGCCGAATATCGCCAAATTGCAAAAATGACACTAAATTGACGAAAATGATGCCATAATTAACATTAATTTTTGCATTTCTTAATATAGGAACTCTATTGCGTATTGCGGATGTTATCAATATTGATAATTTTAAAGTTAGAGTTGCACGAAATGTAAGTTCCTTCGAAGTAGTTTAATATGTTGTCATCCGGAAAAGTGCCAAATTTACAATTTAACTTTAAAAACATTGTGCAGTGCATCTTATACATAATTTCTTCACTAAATTCATAATTCATAAGTAAGTAAGTAAATACGTATTGAAATAAATTCATTTCATTCTGAAAAGAAAGTCATGTTCTGCCCATATGAGATATCACTTTCCTTATATACATAATGTATAAGGAAAGTATTGTGACGGGGTCGAAAATTCGAATTCGAGTTTTCGAAGGGAGAGCACGTTTCAAGCATCCCTGATCAGGAAACAAACATTTTTGAAGTGATGCCTGTGTGTGTTGTTGTTGTTGAGACCCAGACCGTCCGACCTACCAGAAAGGTGTAAGGTAACCGTTTGGACGGCCGGGAAGTGCCACCCAATTTAGACCGGAACCCAGTGGGGGAGGCATCCACAGGGACCGTACCCTCCTTCCCCTACCACCAACCTCTCGGAAGTACTTACGGACCCACATGTTTAACGTGATCGTACTCCGCGTGAACACGGCGGCAGTTTTTGGCAGTGGCTGGAATCGAACCCGGGCCTACCGAGTGCAACTCCAGCGCGCTAACCAATGGGCTACCGCGCCCTATGCCTGTGTGTGTGTGTGTGTGTGTCAGTGAATTTGTAGAGACGATAAATGACGAACGAATGGACCGATACGAACAAAATTTGGTACAAAAATCACAATCCGTAAACACTGGAAGCCTATTGTTTTTATATGCAATCGATCCTTCAGAACCCCCCCTAAATTTTCGTGTGAAATTTTGAAAAAATCGTCAAAAAATAAAAACCGCAAATAAAGTTTCACAAATAGACATTTCTTATGTAATTTTTCATTAGAAAACGATTGGCATAAATTTTAGAACGCTAACATGAACCGGATAACGCACATTTTTGAAAAAAATTATCAAAAAGTCATATAAAATAAATAAAAAATATTTCCTATTGAGAAACATGTTCACTTTTCATATGTAATAACATGCGATAAATTGGGTGACAGCATTCTCGTGGATCTAGCTCGTTCCATTCATGAAAAAAGATACTTTGGGTAATACTTTTGTATTTGATCGCCAATAGTCATTTATCTGCTGTAAGAATAACGTATTTCTTTGTCCATAACGCTTGGCGAGATTTTGGCGACGATTTTGGCGGAATGTCGCCAACTTGGCGACTTGTTAAAATGTTGCCAAATTAACGAAAATCTCGCCAAATGGATAAAAATGACTCTAAATCAATGAAAATGACGACTCACAGACAAAAATCCAATATCTTGGAAAGAATATAAGTATCTACTATAAGAAAAACCTATTTTTACTTTCCTTATATACATAATGTATAAGGAAATTATTGTGACGGGGTCGAAAATTCGAATTCGAGTTTTCGACGGGAGAGCACGTTTCAAGCATCCCTGATCACGAATCAAACATTTTAGAAGTGATGTATGTGTGTGTGTGTGTGTGTGTGTGTGGAGACGATAACTGACGAGCGAATGGACCGATTCGAACCAAATTTGGTACAAAAATCGCTATTCGTAAACACTGGAAGTCTATTGCTTTTATACGCAATCGAATGTTCAGAACCCACCTAAATTTTCGAACGAAATTTCGAGAAAATCGCAAAAAATCAAAACCGCTAATAAAGTTACGCAAATAGCCATTTCTTATGTAATTTTAATTAGAAAACGATTGACATAAATTTTAAAACGCTAACATGGACCGTTCTCGAGATATTGCATATTTTTCAAAAAAATTATCAAAAAGTCATATAAAATGAAAAAAAAAATATTTCCTATTGAGAAACATGTTCACTTTTCATATGTAATACCGTACGATAAATTTAGTGACATCATTCTCGTGGATCTAACTCATTCCATTCATGAAAAAAGAGACTTTGAGTAATACGTTTGTATTTGAACGTCAATAATCATTTGTCTGCTGTAAAAATAGCATATTTCTTCGTCCATAACGCTTGGCGAGATTTTGGCGACGAATTTGGCGGAATGTCGCCAACTTGGCGACTTTTTAAAATGTTGCCAAATTAACGAAAATCTCGCCAAATGGATAAAAGTGACGCTAAATCAATGAAAATGACCACTAATTGTCGAAAATTCAATATCTTGGAAAGAATATTAGTATCTACTATAAGAAAAACCTATTTTTTTTTACTGTGAATGTAGTAAATTCATTACATTATATAAGGAAAGTCATGTGTTGCCCACATCAGATTTTTTAAATATGTGTTATGAAATTTCATATATATATTGTTGCATCCCAAAATTTAATATTTTCACAATTCCAATTTTTAACATAATGGAATGATATCTTCGCATTTTAATTAAAAAAAAAGTATTACTTTGAATCTTTTATGAATTTACCCGACCACTCGTTATATATGTTTTTTTTAATCTAATCTCATTCTTTGCTTTACATATACATCAGACAGTGAGACACTTTAGATTTCTTCATTTTTAAGATATGGAAAAAAGTCAAACTTGAAAACATAAATCAGTTTTGTTCCCAAGTTTCTGTAAAAAACATTCTCATCCCCCCCACCGACTGTTTAAAAAATTCCAACCTTTATAGAACACTAGGCATAACAAATAATTGTTTAAAATGACTAACGTTAACTTTTTTTCATTTAGCCTATTTTGTTGCAATTTAGCATATTTTGATGTAATTTAGCATATTTTGCACATATAGCACAATTTAGCATATTTTAATGCTTAAAACTTTTCTCTTTTCAGTTGTGTTTCCCAGATCTTTCTTCATCTTTGGGAAAACAAATAAAAATAATAGATATTAGCTAACATTTTAATAAAAGTTTTAAATACACAAAAATTGAATTGAAAAATATTTTAGTATATTTTATTGCCCTTATCATAGATAAATATTAGGAATTTTATATGTTTACTTTATTCATTTCATAATCACAAAATAATTTTCAAATCACATTTTAATTGCTCAATTTTATTTGATACATCACATATACAGTTAAGGACTTTTTGAAATGTTTAGCGAGTATTTTTTAATGTACATACAAAGACAGTTAACACTAAAAGAAAGTGTAAAAAGTAATTGTTTCTGCTACAATTCTCAAGAAAAAATTATATTTACGGCCATATACTGTATTTATTACTTTCCTTATATACATAATGTATAAGGAAAGCATTGTGACGGGGTCAAAAATTCGAATTCGAGTTTTCGACGGGAGAGCACGTTTCAAGCATCCCTGATCACGAATAAAACATTTTTGAAGTGATGTCTGTGTGTGTGTGTGTGTCAGTGAGTCTGTGGAGACGATAACTGACGAACAAATGGACCGATTTGAATCAAATTTGGTACAACAATCACAATCTATAAACACTGGAAGCCTATTGTTTTTATACGCAATCGAATGTTCAGAACCCCCTTAAATTTTCGAAAAAAATTTGAAAAAATCGTCAAAAGATCAAAACCACTAATAAAGTTGCACAAATAGACATTTCTTATGTAATTTTTCATTAGAAAACGATTGGCATAAATTTTAGAACGTTAACATACGTTCTTGAGATATTGCACATTTTTCAAAAAAATTATCAAAAAGCCATATAAAATAAAAAAAAATATTCCCTATTGAGAAACATGTTCACTTTTCATATGTAACACCATACGATAAATTGGGTGACATCATTCTCGTGGATCTAGCTCGTTCCATTCATGGAAAAAGATACTTTGAGTAATACTTTTGTATTTGAACGCCAATACTCATTTATCTGCTGTAAGAATAACTTATTTCTTCATTCATAACGCTTGGCGAGATTTTGGAGACGAATTTGGCGGAATGTCGCCAACTTGGCGACTTTTTGAAATGTTGCCTAAATTAACGAAAATATCATCAAATGGATAAAAATGAAGCTAAATCAATGAAAATGAAGACTAATTGTCGAAAATTCAATATTTTGGAAAGAATATTAGTATCTACTATAAGAAAAACCTATATTTTTACTGTAAAAGTAGTAAATTCATTACATTATATAAGGAAAGTCATGTGTTGCCCACATCAGATTTTTTTTACTGTAAAAGTAGTAAATTCATTACATTATATAAGGAAAGTCATGTGTTGCCCACATCAGATTTTTACTTTCCTTATATACATAATGTATAAGGAAAGTATTGTGACGGAGTCGAAAATTCGAATTCGAGTTTTCGATGGGACAGCACGTTTCAAGCATCCCTGATCACGAATCAAACATTTTTGAAGTGATGTCTGTGTGTGTGTATGTGTGTGTGTGTGTGTGTGTGTGTGTGTGTGTGTGTGTGTGTGTGAACGTATTTGTGTGTGTCAGTGAGTCTGTGGAGACGATAACTGACGAACGAATGTACCGATTCGAACCAAATTTGGTACAAAAATCACAATCCGTAAACACTGGAAGCCTATTGTTTTTATACGCAATCGAATGTACAGAACCCCCTTAAATTTTCGAATGAAATTTTAAAAAAATCGTCAAAAAATCAAAACCACTAAGAAAGTTACGCAAATAGACATTTCTTATATAATTTTTCATTAGAAAACGATTGGCAAAAATTTTAGAACGCTAACATGAACCGTTCTCGAGATATTGCACATTTTTTAAAAAAATTATCAAAAAGTCATTAAATAAAGAAAATTATTTCCTATTGAGAAACATGTTCACTTTTCATATGTAATACCATACGATAAATTGGGTGACATCATTCTCGTGGTTCTAGCTCGTTCCATTCATGAAAAAAGATACTTTGAGTAATACGTTTGTATTTGAACGCCAATAGTCATTTGTCTGTTGTAAGAATAACTTATTTCTTCGTCCATAATTCTTGGCGAGATTTTGGCGACGAATTTGGCGGAATGTCGCCAACTTGGCGACTTTTTGAAATGTTGCCAAATTAACGAAAATCTCTCCAAATGAATGAAAATGACGCTAAATCAATGGAAATGACGACTAATACGCGAAAATTCAATACCTTGGAAAGAATATAAATATCTACTATAAGAAAAACCTATTTTTTGTACTGTAAAAGTAGTAAATTCAGTACATTATATAAGGAAAGTCATGTGTTGCCCACATCAGATTTTTTTTACTGTAAAAGTAGTAAATTCATTACATTATATAAGGAAAGTCATGTGTTGCCCACATCAGATTTTTTTTTCTATATTCAAAATAGTTCTTGCAAAATTATTAAAGGATTTTGTTAATGTGTTTATGCATTTTTTTTATCGAAACATATTTCACATATCTCCTATTAATACAGTAAGTAAAATGAAAAATTTTTCCCCGTTTCTTGGCAATGGGAAAAAAAGTTTGAAAAAGATTCTAAGATCTGTCATAATTAGATAACATTTTCGACATGTTGAAATAGTACCTGATACTAATGATGCTAAAAAAATATTTTATTCATACGCTTTTCTATAAAAAGTGGGATATAATTAAGTTTTTTTCTAATATCGCAATTCGATAAAATTGTGGAAGGCAGATATTTTGCTGAAAGGATGTTCAATTAAAATTAGTTTTCCAAGAACGAAAAGTTTGATGAATTATTGGTGGAACTAATTAGAATTTTTTTTCAACCTTACATGTACTCAAGTTCGTTATGGTCTGTTATAAATGCAAATGATACATTATCAGTAATATATACAGTTTCTGTATAAATGAAATTGAAATTCTGTCTGTTCATCTGAATGCGTGTGGATGTGTTTGTCTCACCATCACGAGACAACGGCTGAAACCGAATTTCATGAAATTTTATATGTGGCCTTGGATTAATATCACTTAAAGTTTAATGCATGTTTTGTGTTTCTGGAGTCAGGGATTTTTGAGGCATTAACAAAAACTCAGAAATAAAATTTTCATAGAAATGGCGTTATGCAGACATTATTTATTCCGCAAAAAATGATATCATGCGGCTTAGCTACGCGATTGAATGAAATCTGTCTATACGACAGACGAGATTTTATTTTATTTTATTTCAATAAATGCATATCTATATATATAAAATTGAAAATATGTATGTCTGTCTGTCTGTCTGTCTGTTTGTCCCATCATCACGAGAGAACAGCTGAACCGAATTTAATGAAATTTTGTGGGTAGCCTTGAAATAGACCCAAAAATTTTGTTTCCAAGTTTCGGGTTTCTAAGACCAGGGGTTGTCGAGATATTAATGAAAAACGGAATTTATTCCTAGGACCACTCTCTAACTTCGTGGTTTATCCAAACGGAGAGGATGAAAATCGTTTGTTTAAAACGTCAAAAAGAAATAAAACTTTATTTCTGAGTTTGGTGGAGATTTTTTGCGCTAATTAGTCACTATCTGAAAGCATGAATTGTTTGAAACATGAATTTAAATGGAAAAATCTACCTCCATGACTTATATTTTTCACAAGCTTTCACTCAACGATGAAAAGTATAAAGAAATCAAAATGGTTATTTAATTTCGCATTTTATAAGGAAGATTCTATCTTATATCATGTTGCTCGGCAACGCAATAAAATTAAATGTGTTTGTTAATTATTATTTTTTTTTCGATTTGAATAATAAATACATGGATATAAAAATATATTTTAGAAAAAAATGGTTTGATTTTTCTTTTAATTATATTAATTGCGAACTGCGTGCATCACTTTCATTTATTTTGGCAAAGAGGTTTCAAGCTTATATATTGTGTTTAGCTAATAAACTCATATATTCTGTCTACCCAATAAATTAATTTATCCGATTGTTGAAACAGAAAAGGAGTAGAACGGGTATACCTTCTAATAATATTTTAGGGTTTTCATTTATTATATACAAACTGGAACATGATATTTTATTTAGATCTGCAAATTTAGAGCTACGAATTTGGCTGGATAACGCTAACTTGGCAAATTTCTTAAACGCTGCCAAATTGATTGAAATGTCTCCAAATTGATAAAAACGATGTAAATCAATGAAATTTATTTTGTTTTGCTTGAAGAAAGTACTGAACTGATGTTTCGTTTTCATTTGTCTGTCAGTCCAACTGTCTTACTTAGCAACACATTTAGCGAATTTTTAAAATACCACCAAATTGAAAAAAATGTTTGTAAATCCATAAAAATATCTTGAAATTGATAAAATTGCGCTAAATAAATGAAATTGTGTTTTTTAGGGGATAATAATTTGATGATGGTTCGTCAATTTATCGCCAAGTGGGACTGTCATTTCTACAGTGCCACTTGGCGCTAAATTTGCGGATTTTTTAAAATGCAGCCAAACCTTCATTAGAGATCGCTTTATTCAGACGATATTTTGACCACCAATTTATATAAAGCAAATTATAACATGTCGCTTAGCAACGGATTTAAATTCCGTGTGTTTATGAGGAAAAAGATTTTTATTAAATATTTTCCGATTTTAATAATGAAAATATGTATATAAAATAAATTTCATTGCCATCGTATTTTCGACTGAATAATATCAATTACGATCTTCAGATTTAAACATTACTAGCAGCATACCCGTTCTTCGTACGGAGTATGTAATATAAAGAAGTTTATAATTCGCAATCATATGCAAATTCTGTTAAAATATTAAATTTATTGCTCATAAAGAGAAGTATAAGAATATCTGTTCTCACTATGCAAAATTATATTCACGGGCAGATCTGAAGAATAAAACATCATGGCCCCTTTTGTAAGTAAATTTACAAAAAAAAAAGGAATTGAATCAATATATGCAACCCCGTACTACTTATATTGTCGCAGATTAGAAAATATGCCAGTGTGTTAGTAGAAGCTTACCCGTATTGCAATATGTGTCTCAAAAATATTTGCCAAAATAAAAAAGATGACGTAATAAATTGAAAGTATCAAAAATCCCCGTAATCTTAATACCAGAAGGTCGTAATTGATTCCAATATATGCCAATATATATCAAAATATATGCCAATATACCTGTACTACTTATATTCTCGTAGATTAGAAGATATACCCATGCATTTGTAGACGATTACTCGTACAACGTACTATATATGAGTTTCAACAATTTTCGTCATTATAAAACAATTCCATAATAATTTGGAAATATCAATAATCCCTGAATCAACAGTCCCCGAAAATACCAATAATAATGATGTTTAAATCTGAAGTCCGTAATTGATCCAGTCAAAAATGCAATGTCAATGAAATTTATTTTATATACATATTTTTATTATTCAAATCGGAAAAGATTTAATAAAAATCGTATGCCGCATAACATATTGAATCCGTTGCTAAGCGACATGATATCATTTGCTTCAAATAAATTGATAGAAATCATATCATCTGAATAATGCAATCTCCATGGAAGGTTTGGCGACATTTTCGTCAATTTAGCGATAACTTAAAAAATCGCCAAATTTATCGCCAAGTGGGACTGTAGAACTGATTGTCCCATTTTGCGACAAATTGACGAAACATCATCACCATGCTATCCTCTAACAAAACACAATTCATTTCATTTAGTAAGCGCGATTTTATCAATTTCATGATATTTTTATGGATTTAAAAATATTTTTACCAATTTGGTGATATTAAAAAAATTCCTTCAATGTGTTACTAAGTAGGATGGATGAACTGACCGACAAATGCTACAGAAACATCATTTCAGTACTCTATTCTAAAAAAACAAATTTAATTTCATTGATTGATTTGGGCCATTTTTATCAATTTGGAGACATTTCCACTAATTTGATAAAGTTTAAGAAAAGTTACCAAGTTATTAAGAGATATTCCGCTAAATTCGTAGCTCTGAATTTGCAGATCTGAAGAATAAAATATCCCGATCCCTTTTGTATATACTAAATGAAAACACTAAAATTGTATTAGAAGATACATACACCCGTTCTACTCTTTTTCTGCTTCAACAATGGCTAAATGAATTTATTGGGTAAACACAATATATGAGTTTATTAGCTAAACACGATATATGAGCTTGAAACCTCTTTGCTTAAATAAATGAAAGTGATGTACGCAGTCCGCAATATATGTAATTGAAATAACAATCAAACCGTTCATTTATAAAATATATTTTTACATCCATTTATTTAATATACAATTAGAAAAAATAATAATAAATATTACCAACACATTTAATTTCATTCCATTGCCGAACAACATGATATAAGATAGAATCTTCCTCATAAAATGTGAAATTAAATAGCCATTTTGATTTCTTTATACTCTTCATCGTTGAGTAAAAATTTGTGAAAGATGAACCATGGAGGTAGATTTTTCCATTTAAATTCATGTTTCAAACAATTCATGCTTTCCTATAGTGACTAATTAATGCAAAAATCCTGTACTAAACTCGGAAATAAAGTTTTATTTCATTTTGGCATTTTAAACAAACGATTTTCATCCTTTCCGTTTGGATAAACCACGGAGTTGGAGAGTAGATCTCCTAAGAAAAAGTTCCGTTTTTCATTAATATCTCGACAACCCCTGGTCTTAGAAACTCGAAACTTGGACAAAATTTATGGGGGCCTATTTCAAGGCTATCCACAAAATTTCATTAAATTCGGTTCAGCCATTTTTCCGTGATGATGAGACAAACGAAAATTTCGTTTTTTACTAATATCTCGAGAACCACTGGTCGTAAAAACTCAAAACATGGACTAAATTTTAAGTGAGGCTATTTGTAGGCTACCCACAAAATTTCATCAAATTCGGTTCAGCAGTTCTCCCGTGATGATGGGACAAACAGACAGACAGACAGACAGACAGACAGACAGACAGACAGACAGACAGACAGATTTTCATTTTTATTTATATAGACTAGCAGCATACCCGTTCTTCGTACGGAGTATATAATATAAAGAAACTTGAAATTCATAATCATGCCCAAATTCTTATAGTATACTAAATGACATGTTTAATCAAAATATTCTGTTAAAATATTTAATATAATGCTCCTAAAAAGAAGTTTAAGAATCTCTGTTCTCGCTATATAAAATTATCTTCATGGACATATCTGAAGAATAAAACATCTTGGACCCCTTATGTAAGCAAATATAAAAAAAATATGGAATTGAATCAATATATGCAAAATAAAAGCGTTAAAATTGTATGGGACCCGTACTAATTATATACGCGAATATTAGAAAATATAACCTGTATTAGTAGATTACATGTATAAATTGAAAATACCAATAAACCCGTAATCTTTAAATCTTAAGACAGTCATTTATTCCAATATATGTCAAAATTAAAGTGCTAAAATTATATGGGAAGATATACACGTACTACTTATAATGTCCGATTATTAGTAGAAGATTACCCGTTTTGCAATATGAGTCACAAATGTTTTTTGGTAAAATACAACAGACGACGTAATAAATTGAATATATAATTAATCCCCTTAATCTTCATACCAGAAGACTGTACTTGATTCCAATATATATGCCAATATATGTCAAAATATATGCCAATATACCTGTACTACTTATATTCTCGTAGGTTAGAAGATATACCCGTGCATTCCTAGAAGATTACTCGTACAACGTACAATATGCGTGTGTCAGCAATTTTTGCCGCAATAAAACAATGGCGTAATAACTTAAAAATATCAATAATCCCTGAATCAATAATTCCGGAAAATATCAATAATAATAATGTTTAAACCTGAAGAGTATAATTGATATTATCCAGTCCAAAATGAAATGGCAATGAAATTTATTTTGTATACATATCTTCATTATTCAAATCGAAAAGGATTTAATAAAAATCGTCTGCCGCATAAACACATTGGATTTAAATCCGCTGCTAAGCGACATGATATCATTTGCTTCAAATAAATTGGTAGAAAAAATATCGTCTAAATAGTTATATTTCTATGGAACATTTGGCGACAGTTTCGTCAAATTAGCGACATTTTAAAAAATCGCCAAATTTATCGCCAAGTGGGACTGTAGAACTGACAGACCCACTTGGCGATAAATTGACGAACCATCATCAAAATATTATCCCCTAAAAAAAACACAATTTCGTTTATTTAGGGCAATTTATCAATTTCAAAATATTTTTATGGATTTATAAATATTTTTATCAATTTGGTGACATTTTAAAAATTCGCTAAATGGGTTACTAAGTAGGGCGGTTGGACTGACAGACAAATGCTAACGAAACACCATTTCAGTACTTTTAACAAAACAAATTTAATTTCATTGATTTGCGTCACTTTTATCAATTTGGAGACATTTCCACTAATTTGGTAAAGTTTAAGAAAAGTTACCAAGTTAGCGATATTCAGCCGAATTCGTAGCTCTAAATTCGCAGATCTGAATAAAATATCGTGATCCAGTTTGTATATACTAAATGAAAACACAAAAATATTATTAGAAGATATACCCATTCTACTGTTCTGTTTAAACAATTGGATAAATGAATTTATTGGGTAAACAGTATATAAGTTTATTAGCTAAACACAATATATAAGCTTAAAACCTCTTTGCTAAAATACATGAAAGTGATGTATGCAGTTCGCAATTAATATAATTAAAAAAAATCAAACCGATCATTTATAAGATATATTTTAATATCCATTTATTTATTATTCAAATCGAAAAAATAATAATAATCATTAACAAACACATTTAATTCCATTCCTTTGTCGAGCAACATTATATAAGATAGAATCTTCCTCATAAAATGCGAAATTAAATAACCATTTTAATTTCTTTAAACTTCTAATCGTTGAGTAAAAGCGTGTGAAATATAAAACATGGAGGTAGATTTTTCCATTTAAATTCATGTGTCATACAATTTATGCTTTCAGATAGTGACTATTTAATGCAAAAATCCTGCATCAAACTCAAAAATAAAGTTTTAATTCCCTTTGACGTTTTAAACAAACGATTTTTATCCTTTCCGTTTGGATAAACCACGGAGTTGGAGAGTAGAACTCCTATAAAAAAAGTTCCGTTTTTCATTAATATCTCGACAACCCCTGGTCTTAGAAACTCGAAACTTGGGCAAAATTTATGGGGGGGTATTTCAAGGCCACCCACAAAATTTCATTAAATTCGGTTCAGCCGTTCTCTCGTGATGATGAGACAAACGAAAGTTTCGTTTTTTACTAATATCTCGAGAACCACTGGTCGTAGAAATTTTAACTATAGACTAAATTTTAAGTGGGGCTATTTCTAGGCTACCCACAAAATTTCATCAAATTCGGTTCAGCCGTTCTCCCGTGATGACGGGACAAACAGACAGACAGACAGACAGACAGACAGACAGACAGACAGACAGACAGATTTTCATTTTTATTTATATAGATTATTATTGATGTTTTCGGGGATTATTGATTCAGAGATTATTGATATTTTCTATTTCTTATGCCATTGTTTTATTGCGGAAAAAATGGTTGAAACTCATATATTGTACGTTGTACGAGTAAACTTCTACAAATGCACGGCTATATCTTCTAATCTATGAGGATATAAATAATACAGGTATATTGGCATATATTTTGACATCTATTGGCATATATTGGAATCAAGTACGGCCTTCTGGTATGAAGATTTCGGGGACTATTAATATTTTAAATTTATTAATCAATCTGTTTTATTTTGGCAAAGATTTTTAAGACTCATATTATAATACGGGTAATATTTTACTAACACTAGGACATATCTTCTAATCTACGACATTATAAGTAGTATGGGTATATCTTCCAATATAATTTTAGCACTTTCATTTCGGCACATATTGGAATCAATTACTGCCTTCTGGTTTAAAGATTACGGATTTATTGATATTTTCAATTTCTACATGTAATCTACTAATACAGGTTATATCTTCTAATATTTGCGTATATAAGTAGTACGGGTCCCATACAATTTAACGCTCTTATTTTGCATATATTGTTTCAATTCCATATTTTTTGTAAATTTGCTTACAAAAGAGGCCGGGATGTTTTATTCTTCAGATCTGCCCGTGAAGATAGCGAGAACAGACATTCCTAAACTTCTTTTTAGGAACATTATGTTAAATACTTTAGCAGAATATTTTGATTAAAAATGTCGTTTAGTATACTATAGGAATTTGCACATGAGTGTGAATTTTAAGTTTCTTTATATTATATACTCCGTACGAAGAACGGGTATGCTGCTAGTCTAATAAAAAATTGAAAATCTGTCTGTCTGTTTGTCCAGTCATCACGGGAGAAAGACTAAATCGAATTTGATGAAAGTTTGTGGGTAGCCTCTAAATAGTCCCACTTAAAATTTAGTCTGTATTTTGAGTTTCTGCGATCAGTGGTTCTCGAGATATTAGTTAAAAAAATTTCGTTTGTCTCATCATCACGGGAGAACGGCTGAACCGAATTTGATGAAATTTTGTGGATAGCCTTGAAATAGCCTCCCAAAAATTTAGTTCAAGTTTCGAGTATCTAGTACTTGGGGTTGTCGAGGTATTAATGAAAAACGAAACTTTTTCCTAGGAGTTCTACTCTCTAACTCCGTGGTTTATCCAAACGAAAAGCTTGAATTTGGAGATTTTTTGCGCTAATTAAGTCACTTTCTTAAAACATGAATTGTTTGAAACATGATTTAAATGGGACATCTATCTCCATGCTTTATTTTAAACAAGCTTTTACTGAACAATGAAAAGTATAAAGAAATCAAAATGGTTATTTAATATCGCAGTTTATGAGGAAGATTCTGTCGTATATCATGTTACTCAGAAACACAATTAAATTAAATCTGTCTGTTAATTTTAATAATTATTTTTTCGATTTGAATAATTAATAAATGGATATAAAAATATATTTTAGAAAAGAACGATTTGATTTTTCTTATAGCATTTTTGACTGGGTAATATCAATTACGGTCTTCAGGTTTAAACATTATTATTATTGATATTTTCGGGGATTATTGATTTAGGGATTATTGATATTTTCAAGTTATTATGCAATTGTTTTATTATGACAAAAATTGTTCAAACTCATATATTGTACGTTGTACGAGTAATCTTCTACATATACACGGATATATCTTTAATCTACGAGAATATAAGTAGTACAGGTATATTGGCATATGTTTTGATATATATTAGCATATTTTGGAATCAATTACGACCTTCTGGTATAAAGAGTACGAGGATTATTGATATTTTCAATTTATTACGTCATCTCTTTTATTTTGGCAAATATTTTTTAGACTTATATTGTAATACTGGTAATCTTCTACTAACACACTGGCAAGTTTTCAAATCTGCGACAATAAAAGTAGTACGGGGTTGCATATATTGATTCAATTCCTTTTTTTTTTTGTAAAGTTGCTTAAAGCTTAAAAAAGGGGCCAGGATGTTTTATTCTTCAGATCTGCCCGTGAAGATAATTTTGCATAGTGAGAACATATATTCTTAAACTTCTCTTTAGGAGCAATAAATTTAATATTTTAACAGAAATCGCACATTATTGCGAATTATAAGTTTCTGTATATTATACACTCCGTACGAAGAACCGGTATGCTGCTAGTAAAATCTAATTTTATAAATGAGTTCATTTGCATGTTTGATTGGATTATTTCAATTACGGCCATCTTGTTTAAAGATTACCAAAATAATTGATATTTTCAAGTCCATTTTTTCATTTGTTATTTATTTTGTGTGTGTGTGACAAATACTTTTTAAACTCATATCATATTTAACCAGTTGTTGAAACATAATTAAAATAATATTAACTATTGTGAAATACGTTCACTTTTAATATGTAATATTATGCGATAAATTTGTTACCGTCATTCTCGTGATCGTTCCATTCACGAGAGAAGATACTTTGGGTACTAGTTTTGTATTTGTACGCCAATAGTCATTTATCTACTGTAAGAATAACTTATTTCTCCATCTATAACGTTCGGCGAAATTTTGCGTCACGCTAAAAATAGTTTTTCGTGTTCTAGATTTCCCAAAACGTGTAAATCCGACGAAAACTCGAGTAGTGAACAAAGAATTCGTATGTAAAGATTCTTACCTTGTTCAGATTTATCTGTAGACATAGTGGTTGCAACTGGTTTTAACATTTAAAGGTACAATCTTACTCCTGGACACATGGGACCATCTAGGAAAATATTGCTATTCAACGTTATTATGATGTACTTGCAATTAATTAGAGTACAAGTCATTAAAATTCGTGTGAAACAGAAATTTAATTGCATTTTATTTAGCGCATTTTATAAAGAAAAGGTAAAATTTTAATCTATCAATTGTCTAAAATTGAATTTATTTAATTTATAATTTCTAAAATATGTAATACAAATTGTTTGGAGTACATCTGAGAACCTTCAGATTACCCATCAGATTTTAAGGGCAATTATTTAATGACACGTTTTAGGAATGTTTAAAATCATGTTTTAGGAATTTTAAGAAGATAATCTGTTCTTAAAATCATGAAAATTTAATCTCTCTTTTCTTATCTAGTTGAAAAATCTGGTCATGTTTGAATAATTTGATACCATTGGTATTTCTGAATTCTAATCATTTCCGGAGAAAATACAATACATCAGCAATACAATACCAAGCATAAATGCATACTTTGAACGCGTATTTTTAAAAATGCAACTTTTTGAACTTGCGCCTATGATAATCCAAAAACCGTTTGATTAATTCTTATGAAATTTTGTATGATTAATAACATCATTGTTCAATAATTATACCAGATGCTCTTAACTTTTAAAAAAAAATTTTTAAATAAAATGCGTCAAAATTTCTGAAAACAAATTAAAATTTTAAAAATATATCAGTTTTCCCCAATAAAAATTAAAATAATTATAAATACCTAGTATGCAGATATATTTTGTGTGTTGTCATTAATAAAACCCCACACTAGTTTAATTATATCGATTTAAATTTAAGATGTCATACACGCAACAACATATTATCATTTTTTCCGACAAATATATTATATGCATATATATATATACACTGCTGGCCATCCAAAATGCAACACCATGAAGGAAGCATCCAATAAGAATGAAATTTTCACCATACGTAGATCTCGATAGCATATACAAATGATCAGAATTTTAGTTCATATGCAAATCATGTGCGCCAGTAGCGCCACCTACAAGCGGTCCTCCACCTGACGTTACGGTTTTGGGTGGCATTGGATTTTACTCCCGCACCCCCCTAATACGCATTGCCGGTACACTCAACAGCCACCGCTACATTTATGAAGTTTTGGAGACTGTTGTCTTACCTTACATTCAAGGCTTGTCTGCGGCCAAGTTTCAACAGGACAATGCGAGACCACACGTGGCACATATCGTTCAGAATTTCTTCATTGCCCACCAAGTTCCACTGCTCCCTTGGCCCGCCCGTTCTTCAGATCTGTCTCCCATTGAACACGTCTGGTTGATGATTGGCAAACGACTAGCCCAGCAAACACCACCAGCTGCTACGTCAGATGAAGTTTGGAAACGTGTGGAAGCAGTATGGACTGACATGCCCCAAGAACATATCCAAAGTCTCTTTCTTTCAATGCCGAGGCGTGTAGCAGCAGTTATTGTCAGCCACGGCGGCTGTACAAAATACTGATTTCTTCGTGTTCTGCAAGCCGAACGGAGCTGTATTTCCAATCAATTCATCCTTGTACTTTATGTTCTTTGTCCAATAAATTTGCCTTTGATATCTTTTGTCTTTCATGGTGTTGCATTTTGGATGGCCAGCGCAGTATATATATATATATATATATATATATATATATATATATATATATATATATATATATATATATATATATGTGTGTGTCCCAAAAACATTGACCTCGGCTGTTATTCCTTAAATATTGATATTAGACATATATAATAAATTACAAAGTTGCGTAAAAAAAGGTACAGACTTTTAAGAAATCGATTAAAATCTTCAAGAGAATTAAATTTGAAGAAATACAAAATCTAAATTTCTATACGGCTTTCTTACAAAAATATTTTATTTATCTATATCGCACTTCTATTTGTAATTTTGACCCCGTCCATGTTTTAAGTTATGCTTGGCGATTCGTTCTCGATTCCATGCAAATCAAACCTTTACAAAGTTACCTTTAATCTATAAAATTTAATTTTGCTATTGATGTAGGGAAGTTTTGCTATTGAATAGGAAAAGTATTGGAATCATACCGAAAATCGCAACTTGAGTTTTCGACGGTTCTACGAGTTACAGGACCTCTAGAATACGATAAAACCATTTTTAACGTTAAATCTGTGTGTGTCTGTCTGTCTGTGCAGATTTTTATCTCACTCTAACTCAAAAACTAATTAACCGAATTTTATAAAATTAGGCAGGAAAATCACTTGTGGGAGAATCTGGTGTTGGTTAGTTTTGGGTACGATTCGAGATAAAAGAACTTGCCTCTTTTTACGAAATGATCAGCAAAAATTGCCTGTATCCACTGTAGCTGAAAAACTAATAAATCAAATTTCACAAAATTCGGTAGATAAGTCACTTGTAGATTTCCCTGGTGCTGGTCCGATTTTGGTACTATTCGGAAAAATATAACCTGCCTTTTTTTGCGAAATGGCTCACAAAAATCGTCAAAGTCTAAAATAAATACTACGTATGCTTAAAAATATCCATTAAATGCTTGTTTTATGCGTAATTTTTAACGATGAAAAGAATAAGACCAACCTCATTACACTAAGACCAGCCGTTCTCGAGATATTTTATTTGTTTCTTATTTTCCCTACGCCACCTTTAAAAATAAGTCCAGTTACAAAATGAGAAAGAAAATTGAATTAAAAGTGAATTAAATTAATTAAAATAAAGAGAACGTAAATATAAGTCTTCAGCGAAAGTCATACGCTGCCCACCTCAGATTTTTACTTTCTCTGCAATACGTGTTAATGTATAGGGAAATTCGTGGAATCAAGTCGAAAATCGCAACTCGAGTTTTCGACCGATCTACACGTTTTGGGATCTCTAGAATACGAAAAATTATTTTTAGCATGACGTCTGTGTGCGTATTTCTATGTATATGTGTCTGTGTGTGCAATGAATGTATCCACTATTACTCAAAAACTAATAGACCAAAATCCATACCATTTGGAAAAGAAGTCACTTGTGGGTGATCCTGGTGCTGATTAGATATTGGTATAATTCGGGGAGAAGGAACCTGTCTTTTTCTGATAAATAGCCCGCAAAAATCGCATATATCCACTCTAGCTGAAAAACTCACTGGCCAAATTAAGTAAACTTTGGTAAATAAGTCTCTTGTGGAAGACCATGATGAGATTAGATTTTGTTGCGATTCGAAAAAAAGGAATCTACCTTTTTGCGAAATGGCAAACAAATCTAAAATTTCCGATCTAAAATAAAATACGACATATGCTCAAATATATCAGTTAAATGCTTGTTTTATATGTACTTTTTGCGACGAAAGAAAATAATACCAACCCCATTACTCTAAGTTGGACAATTCTCAAGATATTCAAATATTTAATTTTGAAGAACTGACGTTTTACACTGTAGTTAAAAAAAATCTGATGTGGGCAGCACATGACTTTCCCTGCAGACTTATATACACGTTCGCTTTATTTTAATTAAATTTATTTCACTTTTAATTCTATTTTCGTTCTCTATTGGTAACTGGACTTCTTTTCAAAGGTGGCGTAGAGAAAATACGAAAAAACTAAAATATCTTGAGAACGGCTAGTCCTAGTAAAATGGGGTTGGTCTTATTCTTTTCTTCGTTAAAAATTACGTATAAAGCAAGAATTTAATGTTTATATTTGAGCATACGTATTTTTTATTTAGATTTTGACAATTTTTGCAGGCCATTTTTCAAAAAGAGGCAGGTTATTTTTTTTCGTATCGTACCAAAATCTAATCAGCACCAGGGTGACCCACAAGCAACTTATCTACCAAATTTTGTGAAATTCGGTCCATTAGTTTTTCAGTGAGAGTGGATACATGCTTTTGAGAGCCATTTCGCAAAAAAAAGGCGGGTTCTTTTATCCCGAAACGTATCCTAAACTAATCAGCACCAGTGACTTACCTACCAAATTTTATGAAATTCGGTCCATTAGTTTTTTAGTTAGAATGGATACAAAATCTGCACAGACAGACAGACAGATAGACACACACACAGACTTCACATTAAAAATAATTTTTTTCGTATTCCAGAGGTCTCAAAACGTGTAGATCCGTCGAAAACTCGAGTTGCGATTTTCGGCATGATTCCAGTATTTTCCCTATACATTGCCATGTATTGCAGGGAAAGTAAAAATTAATGAAATTTCCTATGCTGATTAGATGCTGATTAGATGCTGATTACATGATCTTAATGCTGATTGGATGTTGATATGATACAGAAAAATATAATTGAATCTTTTTTGCAAAATATCCTTGAAATCTATAGTTCTGTAGGTAAATCAATAGTGAATATCTGAAAAATATGGCCAAAATTATTGAAATAAATAATTTAAGTATGTGTTTGTTCTTCAGGTACATTTTGATAACAAAGTTAATAAGACTGGCCCCATGACTGTAGGGTGAACCGTTCTCAAGATATTTTAGTTTATTGAGGCCCTGAAGAATTTAAAGTGAATTAAGTTGGCAAATGAAATAAAAATTCGTTAAGAAGGCAAGTAGGATAAAATATCAGAAAAATATCCATGATATTTTCTGCAATTAAACTCAATTTAATGCATTATGAATTAAAAAAAAATGAATTTTAATCAGCAGTGAAAATCATGTGCTGCCTACATCAGATTAATTACAGTGGATATCATTTTAAATACTTTACATTTTGTGCATAGTCCTTAGAAATTCTTGGGTTAAGGCATACTCATATATAAAAAATCTGATGTGAGCACCACATGACTTTCCTTATATAATGCAATAAATTTGTTACTTTTACAGAAAAAAAAATCTGATGTGGGCAGCACATGACTTTCCCTGCAGACTTATATTCACGTCCTCTTTATTTTAATTAAATTTAATTCACTTTTAATTCTATTTTAGTTCTCATTTAATAACTGGACTTATTTTTAAAGATGGCGTAGAGAAAATACGAAAAAACTAAAATATCTCGAGAACGGCTAGCCCTAGTGTAATGGAATTGGTCTTATTCTTTTCTTCGTTAAAAATTACGTATTAAACAAGCATTTAATGGATATATTTGAGCATACGTAATTCTTTATTTTAGATTTTGGCGATTTTTGCGGGCCTTATTACAAACAGAAGGCAGGTTATTTTTTTTCGAATCGTACTAAAATCTAATCAGCACCAGGGTGTCCCACAAGTGACTTATCAACCGAATTTCATGAAATTCGGTTCATTAGTTTTTCAGCTAGAGTGGATACAAGTTTTTGCGAGCCATTTCGCAAAAAAGGCAAGTTCTTTTATTCCGAATCGTACCCAAAACTAATCAGCACCAGATTCGCCCACAAGTGACTTACCTGCCAAATTTTATGAAATTCGGTCCGTTAGTTTTTGAGTTAGACTGGATACAAAGTTTGCACAGACAGACAGACCGACACACAGACACGCAGACAGACACACAGACACACACACACACAGACGTCACGCTAAAAATAGTTTTTTCGTATTCTAGAGGTCTCGAAACGTGTAGATTCGTCGAAAACTCGAGTTGCTATTTTCAGCATGATTCTATGGGAACTAAAGAAATTTATTTAACTTTGAAGTTAAAGTTATAATTAACAGTCTTTTACTACTACGTTGTGTTCGCAATAACCCTCCAATTATTTAACTTTCGCGCGAGTTCTGTAAAGGAATTATTAATTAATATGTTACTGAATTGATTACTCCATTTAAACTTTAACAATAAAACATTTATTAACAACATAAAATACTTAATTATTCATCACACAATCAATTATATTAGTTTTTGCGGGGGAACATGTGAGACATGTGAGACCAGTGTGAATAAAACTACTTAACATGTATCTACGACCTTTGATTATTGATGAACACATGCCTTCAAGGCTGTCTTGGACTTTGTTAGCAGCACGTATTTGATGGCGTCTTTGTTACTAGCATTAACTCGTAGTGTAATTGCATTCACTCGTAACTTCGTCGATCATATTGTACTGCTGACTCCAACACTCGCACTTATTTCATTCTCTTAGTATATCAAGTCATCTCTGTGGTATCTGCGCAAGTCATAATGTCGCCCGAGTATTCGCACAAGTCCACCAAATCATAATGTCGAAGTTATCTCTATATAAGTCTCGAGCAGTGTTCTAGTTAGGTAACAGGTTGTGGTTCTCCTTTTCTTGGGGATGTCATTTTCCCCCATGCTTTCATTTGTAGCATTAAGAGTGACGCAACAAGCACCCTTTTCCATTGGATAATCTTTATCCAATGGCATGGTACATATCCTCGTAAGGACCCGCTCGACCCCCCCCCCTTGTCTTGGCGCCCCTAAATTTATGATTTTGTGACCTTTTGGGTTCAGGTGTTGTAAAACTCGGCGCCATCCAGACTGTCAGTATTGTTTGCCGTTTTGTACACAATAAATTACACATAAAAACTTGTCAAATCAAAGTGTGAAATCTATTTCTGGTCTCATCGATTCTTTTACTTTCCCTGCAATACATTACCATGTATTGCAGGGAAAGTAATAGGTTATCCTTATAGTAGATACTTATATTCTTTCCAAAATATTCAATTTTCATCAATTAGTCTTCATTTTCATTGATTTAGTGTCATTTTTATCCATTTGGCGAGATTTTCGTTAATTTTGCACCATTTAGAAAAAGGCGCCAAATTCGTCGCCAAAATCTCGCCAAGCGTTATGGACTGAGAAATAAGTTATTCTTATGACAGATAAATGACTATTGACGTTCAAATTAAAAAGTATTGCTTAAAGTATCTTTTCTCATGAATGGAACAAGCTAGATCTACGAAAATGACGTCACCAAATTTATCGCATGATATTGCATATAAAAAGTGAACATGTTTCTCAACAGTTAATATTTTTTTAATTTGTGGGATTTTTTGGTAAATTTATATGAAAAATGTGCAATATCACAAGAACGGTTCATGCTAGCTTTCTAAAGTTTATGTCAATCGTTTTCTAAGGAAAAATTACATAAAAAATGTCTATTTACGTAACTTCATTAAATGTTTTGATGATTTTTTCAAAATTTCACTCTAAAATTTAGGGGTGTTGTTCTGTTTCTGTTCTGTTTAAAACAATATGTCATCCGATTCTGTTTAAAAACAATAGGCTTCCAGTATTCACGGTTTGTGATTTTTGTACCAAATTTTATTCGAATCGCTCCATTCGTTCGTGAGTTATCGTCTCCACAGACTCACTGACACACACACACACACAGACATCACCTCAAAAACGTCTGATTCGTGTTCAGGGATGCTTCTGATTCATGTTCAGGGATGCTCTTCCCTCGAAAACTCGAATTCGAATTTTCAACCCCGTCACAATACTTTCCTTATACATTATATGTATATAAGAAAAGTAAAAATATTTGCAAATGAAATGTTAAGCCAATTAAAGGGATTTTTATAAATATCTTATGTTACCACATTCATTAAGCAAAATAAAAAGAACTGCAACTTCTCCGAACAGTAGTTTTTATTGAATTATTGTCTGCTCCTCAAAGTCTCATAAATAGATTATTCAATGTGAACAAGTTATAATAACCTCTAAAAACAAATTAAAAGCCAATTAGCTGTGGGTTTTTCAATAAGCAAATACGAACTATAATTCTTTTTAAGTTTTTAGGATGTATGTATTATGTGAACTTGAAAGGGATTGAATACTGATCATGTTAATGGCACTTTTAAATAAAGGCAACGTGTTTAACATAGATAATTATTTAAAATTAAAAAAAAATTGTCATCTTTATAGTTATCTTTATAAACAGGCACAATGTTGTTGGAAAATTGTTATTGCTCTCATTTATATCAGCTGTACAACATTGGCGTGAAATTAGCTGCAATGTGGCTCATTTCGTCTTTCTCATACAAGAATTCATTTTTTCCTTTTTTTTTTCAAAATTTCGCATAATAAAATTTGAAAAATTTATATCCTGGCTCCAAATTATTACAACCATAGAGTATTACCCTTTACTTTAAAAGACTTGAAAATTTTTACTTTCTTAATATACATAATGTATAAGGAAAGTATTATGACTGGGTCGAAAATTCGAATTCGAGTTTTTGACGGGAGAGCACGTTTCAAGCAACCCTGATCCCGAATCGAACATTTTTGAGGTGATGTCTGTGTGTGTGTGTGTGTGTGTGTGTGTGTGTATGTGTGTGTGTGTCAGTGATGCTGTAGAGATAATATCTCACGAACAATTGGAGAAATTCGAATGAAATTTGGTGCAAAAATCAGAGTCCATGAATACTGGAAGCCTATTGTTATAAAACACAATGGAATTTTCAGAACCCCCCTAAATTTGCGAGTGAAATTTTGAAATATCATCAAAAAATCAAAACCTTTAATAAAGTTACGCAAATAGACATTTCTTATGTAATTTTTCTTAGAAAACTATTGACATAAACTTTAGAACGCTAGTATGAACCGTTCTAGAAATATTGCACATTTTTCAGATAAATTTGTCAAAAAAATCCCATAAATTAAAAAAAAATATTAACTGTTGAGAAACATGGTTACTTTTCATATGTAATATCATGCGATAAATTTGGTGACATCAGCTTCATGGATCTAACTCGTTTCATTCACGAGAAAAGATACTTTGAGCAATACTTTTGTATTTGAACGCCAATAGTGATTTATCTGCTGTAAGAATAACTTATTCCCCCGTCCATAACGCTTGGCGAGATGTTGGCGACGAATTTGCCAGAATTTCACCAACTTGGCGACATTTTCAAATGTTGCCAAATTAATGAAAATCTCGCTAAACGGATAAAAATGACGCTAAATCAATGAAAATGGCGACTGATTGAAGAAAATTCAATATCTTGGAAAGAATATAAGTATCTACTATAAGAATAACATTTCTTTAACTGTAAAAGTAGTACATTCATTGCATTATATAAGGAAAGTCATGTGTTGCCCACATCAGAGTTTTATTGATTGGTGCCATATTTTGCAATGTGCTGCCCCTGTGGGGGGGGGATAACTTGCGGTACTCCCACAAGGGAGGATAACGACGTCACGAATAAAGAAATGTATCGCGGCTATTTTTTACAACAATGATTGAAAGCATTAAATCTCGTGATGATTGAGACATAAAAAAACCTTTTATGCATGATGATATCCAATTGTGTCCTTTGCTGCCACGTTAAAATAAATTAAATTTCGAATTTTAAAAAATTCTATCTACTTCTAAATTTTTTTATAACAAAGCCGGATATAAAGATTCGTGAAAATCCATTAATATTTGTGACTGCTGTCGTTTACACAAGAAATGCACCACAGACAGGCAGACGGACGGACATCACTTCCTAAATAGTCAAAACGTGTTCAGGAGATCTTTAAACATAAATTGGCATCAAAATCTCGAAATCGAAAATGTTCGTGCAAATAATACTTCCTGTATACTGGGTATGAGAGAGTACATATAGCATTGACATTAAATTATATGAATTGAAATTAGGCATTTTGTATATCTTTGTCTTTCACTATTAATTCTTTCACTACATACATAGTAATATATAGCGAAAGTATTGTGACGGGGTGGAAAATTCGAATTCGTGTTTTCGACGGAAAAGCTTGTTTCAAGAATTCCTGAACTCAAATCGAACGTTTTATAGATGATGTCTGCGTGTATGTGTGTGTATATATTAATGTATGTATGCGTGAGTCTGTATATACGATATCTCACAAAGGAATGGAACATTTCGAATGAAATGTAGCACCATTATTACTATACGTGAATATTGAATAACTATTGATTTTAAACGGGACGTTACAAACGTTAGGAAGAACCCCAAATTTTCGAATGAATCAGGACGTACAATAATGTTCAAATAATCATATTACAAATAATTTATTTTGAAACGAATGGCATAAACGTTAGAATACTACCTTGAACTGCTCTCGAGATATTGCGCGTTTTTCAAATAAATATATCTAAAAATTACGAATATCACGAATATTACGAATTGCGTATCATTTAGTAAGTAACACTGGGCGATATATTTGACGACCTTGGCGAATAATTTGGCGAAATAACGCCAAGTTGGTAGCTTTTTAATAGGGTACCAAATTGGCAAAAATGACCCCAAATTGATGAATTAATGGTTAATATATTTAATGTAATGGACTATATCGCTTAGCAGATGTTAGCAATATTTCCAATTGCCATGTTCTATCTATCCGAAATATAAGTTAATTTAGTGTTTCAAAATAATTTGGCATGTTGTCATCCAGAAAAGCGTCCGACGTCAGTGCATTTTTCAACGTTATAAGCATTGTAATGTGGATCTTGTCCATCATGGTTTCGCTTTAAAAGAATACAATTACTTTGTACAGGAAGTCAGGTGCTCTTCTGTGTTGGACTTCTGTGGACTTCATGTGTCCTTCTGTATTATCCACACGTCTCTTTGAATTTACGTTTTGCTGGTTGCTTCATCTATGTAACCTCTAATAACAGCATATCTTGAACGTTTCACAATTGCGTAAAGGTCTAAGTGCCCTATCCAGAGATCAAACCGTGGAACTGGTCAGTCGAAACTCTTACCATTGAGCTTCTGGAGCAAGATTATAACATATTCTCTCCAAAGTGGACTTTATAATCTTTTCCCCCTGAAGTCAGATCGGCGTTCAAGTGTGGATCTAAGCCAGGGAGGGTCAGAGATCAAAAGACCGGAATGCCGCTGTTGAAAGTATTCTAAAGGGTGGACGTTATCTCCATTTGGGACGTCACTGAGTTACAAGGAGAAGAAACTGTTTCTCCGAGTATATTCAGTTCCCTCCGAGTGGTATTCAGTTCAATGGAAAACGTAGACTGTGTCAATCGTCACACCCCAAAAATTATGGATCGTGAAATGCAAAAGAGAGGATAAAATAACCAAAGCTAACGCAACTGTCTGTTCAACTCACATTTCTGATGAAGATTTTGAAGACGATTTTCGGGCTAAATTTTTTAATTTGAAATCTGTTAAAAGATTAAAACACAGGGGTGTTCCTCATCTTAACCTTCCATCATCTTTAAATAATCAAAGTGTAAAAAATGAGCGATTTGTATCTGTTTAAAGTATCTGTTTGAAGTATCTGTTTAAAGTATCTTGAATCTAAGCGACCACTCAAAATTCCCTACGTACATAGTATAATAATATATTGAGAAAATATTGTAACGGGGGTCAAAAATTCGAATTCTTGTTTTCGACGGTAGAGCACGTTTCAAACTTCTCTGAGCTCGAAACGTAAGTTTTTCAGGTGATGTGTATGTGTGTGTGGATACTATATCTCAGGAACGAATGGAGCGTTTCAAATAAAATTTGGTACAATTATTATAACTGGACTGGAAGCCTATTGCTTTTTTTTAAACACGATCAGTGTTCGACAGACTCCCAAATTTTCGAGTAAAATTTTTAAAATGTCATTAAAAATCATAACCTTCAATGGTATTATATTAATTGTAATTTCTTATATAATTTTTCATTAAAAAACGAATGACACAAATTTTAGAACGCTAACATAAACCGTCCTTGAGGTAATACACGTTTTTCAAATACATTTGTTAAAAGAATTATGTAAAATTAAAAAATATTACTGTCGTGAAATGTGTCCACTTTCCATATGCAGTATCATGCAAAAATATTGATAACATTTATTTTATTTTTTTATTTATCAAATGCCATCCTGTTGACTATTAAGTCATAAGGCTTCCTGCTCTACAATATTTTCCATAATACAATTACAATAAGATAATGCAGGGCATTCGTCAAAGTGCGCAGCGGTCATGTCTTGCCCAGTTGAACAGAAAACACACACAGGTGAATTGACAATATTAAAACGAAAGAGATGGGCACGAAGACAGTCGTGCCCAGTCAAAAGTCTAAAAGTGGCAGTCGCAGTTGCACGAGGAGCATCAGGAACACAATGGGGACTGGTGCTGAGAACAAACACTCCAGAGTTTAGCACGAAAAGAGCAAACAGCCGCAGTACGGAAGGAATGTCTAAGGACTCTATTTATTTCAAGTTTTGATGAATGAAAGGGTAAATTTCTGTTCGATTTCTGGATTATATCGCTCCCCTTCTTTGCCAAAAAGTCTGCTTTCTCATTACCCTTGACACCGCAGTGGGAGGGCACCCACTGAAAAGACACCTTGCGTTGTATTTTCTCGAGAAGAGATCTACACTGCAGGACGCGAGGGCTTTTCCTCTCCTGATTAGATGACAGAGCCTGAAGGGCAGAAGTTGAACTGGAGAGGATCACAGCTCTCTCAAAAGAATTCTGCCGAATGGAAAGCTGTTGAAGTGCAACAAATATTGATTCCAGTTCTCCATCAAAATGGGTTGAGAAGTTTCCAACTGGAAAAAAAAAATTTCACATAAAATGCCAGCACCAGCTCCTTGAGAAAAGTTCAAAAGGAAGCCATCCATGTAAATATGCAGCCATTCACAAGGAGGATATTGATTATGGATAGTATCATGAGAGTGCCTCAGGGCAAAAGTCTGACTTTTTAATTTTCTGATTTAAGTCCAGTCTTACATCAAGGTCCATGTAGTCCAAGGGGTTAGCAAAAGAGAATAGTTCAATAGGGGTATTATTAATTAATTGAAAGCAGTCAATATCTTGGACACATTGGATGAGACCCCTTTGGGATATCAGAATACGTACTTGATTGTGATTGTGGTCCCGCCAAAAAGAATTGTTTGGGAGACTAGTTAATTTATTGAAAATAACAGTTACATTTTCCTCAATCACATTGGTCATTGGTTGGTTATATGTCAGTAATTGCATCGCCAACACAGGGGTGATCTTGACTCCTCCAGTGACAATTCGTAAAACTTGGTTTTGGAAAGTCTCGAGGTGTTTTATCACTTTATCAGAGGCTGAGATCAACACCTCATTACAGTGCACCTCATTTAAGAATAGGGAGCCTTTTTTCTGCTTTTGAAATAACATGCTCAGCATGCTTGTTCCATGTTATCTTATAATCGAAGACGCAACCCAAGTATGTTGAATAATTAAGTTGAATATGTTCGCCCTGATAAACAAGTTCAGAAACAAAAGGCTGTCGATTGAGAGTAAAAAGTTGACTGGTGGTTTTATTTATGTTTACTGACATATTATTATCCATGCACCAATGTTCAAGTCGCTCCAATGATAGGTTTAAAGTTTATTGAGTTCGGTTTGATATTTTTTCGCAGAGTTGCACCAGAGTACTAGGTCATCTGCGAACAAGGCCGGATGTGTCAATCCATCTGAGGACATTAGGTCAGAGAGATCGTTAATAAAAATATTAAACAGGATGGGGCTAATTACTGTGCCTTGTGGTAGACCAGTTTCGTTTTGTTTAAATTTCGATGTGCAATCACTGAAGCGAGGAAACGCTGGGAGAGAAAATCCCTGATCCACAAGAGCATCTCGCCACCAACACCCCTGGTTTGAAGTTTTTGAATGATCCGCAGTCTCCAGACCCAATCGAAGGCAACCTCAAAGTCTACAAATACGGCAAGGACCGAGTGCCGGTGATCCAGTGCATCTTTTATGGATTGACTCAAAAAGGTGACCTGTTGATTAGTTGATTGAAATCTCCTAAAACCCACCTGGACTGTAGATAAAAGATTGTTTGTCTCGATATACCAAGTAAGACGAGAAACTATCAATCTCTCCATGACTTTTGATAGAACGCAGGTCAAGGATATAGGTCGATAACTATTTAAATCATCTGGAGGTTTATTCCTTTTGTGAATTGGAACTACAATAGCCTTTTTCCAAATAGCAGATACTCCAAAGTCCCAGCTGTAGTTAAATAATTTCAGAAGCTCTGTAGGTGCATTATTGTGAAGATGTTTTAAAAATTCTGGGTAGAAATAGTCTGGTCTAGGGCTCTTTCCATTTTTCGTTTGTCTAATGGCTTCCCTAAGTTCTGTAATGTCAAAATCTCTATAGAAGATCTCATGCTCATGTTCATTGGGCTGGGAAGAACAGTGTTCATTGATTTGACTTCTAATTAGCCTCTGTTTTCTCTTAAGGTCGTTTCTCAACCGTTGTCTTTTAGAATAAAAGCAGTTAAAAGCATCTGAGATTGCTTTATCATCAGTTAAAAGCTTTCTCCCAACTCTTATTGGTTCTCCCTTTCTCACATTAGTCTTATTCTTTAGTTTATTCGCAAATTTATAGATCTTATGACCGTCTTTTCTGTAATCGATCTTTGTAATGAAATCGTTAAAACAATTGCGCTTTGCCGTTAGAATTTCTTTACGCAGAATAGCAATACACTTTCTCCAGTTTTGGATGTCTTCAGGTCTCTTGGTTAATTCAGCAGTGATACGGGCCTGGCCGGATTTTGTTTTCAGGACTTCAAGCTTTTCGTTCCAAAAAGGTTTATAGTTACGTTGCTTTCCTCTGGGGATCCATTTTTTAGCGCATGAAAAAATAATATTTTGTAATCTATTAAAAGCTTTATCGATACTTTCGTTTGGGATAAGGAATTCATTTGGGGAAGAAAATGTACCCTCAAGCTCCTATGAGAATTTCACCCAATTGGCCTTTTTGAAAGTTCCATCTATTTTTAAAATTTTTAACATTTTTCTTAATAAACGTGTTGGAGGGAAATTTTATCCCTGTAATAATAACACGATGGCCCGAACCAGGGTCGTATATGATTTCACTGCTGGCATCTTCAGCAATATCTGAGGTAGTAAGTGTCAATTCTGGGTTGGTGTCATTACCATTATAATGCAAATAAGTCGGTATGTCAGTATCATTGAACAAAAGTTCCAATTTATCCGAGTTCAGAAGGTCTAAAATTACCTTGCCGGCACTATTAAAGTCATTATATTTGATAACATCGCTCTCGTGGATCTAGTTTGTCCCATTCACGGAAGAAGTAAGTTTTGTATTTTAAAGCCCAACAATTCCCTAATAATTATTTATTTATGTATAACATTGCCTTTCTTTCCGTCTTTTGGCAATTAATTTGGCTAGCTTAGTTGCTTTTTTGGAGCACGATAAATTTTTGTAATAATGCCATATGACGAAGATATCGTCAAAATTGCAAAAATTACGCTAAATTAACGTAAAATGATATCAAATTATAAATTAATTAATAACATATTAAAATATAGGGACTCTATTACGTATTGCGAATGCTATCAATATTGATAATTTGAGTTAGAGTTACGCGAAATATAAGTCAATTGAGTTCTTCGAAATAGTTTTATATGTTGCCATCCGGAAAAGTGCTAAATGTACAATTCAACTTTAAAAACCATGCCTTGGATCTTACACATCACTTCTTCACTGAGAAAAAAGTACATTCATTACATTCTGCAGGGAAAGTCATGTGCTACCCACATAAGATATTTTTTCTATATTAAAAATAGTTCCTGCAAAATTATTAAATGATTTATTTAATATATTTATGTACTTTTTCGAAACATATTTCACATATCTCCTACTAATACAATAACTGAAATGACGTTCTTTTCCCCGTTTCATGGCAATGGGAAAAAAAGTTTGAAAAAGATTCCATATCTGTCATAATTAGATAACATGTTGAAATAGTACCTGATACTAATGATGCTAAAAAAAATTTATTCATGCACCTTTCTATAAAAAGTGGAATATAATTAAGTTTTTTTTTTAATATCGCAAATCGATAAAGATGTGGAGGACAGATATTTTATTGAAAGGATGTTCAATTAAAATTAGTTTTCCAAGAACGAAAAGTTTTGTGAATTATTGGTGGAACTAATTAGAATTTTTTACAACTTTACATGTACTCACGATTATTATGGCCAGGTAAAAATGCAAATGATACATTAACACTAGTATACACAGTATTTATATGAATAAAATTCAAATTCTGTCTGTAATTATGTGTGTATGTGTTTGTCTCATCATCACGGGAGAAACGCTGCACCGAATTTGATGAAATTTTATGAGTGGCCTTAGAATAGCCTCGCTTAAAATTTAGTCCGTATTTTGTGTTTCTAGAGCCAGAGGTTGTCGCATTAATAAAACAGGCACAATTAAAATTTTCATAGAAATAGAATTATGCAATGATATTTATTCCGAAAATTTATTTGAGAGAAAATGATATCATGGGGCTCACTTTGTTCCGGTCTATATTGGGTGGCACTTCCCAGTCGTCGAAATAGATACCTTAACCTTCGAGTAGATCAGACTGTCTAGGTCCAAAAAGAAGAAAAGGAAGACAAGAATACTGAATGTATTGCCAAGATCCAGTGACCCAGGCCTTCAAATTATAATAATGGTTTCCTTCTAGTTATTCGTGATAATATAATGTCACTCCCGTTACATACTTCCGTTTTATCACTGCCACATTTTTTTTTCAAAATATACATCATCCCTGACTTTAAGATGTTTCTCACAAAAAGGAATAGAAAATTCTCTCTCAATTCCATTTTTTAAATAAATTTTCAGATATGATGATAGCAAAAGTGTTTGACACAAAATTACATATATCGTTAACAGAATTTCATTGATCGTCGTATGTATTGCCTTTAACGAAATAGTCAAAAAAATGCTGAAGCTAACTAAATTAATTCCATCTATGCGACTTCTAATCACGAAAAAGTTGAAGCTAACAGCTAAATGATGTTGTTGATTGCTAACTAAAGTTGTTTCTAAGTTGTTTAAAACATTTTTTCTAAGTTTTGTCGCTGACTAAAGTTGTTTTTAAGTTATTTCGTTGCTAATTAAAGTTGTTTCTAAGTTGTTTCTTCTCCACTAAATGATGCCTGAGCCTTGACGGGGTGGTGGAGCTTGCGTGTTCCGATGATCCTAAGAGCTATGCCGGCGGTAGCTTCGGCTACTGGCAGGGTCTCCCTTGCCGGACAGGTCGAAGGTGAGGTTCTAGACCAAATGAGGCATCCTGGCCCTCCAGGTTGGGGGTTGGAAGTGAGGCACTTAGTCTAACTCTGTAAAATCCACAGGGATCCATTTCTTTTGTGGATACGGGTGTTGCTATCCCGAGGTACCCGAGCAAACTTTTTCTTCTAGCTGCAGATTGCATCAATGCCAAGCCCCTAGTAAACTTCACTTCTGCCTTATGGGCCTTAGTACCACTCTTCGGCCTCTGCTGTAAGGTATACCGTTTGGGCTCGGGAACGGGACCAGGTGGTTGTGTGGCGAAAAGGGCGAAGCGGCGTGCATCTGTAGTATTGCTTTCAAGAAACGTTTGTAGAAAACGGTTCCAGAGGTCGAGTCCCTTGGTTGCGTTGGTTGGATGGTGGGGAGCGTTTCATATCGAGAAATCCCCCTTGGATCCTTGCTGATCCCTGGGCCCTGTGTACCTGGTGCACGTTATGACCCGCTCCTTATCATCTAGCTTTGCGAATGACTCCGGCGGTTACACTTTTCACGTCAGAAAAGTGTGGGGAGACGAGGCCTAGCGGGGGCCTCGATCGAACTGGAAGTAATCCGTGGTTATTTTTCTATCTTATGGTTACAGCATGGAGAAATCAGATTGGGCTCTTTCGAGTTTTCCTGGTTCTCCGTGCTGCGACAGTGTAGATGAGGAAGTGATAAAAGGATTGGGTACATCTTCGGATGTTTCCCAATCAGCCATTGAAACAACCCCTCTGGGGTTGGATCTTGGAAAAAAGGAGGAAGCCTGCAGTCCGGCTGTGGAAGGAAGTGGAGTCGCGAACCTTGGTGACCGACACACTGAAACCATGGCTGTGACGCAGGGTATACTCACCAAAGCACAGAGTCGCAGGAGGAGGCGCATGCCTAGGCAGTTGGACCAGAAGCTTGCAAAAGCCGGCACTGTCACAGAGAAAGTTGGAGGCACCAAACGACCTAGGTCGACAGGAGCCACACCTTCTCCAAGAGATCTAGTCGATAAGAAGAGATCGAGGATGGACATCCAACCTGGAACATACGCTCAAGCGGTCCAGGTTATTAAGATGGCTATCGTCAAGAAGTCCTTCCCTTCTAGCAAGCTGAGCAAGGAAGAGGTTGATATCATCCAGTTGGTAACTCTCGATAAAATAGATGGGATCCCAACTGGTGAGCAACTTCCGAAGATTCATTTCTTCAGCTCAAACGCTGGAGCTTTGATTCTTCACTGCAATGGTGCAAATACTGTGGAATGGGTCAAAAGAACCTTCCATAATGACAGTCAGGTTCTGGGAGAGGCACTTATGGTCTTGAGTGCTAATGACCTTCCCAAACCTGTCAAGGTGGCATTTAAAACCAGGGACGTATACACCAAGGAGCCGAGTGTCTTGCTGAAACGGCTGAACCGTTTCAACCCGGAGTTGAAGTCTGAGGAGTGGCGTGTTCTGCAAAATTTTGTGGAACCCCACTCTGTAAGATGGATCTTCGAGGTGGATTCGGAGGCTGCGGATGCGATTCGCAAAGCTGACCTTGGTGCATTCACCGGTTTGGACCGTGGAGTCTTCAAGATTCTTCGTGATCCAAACGAAAAGCCTAAGGGGAAGACGGAGATGGAGGAACAGCCAGCAGACCGGGCGACCTCCTCTCAGGTAAGTATTGGTAGTCTTGAGACTATGATACCTAGACTTAACGATCTAGAAATTGCTTCTGGTTCAGATGTTACACTTCATGCTAACCCTCCGATCTCGGACGATGAGTTGGAAAAACGCATGAAGGATTTTGACAATGATATCATGCTTGACGCTGATCATTGTCATGATACTAGGTGAATTTCTTTCTCCTAGTCTTTCTGTGCCCTTTTCTTCTTTTTGTTTATGGGCTGTCTTAAGGTTGTGCAAATTAATCTGCATCACAGTCGATCTGCCTCTGCTATTCTTAGCAAAAGGCTTTTCAATGGTAGAGCTGATATTGCTCTTATCCAAGAACCCTGGACCTGTAATGGAAAGATTTTGGGTCTAGGGATCAAAGGATTCAGTGTCTTTTATGACACATCCTGTACCAGACCCAGAGCCTGTATTGCTGTCAGCAACAAGCTCAATGCTGTTCATCTGGTTAAATTCCTTGATGGTGACAATATTGCTATCAATGTGAAACTTAAAACTGACGAACATATGATGGATTACATCTTTGTTTCTGCCTATCTTCCTTATGAAGATAAGGAAACTCTCTCTAAGGTCATTATTAATCTTACTGAGTACTGTAATAATAAAAAAATGATCATTGGTTGCGATGCAAATGCCCATAACACTGTTTGGGGCAGTAGTAACTGTAACCGTAGGGGTGATGATCTCTTGGATCAGATCCTTCTTCATAAGCTCTATTTACTTAATAAGGGTAATACTCCTACCTTTGTGACTTTAAAACGTCGCGAGGTCATTGACATTAGCCTGTCGAAAACCCAGACCATCCGTCTCGTCCGAGGACTTAGAGAAATGACATTAGCCTGTGTAATAGTTCTGCTTTTGAGTCCGTAATTGATTGGAGGGTTTCAGATGATATATCTTTGTCTGACCATCAATTAATTTCTTTTTCTGTTAAAGGTCCTGTAACTGTTTTAGAGGACAAAGGTAGGAACCCTAGGAAGACAAATTGGGGTTCCTACAAAGAAGACCTTAGGGCCAATTTGGCTAATCACATTGGTGAGTATTCCTCTATTGAAAGCGTGGATCTGGCTGTTGACTCTGTGCAACAGGCCATCATCGGTACCTTTTATAGCAACTGCAGAACCACCATAGCTGACTCCCCAAGGATTGTTCCTTGGTGGTCTAGTGAGCTCAGCCGGTTGCGTGGGAAATGCAGAAAGCTCTTTAATAGAGCCAAGAAGAATGGTGATTGGCAGACTTATAAATCTGCCCTCACCTCCTATAATAAAGCAGTTAGGGATGCCAAGATAAATTCTTGGAGAACATACTGCGAAGGTATTAATGATACTCCTGCCGTTGCAAAACTTGTCGCAAAAGTTGTTGCAAAAGTTGATGGCTAGAGACAGAAATTGTAAACTTAACACTGTCAAGAAGCCCAATGGTGACTTTACTGTTACTGGTGAGGAGACCCTTAATGAGCTGTTCAGAGTTCACTTTCCGGTTTCTCATCCTGTTGTTCAGAATGACAGTGGTATTGCTTGCTCCACCTTGTCTGACGACAATAGCTGAGGTATTGCTAGGAGCATTGTTACTCTTGATAGGGTTAAATGGGCAATTAATTCCCATAAACCCTATAAAACTCCGGGAACTGATGGCATCATTCCTATTCTTCTCCAGGAGGGAATAGAGATGCTTGCTCCTATCCTCTGCAACATCTACAGAGCTTGTATTGCCCTTGGTCATATACCAAATGCGTGGAGGCATACTAGGGTAATCTTCATTCCAAAAATTGGAAAGGACAATTACTATGAGGCCAAATCTTTTAGGCCTATCAGCCTTACGTCTTTTCTGCTTAAGACTATTGAAAAACTTATCGATAGGTATTTAAGGGAAGTGATTCTGGCCTCTAAGCCCTTGTCTAGTTCTCAACATGCCTATCAACCGGGCAAATCTACGGACACTGCTCTTTACAGTCTCTCCTTTATCTTAGAGAGAAATCTCAATGCCAGGGAAATTGCTCTTGCTACCTTTCTTGACATTGAAGGTGCCTTTGATAAAGTACCTATTGACACCATTCTTGTTGCTCTCAACAGAAGAGGTGTTGATACCACGATATCTTATTGGATCAAGAACTTGTTATCTAACAGGTATATCTGTGCATCTTTACTTGGTGAAAGTATGACTGTGCATGCACTTTTGGGCTGTCCACAAGGGGGTGTGCTCTCACCAATTCTCTGGTGTCTTGTTGTGGACTCTCTTCTAGAAAGCATTAATATCTCTGGTGTTTCTTGCATTGGATATGCTGACGATGTTGTCATCGTTGCCAGGGGCAAATTTGGCAACACTGTCTCTGACATGATGTCTACTGCTCTTAGGAGGGTTGAAACATGGTGTAAAAATGCAGGTCTTACGGTTAATCCGCAGAAGACTGCTTTAGTTGCGTTTACAAGGAAACGCATACTTAATCTTGGGAATATTTGCTTCTTTGGACAGAAGCTTATTTGCTCCAAGGAGGTTAAATTCTTGGGAATTTACTTTGACAAGGAACTTAATTGGAAGAGACACTTGGACTACTGCACAACTAAAGCCAGAAGAATCTTCTGGTCTTGTAGGAATGCTATTGGGAAAACCTGGGGCCTTAATCCCAGAGCTATCCATTGGATTTACTCGATGATAGTCTGTCCTATCATTTCTTATGGATCCATTGTTTGGTGGTCCAGAATTAGAAGTGAAACTGCTAAACTTGATTTAGTTAAGCTTCAAAGGATGGTGTGCATTGCAATCTCTGGATGCATGAAAACCACTCCTACTGCAACTCTTGAACTTTTACTTGGCTTGCATCCGCTCTATATGCATATTGAGGCAGAAGCACTTATCTGCATGAACAGACTCAAATATCTGAAACACTGGAAAGATTACTCAAGGTATCTATCTTGGGGTGAACTTAACAGTAATGTTGCTAGGCATCCTTATTTTTGTATGCCACCTGATGGCATACATGTCAAATTTACGTTTGATAAGCCTTATGAAATTCTTGTCCCCTCGCGGGATGATTGGAAGAGGACTCCAACCTACAATAAACACAATTGTTTTGTATGGTACACAGACGGCTCGAAGATTGGCACTAGTACTGGTGCTGGTGTCTGTTGCCCTGATGATGGCACTAAGCTATCTTATCCGCTTGGCAATTTTGCTACTGTCTTTCAGGCTGAAGTATTTGCCATTCTTATGTGTTGTAGAATTTGCTATGACAGAAAGTATGAGAATAGCCAGATTTTCATTTGTTCTGACAGTCAGGCTGCTCTTATGGCTCTGGGGAAATTCACTGTGACGTCTTCCCTTGTCTGGGAATGCTATAATGCTCTCTGTAAAATTGCTAGTAATAATAGTGTCATTCTATACTGGGTGCCTGGTCATTCGGGCATTCCTGGCAATGAATTGGCAGATGAACTTGCTAGGAAAGGCTCTAGTACTCCTTTTGTGGGCCCTGAGCCAGCCTTGGGTATTCCCAATGATCTTATCAGAAGAATTGTCTTTGACATCTTCAGGAAGCTTCAATGCAAGAACTGGCGTGACACTAAGGGACAAAGGCAAGCGAAAATCCTCAACTGTAATTGCCCTAGTGCACGTCAAAAGGAACTCTTTAGGCTCAGTAGAACTGGCATCAGGAGAGCTGTTGGGCTCCTTACTGGGCACTGCACTCTCAAGAGACATCTTAATATTATGGGTGTCTCCAAGGATTCGCTTTGCAGAGGCTGCAATTACAGCGAAGAAACTGCAGCTCACATTCTGTGTGAATGTGAGGCCTACTCTGCTCACAGATTCGAACACATTGGTCGTCATGTGATTGAACCCTGGGAGCTGAACGACATTCCTGTCAAGTGCCTGCTTATGTTCGCATCGGCTACTGGTCTCTTCTCTTAGGGACCTTCACTTTTTGGGGTAGTACAATAGACCTCTGGTCGATGTGCTAGGCTCCTCTGGAGCCACCCACCTTCATATCATTCATTCAAGTTGTTTCTCTGTTGCTTCTAGTTTCGTGTTGTTTCTAAATTCATGTTATTTGTTCTTGTTGTTTCTAAGTTGTTTAAAACGTTTTTTCTAAGTTTTGTCGCTGACTAAAGTTGTTTCTAAGTTATTTTATTGCTAATTAAAGTTGTTTCTAAGTTGTTTCTCTGTTGCTTCTAGTTTCGTGTTGTTTCTAAATTCGTGTTATTTCTTCTTGTTATTTCTAAATTGTTTTTCTCTGTTTTTACGTTGTCTTTTGTTTCTACAAAGTTGTCTTTTATTTCTTTTGTTTTTTGTTACTCTCTTTCTGGTTGTCTCTGTTTCTAAATTATTTTGTTGTTTCTCAGTTGTTTTTTCTCTATTTGCTTCTAAGTTGCTTTCTCTGTTGTTTATAAGTTGTTTTCTAAGACGTGTCATGCCATTAGCGTACCATTTCACCACTGTCACATTTCCTTCATGATATACTCACCCTCGCATTAAGATGGCTCTCACAAAAGAAAAAATAGAAACTCTATACATTCCATTTTTCACAACTTTTGCAAATATGCTGATTGCATAAATGTTTGCCATAAAATTGAATACAACTTTAACAACACTCTGTTAACCGTCGTATAGAGTGTCCTTAACAAAATAGTCAAGGATATGTTGCAGCTAACTGAATTAATTCCATCTATGCAACTTCTAATCATAAGTTGAACACGTGATCTCATTATGTGTCCTCCAACCATTGGCGTATCATTTCACCACTGTCACATTTCTTTCAAGACATATTCCACCCCTTGTATTAAAATGTTTCTCACAAAAGAAAATTAACTAGAATGTGGCTCAACTCGACTTTCTCATACAAGAATTCATTCTTTTTTTCTAAATTTTACAAGAAATCATTTGAAAAATTGGTAACTTGAGTGCAAATAATTACAATGATAACGTGTTATCATTCACTTTAAAGGGCTTCAAGAAATCTTTCGATTGATTCCATACTTGTCAATGAATCCCCTCCCCTCCGGGGGGGGGGGGGGGTAATGACGTCACGAACAAAAGAAAATTATATCTCGGCTACTTTTCACAACAATGATCGAAACCATTAAGTTTCGTGATCATTGAATAAAAAACAAACCCTTTTATGCATGATTATATCAAATTTTGTCCCATGCTGCCATATTAAAAAAGCATAAAATTTAGAATAAAATTCAAAGTTTTCGCTCGAATTAAAAAAAAATCCTATCTAGTTCTCAATGTTTTGATTACAAAGCCGGATATAAAGAAAGCTTCTTGAAAATCCATTTATATTTGTGGCTGCTATTGTATACACAAGAAATCGACCGCATATATCGACAGAAGACAGACAGGCGACATCACTCCAAAAATGGTCAAAACGAGTTCAAAAGGTCTTAAAACATATATTTTTCACAACTTTTCTCAATGCTACGTAAAAATAGAAAACTTACTCTATCTTATAAATTACATTTTTCAAAAATTTTCAGATATGCTGATTGGATAAGTGTTGGCATATAATTGAATACAGCGTTAACAACATTTAGCTAATCGATTGCCTTTAACGAAATAGTCAAAGAAAAGCTAAAGCTAACTGAATTAATTCCATCTATGCAATTTCTAATCAGTGCAAAAATGCAAATTTATCGAACTAAAAAAAAAGCAATACTAATTAAAATTTTCTGCATTCAATGCTTCTCGTATGATGTCGATTTCATTAATTATATATTTTTTCGATAAGTTTTTTAATGAACACATACGATGTTGTTTTGTTTTCAGGAAAGGAGACAATTTATAAGTTAATGAAATGCCTTTCACCATAATTACGATATTTATATGAAAAATAAGAGTATTATGCAGATAAATGATGATTCTGAAATTCATGTCATCCGTAATAATTTATAAAAATGATACATTATGAAATAAACTCATTTATAACTTATTTACAATAATGGAGAATCCTAGTGCTTTACGTTTCATATTACATCGGATACTGAAAACGAAGCTGGATGCTGGATTCATTTAAAATTTATTTACAACAAAGGAGAATCCTGGTGCTTTATATTTAATATGACATCGGATACTGAAAAGGAAGCTGGATGTGGATTCATTTAAAACTTACTTATAACAATGGAGAATCCTGGTGCTTTACGTTTCATATGACATCGGATACTGAAAACGAAGCTGGATGCTGGATTCATTTAAAACTTATTTACAACAATGGAGAATCCTGGTGCTTTATGTTTAATATGACATCGGATACTGAAAACGAAGCTGGATGCTGGATTCATTTAAAACTTATTTACAACAATGGAGAATGCTGGTGCTTTACGTTTCATATGACATCGGATACTGAAAACGAAGCTGGATGTGGATTCATTTAAAACTTATTTACAACAATGGAGAAACCTGGTGCCTTACGTTTCATATGACATCGGATACTGAAAACTAAGCTGGATGCTGGATTCATTTAAAACTTATTTACAACAAAGGAGAATCCTGGTGCTTTATGTTTAATATGACATCGGATACTGAAAATGAAGCTGGATGCTGGATTCATTTAAAACTTATTTACAACAATGGAGAATGCTGGTGCTTTACGTTTCATATGACATCGGATACTGAAAACGAAGCTGGATGTGGATTCATTTAAAACTTATTTACAACAATGGAGAAACCTGGTGCCTTACGTTTCATATGACATCGGATACTGAAAACTAAGCTGGATGCTGGATTCATTTAAAACTTATTTACAACAAAGGAGAATCCTGGTGCTTTATGTTTAATATGACATCGGATACTGAAAATGAAGCTGGATGCTGGATTCATTTAAAACTTATTTACAACAATGGAGAATCCTGGTGCTCCACGTTTCACATGACATCAGATACGGAAAACGAAGCTGGATGCTGGAATCATTTAAAACTTATTTACAACAAAGGAGAATCCTGGTGCTTTACGTTTCATATGACATCGGATACTAAAAACGAAGCTGGATGTGGATTCATTTAAAACTTATTTACAACAAAGGAGAATCCTGGTGCTTTATGTTTAATATGACATCGGATACTGAAAACGAAGCTGGATGCTGGATTCATTTAAAACTTATTTACAACAATGGAGAATGCTGGTGCTTTACGTTTCATATGACATCGGATACTGAAAACGAAGCTGGATGTGGATTCATTTAAAACTTATTTACAACAATGGAGAAACCTGGTGCCTTACGTTTCATATGACATCGGATACTGAAAACTAAGCTGGATGCTGGATTCATTTAAAACTTATTTACAACAAAGGAGAATCCTGGTGCTTTATGTTTAATATGACATCGGATACTGAAAATGAAGCTGGATGCTGGATTCATTTAAAACTTATTTACAACAATGGAGAATCCTGGTGCTCCACGTTTCACATGACATCAGATACGGAAAACGAAGCTGGATGCTGGATTCATTTAAAACTTATTTACAACAAAGGAGAATCCTGGTGCTTTATGTTTAATATGACATCGGATACTGAAAACGAAGCTGGATGTGGATTCATTTAAAACTTAATTATAGCAATAGGGAATCCTGGTGCTTTACGTTTCATATGACATCGGATACTGAAAACGAAGCTGGATGCTGGATTCATTTAAAACTTATTTACAACAATGGAGAATCCTGGTGCTTTATGTTTAATATGACATCGGATACTGAAAATGAAGCTGGATGCTGGATTCATTTAAAACTTATTTACAACAATGGAGAATCCTGGTGCTCCACGTTTCACATGACATCAGATACGGAAAACGAAGCTGGATGCTGGATTCATTTAAAACTTATTTACAACAAAGGAGAATCCTGGTGCTTTATGTTTAATATGACATCGGATACTGAAAATGAAGTTGGATGCTGGAATCATTTATAACTTATTTAATACAATGGAGAATCCTGGTGCATTATGTTTAATATGACATCGGATACTGAAAACGAAGCTGGATGTGGATTCATTTAAAACTTATTTACAACAAAGGAGAATACTGGTGCTTTATATTTAATATGACATCGGATACTGAAAATGAAGCTGGATGCTGGATCCATTTAAAACGTATTTACAACAATGGAGAATCCTGGTGCTTTATGTTTAATATGACATCGGATACTAAAAACGAAGCTGGATGTGGATTCATTTAAAACTTATTTACAACAAAGGAGAATACTGGTGTTTTATATTTAATATGACATCGGATACTGAAAATGAAGCTGGATGTGGATTCATTTAAAACTTATTTACAACAAAGGAGAATACTGGTGTTTTATATTTAATATGACATCGGATACTAAAAACGAAGCTGGATGTGGATTCATTTAAAACTTATTTACAACAAAGGAGAATACTGGTGCTTTATATTTAATATGACATCGGATACTGAAAATGAAGCTGGATGCTGGATCCATTTAAAACGTATTTACAACAATGGAGAATCCTGGTGCTTTATGTTTAATATGACATCGGATACTAAAAACGAAGCTGGATGTGGATTCATTTAAAACTTATTTACAACAATGAAGAATCCTGGTGCTTCACGTTTCACATGACATCAGATACGGAAAACGAAGCTGGATGCTGGAATCATTTAAAACTTGTTTACAACAAAAGAGAATACTGGTGCTTTATGTTTCATATGACATCGGATACTGAAAACGAAGCTGGATGTGGATTCATTTAAATCTTATTTATAACAATGGAGAATCCTGGTGCTTTACGTTTCATATGACAACGGATACTGAAAACGAAGCTGGATGTGGATTCATTTAAAACTTATTTACAACAATGGAGAATCCTGGTGCTTTATGTTTCATATGACATCGGATACTGAAAACGAAGCTGGATGTGGATTCATTTAAAACTTATTTACAACAATGGAGAATCCTGGTGCTTTACGTTTCATATGACATCGGATACTGAAAACGAAGCTGGATGTGGATTCATTTAAAACTTATTTTCAACATTGGAGAATCGTGGTGCTTTACGTTTCATATGACATCGGATACTGAAAACGAAGCTGGATGCTGGACCCATTTAAAATTATTTACATAAATGGAGAATGCAGATGCTTTACGTTTCATATGACATCGGATACTGAAAGCGAAGCTGGATGCTGGATTCTTTTAAAACTTAAGTACAACAATGGAGAATCCTGGTGCTTTACGTTTCATATGACATCGGATACTGAAAACGAAGCTGGATGTGGATTCATTTAAAACTTATTTACAACAATGGAGAATCCTGGTGCTTTACGTTTCATATGACATCGGATACTGAAAACGAAGCTGGATGTGGATTCATTTAAAACTTATTTACAACAATGGAGAATCCTGGTGCTTTACGTTTCATATGACATCGGATACTGAAAACGAAGCTGGATGTGGATTCATTTAAAACTTATTTTCAACAATGGAGAATCCTGGTGCTTTACGTTTCATATGACATCGGATACTGAAAATGAAACTGGATGCTGGACCCATTTAAAATTATTTACATCAATGGAGAATCCAGATGCTTTACGTTTCATATGACATCGGATACTGAAAGCGAAGCTGGATGCTGGATTCTTTTAAAACTTATGTACAACAATGGAGAATCCTGGTGCTTTACGTTTCATATGACATCCGATACTGAAAACGAAGCTGGATTTGGATTCATTTAAAACTTATTTACAACAATGGAGAATCCTGGTGCTTTACGTTTCATATGACATCGGATACTGAAAACGAAGCTGGATGTGGATTCATTTAAAACTTATTTACAACAATGGAGAATCCTGGTGCTTTACGTTTCATATGACATCGGATACTGAAAACGAAGCTGGATGTGGATTCATTTAAAACTTATTTTCAACAATGGAGAATCCTGGTGCTTTACGTTTCATATGACATCGGATACTGAAAATGAAGCTGGATGCTGGACCCATTTAAAATTATTTACATCAATGGAGAATCCAGATGCTTTACGTTTCATATGACATCGGATACTGAAAGCCAAGCTGGATGCTGGATTCTTTTAAAACTTATGTACAACAATGGAGAATCCTGGTGCTTTACGTTTCATATGACATCGGATACTGAAAACGAAGCTGGATGTGGATTCATTTAAAACTTATTTACAACAATGGAGAATCCTGGTGCTTTACGTTTCATATGACATCGGATACTGAAAACGAAGCTGGATGTGGATTCATTTAAAACTTATTTACAACAATGGAGAATCCTGGTGCTTTACGTTTCATATGACATCGGATACTGAAAACGAAGCTGGATGTGGATTCATTTAAAACTTATTTTCAACAATGGAGAATCCTGGTGCTTTACGTTTCATATGACATCGGATACTGAAAATGAAACTGGATGCTGGACCCATTTAAAATTATTTACATCAATGGAGAATCCAGATGCTTTACGTTTCATATGACATCGGATACTGAAAGCGAAGCTGGATGCTGGATTCTTTTAAAACTTATGTACAACAATGGAGAATCGTGGTGCATTATGTTTAATATGACATCGGATACTGAAAACGAAGCTGGATGTGGATTCATTTAAAACTTATTTACAACAATGGAGAATCCTGGTGCTTTACGTTTCATATGACATCGGATACTGAAAACGAAGCTGGATGTGGATTCATTTAAAACTTATTTACAACAATGGAGAATCCTGGTGCTTTACGTTTCATATGACATCGGATACTGAAAACGAAGCTGGATGTGGATTCATTTAAAACTTATTTTCAACAATGGAGAATCCTGGTGCTTTACGTTTCATATGACATCGGATACTGAAAATGAAGCTGGATGCTGGACCCATTTAAAATTATTTACATCAATGGAGAATCCAGATGCTTTACGTTTCATATGACATCGGATACTGAAAGCCAAGCTGGATGCTGGATTCTTTTAAAACTTATGTACAACAATGGAGAATCCTGGTGCTTTACGTTTCATATGACATCGGATACTGAAAACGAAGCTGGATGTGGATTCATTTAAAACTTATTTACAACAATGGAGAATCCTGGTGCTTTACGTTTCATATGACATCGGATACTGAAAACGAAGCTGGATGTGGATTCATTTAAAACTTATTTACAACAATGGAGAATCCTGGTGCTTTACGTTTCATATGACATCGGATACTGAAAACGAAGCTGGATGTGGATTCATTTAAAACTTATTTTCAACAATGGAGAATCCTGGTGCTTTACGTTTCATATGACATCGGATACTGAAAATGAAACTGGATGCTGGACCCATTTAAAATTATTTACATCAATGGAGAATCCAGATGCTTTACGTTTCATATGACATCGGATACTGAAAGCGAAGCTGGATGCTGGATTCTTTTAAAACTTATGTACAACAATGGAGAATCGTGGTGCATTATGTTTAATATGACATCGGATACTGAAAACGAAGCTGGATGTGGATTCATTTAAAACTTATTTACAACAATGGAGAATCCTGGTGCTTTACGTTTCATATGACATCGGATACTGAAAACGAAGCTGGATGTGGATTCATTTAAAACTTATTTACAACAATGGAGAATCCTGGTGCTTTACGTTTCATATGACATCGGATACTGAAAACGAAGCTGGATGTGGATTCATTTAAAACTTATTTTCAACAATGGAGAATCCTGGTGCTTTACGTTTCATATGACATCGGATACTGAAAATGAAGCTGGATGCTGGACCCATTTAAAATTATTTACATCAATGGAGAATCCAGATGCTTTACGTTTCATATGACATCGGATACTGAAAGCCAAGCTGGATGCTGGATTCTTTTAAAACTTATGTACAACAATGGAGAATCCTGGTGCTTTACGTTTCATATGACATCGGATACTGAAAACGAAGCTGGATGTGGATTCATTTAAAACTTATTTACAACAATGGAGAATCCTGGTGCTTTACGTTTCATATGACATCGGATACTGAAAACGAAGCTGGATGTGGATTCATTTAAAACTTATTTACAACAATGGAGAATCCTGGTGCTTTACGTTTCATATGACATCGGATACTGAAAACGAAGCTGGATGTGGATTCATTTAAAACTTATTTTCAACAATGGAGAATCCTGGTGCTTTACGTTTCATATGACATCGGATACTGAAAATGAAACTGGATGCTGGACCCATTTAAAATTATTTACATCAATGGAGAATCCAGATGCTTTACGTTTCATATGACATCGGATACTGAAAGCGAAGCTGGATGCTGGATTCTTTTAAAACTTATGTACAACAATGGAGAATCGTGGTGCATTATGTTTAATATGACATCGGATACTGAAAACGAAGCTGGATGTGGATTCATTTAAAACTTATTTACAACAATGGAGAATCCTGGTGCTTTACGTTTCATATGACATCGGATACTGAAAACGAAGCTGGATGTGGATTCATTTAAAACTTATTTACAACAATGGAGAATCCTGGTGCTTTACGTTTCATATGACATCGGATACTGAAAACGAAGCTGGATGTGGATTCATTTAAAACTTATTTTCAACAATGGAGAATCCTGGTGCTTTACGTTTCATATGACATCGGATACCGAAAATGAAACTGGATGCTGGACCCATTTAAAATTATTTACATCAATGGAGAATCCAGATGCTTTACGTTTCATATGACATCGGATACTGAAAGCGAAGCTGGATGCTGGATTCTTTTAAAACTTATGTACAACAATGGAGAATCGTGGTGCATTATGTTTAATATGACATCGGATACTGAAAACGAAGCTGGATGTGGATTCATTTAAAACTTATTTACAACAAAGGAGAATACTGGTGCTTTATATTTAATATGACATCGGATACTGAAAATGAAGCTGGATGCTGGATCCATTTAAAACGTATTTACAACAATGGAGAATCCTGGTGCTTTATGTTTAATATGACATCGGATACTAAAAACGAAGCTGGATGTGGATTCATTTAAAACTTATTTACAACAAAGGAGAATACTGGTGTTTTATATTTAATATGACATCAGATACTGAAAATGAAGTTGGATGCTGGAATCATTTATAACTTATTTAATACAATGGAGAATCCTGGTGCATTATGTTTAATATGACATCGGATACTGAAAACGAAGCTGGATGTGGATTCATTTAAAACTTATTTACAACAAAGGAGAATACTGGTGCTTTATATTAAATATGACATCGGATACTGAAAATGAAGCTGGATGCTGGATTCATTTAAAACTTATTTACAACAATGAAGAATCCAGGTGCTTCACGTTTCACATGACATCAGATACGGAAAACGAAGCTGGATGCTGGAATCATTTAAAACTTGTTTACAACAAAAGAGAATACTGGTGCTTTATGTTTCATATGACATCGGATACTGAAAACGAAGCTGGATGTGGATTCATTTAAATCTTATTTATAACAATGGAGAATCCTGGTGCTTTACGTTTCATATGACAACGGATACTGAAAACGAAGCTGGATGTGGATTCATTTAAAACTTATTTACAACAATGGAGAATCCTGGTGCTTTATGTTTCATATGACATCGGATACTGAAAACGAAGCTGGATGTGGATTCATTTAAAACTTATTTACAACAATGGAGAATCCTGGTGCTTTACGTTTCATATGACATCGGATACTGAAAACGAAGCTGGATGTGGATTCATTTAAAACTTATTTTCAACATTGGAGAATCGTGGTGCTTTACGTTTCATATGACATCGGATACTGAAAACGAAGCTGGATGCTGGACCCATTTAAAATTATTTACATAAATGGAGAATGCAGATGCTTTACGTTTCATATGACATCGGATACTGAAAGCGAAGCTGGATGCTGGATTCTTTTAAAACTTAAGTACAACAATGGAGAATCCTGGTGCTTTACGTTTCATATGACATCGGATACTGAAAACGAAGCTGGATGTGGATTCATTTAAAACTTATTTACAACAATGGAGAATCCTGGTGCTTTACGTTTCATATGACATCGGATACTGAAAACGAAGCTGGATGTGGATTCATTTAAAACTTATTTACAACAATGGAGAATCCTGGTGCTTTACGTTTCATATGACATCGGATACTGAAAACGAAGCTGGATGTGGATTCATTTAAAACTTATTTACAACAATGGAGAATCCTGGTGCTTTACGTTTCATATGACATCGGATACTGAAAACGAAGCTGGATGTGGATTCATTTAAAACTTATTTTCAACAATGGAGAATCCTGGTGCTTTACGTTTCATATGACATCGGATACTGAAAACGAAGCTGGATGTGGATTCATTTAAAACTTATTTACAACAATGGAGAATCCTGGTGCTTTACGTTTCATATGACATCGGATACTGAAAACGAAGCTGGATGTGGATTCATTTAAAACTTATTTACAACAATGGAGAATCCTGGTGCTTTACGTTTCATATGACATCGGATACTGAAAACGAAGCTGGATGTGGATTCATTTAAAACTTATTTTCAACAATGGAGAATCCTGGTGCTTTACGTTTCATATGACATCGGATACTGAAAATGAAACTGGATGCTGGACCCATTTAAAATTATTTACATCAATGGAGAATCCAGATGCTTTACGTTTCATATGACATCGGATACTGAAAGCGAAGCTGGATGCTGGATTCTTTTAAAACTTATGTACAACAATGGAGAATCCTGGTGCTTTACGTTTCATATGACATCCGATACTGAAAACGAAGCTGGATTTGGATTCATTTAAAACTTATTTACAACAATGGAGAATCCTGGTGCTTTACGTTTCATATGACATCGGATACTGAAAACGAAGCTGGATGTGGATTCATTTAAAACTTATTTACAACAATGGAGAATCCTGGTGCTTTACGTTTCATATGACATCGGATACTGAAAACGAAGCTGGATGTGGATTCATTTAAAACTTATTTTCAACAATGGAGAATCCTGGTGCTTTACGTTTCATATGACATCGGATACTGAAAATGAAGCTGGATGCTGGACCCATTTAAAATTATTTACATCAATGGAGAATCCAGATGCTTTACGTTTCATATGACATCGGATACTGAAAGCCAAGCTGGATGCTGGATTCTTTTAAAACTTATGTACAACAATGGAGAATCCTGGTGCTTTACGTTTCATATGACATCGGATACTGAAAACGAAGCTGGATGTGGATTCATTTAAAACTTATTTACAACAATGGAGAATCCTGGTGCTTTACGTTTCATATGACATCGGATACTGAAAACGAAGCTGGATGTGGATTCATTTAAAACTTATTTACAACAATGGAGAATCCTGGTGCTTTACGTTTCATATGACATCGGATACTGAAAACGAAGCTGGATGTGGATTCATTTAAAACTTATTTTCAACAATGGAGAATCCTGGTGCTTTACGTTTCATATGACATCGGATACTGAAAATGAAACTGGATGCTGGACCCATTTAAAATTATTTACATCAATGGAGAATCCAGATGCTTTACGTTTCATATGACATCGGATACTGAAAGCGAAGCTGGATGCTGGATTCTTTTAAAACTTATGTACAACAATGGAGAATCCTGGTGCTTTACGTTTCATATGACATCCGATACTGAAAACGAAGCTGGATTTGGATTCATTTAAAACTTATTTACAACAATGGAGAATCCTGGTGCTTTACGTTTCATATGACATCGGATACTGAAAACGAAGCTGGATGTGGATTCATTTAAAACTTATTTACAACAATGGAGAATCCTGGTGCTTTACGTTTCATATGACATCGGATACTGAAAACGAAGCTGGATGTGGATTCATTTAAAACTTATTTACAACAATGGAGAATCCTGGTGCTTTACGTTTCATATGACATCGGATACTGAAAACGAAGCTGGATGTGGATTCATTTAAAACTTATTTTCAACAATGGAGAATCCTGGTGCTTTACGTTTCATATGACATCGGATACTGAAAATGAAACTGGATGCTGGACCCATTTAAAATTATTTACATCAATGGAGAATCCAGATGCTTTACGTTTCATATGACATCGGATACTGAAAGCGAAGCTGGATGCTGGATTCTTTTAAAACTTATGTACAACAATGGAGAATCCTGGTGCTTTACGTTTCATATGACATCCGATACTGAAAACGAAGCTGGATTTGGATTCATTTAAAACTTATTTACAACAATGGAGAATCCTGGTGCTTTACGTTTCATATGACATCGGATACTGAAAACGAAGCTGGATGTGGATTCATTTAAAACTTATTTACAACAATGGAGAATCCTGGTGCTTTACGTTTCATATGACATCGGATACTGAAAACGAAGCTGGATGTGGATTCATTTAAAACTTATTTTCAACAATGGAGAATCCTGGTGCTTTACGTTTCATATGACATCGGATACTGAAAATGAAGCTGGATGCTGGACCCATTTAAAATTATTTACATCAATGGAGAATCCAGATGCTTTACGTTTCATATGACATCGGATACTGAAAGCCAAGCTGGATGCTGGATTCTTTTAAAACTTATGTACAACAATGGAGAATCCTGGTGCTTTACGTTTCATATGACATCGGATACTGAAAACGAAGCTGGATGTGGATTCATTTAAAACTTATTTACAACAATGGAGAATCCTGGTGCTTTACGTTTCATATGACATCGGATACTGAAAACGAAGCTGGATGTGGATTCATTTAAAACTTATTTACAACAATGGAGAATCCTGGTGCTTTACGTTTCATATGACATCGGATACTGAAAACGAAGCTGGATGTGGATTCATTTAAAACTTATTTTCAACAATGGAGAATCCTGGTGCTTTACGTTTCATATGACATCGGATACTGAAAATGAAACTGGATGCTGGACCCATTTAAAATTATTTACATCAATGGAGAATCCAGATGCTTTACGTTTCATATGACATCGGATACTGAAAGCGAAGCTGGATGCTGGATTCTTTTAAAACTTATGTACAACAATGGAGAATCCTGGTGCTTTACGTTTCATATGACATCCGATACTGAAAACGAAGCTGGATTTGGATTCATTTAAAACTTATTTACAACAATGGAGAATCCTGGTGCTTTACGTTTCATATGACATCGGATACTGAAAACGAAGCTGGATGTGGATTCATTTAAAACTTATTTACAACAATGGAGAATCCTGGTGCTTTACGTTTCATATGACATCGGATACTGAAAACGAAGCTGGATGTGGATTCATTTAAAACTTATTTACAACAATGGAGAATCCTGGTGCTTTACGTTTCATATGACATCGGATACTGAAAACGAAGCTGGATGTGGATTCATTTAAAACTTATTTTCAACAATGGAGAATCCTGGTGCTTTACGTTTCATATGACATCGGATACTGAAAATGAAACTGGATGCTGGACCCATTTAAAATTATTTACATCAATGGAGAATCCAGATGCTTTACGTTTCATATGACATCGGATACTGAAAGCGAAGCTGGATGCTGGATTCTTTTAAAACTTATGTACAACAATGGAGAATCCTGGTGCTTTACGTTTCATATGACATCCGATACTGAAAACGAAGCTGGATTTGGATTCATTTAAAACTTATTTACAACAATGGAGAATCCTGGTGCTTTACGTTTCATATGACATCGGATACTGAAAACGAAGCTGGATGTGGATTCATTTAAAACTTATTTACAACAATGGAGAATCCTGGTGCTTTACGTTTCATATGACATCGGATACTGAAAACGAAGCTGGATGTGGATTCATTTAAAACTTATTTACAACAAAGGAGAATCCTGGTGCTTTATGTTTAATATGACATCGGATACTGAAAATGAAGCTGGATGCTGGATTCATTTAAAACTTATTTACAACAATGGAGAATCCTGGTGCGTTACATTTCATAAGACATCGGATACTGACAACGAAGCTTTATGCTGTATTCATTTTAAACTTATTTGCAACAATGGAGAATCCAGGAGCTTTCCGTTACGTATGACATCAGATACTGAAAGGGAAGCTGGATGCTGGATTTATTTTTAACTTATTTGCATCAATAGAACATCCAGGAGCTTTACGTTACGTATGATATCAGATACTGAAAACGAAGCTGGAAGATGGATTCATTTTTAACTTATTTACAACAGTGGAGAATCCAGAGACTTTACGTTACGTATGACATCAGATACTGAAAACGAAGCAGGATGCTGAAATCATTTTAACTTATTTACAACAATGGAGCATCCAGGAGCTTTGCTTTTCGTATGACATCAGATACTGAAAAGGAAACTAAACGCTAGATTCCGTTATAACTTATTTTCAACAATGGAGAATCCGAGAACTTTGCGTTACGTATGACATCAGATACTGAAAACGGATACTGAAAGATGGATTCATTTTTAACTCATTTACAACAATGGAGAATCCGAGAACTTTTCGTTACGTATGACATCAGATATTTAAAACGAAGCTGGATGCTGGATTCATTTTTTAGTTATTTCAACAATGGAGAATCCTCTAGCTTTACGTTTCATATGACATCTCATACTGGAAACGAATCTGGATATTGGACTCATTTTTAATTTATTCACAACAATGGATATCATCCTTTTGTGTGTTGTAACTACGCAAACAGTGACTGAGTTTTGTCTTTTATTATTGTAAAGACATCACATAAATATACCGTTTTTTGTGTTTACCGCTTTTTGTGTTTACCGTTTTTTGTTAAGTATTGTGACGGGGTCAAAAATTCGAATTCGAGTTTTCGATGGGAGAGCACGTTTCAAGCATCCCTGATCACGAATCGAACATTTTTGAGGTGATGTCTGTGTGTGTGTGTGTGTGTCAGTGAGTCGGTGGAGACGATATCTCACGAACGAATGGTGCGATTCGAATGAAATTTGGTACAAAAATTACAATCCATAAACACTAGAAGCCTATTGTTTTTATACGCAATCGAATGTTCAGAACCCCCTAAATTTTCGAGTGAGATTTTGAAAAAATCTTCAAAAAATCAAAACCTTTAATAAAGTTATGCAAATAGACATTTCTTATGTAAATGTTCATTAGAAAACGATTGACCTAAATTTTAGAACGCTAACAGGAACCGTTCTCGAGATATTGCACATTTTTCAAAAAAATTATCAAAACATCATATCAAATAAAAAAAATATATTTCCTATTGAGAAACATGTTCACTTTTCATTTGTAATACCATGCGATAAATTTGATGACATCATTCTCGTGTATCTAGCTCGTTCCATTCATGAAAGAAGATACTTTGTTGTTGTTGTTGAAACCCAGACCGTCCGACCTACCAGAAAGGTGTAAGGTAACTGTTTGGATGGTCGGGAAGTGCCACCCAATTTAGACCGGAACCCAGTGGGGGAGGCATCCACAGGGACCGTACCCTCCTTCCCCTACCACCAACCTCTCGGAAGGACTTTCGGACCCACATGTTTGACGTGATCGTACTCCGCATGAACACGGTGGCAGTTTTTGGCAGTGGCTGGAATCGAACCCGGGCCTACCGAGGGCAACTCCAGCGCGCTAACCAATGGGCTACCGCGCCCTAGAAGATACTTTGTGTAATACTTTTGCATTTGAACGCCAATAATCATTTATCTGCTATAAGAATAACTTATTTTTCCGTCCATAATTCTTGGCTAGATTTTGGCGACGAATTTAGTGGAACGTCATCAATTTGGCGACTTTTTTAAATGTTGCTAAATTAACGAAAATGGATAAAAATGGATAAAAAATGACGCTAAATCAATGAAAATGACGACTCACTGACCAAAGTTCAATTTCTTGGAAGGAATATAAGTAACTGCTATAAGAATAACCTATTTTCTTTTACTGTAAAAATAGTAAATTCATTGCATTATATAAGGAAATTCATGTGCTGCCGACATCAGATTTTTTTCAATTACTTACAGGTAGAATACCATAGAGCTTCACTAGTGTCATTAAATAGTAATTTGTCATACGTTGAATATAAATTACCTCCAAAACTTTGTAATTTATGCTCATTGTCCATTTATGCCCAGAATCTATATTTAAATGGAAATAAAATAATTAGTACCGACGTAACGTGATTTTAAGACGGTTATCTAAACTTATACACGAATAAACTAACTAAAATAACTGGAATATGAATCAACTCGACGTTCTCATACCAGAATTCATTTTGTGATTTATTATTTTCAAATTTAACAACCGTGCCATGTAACATGTTATAATTGTGATCATTCGTAACAAAGATTTTCCCAGACACGGTTATACCGACAGACAAACGCATCATTACAATACTATCTCTTAACAAAACACAATTAATTTCTTTGATTTAGCATCATGTTTATCAATTTCGAGATATTTCTACCGATTTCGCGATATATTTGTAAATTTGGCGAAGTTAAGAAAAACCCGCCAAGTCGGCGATATTCCGCAAAATTTTTCGCGAAATGTTATGGACGGACGGATGGAGGAATGGGTTATTAAGATAATAAATTAATAATTCCCACAAAGTCACTTTGATTATCAAGGAAATTGAACTTAATTTTACAAAATATTGAATTTTCATCAATTATGCGCTATTTTTATCAAGTTAGAGTCATTTTATAAATTTAGAGACATTTTCATTAGACCGATATGGATGCGAAGTTGGATGGTGGGTTCTTCAAATGGAACAAAACATCGCCAAATAGGCAATGTTTTGTTCCATTTGACGAGATTAAAATTATCGCAAAATTTATAATCAAGTATGGCGGTTGGATTGACAGACAAACGCTACCAAAACATCATTACAGTACTATCTCCTAACGAAACACGTTTAATTTGACTGATTTAGCGTCATTTTTTTCAATTTGGTGACATTTTTTATCGATTTCATGACATATTTCATAGATTTGGCTGCATTTTTATCGATTTGGCGACATTTTTATCAATTTTGCAACATCACTAAAAAAGTCACTAATTTGGCGATATCCCGCCAAATTTATCGCCTAGAATTACAAAACAGACTGATGGAAAAATGGGGTCTTAAAGTAAATTTAAGTAGCTTGTGATATTATATTTAAAAAAATTTTTTTTTGCAAGATAACATTTAGAAAATCTGTATTGTTTATCCAAATGATCAAGATTATAATATGTTACCCCTCACTTTAAAAGGTTTGAAAATTTTTTAATTGATACTATACTTGACAATGTACCCCCGGGGGGTGACTCCCCCCTCCCGCGGGGGGGAGGAGTTTCGCGAACACAACAATGTATCACGGCTTTCCTTCACAACAATGATTGAAACTATAAAATCTTGTGATCATTGAGCTATAAATTAAACCTTTTATGCATGATTATATCAAATTTTGTCCTATGCTGCTATGTTAAAAAATTATAAAATTTCGAATAAACTTCGAACTTTTCGCTCAAATTTAAAAAACATTCTATCTAGTTCTAGATTTTTTTTAACAAAGCCCGATATAAAGTTTTGTGAAAATCCGTTAATATTTACCGCAAATACGTGTACACACACAAAAACACCACAGACATACAGGCAGATGGACATCACTCCAAAAATTGTCAAAACGTCTTCCTAAAACATATATTGGCATCAAAATCTCGAATTCCAACGTTTTCGTCAAAATGATACTTTCTTATACTACGTATATTATTTACTAGAAGGTATTCCCATCATATGACGGAATTAAAAATTTGCAAAGCATTGCCTCGGACGTCGCAGGCATACTGTCAACCTTGCACAAGGTGTGGGCAATTTATTAGTCCGATGCGCATTTGCAAACAATTGGAAATATTTACTCAAGATAGCATGTGCAGGTGCTTGACAGTGCATTCTGGCAACGGCGTGTGCAGACACCTGGTCATTATTCTAGGTAGATATTATTTAGTTTTTGTGTTCTTTGAGTTTGTTTTATAAATTTCTATAATTCAAATTTCAAAGTTTTCTCTCAAATTTCAAAAAATTCTGTCTAGTTCTAGACTTTTCCTTAACACAGCCGGATATACCTCTTAAATATACCTTTCTGAATTTAATACTGTTTAATTTTCTTAAAACTTTTCAACCTGACATTCCCACCAACCATTTCAATCTACAATTGTTCTTGTTCCGCTATCATCATTTCAACAATAGTTGTATTGAAGAAGTTTTACAAATCGGTTACGAAAACTCTGATGTGGGCAGTACAGGACTTTCCCGGCAGACTCATATTCACGCTCTTTTTATTTCTTCAATAATCCATTACATTCAGTTTAATTGCACAAAATAACAGCCATAATTTAATTACTTTAAGTTACACTAAATTTGCACTTTTAATTCAATTTTCTTCCTCATTTGGTAACTGGACTTATTTTCAAAAGTGGCGTAGCGAAAGCGAGGAAAAAAATAAACTGTCTTCAATTTTTGCGGTCCATTTCGCAAAAAAAAAGGCGGATTCTTTTATACCGAATCGTACCAAAAACTAATCAGCACCAGGGTCATACACAAGTGACTTACGAAATTTTATGAAATTTGATAAATTTGTGTTTGAGTTAGAGAGAATACATGCATCGCACAGACAGGCAGACAAACACACACACACACAGACAGTCATATATAAAATAGTGTTTTCGCGTTGTACAGGTCCCCAAACGTGTAGATCTATCGAAAACTCGAGCTGCGATTTTAGGCGCGATTCCAATACTTTCAATATACATTATCGTGTATTGAATGGAAAATAAACATGCAAACAATTTGAAAGCTTAAATCTCATAACCTAACGGTTAATAACTGGAGGTTATGAGATTTCCCTCCACTCAACTTTCCCAAACCTGAATTCATTTATATCTAACTTATGACTTTTTTTTTAATATAAATTTCGCAAGCAGCATTCGAAAAATATGAATTGTTAGCCTAAATTAGGGGACAGCAACGAGGTGTTCACGAAGGAATTTTAAGATGCCCGCCGTTCAAATAACTATATATACTAATTGCAAATTCCCGTCCGTCTGTCTGTCAAGCTTTTTTAATCACTTCCCGAATATATAGAGACTTGCAATTAGGTACACGGCTCGATCGTTCCATAAACCCCTCTGGAAAAATCGTATTTTCCGAAAATGTTCTGAAGAGCAGGTGCTCCACACCAAAACGTTCGAAATGTGAAATGCTAAAAAACTTACTTTGCAATAAGATAGAGACTTCAAATTTGGTGTATGAGTAAATCGATCGAAAGGAAGAAAGTGTAAAATTTCAGATTTCCAGTATTTTCTACTTAAGGGTGTACCGCACACCAAAATGTTCGATTTGACGAATAAATGAGAAACGGCTTCAATAAATTTTAAGAGAGGCTTTAAATTTGGTATATGAGCTAATCATTTGATGAAAACACCCAAGTCGAATAGAATTTTTCAAAAATGTTCATTTAAGGGAGTGTTCCAGAGAAAAACGTTCGAAAGGTGAATTGATAAAAAAACATTCTTCGGGATGAGATAGAGATTTCAAATTCAGTGTACGGGTAGATAATTTGGAAGGAAGAAAGTGTAGAATTTCAGTTTTCCAATATTTTCTACTTTAGGGGGTGTCGCATAACAAAATGTTCGATTTTCGGACTACTGGAGAAACGCTCCTTTTAAAACGTGATAGAGGCTTGATATTTGGTATATGGGTGAATCACCTGATAGAAAACACAAAAGAAATGTTTTTAAATATGTATATTTGAGCATGCTTCGCGATGAAATAAAGATTTCAAATTTGGTGAACGGGTTGGAAAGGAAGAAATTGTATAATTTCAGTTTTCCTACATTTGCTAATGTAGAGGGTACCGCTCACTAAAATATTCGATTTGACGAAGCAATGATAAAGCTTTCTTTGCAATATAATAGAGGCTTGATATTTACTATATGGAATGATCATATGATAAAAAAAACAAGATGAATACGGTTTTTCAAAAATGTTCATTTAAGGGGGTGCTACGCAGAAAAACGTGCTAAAAGTGAAATGATTGAAAAAACATGCTTCGCGATGGGATAGAGACTTCAAATTTATTGTACGGGCAGATAGTTTGAAGGGAAGAAAGTGTGCAATTTCAGATTTCCAATATTTAGGGGGTACCCACTTTAGGGGGTACCCACTTTAGGGGGTGCCGCAAACCAATATGTTCGATTTTCCGAATAAATGAGATGCGATTTTTTTAATGTAATAGAGGCTTGATATTTGGTATATGGGCCAATCATCTGATAAAAACACAAAACGAACAGTTTTTCAAAAATGTTCATTTATGGGTATGCTCCACTGAAAAACGTTCGAAAGAGAAAATGACAAAATAGTATGCTTCGGGATGAGATAGACTTTAATTTGTTATACGGGTATATAGCTCGAAAGGATGAAGTGAGCAATTTAAGTTTTCCAATATTTTCTCCTTTAGGCGGTTCAGCACACCAAAACATTCGATTTGCCGAATGAATGTGAAACGCAAATTATTCAAAAATTTACATTATTCATGGCTTGCTCGTTGTGAGACCATTGATTTTCAACGGGTATTCGGCTAGTCTAAATTATAAAATTTTGATAATGGAACAGCAAACATTCGTAGTTGTAATGAATAATTTTAGTAAAAATTTCTATTTTATCTTAGCCGTTTTAACAGTTGTACGAATTGTACAATTAAACTTTTGAGAAAAACTGTATCTTAGCGACATCTAGATAACACTAGATGAATCCATTTTCGACTACTAAAGACATCTGATTCCGCATATAGTGTACTATTTTCTTTCCCCACTATCCTCGTATACTCTGTCCAGCGACGGCTTGCTACGCTTTACATTCGTAACTTCTGTTCGCACATAAACTTGCCATTTCATGAATTTGTATTTCAAGTTCTAAGTATACCTGTGATTGTTTAATTTAATTGTTTATATTTATTTTTATTATTATTGTAGACGCCATGGAAAAAAAATCTGCAGTAGGCGGCAGCACATGACTTTCTCTTCAGACTTATATCCACTTTCTCTCTATTTTAATTAAATTTAATTCACTTTTAATTCAATTTTCGTTCTCATTTGGTAAATGGACTTATTTTCTAAGATGACGTAGAGAAAATACCAAAAAACTAAAATATCTTGAGAACGGCTAGTCCTTGTGTGATGGGGTTAGTCTTATTCTTTTCTTCGTTAAAAATTACGTGTAAAACAAGCATTTAATGGATGTATTTGAACATACGTAGTTTTTTATTTTATATTTTAACGATTTTTACTGCCCATTTTGAAACAAACGACAGGTTATTTTTTTTCGAATCGTACTAAAATCTAATCAGCACCAGAGTGTCCCACAAGTAACTTATTTACCAAATTTTGTGAAATTTGGTCAATTAGCATTTTAGCTAGAGTGGATACATGAAATTTTTACGGGTCATTTCGCAAAAAAAAGGTGGGTTCTGTTTTTACGAATCGTACCAAAAACTAATCAGAACCAAGATCATACCCAAGTGACTTACCTACCAAATTTTATCAAATTCGGTCTATAAGTTTTTGAGTTAGAGTGGATACATACATTGTACAGACACACAGACGTCACGCTAAAATTAGTTTCTTCGTATTCTAGAGGTCTCGAAACGTGTAGATCCGTCGAAAACTCGAGTTGTGATTTTCGGCGTGATTCGAATACTTTCCCTATACATTACCATGTATTGCAGGGAAAGTAAAAATAAGAAGCAAAGAAAATGTGCTCTAAAATTGAACCCTCTTTGAGCGTCGACATATGCTTGTGAATGTTTGATTTCCAATATGACATACTTAAAATCAAAGTACGACGGATCGAGCCTCACTGACGCTCATTTGGACCAATGCCCGAGAACTGGGACTTCAACTTATATGCCACATTACAACGAGTTGGCCGTAGATTTCAAATGTCAAATATTATCAATTTAAGGATTATGTTTTTTCAATTAAAATGTGAATTTATATATTAAAAAATCTGATGTGGGCAGCACATGACTTTCCCTGCAGGCTTATATTAACGTTCTCTTTATTTTAATTACATTTATTTCACTTTTAATTCAATTTTCGTTCGCATTCGGTAACCGGACTTATTTTCAAAGGTGGCGTAGAGAAAATACGGAAAACTAAAATATCTCGAGAACGGCTAGTCCTAGTGTAATGGGGTTGGTCTTATTATTTTCGTCGTTAAAAATTACGTATTAAACAAGCATTTAATGGATATATTTGAGTATACCTACTTCTTTAGTTTAGATTTTGACGATTTTTGCGGGCCATTTTGCAAGAAAGGCAGGTTATTTCTTTCCGAATCGTACCAAAATCTAATCAGCACCAGGGTAACCCACAAGTGACTCATCTACTAAATTTTGTGAAATTCGGTCGAGTAGTTTTTCGGTTAGAGTGGATACAAGCTTTTGAGGGCCATTTCGCAAAAAAAGGCGGGTTCTTTTATTCCAAATCGTACCCAAAACTAATCATCACCAGACTCGCTCACAAGTGACTTATCTACCAAATTTTGTGAAATTTGGTCAATTAGTTTTTTAGTTAGAGTGGATAAAATATCTGCACAGACAGACAGACTCACAGACAGACACACAGACACACAGACAGATAGACACACACACAGACGTCACGCTAAAAATAGTTTTTTCGTATTCTAGAGGTCTCGAAACGTGTAGATCCGTCGAAAACTCGAGTTGCGATTTTCGACATGATTCCAATACTTTTCCTATACATTACCATGTATTGCAGGGAAAGTAAAAATTATGTAATAAATTTATGTTGCATTAATATTTTCATGTTTAGATATTACATCTCCTTCCTCTTCATCGCACGGTGCTAGCCGAACTCCCACACTTCTGATATATACCCTCCTAGTGAAAAGGTTACCGATCTCTGATCTAAATGATTAAAATTATAGCATATTGCCTGTCATTTTAAAAGGCTTAGAAATTAACTGATATCAAGTTTGACAATATACCCCAGGGGAGAAGGTCTGATGACGTCATGGACACAAAAATTCTCTCGCGGCTATTTTTCTCTACACTGATTGAAACTGTTCCGTCTAGCAATCGAGCCATAAATGAATCCTTTTATGCATAATGATGTCAAAGTTTATCCTATGCTGGCATGCTTAAAAATAAAATTTCAAAAAATTTAACTCGTTTCAGACTTTTTGTTAACAAAGCCGGATATAAAGTTTCATGAAAATCCATTAACTTTTTTGGCAGGTATCGTGTGCACAGAAAATCGTCCACAGGCAGACAACAGGTAAGCAGACGGACAGACATCACTTTAAAAACAATCAAAATGCGTTCAGGGGGTCCTAACACATGTTAAAATTTCGAAATTGAAAAAATTTTTAAAAACAATAAATGTGCTACATTTTATAACATGAAAACGTAAATATAAATGATATATACTTGTTCTGTCAGAAATAGAGTACCCTTTGTGAATATACAAAAATAATTTCAATTTAATTAATATTTAAATTACTTATTCCGGAAAAAAAACATACTATTTTTATCCCATTGAGTTTGTGTTTCACTTTACTTGCTTTCACACGTAATATCTTCTAAACTATAAAAGCTAGATATAAAGAATAAGCGACAAAAATTCTCAGATGGAAATTCGGCTTATCCTGTGCAATAAACGCGTTTATGCAATTTAAATGTTTTACTTTCATTTCATTGTTTTCCGGTATTCAAATCTGTTTAATTTAATATTCAAATTCTAAAAACTTATAGGCGATTTTGTATTAGGAATCTCAAATACGGAAATTAATTTTCTATACATCTAAATTCATAATTATTTGTTAAATTAAGCTTTAATTTGAAATATTTCACGCTTGCAAGCTACATATGCGCAAGTTCATCCAGATTCCGGCTCTTTACTAGTTTAAAAATATTCTTAACTGAAACAGTGTTTCTCAACTGAAGTCCCACAAGAGGTATACTCACACCCCCCCCCCCCCACCCTACTGATAAAAATATTAAATTTTTTGTAAGGATATGAAATTTCACATAAAATATCATTCAAATTTTGCATAAAATATTTCTTTGAAAATTTTTATAAATTACTTTGTCTTAAATGCACCTTAATTTAGCTGAATTTGTGATTATACTAATGATCAATTTAATTACAAATATACTTTAAAAATATTTAAAAATAATAACATTAGTATTTAGGATAATTTTGTATTATTGTGGGTCTCACTGTTATACATTATAGAGTCAAAATCAACTGATAAGTAGGTAGCAATTAATATCAAGCATTAACTTGTATTAACTTTCAGATTTTTTCTACAAATTATTAACAGCTTTATTACTATATAGTTAATGCTTACATTAAAATTAATAGTAATTATTATACAGGGTGTCCAGTGCTATCGGTGCCCAATGGCTATTTCCTCAACCGTTAGTCACAGAGATATACTTCCAATTGCAAAAATGTTTTAAATTTTGAAATCTATTATCTTAGAAACAGTTTAAATCAATAAATACATATCTGAAAGAAATACGAAATATAAATTTTTTTATGATCCCCCGGTCCTACCAATTATATTTAGGAAAATTATCCTGACGCAATTTCATGCAAAATAAAAAAAAATCTTCCTTTTACGACCAAAATTCACCGAGTTATGAAGCATTAAATTTTATGACTTAAGTCGCTTTTCCACGCATAAAAATGTCCCTTTTCAAGCAACCAACCAATCAGGGACCGTATTGACCATTTTTCCAGGCAACCAACCAATCAGGGACCGTATTGTCCATTTTTCCAGGCAACCAACCAATCAGGGACCGTATTGACAATTTCTCAGCACAAAAAGTGTTCCAACTTTAAACAGCTGTAAGTCAGTCAATTTTGGTCATAAAAGGAATATTTTTTTTTATTTTGCATAAAATTGTATGAGAATGATTTTCCTAAATATAATGGTAGTACCGGGAGACGGTATAAAAATTTATATTTCGTATTTCTTTCAGAAATGCAATTATTGCTTTCAGAAATGCAATTATTAAACTGCTTCTCAGATAATAGATTTTAAATTTTAAAACATTTTTGTAATTAGAAGTGTATCTCTGTGACTAACGGTTGAGGAAATAGCCATTGGGCACCGATGGCACTGGACACCCTGTATATTAATATTGATGTTTAGCAGCTATATAGATATTAATAATCAGCTCTTGGCTTGTAAATATATATATGCAATTGTTGGTTAATAATTTATATGAATTGAAATATATAATAGTAAATATTAGGGTTTATAAATGTTAATGATTAATTGTGTTTCTGGTGAGCCCCTCCTCAAAGACTGTTAAGCCCCCTTGAATTTTCCTCCAGCTCCTCTTCAGTTTCGTCCCGGTCTACAGCCCTGGCATCAGTTATATCGAGCCCCGAGAGATTCTCTTGGAATTTACCATTTCATTTTTTAAGCATTTTGTATGAATAAATATTTCATAGTGGAAATATTCTAAGGGGAATCATATTAGTGAATGTGTCGACAGTCTTAGGATCAGATCGCCTAAATATCGTCTGTGTAGCAAATGTCAGTGCCCAAGCCGCATTTAAATTTTAATATGATTAAGATATTGCTCAGTTGATTTCTATGGTGAATTACCATGGATAAATATTTTTCTCTCTCAATAAAGTTTCTTTTTTTTTAATCAAACCGACAAAATCAATTTTATAATACAATAATCTATTTCAGACTGAATAATATTATAAATTTTTGGTGATAAGAATGGGATATGTCATTGAAAATCGGCACAAATGAATTTAAGGATGTTGGTCAAAGTAAATTACAATGTGCTCCACGGTTTTATTAGGCCAGTGATTGATAACTTATATCTTCCCCCCTTCTGGTCTTCGACTTCCTTAGGGTCAACGGTCTAATGGATCTTGTCTGACTTCGTCAGACAGCCAGTGGATAAGCCACAACAACAACATTGATAACTTATTTAAATGCAATTTCATATTTATCAACATACCACACCGTATACATAAATGTACTGATAAGCTTTATGATTATGTCAATTAGTAATACTTATGTTAGTTTAATATATGAACTTCGAAATATTAGAAAGGTATTTACGAGTAAATTTGTTGGGGCGGGGCCCTCGTCTTCTAAAACAAGAAGGATCAATCATGCTTAAAGCATTTATTATGAAACACTTTCCAACTTCAATGCAATTTTATTTAAAAAAGTCGAAAATGCAATACATTCCTCGGTAATATTTTAAAACTTATCACAATACTACATTGATTTATTATATTAGAAAACTTAAACCTTCATTGAAAAAAATGAACTTCATTCAAATGACGGCATTGAAATATAAATTGCCTGATTTAAATATCTCTAAAATGCAATACATTCCACGGTAATATTTTTAAAACTATCATAATACTACGATAATTTATTATATTTGAAAACTTCATCGAAAACAACTGAAATAAATTCAAATGACGTCATAGAAAAAATAACACGCCTGGATCTCTCTATAAAAGCAGGATTTCATTCATTTCATTCATCACAATACTATAATAATTTATTTTATTTAAAAATTAAAACCATGGAGCTACAATTCATAAACTCTATGCTTAAAACTTCATCGAAAAAATCGTCCTTCTGTTTATAAAATCAATTAATATTTCATTCATATCAGCCATGCAGACTCCATGGACTGAATTATTTTGTGTTAAAGAAATACAGTAATTCTAATACAACTCATTCTACATATTTTGCTGTTTACATTTTACACAGGTGAAAAATGGGCTTAGTTGTAGAAATAATCAAATTTGAATGAGAATTTAAACTCAAATATATTGTCATTGTGTTGTTTTAGTATGTAGACGCACAGAATTTAAGCAAAAATAAAGTAGTTTTAGGACGGATACAACACTCAATATGAATTAAAAAGAATTTTAAAATATCACGATTTTGAAACAGGATGGATGCCATTTATCATTTTGAAGTGGGTCATGTGATCGTTTCATATCATGGTCACGTGATCGTTTCATATAAGATGTGTAATTATTATTTTAATTTTTATTTAAAAAACTACTGAATATATTTCGCTGAATTTTTTTTTATATATTTTATGGAACAATTTGACTATTACCTAAAATTTTCGAAGCAATTTGTGAATTTTAAATCCGCTTAAAAAATGTTTGAAAAATTAGGTCCCATAGGCCTCAATGTATTTCATTTTTTCAACCCGGGTTCAATCCAAAACTAATTGGGTGATATTATTCATTTATATTCCCATAGGTCCTACAGACCGTCTGAACAACATACTAAAATTTCATTTTGATTAAGTCATTTTTACGGCAGTTATCGTGCTAACGGACAGGCAGACAGACAGACAGACAGACAGACAGACAGAATGAACAAAGTCATAAACACTTTTCAACTTTGTTGTAAAGTGTTAAAAAGAATTTACTGGGTAGGAGTCTCACAAAGGCTGAAAAACACTGAAATAGAAAATGTACTCGGCATTGAATGGCATTCAAAGAAAGGATTAACCGAGTTCGTTCATTTAGTCTTTCACTAGGAATAGTAAGTTTTTCTTTCAGGCATACCTCCGGGGGAGGAGGGAGCTTCGCCTCCCCGGAGACATTTTATGTTAATCTAGTTTCTATTTATGTGACACAGCATTTAGAGATATAGTTATATAAGGCAAATAGAACTCTTACCCCCCCCCCCTAAAATTTCATTCAGCCCCCCCCCGGGAGGCATTTTATGTTAACCTAGTTTCTATTTATGTGACACAGCATTTAGATATATAGTTATATAGCGCAAATAGAAAACTTGCCCTCCTAAAATGTCATTCGCTCCCCTGAGACATTTTATGTTAACCTAGTTTCTACTTACGTGACACAGCATTTAGATATAGCTATATAGAGCAAATAGAAAACTTGGTCCCCCTAGAATTTCATTCCCCCCCACGGAGGCATTTTATGTTAACCTAGTTTCTATTTATGTGACACAGCATTTAGATATATAGTTACATAGGGCAAATAGAAAACTTGCCCCCCCTAAAATTTCATTCGCCCCCCCCCCCCCGGAGACATTTTATGTTAACCTTGTTTCTATTTATGTGACACAGCATTTAGATATATAGCTATATAAGGCAAATAGAAAGCTTGCCCACCTCTAAAATTTTATTCCCCTCCCCCCAGCCAAAAAGTCCTAAACGAAGCACTAGGCCTAGTCGCGTCCTACATGCTTTTTAAAATGAGAGATAAAATTAAACTGCACATGAAAGAATTCTAGAAAGACATACACACACGTACACAGAAAGAAGCACAAGTATCTTATGTAAATTAATATTAATATGTAAGAGGTTATTAAAATTAGCTCTCCTTTAAAACTCAGATAAAGTACTCTGGGTAAACTCTTAAAAAAAAATAATGCTGGCTATAAATAATCTTATTCGCTCAATTAAATGATTAATGACTATTTTTTGTTGTAATGCATTGTTCTTAATAAGTTGTTTACTGCAGAAAATTCATTATCAAAATTGGCGCTGCAGACGACAATCATGCGGGAAAAACTTAAAGAATCAGTTGCAATTTTTTTTATGTTTAAAGAAAGTGGAATCTTAATTGCGTTTATGCAAATGCCTTTAATTAACTTATTCTTTTCTTTAGTATTTTTTTTATTTTATTTTATGCACTCCAATATATAAAGGGGTTATAATCAATTGCTTTCCTGATTAGTTTCATTTTCATGTAAATAACAGCTTTCGGGATTTCTTCCAACAATCTATTCATTAACTTTAAGAATTTTGAGAGTTATGAATGAAACGTAGAAAGTTGGTATGTGGAGCTTAGTATGACAATCAAAAAAGTTTGATGTGAGCAACAGACTTTCCCTGCAAAATCAAATTAATTTCCGCTTTACTTCTTTAATAATTCATTAAATTGAGTTTAATGGCACAAAAATAGCACGCATATAATTTTTTGAAATGCCACTGAATTTGTAGTTTTAATTCAATTTCTGTTTCTTTTTGTAACTGGACGTATTTTCAAATGCGGAGTAGCAAAAATGCGAAAAAACTAAAATATCTCGAGAACGGATAGACCTGGAAAAATGGTGTTAATCTTATTCTTTTCAACGTTAAAAATTACGTATAAAACAAGCATTTAATTGATGCATTTAAGCATACGTAATCTTTTCTTTTTTGGTATTTTAATGATTTTTAAGGGTCATTTTGCAAAAAAAAGCAGATTTTGTTTTCTCGAATCATACCAAAATCTAATCAGCACCAGGGTAAGCTACATTTGACTTACCTACAAAATTTTATGAAATTTGGGCAATTAGTTCTTCAGTTAGAGTGGATGCATACATTGCACACAGACACACACACATACACACATACACAGATGTCACGCTAAAAATAGATTTTTAGTGTTCTAGAGGTCTCAAAAGGTATAGTCGTCGGAAACTCGAGTTGCGATTTTTGGTATGATTCCGAAACTTTCCCTATGGAAAGTAAAAAAAATGGATGCTAGATATTATTATCTTTAAATTTTGGTTGACAACATCTTTTCGAATCTACGAATTGTGAGTGTACGGAATTTGGGAATGTCCCTTTTTCATTCTTTCAAATTTCCAAAGTTGATGTATAAAAACAGGAGATTTATGAAAGAGTCTACAAATGGTGTGTTCACTTTATTTATAACGCAAATTTTAATATATTTTATTTCTTTATACTTTCCCTGCAGTACATGGTAATGTACAGGGAAAGCATTGGAATCATGACGAAAATCGCAACTCGAGTTTTCGACGGATCTACACGTTTCGAGACCTCTAGAATACGAAAAAACTATTTTTAGCGTAACGTCTCTGTGTGTCTGTCTGTTTGTCTGTATGTCTGTCTGTGCAATGCATGTATCCACTTTAACTCAACGAACGGATCGAATTTCATAACATTTAGTTGGTAAGTCACTTGTGTGTGACCCTGTTGCTGATTAGCTTTTGGTACGATTCGGGAATAAAGAACCCGCCTTTTTTTGCGATATGACCCGCAAATTATGTCAAAATCTAAAATAAAAAACTATGTATGTTCAAATATATCAATTAAATGCTTGTTTTATACATAATTTTCAGCAATGGAAGGAATAAGACCAACTCCATTAGACTAGGGTTAGCCGTTCTCGAGATATTTTAATTTTAATTTTTTTTTTTTTTTTTTTTTTTTTTTTTTTTTTTTTTTTTTTTTTTCATTTACTCTGCCCCACCGTTGAATAAAATTGCAGTTACCGACAACGAAAATTGAATTAAAAGTGCCAATCAGTGTCATTTTAAATAATTGTGGGCGTTATTTTGTGCAATTAAACTCAATATAATAAATTATTGAAGAAATAAACAGAACGTTAATATAAGTCTGCAGGGAAAGTCATGTGCTGCCTCATCAGGTTTTTAATTTGCCTGCAATACATGTTAATGTATAGGGAAAGTATTGGAATCACACGGGAAATCGTAACTCAAATTTTCGACGGATCTACACATTTTGTGACCTCTAGACTACGGAAAACTATTTCTAGCGTGATGTCAGTCTGTCTGTCTGTCTGTGTGTCTGTCTGTGCAATGTATGCATCCATTCTAACTCAAAATCTAATGTACCAAATTTGATAAAATTTTATAGGTAATTCACTTGTAAGTGACCCTGGTGCTGATTTGTTTTTGGTATGATTCGAGATAAAAGAACCCGCCTTGTTTTGCGAAATGGCCAGCAAAAATTGCCTGTATTCACTCTAGCTGAAAAACTAATGGATCAAATTTTACAAAACTTGGCAGATAAGTCACTTGTGCTGATTAGATTTTGGTACGATTCGGAAAACAATAACTTGAATTTTGTTTTGCGAAATGGTCAGCAAAAATCGCCAAAATCTAAAATAAAAAACTACGTATTCCCAAATAAATGTCTCAATTAAATGCTTGTGTTTATACGTAATTTTCAGCAATGAAAAAAATAAATCCAACCCTATTACACCAGGTCTAGCCGTTCTTGAGATGTTTTTTTTTCCTCATTTTCGCTGACCACCTTTGAAACTAAGTCCAGTTGCAAAATGGGAACGAAAATTGAATTAGGAGTGCAAATTCAGTATAATTTTAAATAATAATGGGTTATTTTGTGCAATTAAACTCAATAAAATGAATTATTGAAGAAATAAAGGCGACGTGAATATGTGTCTGCAGGGAAAGTCATGTGCTGCCCACATTAGATTTTTCATATTTATTTCGTACAGTCATACAAATTTTTGGAAATGGTCGAAGTGTCATCTCCGGAACCGGAAATGGAAATCCTTAGTAAACCTCCTTTTTCTTCTGGAATTCGATGTTGAATCTACATCAGTCCTCATTTAAACTCTCTATAGCCAATCCGCAGAAATAAAAATGTCAATAAAACAAATTTTGAACCGGAAGTGAAGAAATTACGTTAGTGGAAAACTTTAATAATCTCCCAGACTCCATCTTAATTTAATGCTGAATTCATATCAGTAATCTTCGAAACGCTATCTATAACCAATCTTGAGGAATATTTCAAGAAATCTTTGGAATTGGAAAAATAACAGGAAATGGAAATCCTTAGTAAACCTCCTCCTCCCTCTAAATATTGATGCTGAATTCATATCAGTCATCATCTAAGCTATATCTATAGCAGATTACAAAAAAAACAGATATTTCAAGAAAAATGTAAATTTTTTAATCGGAATTGTCACTGCTAAAACGGAAAGTGGAAACCTTTAATGAATCTCTTTACTCCCTACAAATTTTAAGATGAATTCATATTAGTTATTGTCTAAGCTCTATCTATAACCAATCCTGAGAAACAGATGTTTCAAGGAATATATTTGATCCGGAAGTTGAATGGAAACCGGAAGTAAAAGTTCTTTGTGAGTCATTCTAACTCCTCCATAATTTGGATCTGAATACATATCAGTCATCATCTGAGCTCTATCTGCAGTAGGTCATAAGGAAAAGATGTTGCAAAACCAAATTTTTCCCCAAAACAATACTGGAGGCAAAATTTTTGCTACCAGTAATTGAAGGTTATAGATCAACTTGAGTTTTCCATGCATGCATGTATCTGGTTGCTAAGGTTTGCTCTATTATAATAAATCTCAGTATACAAGAATTGTATATTTAATGGGCTTTTGTTAAAAGTTAGTTGTTTAAAAATTTGCGTACAGTTTCTTGAAAAATATTTTTTTTTAAATTGGCAACAAGTCTGTCCCACCCATTTATTTAATGCATTCTGCAGATTGTGTTATTATACATGGTGTCTCAAAAAGATTGAAACGCGCTTTAATTCTTTACCTGTTGGAGATAAGTGGGCTATGTAAATTGCAAAAATGTTGAAAGTAAGGTATAAAATAAGACTAGGTTTATGAAATAGTCTTCCACTTAATTTTCAAAAACTTACACTTTTTAAATTGTTATACGACACCCTTAGACAAATTGGGTCAATCAGAAATGTTTTATTTTTATTGCAACAAGATCATTAAGAACAAGATGGATGCCATATATCATTTTGAAGTGGGTCATTTGATCGTTTCATATCATGCTCACGTGATCGTTTCATATAAGAGGTGTAATTATTATTTTAATTTTTATTCAAAAAACTACTGAATATATTTCGCTGAATTTTTTTTTATATATTTTAAGGAACAATTTGAATATTACCTAAAATTTTCGAAGCAATTTGTGAATTTTAAATCCGCTTAAAAAATGTTTGAAAAATTAGGTCCCATAGGACTCAATGTATTTCATTTTTTCGACCCGGGTTCAATCCAAAACTAATTGGGTAATATTATTCATTTATATTCCCATAGGTTCTACAGACCGTCTGAACAACATACTAAAATTTCATTTTGATTCAGTCATTTTTACGGCAGTTATCGTGCTAACGGACAGACAGACAGACAGACAGAATGAACAAAGTCATAAACACTTTTCAACTTTGTTGTAAAGTGTTAAAAACGCATATCTGTATCTTTAAAATTAAGCGAGTTATACTTAATTGAAAATTGAACATTGTAAATGGGGACCATATATCAAATTAGAAATTTAAATTTGTAACATATCACAAAAAAGGATAAAACTGGATGATAATACACAGGAGACATTTCTGCGAATTTCACGTAGGCTCACAATGCAATCACGGATTCTTAAGTACTTTTCACACTGAGACATGCCAATAAAAAATTTTGGCACATATTAATGTATTTTTAATCTAAACAACTTCTATCGTCATTTTGTTTATGATCCCTATTTTCACTGATGAAAATAGGGATCATAATTTTCATTTCAGATCATTCGTTTCGGATTTTCATTTCGGATCATTTCAGCAAAATATAGTCAGCAATTTTTTAAATAAAAATTAAACTATTAATTACACCCTTTATATGAAGAGATCACGTGACCCACTTCAAAATAAAATATGGCATCCATCTTGTGTCAATATCGTGATTTTTAAAGTTCTTTTTAATTCATATTTAGTGTTGTTTCCTTCCTAAAACTGCTTTATTTTTGCTTCAATTCTGTCCATCTACTTACTGAAACAACATAATTACAATATATTTGAGTTGATCCAAATCTGATTATTTGTACAACGAAGCCTAATTTTCACTTATAGAGAATGTAAACAGCAAAAGATGTAGAATGAGTTGCATTAGAATTGCTGCATTTCTTTAACGCAAAATTATTTAGCGCATGGAGTCTGCAATATAGCTGATATGAATGAAATATTCATTGATTTTACACAGAGAAGAAGACGATTTCTTCGATGAAGTTTTAAGCATGGAGTTAAATTACTTGTACCTCCATGGTTTTAAGATTTTAAATGGAATAAATTATTATAGTATTGTGATGCATGAAAAGGAATGGAAAATGTTTATGAATGAAATCCTGCTTTTATAGAGAGAGCCAGGCGATTTATATTTCAATGACGTCATTTGAATAAAGTTTATTTGTTTTCGAAGAAATTTTCAAATATAATGAATTAATGTAGCATTATGATAATTTTAAAAATATTACCGAGGAATATATCGCATTTTAGATATGTTTAATCCAATCAATTCATATTTCAATGTCGTCATTTGAATGAAGTTCATTTTTTCGGTGAAATTTTATGTTTTCAAATGTAATAAATTAATGTAATATTTTCATAATTTTAAAAATATTGCCGAGAACTGTATCAAATTTTAGAGATGATTAAATAAAATAGCATTGAAGTTGGAAAGTGTTTCATAATCAATGCTTTATGCATGATTCATCTTTCTTGTTTCCTTTATCATAATTCAGTTGATTTTAAAGATACAGATATTCGGGTTTTTTTAAATGATCTTGTTGCATTAAAAATAAAAAATTTCTAATTGACCAAATTTGTCTAAGGGGCGGGGGGGGGCCTTATAAAAATTTAAAAAGTGCAACTTCTTGAAAATGAATGGGAAGAATATTTCATTAACGTAGTCTTATTTCCTACCTTACTTTCAACATTTTTGCAATTTATATTGCTCACTTATCTCCAACAGGTAAAAAATTAAAGCGCATTTCAATCTTTTTTGGACACCCTGTATGCTATATTAAAGATATTTATCAGTGGTTCTCAAACTGTGTTCCAAAGAACCCTAAGGAACGCATCGAGCTTGGCAAATGACTCGACGGAAGCATTGAACATACACTCTGCTGCAAAAAAATATATAGCACCCATAAACAATTGAGCTACAGCCGCGAAACTCGGCATGCAAATGCCGGTTTTAAAATTATGCAAATGAGTGGAACTGTCGGTGCAAATGATGTTTTAGGGTTCATGCAACGCAAGTGAGAACGGCTCATCGTGCTGCATTTTAAACACTCACTGGCAGAGTTTCTCTCACCGTAGACGTATTATGTTAACAAAATTTCAATTTATGTGACAGCATTTAGATATATTTATATAAGGCAAATAGAAAACTTGTCCCCCCCCCGTAAAATTCAATTCACCTCCCCTTCCGGCCAAAAAGTCTTGAAAGAAAGACTGCTAACGGGGCACTGGAAATGGATTTCAGCTTTGATACTGCAAGTTGTATGCAACTTGCAGAATCAAAGAGAGATACTGCAAGTAGAGAGTACTCAACGAAATTGTCGAATTTAGAGAGAGATCAAATCATAGGCCTGACGAATATTGATTGGTCCAACAAAAGTATTAATCATCATCTTGGTCTGACCGATATGGTAGTCGCTCGGGTACGGTTGTTGCTTGTAGATCAGATAAGGCGCACGTAATTGACGAAAAAGCTCAAAACATCCAAGACAGACAGCTCCAGGGGATCGTGCAGTAAAGAGAGGAGCTACACGTCCACACCAATGGCGTCCTAGTCGAAGGCATTTGTTATCCTGCACGTATCCTGAATCAAGTCAAGGGATACTACTCGAAGACGACTGGCAGAAGGCACCGTGTATCGACGGTCAATAAAGAGCCTTCTGGATTGGTGCTAAATTCGGTCATCCTGAACAGTGCCCGATTGCAGGCAAGTTCTTTTCGCAACAAATCCCGCTTCTCTCTCAGTGTCATAACTGCCGCATACGTATGTGGAGAAGAACTGACCGCCGCACACTGGTGCCATGGCGGAAAAAACCCCGAAACCCGAAAATAATATTTTTCGATACCAACTACTATTTTTTGCTAGGCAATGAACCGAAGTATCTTGCCATGTAAATAAATGTATTGTATTCAGTATAACTAGAAGGAAAACCTGATCTTAAACAAGACTTCCACATTCTAATTGAAATCTTGTTTATTCTAACTAAAATTTCAATATTTTTTCCAAAATTTTTGTGCATATATTATAATTATATGTCTCACGTATTTTCAATATATGTAACCTCAACTTATTTCTGACATAAATACATTTCGTAAAAACATAGCCAAAATCATACTATAAAGCGTAAAATATAGATATATAAATTTTTTTGTTTTCCTTCATTTCTTTAAGCCTATAAAAAAAAGCTACACGTTCCTACACGCTCTGGATGGGTTATTTCGAAAGCAGATACTATTATGCAACTGTTCTGTGAAAATCAGCTGCAAGTTTTTGCAACCTTCGCTGTTTCGGCATGCATATAAAATCTTACTTTTAACTTATTTACATGCGCAAAAAGTATGCAAAACTATTAAGAAATGCATAATTTGTGAGGTTTTTTCCGCAACTTCCTCATTTGGCACCACTGTGCGCCGTTCCAATCCCGCGTAGTTGTTGAGCGACTCACGGCCATCACACAGAGTGCAACAGTCTGGGGAGGCATCTAGTGGGACAGCCAACCTCCTCTGGTTGTGCTGTAAGCCAATGTGACGGTTTGCTTGTACGTTAATGATATTTTGCAGCTCATTGTTTCGTCTTCGTAAAAATTGTGGCTTATAGTAAGTATTTTGCTGCCATTGCAGACATCGACTGTTTCAAAACTGACGACCGCGAAACCGGTCCATGGATACTGGGATCTGGAATAGGGGTGTTTTCCAAATAAATCAGTGTCAAAGTCCTTCTACCAAAACATTGCATCTTGCTGAGGTTGATTGTCAGTTGCATATCGTTTACCACTCAAGTTTTTCTTCAAAGGCCTGATTTGAGCAGAAAATCGTTAGATGCCAGGTCAGGGCTGTAAGGAAGAAACGTTGTATTGAAAGAAAGAGAACGCTCCGTTTATTCAGGAGAGATAAATGTTAAAGTGTCCCTTCGTGTCAGTGTTCCCTTGAGAGCTGAAATGATATATGCGAGCGCCGCTTATACCCCGGCTGCAACAACCATAGAAGTAAAAGTAAGGAGTTTAAAACTTCATATTAAGAAAACGCCAATATCTTTTGAGTTAATAATTCAGGTAGCGCTGGGAAAAAATAAGAAGTCCTGCATTGCATGCATTTCTATGGCAAAAGGCCTAAAATATTTATTTAAACAGTAAATTTTGTAAAAATAAATTATTAGCGCAAAGTAAAATAGAACTAAAACAATAGACAATATCCTTATACATTCAAAATTATTTTACCTTTCAATTTATTTTTATCTCCATATATTCTATATTGTTTCCCTCAACTATGAAAAAAAAATCTGATGTGGGCAACATGTGACTTTCCTTATATAATGCAATAAATTTACTACTTTTACAGTAAAAAAAATAGATTATTTTTATAATAGATATTTATATTCCTTCCAAGATATTGAATTTTCGTCAATGAGGGGTCATTTTCATTGATTTAGAGTTTTCATTTTTATCCATTTGGCGAGTTTATCGTTAATTTAGCAACATTTAAAAAAGTCGCCAAGTTGGCAAAATTCCACCAAATTCGTCGCCAAAATCTCGCCAAGCGTTATGGACGGAGAAATACGTTACTCTTACAGCAGATAAATGACTATTGGCGTTCAAATACAAAAGTATTACTCAAAGTATCTTTTTTCATGAATGAAACGAGCTAGATCCAGGAGAATGATGTCACCCAATTTATCGCCTGGTATTACATATGAAAAGTGAACATGTTTCTCAATAGGAAGTATTATTTTTTTTATTTTATATGACTTTTTGATAATATTTTTGAAAAATGTGCAATATTTCAAGAACTGTTCATGGTAACGTTCTAAAATGTATGTCAATCATTTTCTAATGAAAAATTACATAAGAAATGTCAATTTACGTAACTTTATTAGAGGTTTTTGACGATTTTTTCAAAATTTCACTCGAAAATTTAGAGGGTTCTGAACATTCGATTGCATATAAAAACAATAGGCTTCCAGTGTTTACGGATTGTAATTTTTGTACCAAATTTCGTTCGAATTGGTCCATTTGTTCGTCAGTTATCGTCTCCACAGACTCACTGACACACACACACACACACACACACACACACACACATCACCTCAAAACTGTTCGATTCGTGATCAGGGATGGTTGAAACGTGCTCTCCCGTCGAAAACTCGAATTCGAATTTCGACCCCGTCACAATACTTTTCTTATACTTATTGTATATAAGGAAAGTAACACTGGTTAATTATACTCATAATTAAGGAACCCTTAGTTTAAAAGTAATGAAAAATGTATATACTGAATACTACGTCTTTGTGTTGTGTCAATTAACAAAAGAGGCTACTTTACTAACACTAGCGACACCTAACTGTAATTCTCACAGCATTATGGAATTTTCAATAGTTTCATTCATAGGAGTTTTATCTCTTCTTTTCTAACTCCATGACAACAGCTATTGGATAGACGCGTCTATCTACTGTTTTCATTCGCGACTTTGAGACAGTAATTAGCCAAGTTCCCCTATTCATTGTGATAGTAAATTTGGCATATCGTTGTCTTTTGTGGAGCCTTTTCATTATGCTGCTTTTAGTGGTATATTTTAATATCTTGTATTTTGAACCTTAACGTTCCAACCCGTCCCAAGCCCGTAAAAGTAAGGTACATGTTTTTTTTTTTAAATAACTTGAAAAACGAAGCACCTAGAAAGCTCAAATTAGGCACTCATTGATTTTCTAAGTATATTTTATTTCTTAAATTTTGAAATTTATCAGTTTAGTTCGTCTAGAATCCGCCATAAGACAACTAATGCTTTTGGGGAGCACAAGCAAACAAAAAATAAGTTTTAAGGATCCACTTAAAAAAATTGAATATGTATTTAAAAATCTGATGTGGGCAACACATGACTTTACTTATATAATGTAATGAATTTACTACTTTTATAGTAAAAAAAATAGGTTTTACTTATAGTAGATACTAATATTCTTTCCAAGATATTGGATTTTCGACAATTAGTCATTATTTTCATTGATTTAGCGTCATTTTTATCCATTTGGCGAGATTTTCGTTAATTTGGCAACATTTCAAAAAGTCGCCAAATTGGCGACATTCCGCCAAATTTGTCGCCAAAATCTCGCCAAGCGTTATTCACTAAGAAATAAGTTATTCTTACAGCAGATAAATGACTATTGGCGTTCAAATACAAAAGTACTATTCAAAGTATCTTTTCTCATGAATGGAACGGGCTAGATCCACGAGAATGATATCACCCAATTTATCGCATGGTATTACATATGAACAGGGAACATGTTTCTCAACAGTTAATATACATTATTTAATTTATGGGATTTTTTGATAAATTTATTTTAAAAATGTACAATATCTCGAAAACGGTTCATGTTAGCGTTCTAAAATTTATGTCAATCGTTTTCTAATAAAAAATTACATAAGAAATGTCTATTTGCGTAACTTTATTCGTGGTTTTGGTTTTTTGACGATTTTTTCAAAATTTTATTCGAAAATTTAGGAGGGTTCTGAACTTTCGATTGTGTATAAAAACAATAGGCTTCCAGTGTTTACGGATTGTGATTTTGTACCAAATTTGGTTCGAATCGGTCCATTCGTTCGTCAGTTATCGTCTCCTCAGACTCACTGACACACACACACATACTTTCACACACACACACACACACAGACATCACTTCAAAAATGCTTGAGTCGTGATCAGGGATGCTTGAAACGTGCTCTCCCGTCGAAAACTCAAATTCGAATTTTCCGTCACAATACTTTCCTTATACATTATGTATATAAGGAAAGTAAAAATTAAAAATCAAGCTAAAAACATTTTATTTTCTAATTTTGGACCCTGGTATTACGTTTTTTCCATATTATTTTATCACGCTTCGCCACTGCTCACTGTCCTAGCCGTGGCTTCAACTGACCAGCCGACGCTGTCTAACCATCAGTAGCGTCACCAGATGTTGCTTTACATTGGGGAAAGGGATAACCAAATATGTTGTTTCCATTTATCCAAACAGTATTTCCGTGACATTCAATGGGTTAGATTCAATGGGTTCCTGTGAAGAAGTTTTGACCTTCAACCATGACCGCCCGTACGGGAGGTAAGGTGGGCACATCCTATCAAGCATATTGAAGCCCATAGGGCTCCATACTACAGTTACAGAAATTATAAAACAAGTGTTTAAAATAAATACTTTATATGAAAAAAGAAGTTTCAATTAGAATATTGTAGAACTTAGTAGGCTCCACTATCGGGTATCCAATTATTTATTAGCCATTGATTTCTTCTTTCTTCGTTTCTAGAAAAGCGAAATAGCCTAAAATCCTTTTTAGAATGATTAGAGTAGTTCGGTGCAGAACAACCACCCATAATTATTTCAATTATACTTCCTAAATTAAAAATACGAATAGAGTTAATGCTAATGGTTTGCGCATCCAGCTATGGTGGGCTTCAATATGCTTGATGAGTCAGCTCGTATATAGAGGAGCCTTACCCCTGGATGTTACGTTCAACGTCACAAAGATGGACGTTAAGCTAAACAATGTTGTACATCTTATCATTGAGTTTTCCTCATTGACATCAGTGGCTTGACATCCCCCCCCCTGTAAAAAGTTTTAGGGGCGTCCCATACCCCCACCCCTTTTGCCATTGAACTGCTAATGAAAGATTCTAAGTTCTTCTAGTATGGGTTGAATAAGGACAATACAATAATTTATAATAAGTTATATCATAATTTATTTTTTGTAGTAAAAAAATAAACAAGAATAAACAATCATGCTAAAAGCATTGATTATGAAACACTTTCCAACTTTAATGCAATTTCATTTAAAAAAGTATAAAATGCAATACATTCCTCGGGATAATATTTTAAAACTTATCACAATACTACATTAATTTATTATATTTGAAAACTTAAACCTTCATTGAAAAAATGAACTTCATTCAAATGACGGCATTGAAATATAAATTGCCTGGTTTAAATATCTCTAAGCTCTTTAAATATCTCTAATATCGCTATAGCGATACATTCCACGGTAATATTTTTTAAATTATCATAATACTACGATAATTTATTATATTTGAAAACTTCATCGAAAACAACTGAAATTAATTCAAATGACGTCATAGAAAAAATGACACGCCTGGATCTCTCTATAGAAACAACATTTCATCCATAACTTTCTCCCATTCATTTCATTGATCACAATATTATAATAATTTATATTATTTAAAAATTAAGACCATAGAGCTACAAGTAATTAAATTCTATGCTCAAAACTTCATCGAAAAAAATCGTCCTTCTCTTTATAAAATCAATTAATATTTCATGCATATCAGTCATGCAGACTCTATGGGCTAAATTATTTTGTGTTAAAGAAATACAGCAATTCTAATACAACTCATTCTACATATTTTGCTGTTTACATTTTACATAAGTGAAAAATAGGCTTCGTTGTAGAAATAATCAAATTTGGATCAGCATTTAAACTCAAATATATTGTATTTGCGTTGTTTCAGTATGTAGATGCACAGAATTTAAACAAAAATAAAGTAGTTTTAGGACGGATACAACACTCAATATGAATTAAAAAGAACTTAAAAAATCACGATTTTGAAACAAGATGGATACCATATATCATTTTGAAGTGGGTCATGTGATCTTTTCATATCATGGTCACCTGATCGTATCATATAAGAGGTGTAATTATTATTTTAATTTTTATTTAAAAAACTACTGAATATATTTCGCTGAATTTTTTTTTATATATTTTATGGAACAATTTGAATATTAACTAAAATTTTCGAAGCTATTTGTGAATTTTAAATCCACGTAAAAAATGTTTGAAAAATTAGGTCCCATAGGGAAAATTAGGTCCCATAATTTTAGGGCTCAATGTATTTCATTTTTCCAACCCGGGTTCAATCCAAAACTAATTGGGTGATATTATTCATTTATATTCCCATAGGTTCTACAGACCGTCTGAACAACATACTAAAATTTCATTTTGATTAAGTCATTTTTACAGCAGTTATCGTGCTAACGGACAGACAGACAGAGAGAATGAACAAAGTCATAAACACTTTTCAACTTGGTTGTAGAGTCTTAAAAAAACACATATATTAAATTGATCAAACTGCTCCAAAAGTAACTGCAAAGTAAAAACTTAATTAAAAATTAATCATATAATATATTAACACTTTACAACAAAGTTGAAAAGTGTTTATGACTTTGTTCATTCTGTCTATCTGTCTGTCTATCTATCTGTCGGATTTTCATTTCGGATCATTTCAGCAAAATATAGTCAGCAATTTTTTAAATAAAAATTAAACTATTAATTACACCCTCTATATGAAGAGATCATGTGGCCATTATATGAAACGATCACGTGACCCACTTCAAAATGATATATGGCATCCATCTTGTCTCAAAATCGTGATTTTTAAAGTTCTTTTTAATTCATATTGAGTGTTGTATCCGTCCTAAAACTACTTTATTTTTGATTAAATTCTGTGCATCTACATACTGAAACAACTCAATTACAATATATTTGAGTTTAAATTCTCATCCAAATTTGATTATTTCTGCAACGAAGCCTATTTTTCACCTATGTAAAATATAAACAGCAAAATATGCAGAATGAGTTGTATTAGAATTGCTGTATTTCTTTAACACAAAATCATTTAGTTCATGGAGTCTGCATAGCTGATATGTATGAAATATTCAGTGATTTTTCAAAGAGATGGACGATTTTTTTCGATGAAGTTTTAAGCATTTAGTTTAATTACTTGTAGCTCCATGGTCTTAATTTTTAAATGAAATAAATTATTATAATATTGTGATGAATGATATGAATGGGAAATTATTTATGAATGAAATGTTGCTTTTAAAGAGAGAGCCAGGCGTGTTATTTTTTCTATGACGTCATTTGAATGAATTTCAGTTGTTTTCGATGAAGTTTTCAAATATAATAAATTATCGTAGTATTATGATAATTCTAAAATTATTACCGAGGAATGTATCACATTTTAGAGATGTTTAAATCAGGCAATTTATATTTCAATGCCGTCATTTGAATGAAGTTATTTTTTTTCGATGAAAGTTTAAGTTTTCAAATATAATAAATTAATGGAGTATTGTGATAAGTTTTAAAATATTACCGAGGAATGTATTGCATTTTAGAGATGCTTAAATAACATTGCATTGAAGTTGGAAAGTGTTTCATAATCAATGCTTTAAGCATGATTGATCTTTCTTGTTTGTAATAGTATCAACTAGTTTTTGTAGATATGAAACAACCTCCTTCCGCAGGATAAAAATATAGGGCAACACCCGCAAAAACAAGAGCACGCGTTTTTTTTTTGTTTTTTTTCATAACAATAAATAATCATTGAAAAAATCCCTTTCTTGTTTTATAAGTACTGGTAATAAAAGAGCAGATCTTTTTCAGTTATTGTTAATGTAGGTACTCTTCTTTTCTTTTATTCTTTAAAAGGAGGCTGTTTTCGCATCTAAAACCGGTTGATACCGTTAATAATTTGTTTGTTCTGTATTTTTAACGAAATTATACTTTTATAAAGAAAATAGTTTTATGTTTTTAAAACTTAATAAATTTCTCTAAACGTTTAAATATCTCTTATCCGAGACAAAATTTGCCGAAACAAGATGGAGTTGTAAAGATAGGTAATAGGTAAAAAAATAAACACCGGCTATTCCCGGAAATAAATCACGTATTTTGAGAAAGAAATTTTGAAAAACTGTGAATTTTGAAAGTTCCCAAAAAGTTTTAATTTTCAGTCATTGCGTTTTACTTTCTTAAACGGAAATAAGCACCACAAGTAAAATGCAATTTAATTCGCAAATACTTTGAAAATAAAAAAACACCCTGAGCAATGAAATACTATTTACAAAGTGATTAATTTATTCATATTTATTTAATGCTGGGTGATTAAATAAAAAATCTATATTAATCCCATTAATATTTTAACATTTCTGTCACTAATATAATCTTCACATTTTCAACAACATTTTAGTAATTTCAAATTTTCATTTCAACAGATTCTACTACCTTTCAAAACATCAGATGTGGGCAGCACATGACTTTCCTTATATAATGCAATGAATTTCCTACTTTTACAGTAAAAAAATAGATTATTTTTACAGTAGATATTTATATTCTTTCCAAGATATGGAATTTTCATCAATGAGTCGTCATTTTCCATGACGTTATCATCAATGAGTCGTCATTGATTTAGCGTAATTTTTTCCATTTGGCGAGATTTTCGCTAATTTAACAACATTTAAAAAAGTCGCTAAGTTGTCGACATTCCGCCAAATTCGTTGCCAAAATCTCGCCAAGCGTTATGGACGAAGAAATAAGTTATTCTTACAGCAGATAAATGACTATTGGCGTTCAAATACAAAATTATTACTCAAAGTATCTTTTTTCATGAATGGAACGAGCTAAATAGACGAGAATGATGTCACCCAATTTATCGCATGGCATTACATATGAAAAGTGAACATATTTCTCAATAGGATATATTTTTTTTTATTTTATAGTACTTTTCGATAATTTTTTTGAAAAATGTGCAATATCTCGAGAATAGTTCATTTTAGCGGTCTAATATTTATGTCAATCGTTTTCTAATGAAAAAGTTACATAAAAAATGTCTATTTGCGTAACTTTATTAGAAGTTTTGATTTTTTGACGATTTTTTTCAAAATTTCACTCGAAAATTTAGGGGGTTCTGACATTCGATTGCGTATAAAAACAATAGGCTTCCAGTGTTTACGGATTGTGATTTTTATACCAAATTTAGTTCGAATCGGTCCATTCGTTCGTTAGTTATCGTCTCCACAGACTCACTGACACACACACACACATACTTTCACACACACACACACACAGATATCACTTCGAAAATGTTTGGTTCGTGATCAGGGATGCTTGAAACGTGCTCTCCCGTCGAAAACTCGAATTCGAATTTTCGACCCCGTCACAATACTTTCCTTATACATTATTGTATATAAGGAAAATAATTATATAAAGATTTAGTAAATTTATCTAATAAGCGAACCATCGTTAAAATTTAAACTCTGCAATGTGCAGTATTAAGAATAAAGAAAGAAGAAGAAAGATATGAGTAAAACGTTTCTTCCCATGAAAGTTTACAATGCTTAAAGTCCCGGGTTTATCCAGCTTTTCAAAATTTCGGGGGTTGTTTCTCCCCCTATCATTTATGCCGGAACAATTTCTTAATAACTGGTGTCATTGTCCTTTATCCAGCTAAGTGGAATTAAATTTCGTTACGTGCTGCCATCTATCACACTTTACATGAACTTTTTCTCTAAGATGCTAATATTGTTCATTATTATTTACTCTTTTAAGATGCACATTCTTACGGATTTATAATCTCTCAAATGAAATATTCCCATTGTTATGCAACAGAAGAATTATGAGACATCGTGAAATTTAAGACTGCTAAAAGTTTTTCATTTTTTAACTGCGAATCAGAAGTGTAAAATATGAGCAAAAATATATTTGGTTAATATTAATCAATATAGTTTATAAAAAAAATTAAATAATAAATAAACCAGAAAAAGTGGGTTTAATGTAGAAATTATAGGTCGATATTCTCTGAATTGTGACTAAATCTACATAAGACTTAAATCTGTTAAATGAGGTTATTCTCAGACTCTCTACAATATGTTTATTGTCAGATTTTATTATAGAAATTCGTGTGTCTTATTTCTTGCCCAACAATACGTAATATAGGTAAATAGGATATATTTAGTACGGTCATAAATATAATGATTGCATCTTGATGTATCTACACGTTTTAGACAGCCCTGATTATGAATCAACAATTTTTCATTAATTTCTGTGTGCTGGAGTTTTCTTAATCTAATTGAGTTCATGAAATGGCAAATTGTACTATCATTTCAGTGGACAAAAGTTGATATTTTAGTTTTAGAACATTAAATTAAAAACCTGCAGCGTTAAGTTGCTAAGAAAATGTTTCAGATTCGATGCAGTGATTCCAGCAATCGATCTTCGAATAGTCAGTCTATGCTCTATTCATTCAGCTACTGAGGTGATAGTCTTCAATTTTTTATTTGACGTGAAACTTCGAAATGCTGCTCAAAATCTTTGGTTTTTTAATGTATTATAGATTAAAGAGGAAATAAAGTCACCTGCCCAATCTTATTATCCAGAACATCTATAAAAAGATTGTCTAACATAGTTTCGCCTTTTCAGACCATCCAGAGATACGCCCTTCCCACCACACACACACACATACCGATGACTTAGACCAATCATTCTTAAACGAGGAATGGTAAAAAAAATGTGTACGAAATATATATATATAAGGATATAAACAAGGAGAAAAGTGAGAACGGAAGTGACCATATGATTTGCATTGAATGGTAAAGGTGGATTGCGACACCCCTTTCCCGCTTAAAGCAGCTTTTACGACCCGGGCAACACTCACGGCAACAATGTAACTCAATGGTCAATCTCCCACATGTGCAAAGATAGAAGCACCCGAACGGACACAGAAGCATAGATGGAACAAAGAAAGGAAGAGATACACCCTACAATCCAACTTGAAAACTCGACTTTTTATAAGGGAAAGTCGCACATGCGCGAAAAGACTTCAAGATGATAGGATCGCAGATATGATTACAGATATGATTAAGAATGCTCATTTAGATTCAAACATTTAGATACAACCATACACGACAAGAGAAATTCATACAATATCAAAATAAATAATATTATTGATTGGAATTCAAACCTCACTAAAAATATTTTCAGAAATATTATCATCGGATACTTCAGAAGAAACAGAAACTACAATACTATTAAAAAAGACTGCATTTAAGAATGTAATAAAATAATAAATGATGCATTAAAAAGAAATTATCCTAGATATTTTTTACAACATTATTACTATTCCTTTTTCAAAGAAAGAAATTGTACTTTGTTTGAATCTAAATGAGCATTCTTAATCATACCTGTAATCATATCTGCGATCCTATCATCTTGAAGTCTTTTCGCGCATGTGCGACTTTCCCTTATAAAAAGTCGAGTTTTCAAGTTGGATTGTAGGGTGTATCTCTTCCTTTCTTTGTTCCATCTATGCTTCTGTGTCCGTTCGGGTGCTTCTATCTTTGCACATTTGGGAGATTGACCATTGAGTTACATTGGTGCCGTGAGTGTTGCTCGGGTCGTAAAAGCTGCTTTAAGCGGGAAAGGGATGTCGCAATCCACCCCTACCATTCTATGCAAATCATATGGTCACTCCCGTTCTCACTTCAATTTTTTTCTTGTTTATATCCTTATATTCCACTCTGGATGCAGAGCTGCTAAGCGCCACATCCTCGGTAGAGCTTCAATTTTCTCCTTTACTTATTTGGGAGTTCCTTTAATGATATACTTCTTTTTGATATATATATATATATATATATATATATATATATATATATATATATATATTATATATAATACTTCTTTTTATTATGTAGGCATTTTCTTAAGTTAGGATTTTTGAGTTGCAACTTCTCTCTATTCTATCATTGCATTTTCAATGCCAAACTAAAGTTTAAATCGATAAACAGTTTATTTCATCGTATTACAATATTATTTCTCTATAAATGTTTAAATCGATAAACAGTTTATTTCATAATATTACAATATTATTTCTCTATAAATGTTTAAATCGATAAACAGTTTATTTCATCGTGTTACAATATTATTTCTCTATAAATGTTTAAATCGATAAACAGTTTATTTCATAATATTACAATATTATTTCTCTATAAATGTTTAAATCGATAAACAGTTTATTTCATCGTATTACAATATTATTTCTCTATAAATGTTTAAATCGATAAACAGTATATTTCATCATATTACAATATTATTTGTCTATATATGTTTAAATCGATAAACAGTTTATTTCATCGTATTACAATATTATTTCTCTATAAATGTTTAAATCGATAAACAGTTTATTTCATAATATTACAATATCATTTCTCTATAAATGTTTAAATCGATAAACAGTTTATTTCATCGTATTACAATGTTATTTCTCTATAAATGTTTAAATCGATAAACAGTATATTTCATCATATTACAATATTATTTGTCTATATATGTTTAAATCGATAAACAATTTATTTCATCGTATTACAATATTATTTCTCTATAAATGTACCAAATTTTATATTTTTGTATGTCATACTTTTTACAGTACGAGACAGAGAAATCGCTAGACGCGCCGATACGAAAACAAGTTCACTTCAGAAGTGAATAAAAAGAAAAATATCTAAAAAACTACCTCGAAACTGAAAAAGGGGGCTCCGTCCTGCAAAATTTCACCTATGTAGGTTCCTGCCTGCAAAAATCCGTGGTCTTGCTATTGTTAGTCTATCCAGGACTCGAACTCGTAGCTAAAATATTTTGTCTTTGATTTTGACATTAAATATTTCTTAAACTACAATATATATCAAAGACGATATATTTCAGCGTATTTCCTAAATCTTTTTCTACACGTGTACCAAATTTCATACTTTTATATGCAATAGTTTTTGCGGTCTATTAGTTTTTTAGCTAGAGTGGATACATTCTTTTGCGGGCCATTTCGCAAGCAAAAAAAGGCGGATTCTTTTATCCCGAATCGTACCCAAAACTAATCAGCACCAGATTCGTCCACAAGTGACTTACCTACCAAATTTTATGAAATTCGGTCTATTAGTTTTTTTGTTACAGTGGATAAAAATCTGCACAGACAGACAGACACACAGACAGACAGAGAGACACACACACAGACGTCACGCTAAAAATAATTTTTTCTGTATTCTAGAGGTCTTGAAACGTGTAGATCCGTCGAAAACTCGAGTTGCGATTTTCGGCATGATTCCAATACTTTCCCTATACATTACCATGTATTGCAGGGAAAGTAAAACTGTTGCCGTTTGCGACATCCCGCAAATTTTTTGCCAAGCATTCCCTAAGGACGGAGAAATGGGTTATCCTTATGATAGTTTACTATGTTTTTCAAAGATATCGAGTTTTCATAAATAAGTAGTCATTAGCGTCAAATTTAGCGATATTTTCGTCAATTTGGCATCATTTTATAAACTAGTCAAGTTGACGATATGCCGCCAGAGTTTTGCCAAGCGTTACGGCCGGAGAAATAAGTTATTCTTATAGCAGTTTCTTATATTAATTCTAAGATATTGAATTTTCAACAATTTTTCGTCATTTTTATTATTTTTGCGTCATTTCTATCAATTTGGTGACATTTTTATCCATTTGGTGACATTTTTATTAATTTGGCAACATTTTTGTCAATTTTTGTCTAGTCAGACCCGCGGGCATTATGACCTAAAAGTAATAATCTTAAAACGCGCAAGAATAATATTTCCTACTTTTGTTGGAAGAGGCTTGAACTATTTTGAATGTTAAACTAAAGCTTAACTGTATCCCGCGTTCCGTTGATAAGAGAGCCCGGGAAAAGAGATACCGTTTTTCCTTGGTTAAATATGTTAACGAAATGAACGTGACACTCTGAGTTGCGTGGTATATCAAATAAAAAAAATCTGATGTGGGCAACACATTACTTTCCTTATTTAATGTAATGAATTTACTACTTTTACAGTAAAATAAATAGGTTTTTCTTATAGTAGATACTAATATCCTTTCCGAGATATTGAATTTTCGACAATTAGTCGTCATTTTCATTGATTTAGTGTCATTTTTATCCATTTGGCGAGATTTTCATTAATTTAGCAACATTTCAAAAAGTCGCCAAGTTGGCGACATTCCGCCAAATTCGTCGTCAAAATCTCGCCAAGCGTTATGGACGAAGAAATAAGTTATTCTTACAGCAGATAAATGACTATTGGCGTTCAAATACAAAAGTATTCCTTAAAGTATCTTTTTTCATGAATGGAACAAACTAGATCCACGAGAATGATGTCAACCAATTTATCGCATGGTATTACATATGAAAAGTGAACATGTTTCTCAATAGGAATTTTTTTTTTTTATATGACTTTTTGATAATTTTTTTGAAAACTCTGCAATACCTCGAGAACGGTTCCTGTTAGCGTTCAAAAATTTATGTCATTCGTTTTCTAATGAAAAATTACATAAGAAATATCTATTTGCGCAACTTTATTAGTGATTTTGATTTTTTGAAGATTTTTTCAAAATTTCATTCGAAAATTTAGGAGGGTTCAAAACATTCGATTGCGCATAAAAGCAGTAGACTTCCAGTGTTTACGGATTGTGATTTTTGTACCAAATTTTGTTCAAATCAGTCCATTCGTTTGTCAGTTATCGTCTTCACAGTCTCACTGACACACACACACGCACACACAGACATCACTTCAAAAATGTTTGATTCGTGATCAGGGATGCTTGAAAGGTGCTCTCCCGTCGAAAACTCGAATTCGAATTTTCGACCCCGTCACAATACTTTCCTTATACATTATGTATATAAGGAAAGTAATATATAAAATAATAAAAAATAAAATAACATCAGGGTCTCACATTCATGTGGACTCTCCATTTTTCACCCGCAAATGTGGCATTAGCGGGCAACTGACAATCTGGCAGATCACCTCCTGTTATTTTTACTTCACGTTAGCATCCTGATACTACTATTACTTTCCTTATATACATAGTATAATGCATAAGGAAAGTATTATGACGGGGTCGAACATTCGAATTCGGGTTTTCGACGAGAGAGAACGTTTCAAGCATCCCTGATCACGAATCGCACATTTTTGAGGTGATGGCTATGTGTGTGTGTGTGTGTCAGTAAGCCTGTGGAGATGATATCTCACGAACGAATGGAGCGATTTGAATGAAATTTGATGCAGAGATTAGAGTCCGTGAATACTGGAAGCCAATTGTTTTTAAACACAATCGAATGTTCAGAACCCCTCCCCCCCCCCTAAATTTCCGAGTGAAAGTTTTAAAAAACCATCAAAAAATCAAAACCTTTAATAAAGTTACGCAATTAGACGTTTCTTAAGTAATCTGTCCTTAGAAAACGATTGACATAACCTTTAGAATGCTACCATGAACCGTTCTCGAGATATTGCACATTTTTCAAATAAATTTATCAAAAAATCCCATAAATTAAATAAAAAATAGTAACTGTTGAGAAACATGTTCACTTTTCATATGTAATATCATGCGATAAATTGGGTGACACCATTATCGTGGATCTAGCTCGTTCATTCACAAGAAAAGATACTTATTAATACGTTTGTATTTGAAAGTCAATAATCATTTATCTGCTATAAGAATAACTTATTTCTCCATCCATAACACTTGGCGAGATATTTGTGATGAATGTGTAGAAATGTCGCCAACTTGGCGACTTTCTTAAATGTTGCCAAATTAACGAAAATATAGCCAAATGGAATAAAATGGCGCTAAATCAATGAAAATGACGACTAAGTGACGAAAATTCAATATCTTGGAAGGAGTATAAGTATCTGCTATAAAAATAACCTATTTTTTTACTGTAATAGTAGCAAATCATTGCATTATATAAGGAAAGTCATGTGACACCCGCATCAGATTTTTTTACACAGCTTATTAACATATGTGGTCGTCATCCTCTCAATTTGAAATCTGAGTTCAATCTTCCAGAGTCCACTGAATCCATACTAGTCGTACTAGGGTCACTTTCAGACCTCCGACATCTTTGCACTAACCTACAGGGTTGATTTTTTCGAGCACCATTGTAAAAAGTCTTTCTGCCCCAACCGGGAATCAAACCCTGGAACTACCCAGTCGAAGTTCCACCGCTGAGCTACTGGGACGAAATTGCAAGCTCTCGTCGTCGATGTGGACTCTGCATAGTTAAAAATATTCAAATTTTGAAATAACAATCACCTTTCGAAAATAGTTCAGAATACTGAATTATCAAAATTTATACAACTGCATTTCGAAAACTAAAAACCTGGTCCAAAATCCAATTATATGTCTTTAGCGCTTTTAAAAGGCTACAAATAACTCCCAATTTTCAAAATTAAAGTTGACGTGTATACATTCTGTTTACTCCCAATCTGTTTACAGGTAACACAACACTTTTAATAATAAAGGTGGTATCAAATCTACTCTAAATTCAGTTATAAAATCAACGACACAACATCATAGATAAAAGGTTACTTAATAAAATCATCCTACAAGACGTACATAGCTTTAAAAATTCAGAGCGCTTTCAAGCATTACTATACCCTTCATCAACCAGAGCGCTTTCGGGTATTACTATACCTTTCATCATCTAGAGCGTTTTCGAGCAATACTATACTCTTCATCATCCAGAGCGCTTTCGGGCATTACTATACCCTTCATCATCCAGAGCGTTTTCGGGCATTACTGTGCCCTTCATCAATCCAGAGAGCTTTCGAGCATTACTATATCCTTCATCATCCAGAGCGCTTTCGGGTATTACTGTACCCTTCACCATCTAGAGCGTTTTCGGACATTACTGTGCCCTTCATCAATCCAGAGCGCTTTCAGGCAATACTATACCCTTCATCATCCAGAGAGCTTTCGGGTATTACTATACCCTTCATCATCTAGAGCGTTTTCGGGCATTACTATACCCTTCATCAATCCAGAGCGCTTTCGGGCTTTACTATACCCTTCATCAATAAAGAGCGCTTTCAGGCATTACTATACCCTTCATCATAAAATCATCCTACAAGACGTACATAGCTTTAAAAATACACATAGCTTTAAAAATACATAACATGATGAAGGGTATAGTAATGCCCGAAAGCGCTCTGGATTTTAAAGCATGTACGTCTTGTAGGATGATTTTATTAAATGATATTTTATCTATGTTGTGTCTTTGATTTTATAACTGAACAACACTTTTAATTTTCGCTCTAATTTCGGACAGTTAGTTTTTGCAATGAAGTTTTAAAGAGTTAAATTACTTGTACCTCCATGGTTTTAAGTTTTTAAATAAAATAAATTATTATAGTATTGTGATGAATGAAAGGAACGGAAAAAGTTTATGAATGAAATGCTGCTTTTATAGAGGCGATTTATATTTCGGTGACGTCATTTGAACAAAGTGCATTTGTTTTCGATGAAGTTCTCAAATGTAATAAATTATTGTAGTATTATGATAATTTTAAAAATATTACCGCGGAATGTATTGCATTTTAGAGATTCTTAAACCAGGCAATTTATATTTCAATGCCGTCATTTGAATGAAGTTCATTTTTTTCGATGAAGTTTAAGTTTTCAAATATAATAAATTAATGTAGTATTGCGATAATTTTAAAAATATTCCCGAGGAATATATCGCATTTTAGAGATGTTTATATAAAATTGCATTGAAATCGGAAAGTGTTTCATAATGAATGCTTTATGCATGATTGATCTTTCTTGCTTTTTATGATTTAAATGATAGCAATAAAATTAATGTGATTGCATGATGTATGAATCAGTGGTTGATTGCAAGTGGGTATGAATGTTTTACGTTCTGTTTTAAATCAAATTTCTTCTAAGTACCAGTTTTTATCAAATTTCGGTACTTTTCGGTTATCGAGGAGACACTTGAATCTGGTCACAATATGGCAACAGACGTTTGTGCAGGAGTTGGTCCTTAGCAATTTGAACTTGGACCTACGACCGCTTCACTGTCTTACCTCGCTACGCTCGACAGCTAAAAAACATCACAGAATCTAGCCCAGCTGGCTGTTGAAACTCTCATGTAGCAAAAGCTATTTGTGCAACAGGTGCTCTATGGTTCATAGAGGACAGACTATGTCCACACAACGGACGTAACATAAAAATCATTCTATGAACCACGGAACATATGTTGCACAAATAGCTGTTGCTACGTGCGACCTCCGACATCCAGCGGGGCCGGATTCTGTGATGATTTTAGCGGGCGTAGATCCATGTTCGAATTGCTACATCACACTATGAGCCACGGAACACCAGTTACACAAATAGATGTTGCTACGTGCGACCTCCAGAAGCCATCCGGGTCAGATTCTGTGTTGTTTTCAGAGGGCGTTCGAATTGCTACTATGAACCACGGAACATCTGTTGCACAAATAGCTGGTGTTACGTGCGACCTCCGACAGCCAGCTGGGCAGGATTCTGCAATTATTTTCTATGGGCATATGGGCATGTTCAAATTACACGGATCAACTATTACACAAACGGCTGTTTCCACATAGCGATCTTCGACAGAATAGGACTAGCCGAAATGTACCTAATTTTTTTTTTGAGTATCAACCTTCATAAATTTCTTCTAAGTTTCGTTTTTATCGTTCCTTATCAAATTTCTAAGTACCAACTTTTTAAAAAACATTAAGTCGCGTCTTTTAAATTGTTAGAATATTGTTAAATTTGCAAAAATTTACCAGAAATGCCTTTCTATAAACTAAATGTGCATTTTAAAAACATCGGGCGCCGTAAGAGAATTGGCGCCAAAAAAGTCGCTAAATTCTGGACCGTACCGGTCTTAGGGGAAATGCCCGCAATTTTTTGAGAAACTTTTCTGTTTTTTACATTTTATACATTATAAAATTTATAATCTAATAGTACTGATTTGTGTGCTATGTCTGAATTTTTTTTAAAAAAATGCATATTTGAGGATTTTACTTTGATGTATATCGTTCCCTGTACCGTGATCATTGTGATTCGATTATTCCGATATGTATCACTGACAGAAATAAATAAATAAATAATATAATAACATGACAGACGATAAAATTTTAAAAACTCTATCTGAAATTTACTATTCATGTAACCCTTTTATCTACATGAAAAATCTTGGTCAGGGAATTTAATATAAAGCTGGTTCAACATCAGGATCTTTGACTGCGAAAATTTGTACTTGTTGAAAAATGTCTTGCTATTTGATTCCTGTCTTCTTTCCCACTACTCGCTTTCTCTTCTCTTCATGTTCAGCGAGGAATTGGCAAAAAACTCGGAAATCCGGATCACCTTGCAGAGCTTTCTGAATGTCATCTACTGTAATCAAGTGGTGCTGTCCTTTCTTTAATTCTTCCTTTGAAATGTTGCCAGACACTTCAATTAGTTCGGTTGCAGCATATTGCATCACCCCCAGAAAAAAGGACGTTGCTTCCAACTCGACTGTTCCGTCGAAACCAGTCCCCAACTTAGTGTGCAAATCCTGCATGTCAAAATAGACATCGCGGTGTACTGTTCTTCTCTGCAAAGCGCTCTTTCCCTTGTTTCCAGAAGCAGACATATCAAAAATTGGATTAAATTAAATTAATTATTTTTTAAATGGTTGATGGGTTTGTGGCTATGAAGCAATTTCTAGCACATCAAGACACCAAAATTTAGATTGAAGAATGCATTATTCTTGCGTATAAGAAGTTGCCACACAAGCCATGCTAAAATTGTTTGTATATAAATGTGAGGCCAGATGTTATAATAAACAATTAATATTAATAAATTATATTAATACAACCTTAAATCTAACGCTCTTATAATTTTTATTGCCACAATAAATAAATACAAATCACGAAGACATGAAGGTAAAGTGAACTCTAGCTCAATGCATGAAGATATCATAAAATAATGAATTTGCAAATATAACTGTCAAGGAAAGAAAGTTATTCCTCCGTGATTTCTCCTTTCCATTTTAGTGCAAAGTTTAAATCATGGAGTTAGAAAGAATGAGATAAAACTCCTATGGATGCCGTAATGCATTGAAAACACAATAATGCATTAAGAATTATAACTAGGATTCGCTAGTGTTAGTAAATTACTAACAAAACAACAAACAATAGCAGCTACTAATACAACTGTACAACTAACAATAGCAGCTACTAATACAACTGTACAACTAACAATAGCAGCTATTGTTAGTTGACACAACAGAAAGGCGTAGTATTTAGTATATGCATGTTTGATAATTTTTAAATTAAAGGTTCCCTAATTATCAGTATAATTAACCAATATTTTTACTTTCCCTGCAATACATGGTAATGTATCGGGAAAGTATTGGAATCATGTCGAAAATCGCAACTCGAGTTTTCGACGGATCTACACGTTTCGAGACCTCTAGAATACGAAAAAACTATTTTTAGCGTGACGTCTGTGTGTGTGTCTGTCTGTCTGTGTGTCTGTCTGTGCAGATTTTATATCCATTCTAACTAAAAAACTAATTGACCGGATTTTATAAAATTTGGTGGGTAAGTCACTTGTGTACGAATCTGGTGCTGATTAGTTTTGGGTATGACTCGGGTTAAAAGAACCCGCCTTTTATTGCGAAATGGCCCGCAAAAGCTTGTATCCACTCTAACTTAAAAACTAATGGGTCGAATTTCACAAAATTTGGCAGATAAGTCGCTTGTAGGCCACCCTGGTGCTGATTAGATTTTGGTATAAATCGAAAAAAAATAACCTGCCTTTTTTTGCAAAATGGCCCGCTAAAATCATCAAAATCTGAAATATAGCCATTATCTGAAATATAGCCATATCGTATGCTGAAATATAGCCATTAAATGCTTGTTCAATAAGTAATTTTTAGCGAAGAAAAGAATAAAACCAACCCCATTACACTAGGTCTAGCCGTTCTCGAGATATTTTAGTTTTACATATTTTTCCTACACCATTTTTGAAAATAAGTCCAGTTTTCAAATGAGAACGAAAATTGAATTAAAAGTGAATTAAATTTAATTTAAATAAATAGAACGTGAATATAAGTCTGCAGGGAAAGTCATGTGCTGCTCACATCAGATTTTATTCCTACTTATACGATAGAATACAGAATATAGAGATAAAAATCTGATGTGGGCAGCACATGACTTTCCCTGCAGATTTATATCCACGTTCTCTTTATTTCAATTAAATTTAATTCACTTTTAATTCAATTTTCTTTCTCATTTGATAACTGAACTTATTTTCAAAAGTGGCGTGGAGAAAATACGAAGAAAACTAATATATCTCAAGAACGGCTAGTCCTAGTGTAATGGGGTTGGTCTTATTCTTTTCTTCGTTAAAAATTACGTATAAAACAAGCATTTAATGGATATATTTGAGCATGCGTAGCATTTTAGTTTAGTTTTTGACAAGTTTTGGGGGCCATTCAGCAAAAAAAGGCGGGTTATTTTTTTCTGAATTTTTTTCGTACCAAAATCTAATCAGCACCAGGGTGACCTATATGTGATTCATCTGCCGAATTTTGCGAAATTCGGTCCATTAATTTTTCAGCTAGAGCGATACAAGCTTTTGCGGGCCATTTCACAAAAAAGGGCGGGTTCTTTTATCCCGAATCGTACCCAAAACTAATCAGTACCAGACTCGTCCACAAGTGAGTTACCTACAAACTTTTGTGAAATTCAGAGAATTAGTTTTTTAGTTAGACTGGATACAAAATCTGCACAGACAGACAGACAGACAGACACACAGACACACACACAGACGTCACGCTAGAAATGGTTTTTTCGTATTCTAGCGGTCTCGAAACGTGTAGATCCGTCGAACACTCGAGTTGCGATTTTCGACATGATTCCAATACTTTCCCGATACCTTACCATGTATTGCAGGGAAAGTAAAAATCTGATGTGGGCAGCACATGACTTTCCCTGCAGACTTATATACCACGTTCTCTTTATTTTAATTAGATTTATTTCACTTTTAATTCAATTTTCGTTCTCATTCGGTAACCGGACCTATTTTCAAAGGTGGCGTAGAGAAAATACGGAAAACTAAAATATCTCGAGAACGGCTAGTCCTAGTGTAATCGGGTTGGTCTTATTCTTTTTGTCGTTAAACATTACGTATTAAACGAGCATTTAATGGATATATTTGAGTATACCTAGTTTTTTAGTTTAGATTTTGACGATTTTTGCGGGCCATTTTGCAAAAAAAGGCAGGTTATTATTTTCCGAATCGTACCAAAATCTAATCAGCACCAGGGTAACCCACAAGTGACTTATCTACCGAATTTTGTGAAATTCGATCCAGTAGTTTTTCAGTTAGAGTGGATACAAGCTTTTGCGGGTCATTTCGCAAAAAAAAAGGGCGGGTTTCTTTATTCCAAATCGTACCCAAAACTAATCAGCACCAGACTCGCTCACAAGTGACTTACCTTCCAAATTTTGTGAAATTCGGTTCATTAGTTTTTTAGTTAGAGTGGATACAAAATCTGCACAGACAGACAGACACACCGACACACACACAGACGTCACGCTAAAAATGGTTTTTTCGTATTCTAGAGGTCTTGAAACGTGTAGATCCGTCGAAAACTCGAGTTGCGATTTTCGACATGATTCCAATACTTTCCCTATACATTACCATGCATTGCAGGGAAAGAAAAAATCTGATGTGGGCAGCTCATGACTTTCCCTGCAGACTTATATACCACGTTCTCTTTATTTTAATTAAATTTATTTCACTTTTAATTCAATTTTCGTTCTCATTCGGTAACCGGACTTATTTTCAAAGGTGGCGTAGGGAGAATACGAAAAACTAAAATATCTCGAGAACGGCTAGTCCTAGTGTAATGGGGTGGGTCTTTTTATTTTCTTCTCTAAAAATTACGTATTAAACAAGCATTTAATGGATATATTTGACCATACGTAGTTCTTTAGTTTAGATTTTGACGATTTTTGCGGGCCATTTTGCAAAAAAAGGCAGGTTATTTTTTTCCGAAGGATACCAAAATCTAATCACCACCAGGGTGACCCACAAATGACGCATCTGCCGAATTTTGTGAAATTCAGTCCATTAGTTTCTCAGTTAGAGTGGATACAAGCTCTTGCGGGCCATTTCGCAAAAAAGGGGGATTCTTTTTTTCCAAATCGTACCCAAAACTAATCAGCACCAGACTCGCTCACAAGTGACTTATCTACCAAATTTTGTGAAATTCGGTCCATTAGTTTTTTTGTTAGAGTGGATACAAAATCTGCACAGACAGACAGACACACAGACAGACATACACACAGACAGACAGACAGACACACAGACAGACAGATAGACACACAGACAGACAGACACACAGACAGACACACAGACAGACACACAAATACACATACAGACACACACACAGACGTCACGCTAAAAATGGTTTTCTCGTATTCTAGAGGTCTCGAAACGTGTAGATCCGTCGAAAACTCGAGTTGCGATTTTCGACATGATTCCAATACTTTCCCTATATACATTACCATGTATTGCAGGGAAAGTAAAAATACTGGTTAATTATGCTCATGATTAGGGAACCCTTAATTTAAAAATAATCAGATATACATATACTAAATACTACACCTTTCTGTTGCGTCAACTAACAATAGCAGCTACTTTACTAACACTAGTGACACCTAGATATAATTCTCAAAGTATTATGGCATTTTCAAGCTTTTCATCCATAGGAGTTTCACCCCCTTCTTTCTAACTCCATACGTTAACTCCTTTTACCTTCATGATGTAGTCAATAGTGTTATGTATTAAACACAACAAGTTGCGCAATTTGTGACTCTTGCATCACAAATAATAGCTTTTAACAGCATGTCAGGTGGTGGAATTAAAAGTAGAAATGTTAAAGTATGACGTCAATATAGTCCAATGATTCACAAACAGGGCTCCGCAAGTTGTAAAAGCTTGCCAAAATAAAATCTGATGTGGGCAGCACATGACTTTCCCTGCAAACTTATATCCACGTTCTCTTTATTTAAATTAAATTTAATTCACTCTTAATTCAATTTTCGTTCTCATTTGATAACTGGACTTGTTTTCAAAGGTGGCGTACAGAAATTACGAAAGATCTCGAAATTATCTCGAGAACGGCTAGTCTTAGTGTAATGGGGTTGGTCTTATTATTTTCTTCGTTAAAAATTGCATATTAAACAAGCTTTTAATAAGCGATTTTTGCGGACCATTTTGCAAAAAAGGCAGATTATTTTTTTTCAGAATCCTACCAAAATCTAATCAGCACAAGGGTGACCCACAAGTGACTTACCTACCGAATTTTGTGAAATTCGATCCATTAGTTTTTCAGTGAAAGTGGATAAAAGCTTTTGCGGGCCATTTCGCAAAAAAGGCGGGTTCTTTTATCCTGAATCGTACCCAAAACAATTCAGCACCAGATTCGCCCACAAGTGACTTACCTACTAAATTTTGTGAAATTCGGTCCATTCGTTTCTTAGATAGAGTGGATACAAAATCTGCACAGACAGACAGACACACAGACAGACAAACAGACACACACACAGACGTCCCGCTAAAAATAGTTTTTTTATATTCTAGATGTCTCGAAACGTGTAGATCCGTCGAAAACTCAAGCTGCGATTTTCGGCATGATTCCAATACTTCCCCTATACATTACCATGTATTGCAGGGAAAGTAAAAATCTGATGTGGGCAGCACATGACTTTCCCTGCAGACTTATATTAACGTTCTCTTTATTTTAATTAAATGTATTTCACTTTTATTCAATTTTCGTTCTCATTCGGTAATCGGGCTTATTTTCAAAGGTGGTGTAGGGAAAGTACGAAAAACTAAAATTTCTGGAGAACGGCTAGTCCTAGTGTAATGGGGTTGGTCTAATTCTTTTCTTCGTTAAAAATTACGCATTAATCAAGCATTTAATGGATACATTTGAGCATACGTAGCTTTTTAGTTTAGATTTTGACAATTTTTGCGGGCCATTCTGCAAAAAAAGGCAGGTTATTTTTTTCTGAATCGTACCAAAATCTAATCAGCACCAGGGTGACCTATACGTGACTCATCTACCGAATTTTGTGAAATTTGGTCCGTTTGTTTTCCAGCTAGAGTGGATACAAGCTTTTGCGGGCCATTTCGCAAAAAAAAGGCGGGTTCTTTTATTCCGAATCGTACCCAAAACTAATCAGCACCAGCCCCATCCACAAGTGACTTACCTACAAAATTTTGTGAAATTCGGTCCATTAGTTTTTTAGTTAGAGTGGATACAAAATCTGCACAGACAGACCGACACACAGACAGACAGACACACAGACGGACAGACACACAGACAGACAGATACACAGACACACACACAGACACACACACAGACGTCACGCTAAAAATAGTTTTTTCGTATTCTAGAAGTCTCGAAACGTGTAGATCCGTCGAAAACTCGAGCTGCGATTTTCGGCATGTTTCCAATACTTCCCCTATACATTACCATGTATTGCAGGGAAAGTAAAAATCGACGTTAGCTCTAGCCCAATGGAGCCGAACATTTTTTAAGTAAAACTCCAATGAAGTTCAACAAGTTTATTCTATATTTCTCAGACTTATTTGTTTAGTTTACAAGCTTTCAAAGCACTACGAGTTACTCGCTAACTTTTTATAGCTAGATAGTACTTTTAGTCTTCGCCCCGATATCATCTGGATACTCTGACCATAGACTTAACTTCAAAATATCAAATCATTTTGCTAACTTGCTTGGCGGCATATAAATTAAACTTATACAATACATCTGACGAGATTTTTGTTTGAAGTTAATTCATAAATTCGACTGGTGGTACATAAATATGTGCTTGAATATGTATATTTCCATCTATTCTGTTCCAACCTCATCAATCATTACACATCTTAAGAGTCCACAAATCCATTTAACTTTCTAATTTTTTTAAATAAAATAAAATATCTCGTGCTTAGGCAATGTATCGCCAAGTCGAAAATAAACACAATTGAGATGCAACATTCGTAATATTTTAAATATTACTATAACTTTCACAAACATTAGAAAATACAGGTGAAAATACTAATATATCGATACTATAACCATTATACTTCGTAAACTAAGAGCTTAATCCAAAATCCAATTAAATATAGACTTGTAGGGTTTTCAAAGAGCTACAAATTCCTACTTATTGTTCATAGCTCGAGCTTTTAGTTTTGGGGATATAATCATTATAAACATCTACAAGAAAGATCAATCATGCTTAAAGCATTGATTATGAAACACTTTCCAACTTCAATGCAATTTTATTAAAAAAAGTCTAAAATGCAATACATTCCTCGGTTATATTTTAAAACTTGTCATAATACTACATTAATTTATTATATTTGAAAACTTAAACCATCATTGAAAAAAATGAACTTCATTCAAATGACGGCATTGAAATATAAATTGCCTGGTTTAAATATCTCTAAAATGCGATGCATTCCACGGTAATATTTTTTAAACTATCATAATACTACGATAATTTATTATATTTGAAAACTTCATCGAAAACAACAGAAATTAATTCAAATGACGTCATAGAAAAAATAACACGCCTGGATCTCTCTATAAAAACAGCATTTCATTCATAACTTTCTCCCATTCATTTCCTTCATCACAATACTCTAATAATTTATTTTATTTAAAAATTAAAACCATGGAGCTACAAGTAATTAAACTCTATGCTTAAAACTTCATCGTAAAAAATCGTCCTTCTCTTTATAAATCAATTAATATTTCATGCATATCAGTCATGCAGACTCCATGGGCTAAATTATTTTGTGTTAAAGAAATACAGCAATTTTAATACAACTCATTCTACATATTTTGCTGTTTACATTTTACATAAGTGAAAAATAAGCTTCGTTGTATAAATAATCAAATCTGGATAATCATTTAAACTCAAATATATTGTATTTGCGTTGTTTCAGTATGTAGATGCACAGAAATTAAGCAAAAATAAAGTAGTTTTAGGACGAATACAACACTCAATATGAATTAAAAAGAACTTAAAAAATCACGATTTTGAAACAAGATGGATGCCATATATCATTTTGAAGTGGGTCATGTGATCTTTTCATTTCATGGTCACGTGATCGTTTCATATAAGAGGTGTAATTAATATTTTAATTTTTATTTAAAAAACTACTGAATATATTTCGCTGAATTTTTTTTTATATATTTTATGGGACAATTTGAATATTACCTAAAATTTTCGAAGCAATTTGTCAATTTTAAATCAGCTTAAAAAATGTTTGAAAAATTAGGTCCCATAGAGCTCAATGTATTTCATTTTTTCAACCCGGGTTCAATCCGAAACTAATTGGGTGATATTATTCATTTATATTCCCATAGGTCCTACAGACCGTCTGAACAAAATACTAAAATTTCATTTTGATTAAGTCATTTTTACGGCAGTTATCGTGCTAACGAACAGACAGACAGACAGACAGAATGAACAAAGTCATAAACACTTTTCAGCTTTGTTGTAAAGTGTTAAAAACGGAAAATTTTCAATCTTCTTCAACTTGACAAGGCGATTACTCGAAAAGTATATGAACTTTTCTTAAAAATAAATATAGATTTTGAAACTAAGTTTCCTCATGCATATTTCTATCGCTTCTATTCTATTCTATATCTATATTTTATAGTTTCGAAGAAATTTGAGTAAAAGTAAGAAAAATGAAAAAAAAAAGGAAAACACTCGCCCAGATAGATACTTTTCGTCCGAAAAAAAAATTGTTCAAAGTATTAAAATATTGAAATTATATTTACACACTAGCAGCATACTCGTTCTTCGTACGGAGTATATAATATAAAGAAACTTATAATTCGCAATAATGTGCAAATTCTGTTAAATTATTAATTTATTGCTCCTAAAGAAAAGTTTTAAAATATCTGTTCTCACTATGCAAAATTATCTTCACGAGCAGATCTGAAGAATAAAGCATCCTGGCCCCTTTTGTAAGCAAATTTATAAAAAAATAAAGGAATTGAATCAATATATGCAACCCCGCACTATTTATATTGTCGCAGATTAGAAAATATGCCAGTGTATTAGTAGAAGGTTACTCTTATTACAATATGAGTCTCAAAAATCTTCGAAATAAATAAAAGAGATGACGTAATAAATTGAAAATATCAATAATCCCCGTGCTCTTTATACCAGAAGGTCGTAATTGATTATAATAGTAAACTTTCGAGGTTCTTCTTTAGTGCGCCATTTCTTTTTAGAACACTAACCTCGCAACTTCCATTGCATTATATTTGAATAGAACACTCGACAAAAAGCCAACTGTAATTAAACATCCGCATTTAACACAAACCACATTTATTTAGACGAAAGCACATAACATAACAACACTTAAACATTTAATTCACTGGTTAACTCTTTAAAATGTTCACGACGCAGGATGCGCCTTGCTTTCCGCCTTCACCACTATATCTATCTTCTCGCTCTTCTCGGCTCTCGCTCTGTTGCTCTGGCAACCCTTAAAATGCTTGCCGGCAGAGTCTTCATCGCTGATTTAGCGATGTGGAAAAAAAAAATAACTTGTTGGAGTCTTACTACTCCCCCCTTAAAAAAAAAAGCGCATTCGTCTCTTTAAAGACAATGTTGTTGAAAATAGAGTTCTATGGGCAAATACACATTGAAAATACAGTCCTAACAACTTAAAAAGCGCATACTGATACATTAAATTTTACATCTGTTTAACAACACCATTTTACATCTGATTTAACAACACAATATTACAGTATATTTCAAAACACCTAATATTTTCAAGAAAAAAAAATCTAATAGTTTAACAATAATATTTCCTACCGTGTTACAATAAGAAATGTTATAACTTAAACAATAGTCACATATATATATCAAAGCACAATACAGTAAAACATTATAAATTCTTTTCTTGGTTAGATCAATTAAAGATATCACTACTGAAGCGAAATTTGGGATATAATCTCGGTAATAGTTAGCTAGTCCTAAAATACCCCGTAATTCCCTCTTATCAATAGGCCGTGCTAATTTTTTCATCGTTTCAACCTTATCTGGGTCAGGAGAATGTCGTCCCGATCCTATAATACGGCCCAAAAATTTCACTTCTTTTTTTCCGAAATCACATTTGTTGAGATTTACAGTTAGTCCAACCTCATGCAATGTTTTGAATACAGCATTTATGTGGGACAAATGATCGAGCCACGTTTTTGAAAATATAGCAACATCATCAATGTAAGACCGACAATACTCCTGGTGAGATGCCAACACGTGGTCCATTGATTTCTGAAATGTGCTTCCTGCATTCTTCAGACCGAAAGGTAACACTCTCCACTGAAAATGTCCGGCATGGGTCACAAATGCTGTGTAGGGTTTGTCATCCTCTTTCATAGGGATTTGCCAGTACCCCTTGGTCATATCTAGAACTGTGATATATTGAGAGTCTCCTATGAGCATTTTGAGTTCATCAGCAACTTTCATTGGATAAGCATTGGGCACTGTAAAACTGTTCAGCAATCTAAAATCGACGCAAAGTCTGACGCTACCATCCTTTTTTGCTACACATACAAGGGGATGCGCCCAATCGCTGTCGCTTGGTTCAATCAATTTTAGATTTAGTAATTCTGGTATTTGACGATCCACTTCTTTCTGCAATGACATAGGAATACGATATGGATGTAACTTTTTAGGGCTACACTCTGAGGTAACCTTGATGGAATGCCCTTCCACCTTCGCCCGTCCAGGGATAGTGCTAAAAACGTCATGATAATTGCATAGTAAGGAACTTAGTTGTAGGCGTTGTTCTGTTTCCAAGGTCGCTGTTTTCCCCTCAATATACTTTCTTACTTCCTTTCGCTTAATGTTAACTCGGTTTGTAGGCACACAATGCAGTTCTCCAAATTCTTTGTCTTCGTCGAAAATAAGTCCGATTTGTTCGATACGATTGATGTAGGGTCTCAATTTGTTTACATGTAATTCTCTTCGAGTTCCGTCATCGTATTCGACAACAGCCGAATTTGACCTTGTAAGCTGAATAACCGTCTCTGGACCCATCCAAGTGTTTTGTAACTTATGGCTGGATGAGGGCAATAAAATTAAAACCTTATCCCCGATCTTAAAATGTTTTTCTTTTGATCTCAAATTGTATCTAGAAGCGTAATTTTCCTGAGTTATTTCGGATTTCTCAGTTGCGATCTCATGTCCTTTTTTCAATTTCTCTATTAGATCATGTAGATATTCCTCCACATTTCGGGATGCCTTGGTGGGAATTTTCCTTTCACCGGTCCATACATCTTTTAGTAGAGCAAGTGGTCCTGGGGGTAGGCGTCCATATACTAGCTGAAACGGTGATACACCTGTTGTACTATGGGGAATTTCTCTATATGCAAACAGAAGGTAGGGAAGGTGTATATCCCAATTCCGCCCATATTCCTGAATATTTTTGTTCATCATATTTTTCAAATTTCTATTCCATCTCTCCACAGCACCCATGCTTTCGGGATGTCCAGGTGTAGAAAATCTGGGAGATATCCCTAATATACCTAAAAATGCTTCAGTTAATTTTGCTGTAAAATTTGTTCCTTGATCAGTGCAGATCAATTTTGGAAACCCGGTTTGAATAAAAATTTTCATCAATGCATTGCATGTTGTTTTTGCACCGATTTCTTTAACCGGAATGGCTTCAGCCCATCTTGTACACAGATCTATCGCACATATAATATACTTATGTCCTCGCCCAGAAGGAGGTTCTAACGGGCCAATGCAATCTAAACTCCAAACTTCGAAAGGCGTTTCTGGTCTCGCTATCGGTTGTATGGGAATTCTGTCCCTGTATGTAACAACTCGTCTCATCTGACAAATCTTGCAGCTTTCACAAAATTTGGCCACATCTTGTTTTAGGGTAGGCCAAAAGAATGAAAATTTAATTCTCTGTCTAGTCTTTTGTTCTCCCAAATGGCCAGCTAACGGAATCTCGTGAGCCATTCTAAGAACATCTTGGCGTTTGCAGATCGGCAAAACTACTTGTTTGACTGTCTCACCCGTAATCCATTCAGAATGGACCAAGACTTCGTCAATTATCTCGTATGCATTTTGTCCCTTTCTTGCATAGTCCCAGACTTTTCTCAACGTCTCATCTTCATGTTGCAATTGAATAAACGAGCTCTTTACTTCGTTATCCTTACTCGACTTCTGCTCTTGTTTCCCGTCACTCTCGACCTGAGTAGCATTCACAGTACCATGGTCACTGCACGTATTTTCTTCTTGACCATTTTCATTCATTACTTCCTGGTCAGACCCTACTTTCTCCTCCTTTTCGCCAAGATAGGTAGCATTATCGATCATGATATTCTGATCCAATTCATGCAAATGTATATTCTCCCGCAACGACTCATAAGCTGTAGAGCACACTGACATATCACTTGTTAGTTTTTTAGAAACTGCACATATTATGGGGACTATTCCATGTAATTTGTCATCAATTTTCATCGAAATCATCTTCAAAGGAGCGATCTCACTTTCTCCAAAAGCTGAGACAATTTTGATTCTGTCCTCTCCTTCACTATGAACGTCCATTACTAAACCTTCACGTATCACTGAGATTTGTGCCCCCGAATCTACTATGCCTACAAGTGAAGTTTCTCCACATTTTATATGTATGGTATGGAGGGTATCCACATTATTCTTGGTATTATCCTGCACTGACACCGGTACGGTAATTCGTGCTGTCAGAACTTGAGAGTTATTTTCATCCTTAGACTGTATAGTTCGAACATGATTGCTTTGAGCATTAGTGTTGGGTGATTTTCTCTGATTATTCCTTAACGTACAAAATTTTCCAATATGACCCTCAGCTCCACATGAAAAACAAATAGGTTTATAGTTGATTTTAGAAGTGTCATTTCTCCAATTGTAACCTGGTTGGCTCTTGTAACTTTGATGTCCCCTTCCTGGAACATTTCCATTTTTCCAAATTTTTTCGCCAACCCCTCTGATGTTTGGTGGTGCTCCAAATTTTTCCTTTTCCCTAAATTCGCTTTGGTGATACTCAACCTTCTCTTTCCGGACTATACCTGTTGATTTCGTATAGTTTACACGTATACTTTCATATTCATCTAACTTGTCTGCCAACATATTGGGTGCTACAATTTTTAACCATTCATCTAAGAAATGTTCTCGTACCTCCCCAGGTACCCTTTTCTTTAGTTGATCAGTAATCATCAATTTCTTTAGGCTATCAAAATCTCTAATTTCGAGACCATCAATCCACTCTTCAAAGTACTTGTTTAATTCAAATACGAAATCACGCCACGATTTCTCGGGAACTTTCTGTAGCTGCACGAACTTTTTTCGGAAACTTTCTGGATTCATCTTGAATCTCTTTAATAGAATACCCTTAACGTATTCATAATCTTCAAATTTTTCCTCTGACTCCCGTGTGATGAGTTGTATGATCTCAGAAGGCAAAAGTGGCAACAGACTTGACACCCAATCCGTCATGTCTACGTGGGCTCTTTTAGCTTGTCTCTCAAAAAGTGCGAGATATAACATAATATCATCATTCTTCAAGTCAAATTTTGGCATCAATTTTATCAATTCGAAACTGCTTTTTGATCTTTCACTACTCCCTAAATTTAAGGACGTAGAATCTTGAGTAATACCCCTTTCGATTCTGAGTTTTTCTAACTCAAATTCTATTTTGTCTTTTCTTTCTTTTTCCTCCTTTTCTATTTTATCTTTTCTATCTTTTTCCTCCTTTTCTATTTGATCTTTTCTTTCTTTAATAATAGTAAAGAGGAGTTCTTTCGTAAATTCTTCGTCGTAGTCTTCACTTCCAAGAATTTCTCTACGCAAATCCAAAATTTTAAATTCAGGTTTAGTAATTATCCCCAATTCTTCCGCCAAAACCATCAAATCCTCTTTTCTACCTTTCGCAAGAAATGCCATACCTGATCACGAGGGAAGTTAACTGATTTATCTCTAAATTGTTTAAATTTACTAAAAGAAACAGTATTACCAGAAAACTACTTTATCACGAACACTGGCGTATTCAATTATCAAATAACAATATTAACAGAAAACAACTTTATCATGAACACTGGCGTATTCAATTATCAAATAACAGCATTAACAGAAAACCACTTTATCGTGAACACTGGCGTATTCAATTATCAAATAACAGTATTAACAGAAAAACACTTTATCGTGAACACTGGCGTATTCAATTATCAAATAACAGTATTAACAGGAAACCACTTTATCGTGAACACTGGCGTATTCAATAGCACTGACGTACTAATTTTTTTTTTTTTTGTAACAAATACACTCAAAATTGACGTATCATATCCACTAGTACTATAATGCTGGTGCATTAATTAATTGATACCGGACGTATCTTCATCGTACAATAGACATGAAAATTATAAGCAACATATGTTATGATATTATAACAACATAATTTTTCAAAAATCAATATCGTATCCACTCGTATTATAATGCTCGTGCATTAATTACTTGATACCGGACGTATCTTTATCTATTCACTAAAAACATACAAATCGTTTTTCATTCCAGGAACGATTATTACTTCCGTAATAAACTAATCCTGCCGACTACGCCAGTAAACTTTCGAGGTTCTTCTTTAGTGCGCCATTTCTTTTTAGAACACTAACCTCGCAACTTCCATTGCATTATATTTGAATAGAACACTCGACAAAAAGCCAACTGTAATTAAACATCCGCATTTAACACAAACCACATTTATTTAGACGAAAGCACATAACATAACAACACTTAAACATTTAATTCACTGGTTAACTCTTTAAAATGTTCACGACGCAGGATGCGCCTTGCTTTCCGCCTTCACCACTATATCTATCTTCTCGCTCTTCTCGGCTCTCGCTCTGTTGCTCTGGCAACCCTTAAAATGCTTGCCGGCAGAGTCTTCATCGCTGATTTGGCGATGTGGGAAAAAAAATAACTTGTTGGAGTCTTACTATAATATATGCCAATATATATCAAAACATATGCCACTATACCTGTATTACTTATATTCTCGTAGATTAGAAGATATACCCGTGTATTTGTAGAAAATTACTCGTACAACGTACAATATATGAGTTTAAACAATTTTTGTCATAATAAAACAATTGCATAATAACTTGAAAATATCAATAATCCCTGAAGCAATAATCCCTGAAGCAATAATCCCTGAAGCAATAATCCCCGAAAATATCAATAATAATAACGTTTAAACCAGACGACCGTAATTGATATTATCCAGTCAAAAATGCTATAAGAAAAATCAAATCGTTCTTTTCTAAAATATATTTTTATATCCATTTATTTATTATTCAAATCGAGAAAATAATAATTAAAATTAACAGACAGATTTATTTTTAATTGCGTTTCTGAGCAACATGATATGAGATAGAATCTTCCTCATAAACTGCGAAATTAAATAACCATTTTGATTTCTTTTTACTTTTCATTGTTCAGTAAAAGCTTGTGCAAAATAAACCATGGAGATAAATTTCTCATTTAAATCATGTTTCAAACAATTCATGTTTTCAGAAAGTGACTAATTAGCGCAAAAAATCTCCCATCAAACTCAGAGATAAAGTTTTAACTCACTTTCAAACGATTTTCAAGCTTTTCGTTTGGATAAACCACGGTATTAGAGAGTAGAACTCCTAGGAAAATATTTCGTTTTTCATTGATATCTCGAACACCCCTGGTCTTAGATACTCGAACCTTGGGCTAAATTTATAGGGGCTATTTCAAGGCTATCCACAAAATTTCATCAAATTCGTTTCAGCCGTTTTCCCGTGATGATGAGACAAACGAAAATTTCGCTTTTTACTAATATCTCGAGAACCGCTGATTGTAAGTACTCCAAACATGGACTAAATTTTAATTGGGACTATTTCCAGGCGACCCACAAAATTTCATCAAATTCGCTTCAGCCGTTCTCCCGTGTTGACGGGACAAACAGACAGACAGACAGATTTTCAATTTTATTTATATAGATTTATAATCTGGATCTTGTTTCCGAAAAAACAAGAAAAATTATTTATATATTTATCTATTAGGTTCGGAGAAATTATCGTCCAAAGTGTTTACATTTTTCGTAACGTGTAAAAAAAAGAAAATTGACATTAACTCCAGTCTGTGAAATCGTCAACATCAAACATTAAAGACGACGTATGCTGCAATGTATCAATTAAATGCTTATTTTATACGTAATTTTTTAGGATGAAAAGCATAAGAGTCCTCCCTCCCCCTCTTCATTACTCTAGGGCTAGCCGAGCCGTTCTTGGGATATTTTAATCTCATTTTTGCTACTGAAAATACGCCCTATTACCAAATGAAAATGAAAATTGAATTAAAAGTGCAAATCCAGAACAAATTCAAAAAATCTGATATGGGCAACACATGACTTTCCTTCAGACTTATATACACTTTCTCTTTATTTATTTTAATTAAATTTAATTCACTTTTTATTCAATTTTCGTTTTCATTTGGTAATAGGACTAATTTTCAAAGCTGGCGTAGAGAAAATACAAAAAAAGTAAAATATCTCGAGAACGGCTACACTTAATGTAATGGGGTTAGTCTTATTCCTTTCTTCGTTAAAAATTACGTACAAAACAAGCATTTGATGGATATATTTGCGCATACGTAGTTTTTATTTTAGATTTTGACAATTTTTGCGGGCCATTTTGCAAAAAAATGCAGGTTATTTTTTTTAGAGTCGTACCAAAATCTAATCAGCACCAGGGTAACCAACAAGCGACTTATCTATCGAATTTGTGTGAAATTCGGTCCATTAGTTTTTGAGTTAGACTTGATACATACATTGCACAGACAGACAGGCAGACACACAGACAGACAGACGCGCAGACATGCACACAGACGTCACGCTAAAATTAGTTTTTTCGTATTCTAGAGGTCCCTTAACGTGTAGATCCGTCGAAAACTCGAGTTGCGATTTTCGGCATGATTCCAATACTTTCCCTATACATTACCATGTATTGCAGGGAAAGTAAAAATCTGATGTGGGCATCACATGACTTTCCCTGCAGACTCAAATTCATTTTTTCTTTATTTCTTTAAGAACTCATTAAATTGAGTTTAATTGCACAACATAACACTAAATTTGCATTTTTACTTCAATTTCTGCTTTTATTTTGCAATTGCACATTTTTCCAAAGACAGCATAACAAAAATGCGAAAAATCTCAAATATCTCGAGAATGGTTAGTCCTAGAGTAATAGAGTTGTTCTTATTTTTTTCATCGTCAAAATATAAGTGTAAAACAAGTATTTAATTGATACATTTGAACATGCGTACATGTCTCTTTTTCAGATATTGGCGATTTTTGCGGGCCATTTCGTAAAATAAGGCAGGCTGTTCTTTTCCGAATCGTACCAAAATCTAATCAGCACCAGAGTATCCCACAAGTAATTTATCTACCAAATTTTGTGAAATTTGGTCAATTTAGTATTTCAACTAGTGTGGATACATGAGAATTTTGCGGGCCATTTCGCAAAAAAAGACGGGCTCGAAAAAACTAATCAACACCAGGGTCACACCCAAGGGTCTTACCTACCAAATTTTATGAAATTCGGTCCATTAATTTTTGAGTTAGAGTGGATACATACATTGCATAGACAGACACACAAACAGACACAGACACAGACGTCACGCTAAAAATAGTGTTTTCGTATTCTAGAGGTCTGGAAAGGTGTAGATCCGTCGAAAACTCGAGTTGCGATCTTCGACATGATTCCAATACTTTCCCTATACATTACCATGTATTGCAGGGAAAGTAAAGATTATGCGTGTTATTTTGTGCAAATAAACTCAGTTTACTGAATTATTAAAAAAATAAAGAGAAAATGAAGTTGAGTCTATAGGGAAAGTCGTGTACTGCCGACATCAGATTTCCTTTTCGAAATTACCTCTTATATGCCTGTCGCAGGTCAATTATTTCCTGTTTGTCCTATCAAATTGCCGATGATGGCACCGATTCCTTTGAAACAATGAAATTATCTGACATTGAATCAGCATTTTGCATATTTGACGATTAGATAAATTATTGTTCAAGCAAATTTCGTGACTGTAAAATCATTCTGTCAAATGGTGCAATGGAGGTGGATGCGTACCTTACGAGACCTGTGCATTTCGCTGTTACAGCAGCAGTTTTAATGTTAATATATATAGTGTTCCCTAATAGTGTGTTCTATTATTTATCCTGGATAGCACTTTTTTTCCTGTATTCAGTGATAGCAACTTTAACGTATCCTTTATGCAAACGTATATACAACGATGAAGTAATAGGAACTGACAATAAAGCTGTTTTAATAACAGGTGAGTTTCATAATATTAATTTCTTGATGACAAACATTTTACTAAACTATTGTTTTTGTTACAGGGTTTTTCTTTAAATGCCTATTCCTCATGATCTGTTATAATATATATATATATATATATATATATATATATATATATATATATATATATATATAAATAAAATTGAAAATCTGTCTGTATGTCTGTGTGTCCCATCATCACGGGAGAACGGCTGAACCAAATTTCATGAAATTTTGTGGGTAGCCAGGAAATAGTCCCACTTAAAATTTAGTCCATGTTTGGAGTTTCTACGATCAGTGGTTCTCGAGATATTAGTAAAAAACGAAATTTTCGTTTGTCTCATCATCACGGGAAAATGGCTGAACCGAGTTTGATGAAATTTTGTGGATAGTCTTGAAAAAGCCCCTATAAATTTAGTCCAAGTTTCGAGTATCCAACACCAGGGGTTGTCGAGATATCAAAGAAAAACGAAGCTTTTTCCTAGGAGTTTTACTCTCTAACTCCGTGGTTTATTCAAACGAAAAGCTTGAAAATCGTTTGAAAGTGAATTAAAACTTTATCTTTTAGTTTGATGGGAGATTTTTTGCGCTAATTAGTCACTTTCTGAAAACATGAATTGTTTGAAACATGATTTAAATGAGAAATCTATCTCCATGGTTTATATTTCAAAAGCTTTTAGTGAGCAATGAAAAGTATGAAGAAATAAAAATGGTTATTTAATTTCGCAGTTCATGAGGAAGATGCTATCTTATATCATTTTTCTCAGAAACGCAATTAAATTAAATCTGTCTGCTAATTTTAATTATTATTTTTTCGATTTGAATAATAAACAAGAAAGATCAATCATGCATAAAGCATAGATTATGAAACACTTTCCAACTTCAATGCGATTTCATTTAAACATCTCTAAAATGCGATACATTCCTCGGTAATATTTTAAAAATTATCACAATACTACATTAATTTATTATATTTGAAAACTTAAAAGTTCATCAAAAAAATGAACTTCGTTCAAATGACGTCAATTAAATATACATCGCCTGGCTTCTCGGTAATATTTTTAACATTATCATAATACAACAATAATTTATTATATTTGAAAACATCATCAAAAACAACTGAAATTTATTCAAATGACGCCATCGAAATATAAAACGCCTGGCTCTCTCTATAAAAGCAGGATTTCATTCATAAACATTTTTCCATTCATTTCATTCCTCACAGTACAATAATAATTTATTTTATTTAAACGACCATGGAGGTACCAGTAATTAAACTCTATGCTTAAAACTTCATCAAAAAAATCATCCTTCTCTCTGTAAAATCAATGAATATTTCATTCATATCAGCTATGCAGACTCCATGAGCTAAATAATTTTGCGTTAAAGAAGTGCAGCAATTCTTATACAACTCATTCTACATATTTTGCTGTTTACATTTTACATAAGTGAAAAATAGGCTTCGTTGTAGAAATAATCAAATTTGGATGATCATTTAAACTCAATCATCTTGTAATTGTGTTGTTTCAGTATGTAGATGCACTGAATTTAGGCAAAAATAAAGCGGTTTTAGGATGGATACAACACTGAATATGAATTAAAAAGAACATTAAAAATCACGATTTTGAGACAAGATGGATGCCATATTTCATTTTGAAGCGGGTCACGCGATCTCTTCATATAATAGTCACGTGATCTCTTTATATAATGGTCACGGGATCGCCTCATGTAAGAGGTGTAATTATTATTTTAATTTTTATTTAAAAATCTACTGAATATATTTTGCTGAAATTTTTTTGTATAATTTTTGGGATAATTTGAATAGTACCCAAAATTTTCGAAGAATTTATGAATTTTAAATTCGCTTAAAAAATGTTTGAAAAATTGGGTCCCATAGTATTCAATGTACAGGGTGTTCCATAAATTCCGAATTAGATTAAAAATTCCTAAAAATCACGATTACAAAGTTTGTCTCATGAAGGGGGATTTTTTTGGTAGAGAAAAAAAAATTAGTTCAAAATTTTGTCAATAGAGGGCGCTGCACGCAAGCAATCACAGAATTCCGTAGAAACGTTTATTTGCATGGAGGCAAATGTTTATAAGCACATCACAGCACTAGAGTACTTGTTCTTTGTGTCCGCCATCACCGCAAATGATAATTTGAACACCGTTAACTGCAGCATGTAGCATATCCAGATGGATACAGGAGATTTCGTGGCGAATGGCATCCTTTAACTGCACTAAAGAAGATGGGCTGTTGCGGTACACTCGGGACTTAACGCAACCCCAGAGCCAAAAATCTAGGGGTGTTAAGTCCGGTGAGCGAGGGGGCCATTCAATTGTACAGTGACGGCTGATTAATCGTTCTTCAGTAAAGGAACTTCTTCACTTTGTTTGCGATATGAGGAGGTGCCCCGTCTTGCACGAATGTCACTGTGTCAAGGACATTATGTTCCAATAAGCACGGTATCACTTTCTCCATTAGCATTTGCAATTAGCGTGTTCCAATAATTGAGCACGTCTGCCAGCCTGCTTTTGCACAGGGCTGTTCAAAGAAAAAAGGGCCCACAATAATGGAGGCAGTGAATCCACACCAAGCAGTAACACTGGGAAATGTACGGGCTCCTCACTCTAGGCATGTGGGTTTTCCTTTGCCCAGATTCTACAGTTATGGATATTGACTCTTCCACGCAATGAAAAATGAGCCTCGTCTGTCCACAAGATATTGAGCAGATATTGTGGATCTTCGTCGATTTTCGACAAAGCCCAATTTGCGAATTGCACTCGCTTAGCTGGGTCATTTGGTAAGAGCTGGTGCTGTGATTTCAACTTGTAGGGGTACAATTTTAATACACCATGAAGGATGCGGAATACCGATGTCATCGGTATACCACTTATTCTTGCCAGTTCTCGTGCGCTACTTGCTGCACTTGTTGACTGTTCTCTTAGAGTGTAGAAAGCCCAGACCACACGACCAACCCGAAGGTTTATGATAGCTAATTGTGTGGCCGGTTTTCCCTTAGAGTGTGCATTTGCGAAGCCACAGCGGAAGTACGGACCTCTGACAAACGTGGTCTACCACGAAAATTCTATCTACCAGGAAAATTCAGAAATGAGCTTTAAATCATACACCCAGCATTTTATAGGACTCTGATTTGCGTATTTCCTGTGATTGCTTGCGTGCAGCGCCCTCTATTCACAAAATTTTTAACTATTTTTTTTTCTCTACCAAAAAAATCCTCCTTCATGAGACTAACTTTGTTGCAAACCGCATTCACATATACCAATTCCTTCAATTTTTAGGAATTTTTAAACTAATTCGGAATTTATGGAACACCCTGTATTTCATTTTTTCAACCGGGGTTCAATCCAAAACTAATTGGGTGATATTATTCATTTAGGTCGAGTAGTACAAGTATACTACCAAGTATACATCAAGTAATACAAGTATATTGGCATATGTTTTGATATATATTGGCATATATTGGAATCAGTTACGACCTTCTGGTATAAAGAGTACGGGGATTATTGATATTTTCAATTTATTACGTCATCTGTTTTATTTTGACAAAGATTTTTGAGACTCATATTGTAATACGGGTAATCTTCAACTAACACGCTGGCATATTTTCTAATCTGCGACAATATAGGTACCACGGGGTTGCATATATTGATTCAATTTCATTTTTGTTTTGTAAATTTGCTTACAAAAGGGGCCAGGATGTTTTCTTCAGATCTGCCCGTGAAGATAACTTTGCAACTTCTTAAACTTCTCTTAGGGAATTCCTAAACTTCTCTTTAGGAGCAATAAATTTAATATTTTAACAGAATTTGCACAGGACTGCGAATTATAAGTTTCTTTATATTATATACTTCGTACGAAAAACGTGTAAGCTGTTAATAATATATATATATATATATATATATACGAATATATATATATATATGGTACATATATATATATATATATGGTACGAAGAACGGTTATGTTGCTAGTCTATATAAATAAAATTGAAAATCGTCTGTCTGTATGTTTGTCTTATCATCACAAGAGAACGTCTGAACCGAATTTAATGAAATTTTGTGGGTGACCTTGAATTAGCACCACTTAAAATTTAGTCCATGTTTCGAGTTTGTAAGAGCAGGGGTTGTCGAGATATTAATGAAATACGAAACTTTCGTAGAAATTCTTCCCTCTAACTCCCTGGTTCTTCCAAACGGAAAAAGTTGGAAATCGCTGGTTTAAAACGTAAAAGTGAATTAAAACTCTGTCTCTGAGTTTGGTTTGAGTTTCTTGCGCTTATCAGTCACTTTTGAAAATCGTATGTTTGAAGCATGAATTAAAATGAAAAGTCTATCACCATGGTTTATTTTTCCTAGACTCTTACTCAACAATGAAAAGTATTACGAAATCAAAATGATTATTTAATTATTAGTATTTTATGAGGAAAATTCTATCTTATAATGTTGCTCAGCAACCCAATTAAATGAAATGTATTTGTTAATGTTTATTATTATTTTTTCGATTGGAATAATAAATAAATGTATATAAAAATATATCTTATAAATGAACGGTTTGATTTTTCTTTTAATAATTTTAATTGCTGACTGCGTACATCACTTTCATTTATTCTGGCTAAGAGTTTTCAAACTTATAGTGTGTTTAGCTAATAAACTCATATATTGTGTTTAGCCAATAAACTCATTTAGCCGATTATTGAAACATAATAAGAGTAGAACGGGTATATCTTCTAGTACAATTTTAGTGTTTTCATTTAGTATATACAAAAGGGATCAGGATGTTTTATTCTTTAGATCTGTAAATTCAGATCTACGAATTTGACGGGATATGGCTAACTTGGCAACTTTTCTTATTCGTTGCCAAATTGACGGAAATGTCGCCAAATTGACAAAAACAACGCTAAATCAATGCAATAAATTTTGTTTTGTTAAAAGAGAGTACTAAAATGATATTTCGATATCCTTTGTCTATTAATCCTACTTAGTAACACATTTGGCGAATTTTTAAAATGTCGACAAATTGATAAAAATGCTTGTAAATCCATAAAAATATCTTGAAATTCATAAAATTGAGCTAAATAAATGAAATTAATTGTTGTTGTTAGAGGATAGTATTGTGATGATGTTTCGTCAAATTGTCGCCAAGTGTGACTGTCAGTTCTAGAGTCCCACTTGGCGATAAATTTGCCGATTTTTTAAAATATCGTTAAATTGACGAAAATGTAGCAAAATTGATAAAATGACTCTAAACTCATCAAAATGACACCGAATCGATGGAAATTTAATATTTTACATAATTAAGTACAATTTTCTAAATAATCTCTGTCGTTTAGAGATAATTAAAATTTTTTTTTTTTTAATTTAATTACAAACTGGACCAGAATGCTTTATTCTTCAGATCTGCCTGTGAAGATAATTTTGTATATCGATCCCAGAGAATCCCAGAGAATTTGTTCGAAGAATTAAATTAAATATTTTAATAGAATATTTTGAATAACAAAATCATTGAGAATACTATAGGAATTTACACATAATTGTGAATGTTAAGTTTCTTTATATTATTTTTTCCGTACGAAGAAAGGGTATACTGCTAATATTATATATAGATAAAGCTTAGTTTATGGCGATTGTTTGATGATGACTAGTGATGATTGGAATTTGGTACAATTCGAAAAAATAGAATCTACACTTTTTAAATAAAATGTCTACAAAAATTATCAAAATCTAACATATAAGACAAAATATGCTGAAACGTATTCATTAAATACTTATTTCACACGTAATTTTTAACACTTTTCAACAAAGTTGAAAAGTGTTAAAAACTTGACTTTGTTCATTCTGTCTATCTGTCTGTCTGTCTGTCCGTTAGCATGATAACTACCGTAAAAATGACTTTATCAAAATGAAATTTTAGTATGTTGTTCAGACGGTCTGTAGGACTTATGGGAATATAAATGAATAGTATCACCCAATTAGTTTTGGATTGAATCCGGGTTGAAAAAATGAAATACATTGAACCCTATGGGACCTAATTCTTCAAACATTTTTTAAGCGGATTTAAAATTCTAAAATTGCTTCGAAAATTTTAGGTAATATTCAAATTATTCCATAAAATATATAAAAAAATTCAGCAAAATATATTCAGTAGTTTTTAAATAAAAATTAAAATAATAATCATACCTCTTATATGAAGCGATCACGTGACCATGATATGAAAAGATCACGTGATCCACTTTAAAATGAAATATGGCATAAATCTTGTCTCAAAATCGTGATTTTTAAAGTTCTTTTTAATTCATCTTGAGTTTTTGTATCCATCCTAAAACCACTTTATTTTTGCTTAAATTCTGTGCATCTACATACTGAAACAACGCAATTACAATATATTTGAGTTTAAATGATCACCCAAATTTGATTATTTATACAACAAAGCCTATTTTTCACTTATGTAAAATGTAAACAGCGAAATATGTAGGATGAGTTATATAATAATTGCTGTACTTCTTTAACGCAAAATTGTTTAGCTCATGGAGTCTGCATAGCTGATATGAATGAAATATTCATTGATTTTACAGGGAGAAGGACGATTTTTTTCGATGAAGTTTTAAGCATAGAGTTTAATTACTTGTAGCTCCATGGTCTTAAGTTTTTAAATAAAATAAATTATTTCTGTACTGTGATGAATGAAATGCTGCTTTTATAGAGAGAGCCAGGCGTGTTATTTTTTCTATGACGTCATTTGAATGAATGTCAGTTGTTTTCGATGAAGTTTTCAAATATAATAAATCATTGTAGTATTATGATGATTTTAAAAATATTACCGAGGAATGTATCGCATTTTAGAGATGTTTAAATCAGGTAATTTATATTTCAATTCCGTCATTTGAATGAAGTTCATTTTTTTCGATGAAGGTTTAAGTTTTCAAATATAATAAATTAATGTAGTATTGTGATAAGTTTTAAAATATTACCGAGGAATATATTGCATTTTAGAGATGCTTAAATAAAATTGCATTGAAGTTAGAAAGTGTTTCATAATCAACACTTTAAGCATGAGTGATTTTTCTTGTTAATGATAAAAGGAATAAAACCAGCCTCGTTATTCTAGGATATTCCAGATATATTTGGAATTTAGATGAGCTGAAACTGTTTTTCACTGTAGTTAGAAATTTTAATGTGGACAGCACATGACTTTCCTTATGCAATACAATAAATTTATTTCTTTCATATTGAAAACATGATGCATAAGATCCATGTCACAGTGCTTTTAAAGTTGAATTGTACAATTGGTGCTTTTCCGGATGACAACATGTAAAACTATTTTGAATTACCCACTTAACTTATATTTCACTCAACTCTAAATTAACAATTATCAATATTGACAGCATCCTCAATAAGCAATAGAATCTATATATTTTAATAATTAATTAATCAATTTAGGCTCATTTTCGATAACTTCATTTCTTTTTTCTTTTTTGCAATATTGGCGATATTTCTGTCAATCTGAGGGTAAAATATCGGCAAGTTGGAGATATTTCGTTAGATTATGCTTTTTATTACTTTCATTATATACATAATGTATAAGGAAAGTATTGTGACGGGGTCGAAAATTCGAATTCGAGTTTTCGACGGGAGAGCACGTTTCAAGCATCCCTGATCACGAATCAAACATTTTTGAAGTGATGTCTATCTGTGCGTGTGTGTGTGTGTATCAGTGAGTCTGTGGAGACGATAACTAGAAAACGAATGGACCGATTCGAACAAAATTTAGTACAAAAATTACAATCCACAAACTTTGGAAGTCTACTGTTTTTATACGCAATCGAATGCTCAGAACCCTCCTAAATTTTCGAGTGAAATTTTGAAAAAATCGTCAAAAAATCAAAACCGCTAATAAAGTTATGCAAATAGACATTTCTTATGTAATTCTTCATTAGAAAATGATTGACATAAATTTTAGAACGCTAACATAAACCGTTCTCGAAATATTTCACATTTTTCAAAAAAATTATCAAAAAGTCATGTAAAATAAAAAAAAATATTTCCTATTGAGAAACATGTTCACTTTTCATATCTAATACCATGCGAAAAATTTGATGACATCATTCTCGTGGATCTAGCTCGTTCCATTCATGGAAAAAGGTACTTTGAGTAATACTTTTGTATTTGAACGCCAATAGTCATTTATCTGCGGTAAGAATAACTTATTTCTTCGTCCACTTGGCGAAATTTTGGCGACGAATTTGGCTGAATGTCACCAACTTGACGGCATTTTTAAATGTTGCTAAATTAACGAAAATCTCGCCAAATGGATAAAAATGACGTTAAATCAATGACGACTCATTTATGAAGACGATATGGAAAATGACGACTCATTGACGAAAATTCAATATTTTGGAAAGAATATAAATAACTACTATAAAAATAATCTATTTTTTTTTACTGTAAAAGTAGTAAATCCATTGCATTATATAAGAAAAGTCATTTGCTGCCCACATCAGATTTTTTTAAATATCACACTACTAAAATATTTTTTATACCTGGAAATTAAAAACTTCATCAAAAAAGACAATGATATAAATCGTCTGCTTCTCTTTATAAAATCAATGAATATTTAATTTATATCACTTATATTCCAAATTTCAGAGCTAAATAATTTTGAGTGAAAAAAATTCAGCAATTCTTTTACAACTCATCTTACAATCGCTTAGCTTGTTTACATTCTGCATGCTATAGAAATTAGGCTTCATTGAAGGGAATAATCAAAGTTTAGGGATCATTTAAAATCAAAATTATTGTAATTGCATTTGCACAGAATTTAGACACACAGATAATATGCAAAAATAAAGCGGTTTTATGACGGATGCAACACTAACTATAAATTTAAAAGGTAGTCAAAGATCATCAAAGATCACGATTTTTACACAGGAAAAAAAAATGAGGGATGCCATATTTTATTTTAAAATGAGTCACGTGAACTCTTCATATAATATGGATGTAATTATTAATTCTATTTTTATTTAAAAACTACCTAATATATTTTTTTACACATTTTACGTGATAATTTGAATGTTTCCTAAAATTTTCGAAGCAATGTGTTAATTTTAACTCTGCATAAAAGATGCTTGAAAAATTATATCCCATAAGGTTCAATGTATTTCAAATATTCAGCCCGAGTTAAATCCAAAACTAAGTGGGTAATATTATTAATTTTCCTTCCCATATCTCCACAGACCGTGTCAACAACGTACTAAAATTTCATTTTGATATGGTCATTTTTTCGACAATTATCGGGCCAACGGACAAACAAACAGAATGAACAAAGTCATAAACACTTTACAACTATGTTGGAAAGTGTTAAGAAGGATAAGACTGCTGATGTCTCAGAATATACTTCAAATATGGTTGCCTTATGTCATCAATAAATTATTATCCTTTCAGGTTGTGACAGCGGATTTGGCAATCAGCTAGCGAAAAGGCTCGATTCTAAAGGCTTTCAAGTGTTTGCCAGTTGTCTCTTCATGCAAGGACCTGGTGCTATCGAACTGAAGCAAACATGTTCGAATCGCTTACGAATTCTGCACTTAGACGTGACGAAAGATGATACTATTGAACAAGCTGTTTGTGATGTGGAACATAATTTAGGAACCAATGGTAAACTCGCAAATATTTTGTTCTAAATCTGTAGATCAGTGGTTCTCGAACATTACTCTAATTTATCGAATTTTGCTCTAAATATGCAGGTCTATAATTCCCAAACTTCAAACTCATATTCTATTAATTATAAATCTGTTTATAAGCGTGTATGTATATCTATATATATATACATATATATATATATATATATATATATATATATATATATATATATATATATATATATATATATACATATATATATATATATATATATATATATATATATATATATATATCCAATATAGCAAAAATTATAAAAATAATATCTGAGACTACAAATTTTAAAAAATTGCTATTGAATAAGGAAAGTGGCTAATTTATGGCTAAAGAAAGTTGTCACGCTTTTTGAATATAAAATCCAAAGCAAGGCTGCGATGTGTATTTGCAAACTTATTAATTTAATTTATTGAAGAAATTCCTTATGAAAAAGTTTAGCATTCATTGTAAAATTTTACATGGATTTTATTATTCCTGTATTTGAGACTATGTTCATTTGATATATTGCTTAATTTTTCATGACAATTTGTTGCGCACTATCTTCGAAAATATGAATCAAATGGAACTCAAAAAAGCAACTCAAAAAAGAGGATTCAAATAGCAATCCATAAAGGAATAGAATGAATATGAAGGCAATGTAGCAAAAATTGGCCGGGGGGGGGTTGTAACCCCGCTCCCCGGTTAAGCAAGCTTTATGTTGCGACGACACTCCCGGTATCCGATACATTGCTATAGAAAAGAATGCAATTGTATCAATATCATTTCCAATGAGTAAAATGTGCCCCATACACTAATAAATTGATGTACAAAATTTTAGCATTTTATCATAAAAAGTCCTAGAGATATGTTTAAACAAAGCTGGTGAGGGATTAACCACAAATTAAAATGTAAATGTTTACAGCAAGAGTGCAAATGACGCAACGCAGAAATGCATCATAGGCAAATAATATCTGCCTCTTATCTTTAATGGATCTTTTGCCTGGATGGAAAACATTTTGAACAAGCTTTGTAATCTTTGTGTAAAGTTATTATTTCTACACAGTGTAGATACTTTTGTACCAATAAATAGCAAAATTATTATTTATTTATGCAATCATTGTTTTCCTTCGTAATTTGTATATGACCCCTGAAACGCGATCTGTTGACATGATTTTTCCCCTCTGAGAACCCATGTCGATGAATCGAAAAGTGGTTTAAGTCAGCATTTTTGCCTCTTCATATCCCTGGGACTTTTTATGATAAAATGTGGATATTTTGTGCATCACCTGATTAGTGTATGGGACACATTTTACTCATTGAAAATGTTTTTGTACGGGGACCGTTTAAAAATTTAAATTTTGTATTTCTTAAAATTTAATTCCCTTGAAAATTTTAATCGATTTCATAAAATTCTGTACCTTTTTACGCAACTTTGTAATTTATTATATATGTCTAAGATCAATATTTAAGAAATAAAAGCAGAGGTCAATGTTTTTGGGACACCCTGTATATATATATATATATATATATATATATTCTTAATCTGTAGATATAAGGTTCTTTCCATTGAATACTGAGAAAGAACTCTAGTTCCAACTGGAATTGGAACACTGGATCTTTGACAATTACGTGAATCTTTATCCTTTGAGCAACTGGGGTAATATTCTTATAATCTATATACAGGAAATGAACACTAAATTCATCTCTTTTAGTATCATACCAATGAAGAATTCGAGACTTATATATAAAGTAAGTTCAAATTATAAAATTACTAAGATAATTGTACAAATGCTCAAATTTTTATTTTCAGAATTAAAATTAGAATTATGTACTATTTTATTTAAAAACGTATTTTCCTAATGTTTTTCACGCCATTTTTCTAAACAAAGGACCTTCAGGCTCATAAATCGCGTATATGAGCGTATTTGCTCTAAGATAGCGAATTATTATTCATTAAAGTATTAACGTTAGGTAAATAGAAAAATGTGAAATACTGATTTTTTTTTTCTTTTTACTTTCCCTGAAATACATAGTAATATATAGGGATAAATATTAGAATCATGTCAAAAATCGCAACTGGAGTTTTCGACGGATCTACGCGTTTTGGAACCTCTAGAATGCGAAATAAAATATTGTTATCGTGCCGTCTGTGTGTACATAATATACGGACTTCCATAAAATTTTATAGGTAAGTCTCTTGTGGTTAACCTGGTGCTGATTAGATTTTGGTACAATTCGGGATAAAAGTACCTGGCTTGTTTTTGCAAAATCGCCCGCAAAACTCGTATATATCAATTGTCTCTATATATTAAAAAAACAACGTAGCTGACGCCGCCTCTGCTGTTTGCCAAATTTCTCATTTTTCGATATTTTTTGCTTCGTACTGCAAAAACTATTGTATATAAAAATATGAAATTTGGTAGACTTGTAGAGAAAACTTTGGGGAATATGCTGAAATAAACCGTTTCTTGATATACACTCTATAACAAAAAAATCGACGAACCAAGAAGGAGTTATCCAATTGTGATAAAAATTGGTGGATGTAAAGAACATACATAGAAAAAGAAACGATTAAAATTTCAGAACAATTTAATGATTTAGAGTTTGACCATATACAAAGGGAGGAAGTCAATAAGACGTTGGTCCATCTCTGACCTGGATGCAAGATGTCACCCAGCGTGGCATAGACGGATAAAGTTCAAGGATGGTGTCCTGCGGAAGGTCTTTCCAAATTGTCTCCAACTGTCGGGCTAAATCGTCAGCATTCCGGAATGGTTGCAATCGCCTTCCCATAACTCCCCAAATGTGCTCTATGGGAGAGAGATCAGGAGACCTAGCTGGCCAAGGAAGTGTTGGGCAAGCTTGAAGACAATTCATAGCAACACGTGCCGTCTGCGATCGGGCAATATCTTGTTGAAAAGTATGTTCGGGGTGTCGCAAAAGGAACGGTAACACAACTAGTCGTATAATGTTGTCTACGTAGCGCTGTGCTGTCAGTGTGCAGAAATGACTACCGAAGGGGTCCGGCTATCAAAGGAGATGGCACCCTAGACCATACCCACCTGCAGATATACACCTGCCCAGATATACACTTGCTGAATGCGCAGTTCCGATGCGCTGGAGCTCCCACTATTTATTCATTGGACACCAAATTTTATTCATTTGCATGTTCGATCCAAAATGTCTTTGCATACGAAATTTCATTACAATCGGACAACTCCTTCTTGATGCGTCGATTTTTTTTTGTTATAGAGTATATATTGTAATATGCTCAAATATCCGTCGAAAATTCGAGTTACGGTTTTCAACCCGATACGAATACTTTCCCTATACATTACCATGTATCGTAGAAAAATAATACATGTACTAAACAATACACATTTTTGTTGTGTCAAATGGGAACAGATAGGACTTGACAAGCACTAACTTCATCTAGATATAAATCTCGAAGCATTATGACATTTTTCAAGCTTTCATCCACAGGAGTTTTATCTTCTTTTCCCTAGCTTCATGTGTTAAACGCATTAGAATATTTTCTTTAATACGCATCTTTATGGACGCAACGAAGTGATAATTTAACAATTTTCTGTTCTTCCGTAGTTCTGTGGGCTGTGGTCAACAATGCTGGTATTTCCAAAGGGTTCTCAACTGACTTCAGCACCATACAAGATTTCAAGGACACTATAGACGTAAATGCCTTGGGTCCGGTTAGGATTACCAAGGCTTTTCTGCCTTTCTTGAAAAAGTCGAAAGGCAGAGTGGTCAACGTTACATCATTGGCAGGTAAGAATATGTAGAACCTGATGAAAACCCAGACCAACCGACTCACCCTAGGGTACACGCAGCTGTTTGAGTTGCATGTTACAGAACTTGTTGAAGTCCCAGGCCGCCCGACTCATCCTTGGACACGAGCAGCTATCTAGGCGACCGGGGTTGTTATTGTTGAGACCCAGACCGTCCGACCTACCAGAAAGGTGTGAGGTAACTGTTTGGACGGTCGGGAAGTGCCACCCAATTTAGACCGGAACCCAGTGGGGGAGGCATCCACAGGGACCGTACCCTCCTTCCCCCTACCACCAACCTCTCGGAAGGACTTTCGGACCCACATGTTTAACGTGATCGTACTCCGCATGAACACGGCGGCAGTTTTGGCAGTGGCTGGAATCGAACCCGGGCCTACCGAGTGCAACTCCAGCGCGCTAACCAATGGGTTACCGCGCACAGACGACCGGGGTTGTTGTTGATTGAGACCCAGACCGTCCGACCTACCAGAAAGGTGTAAGGCAACTGCTTTGACGGCCGGGAAGAGACGACCGGGGTTGTAGAACCTGTGTCATACTAAAAATCGTGAGCAACAATGCAAAGCTTAAGTCCCTGTCACACGAGGAAACTATGCCTCTTCTTCGACCCAGACAGTCCGACCTACCCGAAGGTGTAAGGTATCAGTCTGGATGGCAAGGACAGTACCATCCAATTTAAACCGTAACCCAGTGGGAAGGGCATCCATATAGGGACCGTACCTTCCTTTCCCTACCACCAACCTCTCGAGAGAACTTTCGAACCCACATATTTAACGTGCTAGCTCACCGCATTAATACGGGGATGGTTTGGGAAGAACAGGGAATCGAACTCGGGTCCTCCGAGTGCAACTCCTATGCTCTAACCACTGGGCTTTCCCGTCCTAGACGACTTTGCTTCTTCAACCCAGACCGTCCGACCTACCTGAAGGTTTGGAGCATGTGTTTAGACTGCCAAAAAAGAACTGTCTAGACACCGGAACCTAGTAGGGGCTGCTCACGCAACAACCGTACCCTCCTTCTCTCCTTTATATCAACGTCCTTTGTATCGATCTAAGAACATGGCGTTTTACCAGAATGAAATAGATTTTATTTTAGTGCAATATTTCTTTAGCCATTCTTATGACAGTGCCATTGAAAATGTACAGAAGAAATACCCATTATTTGAAACACTTAACAATTCAACAGTTAGTAATTCGTTTTTAAGAAACTTCGTGTCTTGCGGACAGAGAAAACAGGCAGGCGTTTCAGTTAAACTGAGAATAAATTGTGTGAAAAAGAAACCTCTATATTGAAATATATTCAATATATATATTCAATAGATATATTCAATAAATTCTTCTAAAATTTTTCAATGACACTCCCATAATGGTGTTATTAGATAGGACAATTTTGATTGCTGAATTACGGCAATTACGCCTGTCAATCATATTTCAAGCCCCTCCTCTCTAATGCCGCCGATTTCATTCCGGGAAACATTCTTTAGTAATTTTTTTTTTTCGTATAATTTGGATATTTTATATCCCACAGGATATCTGTAATTTGGTAGAAGTTCTATTACTTTTTTTCCAACTTCAGATTCCAACATAGTTGAGCTGCTTGAGATGTGCTTGCAATTACCATCGCCATCTTTAATGCAAATGAGAAGAAGAAAGGCGGAGCGGAGTCACGTCCAATCTTATTGTCCTCTGATTGGTTCGTGCTCAGAAATTAAGCAATTTTTATTGCTGACTTAAAAAAAATCGAGGCAATTCGGCGGCAGGATTTCTTCCTATTGAAATGTATGGTATTGCTGACAAATTGCCTGAAGAAATTGCGTGTAATAACACCTTAAGAATGGCTAGAAAAAGATTGCTCTGAAACAAAAATTATTTCACTCTCTCCTCAAAACATAAGCCTTGACCAGCAAGACGGGCCCAAATTTTTTCAAACTCAGTCTAAGTCAGGCCCGAAACTTTTAATAAAAGTACTTGACGACCCGGCCCGTGAATTCGAAAATTGGTAATTCCGAAAAATCGATTATCCCACAATTAAATTATATTGCTTTTATAAATGGGAAAATAATAATAATAAAATAAGGATTAATTAAAAGACTAACATATGCGTTAGTCTTTTCTCTTGAGGTTCTGGAATAAAACGACCCCACCCTCCCCCGAGTCAACAATAATTTGGAGGTCTTTGTATGATGTAAAATACTTCAGGATTAGAAACTATCTTGTCGCAATGGATAATCCGATCCCGGTTATATAACAAAGCGCACTATAGGAATTATAGCATCATGATCTCAATATGCTCAACTATAATTCGATCAGCAGGAAAGAGGTAGTAGTCAAAGCGTTGTAAAGAACACAATAAACTGATACACAAATGCCTAATAATAAAATGTAGAATTATATAAGATACTTAGAAAACATTGGATTCGGTATAATGTATAATGCAGTAAAATAAGTCTTTTAAAAAAAATGCAAGATATGTCCAATAAAAAAAATCTGATGTGGGCAACACATGACTTTCCTTATATAATGTAATGAATTTACTACTTTTACAGTAAAAAAATAGGTTTTTCTTATAGTAGATACTAATATTCTTTCCAAGATATTGAATTTTCGACAATTAGTCGTCATTTTCATTGATTTAGCATCATTTTTATCCATTTGGAGGGATTTTCATTAATTTGGCAACATTTCAAAAAAGTCGCCAAGTTGGCGACATTCCGCAAAATTCGTCGCCAAAATCTCGCCAAGCGTTATGCACTAAGAAAAAAGATATTCTTACACCAGATAAATGACTATTGGCGTTCAAATACAAAAGTATTATTCAAAGTATATTTTTTCATGAATGGAACGAGCTAGATCCACGAGAATGATGTCACTCAATTTATCGCATGGTATTACATATGAAAAGTGAACATGTTTCTCAATAGGAAATATTTTTTTTTATTTTATATGACTTTTTGATAATTTTTTTGAAAAATGTGCAATATCTCTAGACCGGTTTATGTTAGCGTTCTAAAATTTATGTCAATCATTTTCTAATGAAAAATTACATAAGAAATGTCTATTTGCGTAACTTTATTAGCGGTTTTGATTTTTTGACGATTTTTTTCAAAATTTCACTCAAAAATTTAGGAGGGTTCTGAACATTCGATTGCGTATGAACACAATAGACTTCCAGCGTTTGTGGATTGTGATTTTTGTACCAAATTTCGTTCGAATCGGTCCATTCGTTTTTTAGTTATCGTCTCCACAGACTCACTGATACACACACACACACACACACAGACAGACATCACTTCAAAAATGTTTGATTCGTGATCAGGGATGCTTCAAACGTGCTCTCTATATAATTTTTGAGGCCCTTTGCAAACATGTAGCTCCAAGCGGTCGTTTGGGCTCTTCCGGACGCCCCTGCCGGGCTCAGACCAAGGAACCAGTCCCGAGCATGTGTAAGCCCGTAATATGCTGCACCAGCTTATCAACTTAGAATTCAATTTTTCATATTTTCCTCTCTCTTATATAGGAAGAATCTCAGCTTTTGAAATATGTGCTTACGCCATGAGTAAGTATGCTGCTGTGGCGTTTACGGAATGCCTGAGTCAAGAAATGATTCCCTGGGGAGTCAGAGTCATCTCCATAGAACCTGAATTTTTTCGGTAAGTCTGCTGCAGTATTTCAAACATACAATAAAGCAAGGGCACGTGAAGTCCTCGGAACAATTTGCCCTTACGTTTCCAAAAAAAAAAATCTGATGTGGGCAACACATGACTTTCCTTATATAATGCAATAAATTTACTACTTTTAAAATAAAAAGCATAGGTTTTTCTTATAGTAGATATTTAAATTCTTTCCAAGATATTGATGAATTTTCGTGAATTAGTCGACATTTTCATTGATTTAGTGTTATTTTTATCTATTTGGCGAGATTTTCGTTAATTTGGCAACATTTAAAAAGTCGCCAAGTTGGCGACATTCCGCCATATTCGGCGCCAAAATCTCCTCAAGAGTTATGGACGGAGAAATAAGTTATTCTTATAGCAGATAAATAACTATTGGCGTTCAAATACAAAAGTATTACTCAAAGTATATTTTCTTGTGAATGGAACGAGTTAGATCCATGAGAATGATGTCACACAATTTATCGTATGATATTGCATATGAAAATTGAACATGTTTCTCGACAGTTAGTATATTTTTTTTATTTTATGAGATTTTCTGATAAATTTATTTAAAAAGTGTGCAATATCTCGAAAACAGTTCATGCTAGCGTTTTAAAGTTTATGTCAATCGTTTTCTAAGGCAAAATTACATAAGAAATGTCTATTTGCGTAACTTTATCAAAGGTTTTGATTTTTTGATATTTTTTTCAAAATTTCACGCGAAAATTTAGGGTGGTTCTGAACATTCGATTGCATTTAAAAACAATAGTCTTCCAGTATTCACGGATTGTGATTTTTGTACCAATTTCATTCGAATCGCTCTATTTATGCGTGAGATATCGTCTCCACAGACTCATTGACACACACACACATACTTCCACACATACTTCCACACACACACAGACATCACTTCAAAAATGTTTGATTCGTGATCAGGGATGCTTGAAACGTGTTCTCCCATCGAAAACTCGAAATCGAATTTTCGACCCCGCCACTATACTTTCCTTCTACATTAAGTATATAAGGTAAGTAATACTCATATGTTTAGAAGTATGGAAATTTCAGTTATTACTTACCTTATATACATAATGTAGAAGGAAAGTATTATGACGGGGTCGAAAATTCGAATTCGAGTTTTCGACGGGAGAGCACGTTTCAAGCATCCCTGACCCGAAGAATCCCTTTCAAGCATCCCTGATCACGAGAGTGTGTGTGTGTGTATGTGTGTGTGTGTGAAAGTATGTGTGTGTGTGTGTGTGAAAGTATATGTGTGTGTGTGTGTGTGTGTGTGTGTGTGTGTGTGTGTGTGTGTGTGTCAGTGAGTCTGTGGAAACGATAACTGACGAAAGAATGAACCGATTCGAACTAAATTTGGTACAAAAATCACAATCCATCAACACTGGAAGCCTATTGTTTTTAAACGTAATCGAGTGTTCAGAACCTCCCTAAATTTTCGAGCGAAATTTTGAATAAATCGTCAAAAAATGAAAACCGCTAATAAAGTTACGCAAATAGACATTTCTTATGTAATTTTTCATTAAAAAACGATTAACATAAATTTTAGAACGCTAACATGAACCGTTCTGGAGATATTGCACATTTTTCAAAAAAATTATCAAAAAGTCATATAACATAAAACAAGAAATATCAATCTTGCTTAAAACATTAATTATGAAACACTTTCCAACTTCAATGCAATTTTATTTAAACATGTCTAAAATGCAATACATTCCTCTGTAATATTTTAAAACTTATCACAATACTACATTGATTTATTATATTTGAAAACTTAAACCTTCATCGAAAAAAATGAACTTCATTCAAATCACGGCATTGAAATATAAATTGCCTGGTTTAAACATCTCTAAAATGTGATACATTCCTCGGTAATAATTTTAGAATTAACTACGATAATTTATTATATTTGAAAACTACATCGAAAGCAATTGAAATTCATTCAAATTACGTCATAGAAAAATACGAGCTGACTCATCAAGCATATTGAAGCCCACCGTAGTTGGAAGCGCAGTCAATTAGCATTAACTGTATTCGTATTTTCACTTCAAGAAGTATAACTGAAATAATTATGGGTGGTTGTTCTGCACCGAACTACTTTAATCATTCTAGAAAGGGTTTTAGGCTATTTCGTATTCCTAGAAACGAAGAAAGAAGAAAACAATGGCTAATAAATGATTGGATACCCGGTAATGGAGAATACTTGTGAGAGCTAAATTCTACAATATTCTAATTGAAACTTCTTTTTTTATATAAAGTATTTATTTTAAACACCAATTTTATAATTTCTGTAACTGTAGTATGGAACCCTATGGGCTTCAATATGCTTGATAAGTCAGCCTGTAGTAGAGGAGCTCTAGAAAAAATAACACGCCTGGCTCTTTCTATAAAAGCAGCATTTCATTCATAAATTATTTACCATTCATTTCATTCATCACAATACTATAATAATTTATTTTATTTAAAAATTACGACCATGGAGCTACAAGTAATTAAACTCTATGCGTAAAACATCATCGAAAAAAATCGTCCTTCTCTTTGTAAAATCAATGAATATTTCATTCATATCAGTTGTGCAGACTCCATGAACTAAATGATTTTGTGTTAAAGAAATACAGCAATCCTAATACAACTCATTCTGCATACTTCGCTGTTTACATTTTACATAGGTGAAAAATAGGCTTCGTTGTAGAAATAATCAAATTTGGATGAGCATTTAAACTCAAATATATTGTAATTACGTTGTTTCAGTATGTGGATGCACAGAATTTAAGCAAACATAAAGTGGTTTTAGGGCGGATACAACACTCAATATGAATTAAAAAGAACTTTAAAAATCACGATTTTTACACAAGATGGATGCCATATATCATTTTGAAGTGGGTCACGTGATCTTTTCATATCATGGTCACGTGATCGCTTCATATAAGAGGTGTTATTATTATTATAATTTTTATTTAAAAACTACTGAATATATTTCGCTGAATTTTTTTTATATATTTTATGGAACAATTTGAATATTACCTAAAATTTTCGAAGCAATTTATGAATTTTAAATCCGCTTAAAAAATGTTTGAAAAATTAGGTCCCATAGGGCTCAATGTATTGCATTTTTTCAACCCGGGTTCAATCCAAAACTAATTGGGTGATATTATTTATTTATATTCCCATAGGTCCTACAGACCGTCTGAACAACATACTAAAATTTCATTTTGATTAAGTCATTTTTACGGCAGTTATCGTGCTAACGGACAGACAGACAGAATGAATGAACAAAGCCATAAACACTTTTCAACTTTGTTGTAAAGTGTTAAAAAATATGTTTCCTATTGAGAGGCATGTTCACTTTTCATATGTAATACCATGCGACAAATTTGGTGTCATCATTCTCGTGGATCTAGCTCGTTCCATTCATGAGAAAAGATACTTCGAGTAATACCGTTGTATTTGAACGTCAATAGTCATTTATCTGCTATAAGAATAATTTATTTCTTTTTCAGTAAAGTTTGGCGAGATTTTTGCGACAAATATGGCGGAATGTCGCAAAATTGGCGACTTTTTAAAATTTTGTCAAATTAACGAAAATCTCGCCAAATGGATTAAAATGACACTAAATCAATGAAAATGAGGACTAATTGTCGAAAATTCAATATCTTGGAATGAATATAATTATCTACTGAAAACCTATTTTTTTTTACTGTAAAAGTAGTAAATTCATTGCATTATATAAGGAGAGTCAAGTGTTGCCCACAACAGAATTTTTCTGTATTAAAAACGGTTATCTTAGAAATTTACAAGCGTTTAGCCCTTAATTTTAGTAAGATATATTTACATTCATTTTCTTTCATAGATATTTTTAATTAACTGAAAAATAAATTATTCACTTTCAAAGAAATATATACACGAGTTTTTACTTTCCTTATATACATAATGTATAAGGAAAGTGTTGTGACGGGGTCGAAAATTCGAATTCGAGTTTTCGACGGGAGAACTTGTTTCAAGCATCCCTGATCAGAATCGAACATTTTTGAGGTGATGTCTGTGTGTGTGTGAAAGAATGTGTGTGTGTGTGTGTGTGTGTGTGTGTGTGCGTGTGTGTGTGTGTGTGTGTGTGTGTGTGTGTGTGTGTGTCAGTGAGTCTGTGGAGACGATATCTCACTAACGAATGGAGCGATTTGAATGAAATTTGGTACAAAATTCACAATCAGTGAATACTGGAAGCCTATTGTTTTTAAATGTAATCGAATTTTCAGAATCCCCTGAATTTTCGAGTGAAATTTTGAAAAAATCATCAAAAAATCAAGACCTTTAATAAGGTTGCGGAAATAGATATTTCTTATGTAATTTTTCTTTAGAAAACGATTGACATAAACTTTAGAATGCTAGCATGAACCGTGCTCGAGATATTGCACATTTTTAAACTAAATTTATCAAAAAATCCTATAAATTAAAAAAAAATATTAGCAGTTGAGAAACATGTTCACTTTTCATATGTAATATCATGCGATGAATTGGGTGACATCATTCTTGTAGATCTAGCTCGTTCCATTCATGAGAAAAGTTACTGTGAGTAACACAATTGTATTTGAACGCCAATAGTCAATCTGCTATAAGAATAACTTATTTCTCCGTCCATAACGTTTAGCGAGATTTTGGCGACGAATTTGGCGGAATATCGCCAACTTGACGACTTTTTTAAATGTTGCCAAATTAACGAAAATCTCGCCAAATGGATAAAAATGACGCTAAATCAATGAAAATGACGACTCATTGACGAAAATTCAATATCTTGGAAGGCATATAAGTATCTACTATAAGAATAACCTATTTTTTTGCTGTAAAAATAGTAAATTCATTGCGTTATATAAGGAAAGTCATGTGCTGCCCACATCAGTTTTTTTTTATTTGCCATCATCGTCAGTTTACCATTACCCGCTATGGCAAAAATAATGACCTTTTGCCCTTACGTTTCTGCGCATTCTACTACTCAGGCTGTTTATTTACGATCGTGCCCATGCTCTAGTCTATAGCAATTGTAATCTCGGATATTTTTCACAATCTTGGGATTTCAAGATTAAGAATTTTTGCTTTGGTATTGAGAAAACATTGTTTTCACGATAATTTTCAATTTCGAAATTCTGATACCAATATATGTTCCACTACCTTCTGAACACGTTTTGAGTATTCTTGAAGTGACATCCGTCTGTCTGATGTCCGTGGTCGATTTCTTGTGTACACAATAACAGCCGTAAATGTTAATGAATTTACACGAAGCTTTATATCCGGCTTTGTTATCAAAAAATCTAGAACTAGATTCTTTTTAATTCGAACGAAAACTTTGATTTTTATTCTAAATTTTATACTTTTTAACATGGCAGCATAGGGCAAAATGTGACTTAATCATGCGTAAAAGGGTTTATTTATATCTCAATGATAGCGAGACTTTATAGTTTCAATCATTATTGTGAAAGATAATCGTGATGCAATTCTTTATTCGTGACGTCATAAGCCCCCTCGGGGGGAAATTTCATCCCCGCCGAGGGGATACATTCTCTATTATATTAATTGAAATATTTTTTTTAATCCCTTTTTAAAGTGAAGGGTAAAACGCTATAATTGTAAGCGTTTGGACACACAATAACGATTTTTCAAAATTTTTCTTGTAAAATTTAAAAAAAGAAAAGCTTTCAAAAATGGTTTCTGGTATGAGTCGAATTAAACCGCATTAAGAAAGTCGAATTAAGCCGCATTTCAGTTAATTTTAATCTCGGGATTCCACTGTACTAGGAATATCATTTTGCTTCATTTAGAGCAGCAGTGTTTTCTAACCTTTCGAAATACATCGCCCTGTTACAAGAAGTTTCAGGTTTTATCGCCCCCTACTCACAATTATGCGCAGACGTAGAAAGGACAAATGCACAGACGTAGATAGACGTAAAAAGACATATGCATCATATCTTAGACGTAGACTATATAGTACATCTATGCTCTTATATGTAGGAGATGATTTCTTACTGCTCTTCTTCTCCAAAAATTTCTAAGCAAAATTTTTTAATGGATTAAGAACTACATATAGTATAACCTCAATTATCCGAAATTAGATTATCCGAACCTTCATTATATGGAACTCTAGATTAACAGAGCCCTCTTTTCCCCTCCCATTTCATTAATGTCTCTCTATCATGCAAAAAAAATTGTTAAAAACATTTTCTTTTCCTATTATGAAATTTCTTTGGGGACAGAATAACGTGATGTCAACGGTACGCTAGGAGTACAATGAGCCATCCCCTTAAAACTGTCTGCTAAGTAATCAACATAACAAGTTGCATGACGAACGGAATCTAAACTAATAAAATATATTCGATCTTGTATGTATATATACCAATGTTCTCTGCGCAAAAAGTTATCACTTGTTCCAAGTGAATTCTACGAATCTGGGATTATTTAAAGAGAATTCGAGAATTCAAAAGAATAATAAATAAATATTTTTTTTTTGGTAAAATGCCGTGCAATTTTGCAAAAATGCATGCGTTCTTACTCAAACTGCAGAAATTTGGCTCAGTGTGGAATGATATAGTCCAATTCTCAAAATTTTTAAACTTTTTGCTAATCTTCCTGACATTTTCAGAAAAAGCATATTTCATTACCATGAATAATTTATAAAAAATCAGGTAGTTATGTCAAAAAATGAATGATTCAGCATTTAAAAAAAAATAATTCAGCATTTCAAAGCTGATTATATATAACAACATTTTCATAATGGAAGGTGTTTGTTTCACGCTTTCACAACAATGCTTAAGTTTGAAATTACCTTGAAAGGTAAGCATTTAGCAATTTTAGATATCCGGGGTTCAGTCAGGATCCGCTAAATGTACATCCGTGAGCTTCTTGATGATGCAAGCGTAGATGTGGTCTCGATCTCATCGTTTGACCTTGGAGAAACTGAAACCCTTTCACGGCACACCCGAAAATGGTACGTTTGAGTGCTGCACTCGAAAAACAAAATGACTGCCATCTTAAAGAGTTTTTCCCATTTATCTGAGTAACCGTCCTTTTCATATAAAAATTTATACAAAAAATGCTTCTTCAATTTTACACAGAAAATATCATTACGCATTTTTAGAACCTACTACTTCCTCCGAAAGATTACATTTTTTTCTTCTTTGACCCAGACCATCCGACCTACCCAAAAATGTAAGGTATCTGTTTGGACTGCCGGGAAGTGTCGCCCAATTTAGACTGGAACCCAAAGGGCCAACATCCACAGGAGCCGTATCCTCCTAACCCTGCCACTAACCTCTAGGAAAGGCTTACGAACTCACTCAGCGTGCCCATACTCCGCGTGAACACGGCGACAGTTTGGGCAGAACCAAGAATCGAATTCGAGTCATTCGAATGCAGTCGCCACGCGCTAACCACTGTTAAGCGTCCCATCTTAAGTTTACTTTTCTTCTTCGACCCATAACATCTGACCAACCCGAAGGTGTAAGGTATCTATTTGGACGACCGGGAAGTGCCACCCAATTTAGGCCAGAACCCAGTAAGGGTGGCATCATCCACAAGAAGCGTACCCTCCTCTACTTTTAAGGTTTCCTTGTGATATTTCCTAAACATTTTTTCTGAAAAGATTGGTATAGAAATTACCCCTGTTAGCAGCATTGCTATGAACGCTAATGAATCTTACAAAAGATGTGCGCGAATGGGAGCGGCTTCTCCCCGCCCCCCACCTCTTCTTCAGCTATCATTTTAATCACAGAGATCCTACGATTGGAAATTAAACAGGTTCCACTGTAATAGCAATATTGCAAAATGTCATTCATTTATTGAAATTTATTTTATTTGTAACCTTATTAAAACATACATCATGAAACATTTTATGTGCTTATCGGGGTCCCTGATTTTGTATCTCTCCATATTATTTTATCACGCTTCGTCAGCGCCAGTAACATTTCTTCCATTTTATTTCTAGAACTGGAATTACCAACCCTGAAAATACAGTTCAGCGTATGGAAACCGCCAGCTGCAAGTTCAGTGAAGATATCCGAGCATCTTATGGAGAAGACTACTTAGAAAATTTAAAAAAATTCATTTCCTTCTCATTGAATTTTGCTTCTTGTACTGATATTTCCATAGTTGTAAATGCGATTGAAAGAGCCATTACAGAGGAAAATCCGGAGTATGTATATAAACCACGTCGAAACATCCTTACTTGGGCCTTTTATACCATTGTCCAATACATGCCTCATGAACTTTATGAAATATCAAAACGCTTATTGATGAAGATCATTGGTTACCCTATCCCAAGAGCTGTCCAACAATCCTTGTAAATGCATGATTACTGTTATCAGTAGCGTGGCGTCCACTGAGGCTAAAAAACTGAGCCCCCCCCCCCCCTGCTTAAAAACTAGTTTAAAGAATTACTTAAACATTCTTCTTTAATTATAATTTTTTTAATAACTTTCGAATATACATGTACTATTTAGAAACTGTTTACATTTTACTTGCTTAAAGTAACACGTTTCAAAGTATTTATCTGTGATATTATGTTCTTGTTTTGGCAACACTAACTTTAGGTACTTGAAGAATGGCAACACTACTATGTTTGATGTTCCAACTACTAGTGTGCGATACTGCTTTGCCATTTTGTCATGCATCATTCTAGTTGATTATCATTTCTATTACATTATCCCATTAAAACGCATATTTTAATATTTTAGAAGCTGAAAGGATTACTGTTGTTATTTAACCAGTTTCTAGGAAACCGACTGTTAAAATATAAATAAATTTGGAAACTCTGTTAATTGGATGCAAGATATATTCTGGACATAATAAATTTAAAAAAAATATATATATATAAGTCTTGTGTGATATTTCACATTATTTAAATAAAAATTTGATATGGGCAGCACATGACTTCCCTACATGTTGCAATACCGAATTTCACAGCGAAATAATGGTGTAGAAGAAGATCTACAGCTAGAGTTGCAAATGCGGGAAAAAACCCAGTTTATTCTAAGGAGTATAAGCCATGTTTTTGAGAGGGAAATTTTGAAAAAACTGTGAATTTTAAAAGTTTCTCTGCATTGTAAAAGAAATATATATATATATATATATATATATAATTTAAAATGAAAAAAGAAAATATATATGTGGCATAATTGTGTTTACAGGGTTGCAGAAAGGTCAAGGGGGATTGCGACCCCTATTTCCTAGTTAGAAGCTAGCTTTGACTTCATGAAAACGCTCGCAGAGACTCTGCACGCCCGAAACAGCAATCGATCATGCCCGTGGGGAAAAAATGGCCGAATCCCAGACAACATAAAAATGATCAAAATAACAAAAATTGGAAATTTTACTAACCAGCAAGACGAAAATCATGGAAGAGTTGCATAAAGCATATAAACTTCGAATACGAAAGCATACTTAAAAAAGTCGCGTCTAACTTATAGAGCCATGTGGATGTGCATCAATCAGATAATCCTAGGTAAGAGTTTAGTTGTATTGTATGATGTCGGATAAATTAACATAATTTTTATCACTATAATTTCTGCAAGAAACATCATAATAATGCTGTACAAAGCGGAAGGGATATGATTGTTCCCGAGTTCCGTTGATTAAATGCATCATGCATTTATTAAATTCTGTAATAGATGTGTTTAATAATCTGTATCTGTTCAAGTGATTTACGATTAAATTACGTTGTACGTTTAAACTCAAGTTGGTATTCCAGTGGGTAAAATAATTGATCTTGCAGTCATATAGATGTCTCTTGTCCAATAATTTATAACATAATTTCTGTTCCAAATTATAATAAATAGTGATGTCAAGGAAATCAACTGCTCCAACTTTCGCTGACTCCGATTCGATTAGTTCAAGACACGGCGGGTAGAATGTAAAATCAAATAGAGTACATTGATTATCCACTCCAATCATGACGTCATCAACGAATCTAAAGAATGGTATTTCACTAATTAAATGCGTGCCTTTCTCATAATGATGTAAGTAAAAATCCGCAAGTAACAAGGAACATCCCCCTCCCATTGTGATGCCTTTGATTTGTCTATAAAATGCGATTCCATTATATAGAATATTCTCAAATATGACAATCTTAAGGAGGCTTTTGTACTTGTTGGTTTCCACATGTTTGTGGAACCCAAGTGGTTCTCTGGGAGCGTTTTCATGAAGTCAAAGCTAGCTTCTAACCAGGAAATAGGGGTCGCAATCCCCCTTGACCTTTCTGCAACCCTGTAAACATAATCATTCCACATATATATTTTCTTTTTCATTTTAAATTTTATATTTCAAGACTCTGATAGTGCGGCAATTTGCGCCTTTCTCTTTCTTGAATTTCATACTTTTTAGGGATTGTATTTCTTTATATATATATATACATATATATATATATATATATATATATATATATATAAAATTGTAAATCCAATGTTAGAATGTAAGTAGTAACTCATAATACACTATCCCAAAATTTTCTACAAAATACAAAGAAATAAAAGCAATTCAACCATAAAGAGGAAATTATAAAGCGTAATGCAGGTCATAAAGACAAAGGATAATACTTAAAGCAAAAATATAATAAGTGACCTAAGCAAATAAAAGATAAGAATAAAATAGGAGAATGAGCCACAATAAACTACAATTAACATTGGAAGAAAGTAGATATAGTAATACGTAATAAATAAAATAAAAATAAAAATAAAATTAGAATAAATTAAAATAAATTATATTACTAAATTTAGCGCTAATGCAGCATAAATTTGAATAGATTGCAAATAGAATGTTTCTTTAATGCGAAACATACAAAAGGAATTAGGATAGTTCAGAAATGAAAAGTTAGATAAACTAAACATCGTAGTATAAGAATGTGAATAACAATGTAATATGCATTTAATTTATTGCGCAAATGCAGCTAATAAATAAAATGTTTTCAATAAAAATATAAAATTGTAAATCCAATGTTAGAATGTAACATATATATATATATATATATATATATATATATATATATTCGACCTATGGCGGCACTCCTTCGGATAAATTGACGAACATAAAACTTTCTTGAACTTGACAGAGACTCTAAAATTTATATACGACGCATACGCAACGCCTCTGCGCAGGCACATAAAAGTAAGCCCAGAACATTTTCAGTTCATTCTTATTTCTGATGGCTAAGTAGTACGCATGGTAGTATATAGCACTGTTTTAGTTATGTTTTTGTAAATAAAGTTATCTTTTATGTATGCCCTTTTGATAAATACAATTGTACATCGCACCTTCGTCATATGAGTGGTGACTCGGTTCGCTCAAACCTTTCAAAGATTTATGCATGAAGTGTTAAACGATCTAGATTTCTGTTTCATATATATTGACGATTGCTTAAGCGCATCAGAAAATGAAGAAGAACACCAAGAACACTTACGCATACCTTTTGAGCGTTTTTTCCAATACGGTACCACACCTATTTTTCCATCTTTCAACCCAACTGAGAACAAGGGGGGGGGGGGGGGCAAATTACTCCTCAGGGGATGAGCAAGGCTAACTAGAAATGAATAATATTCAATGAACTCATTGCAGGGTTAAATTCATATCTGTTACTTTTATTTGAAAACACGCATGACTGTATAGAAGAAAGTGTGCAGTGTATGTTGAAATTCAAATAGATCTTGACTTCTATTGCTGAAATGTAAAGATACACAGAATGGAACTGGACAAACTTGTGATTTCATTGCAGCACAACACATTTAAATCAACAAATTATGTTACTTTTATTCTAAAACTTGCAATCAGAACTGCACATGTCACAGTAAAAACTCAATAGAATATATAATACAAATGATTTCTAATGCCATGTCAAACAACAAATAAATAAATCCATTATACATGCAATACATGACGATACTACACGAAAACAGTTACCACCCTAGCTAATCTCCAGGATGCAGATATCTTTTAAGATTTCTAGCCAAAAAAACACTTAGAAAGTTATCTGAGATATTATAAAGAGCATAACTCATGTAATGCTCATTTAGCCATCTTGTGACATAAACGACATATAAACTCTTTTTAAAAGCATTACGTAAAATAAAAATACAATTATGCACATATATATGAAGCGTAGATAACATAATAGGTAAAAGAAACAAATCTTCAAGTCAATGCATAACTAACAGTGTGATACGTATTAGGCTTATGAATGACCGACAAGAGAGAGATGATATTTTAAAGGGGAAAAAAATCTTGGAATCGATTTAAAGCAATTGTCAAATGTTGTCAGATTCATGATTAAGGGTGAGCGTTAGTATCTTCTGCTTTATCCGCGCTTTGTTAACTTTTGCAGAATACATTTTTTGCCGAAATTCTGCTGAAACAGTTGAAAAATATTTTCTGAAAAATAAAATGCAATGCTTAGATTATATTAAAACTAAATTTCATACTCAATAAAATATAGAATATATTTTTTATTGTAATCCAAAATATTTTTGGTGCTGCCATCTGTTGTCGTACTTTAATTCATACCGACTATTTTTATTTTTTAATGAACATTTTAAAATGTCTATTCCTTCTAACGCGGTATTAAATACAACAAATCATATATAATAATGCCACAATCACAAAAAGGTAATTGAACTTGGACTTGAAGACAAAGGAACTTGCAGACAAGGTTGCAGTCCTCAGTGATGTACATTCAGATCCCCTTATCAAATTTATAGAATGAGAAATTACCTTTCCGTTAACACGTTTGGACTATTTTTAGAGTGATGTCTGTTTAGGTGTGGTAGATTTCTTGTATACACGATAGCTGCCACAAATATTCGTACATTTTCACGAAATTTTATATTCGACTTCGTTATCGAAATATCTAGAACTAGATAGAATTAGTTAAATTCAACCAAAGACTTCTAAATTTATTCGAAATTTTATATTTTCTTATCATAGTAGCGTAAGACAAAATTTTACAGAATCATTCATAAGAGGGATTATTTAAGACACGATGATCACGAAACTTAATCGTTTCAATAATTGTAATGAAAAAATAGCCGCGATACAATTTTTGTATGCTTAACGTTGTTAGCCCCTCAGGGGGCAAGTTACCCCCCCCCCCCCCCCGAAGGGATACATTGTCGAGCTTGATATCAATCGAAAGATTTTTTTCAAACCCTTTGAAATGAAGGGTAACATTCTATAATTGTGATCATTTGGAACAACGATATAGATTTTTCGAATTTTTTCTTGTAAAATTTGAAAAAAAAAAAAAAAAAATCACAAGTTGCCCAAAAGAATTATTTTGGTAGACAGTCGAGTTAATTTTTACTTTCCCTGCAATACATGGTAATGTATAGGGAAAGTATTGAAATCATGCCGAAAATCATAACTCGAGTTTTCGACGGATCTACACGTTTCGAGACCTCTAGAATACGAAAAAACCATTTTTAGCGTGACGTCTGTGTGTGTGTCTGTGTGTCTGTCTGTCTGTGTGTCTGTCTGTCTGTGCAGATTTTGTATCCACTCTAACTACAAAACTAATGGACCGAATTTCACAAAATTTTGTAGGTAAGTCACTTGTGTCCGGGGCTGGTTAGTTTTGGGTACGATTCGGAATAAAAGAACCCGCCTTTTTTGTGAAATGGCCCGCAAAAGCTTGTATCCACTGTAGCTGAAGAACTAATGGACCGATTTTCACAAAATTCGGTAGATAAGTCACGTATAGGTCACCCTGGTGCTGATTAGATTTTGGTACGATTCAGAAAAAAATAACCTGTCTTTTTTTGCAGAAAGGCCCGCAAAAATCGTCCAAATCTAAACTAAAGAACTACATATGCTCAAATATATCCTTTAAATGCTTGTTTAATACGTAATTTTTAGCGAAGAAAAGAATAAGACCAACCCCATTACATTAGGACTAGCCGTTCTCGAGATATTTTAGTTTTTCGTATTTTCTCTACGCCACCTTTGAAAATAAGTCCGGTTACCGAATGAGAACGAAAATTGAATTAAAAGTGAAATAAATTTAATTAAAATAAAGAGAACATGGATATAAGTCTGCAGGGAAAGTCATGTGCTGCCCACATCAGATTTTTACTTCCTCATACTGCGAAATATAGTACAGAGAAAGTATTGATTTCACAAAAATTTTCGAATTCCATATTTGATGCGAATATAATATTCTAAGACCTCCTGAACACGTTTCGACTATTTCTGGAGTGATGCCCGTTTGCTTGTATGCATGTCTGTGGTCGATTTCTTGGATACATGAGAGCTGCCACAAATATTTATGGATTTTCATGGCTGCATAGGAAACAATCTGACATAATCATGCATAATAAAGGTTATTTATAACCCAATGATCACGACACTTAATAGTTTCAATTACTGTCGTGAAAAATAGACCTCGTGACGTCATCAGCCTTCGGCATGGGCGCCCATAAGGGAGGGCAAAGGCGTGCCCCTCCTGAACGTCATAATCACAAAAACAGGCATCATGCTAATCGATTTTTTACGTCTTATCCTTGTGTTTGCCCTCTCCAAGAAAAAGTTTTATAGGTGCCCATGCCCCTCGGGTGAAAAGTTACCCCCGGGGGTCGAAAACCCAGGCCGTCCGACTCATCCGAAGATATAGAACAGCAAAAATGGGTTATCCCCGGGGGTGTATTTTCAAGTTTGGTATTAATCAAAAGATATCTTCAAGGCCTTTGAAGCGAAGGGTTACACGCTACAATTGTAATCATTTGGACCAATGATAATGAGTTTTCAATTTTTTACTTTGGGAAATTGATAAGGAAAATTCACAAGCTACTTAAAAATGGATTCTGGTATGAGAATTGTTTGGGACTGACGCTGTCCCACCCGTAAGCAAAAGGTTAATATTTCTGGAAGTAATAAAGTGATTTACATGAAACTTTGTGTGCTTATTGTAACACCATATTATGCAGTATGTAACTTGTTATGTGATTAACGCATGTAAAGGAATTGTAATACGGTTTAAAAATCAATTAATCTGCTGGATGTGCATAAAAATGTGATTATGTTACACATGAAAGATAGATTTGAAAAATAGTCGATCTTCGTTCTAAAAATGTTTTATATTTATTTCTTTTCTTGTATTCGAAGTATGAAAATCTCGGCGTAAACATGTGATAAAAATTCGAAAAAGGACAATTTTTTATTTTTCCCCCTTGAACAAAATAAATAATAAAACCAATATGATCACAGTTCGGATTACACAAAATTCGGAATAATGGGTTTCGGATTATCGAATCGTTTGATAAAATTGAGATTAAAAAGAGGAATTCAAAGAGTTATGATAAGGAATTCTTGGCATCGCTCCTTGGTGGGGCCTCTCCAAAAATCTGGCTTGGGGGCCTGAAGAAATCTCGAGATCCCGCTGGCCTTCGGGGCCGCGGCCCTGGACCCCTAAATTTTGTATGTGATAGTCTTAAAGCAGAACAAATTTTTACTTTTTTTACAAAAAATAATCTCTTCCTAAAACTGAAATATAAAACTAAAATTTGGAAAATAATTCATTGAAAATGAAAAGTTTTCTAAAATTTCAGAATGGAAGCATGTTGCCTCCCTACAAATATGGCAATATTTTTAAATATTGCATATTCTTTTAATTCTTAATATATCGCTTTGAAGAAAAAAGCATGTAGCAAAAGTCTACATATACAAAAGAACTTTCGGCACTACGATCATAGGCCAATAAATTCGGTATATGATAGTGTTTTGTGTAATATGAGTATATGGGGCCCCGAAATACCACCATACCCTGAGCCTCTTTTTGGCTTGATCGGATCCTAATGGCCAGTGATGTGTCCATACACTTTATTTTCGACAGTACTAGTTAGAATTTTTATACATTTTTGCACAACTGTTTTGTATCATAAGTATTTTAGGAAAAAAATGGAAGTGACATCTCCAGAACAGAAATCTTTAAAAACCTTCCTTATAAACCTTCTAGCCGCTTCCAAAATTCCACCCTGAATCGCTGTGTATCTTCCCATCTTTCCCCCTCGCTCGCATATACATTGCAAAATTTGCTAGCAAATGTATACATCTTTAGAACACTACTTAGTGACTACGATAAAAATGAGTACTAGTGTACATTCACTTAAAATCTATTAAAATGCAGTTTAGCAAGTCCTTATCAGTCCTCATCTAGTCTTTATCTACTGCCAATCCTGAGAAATAGATTTTTGAAGGAAAATGTAAGCGTAACTGATATCTCTAGAATCGAAAGCGGAAAATGCTACGAGGATACTGTCGTACGGCGTGACGACATTTTGTGATTCCAATTACGGATGCTAACCTAGATAATGAGCTATTTAAATGCTGCAGAGGCAACCAATGGCAATGCTAACATAAGTAAACAGCGCGCATCCTCGCCATCACAACAACGAATCAACTGTTTGTGCAGATTTTGTATCCACTCTAACTAAAAAACTAATGGACCGAATTTCACAAAATTTGGTAGGTAAGTCACTTGTGAGCGAGTCTGGTGCTGATTAGTTTTGGGTACGATTTGGTATAAAAGAACCCGCCTTTTTTTGCGAAATGGCCCGCAAAAGCTTGTATCCACTCTAACTGAAAAACTAATGGACCGAATTTCACAAAATTTGGTAGATAAGTCACTTGTGGGTTACTCTGGTGCTGATTAGATTTTGGTACGATTCGGAAAAAAATAACCTGCATTTTTTTGCAAAATGGCCCACAAAAATCGTCAAAATCTAAACTAAAGAACTAGGTATACTCAAATATATCCAATAAATGCTCGTTTAATACGTATTTTTTAACGACGAAAGGAATAAGACCAACCCCATTACACTAGGACTAGCCGTTCACGAGATATTTTAGTTTTTCTTATTTTCTCTACGCCACTTTTGAAAATAAGTCCGGTTACCGAAAAAATTGAATTAAAAGTGAAATAAATTTAAATAAAATGAAGAGAATGTGGATATAAGTCTGCAGGGAAAGTCATGTGCTGCTCACATCAGATTTTTACTTTCCCTGCAATGCATGGTAATGTATAGGGAAAGTATTGGAATCATGTCGAAAATCGCAACTCGAGTTTTCGACGGATCTACACGTTTCGAGACCTCTAGAATACGAAAAAACTATTTTTAGCGTGACGTCTGTGTGTGTGTCTGTCTGTGTGTCTGTCTGTCTGTGCAGATTTTGTATCCACTCTAATTAAAAAACTAATTGACCGAATTTCATAACATTTCGTAGGTAAGTCACTTGTGCAAGAATCTGGTGCTGATTAGTTTTGGGTATGACTCGGGCTAAAAGAACCCGCCTTTTTTTGCGAAATGGCCCGCAAAAGCTTGTATCAACTCTAACTGAAAAACTAATGGACCGAATTTCACAAAATTTGGTAGATAAGTCTCTTGAAGGCCACCGTGGTGCTGATTAGATTTTGCTATAATTCGGAAAAAAATAACCTGCCTTTTTTAGCAAAATGGCCTGCAAAAATCATCAAAATCTAAACTTAAGAACTACGTATGCTCAAATATAGCCATTAAATGATTGTTTAATACGTAATTTTTAGCGAAGAGAAGAATAAGACCAACCCCATTACAGTAGGACTAGCCGTTCTCGAGATATTTTAGTTTTTCGTATTTTTCCTACACCATTTTTGAAAATAAGTCCAGTTTTCAAACGAGAACAAAAATTGAATTAAAAGTGAATTAAATTTAATTTAAATAAATAGAACATGAATATAAGTCTGCAGGGAAAGTCATGTGCTGCCCACATCAGATTTTTACTTTCCCTGCAATACATGATGTATAGGGAAAGTATTGGAATCAAGCCGAAAATCACAACTCGAGTTTTCGACGAAACTACAAGTTTCGAGACCTCTAGAATACGAAAAATCCATTTTTACGTGGTGTTTGTGTGTGTCGGTCAATCTGTCGGTCTGTCTGTCTGTCTGTCTATCTGTGTGTCTGTCTGTCTATCTGTGTGTCTGTCTGCGCAATGTATGTATCCACTCAAACTCAAAAATTAATGGACCGAATTTCATAAAATTTGGTAGGTAAGTCGCTTGGGTATGACCCTGGTGCTGATTAGTTTTTGGTATGATTCGTAAAAACGGAACCCGCCTTTTTTTGCGAAATGGCCCGTAAAAATTTCATGTATCCACTCTAGCTAAAATACTAATTGACTAAATTTCACAAAATTTGGTAGATAAGTTACTTATACGATACTCTGGTGCTGATTAGATTTTGGTATTAATAGGAAAAGAACAACCTGCCTCTATTTACGAAATGGCCCGCAAAAATGTCATGTATCCACTCTAACTAAAATATTAATTGACCAAATTTCACAAATTTTGATAATTAAGTTACTTGGGGGATACTCTGGTGCTGATTAGATTTTGGTATTATTCGGAGAAGAATAACCTGCCTTTTTTTACGAAATGGCCCACAAAAATCGCAAAATCTAAGAAAAGCTACGTATGTTCAAATATATCAATTAAATGCTTGTTTTATACGTAATTTTTGATGAGGAAAATAATAAGAACAACTCTATTACTCTAGGACTAACCGTTCTCGAGATATTTGAGATTTTTCGCATTTAGTTATGCCACTTTTAGAAAAATGTCTAATTACCAAATAAAAACAGAAATTGAATTAAAAATGCAAATTTAGTTTTATTTTGAGTAATTAAACTCAATTTAATGAATTATTAAAGAAATTTGAATTTGAGTCTGCAGAGAAAGCCATGTGCTGCCCACATCAGATTTTTTTTCATGTGCATAGTTTTGATTGCCAATTTAGTAATTAAAATTGATAAATTGTATCTAAAAAGGTAAATCGTTAAATCTTTTAAGTGTAATAGGGTTTTCATTTTTCACTTGCTGTTTTAAGAAAACTTCTCATTTGACATATATTGGTTAAATATTATTGTGAAAATTATTACATTTATTTTTAATGGTGCATATTTAAAGCTTATTAACCTGTTTCTTGTATTGATATGATACAACAAATTACAATATGTGAGTAATAAAGTAAATATATATATCAGCTGTCCAAATTTAATTATATTTTTATAAAACCATAACATGATAATTGTTTGCATTTTTAAAAGTAATATAATTTTAAATAATTAAGTGTATTATTATATATGTAAAGATTCATTCATGCACATAGTTTTGATTGACATCATAGTAATAAAATTTGATTAATTAAATCTTAAAGTAAATTTAAGTATAATTTTTTTTTTTTTGTGGGGGGGGGCATTTGTTAAATAGATGTAACTAATCTCCCCAAATCTAGTAAAAGACATTCAAGCAAAAGTTATACTGTTTTGCAGGACATCAACTTTCTACATTAGGACGGTCGGTGCTTTTCAAACTATACAAGTTCTATGTAAGCATTTTAACTCATCAGTTTTAAGAAATACTACAATGCTTTAGTCAGTGGGAGATCATTTCTGATATCATGTATACTATGAAATGTATCATAAGGTTCCTTGAATTATATTTGAAGTTGATAAGCATCATGTAATATTAATATATTTTGCACATAAGTATCATACCTATCTCCAATGTTTACAGACTAAACAGATGTTTGCTCTTTTATTCTAATATATATTGTGCTGTGGTACTTTATTTGATTACCTTTTACATACCATACAAACATTTCAAAATTTGAAACAAATAATTTAAAAATTTGATTATATAACGAGACAGAGAAATCGGTAGACGTGCCGATACGAAAAAAAAAGTTCACTTCAGAAGTGCATAAGAAGTAAAATATCTCAAAAACTACAGCGAAATTAAAAAAAGGGGCAGCTTCCTACAAAAATTCATCCATGTAGGTACCTGCCTGCAAAAATTCGTAGTCTTGATATTGTTAGTCTATCCAGGACGCGAACTCGCAGCTCAAATATTTTGTCTTTGATTTTGCTATTAAATATTTCTTAAACTACAATATATATCAAGCAAGAAAGATCAATCATGCTTAAAGCATTGATTATGAAACACTTTCCAACTTAAATGCAATTTTATTTAAACAAGTCTAAAATGCAATACATTCCTCTGTAATATTTTGAAACTTATCACAATACTGCATTAATTTATTATATTTGAAAACTTAGACCTTCATCGAAAAAAATGAACTTCATTCAAATGACGGCATTGAAATATAAATTGCCAGGTTTAAACATCTCTAAAATGTTATACATTCCTCGGTAATAGTTTAGAATTATCATAATACTACGATAATTCATTATATTTGAAAACTTCATCGAAAATAACTGAAATTAATTCAAATGACGTCATAGAAAAAATAACACGCCTGGATCTCTCAGGATTTCATTTATAACTTTCTCCCATTCATTTCATTCATCACAATACTATAATAATTTATTATATTTAAACATTTTGTTTAAGACCATGGAGCTACAAAAAATTAAACTCTATGTTTGAAACTTCATCGAAAAAAATCGTCATTCTCTTTACGAAATCAATTAATATTTCATTCATATCAGCCATGCAAACTCCATGGACTAAATTGTTTTGTGTTAAAAAAATACAGGAATTCTAATACAACTCATTCTATATATTTTGCTGTTTACATTTTACATAGGTGAAAAATAGGCTTCGTTGTAGAAATAATCAAATTTGGATGATCATTTAAACTCAAATATATTGTATTTGCGTTGTTTCAGTATGTAGATGCACAGAATTTAAGCAAAAATAAAGTAATTTTAGGACGGATACAACACTCAATATGAATTAAAAAGAACTTTAAAAAATCACGATTTTGAAACAAGATGGATGCAATATATCATTTTGAAGTGGGTCATGTGATCGCTTCATATCATGGTCACGTGATCGTTTCATATAAGAGGTGCAATTATTATTTTAATTTTTATTTAAAAAACTACTGAATATATTTCGCTGAATTTTTTTTTATATATTTTATGGAACAATTTGAATATTACCTAAAATTTTCGAAGCAATTTGTGAATTTTAAATCCGCTTAAAAAATGTTTGAAAAATTAGGTCCCATAGGGCTCAATGTATTTCATTTTTTCGACCCGGGTTCAATCCAAAACTAATTCGGTAATATTATTCATTTATATTCCCATAGGTTCTACAGACCGTCTGAACAACATACTAAAATTTCATTTTGATTAAATCATTTTTACGGCAGTTATCGTGCTAACGGACAGACAGACAGACAGAATGAACAAAGTCATAAACAATTTTTAACTTTGTTGTAAAGTGTTAAAAAACGGTTTATTTCAGCGTATTTCCCAAAGCTTTGTCTACAAGTGTACCAAATTTCATATTTTTATAAGCAATAGTTTTTACGGTACGAAGCAATTCTTCAGACATCGTAGAAAATTTGCATAGAACTCAATAGAAAAGAAAGTGCCCTTTTGCCCTTACAAGCCTGCGCATTCTACTACGCAGGCTTTTTATTCACATTCGTGCCCATGCTCTATTGGAATCATGTCGAAAATCGCAATTCGAGTTTTCGACGGATCTACACGTTTCGAGACCTCCAGAATGCGAAAAAACTATTTTTAGCGTGACATCTGTGTGTGTGTCTGTCTGTCTGTGTGTCTGTGTGTGTGTGTCTGTCTGTCTGTGTGTCTGTGTGTCTGTGCAATGTATGTATCCACTCTAACTCAAAAACTTATGGACCGAATTTCATAAAATTTGGTAGGTATAACTCTTGGGTATGACTCTGTTGCGGATTAGTTTTTGGTACTATTCGTAAAAACAGAACCCGCCTTCTTTTGCGAAATGGCCCGTAAAAATTTCATGTATCCACTCTAGCTAAATTTCTATTTGATCAAATTTCACAAAATTTGGTACATAAGTTACTTGTACGATACTCTGGTGCTGAATAGATGTTGGTATTAATCGGAAAAGAACAACCTGCCTTTTTTTACGAAATGGTCTACAAAAATCTCAAAATCTAAAAACTAAATCTAAAAACTAAAAAAAATCTAAAAACTAAAAACTAAAATCTAAAATCTAAAAACGCAAAACAAAACCAAATTTCACGAAATTTGATAGATAAGTTACTTGGGGGATACTCTGGTGCTGATTAGATTTTGATATTATTCGGAAAAGAACAACCTGCCTTTTTTTTTTTACGAAATGGTCTTCAAAAATCGCAAAATCTAAAAAAAAAGCTACGTATGTTCAAATATATCCATTAAATGCTTGTTTTATACGTAATTTTTGATAAAGAAAATAATAAGAACAACTCTATTACTCTAGGGCTAAGCATTCTCGAGATATTTGAGATTTTTCGCTTTTAGTTATGCCACTTTTAGAGAAATGTCTAATTATCAAATAAAAACAGAAATTGAATTAAAAATGCAAATTTAGTGTTATTTTGTGCAATTAAATTCAATTTAATGAATTAATAAGGAAATTGAAATAAAACAGATTTTTACTTTCCCTGCAATACTTCGTAATGTATGGGGAAAGTATTGGAATCAAGCCGATAATCGCAACTCGAGTTTTCGACGGATCTACACGTTTCGAGACCTCTAGAATACGAAAAAAAACCATTTTTAGCGTGACGTCTGTGTGTGTGTATCTGTGTGTCTGTTTGTGTGTCCGTGTGTCTGTCTGTGTGTGTGTCAGTCTGTGCAGATTTTGTATCCACTCTAACTAAAAAACTAATGGATCGAATTTCATAACATTTGGTAGGGAAGTCACTTTTGGGTGAATCTGATGCTGATTAGTTTTGGGTACGATTCGGGATAAAATAACCCGCCTTTTTTTTCGAAATGGCCAGCAAAAGCCTGTATCTACTTTAGCTGAAAAACTAATGGACCGAATTTCACAAAATTCGGTAGATAAGTCGCTGGTGAATTACCCTGGTGCTGATTAGATTTTGGTATGAATCGGAAAAAAATAACCTGCCTGTTTTTGCAAATTGGCCAGCAAAAACCTTCAAAATCTAAAGCAAAAAAACTACATATGCTCAAATATATACATTAAATACTTGTTTTATACGTAATTTTTAACGAAGAAAATAATAAGACCAACCCCATTACACTAGGACTAGCCGTTCTCGAGATATTTTATTGTTTTCGTATTTTCTCTTTGCCGCCTTTGAAAATAAGTCGTTACCAAATGAGAACTAAAATTGAATTAAAAGTGAATTAAATTTAATTAAAATAAAGAGAACGTGGATATAAATAAGTCTGTAGGGAAAGTCATGTGCTGTCCACATCACGTGTTTCTTATGGGTATTGCGTGCAGCCGGTGGCTATATATGTGTCTTCAGTGTAGAGGCTCCTATATATAGAGCATGGGCACGAGAGTAAATAAACAACCTGCGTAGTAGAATGCGCAGAAAATTAAGGTCAAAAAGACATAATTTTCTTCATATCATGTAATGGTAAACTGACGATAATGTCAAATATAAATTGCAACTAAACCTATTAAGCATCGAAATTTATCTTTGTGGTGAACATAAGTTATTTAGAATACTTTAATAACAATATATATGTAAAGATTTCGTTTGCTAAAGTGCACTTTAAGAGATTTTATGAAAATGTAAACTACTACTCATATTTACCATAGTTACTAAGTAGCTTTCTAAAGATGTATACATTTAATAGCAAATTCTGCAATGTATATGCGAGTGAGGGGAAATATATATAACGATTTTTCGTAAAAAAAACTCATATTTTAATGAAAGTTAATATTTTCTTTTCCGGTTAATTAAAAATATCCGTCAAAGAAAATAAATTTAAATATGTTCTACTAAAATTAGAGGTTAAACGAATGTAAGTTTCTAAAGTAACCGTTTTGAATACAGAAATAACAAAAATATCCATCTGCTAAACAAACGAGTATTTTTTTTTTTTTGGAAACGTAAGGGCAAAATTGTCCGTGTGATGTCACGTGTCCATGTTCTATACAGGCTGACGTAGGCTTGCCATAACTTTGGAAGTCCAACCCAGGGCACTTTTTTAAAAAGTGAAAATATACAGAGGCGTGACCACGGAGAGGGGGGGGGGGGGATATCACTCCACTACAGGGATATTACATTGTAACATTCCATTTTGCTAGCAATTGTTTCTTATTCTAACTACTAGCCGCCTTCGGAGACCAGCCTGTTCGCTTCCCTTGAAAATTCTGACCGTGGCAAACTCGCTGGCGCGACCTGTCAGAAAGGTGTAAGGTAACTATTTGGAAGGCCAGGAAGTGCCACCCAATTTAGACCGAAACCCAGTGGGGGAGGCATCCAGAGGGACCGTACCCTCCTTTCCCTACTACCAACCTCTCGGAAGGACTTACGGACTCACATGTTTAACGTGATCGTACTCCGCGTGAACACGGCGGCAGATTTGGCAGTGGCGGGAATCGAACCCGAGTCTACCGAGTGCAATTCCCGCGCGCTAACCACTGAGCTACCGCGCCCTCAACCCTAGAAGTTAACAAAGTTTGGTTTAGTTTAATGACGTTAAAACTAATAATGAAATTTTAAGGCACCGCGTTAATCTCCATAACTTTCTTTTTATTAATTTTTTTATTTATTCAGTGTGTAAGTTTTTTCATAATCCAGCATAATGAGCCAAAAACCTTATAAAAAGCAAACACTAATTCGGTTTTAATTGTCCCTAGGCCAAAAACCGTATAAAAAGCAATCACTGATGACATTTGCTCCATGCGATATTCTCAAATGTACCACCAAACATCTGCTAGGCTAAAAACCGTTTCCCTGGCAACACCGTGCGTCTCAGTGCGTCTGCGCGGGCATGTGGGAAAAAAACTCCTTTTGCCGGTTCGCCGAGAAATTGAAATTCGGAAATTCTTAAAATCCGGATTCTGCAGCTACTTTTTGTTATTTCTTGATCAGATTGGGCTTGTAAGAATACCTGATGTTTGAGCTTTCTGAAAATGTAAATTATTAGCCGAAATTGTCGGAACTTTTCCCGAGGCGAGGATTTAAAATCGAAAGTTCGCGTTTTTGAGCCGAAAGTGAGTTTTGTTTTAAAATCTTTAAAAAATATTAGAATTTGTCCCTGAGATTTGAAATTGATATATTTTTACTCGCAATTGCTCAATTGCATTTACTCGCTCTTTCCGGTTGTGTGATTTGTTTTTTCTACGACGTCTGGATGGTGAAGAAAAAAGGGGGACAAGGGAAAAAACGATCGAAATCGCATAAAACATTAAATAACAACAAAAAAAATTTCAAATTTTAAAAATCGGTTTTCACGTGTCACCTCCCCCCCCCCCCCCCTCCCGGGTCTCCGATTGCCAAATTTCGTAGCTCTGCGACGCGCGGTCGCTGAGCCTATAGTGTATAAGACAGATAGACAGACATTGCCTTTTATTATATAGATGCATACAGCACCCCCTCCCCTATAGTGAAACCTGGGTCTCAGGAGCGGATCAGGAGAGGAATTTTGGGTGGGAACTTGTATTGCCAAATCAACAACGGCGATGATGATGATAATTGCTGCCAATACCAACGTAATGTTAATTGACTGATTTTTTTTTTGGGGGGGGGGGGATTTCCCCTACCCCCACCCATGGAATTGCCCCTACTAGCCTCGCGTAAAGAATGCATAAATAATATTTAGAATACAGAATAGGCTACTAGTCACAAGGTAAGATTAAAATACTTTGCACAAACTTTCCATAACACAATACCACTTTTTATTGAAACAGGAAGTTACACAAATCAAAGTTGTTCTGTAATTTATTTATTTCATTTTGAACTGGGTCCTGGCTGTGGATCATCAACTTCATTATCACCAGTACATACTAAATTTGAAAGTTTTGGCAAATTGCATTTTGACAGTGGTATAAATATAGTTGAGTGATATAAATATTTTTAATTGATTCTTTTGTTTAAAAAATATTGATTTTTTTTTTCTTACTTGATTGCTTATCCGTGACATCTTACTAATCCCGGACCGGACACCCGGACGCACCTTCAAAACCCGGACTTTTCGGGAAAATCCCGGAAGTATGTTATGCATAGACTTTGGACTCCAACCGGTCCAATCAGTTATCGTCTGCCTGTGTTATTTCAATGACGCGCGCATGCTACATGACTGATATTTGATATGTAATTTTATATTTAGGAGCCACTGCTATATATTAGTGTAGAGCATGGGCACGTGACATCACCCGGACCATTTTGCCCTTACTTTTCCAAAACAAAAAAATCTGATGTGGGCAACACATGACTTTCCTTATATAATGTAATGAATTTACTACTTTTTCAGTAAAAAAATAGGTTTTTCTTATAGTAGATACAAATATTCTTTCCAAGATTTTGAATTTTCGACAATTAGTCGTCATTTTCATTGATTTAACGTCATTTTTATTCATTTGGCGAGATTTTCGCTAATTTGGCAACATTTCAAAAAGTTGCCAAGTTGGCGACATTCCACCAAATTCGTCGCCAAAATCTCGCCAAGCGTTATGCACTAAGAAATAAGTTATTCTTACAGCAGATAAATGACTATTGGCGTTCAAATACAAAAGTATTACTCAAAGTATCTTTTCTCGTGAATGGAACGAGTTAGATCCACAAGAATGATGTCACCCAATTTATCGCATATGAAAAGTAAACATGTTTCTCAATAGGAAATATTTTTTTTTTATTTTATATGACTTTTTGATAATTTTTTTGAAAAATGTGCAATATCTCGAGAACGGTTCATGTTAGCGTTCTAAAATACATGTCAATCGTTTTCTAATGAAAAATTACATAAGAAATGTCTATTTGCGTAACTTTATTAGTGGTTTTGATTTTTTGACGATTTTTTCAAAATTTCATTCGAAAATTTATGGGGGTTCTGAACATTCGATTGCGTATAAAAACAATAGGCTTCTAGTGTTTACGGATTGTGATTTTTGTACCAAATTTGGTTCGAATCGGTCCATTTGTTTGTCAGTTATCGTCTCCACAGACTCACTGACACCCACACACATACTTTCACACACACACACACAGACATCACTTCAAAAATGTTTGATTCGTGATCAGGGATGCTTGAAACGTGCTCTCCCGTCGAAAACTCGAATTCGAATTTTCGACCCCGTCAGAATACTTTCCTTATACATTATGTATATAAGGAAAGTAATAATCGTCTGCTTAGCAATATGGATATTGCCATTATTTCTGCATTAAAAACGGCTACTTTAGAAACTCTCATTTTAGTAGGATATATCTAAATTTATCTTCCATGGATATTTTTAATTAACCGGAAAATAAAATATTTTCATTAAAATATATACAAGAGTTTTTTTAAGAAAAATCGTTATATATCTTTCCCCCTCGCTCGCATATACGTTGCAGAATTTGCTAGTAAGTGTATACATCTTTAGAACGCTATTTATTGACTACGGTAAAAATGAATAGCAGTCACTAAGTAGCGTTCATTAAATTCTTAAAATCTCTTAAAAAGTGCAGTTTATCAAATGAAATCTTTAAATATATATTGTTATTAAAGTATTCTAAATAACTTATGTTCTGCACAAAGATCTTCAATTTTTATTTGACATCATCGTCAGTTTACCATTATACGCTATTAAAAAAATAATGCCCTTACGTTTCTGCGCATTCTACTACGCATGTTGTTTACAAATCGCATTTTGCACGATGCAGCATGCGTCCTCAATGTGTACCCTCCCTTAGTGAGACCTCTACTCAGGGTCTGACTAATGCAAGGGCATACAGGGCGGCTGCTTTGGACCTCCGTATCAGAAACGCTCCAAATTAATCCATTGCAACATCGAAACATTAACGGTTACTTCCTTAAAAAAATGTAAGCTATCGGAATAGGATTTCCCAACGGATAGATTCCTTTTGGGGAATTATTGGGGGGATAACCGCTCTAATTTAGCATGTTGGCTATGATAAGAAAGTTACCAATAGTGTAAATTACATAAAAACATGAATCACATTTTTATATATTTTCTAGAATGCAATTATGTTTTTGAAAAATGTTTTAGTTTATTTCATATACAGGGTGTCCCAAAAACATTAACTCCGGCTTTTATTCCTTAAATATTGATCTTAGACATATATATAGGCAAATAATATCTGCCCCTTATCTTTAATGGATCTTTGGCATGGATGGAAAACATTTTGAACAAGCTTTGTAATTTTTGTGTAAAGTTATTATTTCTACACAGTGTAGCTACTTTTGTACCAATAAATAGCAAAATTATTATTTATTTTTCGTAATGTGTCGAAAGCCCAGGCCAACCGACTCGTCCGAAGACTAAGAGTAGCAAAATGGAAGGCCGGCTTTCGTAATGTGTTTATAACCCCTGAAACGCGATCTGCCGACATGATTTTTCCCCTCTGAGAACCCATGTTGATGCATCGAAAAGTGGTTTAAGTCCGAATTTTTGTCTTTTCATATCTCGGGGACTTTTTATGATAAAATGCTGAAATTTTGTGCATCAGCTTATTAGTGTATGGGGCACATTATACTCATTGGAAATGTTTTTGTACGGGGGCCGTATAAAAATTTAAATTTTGTATTTCTTAAAATTTAATTCCCTCGAAAATTTTAATCGATATCATAAAATTCTGTAGCTGTTTTTACTCAACTTTAATTTATTATATATGTCTAAGATCAATATTTAAGGAATAAAAGCCGAGGTCAATGTTTTTGGGACACCCTGTATATCGAGAGGTGAAGGGGGAGGGCCCGGAGGAATGTTTGCCCCGGGCCCCAATTAGGCCAAGTCGGGCCTTGTCTACTTCCACTAGAATTTAAATCTACATCCATATCAATCATCTAAGAGTTCTACCTGCAGCCAATTTTGAGAAAATTCACGTTTCAAGTAAAATAATTTAACCCAAAGTAGGAAAGAGCCAGAGGTTGGAATCCTTAGTGAAACTCCATATCTCTTTAGAAACTTGATGGTATATCCATGAGTTATCATTTAAGCTTTATCTATAGCCAATTTTGAGAAATATACGTGTGAAGGAAAATTGAAAATTTTAAATTGAAATTGGGAAAAAAGCAAAAGTAGAAATCCCTAAGTAAACTCCCTATCTCCTCTGAAATGTGATGCTAAATCCATATTAGTCATTATCTAGGCTCTATCTGTAGTCAATCATGGGAAATAGATGTTTCAATGAAAATTTTTGAACCGGCTGTGTAAATCCTTAGTGACCCCCCCCCCCCTCCCTCTAAAAGAATGACCCAGAAATTCGATGATGAATTTATATCAGTTGTCATCTATACTTTATATCAGTATATCAGAATTTATATCAATTGTCATCTCTTTCTATAACAGATCTTGAAAAAGAGATGTTGCAAGGAAAATGTACATTTTTTAATCTAAAGTGACATCTCCAAAACAGGAAATTCTTAGTAAGTCACCCTTGCCTTTTCAAAATTTATGGCTGAATACATTATCTTATAAGTTATTATCTTTGCTTCATCTATAGCTAATCCTAGAAAATAGATGCCTGAAGGAAAACTTTTGAAACTGAAGTGGCAAAGGAACAAGTGGAAATTTTTAGTGAACCACCCAACCTTCCCCAAAATTCGATGCTGAATTCATATCAATTATCAACTAATCTCTATTTATAGCCAATCTTGAAAATAAAAGAAAAGTTTCAAGGGAAATGAAAATTTTTGAACAGGAAATGGAAATCTTCAGGACCCTCCCCAATAGCATCCTTTGAAATTCATTACTGAATCCATATCAATCATTAGTAGATAGAAATAGATTATTCAAAAGCGTTTTTGGTAAAAGCACAGAGGGCAAATTTAATTGCCAACAGTCATAAATCTTTCTCTCTCTATATATAGCTTTTATAAAGTGCAATAATCCAATGTAGTTTGAATTAATGAAGAACAGATCAAAATAAACAAGGTTAGAAACAATATGTCATAGAAATTTATATATAATAAAGAAAGGGAAATAAAAATTATTTGATTTTGATATTTAAAATTTATAAAAAAATTAAAAATCAACAAAATCATTGGGATGAGAGAACCTGGATTTTCTTTCCACAAAATTGTCACTCGGGCCAGTACAAGTTGAAACATCAGTATAGAAATGCGAACGCTATATCAATGGACAGACAAGATTCATTCTGATAATGATTGCAACATAAATAGAACTTCAGCTGGATCGGCAACTGATGTTAGAACAGCAAACATAACTGAAGCAGGGAAATGAGTACCAGTAGTGATAAAAGAAAGAAAAGATAAAAAAACCGAGGAAGGAACAAGTAGTAGGACGCTGTGAATGAACGGTAAAATACTAGAAAGGCAAGTAGACATTCAGTGATGAAGGTTGCAATTCTTTTTTGTCCTGACTAAGACTGTTTCTTGCCTTTGAAACTGGTCGACACTATATTTTTTTTGTTGTATACTACTTTAAATAAAGTTTTTATAGTTTTATTTACATATTGCTTTAAGAAACCCACTGGTGAAAGCTGAATTGAGTTAACCTCATACAACTATGGCGAAACTGAAGGAGGAACCTAATTAAAAATTCTATATCTTTTATATCTATTTTCAATTTAAAAATACAAATATTACATCACAACTTAAACATGCCATATATAAATACAATATTAGGGTGATGGAAACATAACGGAATGAACTACTTTTATATAGTGGAGAACAAAAGTCTATATGGGTTTTATATTAAACTGTCTCTTTACAAGTGAATACAGTAAGGTGACCAATTTTTTCACAATGAAAAGGAGGACGAAAATATTTAAGAAAAAAGTACAACGTAAATAAATGAAACATTTTATTAATTCAAACAAAAATACACTAATTATGCTTACATCCCTTTTAATTATTTACTTAAACGAGTATTTTTCCATTGAATGAATATTTTTTGTCAATATATCATTTTCTAACAGTAATAATATATTGGAAATTTCGGAGCAAGAAATATCCTTCATATTGAATTTTACGGTAAGTGCTGCAACTAGAGTATCAACATTCAATCTTGATTACACGAAGTATAATATAAAGTAAACAAAGTGAAGTCCGCAATGGTGCGAGACACGTGAAGTTCTCCTATGCACTGCGCATGCGTTTCATAATCGTGTCTTTCCGAACTGTACCGTCACATGACGCGCAAAAGTTCGGCGCGGCATCGCTGAAGAATCTCAGAGATTAACAGATTAGTTTTAAAATATCGAAAAGGAGGACAGGTAGGAGGACACTTTTTGAGGAAGGACAGAACCTACAAAAGAAGGACTGTCCTCCCTAATCGAGGACGATTGGTCACCTTAATACAGGCAAGTATATCACAGTGGTTAAATCACAGGAGTCACACTCAGGGGGGAGGGGGGGCTAGAGTTTGATACCAGGCATTGCCGTAAAACTATCCCTGTGTCTACTTGGAGTATGGGCACACTAAATCTGAAGGTTTGAAAGACCCTACACAAGATCAGAGGTAGGGGATATGGTCCCTCTGGATGCCATCCTCAATTGGATGATATTAGGCAAAATCATACATCTACCATGGTGTGCCATTGTGGCATTTGGACCAACAGGAGCTGCATTTTCTCTCCCCTTGCTATGGACTTCTGTCTTATGGGCTTGTTCCAGACAAGTGGGACAAGTAACAACACCAATAACAAATGCATATAATTGTGAAGAACAGACTGAATTCAATGGCTAGAATACTCGTATGCCACTCATTAAGAGGGGTTAGGATTCAATTATCACTAGTTACTTTTCACTGTTACTTATTAACCTTTTGACAATTCCGGTGTTTCATTAAAATTTGGATGTTTATTTATGACATTGAAAGAGAGAAATTTCTTTCATAAAAGCTATGAAAATTGTTCAAAACAGAAAGCAAAATCAATATTAATGTTTTCTTTTAATTTAGGAGAAATCTCGTTTATTTTACTGTAATAATAGTTTTCTATTTGTAACTTGATTTACAAGGTTTAACTCACTGAGAAAAAAGTTTAAAAACCAACACAGAAAGTAAGCAAATAAGCTTTTTCTATATATATAACTAAAAAAAAAACGTTATGTCCAACCTTGATAATTCTGTTACTTAAGGGTGAGCGTCAGTAAATTTTCTGCCCTATCCGCGCTTTGTTAACTTTCGCGGCACACATATTTCGCCGAAATTCAGCTCAAATAGTTGCGAAATATTTTCTTATAGATAAAATGCTATGCTTAGATTATATTAAAACTAAATTTAATACCCAATAAAACATAGAATATATGTTTTATTTTAATTTAAAATATTTTTGGTGCTGCCATCTGTTGTCGTAATTTAATTCATACCGACTATTTTTATTTTTTAATGAACATTTTTAAATGTCTATTCCTTCTAATACGTTATTAAATACAACAACAGATCATATATAATGCCATAATCACGGAAACGTAATTGAACTTGGACTTGAAGACAAAGAAACTTGAAGACAAAACTGCAGTCCTTAGTGATGTACATTCAGATTCCTTATCAAATTTATAGAATGATAAATTACCTTTCCGTGATTATGGTATTATTATAGATGATCTGTTGTTGTATTTAACACTGTATTAGAAGGAATAAATATTTAAAAATGTTCATTAAAAAATAAAAATAATCGGTATGAATTAAATTACGACAACAGATGGCAGCACCAAAAATATTTTGGATTAAAATAAAAAATATATTCTATGTTTTTTGAGGCATGAAATTTAGTTTTAATATAATCTAAGCATTGCATTTTATCTATCAGAAAATATTTTGCAACTGTTTGAGCTGAATTTTGGTGAAATATGTGTGCCGCGAAAGTTAACAAAGCGCGGATAGGGCAGAAAATTTACTGACGCTCACCCTTAAGTATAAACATATTATGATGAAGTTTCTGCACAATCAATAAATGCTCAAATACAGTTGAAATATTAAATAACTGAATAATATAAAAACTTTGTAAATACAGCATAAACACAAATATATATCGTCAACTGGTTTTAAAAGCACTAAACAGCCTTCTTCAGAACTAAAAAGAAGTGAGACTTTATTTATTCAAGTAAGTTCAGCAACTGAGGTAAAATAGCACGATGAAGGTAGGAAAAAAAGTTATTGTCATAGCCACAGAGAGAAATGAAAGAGGAAAAACTATTGTGACAGAATGCTATGAATGAATGGTAAAACATTGGAGGAAAGAAAAAATAGCAGAAAATAAAGAATGACCAGAAAGAAAACAGATAACAGAGCAAATAATCACTATTCAGTCATTTCTATTCAATCTGCTATCCATTCTCTTACTACCTTGTTTTCTTTTTATATATATATATATATATATATATATTTATATATATATATATATATATATATATATAAATTAAGTCATTATTTTCTGCTTTTCTTTTTCTGTGGTGCACAAAAGAAATAGTTTATTGAAGTTAGTTGAACACATTGCATTGATACTTTGAAATGCCACTAATAACCCACCATTAAATCTTTAGTACGAGTTTCTGGAATAAAATTTATTAACATAATACCACGCAATTAACTTTATCCATTTTAACCTTAAAATACATATTTATTAAACACCTTGTAATCATAATTAGATTACAACAATTATATTTACGGAGGAAACTAGACATGTGAGATCAGGCATACAAAAATTCCTAAACTGACTATGATCTTTTATATATGTTTTTAAGCACATACCTTCTTGCTCTCATTAGACTTTTGTGGATCATTGGTTGTTGAACCACCACATCATCACTGCACTGTAGGAGAACCTTGATGTATCTCTTTATGTACCTGTGCCTACTTTTATGCATATCTGCATCTGCACTCTTCAACTATATTGTCATCCATCTCTAGAACTTTATGCATGTCTACATCGACTCTAACTGTTACTTCATCTCTCAATCTTTTACTGATCTGTATTTTTTATACATTTCTGTAGTAGCTATGTAGAACCTTCTACCAGTTACCACCTCCTTTAGCATGAGGTCTGATAAGTCTCTTTGGAGACCATTGGTTGACCTCAGGGTGATGCAGTAACACTTCCTTATTGGTTAACCATTTAAACAATCCCATGGTTTTTTCTTTAGCCTCCAGTAACTGCCCTGGTTCGACCAAACCTGTACTTGAAGCCCCCTTATTTGTGGAATTGCTGACCTTTCGGGTCAGGGCTGCAATACATTGGTGCCTTCTAGCGTCACCTCCGAAAGCAGAGGCCGGAGCACTAATTTTTGACGTCTTGACTTGTAGGCCCACTGCGAGTAGTTCTTCCAGATCGCGATCGAAGCTTTTGCTATTTGTTTCCCTTTTAATTCTCTGTTCGATGTAAAGGAATCATAATTTATCAGTAAATCAAATAATATTCATGAAATTTGGAAGTATTTTCGATAATGTTCATTAAAATGGGTGATTTAAAATCTTAATATTGCTGTACATTTCCTTAAAATAAAATATTTATAATGACTCATTCACTGTAGGAGCAAAAATGAAAGGATTCCATTCAGTTAGTGTTTTAATAAAAGTTTGAAAAAGAACCCTGTATATTTATTACTTAATCAGGCATTTTATTTGAATAATTCTTCAGTACATTCAGCTAAAGTATGCGTACTTACAGATAAAGTATGCAGAAACTAAAATGATTACTGAATATTATATCTTTAAATATCATAAGATAATCATTAAAAAGAAACTCAGAATTTAACTTTTAATATGCTTACGTGTTTCTTTATTTTTATTTCATTTTATTTTATTCATTTTTTGTTGTTGTTATAAATTGTAAAATGATTTAGAATTAAGATAAAATACTAGTTGAATGTCATTCATTAACCTATGCACTATAAATTGTAGAAGTTCAGGTTTTCTAATATAGCACATCTTATATTCCCTTTTTTACTACCAGACATTAACAAATTGTAAACAATTTGGCTTAATTATAGAGTTTAAAATACCTCAGGGGCTTTGAAAATTTAATAAAGCTGTATAATAAAACTTTTTGGTATTAATATTTCATTTACAATTCCATTGAAGTGAAAATGTAAGAAAGATTAAATTAGCTTTGTATTATTAAAATAACATTAACTATAATATAATGAAATATACAATGGTAACTTGAAATTGTAAGTTAGTTACTTTGCTTTTTTCCAAGTTATTTTAACAATTTTCAATAACATAATTAATAACTCGCTACATAAAAAATAAAATGTGCCCAACCTAAACACAAATGACTTCCTAACCTATTCTTCTAAAATTTCAGCATGCCATAACAAATAATAAAAAATATACGTGCAATATATTAAGATACTATATCTTTTATATGCAATTACTTACTTATCAAACAGTTAAAATATGTTATTTGATGTGTGAAATATTCCATTTTACATTATTTTACTTTCATAACTTTAGTGTAGCATTTTTATTGCTACGATTTCTTACTATTGACAATATCTTAAAAAGAGAATGACATTTTTTTATCTATATAAATAAAATTGAAAATACATGTATCTGTCTGTGTGTTTATCTATCTCATCCTCACGGTAGAACTGCTGCATCGAATTTCATGAACATTCTGTGGGTAGCTTTGAAATAGCCCTACTTAAAATTTAGTCCATGTTTCGAGTTTCTAGGACCAGGGATTGTCGAGATATGAATAAAAATCCCACAATTAAACCTTCCATAAAAATAGAATTATGCAGATGATATATTTTCCACAAATTTATTAAGAAAATTATATCATGATGCTTAGCAACGCAATTAAATCAAATGTGTTTATTAGGCAGACGATTATTAAATTTTTTAAGATTTAAATAATAAAAAAATCAATATAAAACAAAATTTTATAACCATTTTTATACAATTTTAGCGCTTTTATTTTAGTTTATATTGATCCAATTTCATATATATTTTATAATTTGTTTTCAAACGAGGATGTTTTATTCAGATCTGCTTGAAGATAATTTTGTATAGAAAACACAGAAAGGAGAATTAAATGAAATATTTTAATAGAATGTTTTGAGTAAGAATGTCATTTAGAATACTGCAGGAATTTGCACATATATTAAATCATGGGCAATGTCGGGTATATCTGCTATTAACAGTATACATAAAATTGTATGTTGTACATCTATCTGTCTGTTTATTATCTCAGCACGGTAGAGATCACCTATTTTCATTTCATTAGAATTATTATAAAATTTCAAAAATTGAGACTCTAAATATTAAAACTTCACATCAAATTCTGAATTTTAGGTTTCTTGTATTATATGGTCAGTATGAAGTACGGACATACTGCTAGTCTATTAAAAAATATCACACAACTAACAACATTATTAAAATAATTTTAAAATATTTACAGGAAACTGAATAATTTATGACAACATATTAAGTATACTAGGTAAATGAAATGAATCACACAAGCTAAACCTAATAAAAGATACATTTTAAACATTGAATGATTTTAAATACTTCACAATTACTTAACAAAGCTTAATTTTACAAATGTCTAGGCAGTTTTCTTAATTAATGTGACAACAATAAAATTTTAAAACAAACTAAGAAAACTCTAAAAGGTTTGTTGACGTTATAATTAGCAACAAAACAATTTAGAATCCATTTAGCGTTAATTGAATAGCAATAATTTGATTGCCATATATTTAAAATTCTATGTAATTTTAAATGACATGATAATAAGCAAAAAATGGTAAGCACTTACTTCTAAATAGCAGTTTTTCACATTACGGTAATAAGGTAATTAGTAATCCAATGTTATAAGGTATGTAGTCGAAGGTATGCTGGTCAAAATGTTTATAAAATCATGAACTAACATATAAGACATTCAAAAATACGATAAAAAGACCGTTATGCATCCACACGCGCGAGCCCACGTACTGCACTGCACATACGATACTTCTTTGTGTGGGCTACTCTACTAGGGGAGAACTTTCCAGAAAAGTTGAGACGGAGGAATTCGGATTCGAAGGTCAGAATTGGGCCTACCCCTCATACGTCACGAGGTACAGGGGGGGAAAGCAGTTCGGCCTTTTCTACCGGGGGTGACGCTTCTAGTCTGGCCTGCTAGATATCATAAATCCACATATAAACCTGTCTACGTGAATTCTGGTCTCACATTTTCTTTTATAGTTTTTACCATTCATTCATAATATGTGCCGCATTTATTTTTTTCTTTTTCCCTGTGACGATGACAGCAAATTTTTACCTACCTTCAACAACATGTGTGCTATTCTACTTTAATTACCAAACATTAAAGTCATACTTCTTGTTGACTAAAGTGACTAAAGTTGACTTGAATTAAGGTTGTTTCGTGCCTTTGAAACTGCTTGACTAGTATATATTTCTGTCTTTCAATACAAACTGTCTAAACTACCCAAAGGTGTATGGTATCTTTTTGGCAACCAGAACATTGCCATTCAATTTAGACTGGAACTCAATGGGGATTACATCCACAGGGACCATATCTTTCTTCCCTTGCCACCAACTTCTTGGAAGGGCTTTCGGACGCACAGATTTAATGCACCCATACTTTGCATACACACAGGAATAATCCGAGCAGCTCCAGGAATTAAACTTGTGTCCTCTGTGTGCACTCCCCGTACCTTAACTACTGGGCTATCCGGGCCCATCACCACCAATATATATTTGTATTTGTGAAGTTTTTATATTATAAAGTTCCTGCGCAGCTCTGCATAAGCTAAATCAGAGATGTTTTTGAAAGTCAGAGCCTTAGGTAGTAGGTTCAAGTTTTATAACATTAGTTTTTTTAGAATCAAATTCTAGCAATTCTAAACACAAAAACTGCTAACTTCTGTGCCACCCAAAAACTATTTGTACTACCTAAATTATTGTCTTGATTAGTAAAGCATTATGTACATGACGTTAAAATTTATCTATTGCCTTAGATGCTGGAAGTTTTAGTGAGATCCTTCTGCATAAAGCAAAGCTGTGTGAGGCAGAAAAAGGGCAAAATATCACAGATAAGTGAAAAAGAGTCAAAACTTGTATATAGTTCCCTTTTACTCAGAGAAATTTAATAATGATACTGATTTTAAAATGTATACTTTAAACAACATAAAAAAAAAGATAAACACAATTAGAAATTTAATAACTAAATAAAAACTTTTCAAACATATGTTTAGCAAGAAAAATGCAAATGAAACAGATGCAATTCACGTTCTTAATTGCTATCGGAGAATTAGATCATTAAATTTATATTTTTAACTGTTCTTTTAGCAGTAAGTTCAAGTTTGGAATTTCCCTTTATGAAACATCAAAGGGCGGATGGGGGATCACACACAATAATTTTTGATTTATGAAATTGTGGTTGAATAATGATTTCAAAAACATTGTTTATTTAATTATTTATTGTACCAACTTGAAACACTTTACAATCATAAACAGCTTCACGCATAAAAACCTAGTTAATAATTTGCTAGTCATCTGTATAAATTTACCAAATAAAATATAAAAACACTAAAGCAAATAGACAAAAAGTTGCTCTTATAAATGTAGAAAAACATGTTAAACATAAATAAACATAAACAATAAAACCACTATAAAATTCAGATCATTAAAAGTAAAAACTGAACAAAATTATACATTTATAATACAATTAAAAATTATAACAAAATTATACATTTATAAAAACAATTAAAACTATAAAAAAATTAAATGTTCATAAATTGAAAATCAATAAATGTGAAGAAATTTAATACTTGTTATAACTACAGTAAAGCACAATTCAGCTCTTAAACTGAATTTCACAAACTTTTATACAATTTAAAAAAATTATTTTTAATGCAGTGTATCAATTTAAGTGAATTTAAAATTAAAGTTGATTATGTGAATACTAATGAAAAGGGAAATGCTTTTTGTGCTTCCTTACTTCCCTATTTTATTTTAAATATTATTCAGAAATTACAAATATATGTACATTAGAATCTTCCTTGGCAACCAACTATTTTAAATAACCATCTGTCACAATAATCATTTTTGCTGGAACAGTCACAACTAGACCCAAACTAATGATGTGCAGTTTGCATCATACCATATAAGCAATGCCCAAGCTATTTTCAACATTGGAAAAATTACAAAGATTTTTTAAATATTTGCATCATTTAAAATGTTTAGTAATGTTAATATTATAGAAAACATGAAACAATGGAAATCAACTACAGATGAAGTATGATGATTTTCTTTGAGGGTGAGTGTTGAATATACAGGGTGTATAGGAAAGTTCATATCAAGGGAAATTTCTCAAGAACGAAGATAATTCCTTATGCTTTTAAAACAGCTGCATAGAAAACCCCTATGATGCTACAAAACTGAACAGCATTCAGGGGGTTAACCCCCCCTTTTTATAGGGAGACAGGGAGATATCTCGTTCACTTTTAGAGATAGAGAAAAGTCAATTTCAAAGTTGTAGAGCACTGCCAAATTAGTACAAAAATGCATTTGTTCGACAGAAAATGCTGCAAATAATTGCACAAAATGAAATTTTGAAATGCATGCAATTCTTTAAACTGCAAAATTGTCTGATTACAGCTGTATAACAAACGATTTAATAAATTTAGTTTGACAGATGATTTGTTGGTAAACGTCATCATAATCAAAACTAAAACAATAAATAAACTAATCTGAGGTTGAAAGAACATTCCATATTGCATCCTTATGCTATGTGTTTGTGATTTCATCCTATTTTTATTTCGATTTTATGAGCCATGTCCACTATGATTACTGATGAAGAATATTGCAAAATGATCTTTATTTTTGGAGAACGTAGTCAGAATGCCAGTGCAGCCGAACAATTATAGGCACAGCACAAAGTTCGAAAAATCTATTGTCAAACATGCCCGGGGCATATAAAAATTCCAACCGGGCATGTATTAATTTTTATTACATGTCCGACCGGGCATGTAATAAAAATTTATTCGACATTAACCTGATTAGGTCTATCGGTAGCCGAAATCGAGTAACCAGCACTCCACTGCAAGTATTTTATGTTCAACCTTTAAAGCCATATAAGAGAAGAGGATGAAAAAGAAATGTCTTAATTATTCAGCAATGGACTATGAATGGCTTTCGCAGTGTGATAGTTGATAACTGTGGGGAGACACCAAAGTTTCACAGCTTACGGGTGACAGTGACATCACTAAAAGAAACAAGTAGAGCCTCTGGCACAGTATCAAAGCAGCACCTCGTTCTCTTCTCTCTCTCTTTCTCTTATTCATTTGAGCTTGATTCCTCATGTAGCTTTGGTAGATTTGCAGACGTGCACATATGTTGATAAGCAGAGATGCCGATTACCATGGAATCGCCATAGTTTCTATGGAAAGCATCCTCATACTACGTACGAAATTTGCATAGTTTCCTTCAAAAAATTCCCTTCTGTCTAGACCAATGTAAATTTATGACCACAGGAATGGTAATGCCAATCGTGATGATGGGGTTTATGGCTGCACATAATGTAAATTAAAATAGCGATCGCTTTTTTATTGGAAGTAATAAATATGTTTCTTCAAAAGTTGTCCAGTCTAATTCGGCATAAATCGCTAAACAATTATTTTTAAAATTATTTTAGCATAAATAGTATTCAATTCCCATTTTTGACATATTTACTTCATTAAAAGTAACTAATTTTCAAATTTTGATATTTAATTATAGGCTACATATATAATATTTAACATATTTGTTTTCATGGGGGCCAGAGCTATCAGCAATGAAAAATGTCACCAAAAAAAAAATGTTGGGCATGTAAAATTTTATCTTGGGAATCTATTTATTTGGACAACATGCCCATCGGGCATGAAGAAATGTTCTGATTTTTCTAACCCTGGCATAGCATTTCCCGATGCAAAGAATCCCAATCGTCTGATTACAACAATGTTGTTTCATTTAGAGGGGATTTAGAATGTATTCCCTAGTTTTCAGGGGGTCATTTTTTTTCAGCTTTTTCTGTTGGACAAGCACATTTGTGTACTAATTTGGCTGTGATCTACAACTTTGTAATTTACTTTTTCTCCATTTCTAAAAGGGAGCAAAATAACCTTTGCCCCCATAAAAAGGGGGTACATATTCTCTCCCCATAAAAAGGGGGTAAATATTCTCTTGTTGTATAGCACTATAGAGGCTTCCTAAGCAGCTGCATCAAAAAAATAAGAATAATTATCTTTGTGTCTGAGAAATTTTCCATGATACCGATTTTCCCAGACATCCTGTATATATAATCCACGTTGAATACACTTTAGTAGCAAACTGTAACCATGAATAATTAAAAAGTATCTGGTGCTTTACTGTTAATAAGAACAATAGCTGTTTATGCATTAGAATTAAGGTTAACAGTTCCCTATTAATAATGAGAATCAATAAACTAATAGTTATTAGTAGACATTTGAATATATATTTAGTGCTATTTCATAAGGTTATTCTATAATAATATTAACTAATGTTAATACATTGAACTGTTACTTAAATAAATTATAATGAATGTTAAGTGTTAATATTAACTTCACAATTAGCTTGCAAATTATAGCACTTAATCTTAACTTCATAATACATAACCACTGCACCCCCCCCCCCCCAACTGGTGGAACTTCAAACCATACTCTGCCACCCACCCACCCACACACAAACATGAAACTCTGAATTGGGCCCCCTTACCACCTAGAATTTCCTAAAAATGTTTTCCACAATTTTCTCCCAGACTTCACAAATTCTATCTTTCATCTATACATACACACATCATGGGATCCAGCCACTCAAATTGCTACTTTAAGTCCTAGGGTCAGTTGAATGGTCTGGGTTTTCGTTTCCCACACATCATAGGATTTCACAGTATAATAGTAAGTTTTGCCCCCCCCCCCCCTCTCATAACAGCAAAGTATCAACTACCTCTATTCTCCTGTTTTTTATCTTTTCAAATTTGTTATCTTTGAGCATATATGTTATAGCTAAAGGTAATGCAATATTTTTAATATAACTTGTATCAAATAAATGTACTTAATTAAAATTAATCATGTTTTGGTGACGTCTTCAACATATTCACTTTTGATATAAAATACAAACTTATCTATTACAGATGGAATTTCTTAAAACTTATAACAAATTACAAATAGTAATAATATTTCATACTATGTTTAAAAGTGATGGTTTGTTTTGACTCATCAAGAAATTTAAAATAAAATATGCATTTTAATCATTTCTACAGATGAATCTTTTTTTTTTATTTTTTAAATACCAACTGTCTAAAGAATAATTAATTGTTTGAATATGTCATTAATTGAAGAATTGGACAGGATGGTCACTTTAATAAGATTTTAGTATATATATATATATATACATCACAGTTGCACTTTTAAATTTCTGTTTCTTATATTACAAACTATACTATAAAGCAAACACTGTAACAAATACAAAATATAAAACATGAAGTAGAAACCATTATCAAAACAGTATTTATAAGGATTCTAGAAATTCGAAAGTTATATAAACTTGAAATTTCTTGTATTACATATTCCACTGTGGGTTGTTTAGCAAATACTCAGTTGTATGAGCATATTTCTCAAGAGATTCACAAGAATGGTTATTTTGCTCTACATCAAGATTATGAATCAAATCTAAAAAGAATGCAATAAATTAAAAACTGTTAACTTGGCATATAAAAAATAAATAATAAAAATCAATACTGTGGAACTCCTCTTAATCAGAGTCTGTTTAACTCACTCTTCACTTAAACTGGGCTCAATTTCATGGTGAAAAAAAAATTCTTAAAACTGGCTTACCCTTGGTCCTAATTAAGTTGGAAAACAGGAGTTCAACTGTACCTGAAGATTAGCATGAACAATGAATGGCATATCAGTTGGTTCAGGTATTAATATATTTTTTTACGGAAATTAAAATTAAAATTTTCAAATATCAATCAAACTTATTTTTATAAAATTCAGAATGAAATATTGAAAGAAAAAAAATAATAATGGGAAAAAGAACTAATAAACATGATTATTACGATATTATAGAATATTTATATTGCTATAAGGTTCTGAAGAGATGGGATTACTAAATAATAAATTTGTAAAGAGCTAAGGACCTAGGTAGCTGAAAGAGCTGTCAGAATCTCTCACCGATAGCCAATCACAAGAAGCCCCAAAAAATGGCATACTGTGAAGTCTCAGTAAATGGTCTACTGATAAGGGAACAATTGTTTACATATAAAATGTGGATAAGACATATCATTTGAACAACAGAAAATTAGTTTTAGAAAAAAATATGATTTCATTAATTTTAGAAAGAAATAACAATTTTTGACTAATGTAAAATATTTGTGCTGTCTTCTCACTACTCCATCTAAAAATGTATTCCTTTAATAACTCAACTCTTAAATGCTATGCTATTTATAATGACTTCAGGGCAATTAAAATCACTGTATCATTTAATATTTACAAACCCACCTGCTATTTTTGAGCATTTAAAGTTATCTTACAGTGTTTCAAATGTTCAATGCAAAATTAGCTATAGTTTAAAAATTGCATTAATATAAGTAAAACTTAATGATTACCAATGCCCACAAGGCAACTGTTATGATAGAGGTGGTGAATTAAAAATTCTGAACACCTTGGTAATCTGCAGCTCAAGCCAAGTGGCCAGCTTCTAATAATCAAGTAAAAATTAATGGTTACCAATGGCCACTATTAAGATAGATGTGGTGAATTAAACATTCTGAACATGAACACTCTTTGTGACCTGTTGCTCAAGCCAAGTGACCACCTACCAATAATCAAGTAAAAATTAATGGTTACCAATGGCCACTATTAAGATAGATGTGGTGAATTAAACATTCTGAAGATGAACGCTCTTTGTGACCTATTACTCAAGCCAAGTGGCCACCTTCTAATAATCAAGTAAAAATTAATGGTTACCAATGGCCACTATTAAATAGATGTCGTTAATTAAACATTCTGAACCTGAAACCTCTTGGTGACCTATTGCTCAAATCAAGTGAACACCTGCAAATAATCATAGATTTTCAGCTTCTGAATTTCAAACATAATAGTATGAAACTCTAAAGATTATTTTCTTTAAAACAAATTTACTTACAATGTGATTCAGTTATTCAGTTTGCATTTTTAGCAGTAAAGATAGACCAAATAGCAGGGTACGAAATTTCCACTTGCCAATGGCAAGTAGATTTTTTTCATCCTGGTAGATAAAGAAAAAACTATATATGGAATTTTTTATATTTTTTACCATCTTAGAAAAAGCTACAACATTTATGAAAATCAAAAATTTCAATGACACATTCTTAATGACTATGCAAGACAGAAATTTTAAATTTCGGAATAAAAGAGAATAAAGTTTCATGCAAGTGTGTTTATCAAGATGACTGGAGTGACCAAATAGATGTTATTTTAGCAGAATGAGAAGAATATAAGATCACTATGTGTTCGGTAAATTTCAATGTCTAACAAATTGAAGGTTATTTTAAAACTTTATTGGCCATTTAATTTTTTTTCTTGCTATTTTACTACCAAAGAACTTCTTTTTGTGAGCATAGTTTCACCTGTGTTTTAATCGTATAAAAACCTCCTACAGAAATAGACTAAAAATTAGCACAATGAATAACCTTTTAGTTATATAAGCAATTATTTATGGTCCACATTGGGATAATTTTCACCTGATAAAGGTAGATATGTCAATGGAGAAGAATAAATAGTTATCCACTTTGGGTATGTTTTTTATTTTCTTACAAATCATTATTAGTGTATGTAGGTACTGTGATTTGTACATACATAATACTTCACTATTATGTGTATATTTATGTTACTTTTTACATAATTGCAGATAAATTTTAATGAAACTATTTTTTATATTAAGAAATAATGAACACACAGTGCAATGTTATTTAAATTGTACTGGCAAGTAAAAAAATTATTGGCAAGTAAACTCCTAGCTGAAATTCGTATATTAGTATATATATATATATATATATATATATTAGTACATATATATATATATTTATTTATAGTACATTAGTATATATATTAGTATAGTTAGTACCTGCAAATAACATATTCATTACCATCTATGTTTTATTTGAAACTAATTCCATTTAAAGAATACATAGTATGCTTTATTATTAATAAATATATTAGTAAAATATTAATTATAAGTGTGGTTTTAAAGACTTTGTTAACTGCTTAACAGAAAATTGAGTATTTTAATATCTTTCAAAACTGTATATGATTGATGAGCAATGATCATTACAATACTTTAACATTTTTATATAAACACTTTTATTAAAATTTATAGACCCTTTGTACCATTATCATGCTTTAATGAGAGTTCTCTTTATTAAAAAAAATCCTAATTAAAGATGTGCATTGTGCATAGTAAAACTGATTTATAAGTTTGCATAAATAAGTTACTAAAGGGAAGCAAAATGCAACTCCCATCACAGCAACTCAAATTATGAAATAACTGAATATAAGTTACCTCAAAAGGCTTCATCAGATGTGAATAACTTTTTGTAGATAATTATACTGTATTGAGATCAACGTTATGATTTTGAGTTTCGAATCCACAAAAATGTATAAAGGATTAAATGTTCAGAAATGCTAATGAAATGAGTTGAGCAGGTTTTAAATCGTGCTTATCCCTTAAAATTAATTTTTTTTTTTTAAGAAACTACACGTACATTTTCTATACAGTAATACAGCAAAGTATAAATCATTAGTCTCTTGTTTACCCATCAAAGAAAAATGTAAAATATTTGGTTTTCCTCAAAATTTGATATATAACTTAAAAAAATTTGATATATAACTTGATATATAACTTTAATATAACTTACTCAGTCCTACAAAAAATTCTATAAAAAAAAATACTGATGCCTCAGATATAGAAACACTGAAATATCATCTGCAAATTATCGACCAAGAAATAAACACGACAAACTTCAAAATAAAACTCTAAAAATGAGAATGCTACTTACCAGAATCATTTGCTGCAAAATTTTTTCCAAAGTGAGATTTTTCAGATTCATTTACAATTACATATGTTTCTCTTAAAGATGTGTTTTGATTATCATTTGACGAAAGGCATTCTGCAGCCCTTTCTGAGGCACAACCATAAGCATTTAAAGCATGGTTATCTTTTGTATGTTGCTTAGGCTTCCGAGTATACCTTCTCTTCTTTGGATTCCCTTTTCTGGCAGCTTCACTAAAATAAAAAAGAAATAAAATAAGTGTAATGTACTTATAATTATAATATATACCAGCAGAGGTATGGCTAAACATTTGATGACTGTCAATTTTATGTCCCTTGAGTTTAAAAGAAAATAATTAATAAGATATATATTTTTTGCAGTATTTGTTTAGAACATAATCTGTTTTACATATTTTTCAAAAGTATTTTCAATAATATATATATATATATATATATATATATATATATATATATATATACCACAAGGTACAATCTAAAAGTTTAGAGACTGTACTGATATCTCCAACCCTGATTGGAGGAGAGGGAAACTATTTTACAGTGGCGAAGAAGTAGAGCGTACCGTGAACTGGAGTCGTTCGCGTTCCTTGAAAATGGAAATGATGTTTAAAGAACAAAGTGCGAATATCAAATTCTGCCAGCATTGGAGAATTCTCCGACAGAAACATTGCACATGTTGCAGCAGGTGTACTATGGTGAGAGAGAAATGTGTTGTGCGAAGGTGTCTCAAAAACGAACTCAAAGGGTGCTGTTTCAAGAGTTCCATCAGAAGTTGAGGAAGCTGCGACGGCTGCATTGAAGACCATCTCGTCCAAAGGCTTCCAGGAATGTTTTCAGCAACTGTACTCACGCTGGCAGAAGTGCATAGCTACAGAGGGGAAGTACTTTGATGGTGGTTGTGTGTAACACATGATATCAATAAATCATATCCGTCAAATAAGCCAGTCTCCAAATTTTTTGATCCTACCTTGTATATATATATATGTATATATATGTATGTATATATATATATATATATATATATATGTGTATATATATGTATGTATATATATATATATATATATATATATATATATATATCACTTAGGTACATGACACAAAAAAACCTAATTATTATTTGTTGAATGACAATGCATTCATGCTTGATGAAAACAAATAACAAATAGGGCCATACAAATTCTATATGCAAGACTTATGTGTGTGTCTATCTCTCTCTCCAGATTCTCAGGTTACTTAACTTTGGGTAAAATGGGCATGTTAAAAAAAAAAGTACCAATTCAAGAGAAGTAGGAACTTCAGGTTAACATCAAAACATGGAATTTGATGAGAAGATTACTATGGGGTATATATCTTTCCACCCATGTGGTGACCAGATGTGAAAGAATAGTCCCAACGTAGCTCATGCATGTCGTAAGAGGCTACTAAAATGGGTACCTAGCGTCCGGGGGTATAGCCGGGCACCCTGCCCCTGAGGATTATATCAGGGGACTGGTCCTCCAGGTTGGGGGTTGGGCGTAGGGCTAACAACCTTATCCCATAAAAACTTACTTGTTACAAAATCCAAAGAAAGAAATACCTGGCCGCCCTATGGAGAACGACTTGGAAAAGGATTAAGGACTTTGCGCTTTGGGACTTGGAATATACGTACATTGTATTTTAATAAAGGCCTACATTTTTTAACAGAGGAATTTGACAAATATAATATTGACCTACTTGCCATACAGGAAATAAGATGGCTTGGAGAGGAAATTATTGAGAAAAGGAACCACACAATATACTACAGTTGTGAAAAGAAGAAACATGTTTTTGGAACTGGGTTTTTGTTGAACAATAGAGTAAAACATCTAGTAATTGACTTTGTTCCAAGTTAGTCACGACTGTATAAAATTCGTTTACGGGAAAGGTTCTTTAACTATAGCATCATTAATGCTCATGCACCTACAAAGGATAAAGATGAGGAAGAAAAAGAACTTTTTTTTTAAATCTTCATATGCTATATAGAACCTGTCCAAAACATGATGTTAAAATCATCTTAGGAGACATGAATGCAAAAATAGGCAAAGAGAATGAATTTAGACCAAGGATTGGGAAATATAGTTTGCATGATAATACTAATAATAATGGACAACGATTAATATACTTTGCTGCTGAGAATGGTTTGACTATATCCAGCACCTTATTTAATCATAAAAGAATACACAAGATAACTTGGCGCTCGCCTGATGGGGAGATGCAGAATCAAATTGACCATGTACTTATTGACTTTAGGTATGTTTCAGATATTCAGGACGCTAGAACCTATCGTGGTGCAACCTGTGATTCCAATCATTTCTTAATCATTGCTATGCTCAATGCTAAAATCGCAAATGCCCGTAAGTTACGGGGAGAGAGACAGAAGCGGTTTGATTGGGAAAAGTTAAAAAATGAAACAACTAAGCAAAGCTTCCAGTCTAATCTCAGTGAGGAATTAAAATAAAAACACCTTGCTGAAATGGAAAGTGTGGAATTAAAATGGAATGCACTCAAAAGTGTAGTTATACATACGGCTAATGGCATACTGGGTAATACTGAAAAAACTAAATCGAAAGATTGGTTTGACCAGGAATGCATGTTGGCATCACAAACTAAAGTAGTGGCATATAAAAATATGCTACAAAAGCGGTATACAAGAACCTCAGTGGAGGAATATAGGAAAACCAGAAGACATAAAAAGAAAATTCATCGGCTTAAAAAAAGACTTTTTCACGAAGATCGGTTTAGAAATGTTGAACATCTGAGAGGATCTAATGAAAGCAGAGCTTTCTTTCGTGAAATTAATTTCGGTCGAAAAGATTTTAGACCCAGAGTAACTGCATGTAGAAACAAAGATAATGTAATTTTGAATGACAAGAGGGAAGTTCTTCACCGATGGAATGAGTATTTTGATGATTTGTTGAATGGTAACACACAGGATGAAGATTTGGCCAACCCAATTCCTGTTGTAAATAACGAGATTGTCCCACAACCATCCTTAACAGAAGTTAAAGAAGGGATTGACAAACTTAAAAATAACAAATCACCAGGCCCTGACTCCATTCCCTCAGAACTCATAAAAAATGCAGCACTGCAGGATGTTGAGGAAATTCACCATCTCGTCGATTTTATTTGGGACCATGAAGTTCTGCCTGAAGAATGGAAATTGAGCACATTATGTCTCATACATAAAAAAGGAGACATCTTGGAGCGCTCAAATTATAGAGGTATCAGCTTGCTCTGCACCTTCTGTAAATTATTTTCCAACGTACTTTTTAACAGATTAGTTGTTTTTACTGACAGAATTATTAGTGATTACCAATGCGGTTTCAGAAGGGGAAGATCAACAACAGAACAGATCTTTAACTTAAGACAAATCATGGAAAAGACAAGGGAATTTGATATTAAAACCCATTATTTGTTTATAGATTTTAAAACAGCTTATGACTCAGTAAACAGGAAATTACTTCTAGAATCAATGAGAGAATTTAACATACCTGAAAAGCTGATTAAGCTGGTCGCTATTACTCTAACAGAAACTAGGGTAAGTGTTAAAATCCAGAACAACCTGTCAGAACCTATTGTTTTTTCGAATGGCCTCAGACAGGGAGATGCACTGGCTTACCTTCTCTTTAATCTTGCCCTTCAAAGGATTGTAAGAGATTCTAATATTAACACTAGAAGAACAATTTTTAATAAATCTGTGCAGATCTTCGCATTTGCTGATGACATTGTTATTGTCGCACGAACCCCGGAAGCACTTAAACAGGCCTTCCTCTCTTTGGAAACTGAGGCAAGTAAGATGCATCTTGCCATTAATCAGAATAAAACTAAATATATGCCATGCACCAATTTTAATAATCCTTATCTTAAAATAGGAGAGTACAGGTTTGAAGCTGTTAACAGTTTCAAATATTTAGGTTCTGAAATGAACACATTAAATAATATAACCCCAGAAGTCCGTAACAGAGTTACTACTGCTAATAAATGTTTTTTAGGACTACAAAAATATTTGAAATCTAATTTTATCAGCAGGAAAACCAAAATGCTTATTTATAAAAGTCTGATTAGATCTGTTCTCACTTACGCTGCTCAGACATGGACAATGACCGAGAAGGACAAAGAAACTCTCGCCATATTTGAAAGAAAAATCTTGAGAAGCATATTTGGAGGAATAAAATGTGATAATTATTGGAGAAGAAGAACTAACTTGGAGGTTTACAAATTATTCAAAGAACCAGATATTATTAAATTTATAGCAATACAGAGGATTAAATGAGCAGGACACTTAATGAGATTAGATGACAGTCGAGCCACAAAAAAAGATCTTGGCTAGACCAATTGGTATCCGAAAAAGAGGAAAACCAAATCTTAGGTGGTGTGACTGCCTAGATAAAGATCTGAAAATTATTAAGGTAATTAATTGGAAAACCTTGGCCAAGAACAGTACGGCATGGAATGGAATTCTAAGGAAGGCTAGGGCCCACCCGGGGCTGTTGCGCCAGTGAAGAAGAAGAAGAAGAAGATATATCTTTCGAAATTTATGTAATTTAACATGGAAAACTTCATGCATGTTATAATCACTACCACAAAATTGTTGTAAAGAAAACTATGCATTATAAGAAGTTTTATCATTTGCATTCACCAATTTTTAATGTCACATTCTCTCACTGAATTTATAAATGTTTTTTCTGGATTTCTAAAGTAAGTTTTTTAGGTTTTACATAGATGCTTAAGTTTTTAAAGCAATGCTGCCATCTATTCACAAAATTAGAAACTACAACAATTAACTAAAGCAATTTGATTCATAAAATGCCAACAGTTATTTTTGCTCAAGCTGTAGTGACGTCATCTATCAACTTGAAGAAGAATGAAAACACTAGCATAGTAATTGAAAATTAAATAATATAAATAAGCTTATCAGAGATTATATACATCAGGTTTCCATATGTTTCTGTTTAATTTAAAAATGGAGTCATTTTTCAAAGTATTGAAAAGTACAAAATATTGGCATTTAAAGTCACATTCTCTAATTGCATTTATAAATGTTTTTTCTAAATTTCTAAAATAAGTTCTTTATGTATTTCAGAAACTCTAACTTTTTAAAGCAATTCTGCTATCTATCCACAAAATTAGAAACTAAACCAATTTGTCTGCAAAATATCAACAGTTATTTTTGTTCAAGCTGTAGTGTCACCATCTATCAACTTGAATATGAATGAAAACAGTGGTGTAGTAACTGAAAATCATACAACATAAATAAGCTTATCATAAGTTATACAAGATAGGGTCAAAAAGTTCGGAGACTGTGCTGGTATCTGCAACCCTGGTTGGAGGAGAGGGGAACTTATTTTACTATGGCGTAGAGGCACATGTGACGTGAGATATGAAAAGGAAGAAGCATGTCTACAGTGCAGGGTTTTCCAGACAATGCGAGTCAGTGAACTGTAGTCATTCACATTCATCGAGAACGGAAATGGCATTTGAAGAACAATGTGCAAATATCAAATTCTGCCAGCATTTTGGGAAATTGCCAACTGAAACATTGCACATGTTGCAGCAGGTGCATGGTGAGAGAGCAATGTGTCATGCAAAGGTGTTTTCAAGGCACTGCTGATTCACGGCCGGCAGTAAATCTGTAGAAGACAATCCGTGGACTGGACGGCTGTCAACATCAATTAATTAGGACACCACTCGACAGTTGGTGGAAATTGTGCATGCTGACTGATGTCAAGCCATCAATGTCATTGCTGAAAAAGCAGGAATTCCATACGGGAGTTGCCAAGCTATCCTGATGGACAAACTGAACATGCATCGTGTGTGTCAACAAATTGTACCAAAAATGCTAACCGAAGATCAGTGTGATGAGCACATGCAGATCTGTGGAAAACTGATTGACGTTGCTGACAAAGATTTGACATTCCTTTAAAAAATTATCACCAGTGATGAGACATGGTGTTTCTTGTACGACCCACAAATGAAACGGAAGTCCTCGCAGTGGAAGTCACCATCATCACAGAAGTAAAAAAAGTTCTGTTTGGACAGTTCAAATGGGAAGGTAATGCTGGAGGTGTTTTTTGACCAGAAGGGCTTGGTGCATTACAAGTTCATACCGGAAGGGGCAACAGTGAACAAGTAGAGGTACATACAGATCCAGGCTCGTCTCCATTATGCTATCCACCAGAAACATACAGAACTCTGGAAAAGCAAGGATTGGGTACTGCAACATGGCAATGCCCCCGCTCATCGGTCTTTCATGGTACAGTCCACACTAGCCAAACATGGAATGTCAACCCTTCCACACTCTTCCTACTCACCCAATTTCGCCCCATGCGATTTTTCTGTTCCCCTGTCTCAAAAATGAACTCAAAAGACGCCGGTTCAAGAGTGAATCTGAGGTTGAGGAAGCTGTGATGGCCGCGTTGAAGACCATCTCATCCAAAGGCTTCCAGGAATGTTTTCAATAACTGCACTCATGCTGGCAGAAGTGCATAGCTGCAGAGAGGGAGTACTTTGAAGGTGGTTGTGTGTAACACATGATATTAATAAATCATATCCATCAAGTAAGCCAATCTCTGAATTTTTTAATTTTTTGATCCTGCCTTGTATAAATCAGGTTTGCATTTCCTGGTTTATATAACTAGGAATAATTTTAAGATTTTTATGTAATTCAAAAATGAAGCAATTTTAAGCAGTATTGAAAAATACAAAATATCGGCATTTTAATTCCGGTGATTCTAGAAAAAAAAAAATCAGGAAATTAAAAATGACTCAATTTCAAAATAGTAGCTAGTTATTGTGTGCTTACCAACAAAAATAATAATGTGAGTAAAATACTCACACTCATTTAAGATAAATTCATTTACTTATTAAAGGCAAAATGATTTAGCATTTTCAACCAATTTCGAAATGGGAGGTCGGTAAGTTAGTTATATTTATCATACTGCATGAGGAAGGGCTAGGAGTACTAATGAAACTGTTAATGACACTATTGAAAGAAAAACATTGAGCAATGAAACTATTGATGATGCTAATGAAAGGAAAACATTTAGAAATGAAACTGTTGATGAGGCAATTGAAAGAAAAACATTGAACAATAAAACTGTTGATGACGCTATTGGATGAAAAACATTGAGAAATGAAACTGTTGATGATGTTATTGAAAGAAAAACATCGAGTAACGAAAGAGTTGATGACGCTCTTGAAAGAACATTGAGAAATGAATCTGATAGATTTTGAAGGGCCGAATAAAGGACTAAAAATCAGAGGAAATGAATGAAATTCTTATTTACTCTAACTTTCTCTGTTGAAACTTGAACTAACATGCCACATTTGCATGGTAATAAATTTTTTCATCTCTTCTTGTACTTTCTAATGTCCTTCAAAGTTATATGCACCCTTTTGATCACCCTGTATATGTGATTATAATGCATAAATCTATATTTGTTTGATCTATGTCACATCATAGTAAGTTTACATACATAGTATGACAACTTTATGTATTAAACATTTTATTGAACTACTATCACTAATTCCCAATAACCTGAAAAATATAGTAACCCAACACTTGTTGGTTTTTAATAGTACCATATTACTGAGATTGTATTGTATATACAAATATTAAATTTTCAAAAAGTTTTGTGGCACAGTTAGGCAAAATTTCATTTAAAAAGTGACATTACTTAGATAATTTAATACATAAAATATAGGGAAACAGTACACAGGAAAAGAATAACTAAGTTTGATTTAAAAATTTGTTATGCATAGCTAGGCAGCATTTCATTTAAAAAGTGACACTGCTTAAATCATTTAATGCATAAAATATAAAGAAACAGTACACACGCGAGAAATAAATAAGTTTGATTTAAAAATTTAAATAATATGAAACTACCTATATTTTCTCATCTTAGGTGGATAGTTAGAAGAGATAGAAGATATCTTCAAGGCAATATTGGAATTGCCATTTACTTTCTAGAATAAAAAATAAATTACCAATAAAAAAAATGTACTTGTTAGTAAAACTGAAGATAAAGAAAATTATACAACATATATGGCTGAATGTAAAATAGTTGTCAAATTTGTGACCCTTGAGCTTTAAAAAAATAATAATAAGACAAATATTTTCTGCAATATTTGTTTAGACTATAATCTGTTTTACATAATTTTCAACAAAAAGTATTTTTCAATAATGTTACATGTACTTTTAACTTCATAAAAATGCAAATTTGTCATTTCTATCACTGTCCCCCAGTGATGAGTTAAGTTTCATCTCCAACTTACACCAGTAAGAAATATAAGCAATTGAAATAAATGTGTGAAGCTTAAGAAATTGCGATTATAATTTGTCAAAAAATTTTTAATTTTTAAATTTTTAATGCTGTTATTTTTCAAAATTATTGATAAGTATTTGTTCCTGAGAATCGGTGATATTATGATGTCCAAAAAACAGTCCTTTTTAACACTTTACAACAAAGTTGAAAAGTGTTTATGACTTGTTCATTCTGTCTGTCTGTCTGTCTGTTAGCTTGAAAACTGCCGTAAAAATAACTTAATCAAAATTAAATTTTAGTATGTTGTTCAGACGGTCTGTAGGACCTATGGGAATATAAATGAATAATATCACCCAATTAGTTTTGGATTGAATCTGGGTTGAAAAAATGAAATACATTGAGCCCTATGGGACCTAATTTTTCAAACATTTTATAAGTGGATTTAAAATTCACAAATTGCTTCGAAAATTTTAGGTAATATTTAAATTGCTCCATAAAATATATAAAAAAAAATTCATCAAATATATTCAGTAGTTTTTTAAATAAAAATTAAAATAATAATTACACCTCTTATATGAAGCGATCACGTGACCATTATATGAAAAGATCTCCTGACCTACTTCAAAATGATATATGGCATCCATCTTGTCTCAAAATCGTGATTTTTTAAGTTCTTTTTAATTCATATTGAGTGTTGTATCTGTCCTAAAACCACTTTATTTTTGCTTAAATTCTGTGCATCTACATACTGAAACAACGCAATTACAATATATTTGAGTTTAAATGATCATCCAAATTTGATTATTTCTACAACGAAGCCTATTTTTCACCTATGTAAAATGTAAACAGCAAAATATGTAGAATGAGTTGTATTAGAATTGCTGTATTTCTTTAACACAAAATTATTTAGCCCATGGAGTCTGCATAGCTGATATGAATGAAATATTCATTGATTTTACAAAGAGAAGGATGATTTTTTTCGATGAAGTTTTAAGCACAGAGTTTAATTACTTGTAGCTCCATGGTCTTAATTTTTAAATAAAATAAATTATTATAGTATTGTGATGAATGAAATGAATGGGAAAAAGTTATGAATGAAATGCTGTTTTTTTAGAGAGATCCAGGCGTGTTATTTTTTTATGACGTTATTTGAATGAATTTCAGTTGTTTTCGATGAAGTTTTCAAATATAATAAATTATCGTAGTATTATGATAGTTTTAAAAATATTACCGAGGAATGTATTGCATTTTAGAGATGTTTAAACCAGGCAATTTATATTTCAATGCCGTCATTTGAATGAAGTTCATTTTTTTCAATGAAGGTTTAAGTTTTCAAATATAATAAATTAATGTAGTAAATGTAGTATTGTGATAAGTTTTAAAATATTACCGAGGAATGTATTGCATTTTAGACTTGTTTAAATAAAATTGCATTGAAGTTGGAAAGTGTTTCATAATCAATGCTTTAAGCATGATTGATCTTTCTTGTTATACATCAGATGGCAATGGCAATGATTTCAAATCAGTTGAAAAACACTATGTAAAATTTTGTTCCGTAATTACTTGAAGTTTTAGAACTTTGCTATTAACAGGTAAGTGAGAAACAGAATGTTACTACTAATTTTTCCTATCATGTCTAACATGCATATAGTTATTTTTAATATGAATGAAAAATTTAAAATACTATGTCTCCTGTTCGTGAATAAGGAAAAGTTATGCATGGTGCATACTTTGTTTACTAATGCTAGTTTTGAGTTTGATATGGAATGTAAACAAACCTATATGTCATTCCTGTTATGGGAACCTAATGAATATGCATTAAAATTCCATTAATCATGTTAAACAGCTTTGTCATTAGAAATCTTAAAAAACTTCCAAAAACTTATTTCAAGCAAAAATTTCTAGAAACTAAAAAGTTAAAAGCATCAAAATGTATGAAAACACGACAATTTAGAAAAAAACTGATACAATAAAGACAACCAAGTTGTTTGGTAAAAAAGGTCTTTAGTAGTAGCACCATTTATGATGTACAAAAAATTACAATTACTTTCAGATGTCACCATACCCTTCATCAACAATGTAAACTGCTTAAGCTGTGATGAACATGAGCTCTTATAAGCAGCTCGCAACCGTGAGACAAGATTTGCATAAATCCTATACATTTAAAAATATTTACAGTACTAAATGCAAAAATAAAAGTAGATCATAAAATACATGGCAACCAATAAACATACCGTAAAAAGCAAAGAAAAATGGTCTATATATATATATCCAGAAAATTATACAAGGGTTTAACATACAGTGAGTCAAGAATGAACGTGGTGACATCCGAAAGCACTCTAGATTTGCAATTTTATATACGTCATAGATGATGTTACTATTAAAGACCTTCTTTTACCAAACAACTTGGTTCATATTCTCATGATTGGCCATATTCTCATGATTGGAGGGTAATAAAAATCATTTACCAATATTTCTTTCAAAACATCTTGAACCTTATCCCACCATTTTGAAGGATCTTTTTCTTTCTTCCTAAAAAGTTAATACACAATAATATATAATTAAGCTAAATCTAAAATGTGATGTATTTAAAACATAAATTTTTAAATGGATACACAAATTTCGATATTGTGAGAAAACAATAAGATAAATTAATATTTTTTTCTAAACTGAATGTTGTGAAAATCAATAACCTTATTGTTGTTACTACTTAAAATAAGTATACTAAACTTGAATAAATTCTAATATTCTATTAAGAGATATCATAATCCCTGTAAAAAAGTAAAGTTTGTAATAGTTTGAAACTGGCTCATGGTATTTACTCGTTTGTAGTTAAAAAGTACCATAAAATACAAATAATTACTCAAACTCCACTTAAACAAAACTCAGGTTAACTAAAATGGACTGAACCAACCAAATTTTAATTTTTCTTGAAACGTGAATAAGGAATTCTACACATGTGTATTGTCATACGTCGGAAGAAAGCTGTGATCACCAAAAAAAATTCCATTTCCCTGATTTTACAGTTTTTTAAAGAATTCCCTGATATTTCCAGAATGCCCCTGAATTTCAGGTTCTCTTACGACCCTCTTTTACTATATAGAGGGTCATCACCAGTGACAATTCCTGGTCTAGAAAGCAGGTCATGCAGAAATGCATCTTACATTCCACCCTTCATATTACCAATGCACCACAATACTCAAGGGATTTAATGGTGATAATAATAATGATAATTAAAATACTAATACTGCTATTGTACTTATTGTAACTAGGGCAAAGCTTTTGTCATGAATTTGGTATGACAGTGCCGTACAAGTTATACGGCTGCATTCGCCACTAGTCATCATCTATAGGCACTGATGGAAATTTGTAACAGTACTTTGTGGTTGTTCTAGTCAGAACGGTTTGTCCTAGAGAAATGGGGATGTTCTTATTCCTTTTTCCGTCAAAAATTACATACGAAACAGCCAATTAATCAATACCATCTATGAGAGCCTGGTCACTTTTTAAAAACTCCTTGAATAATTTCAGGATGTCTTCAATAACATTCTTCATATATAGAAAGAAGTTATTACTACAGTACAATGTCGATTTTCTCACTCTTCAATGTTGAAGACCACTGTTCCTCGATATATGTGTGGTGCATTTTTATTATACAACAACAATGATTTTTGGAAGAGAGAATGAGAAGACCTACATACATAGAGCGTTCTATGTATTTTAGTAGTATAGATGATTGTATTGCATAGCTACATTAATAGAATATAAAAGCACTATGACACTTTAACACCAAAAATTAATAAAAATAAAAATTAGTTTAAAACTTCACAATTACATAAAATAATTTTATTTTGTTTTAATACATTAAGCATTTTCCATCTGAATTCAAAAACAAATATGTTGCTATGTGCTGCATTAATTACGCACAATGAATATATAAGACAAAGAATAGAATATATGGGAAATAAATGTTCCCATTACAACTTGAAATGACATAACTCAAAAATCAACAACTTAAATCAACCAACTCAAATAGTCAACAACTTAAATTACACAATTCAAAAGGTTGATGACTTTGAACTACACATTAAATTAAGCCTTCACAAAGCAATGTTAGGATAACTTCTTGCATTATATTACTACTACTATTAACAGGATAACTTCTTGCATTATATTACTACAACAGGGGGGCTACAGGAGATATCAGATAAAAAATTCCCTGATATGTATCATTATCTATTTTTACTGAGTATCAGTTCAAAAAACATAAAAAAGTCAAATAATAAAATTGAAAGTGATAATTAAGAATAAATAATTAAGATTAATTACTTTCAGCATTGAAAAGTATAATAATTAAAGTATATTATTTATGCAAAAGTTATACAAGAACAGTATTATTGCAAGAATATTAATCCTTTAAGCATTAAAATTCTAGATAAGCTATAAAACTCAGCTATAAACTCAGCAGTGTTCTTAATCCAGTCAAGAATTCATATGATAGTTAAATATTACTTATTGCGATAAAATTATGCATAAGCAGAAACAGTGCTTTTTTAATCTGCTTTTTCTGTCATATATAATATCTTCACAAGTTTCAAAACAATTAAGATAAGAGGGATCACTGAGAAATGATGAAATTTTAACATTCTCTTATTTTTATTGAGGTATCCAATAGGCTGTTTCCCATCACTTGAAACACAAATAAGGAATTCTATATATGTGTATTGTCGTGAGTCGGAAGAAAACTGAGATTACCCAAAAAAGTTCAATTTTACTGGTTTTACAGTTTTTTAAGGAATTCCCTGATATTTCTCTGATTTTTCCAGAATGTTGATATTTCCCTGATTTTCAGGTTTTGTAGCCACCCTGTACAACATCGTTAAAGCATATATAAGATAAAGCAAAGTAGCAAGAGCATCCAAATTCGACTACACTAACACTACAATCACAAGGTCAAAAAATAAATAAATAAACAAAAATAAAAAGCTGCTGTCAAACATAAGGCTTCAAAATAATTATGCCAATTCATGGAAGGTAACACCATTTTCCACCATGGAGGTATAATATTTTAAGATACTAAACAATAATATAACAATATATATATAAAAATCAGTGGAATATATAACACTCATATCATAAAATTGGTTGAAGTAGATTTTAAGTTAAAGTCAGATACATAAATGAAATTAGAATTTAAATAATTTAATAAAGAAAAAGTATAAATTTACCATATTCTTTCTTCTAATTCAAGCAACCCTAAAAACTCATCTTTGTAATTTGCCAGTTTTTCTGATCCTACAAATTGAAAATGAACATAATAAAAATAATAATTTACAATACAGAATTAATATGATTTAATTCATTTTGAATGTTAGTCGAATTTACTAATTTTAAAATTCAGTTTACTGGAAACAAACACAGTGAAACACTAAGGAAGACACTCTCACTGCAGATAACAATATCCATGGAGGACTGCTTTCAAGCTTATTATGCACTCATCAGCATGGAATAACCGTTAACTGCAATGGTAGCAAGAAAACTTGCTATTTTAGCAAGTTTTCTTACTGCCAAGTTATTCCCATACTATATTTTACTCCGTTGCAATAATCATTTCTCGCAACTATTACATTCAGAAATATGTGAACTTATAAAATATTTTTTCAAATATTACTGTACGCTTATATTCTATGCATGAGCATAACTGATATAACAATCTATACTTACTTGACAAACACCTGACCTGTAGTGGAGTAAGAGATTTATTCCTCTGTCAAAAGAAATAATGCACCACAAAAGTTTATAAAAATTACTTTTTTAACTAGATTTCTTTAATATTTCAACTACATAATGAATGTAAAGATTAAATAAAAGAGATTTAAAGTAAAATTTAAATAAATTTTACATATAATGGGAAGTGAAATATTTGTTTTCTTCCCCATACATGAAAAATTAGTTGGCTTGATCTTGGCGAAAATCGTCATATGGCAAACCAAAGCATGAGACCACAATCATTTTTGCAAATTTCAAAATTTATTTTTTGTTTCCAGTGAAACTTTCTATTTTCAAAACTATTAAAGCTTAATACATACAGACATCATAAAAATATATTTTGAATTAAAAGAAATAATATAAATTTCTTTTCACCTTATTATTATTGGCAAATTTGGATAAGTTTTATTAGCATTTTTTTTTCCCTTTTACAACCAAGCCAAATGGTTTTGAAAATTGGTTTATTCGAATGAAAACATTGATTGATGCTAAAGGCAAATATTTTGAAAAGCAATAAAATGATTTATTCCCATACAAAAATATTTTGTGTATCACCTTCTAAAGCATAAATACTAACCTAGCTAATGTATGTATATATATATATATATATATATATATGTGTGTGTTTATATATATATATATATATATATATATATATATATATATATATATATATATATATATACATACATTAGAATATAATATATACATACATTAGAATATAATTGAAGAATTTTTTTTACTTGTATTATATATATATATATATATATATATATTTTAATGGGAGCCACTGCAATTAGATTTTTTCTTGGATTATATTATGTAGTAGTTCATACACTGAGTAAATAATATTAAAGACTAACTGTGAAGAATATGCATTATCAGTTGCAGTATTTAATAGTTCCTTAAAATGCATACCTGCCAACTTTTACGCATTATGCGTAAAATTTACGCATTTTAATTGCTCTTTACGCTTTTACGCATATATTGCTATATTTTACGCATTTCCGCATTTATTTGAATTTTTAACATTACTAGGAAATCAATCTCCAGCGAAATTCGCCGGCTTTTTTTGTTTGAAATTTATAATTAACCAGACATGGTATAACTCCTCGGAAACACCGATTTTCCGCTTTTTTTAGCACTGATATCTACCATTCCGGGGATAGCACAAATCCGTAATAAAATGCAGGGTAATGCCAATCAAATTAACAGATTTACGGCCGCGTGTAATGTAAATTAAGTTCTCGATCCCTTATTTTATGAAAGTGATAAATATACTACTTCAAAGGTTGTCTAATTCAGTATAAATCGCTAAAATGTTATTTTGTTCATTAATTTCGCATAAACACTGCGATTGCGCAATTTAGTTTGTTCTCATGAATCGCCGAGAGTACAATAGTATCTTTTTCCATCCATCTCAATCTTCTAAATATTGCATTTTTGATTGACTAAACTAGCTTATTTTCATATTCTAATTAATTATTCTGGTTAATTTCTTAATTATTTTCACATAAACAGTGCGATTACGCAATTCAGTTACTTCGCGTGAATTGCCGAGAGTACGTTAGTATCTTTTTCCATCCATCTCCATCATTTAAATGTTGCATATTAGATCGACTAAATTAACTTATTTTCATATTATGGCTAATTATTAAGGTTAATTTTCTAATTACATTTGCATAATATAAATTTTTCTATTTAAAAAGTGGGTATGAACTCTGAAGGGATATTTTCCAAAAAGTAGTATTAAAACTGATATTTCCAAAAAGAGGTATTTAGGCAAATAAAAAGGAAACCATTTTGGCAGGAATATAATTCAGTGCTATATTTTTTTTTATTATTAAAGATCAATATTTGTGTTACTCTCTTTAGTGAAAACCTGTGTTTTACCAAACATAAATATTTGTTTTCATTATATAGTAATTCTCACCAAATAAAACCTTTATATATATTTTTGTTTTATAATTTATTGTCCTGAAATTTTATAAAATTGATGTCCTGAATTTTCATATTCAACCAGTACTATGCCTGATATTTAATGCAGGTATTTGTACATAGTTAAATTCATTAGAAATGTCGTTTGCGCATGTAGTTTAAAAAAAATGATTATAAATGACATTCACGCAAAATTTTACACATTCCAATTTTTCCAAGTTGGCAGGTATGAAAATGTACTAATTTATAGTTATCATCACAAATTTTATTTATTTTAAGAGCCTGATTTTAATACAATGTTTCTAAAAATAGACAGATGCAAACAAAATTTAAAATCCTGAATTTTAGAAGTATTACTTTATGGTCAGTTGTGTATAACATTTTTTTTTTCTCACGAAACAGAGGAAAAATGTTTTGCATATTTTGTGTTTTTTCCCTAAGAAGTTCCTCTTTTCCTGAAAATTTCTTCAGTGGCTTTGTCTGGGATAGCTGCAAACCGTCATTCCATTCAAATACACTAGATGTACTGACAAGTCATAGTTCCATGTTTTTTGAATGGTGGAAATGAGATTTCATTATTCTTGAGTATGTAGGGGAGGGATGAGCGACAAATCACTCTGATTTTTCTGAATTTGTTACATTTTCATTTCTTTTAGCTTTCTTTCGGGAATCCGATTTTTGTTAAAAATAGTCCGGTTTTTTATATAACCAAGAAATCCTAATGGCTACCATGGCATGTCTTTGATCACGATGTGCTGTGCAATTATTGCTAATATCTCAAAATGAATGCAAACAGTAAAGAAAAGCACCATCTCATTCGTGGTAGAGAAATTCGGTCAACTAATAATGTATTACCAAATATGAAATGTGTGTTTTTTAACAGATTTCCAAAATAAATTTTGCTGAAACATAAAGAAAAATTGTTGTAGCAACTATAAAATGTGATTTAAAATCTTCTGATTGGCTACTTCAAATACTTAACCTCACCAGGCAATTCTAAATTTCCCAGAAAAATAAGATTTTTTTCTTTTTTATCTCTGGGAAAATGTGCAAATGAAATTTTCCTATAAATTTCTAATGGAATTTCTTCCCTAAATATATTTTTAAATGTATTCCTGCATGACCACCCCCACCCTCTCCTATTATTTAGCAAAAAATTTCCTTTAGTATATTTATGGGACGAGTTTCATCTGTTAATATTAAAGAAAAGTTATCAATGTCATGAAAATTCACATTTAGTTGGTTGGTAATGATTGTTGGTATATTTCATTTTATTTTTAAATACTTTTCATTTCTGCAATCTGTTTACATCCACTAATATTTCTATATTCATTTTACTATTTATGCAGAAAAATTAACTTTGAAGCATATTATAAATGGAATAAAGATATATTTTTAAAATAATGTTATTAAAACACTATTATTTATTATTTAGGCACTTAAAGAGTGATTTATGCTGATGAGATTTGGAGAACAATATTTTTCCAACTTCACATTTCAGACTCTGAAAAGACCTCAAGTTCCAAGAAGTCATTCCTTTTTCTTCCCAATATTTGTAAGAGTTTTATTGTATGCACACACACCGTACTCTTCAGATGCAATGAAATTCAGGGTTGCATTGGAGAAAGCAACTATATGTCTCCCACAAACATATTGACTTTTTCATCATTGACTATATAAACTAATTTTCTAGACAAAAAATTAGTGATGAGATGAAGTGAAAATAAATGATACACATGCATCAGCACCTTCTTGAAAAGCACTTTTTCTGCAAAACGTTTATTTCTACATTTTAATTATCTGTGCTCCCTCAAATATATTGAGTAATGTGTTATCCAAAATAGTAAAAGTTTAGATAATCGAATTTAATACAATTAATTGTTTATTGATTTAATATCAGATTTAATTATTAATTTAATGGACATAATGAAATTGCAAAGTAATGTACACTCTTTAATGAATGTTAATTATAACTGAGATATGAAGTAAGCTTTATTTACTTACCAAAATGCATTCCTATTAAATGACTATTTTTTTGTCAGAAAACAAAGTGGTTGCTCTAAAGAAGGTTAACTGAATTTCAAAATTATTTAAAACAAAGAGATTGTTTTATATTAACTTACCACCAAAGTTAATGATATCATTTTCCATTTGATTCATATTTTCGAAGATAGTGCTCAACAAATTGTCCTAAAAAATTAAGCAATATATCAAATGATCATAGTCTCAAATACAGGAATAATAAAATCCATGTTAAAATTTTACAATGAATGCTAAACTTTTTCATAATGAATTTCTTCAGTAAATTAAATTAATAAGTTTGCAAATACACATCACAGCCTTGCTCTGGATTTATTCTTTCTTTAGCCATAAATTAGCCACTTTCCTTATTCAATAGCAATTTTTTTAAATTTGTAGTCTCAGATATTATTTTTATAATTTTTGCTATATTAGATTTAAGAATAAAAATTGCAAAACCTGCCCATTTGCTTCTAATACTCAAATTACAAACTATGAAAGTCTTCTGCCTTTCTGCAAAATTTTCAATTGCATCTACCGTTTATCTTGTAACATATGCAATCTATCATATATAGGACAAACTAGTAATCCCATTCATCTATGTATGAATGTACACAGAGACCATGTCAAAAAACATATTCTAAATAATAATTTTCTTCCTACTTCCAATAAAATTGAATATAAAAACACTTTGCCAAACACAGTTTTGAAAATATTACTATACATATTTTAGATATAAAAACAAAATCAGCAGATAGGATTTATTTTGAAAACTACTATATTAAATCACAGTGTACTCTTTTTCCATATGGATTAAATCACATGTATCTAAATGGTAATGTAAAAAATAATTTTGTAGATAATAAATATTCTATTTTTAATCACCTTTTTTTGAAACCCCATTTAAATGATAGAGAATCAATCAAACTCAAAAGATTTAAACGAGGAAAGGGACATTCCTTACTTAATAATCATAAATCTGATATTATAACTCTACATAATCAATTTAATAGAACTTTTCAATGGAAATTCATAAGATCCTGGGTTTTTGCGGTAAAGAAAAAACATTTAAATAAGGTTTATGCCATTTTTTTAAAATTAAATCTTGCTAATGAACATTTTAATCATATTTTCTTTGATTTGCTTATTACAAGATCACAGTTTTTAAATTTAAAACTAAATCAATTTCATTATAATAATACAACTACTAATTCTTATTGTGTTATCTCTTTCAAACATCCTATATATAATTCTCTACATTTTGGACATCTGTTTAACAAGTTTAAACATTTATTGCCTATTGGTAGGTCTATATTTAATTATAATGAAGTTTCACAATCGCTCTCTATTGATCATTATTCTCAGTCAATTGTAGATAGTGAATGTATTTGTAAATTAAACAAATTTGCTAAATTTCTAAATCCAGACTTGGGGCATATAGTTACAGGAAATTTAGACATTGTTAGTGACAATGTGTTAAGAACCATTATGTCATTTGGCACTAAATTTAGGATACCTTCTTGTAATAATTCTTTTAAAGTTTTAAAATCAATTAATCTAGATCTTGATAAATATATATATAAATTAGCTTGTAAATACGCTCTTCCATTAGAGGCATTTAATATGTGGAAATTTACTATATTAGAATCATTTAAAAATGCTATTAGAGATATTAAATTGTCTAGATCTTTATATAATATTGATAATATTAAACATTCCATTAATGATTTACAAAGATCCTTTGTTATCACCTATGTTGATAAAGCCTCTAATAATTATGCTATTATCTGTAAAAAATTTTATATTCAATTTCTGTTAGATTATTTAAAAAATAATAGTCTTTTTAAACCTGATTTACATTCCATCAATAGTATTAAATTGAAAATTATCAATATGTATAGTGATTTAAATATTAAATATAAATATCTTAAATTTTCTTATATAGTGCTTATTCCAAAATTTCATAAAAATCTTATTAAATTTAGAAGTTACTAGTGGCCATAATACTTACTCTACTACTGCGAGTAAATCATCACTAAATTCATTAAATCTAATAAATAATAGTTTAAGCCAGACTAGCAATAATTACAATATTCTAAATAATAGTAAAGAATTGAAGAATAAATTAACATCTCTTAGAAAAATAATAGGATTTCAAACTTTTGATTTTAAAGATCTTTTTAATAATATTAAGATATCTGATCTATATGATGTAATTTTAGCTCTATATAATGCTTATATTACACATCTTTCAAATCAAATTAAATTTATAAATTTTCCTAAACTTCTTCACTTTGTTATTTTCAATAATTATATTTTTCAAGGAAATAAATTATACTTACAAGTCTCAGAAGTTCCACAGGGTGGCTGCAGTAGCAGTATGCTAGCTAATTTATACCTTTATCATTATGAAAAGTCATTTACTTCAATAGATTATACTTTTTACAGATATGTTGATGATCTGATTTGCTTAGTACATACAGAAAATTATCTCATAGATATAGATTACTATCCAGACAATTTGGAATTAATTCCTAATGAAGCTACTATTAGTAAAAATGTTAATTTTTTGGATTTAAATCTTTTTATTGATCCTTCTAATAGAATTGTTACAAATTTATATGATAAAAAAGACTTTTATAATTTTAATATTAATAAAATCTTACCATTTAATTCCTGTAACTCGATTCAATTGTTTAGAAATATTATACTCAATCAGCTTTTTAGAATTTATAGATTATCTGATAAAAAATTTCATGCTATGCATATCAATAATCTCAAAATTACTAGCAATTTATATAAATATCCCTCTTATTTAGTAAATAGTATTGTTAAAAAATTTAAAATAGCTGGATTTTTATAATTTTTTTCATAGTATCAAATAATTCTATTCATAGCATCTTATATTAGCCAGACATCTCCATTCTCTTGTATTTTTTTTTTTTTTTTCACATTCTCTTCCACTTCAGCATTACTATTATTTGCCCCTCCTTTTAGTAGCTCTTTTTGTATATTAATACTTTTTCTTAACATTTCGCTTAACTGTTTTTCAATTCTTATGAATGGCAACAGTAAATGGTTTTTTATTTTTTCTTTACGAATGGCAACACTGGTCTCTTCTATCAGTGTTCCCGGTATCGACTCGATTGTACATACGCTGTGCTTTTTCCAGGTATTCATTTTTTCTTTTTTATTCCTTCTCTATGTATGTCGTCCAAGTAGAAATAATTTATAGATATAATCTATCTATTTCTTCAGAAACATACATTTTTGTGTTTGCTTCTACAAAAAACTTGGACATGATTAGATTTTTGTAGAGGTTAACAATTCATGATTTAGGCTTAGAGCCTCATCCACGTGTATAGCGTTTGTGCTTGATTTCGTTTGTTATACTTTTTTCGATTCCATACCTTTGTATTATGATATTTTTCATAGACTTGTTGCTTCGATATTTATTTTATTTATTTTTTTCCATTTGCTTGAGGATTAGTTGATTTTTATTTTTTTCCATTTGCTTGAGGATTAGTTGATCTTTACTTTTGTTTTGTAAGCCAGTTAGTAGTTGAATTTAGTTTAAGTTTTTCTTTTTTTGTTTCCATACCTTTGAATTTTGTTGATTTTCTGTAACTTGATAGTTTGTGTTTTGTATTTTTTATCCATTTGATTGTTGATTTGCTGTATTATATTTTATTCTGTGGGTGTTTTAAAAAGTTAGGTTTATCGTGTTACATCTTCTTACTTTTCGTTCATTGGATTTTCAAACTACTATTATTATATATACATACATATATATATATATATATATATATATATATATATATGAATCTTTTAATTAGTAACAAGTGATATACAATGTCTCTTCAAGTTCTAAAGTTCTATTTTAATTTTTTAAATTATTAATTTCATCTTATATGCTGCATTTAGACCAATACACAGATGTAATTTTACTGTACAATTATAATACTTAAGATCATATTTTGTTATTCTAGCATGTAATACTTGCTTAATATTTAGCATAATCTAAATTGTTTTTACTTCTTGAATAATTTTAAATTTGCTGTATATATATATATATATATATATAGTATATATATATACAGAGTGTCCCAGAAAGATTAAAATGTGCTTTAATTCTTTACCTGTTGGAGATAAGTGGGCAATGTAAATTGCAAAAATGTTGGAAGTAAGGTAGAAAATAAGACTACGTTAATAAAATAGTCCTCCCATTAATTTTCAAAAAGTTACATTTTTTAAATTTTTATATGACCCCCTTAGACAAGTTTGGTCATACAGAAAATTTTTATTTTTAATACAACAAGATCATAAAAAAAAAAACTGCGTATCTGTATAAAAAATATCTGTGATACCGCATATCTGCAATAAAAAAAATAAGTGTAGCTACAATTTTTAACAGTGCCAAAACTTCATAATAAAAAAACTGATTTTTCTTTTTTTTTTCCTACATCTCATATAAGGCTATTTTATTCATACTTTATTAATTGTATAAAATAAATTAATAGTGTTCTGTTAAAATAACTTCAGAAAATTTCATTTAACTTTTTAGATTATTTCAAGGAAAGTATCTTTTTATGGAGAAAGAAACAATATATAGCAAAAATTATAAAAATAAAATTTGTGACTAAAAATTTTAAAAAGCTATTGTAAAAAAAAAAAAAAAAAATGACTTATTTATGGCTAAAGATAATAAACTATAAAATATATATATATATATATATATATATATAACATAAAAATAAACTAAAACTAGCCACTTACTGCACATGCATGTGGTCACTTTTTTTAGCAATGTCTTTAAAATGAAATTAACAAAACCACATTTGTTTACAATTTCATATTTAAAGTATGAGGTCTGCATAGCTCCAGACACATTCTCAGTTGTCAAGGGCAGATACAGAGGGGGGGAGCTGGGGGCACATGCCTCCCCGATAATAGGGTTTCAAAATAGAATTAAAAATATATATATATATATATATATATATAAAATTAATTTAAAAGTTACAATTATAATCAAGAAAGAAAGAAAGAAAATTGCAATAATGAAATATGTGCAAAAAAAATTGACAGCACAATCTAAAGTAGAAAATAATGGTTGATCTTAGCTCAAGGAAGTATTTAGAAATTTAAATAAATATTAGGATTCATAACTTGGCCACAGCAGGTGTCATTTATTTTCACAAATGGAACATATTTGCTTGGATAAAGAAAAAAAAAGACGGTCTGGGTTTTAACAACAGAGGGCAAGATTTTTCTCGAATCTTTTAAGATAAACAGTCGAGTCACATTATAATGATCACCCACTAATATCCAGAATAACCGCCTCCGACAGCATGTACAGAGGCCAGATACCATGGGAGTGACTCAAGGTGTTGAATAGTTTGTAGAGGGATTTAAAGCCATGCAGACTACTGTGAGTCTGACATTTACTAACAAGCATGCCATGACGGATCCAGTCGTTAATTATTGAATATGTGTCCAAATGTGCTCCATCAGATTAAAATCTGGAGAATTCGGAAGCCAGGAAAGTAACTGAAAATCTTGGTTGTGCTCTTTGAACTAAACTACTCATAAACAATTTTGGCAGTCTGACAGGTTGCGTTGTCTGTTGAAAGATCTCATTAGCCATAGGGAGATCGTCAACATAAAAGGGCGCAAATGATTGGCAACAGTGGAGAGATACCCAAATCTGTCGAGAGTGCCTTCTTCTGAAATCAAGGGACCCAGAGCAGAGCAAGAAATCATACCATAATGCTTCTGCCACCAGCTTGCTTACGTGCAACAATGGTTGCTGGGTACTTGCTCTTGCTGCTTTCATACTTCACCAATGTCCATCCGTTCGCTGACACTGAAAACATGAATTATCAGAGAAGGCAACCCTTTGACAGTCGGTGCAGGTCAAATTTCGGTAGTGCACGTTTCAGTCATTAACAATAAACCTTCGTGAGCATGGGTGCAGTCACCAGCTGTCTGCTCCAGAGCCCTAATTGCAACAGGGTTCATTGCACAGTTGTTTTGGACACACATTTGGAAGCAGTCCTTCCGAGAGGTTGGTGGTAGGGGAAGGAGGGTACGGTCCCTGTGGATGCCTCCCCCACTGGGTTCCGGTCTAAATTGGGTGGCACTTCCCGGCCGTCCAAAAACAGTTACCTTACACCTTTCTGGTAGGTCGGACGGTCTGGGTCTCAACAACAACAACAACAACACATTTGGAAGCCTCCTGGTTCGTTTATATGGTGATTTGCTTTAAAGTAGCATGCTGATTGGCCTGCACCAACCTGTGCAAGTGACATTCACTTTTTACATCGATAGCTCATGGTGCATCACAGTTATCACATTGAATCTTCGAAATCGAAATTGTTCCATTCTTCCACTCACAATCTATGTTAACCTCACTAGCCCGTGAACAGTTCACAAACTTGGCATTTCAGAAGTGCTGCCGCCCTTAGCCTGGTAGGCAATGATCATGTCTTTTTCCATGTCTGTTAAATCACATTGTTTACCAATGACAGCCACAGTTATTATCCTAGGAAGTTGCCGACTTCCCACCTTATATACTACGAAGTTTTACCTTAACACATGCATTCGTTCATTGACTATGCACTCTTTACATCAAAGGTAGGAGATGATCATAATAATTATTACATAAATTTACATTTACTTCATTTTATTTTAAACAAGAAACAGTAACTAAATAAATCCAGTTTTTTTTCGTAGAGGAAAATTATATAATTTCATGAAGCATTTTTGGGGATTCTATGATCACAATTCTTAACTGCAGCTATAAGTAGAAGTTCTATATTCTAAAAATTTAATTGAAAGATATACATAACTGCATATGTCAGATCACCGAAAGCATAAAACAGTAAATAAATATAAATTTGTCAAATTAAAATTTCATAATTTATGTTATAAAATTACAGTCACATGGAATCCTGGTGATTATTTCTTCAATACTGATTTTTATTGCAAATTAATTCAAACATTTATCACAAAATTGTTTCAACATTTATTACATTTTAAGTTGTTTCAAAATAAATAATAAAAAATTACCTTTGACGAATTTTCTTTAAAATTCTCTCTTAATAAATCATACAAAAACTGAACTTTGTGTCGATACTTGGAATCAGCAAAACGGTGTTTTATTCTAACTGAATCTGAATTTTCTATCCATGATGCATCTTGAATCATTGTTCTGATAGACAAATTTCGCTTTCTACCCATAACAATGTTTAAGGCTAAAATAAAAATTATGTAACAGTGAGGACAATTTTCACTTGTTTCAGATTCTGGAACAGTAAAAACATCTTAAAACAATCTATAAAAATAAAATTATATTTTATATTTAGTGATGTGGATAAGGACCCAAGGTTTAACATGACAAGTACAGTCAGGTCTTTTGATGACAATAGCATTTTATATGCATGTGTATGCAAGACTTTCTCGTGTATAGAACATTTTTAGAAGTTTTGCATATTTTAGGGTATTTTTAAGCTTTAATTATGTAATTAAAATAAATTTGTATGATTTCATCATAGGGCTAAATGCATATTCTGACATTTTAATTTGAACAATTATTTTTGTAACAAGAAATACAATTAATTTAATTTAATTTGCTCATTATTGGCATGCATATGACAATAATATACATGGACAAAATAAGAGAGATACATTTACTAAACAAAAAAGTTAGATAATGAATATTTAACATGGCATATGCAAAATATATATACACAAGGATTAAAATTTTCAAATATGTTAGAGTGGCATTACATCTGTCTCTTTCCGTTACCTCCATTAAAGCTATCAATTATACATATTTTGCTCGTCTGATGTCTTAAAATAGAAAGACAGAGTAACTGGGTGACAGTGAAAAAACACTTTTAATCTCAAGTTCCGGATCCTGGGATTGGCTGAAAAGTGAACTTTAGTTGAAGTAATTAATTTTTATGAGTCTGAATAGTCACTGATAAATAAGTGAAATACATCTGTGCATGTAATACAGCTTTAAGGTATCAACACATTCTTTCCCAATTGGGCAAAAAAATGTTTAATTAAGATCACACTACAAAACAAATAATATTCTGTGATTAACCCACACTGTTTAATCTAATAAAACCATGAAACAAAAAGAAAAGAACAAGTCAAGGAACTCAATGATCATTTTCAAACTATCAATTATTTTAATTGTGAACACCAACTGCAAATATATATAAATATTTTCTTATTCCAAAGAGAAATATGAAATATTAGTTTTAACTGATTCATTGGTTAATTTTAATTAAGAAATCTTTCAAGAAATCCATGAAAGTTCTACACACTTACTTATCAAATATTGAAGTTTATAAAAGAGAAATTCAAAATTATTATAAAACTACGAATCCTAAGTATACATACATATAAATTGAAATTTCTAAAACAGTTTTATGAATTTAAAAAGAAGAAAACATACAATTACTTAAGAACAGAACAAAGCATACAATAACAATAATCAAAACAAAAACTGTGTTCTGCGCTTTAAACTTGCCGCTATGCTTCAAGAACTACCTTCAACATAAATCTTGAAACGAGAGATATATATTGTAACAGGGTTTTAGCAGCCGGCAAGGGCGTGACCGACTAGGACGTCACACCTATATCTCTTCATAGAGTTTCGTCCAGAACAGAGCACCAGGCGCGAAGCGCCTTTAATCTCCAATCTCTAGGTGTGGTTCTTATCTTCATACTGTGACATTATTTCATTGGTCCATAGTTGGAGGTTCGAGGTTTTTGATTTACTGTTTTTATTATTTGTCCTAGTTCCTAGCGTGGCAGTTTGTTGCACATTAAGAGTTTAAGCAGTTTGGGGGGGTTGATGCAGATCTGAGGGTAACCTAGCATTTTAGCAGTTTAGGATTTTAAACATTTTGTAGAAAACCAAAGATCGCGAGTTTTCTTTAATATCAACTGATTAAGGTGGGACGTTCCTAGTACCGAATATCAAAGTTAAGTACCGAGCGGGGTCTCTTACGAGATTTAGCCTTGCGATGATCATAGTCATGCAGATTAAATAATAGTTCATTTGGGACAGATGGCAGATTTTTGTAGAATTTAAGCGCTAGCTTTTTGATTTGGGCTCTAACAGTTTTTATTTTGAAGTCTTTCCTAATTACCGAGTTTCTTAAGTATCTAGGGGCTTTCCTTATAATCCTTAGGGTTTTGTTTTGTCTTGTCTCTAATAAGTCTATGGCAGTTTTACAGGCATATCCCCATACGGGTGCTGCATACAGCATTCCCGGGCAGATGACCGATTTATAAATTAGGAGTTTATTTTGATAACTTAGATTTCCGTTTCCTATCATTGGGTATAAGGCTCCTATGGTTATATACGCTTTTTTGATTATGTTCGTTACGTGCAGTTTCCAAGTTAGGTGGGAGTCTATCGTTACACCTAGGTATTTAGTAGATTTTTCCGCTTTTAGGGCATGGTTGTTTATGTACAGAGGAGGCGGAGGTTTACGTTTTCTTGAGAAATAAATCCAATGACATTTATTGGGATTTAATTTTATTCGCGATTTTTCCAGCCATGTTTGGAGTATGTCTAAGTGTTGTTGTAGCTGTCTGTGCATTACTGAGACGTAAGGGTGTTTTGCAAGTATCGCGCTGTCGTCTGCATAGAGTGCCAGCTCCGTGTCTGGGGTCCTGGGAATGTCATTTAGATATATGTCAAAGAGTGTCGGGCCCAGGATGGATCCTTGCGGTACACTACTTTTAATGAGCTTGGGTGTAGATAAGTTATTTTTTACTCTGACTTGAAAGTGTCTGTTATTTAGGTATGAAATTAAAAGTTTGACAAGTGCGTCAGGGACTTTTAGAGTGATCAATTTATAAGCTAATCCACAGTGCCACACTTTATCAAAGGCTTTTTGGATGTCAAGAAAAATCGCAGCTGTGGGTGTCTTATTATTAACTAGCCGCCTTTGGCGACCAGCCTGTTCGCTACCCTTGAAAATTCTGACCGTGGCAAATTCTAACCGTGGCATTCTCTAATGTACTCTACCACTCTCAGCAATTGATGAGTGGTGGAGTGTTTTGGCCGAAATCCAAACTGCTCCGGAATGATAATGTCATTCTCACTAAGGTGCGTGTTCAGTCTCTTAAGAATTATTTTCTCAGTAATTTTACTAAGTGTCGGCAACAAACTGATTGGTCTGTAGTTGGCTGGAATTGAGGCATCCTCACCAGGTTTATGGATCGCTATAATTATCGCTTCCTTCCATTCTTTGGGGAAATAATTTAGTTCTAGTATTTTATTTATTAAGATGGTCAAGTAAAATATTATATTTAAGGGTAGGTTTTTTACCGCGATATTCCTGATTTTGTCGTGCCCTGGGCTTTTACGGTTTTTAAGATTTTTGATAATCTCTACTATTTCTTGCGGGGTGGCTGGGTTAATCTCAGCCGTGACCGGGGAGTTCCTGAAATTGTTTAGAGTTTGCCTAACCATTCTTAGGGTGTCCTGACACATTAGATCGTGGTTTGGTTCAAATTGCTTTTCGTAATGCCTAGCAAGCGCCTCTGCCTTTTCTTCGTCTGAGTACGCAATATTAGCGCCATCTATTAGTGGCGGGAGATTAATTTGAGGTTTTCTGAGTCTTTTAGCGAATTGCCAGAGCGATACGTCTTCCTGGCTAAGGGATTCGATTAATTCTTTATACTGTTGCTGCTTTTCTGCGACAATTTTTTCACTGACTTTACACGTGAGTCTATTCTGTTAGCCTGCCATGTCTTACGCATTCTATTTCTCTGTTTAACTATCTGTTTGACATGGTGGGAAAGTGTTGGCATTTTTGATGACTCACGATGTGTTGTGGCAGATGCAATAGCTCTCCTGATTTCTGTTGTGAGTGTGTGCGTGGCAGAGTCAATATCCGCCGTGCTCATAATGTTGGGTACTGCTAAATGCGGCTCGAAAAGTGCTCTTTTGAATACGTTCCAGTTCACCCTCTCTTGTCCCAGAGAGGCTGGAAGGGGAGTGTTCAAATCGAATGTCACCAGTACCGGTAGATGATCCGAGTCGAATTCATCCAGGGTATCAATTGTGTGAGCGTATTCTATGTTTCTCGTTAGGACAAAGTCTATGAATGAGCCATTGGCACCTGAGAAGCAGGTTGGTCTCGACGGTGCAATGATGTCAGTGTTTGTTGTGTTTAGCAATCTATGTATCTGTGTACCGCGTGTGTTGGCTCTCCTGCTGCCCCACGCTCGGTGGTGTGCATTGAAGTCGCCCGCGAGTATTGTGTTTGGATATCGCGAGAAAAGCAGTTCCAGCTGCGCAGCTACATTTATACCACTCATGTTTTTGACATATATTGAAGTTAGGATAAATGGGTTTACATTATTTATTTTAATTTTTATACTAGTATTTTCTATACCTTGAAGATTTATGTTGTTTATTTCCTCGTGGGGAATATTACTTTTAATATATATTGCTGTTCCTCCATGGGGATTTCTAGCAGTTATATTTGAGCTAAGGGTATGATAGCTATTATAGTTTGCTATATTTAGTTTTTTGTTTTCTCTAACTTTAGTTTCCTGGATTAGCAGGGCATCTACATCATTTTCATTTACGTAGCTCCTAAGTTCATTTATTCTTGTAGATATGCCGTTCGCATTCCAAAATATTATTTTAAAACTTTCTTTTTGGGACCTATTCATGGCGGGTTTGTTTCTCACTGTTTTTATTAAATTCCGCGATTAATTTAAAAGCCTCAAAGACCATTTGCATTGGATCGCTCTTTTTTTGAATTAACTCAGCGAGCTGCATCAACAGATGTTTTATATCGTCTAGGTTGAACATACTGATAAATCCTCTGACGAGGTTGAGGATTTCATCCATCTTTTCATCATTGGATTTATCAGCAAGTTCAGTCTCAGCTTCCATTTCCTCAGTCTCAGCTACAATTTCCTCAGCCTCAACCGCGGTTTGATCTGTTTTGTGAGTATTCTTTTGGACCTCGGTAGTCTTTTGTTTTTTTTCAGCCGATTTGTCTAACTGCTGTGTTTGCGCGAGCTCTTCTCGTGCGCGTTTAGTTTTCTGCCATTCCTGAACCTTTTTTTCTAATCTTTGTTTTGCTTCTCTTGCCTCTTTGGCGGCTTTATCAATTGATATCCTCTGTTTTATGTCTTCATGAGCTATTCTCACTTCCTCCACAGTCATTTCTCTGGAGGTCGACGGTTTAGGGGCCTGCTCTTGCACCGATCTGGTAGGTGCTGAAGTTTGAGTTCTTTTAACCTGTGGCACAGAGTGCGAGGAGTCCTGATGGGGTGTTTGAGAGTTTAGACCGAGGGCCTTTTGCCTCCAAGGGGGTATCTGATTTTTGGGGGGAGGGGGGCATACCCCGGTGCCTTTCCTCTGTTCCAGGGGTTCTTCGGGCATTGCCTGAAGTTCGCCGGGTGATCTCCATTGCAGTTAGCACACGTTGCCTTCTCTGTCCTTGGTCTTTGGCAGTCACGTGTGAAGTGTTCTTCAGCACACTTAAGGCACTTTGGTGGCATGCTGCAATTCTCAGAGGAATGATTGAATTGCTGGCACCGGTAGCAGATTTTGAAGCCCCGTGCTCTGAAGGCCTCTACCTTCACAGCCAAGTATCCTAATCTTGTCAGTCGGTATACCCTCTGCCAGTCTTCCGTAGGCCTAATGCTGACTAAGAAGATCGGCAGGGGCAATCTCGTTTTTGTGTTTCTCAGTTGAGAAACCCGGACTACATCTAATCCTTCGGATGTTAGAGTGATTTTTATTTCCTCAATGTTATAGTTTGTTGGTAGCCCCTTCAAAACTACCTTTTTGAGCCTTTCCGTCTTTAAGTTTAAACTGTGGAAGGGGATTTTCTCACTAGATAAATGGCGTTGTACAACCCTATAGGCGTCAGCGTCATTTGGAATCAATTTTAGCATGTCTCCTGTGAGCTTGCCAGATACTTTATTACCTGAGATTTCATTTAATTTTTTAAGGAGAGCCTGGTAATTGTCATTAAACTTGATGAAAAAACATTCCGCTTTTGGGTCTTTTTTCTCAACCACTACACTATTTTGCCTGTCACTATTTTGAACCGTTTTTGGTTTTGGTGCACTTTTGAACACTATAGGTTGCGCGACAATTTCAGCATAACTCTTAGTTTTAACATTATCATTTACATCTTTATCAATTTTTTCACTACAATCCATGTTATCCTTGTCATTAGATTTTAAGTTTAATTCTCCATTCTGGTTTTTAGTAGGAGCATCCATAGTAGATTGCCCCTTTATCCTCCTCTTTTTATTTGGATTTTCAACAGGTTTAAGTTTATCTTCATCTTTAATTTCTTTAATTAAGCCTAGTTCTATCATTTTACATTTAATTACATCACTAGAATTACTTCCTTCACAGTTATAAATCTCATTTAAATTACTAGCATAAAACCTATCCAAATTCTGGACCAACAAAAAAGAATTTACAGAAAGAAACGAACCCAGAATCTTGGAGACTTGGTCCTCGTCCCGTCCGAGTAGTCCATTCGTCAGTAGCTCCCTGATGTGTAGCGTCAGAGTGTAGATTGCCAGTGCACAAAAGTTCACAGCGTTTTTCACTTCTTCCTTCCAAGCGGGCATTAATCCATCCTTGGGCAGAGTATCACAATATTCAATCATGGCATCCCTGAGAGGCCGCAGTCCATCTTCGTCTAGCACACCAGCAAGTCCGCGAGTAGCTTCCGTATCGAATGCATCCAAATCCATGTCGTCAGCGTAGAAACGATCAAAGCAATAGCACTACAACGTGGGAAAAACACACGTGGCACTCCAAAGTTGAAAAAGCACGAATCAAAAATGGCGAGAAATCCGTACACAACAAAGCTGTAATTGCTTAGCCCGACGTGTTCTATCGTAACTAGATATAACACGCCAAACTTAAGCAAAGAAAGTCACCACAATCAAAAAGCAGCAGCTTCACAAAATCACAACCAAAATCACACCTATATCTCAAAATCTAAGGGCGCCTTACAAAGCGTCACCTTCGTGAACTAAAGAGGCCATACAGGGGTCATAAACCAAACCTCCTACGTCATCGGAAAGGGTGTTAGGAAATTGTGCTTGCTAATGCTGAACGTATGAGCGACATAGGTTATCTCCAGAATATTGGATATTTTTTCAATATTTCATAGCCATTACAGGTATGTCTGTTTTACTATGTGTTTGTTAATGTTTCTGACAGTCGCTGCCAAAAAAAAAATTAAATTTTTTTGGTAATTTTTGCAGTTTTTATCATTTTTCTTGCATCATACGTTAAGCCTTGTCATTCAATGTTCGTAGTATATGTTAACGGAAATGTAGGGGCAGAGTTTTGTAATTTATCGTGTTTTATACTTTTGTATTTTATCATTTATTAAAGCTTTGACTGTCTTTCTATGCATACGCTATTGTTTTACGTAATTTCTGTCGGTAACCCTGTGATATTTTGTATTTGTTTTCATTTAATGTTCATAGCATATGTGAATATTGAATTGCTATCTCAAAACATTTTCTATCTAAAAAGTGTTTAGCTTGTTTATTTATTAGGCTTCACTTATATTTATTTATTATTTAGAAATTTTTTGCCATCAATATTTAATTTTGTCTGATCTGCAGTTTAAGTTGGAATTGTGAATGTGGAGTATAATTTATGCTCCTTACTTTGTTTGCCAAGGAATTTGGAGTATTAATAGCAGTAGTTGCATATATTTAAGCTAAATCCTAGTGACCTAACTCTATTGTTTAGCGTATATGAAAAACCTGAACATAGTAGTTAGATTTCTTGGTGGGCTTTTTCATGACTAAAGGGCATGCTCTGTTGTATATTCAAATGTAAAGCTTATTTAGTACTTTCATAAAGAAGTATATTTAATATTATATTGTTCGTAACAGATTTACGGCTTACTTTTATATTTTGATTATTCTTTTTAAATTATTTAGTTTTTATTATAATTCATTGAATTTTAATAACTAAAAATGCCAAGTGTGTTCCTGATGTCGTTCCTGGTTGTTTTATTATAAAAATGCTTCCAAAGTTAGCAGCTTTAAATTTCCTGTTAATGAAGAACTAAAAAAAGTGGGTTTTGTTAATACCTAGAACTAGCAAGTTTCAAAATATTCAAAGGTAAGCTCTATTTTCTCATTAATAACATTAACCGGAAACTTGCCGTCTGGGAGACTGCTGCATTTACAAATCTACCCTTTACACAAAAATGAACTTGTCCTCAATCTTATCACTCCACCTAATTGTTACGCTATTAGTCCTCTCCCTCCCACCTCATTTGCAACACTTGCACATTCTTAGTTACTGAAAGAAAAAAATATTTTTATTAGATGCAGTCTGCTAGACGGTACGTTTCTGTTTACGTAATTTTTTCTTGTGAAATATCTACATGACGGGACCGTCAAAGCAAGTATGGTGATAAAGACTTTGAAGAGACTATTTTGCGATGGGTTAATGAAGTTGGAAATGATGTTAGTGATATAGATAGTATTTTAGAAGATGAATATATAAATTCCGAACATGAAAGTGATTCAACGTTGTCAGAAAAATCGGGTGAAAATGGAGAGATAAGAAATAATGAAAACTTAGTGGATATTAAATATATATATGGAAAACATCAGTACCGATGGTCTGTTTCAGACGTTCGACCCTCGTCACGAACAATAAAAACACAATATAATCATAAAAGTGCCAGTTTCATGAGGTATCTTTACAATGCCTACATATATTGTGGTAAAAAGACTCTGACCGAATTGGGCTACAGTCTGAATACAGAAAATTTTCTGAACCAACATAGTCTGTTTTGCACCTTGTTCAACCTATTTTTGGAGCAAATCGAAATGTTACTGCGGATAATTGGTTCTCGTTCATAGAACTTGTAGACATCCTATTGAAAAAACAAGCTAACTTACATCGGTACAATGAAAAGAAAACAAAAGAGAAATTCCACCCAAATTTTTACCTAATAAAACAAGAGAAGTTGGATCAACATTATATGGCTTTCGAGAGGAATCTAGAATAATTTCGCATATCAACAGGAAAGGTAAAGCAGCAGTACTCATCTCTTCAATGCATGACAGAATTTACACTGATATTGAAACGCAGAAACCTGAAATTATCGCATATTATAATGCAAACAAAGGTGGAATAGATAGTCTTGATGAGAAATGCTCCAAACATTCCTCAAGTCGTCGCACATGCAGATGGCCTTTAGCTGTTTTTTCCGCATTCTGGATGTTTCAATAGTAAATTCATACGTTTTACATCAGTGCTACAAGGATAATGAGGAAATAAAGGAAAAGTCTGTATTTGCGAAGTTATTAGCATCCACACTAGTCCAGGAACATATGGAAAGTCGACTCGAGAATTGCGCTTTATAATAGCTCTTTAATCTTTATGAGGTAAGGATAAGAATTATTTCACTTACGTTATTTAATTCATTTAAATTTGTCTTTTTATTTCAATTGCATCATTGTCTTATTTTTTTGCATGTATATATTTTAATATCGTATTGATAATTCTTTTGTGCATGATTTCAATTATAAATCTAGATGATGTCTTACTTGGGCAGCATCGATTTTTTTATTATGTGGTCTACGTTTTGATACTTTTTAATTTTTATTGAGGAACGAAGACAATTAGAGACCATTATTTGCTTTCCTTGCAGTATGTATATACATATATGTTATGTATATTTTTATTGTTTATAATGAAAATAAAGCATATTTGTTTCCCTTTTCTATAAGTATTTATTATTTCTTTACTTGCAATATATCTATAGTATTCTGACAGTGTAGTAAAAATTGTATCGTCCAATGTCGAATTTTGAAATTCAAGCTTTATCATAACCGATAACTTTATGAATTTTATAAAAATGTTACATATTTCGCCAATTTGGTAAAAGAGTAATTGAGAAACAGGGCCAGTAACAGAAACATATTTGAGTAAATGGTAAGTAAACTCTGCTCGTACCTTGCTATGCTTATAAATATGAATATCTATCATCCCCATGGGGACAGCTGAAAATAATTCTTGGATGGACAGTGAAATGTGAATCAAAATATAAATTTCCTAAACAGTTGCCTATGTGATATTGTGTCTCTGCATATATCTAACAGTTCATACATAGTTTCAATGGTTGATGGGTATTATATATTTTCAGCATTTGTTTACAACATTTAGCAATAAACACTAGTTGAATACCTGTTAAAAATCAACGATCTCACAAATAAGCTACCCCTGAATAATGTAAATAGTTTAATAATTCGTGTTTCACATTTATTTGACATATATTTTCAAACTATCTACCCGTATGCAAAATGTTGTTGTTGTTGAGACCCAGACCGTCCGACCTACCAGAAAGGTGTAAGGTAACAGTTTGGACAGCCGGGAAGTGCCACCCAATTTAGACCGGAACCCAGTGGGGGAGGCATCCACAGGGACCGTACCCTCCTTCCCCTACCACCAACCTCTCGGAAGGACTTACGGACCCACATGTTTAACGTGATCGTACTCCGCGTGAACACGTTTTTCTATCCATTCACCTTTCGAATGTTTTTCTGTGTAAAGCCCCCCCCCCCCTTAAATGAACATTTTTGAAAAGCCGTATTCATTTTGGGTTTTTTATCAAATGATTAGCCCATCTACTAAATTTCAAGCCTCTATCACATTATAAAGGAGGCATTTCTCATTTGTTCATCAAATCGAATGTTGTAGTGAGCCACACCCCCTACAATACCTAATGTTAGAATACTGAAATTGCCACTTTCTTCCTTCCCAACTATTTACCCATGCATCAAATTTGAAGTTATCTTATCGCAAAGTATGCCTTTTATATCATTTCACCTTTCGAATGATTTTGTGTGGAGTATCCACCCCCTTAAATATACATTTTTAAAAAAACCCATTCTTCTTGGGTTTTCTATCAGATGATTCACCCATATACCAAATATGAAGCCTCTATCACGTTTTAAAGTGGCATTTCTCTTTTATTCCGAAAATTGAACATTTTGGTGTGCCGCACCCCCTAAAGTAGAAAATATTGGAAAACTGAAATTGTACACTTTTTCCCTTCCAAACTATCTTCCCATACACCAGATTTGAAATATTTCTCATTCTGAAGCGTGTTTTTTTATCAATTAACCTATATTCGTCTATCATATCACTATATTCATGTTGGGTGTTTTCATTAAATGATTTGCACCATATACCAAATTTCAAGCCTTTATAAAATTTTAAAGGAGTTGTTTCTCATTTATTCGGCAAATCGAACATTTTGGTGTGCGGCACCACCTTAAGTAGAAAATATTGGAAATCTGAAATTAAAACCTTTTTTTTTTTCGAACGATTTACCTGTGTGGCACCCCCTTAAGTAGAAAGTATTGGAAATCTGAAATTATACACTTTTTTCCTTTCGAACGATTTACCTGTACACCAAATTTGAAGTCTATGTTATCGCAAAGCATGCTTTTTTATCATTTCACTTTTCAAACGTTTTGGTGTGGATCACCCTCTCTTCGGAAAATAAGATTTTTTTCAGGGGGTTTTATTGAACGATTGAGCCATGTACCAGGTTGCAAGTCTATCTATTTGAGAAGTGCCTAAAAAAAGCATGACAGATAAACAGACGGACACTTAGGCAATTAGTATATATAGATTTTTTATGTATTTCCAGGGGTTACTCTGGAGTTTTGATTACTTTTATCAAATGAAATCTTTCGTAAAATGGTGTTTTTATCTGCTAAATTTTATTTTGACTTTCTATTTGAAAAATTTGATTTAATTTATAAATTCTCAAATTCCAAAGATCATTGTTTTGGAAAAGTAGTTTTCATTACAATTAGTAAACCATAATTTTTTATTTTGACATCGTCAGAATTCATGATCGCCAAATTGAATTTTTTTTTTCAAAACGTGATAATGACAATCAGCCCCTGTGTATTCCCAATGATCAGTTTTAAAATTTTAAAAATGACAAGTGAAAACTTATTGATAATTTATACAATTGAACAAAAAAATACTAAAAATAATAATTAAAAAATTCATCGAAGAAAAGGAATGCATTCATTTTGCAAAAACATAACTACAATAAAGTCCCTATTATCCAAGCTAATGTGGATTGAAAACAGATTGGATAATGTCACATTCAGTTAACATGGAAAAAACTTTGTATACTTCAAACTATAATATAGCGCTGATATTTGTGACTAAGAATAATGTGAAAAAGAATATGTACAATAAATACTTAAATATTATCCTAAAGTTATTGGTTGAATAGGTTATTATTAATATTTGGCAAATTTTTCAGACTTGTTTGGCTATTTTTAGATAATATTTGACAACACTTGTATCACTAGTGTGATGTGTTTTGAAGATGTCAGTTATTGAAGAGGAAGGGAAATTTTGCTGCTGAATCTGCTTCACCCACTTCTAAAGTCACAAGTCGCCACTATTGGCTTCAAAAAATAATTTTTCAATGTGTTCTACTTTAAAGAAGTCACTTTTTCCATGGTGACACCTTACCTATCTCATAAATTTTGACAACCTCCCCCCCCCCACCCACAATTGAAAAACAATATATCTTCATAACATATGTACTCTTCGTAAGATGACTGAAAACAACCATACATTATATACAGTGTTGTTTACATTTTATATGAGATAAAAGAAATATATTTCCAAGCAAAGAAAATAAAAACAAGCATATATATTTTTATCCTTAATATTAGTGGCTCACTAGCATGTGCCTGGTGAGGCTTATAAATTTCTTTTATGTTGGGTAGAATGTGGAATAAGTTCACACGTATTTTTTCATTCAGTATTTTTAAGCTGCCACATTTCACTGTTTTAATATTGGTCACCATAGAAAATCCTGCTTTGCAAGACTATGTGGTCGAAAACTTATTCACCATAAAAAATAAACATTTGTTCATAGCATTTAAATTTGTACTAAAGCTTATGTATAAATATTAAAAAAAAATCATAGAATAATTCAAATTGTTTTATTTACCTCAAATAATACATGCATAAAATCGATAGCCAAAGGGCAACAAAGATATAATTATAGCGGGAAGTGACAAATTTTGAAGGAAGAAATTTAATATTTATTCTGTTTATATAAAAAAAAATACCTTCACTATTTATTGTTTGAATATTTGAAATAATCATACCTCAAAATCATGCTTAAATTTGATGTTCAAAACTATGAAAGTGTGAACTAAGAAAATAAGAAGCCATATCTTACAGTAATGTTACTATTTACAATTTAAATACAACCAAATTCTCAGAAAAGAAGTGAATTTAAGTCTTTATTGAGCTTTCCTCCTATACACACTTATTTACACAGTAATAAAATTTTCTCTTACCTTTCTATAAAGCATAATTATTCATATTTTATTTTGAAATTTCCTTGTTTCCTGAGCAAATCATTGTCAATATAACTTAATTTTTCATTAAATATAGTAACGCAGTATAAATATAGTATATAGTTAAATATAGTAAGTAGAAAAGTAAAGAAACCTATTTACATTTAAAAAGTAAGCACACTTTTAAAATTGTCAAACATCAAAGACCACCATTATGAGAGATCAATTTTATTTTTCTATAGCGATCAATGCACAGTGCTTCAACAGTTTCAACATATTTTATCTTTATATTGATGCATCAATAGTATTGATTTGGCAATGAACTGATGTATTGAAATTTGTACAATGCTTCGTTCAACCACAATTATTTTTAAAAATAATATAAATGTTATATTTTGCATATGCCGATCTTTCAGAAATGGTTATTTTTCTGAAATCTAGATAAATGATGGCAGTTAGTGACAAAATGCTGCAAAAAATTACAAAAACTTTATAAACAAGTCATGTTGAATTTAAAAAAAGTATCAAGCACATCTATAGTCATTGACCTAGCATGTGATATTTGGTTTGTAGTTTTACATAGAGTCTTCAACAAGATCTTGGATTCACAGTAAAAAAGATTTTAGATATAATATATAGGTATGCAGCTATATAATTGAGTAAAGCATACACAATACTTTCATAAAATATAATTGCATAAGATTAAAGATCATTTTTACATTCCCTATAAGACATAGTACACATATATTAAAAGTATTGTAATAAGCCATAAATCAAAACAAAATTTTGATTGTATTTACATGTGCATATTTTGATCAAACTTCATCATTTTCAGTGCTACGACTGTTTTGCATGTGTATATGGTATCTATCTGTGTTATTGCAATGAATGTATGTTATGTTTATATTTGGGCATATAAGAAATTTTTGTGTTACTCAAATTATGAGCTACAGTTTAAATAATTTATGCATGTTTTCTAAACTCTAAATATCAAAATGAAAGTTCTTCATTTTGATTGATAATCATATGACTTTTGTAAAAATGAAAAGTATCATGTAACTTTTGTAAAAGTGATACAAATATAAACACAACACTGTAGCATATTGCAACACTTTCAGAAATGATTGTTTTCTTGATATCGCTTTAAATGATGCCAATTGAGACAAAATACTGCAAAAAGTTACAAAAGCTTTATACTTAAATAAGGCAGGATCGAATTAAAATAAATGTATCAAGCACATCTTTAGTGATGACTTACTGTGATATTTGGTTTGTATTTTTGCATCGAATATTAGACAATATCTTAGATTCACAGTAAAAAATATTACATATATAACATATACATATGCAGATCCAATTGAGTAAATCATACAAAATACTTACATAAAATGTCATACATAAGATTAAAGATAAAGTTATTTCTCTATTTAGCATATGCATGATAATTTAGCAACAGTTTCAATATAATAACAACAGTTTATAAATTTCGCTTGTAATTTTAAATCTTTTATCGGTTGCTCAGCCTCCCTAGTCAAAAATCTCATGCTATGTTATTGAATTGCAGATAAATTTAAATGAAATTATTTATTTACAATAAGAAATTAATGCTTTATGCAATGTACACTGTATTAGCAAGTGAAAATTTTTTGGTGAGTGAACTCGAAGCTGAAATTTCTTATCATGCTATACATATTAAAATTAGAAATACATAATAAATACAGATAAAGTATTCAGGGCTATCAACTGAGCAGGGGAAAATACCCAAAAGGTTTGGGGACAAGGACTGCATAAAGTTTATGAATAAAAAGCAATAACTTGTAAAATAGGGAGTAGTAGAGTGCTTGCACATTTGCTACAAAGGGTCCTAAAAACTTTGTCAGCAGCAGTGAAATTATTTCTAATGGTTGGATAACCTTATCTTAATATCCTGTTTAGAACAGATGTCATGATTATGTTCCCTGCATACATAGTATTATATATAGGGATAGTTCTGTAATGGGGGTTGAATGTTTTGAATTTGAGTTTTCGATGGAATAGCACATTTAAAAGTTTAATGCGTGATTCAAGAAAACCAGTAAAATATTACCACAAAAAATTCATGAACACAGACTGCATGATACTTTAAGATACTCATAAAAAGGTACACAAATCTACTATGAACAATACAATAGTATACTGTATTGCTGAAAAAGCTTTATATTTGAATACACAATTTCAGAGCATGATCTTTAGTCATCAAAAAGCCCACCAAGAAATCCAACTACTATGTTCAGGTTTCTAATATACGCTAAACAATAGAGTTAGATCACTAGGATTTAGCTGATATCACTAGGATATATGTGACTACCGCTATTAGTGCTTCAAGTACCATGGCAAACAAAGTAAAGACTTAATACACTCCAAATTCACATTGGCTATCACAAACTTCCAAAATCTCATTCAAACGGAAAAAACAAAAAAAATGTCTGTGATCCTGCAAAATCTCTGATAAATAAATACACGGAAGCTCGGCATAAATAAAATTGAAGGTAAATAATTTAAACAAACAATATTTTGATGTAGAAATTCGATGTTAACGTGCTGTAAACATCAAGTTAAAACCGATACAAATATATACGGTTTACTGATAGAAATTACGTAAACCAATAACGTATGCATAGAAAGACATATAAACCTTTAAAAAGTTATAAAATGCAAATATATAATAAACGAAAAATTGCAAAATACACTACATCTCTTTACGTACTATAAGCATTGACGTTAAGGCTTAACAGACGATTGCCCCTGCCGATCTTCTTAGTCAGCATTAGGCCTACGGAAGACTGGCAGAGGGTATACCGACTGACAAGATTAGGATACTTGGCTGTGAAGGTAGAGGCCTTCAGAGCACGGGGCTTCAAAATCTGCTACCGGTGCCAGCAATTCAATCATTCCTCTGAGAATTGCAGCATGCCACCAAAGTGCCTTAAGTGTGCTGAAGAACACTTCACACGTGACTGCCAAAGACCAAGGACAGAGAAGGCAACGTGTGCTAACTGCAATGGAGATCACCCGGCGAACTTCAGGCAATGCCCGAAGAACCCCTGGAACAGAGGAAAGGCACCGGGGTATGCCCCCCCTCCCCCCAAAAATCAGATACCCCCTTGGAGGCAAAAGGCCCTCGGTCTAAACCCTCAGACACCCCATCAGGACTCCTCGCACTCTGTGCCACAGGTTAAAAGAACTCAAACTTCAGCACCTACCAGATCGGTGCAAGAGCAGGCCCCTAAACCGTCGACCTCCAGAGAAATGACTGTGGAGGAAGTGAGAATAGCTCATGAAGACATAAATCAGAGGATAGCAATTGATAAAGCCGCCAAAGAGGCAAGAGAAGCAAAACAAAGATTAGAAAAAAAGGTTCAGGAATGGCAGAAAACTAAACGCGCCCGAGAAGAGCTCGCGCAAACACAGCAGTTAGACAAATCGGCTGAAAAAAAACAAAAGACTACCGAGGTCCAAAAGGATACTCACAAAACAGATCAAACCGCGGTTGAGGCTGAGGAAATTGTAGCTGAGACTGAGGAAATGGAAGCTGAGACTGAACTTGCTGATAAATCCAATGATGAAAAGATGGATGAAATCCTCAACCTCGTCAGAGGATTTATCAGTATGTTCAACCTAGACGATATAAAACATCTGTTGATGCAGCTCGCTGAGTTAATTCAAAAAAAGAGCGATCCAATGCAAATGGTCTTTGAGGCTTTTAAATTAATCGCGGAATTTAATAAAAACAGTGAGAAACAAACCCGCCATGAATAGGTCCCAAAAAGAAAGTTTTAAAATAATATTTTGGAATGCGAACGGCATATCTCCAAGAATAAATGAACTTAGGAGCTACGTAAATGAAAATGATGTAGATGCCCTGCTAATCCAGGAAACTAAAGTTAGAGAAAACAAAAAACTAAATATAGCAAACTATAATAGCTATCATACCCTTAGCTCAAATATAACTGCTAGAAATCCCCATGGAGGAACAGCAATATATATTAAAAGTAATATTCCCCACGAGGAAATAAACAACATAAATCTTCAAGGTATAGAAAATACTAGTATAAAAATTAAAATAAATAATGTAAACCCATTTATCCTAACTTCAATATATGTCAAAAACATGAGTGGTATAAATGTAGCTGCGCAGCTGGAACTGCTTTTCTCGCGATATCCAAACACAATACTCGCGGGCGACTTCAATGCACACCACCGAGCGTGGGGCAGCAGGAGAGCCAACACACGCGGTACACAGATACATAGATTGCTAAACACAACAAACACTGACATCATTGCACCGTCGAGACCAACCTGCTTCTCAGGTGCCAATGGCTCATTCATAAACTTTGTCCTAACGAGAAACATAGAATACGCTCACACAATTGATACCCTGGATGAATTCGACTCGGATCATCTACCGGTACTGGTGACATTCGATTTGAACACTCCCCTTCCAGCCTCTCTGGGACAAGAGAGGGTGAACTGGAACGTATTCAAAAGAGCACTTTTCGAGCCGCATTTAGCAGTACCCAACATTATGAGCACGGCGGATATTGACTCTGCCACGCACACACTCACAACAGAAATCAGGAGAGCTATTGCATCTGCCACAACACATCGTGAGTCACCAAAAATGCCCACACTTTCCCACCATGTCAAACAATTAGTTAGGCAAAGGAACAGAATGCGTAAGACATGGCAGGCTAATAGAGACCCTACCCTCAAAAGGGAGCTTAACAGACTCACGTGGAAAGTCAGGGATAAAATTATCGCAGAAAAGCAGCAACAGTATAAAGAGTTAATTGAATCCCTTAGCTCGGAAGACGTATCGCTCTGGCAATTCGCTAAAAGACTCAGAAAACCTCAAATTAAACTCCCGCCACTAATAGATGGCGCTAATATTGCGTACTCAGACGAAGAAAAGGCAGAGGCGCTTGCTAGGCATTACGAAAAGCAATTTGAACCAAACCACGATCTAATGTGTCAGGACACCCTAAGAATGGTTAGGCAAACTCTAAACAATTTCAGGAACTCCCCGGTCACGGCTGAGATTAACCCAGCCACCCCGCAAGAAATAGTAGAGATTATCAAAAACCTTAAAAACCGTAAAAGCCCAGGGCACGACAAAATCAGGAATATCGCGGTAAAAAACCTACCCTTAAATATAATATTTTACTTGACCATCTTAATAAATAAAATACTAGAACTAAATTATTTCCCCAAAGAATGGAAGGAAGCGATAATTATAGCGATCCATAAACCTGGTGAGGATGCCTCAATTCCAGCCAACTACAGACCAATCAGTTTGTTGCCGACACTTAGTAAAATTACTGAGAAAATAATTCTTAAGAGACTGAACACGCACCTTAGTGAGAATGACATTATCATTCCGGAGCAGTTTGGATTTCGGCCAAAACACTCCACCACTCATCAATTGCTGAGAGTGGTAGAGTACATTTCTTCTGGTTTTAATAATAAGACACCCACAGCTGCGATTTTTCTTGACATCCAAAAAGCCTTTGATAAAGTGTGGCACTGTGGATTAGCTTACAAATTGATCACTCTAAAAGTCCCTGACGCACTTGTCAAACTTTTAATTTCATACCTAAATAACAGACACTTTCAAGTCAGAGTAAAAAATAACTTATCTACACCCAAGCTCATTAAAAGTAGTGTACCGCAAGGATCCATCCTGGGCCCGACACTCTTTAACATATATCTAAATGACATTCCCAGGACCCCAGACACGGAGCTGGCACTCTATGCAGACGACAGCGCGATACTTGCAAAACACCCTTACGTCTCAGTAACGCACAGACAGCTACAACAACACTTAGACATACTCCAAACATGGCTGGAAAAATGGCGAATAAAATTAAATCCCAATAAATGTCATTGGATTTATTTCTCAAGAAAACGTAAACCTCCGCCTCCTCTGTACATAAACAACCATGCCCTAAAAGCGGAAAAATCTACTAAATACCTAGGTGTAACGATAGACTCCCACCTAACTTGGAAACTGCACGTAACGAACATAATCAAAAAAGCGTATATAACCATAGGAGCCTTATACCCAATGATAGGAAACGGAAATCTAAGTTATCAAAATAAACTCCTAATTTATAAATCGGTCATCTGCCCGGGAATGCTGTATGCAGCACCCGTATGGGGATATGCCTGTAAAACTACCATAGACTTATTAGAGACAAGACAAAACAAAACCCTAAGGATTATAAGGAAAGCCCCTAGATACTTAAGAAACTCGGTAATTAGGAAAGACTTCAAAATAAAAACTGTTAGAGCCCAAATCAAAAAGCTAGCGCTTAAATTCTACAAAAATCTGCCATCTGTCCCAAATGAACTATTATTTAATCTGCATGACTATGATCATCGCAAGGCTAAATCTCGTAAGAGACCCCGCTCGGTACTTAACTTTGATATTCGGTACTAGGAACGTCCCACCTTAATCAGTTGATATTAACGAAAACTCGCGATCTTTGGTTTTCTACAAAATGTTTAAAATCCTAAACTGCTAAAATGCTAGGTTACCCTCAGATCTGCATCAACCCCCCAAACTGCTTAAACTCTTAATGTGCAACAAACTGCCACGCTAGGAACTAGGACAAATAATAAAAACAGTAAATCAAAAACCTCGAACCTCCAACTATGGACCAATGAAATAATGTCACAGTATGAAGATAAGAACCACACCTAGAGATTGGAGATTAAAGGCGCTTCGCGCCTGGTGCTCTGTTCTGGACGAAACTCTATGAAGATGCACGGAAAATGCATCATTTATTACAAAAATTATCATAAAAAATAATTTCTTTTACTGGCGGCGACTGCCAGAAACATTAATATGCATATAGAAAAGTTTACATACCTGTTATGGCTGTAGAATTATTAAAAAATAACCTATTTTCACAAGAACTCCATATACCTCCATAAGCTTTACATTAGAGAGCACAATTTTCTAGCACCCTTTTCCCTTATGTCACGAGGGAGTTGGGAGGCCTCTTTAGATCTCGAAGGTGACGTTACAAAGTATGTAGTGGATGCAAGATGACGTATGAAAAAACGTCACAATAGCCCGCCCCCGGTCTTCCCCATACTTACTACTGGCACCACTTCTCAATATATACATGCTGGCACTAGTAGTATCTCCATGCATAGAAGCTGTAACGTCAAGTGCACCTTTCCTATCTCCCTGCATTTTTAGTTTCTTGTAATTGGATAACTTTAACTGTATTTACGGCAATAATCTGCATTAAAATTATTTTCCAAAGATTTTAAATATATATTTATGTTCTAAAAATTATTTTAAAATAATTGCAGTTGCAGATACTGAAAGTTTCCTCTAATTTGTGCGAGGAAGATTATTTATTATTAAACATGCCATTACCAGCTCAAGTTGCTTTGCATTTATTTCAGGTAAAAATCTTGTCAGTAGGGAAATCTTAATATATTTTATTTTAAAGATTTTTGGTATGAAGTACATATCTGAAAATATTAAAAAAAGATTGCATGTGTTAACTATTAAATCTTAATGCTATTTTATTTTATTTCTTTTCTTGATCATGTGTTTCATAAGTATACTACTGAACCATCTCTGACTTGTATTCGATCGTAATTTATTTACGTTATGCTTGTTTTTAACATTATTTTGTAAAAATGAAGTATTAAATGTTTTATTGTTCTAAATGTTATATTATTCTAAAGGTTTAAATAGAAAGAGAAGTTAAAGAATTATATAAAATTATATTTATCGAAATACTCTCACATTTGTATGACGTTTTCTACAGTAACAAAATAATGTACTTTTTATGTTTTGTTTCAATTTGAAAACATTTAAGAGTTTTTGAAAGGTTTTTCATGACAAAGATTATTAAGATATTATTTACGTTGAGTTTACAAAAAAGAAAAACAAAATAATATGAACAAATAAGTTTTAGTTTTATGTAGTGTACAAGTTGCTTTTATAGACATTGCCAGGTATCACTAATGTTTGCGTAAATTTTTTCTTTCCCAAATCGTCTTTGCATTCTAAACTAGGCATATATAAAATCGTCTTATACAGCACATAAAAACATTTTAGGAAAATGCATTTGACCTTTTAAAACAAAATGAAGGTTAAAATCCGGCTGTAGAACTCTTTCGTAATGCCATTCCTGAAAAACATGTCACTATATGTCTGAACACTTTCAATCCCTACAGGACGTTTTATTCATAGTTGTCCAGCAGGTACTATTGCTAATTATCAGAGGTCACTGAGGCAATAATACAGCTTTGCCAATGCGCATGATGTTCTATAAAACACTTTGCTAATAAATCAATTGTGTCTTCTCATGACAGTGAGCATAGCCACCTTTATGTAAAATGTTTGATCATTTCCTCCTTTACTATTGTTAAAAAATGGAAACTATATTACACCCACAAAAGATGTTATCTATCACCATCTAGCACTAGCTACAACAAGATGAAGATTTAAAAGACCTTAGACAATGTGAATTTTATATCTTGACATTTATGCATTGCTAGATAGAAATTCCAGCTTCACTCAGGGTTATTGTATAATATGATTTGAATTTGCATACAATAAGATTAAATAAACATAAAAAATTCTTTACTGATATCAATATGAAATTTTTAATGAAAGCATATGAAAATTTTAAATTTATAGTGTTATATACAAAGCATGTAAATCACAGCCAATATTTACCATGTTTGGCTGTGTCAATTAGCAGTGATGGTTCTGTTTTGATCAATTGCTCATTTCGTGCCGAAATTATATAAGTATACAAACTTTCTGCCAATCAATAGCCTCTGCTTTAATCTTTAAATTAATCTTTTTTATTTTCTGCTTTAATCTATTTTTCTCTGCTTTAATCCATTTCTCCCGACAATTGACTTCCGAGGGAAATTCAAAAGACTTATAGTCTTTCATACTATTTGATGTACAAAGGGCACTACACAATAAATCATAGTAAAAGCTAGATATTACAATTTAAAAATACAAAAAATTTGAAAACAAGATCAAAGTTAAATAAATATAACGAATCTTCCAAGGTAAAACACACCACTCTCAAATGCAAAATCAGCAACATTGTTTTATGCTACTAGTACCACCTAGCAGTCATCTTTCAGCTGGGATGTTGCCCATTTTATTTTAACGGAGGAGAGAACAGGCATTTTAGATAAAGGTGGCTATGGTTAATGATAATTATAACAAGTATGTGGGTTTTCCGGAAAATTTTGAATGTATTCTTAAATATTACATTTAAGCTAAAATAATATGTCCAGTGACTTTCAAAAGTATTTGTTCTTACATTAGAGCTACAATCATATATGGGTAATTTTCAAATGAATTGCAGTTTTTAGCTTTACATCATATAAAAATGTGATTTAGATTATAAATAAAATTATACTCTGTTATTAATTTTTTGTAATCTTTTTTTATACTAGATAAGAAGAAACAATATGGCTTCCATTAGCTTTGTTACCAACTGCAGAAATCCAAACCTATTTTAAATAATACTTTAATAGTAGTAACAAGCCTGAAGTAACACTCATGAGATGTACAGGGGACACATATTAAATTTAAATTTTAAAATATTAATTATATTTTAAAGGAATCACTTGCAATTTCGTTAATTAAAATGTAAAACCATATTTTTTAATTCATATACAAAAGCTAATCTAGTTTGAAAGCATAAAAAGAGACTTCCTTAAGTGTGGTGTTTTGAGTTGAGATATGCAAAGTTATTACTTGAAAACTAAAAATAGTAGAAAATAGCTAATATTTTTAAAACATAAACACTTTAATGAGTACATTTATTAATATTATTTTATTAATTATAAACTAATGTACCAATGTCCAATATATCTTTTTAAAAGTATAAAAAAAATAATTTTATTAGCATGAAATATGGGTTCAAAGATTGGGACATCAAACAGGCAGTCATTTTGAAAATCACCCATATATATATTAAATGCTATGATTAAAGAAGAGTTTAAATTTAGAAATGCGTAAAAATATTCTATGCACAAAAATTTCTAATAATAATTAAGGAAGGATTAGAAAGTTTTATTCTCACAAGTAGCAGTTTTATTTATTGTGATATAAAGATATTATAAGAAAGAATTAAAACTACATCTAATTTAAAAATAAATAATTAAATATTATATTGGCAATGTTTAAAAAATGCCTGCTGACCAGGAAAAAAAATTGGATGTTTTTTTTAAAACTGAAATCCATGGTTTAATCGAAAAGAAAAAGCATGGTTTAGACCAATGGGGTTTTGATTAGCCACCCCTGATGCTGATAATGGACAATTCCGGCCTCTTTTTTTTCTTTTTTTATTCGATTCGAAATGTTTCAAAAAGGGCAAAAGTATAAAAATTTTTATTCTCCGAGCTGTATTTCATGTTTTATTAGCAGTCAAAGTTCGCCTTTCTGACTGTGGCGGAAAAATGGTTCAATTTGGCTTGCATGGAATGTGACGTCACAAGGTTCTTCCGCCTGCTCCCGTCTTTGAGAATTGGTGCATAAGTTTGATTACATTCGGAAATTTCCAATAATTATAATTGTTTCTTCCATCCAAAACTTCCGAATAGTTATAAGTATTGTATCGCTCCAATGCACCCGACTACTAGTTTTATGTCATCAGATAAAATATTTATATCTGTGCGAAAAAATGTTTTTCGTAAAAAATTATATGAAGCGCAGGAAGCCAGATTGTAAACAAAATTCTCCACAATCATTAAAGAGTGTTTGTTACGTATGTTATGTTAATAAATCAGTGACTGTATAATCCAATTTTCAAAGCCATTTTATGAGAAGTTATTTCTTTATGATTTAATAAACTTTGAAAATCCACTACTGGTGCCCATTACTAGTTCGGCACTCTATTTTTAGTTTTGCTATTATGAACGAATTTAAAGTAGATTCAAAGTGGATTATTGACTTTGTACCTGGTTTAGTGTGTGATGTTCGCAGTTAGTTAGTGAATATAAAAAATTCTGTACATAAAGATTTTTTATATCTATTACTGCAGTGAGCAGTTGCAATTTAGTATTTTCATTAAGTGCATGTGCTTTCGGAAAGTTATAAAATAAATTTTATCTAAAAAAATAAATCACAAATTTGAAACATTGCATGAAAGGAATAGAAATTAAATGGAAAATAATTAAAATTTCTTTCGTCTATTCAGAATCATAAATGATTTACTCTTTATTATAGGTTTTTGTTTTAAAATATATTATAAGAGAAATTTAAAACTGCTTTTAATTTAAAAATCAATTATTAGATATTATATTTAGAATCTTCATAAATCATATATAATAAAAAATATATGCATAAAAATATATATACATATAAATATAAATACATAAATATTATTTTTAATTTCCAAAAAAAATATACCACTCAATCTAAACTTTCAGTTTAAATTTACTGTCAGGGATGTATCTACAGTGGTCGGCGGTGGTCGAGGTTTCTATCACTCAGAATTTCCGACCACCACTCAATTGCCGACCACCACTCATCTAAAAAAATATACATATTACAATTACATTTAAAAAAAGTTATATTCAATTTTATCAAATGTTTTTCTTTAGTATAAAAGTATACAATACTAATACTGTTTGTGTGTGCGAATTAACGCAAAGCTCGTTTCGAAATTTTATATTCGCAATAATAATTGTTCTGGAAAATCAACCACCACTCACATTTCTCTAGATACATCCCTGTTTACTGTATAACAAACTTAACTATAAAAGGCTATTTGCACTCAAAAAATTACGGAGCATATTACCGAAAAAAAAAAAAAAAATCAGCGGTGGGTCGTCCAGTCTGATGGAGCCAAAATGGTTTTATGTAAATAGTATTTTGTAAAATAAAGATTCAATTTGTTCGGTTTTTTTTCACTCATTTGTTTCGTTTACAGTGCTACAAATTACTTACTGTTTATAGCTGGCTAGCACTTTTAGTTTTCGTCCTGATTTCATCTGGATACTCTGACTCTAGATATGCAATTTTCTCAACATATGAAATTTTTTTAACTTGCTTTGTGGTATATATATTAAACTTAACAATTTATCTGATGAGATTTTACATTCAAATTAATTTATAAACTTGCCTGACGGAACATAATTACTTACTTGATTATGTATATTCCCATGTATTATGTTCAAGCCTTGGTACTAACTTAATAAGATTGAGTGTATTTAATTTTTTTATGATTTTTTTCTGTTTCAAATAAAAAATGCAAATTATCTCGAAACGTTCTATATAAATGATGATATTCGCTTTTAATTAAAAATTCAATTAAAATATTTAATTTTGTAACATTTTTAAACTTTATACTTTTCATGCTCATCCTAGTTTTGATTTTAAAATTGATGGCTTTCTTCTGTCGCATTTATCCTTAAATTAATGAGTCTCTGATATTTATTGATTGAATTAGTATTATCGAATTGTATTCTATTTTATTGATTTGTTATAGAGATATCATTACCAAAGACAAAGGAGATTCTTTCAGGAATATATCTGGCGGGAGGGGGGAAGTTCCTTCTGGAAACATCCTCCCATCCACCCCGGAGAGATTTTATATCACCGTACCAAATGCTAATACATTCAAAAACTCACAAAATACTTTTTGTGGAAAAATTTGCCACATTTTAACCCAGTTCCCAATACTTATGTGGGCAGCATTTAGATCATTATTATAATTTTATTTTGTGATTGATTATTTTCAGAATGAAATTTTGTAGATATAATTCAATTTACGTTATTTTAAAAGTTTTTCATCTTTTATTTAGCCGCAGCAAGTTTTTCTTGCAATATTTGAATAAGTATTTGCTATATATATAGTAATTACTTCTATATATGTGTATATATAATAATTACTACTATTAGTAGTTAGTTAAAATTATATTAGATAACTTGTTCCCTTTGAGGTTCCATTTCTCTCCCCCTCCCCCCCCAGACAAAAATTCCTGAAAAAAAAAAAACACTGTGCAGATAGACAGACATCATTAAAAAAATGGTTGATTAGTATTCAAGGACGCTCAACATTGGTAAATTTATCAAAATCCGAGCGTCCGGTTTTTACCCCATCATAATACTTCTACTTTCCTATGTGTTGCAGGAAAAGAAATTATATATGTAAAGGATATTTTTGTAATACTTGTCATATTTATTTTACTTCCCTCGCTAAATAGAAGTAAGTATTCGAACATATCTTTTTCAGAGATCTATACGTTTTTGAAGGGACTGGTTACAAAACACAAAATAAATACTTAGTTTTTTGTTGTTAATCGGTCTTTCGGTCAGTTTATTGCTAAATTGAGGTACCCTGCTGTTCTCAGAAACTAATGAACAGATGAAGTCAGATTTTGAACATAGTTAGGCTGTTACTCGATCCAGTGAATAACGTCACGATTTTTTTTGTTGTAGTTTTGCACTAGTCATTCACAATTTGAGCAAATGTCATTTTCGCAACATTACAATACAACTACTCAACGGATTGAAATAAAATTTTGTACGAATATGTCTTGTTATATGCTTGAAAAAATATTCTGCGAGAACATTTCTGTGCATCACACTGCAAGCATTAAAATTATATATAGAAAAAATTATAAGGAAAATGCATGCTTAAAATGCAAAATTTAAAAAAGTTTCAATTAAATAGTAACATAATTTCAATTATACTCAACAGTTGAAATAATTTAGAAAGTTCAAGAAATTTACAGTATTTCTTTTTACTTTTTATTTACCAGAAAGAATGAAAATTCTTTGAGAATTCATCATTTTTTTTCGATGATTTAAAATGGAAAAATGAAAATTAGAAAGATTAGAGCTCTACATATGAGACAGTTGGTTTAGAAAATAAATTTTGATTGATTTCCAATTAATTTTAAAAACTAAATTATTTCCTATTAACTTTTGTTGTAAGTACTCAAATACCAAACACTTATATTCTATAGGATTCTTACTCCATAACTTAAACGCAAAATATAATATATGTAATAATGATAATTTTATGATCCGATATAATTCGTTTATAGTTTTCCAGTTTATAAGATAACAAGGGTTTTAAAGCGGTAAGATGTGAATCTGTTGAATATGGTCATTGTTTAAAAAATTACCTCATTAAAATCACAATAGTTACTTTTCAAATTAAATGAAACTTTAGCTGAAATCCTGATAACTAAAAATTTGAATAATTCGAAAAAGTAAAAATTTCCTGTAAATAGCATAATTAATATTAATACATACTTTTATTTTAAGAAAGCATAAATACAGTATTAGGTAGGGAAAATGCACACAGAAAAGAAATCTTAAAATTGAGCAAAACGAGGAAACCATTTCTAAGAACTTTCAAGGAGCTAAATTTAGTATAACACCCTAAGAGCAAACAAACAGTATTATACTGATCCATGTGAAAAGTTTAAAATACCTTTTAGCTAAAATGTGACTCAACTAGATGCTGTATATAAATTGTTATAATGAAAACTATGACGATCTTTAAATTAAAGACTATACCGATTTTACACATGGAATTTAGAATAATCTTGATCCCCTTGATGAGGATCTACTATGTTACACATTAATAGAAACAAATTTAAACAATCATAAAATAATTATATCTTATTTACCTTACATTTTATAATTACACAAAATGCTAGATGAATATTTTAGATAATGTCAAGTTCAACTGTATAACATTTAGAAAGAAATACGAATGTGGCAAGAAAAATGACATTTGACTTTCTCACCGAAACATACGACTAAACTGATTCAACCCAGAACAAATCTCACGTAGAACAAAATGATTGATAAACACATGTTTCATAGCCGATGGGATTGCTTGGGGTGTGTATGTACCATAAATTCTACAATGGTTCACCGATGTTTCAAAGATGTCTTTTGAGACCTGTCCTTGTCCAGTTTTCTAATTACTTCCAATGTGGACACCTGTTTTGGCATAGATGTGAAAGAAGTCCTTTATTTATGTGTCTTGAGTGATGGGGGAGATGATTTCTGGATTTGGAGAGTAGAAGAATAATTAACAAGGATGGGTATCCTGGCACGGCAATTCTGGGATTAGAGCTAATATTACTCCTCAAAAGGAGGAACCCCATCGTTTCAAGCAATGTGCCCTCTCTCATCGGATTTTTTCATGGAATAGTTAACAAAAACCAGTTTCACATAAAAGCTTTTTCAGTTCACAGATAATGGCCAATATGCCACCCTAGACATGCTGTTGACAGCTGTACTGGACTCCTGGTGCTCTAAAGTAATTAGCGGTTACTTGCGTTGCAAGCTAAACGATTGGGGTAACATACTGGAAGCCATCACATTTTTGCCCTCTGATCCTCTTTTTCCAAGGGGAGAATGAATGATAGCCGTTTTCACTCTTTTATCTGTGAACAAATATTTAACATTTATTCAGTGTTTTGTTTTACTTTTTAGCTCATACAACTATTTGTAAATGTGGTTGCACACGCTCCAGAATTTCTTTTTATGTAATACCTTGTTGACTAAAATGCCGCCCTTAAAATGTGTGGCCCCAAGCAAGTGCTTGTTTTGCTGGTGCCTTAAGCCCACCCTGGATATGGGGCTGTCAATCCTCTTTTTATTGGCACTAGATCACCCTTTCTCTTTCTTTCTTTGAAGGAGGTGGGAGATAGACACAATCAAAATTTACAGTAATGAAGACAGAGAAAGGGATCTGGGACTTATCTGAGGTCATACAAGAACTGGTTGATTTTTGTTTGAGGACAGACATTGCTGGATCTTAACAAAAGGCTAAGCAGGGGATCTAATCTGCTAATAAAAGGGCAGGGAGGGCACTTTTTCTCGTACAAAGGGCAAGGAGGGCACTTTTCTCATACAAAGGGCAAGGAGGGTGCTGTTGTGGTAACAAAAGGGCAGGCAGGGCACTGTGCCCTTCCAAAAGTGCCTGGGGGAAACTCTTGAGTACGTAAATTAGACCAGCATGAGCCCTGAATCTACCTCTTTCTTGAATGACTACTGTTTTCTACTATTTAGTAAAATTGTATTGTTTATTAAAGTTATGAGAAATATAATAAATATATAAAAATATTAAATGAATACTTATAATTAAACCTTTTTTAAATAGTTCCTATATATAATAATATTAAAAATTGTTTAAAAGATACCTGTTTATAATTGAATGGGTGAGTATTATGAGATAAAATAGACAATTTGGTAGACATTGAGTAAGTATACATTTAGTGCTATTAAAGTATTTTCCTTCAGCTAAATTACTTGCAAAAATATTCCATATTTATTATATTTTCATAAATTTTGCAGAATTAATTGCTTCTAAAAATATTACCTGCTGTTTTATCAGAATAAGTAAAATGTTACTTATACCTTCTAACTCTTCTAAGTAGTTCTTGTGTACTATCATTTTTCTTCAAAATAAAGCGTTATTCCTTTTTCTTCTCAAAATTAGAAAACTAAATGATCAAAAATGTCTTGTAAAGTTGCCTACTTTTCAAAAAACAGTGTGGAAAGAATAATACATTTCATTTTCAAATGAATTAGAGTGAAAAAGAAAGTTGAAAATTTTCCTGAAAAACATAGCAAAAAATTTTCTGATCGCTAAGTATAACCCAAAATGTCAACAATGATTGACTCAACCCAAAACACTACAGATTTATTCTACCTCAATGTTTCCTATTTTAAGCTTTTTCTACTACCCTGTACAGAATCAAACGAAAAAGATTTAAATTTTTGCAGCCTTCTGAAATGTGGCTCAATTTTTTTATTTCTTCCAAAAGTGATATCTGTTGTTACAATTCAAATTACTGTTAGAATTCATTTTATGTACCTATTTAAAAAATATTTTTAGAGTTCTGTGGAGCCTATGCAAGTTGATGCTCCTCCAGATGAAAATGATGCATCAGAAGAGGAAGTTTATTTTGTTGAAAATCCTACTATGGTAGTTATATTTAATTTCATGAAAATTTTTTGTATGATACCATATTTACTAAATGTCAAATGATTTAATATTAACCTACCATAACATGGCTGGACAAATCCTATGTATCAAGTCACTATGATGCCTATTATTTTTGACTAGATTCTAGTTGAAAATGGAAATATGTCAGCGGCGCCGACTTTGTGGGTTCGAGATACTTTTTGAACCCTCAATAATTTTTTTGTGGGTTCCTCGAACCCCTAATATTTTTAGGTATTTAGTAGGGAAAATGTATGCATATATGCATAAATTTTGTTTTTGTTATCAAGTTTTTCATTATTCATTCCCTGTTTACTATATATAAAGTGTGTATAGAAATTTACCTCTCTGACTGCTTATTGTATTCTTCACAAGATTTTAACTTAGGAATTATTGATTTAAATAGAAGTGTGTTGATATTTTTAACATTGGTAAAAATACCTAAAAATAAATTTTACATTTTTTTGTTACTTTTACAAGAGAATTCAGTTGGAAATTCACACAGTATCTTTATATTATATATAATACAAAAACAAAATAAATGAAATACATATCTAGAAAAAAGATATTTTTCTGTACTTCACTATATTTTGCTTCAGTTTAACATTTTAGACGTGCCAGATAATCTAACTAAATGAAATTTAAATTAGACTTCAATCCTTTGGAAAATGCATGGGTCATTCAATTTTAAATTTCCGGAACCCCCAATGCTATAGCTTTTCAAAACCTGTAGCCTAGTGGCACCATAGTTCCTAGTGGCACATGTAGATAAGAACTCACCAAAATGTAACTCCATATATGTTGTTTTAATAAAACTTGCTTTTCGGTGTTTAGTTTACCTACTTCTTAAATAATGTATATGATAGGTATTGTGCATTTTGGTGTCTTTTATTCCTGTTTATTATCCTTTATTCAAATTAGGGTTTCGAAAATCATGTTGTCATCATATAATACAATAATTTAATGCTGGAATCGCCTACATGTAGGATATATGGTAGCAATTAGGATATCACTTAATTTTCAATGGAACTAAGCATTTTTATACTCTTTTGCATACTCCTATATAAAGTAAAACATATATTTTAGGAGCTGGAAGTGACATTTCTTAGTGAACCCTTCACCCTTCGGAATTTGATGTTAAATCAAATGATATTCCTTCTATATATATGCATATATCCTCCTTCTATATATATACATATATACTCCTTCTATATATGCATACTTCTATATAAAGTAAAGCAAATATTTTAGGAACTGGAGGTGAAATTTCTTAGTGAACCTTTATCCACTTCGGAATTTGATGTTAAATCAAGTTACCATCTAAGCTCTATAGTCAATCCTAAGAAATAGGTGTTTGAAGGAAAAATTTTTTAGTGAAACCATATAATGTTAAAAATCTTATCACTAATATTAACTTAAAGAAAACTGCTAGATACAAATATAATTTATTCAACCCTGAACTATAGACCTTCATCTCACTTTACATCAGGTTTGTTTACATTCCAAATAAGCACAATACAACTCAACTCAAAATAACAGTAACTGAATTAAATAGTTTTCTACACCATAATTTTAAAAATGGAATTAAGATGAGAAAACCTGAATTTTTATCAAATCTATTAATTTTCTTACATTTTATTTAAGGTATTAAATGTATTTAAGAAGCGAATTTAATGAAAATATACTTTTTCAGACAGAATAAATTTAGCTGAACAAAAATCAATCTCAATTTGTCAAATAATGCTTGAATACTCTGTCCAGTTTAAGTTTGTGCTCTACAGATTTTATTAAATTAAACAAAATATAAAAAATGATATAAAAGTTTGTTGAAGTAAATGTAATGATTATTCTTATAGTATCTTAGGTAAAATGGGGTTAGCAGCATGGTTCTTAGTAAGTCCTTATTTTTTATTTTCAAGGGACCTCAAAAATATTTATTTTTCACCAAAGTACTTTAACTTTAAGGAAGTACTTTTAAGTACACCTTAAAGTACTTCCCTCCCCTCCCCCCCCCCCTCAAAGTTACTTTTAAAAATCCTTATATTTTTTCATGAAAATCATTTCTTACTTGTGGAAAAAAAGAACAAAAACTTTAGTAAACTTTCAAAGTTTACCAAAAATTACCAAAGTTAGTTTACCAAAAATTGACACTTCTTCCCCTTGCAAAATAACAAGTTCAGAAAAAATCAGCAATTTAAAATTAGTTCAATTGCTAAATAAAGCAAATTGCCACTAACTTCTGGTTTATCCTACCCTATATGCAGATTTGTTATATACTTATATATGTTCTTGGTTTCTGTTTTTGCTGTACCTTTGGTCAATTGCATATATAGTACATATCAGGTAAAGTTTTTCAAATTAGAGGATATAATTGATGCATTCAATATAATGTACCATTGAACTTGCTGTCAGTGCTTGCTGTATATTTAGGTAAGTGCACAAATTCAATAGTATTTTCTTCTATGACTTTTTTCCCCAATTATTGGTCATCTGTAATTATGAATATCTTTATATAGAAAGCACTATGCAATATATATATATATATATATATATGTGTGTGTGTAACATATGCATGTTTAAATGTACTTCGGGTCCTTAAAAAGACCTTATTTTCTGTTACTTGTAAATAGTGGCAACCTTGTGCAAGTATTGTAAACAGTGCAATTTGCTGTCCAAAAAATAAGTTTGAAATTACAATTAAATGAAAGAACTATGTGTATGTTTGTGTGTGCTCTTATTGATTGTGTGGAAATTGAGTGGTGTTATCTTTAAATGTATAATTTAAGTAGCGGGTGCTTATTTAGGACTCAGGCATTGACGATAATTTATTCTAGTTGACAATACTTCATTTGTATCCTGGAATGTTAACTAATAGATAAGAATTTGGAGCATTTTTGGGAACAGATGAAATTCTGATTGGAAGTAAACTTACAAGGTTTGCCAGAAATTGGAAACAAGCTGAAAACTAAATTAATTCAATTTTAATGATTTCTAGTAAAAAATACTAACTATAGAACTAAACACAAATTACAAACTCCATATGTAATTACTTTGCTTGTTGATTTGTTTAAAAACTCCTCCAAAATTTAAATTACAAAAATCTAATACTCCAGAATGCACATAAACTAATTTATTTTTTATCCAATATAGTTATAGGAAATTTAAATGTTGATCACCAATTTGAACATGATTTTGATTGCAAAAAAATTCAAAACCAATTTTTAAGTACAAGAATTTTTTAGGTAGTATTCCTCAAAGGGGTGGTTCAAAACTAATTTCTCCCATTTAGCAGCAATTTTTATATAATGTTGTGTCGTTGCACATAGAAAGTATATGGGCCAACGGCCGTACCGTGCTGAAAACACCGGTTCTCGTTAGATCACCGAAGTCAAGCAGCATCGGGCGCGGTTAGTACTTGGTGGGTGACCACCTCGGAACACCGCATGCTGTTGGCCATCTCGGGTGCGGTTACCCGTGGTTTGCGCGCTAGATTTGCACGTTACCACAAATGCCGCCGTGTTCATGCAGAGTACGATCACGTTAAATATGTGGGTCCGTAAGTCCTTCCGAGAGGTTGGTGGTAGGGGAAGGAGGGTACGGTCCCTGTGGATGCCTCCCCCACTGGGTTCCGGTCTAAATTGGGTGGCACTTCCCGGCCGTCCATACAGTTACCTTACACCTTTCTGGTAGGTCGGACGATCTGGGTCTCAACAACAACAACAACATAGAAAGTATATGACACCTGTATAAAGTAAAAAATATTTAGCTGATATGTCAATTACTTTTTAAATATAATTTGGTTTATCAATTTTGCCGAATTTCATGTAAAACTGCAAATGCTCCATATGGATTACATTTGTAGATACTCTCATAATATTTTTTCTGTATTATTACAACGTCATGATAAATAAAATTGGACATTGATTTTGAAATTGAGTAATTATTTAAAGAGAACAAAAATATATCGTGCCAAAATCCATACTTTCACACCAAATGTTAATTTCTACATTATTTAATATATTAAATATGTATTGCTTAAAAACCCATACCCAATTTTATTTAACATATTATTATAAAAATGTGTAATCTTATGCATGTTTTGTATGTGTGTCATTCCATGTCAAGTCATGCAGGCCATGGAACTCACCACCTCAGAATTTAATGAAAAATAGCCTGAATATATGACCCTATGGGTTTCTTGAAAAATAAAAATTAGTTTCCTATTTAAGATAGCTTAAGAAATACAAGGTCTTGAAATTTTGTAAGAACCAAAATGGCTGCTTGAGAATTAAGCAGGGATACTTTCAAAGATTATTTTGTTCACTTATTTTCAAACCTATGTCAATGAAATTTCATGTGTTTATAGTATTGGATATGGGGATTGCAAAAGTAATAGAACAATTTAATTTTTGTGGACTTTAAGTACTTAAAATGAAGTTAAATGAAAAATATCATTAGAAAAAATGAATAGTAACGGAACAGCTCACACACAAAAAAAGGCACAAGTCACTTAAAGTTAAACCTGAGGATGTAAACTAATAGTTCAATTTAAAAGAAAATGACGAGTCTTGAACTTTTTGTAAAGGATAAATCAGAATAATAATTTAGCCAAGCATATAAAATCGTGATTTTTTTTTTCAAATTTTAGAATTTTTAACAATAAACAATGATATTTTTCACACTTGACTTGCTATAAACTGATGTTTATTCAAATCTAATCTTAAAAAATGATTTTTTAGATAAATTTATAGAAATACTAAATTCGAACTATTTTTGCATCTTTGTATAGAAAAATTTCAATTTTCTTCTTGCACCAATCTGTGTTTACACATTCTTAAAAATTACCTAAATCCAGATATTTAAAATTAGCCAGCATATGAAGAAATTCAGAATTGCACGTCAAGTGCCGTAATTTGTATTGGCAGATCAGTTTTGCTCTGCATCTAGAGTACAATTCCTGGCTTTGTAAGTACCTCTATCAGCAAGTTCCACGATTTCATCAAAAATTTATTTACTACATAATTAGGTAACCACATAGAACATTCATATAAAGACACTGAATAGAACGTAACTCATACTAATAATATTTAAAAAAATCACATGAATAACAAGTAAACATGATACCTTAAAATATTTCCCACCTCACCTATAACTTCTAACTTTAATTTTCAGATGCAAATGTATTTTTATTTTTCTGTTTTTAACACTTTACAACATAGTTGAATAGAGTGTTTATGACTTTGGTCATCCTGTCTATCTGTCTGTCTGTTCACACGATAACTGCCGTAAAAATGACTCTATTAAAATGAAATTTCAGTATGTTGTTGAGATGGTCTGTGGAACATATGGGAATGTAAATGAATAATATCACCCAGTTAGTTTTGGAATGAACCCTGGTTGAAAAAATGAAATACATTGAACCCTATGGGACCTAATTTTTTAAACATTTTTAAGCAAATTTAGAATTCACAAATTGCTTCAAAAATTTTAAGAAATATTCAAATTAGCCCATAAAATAAATAAAAAAATTTCAACAGAATATGTTTTCGTAGTTTTTAAATAAAACTAAAAATTATAATTGCACCCATATTATATGAAGATATCATGTGACCCACTTGTAAATAAAATATGACATCCATCTTGTTTCAAAATCATAAGTTCTTTTTAATTTATATTTAGTGCTGCATCCATCCTAAAACTGCTTTAGTTTTTATTTTTTTTTTTGTGTATCTATACTGTGCCAATGCAATTACAATATTTTTGAGCTTAAATAATCATCAAACTTTGATTATTTCTAAAACAGAGCCTAATTTTTACATATGGAGAATGTAAACACATCAAGCTGTAAGATGAGTTGTATAAGAATTGCTGAATTTCTTTAACGCAAAATTATTTAGCTCTGGAGTCTGTGATATAGATGATATAAATGAAACATTCATTGAGTTTACATAGAGAAGCAGATAATTCTATTGTATTCTTTTCTTCGATGAAGTTTTAATCATGGAGTTAGAAAGTATTTTTATTTCCATGGTTTTAAATTTTTTAGTAAAATAAATTATTGTAGTATTGTGGTAATTTTCAAAATATCGCCTCTGAATGAAAGAAATGGAAAAAAGTTTATGAATGAAATATGCACTGCTTTTATACAGAGAGCCAAGCAATTTATATTTCGATGATGCCATTTGAATAATGTTCATTTGTTTTCGATGCAGATTTCAAATATAATAAATTATTGTAGTATTGTGGTAATTTTAAAAATATCACGGCTGAATGTATCGTATTTTAAAGATGTTTAAATAAAATTGCATTGCAGTTGGAAAGTGTTTCATAATCAATGCTTTATGCATGATTGATCTTTCTTGTTAACTGTTTCAAAAGAAATGTATAGCATCTACCCATACTGCTGGTAGTTTGTGACACTTATTGAGAGATAGAGGCGATATTTGGTGCTTGTCAAATTTTAGATAAAACAATCAGGAATATTTTACTTTGCTAAAATATCCATTACATGGGGGGGGGGGGTGTCCACATCAAGATGTTTAAAATGTGAAATGATATGAAAACATACTTTGTAATAAGCTAGAGACTTTAAATTTGGTGTAGGGGCAGATAGTTGAGAGAAGTAAACATACAATTTTAGTTTTCCAGTATTGTCTACTTTAGGGGTGTCAGACCCCCAAATGTTCAATCTGCCAAAATGAATGAAAAGCACCTCTAAAATAGAGATTTGCAATTTAGTATGTGGGTCAACTGCTCGATTAAACCTCCAGTACAAATAGAATTTTTTTTTAAATGGTCATTTCGTTAGGAAGTGTGGTCCTCAATCCCAAAATGTTTGAAAAATTAAATGGCAGAAAATCATACTTCACAGTGAGATAAAAGCTTTGCAATTTGGTATATTGGCCAATTATTCAAGAAAAATAAGATTTTTCATATAAGTTTATTTTACAGAGGAGGGTGTGTGTGCTCCACACCAAATTGTTCGAAATGTGAAATCAGAGATTAGAGACTTGAAAGCGTCAATCGTTTGATAAAACTTCTGGGAAAAAGCAATCATTTTCTTCAAAAATGTTCATTTAAAGGGGTGCTCTACTCCAAAATGTAAAATATATTTTGCAGTGAGATAGAAACTTATAAATTGGTACAAGAGTAGAACTTTAAATAGGAAGAAAGTGTATAATTTCAGTTTTCCGATATTGACTACTTAAGAGTTGCCACACACCAAAATGTGGGATTAGCTGAATATATAAACCCCATCTTTAAGTGATATAGAGATATAAAATTAAGCACACGGGCCAATAATTAAGAAAACAATTCAGATAGAAACTTGAAATTCAGCACAAGTGAGCACAATGAAAACTTTTATAACAAAGTATCCAACTGTCTTCCATTTACCAGATGACATTTATTTCTTTATACATATCTGCTAAGAAACTTTCTTTATTTTTATGTCTTTGTTTATAGGACTTGGAAGCCTATGGAAGTAGCTACTCAGGGTTAGCTAGACTTTCCAGGTTAACTTACATTGCTGATCACTGTCCAGCTCTAAGAATTGAAGCTTTGAAAATGGCTCTATCCTATGTACAGACAACATATAATGTTAGCATGTACCAGACAATTCACCGAAAACTTGTAGAAGCAGCAGGGTTAGTATTATATAACTGCTCTAAGTAATCCTCAAATGTTTTAATATCTAACATTCTATAATTTTGATGTTAGGGGAATGTAGAGCACCTTGGGACACTTTTCAGTTTTTGATTTTTATAAATATTTTTTTATAATTCTATCCTAACCAAATATTTATCTCACATACATATATAAAGATATAATTCACTTTAATGTCTAATACATAATTAATAAATATTAATATTTTTATGTTAGAACCCTTCAGGCTGTCCTAAGGAGCCTCACCTGGTGGGGCACTTTAGGACAGTGCCTTTAATGGATAAAACATTATTGTCAAAATATTATCCAATTTAAAGTAATTGACACAATAGGCTTAGAATTTAAAAAATATTTTCATACAATGCACATGTATTAAACTTTCAATGGAGAAAAGTCTTAACATTATAACAAATGAAAAATTTAGAGATTTCTTAAGAAACGAAGTCATAAATCAAATGTTTACAGCAAACTAATATGATTACATACAGCATCCACTGCAAAAAACACTTTTATCAGGTATCCCAAGGTGTTTCAACTGGCCAGATTAGTTCTGACGGCTTATATGCTTTTAGAATTAACTCTACAATGATCATTTTACATATTTCACAGTATGTCTGTTTCTTTGATTTGTAATTTTATTTAAATAAATAAAGTGTGATACATTATTACTGAATTGCAGTAGAGCTTTCTTCAAAATACAACAGCAAATGCACAGGAAGAATATCTAGTAGTACATAAAGTAATAAGGTTTTAATCTCACACCTGATTTTAAAATTTAAGCTGTCCCAAGGTGCTCTACTATTCCGAATTTAAAAATTTCATCCAAAACAAAAAATTATTTATCAGAATTTATATAGTAATATAAATATTGTTTTATTCAAATAAATAATATAAATGAATATTATCTTATTCATAGGAATAATATAAATTAGTATTGTCTTATATGAATATTATAAATATTGTCGGTACTTTTCCATTTCGCCGGCGCAAATTTCACCAAGCAGACTTTATTGGCTACAACACACAGTATACACATAAAAAAATGTTAATAAATGTTAGTTCTAAGAATTCTTTACTTTGGAGGGAGGCATAAACATTTTAATATCGTTTAAAATTTTTTCAAATGAGTCTTTCGTTTATTTTCTCCATAAATTCCGCAAGATAACTTTCTAGATGATGACGTGCCGTTCCTCTGTGTTTCTTATTTCGCCATTTGGCACTACCCCACAGTCTTTCTATTTTTTGTGTGTGCATTCCAGTTTCCGGATCAACAAAATTGTATCTATGGTTCACTTTAAAATGTTGGAAACTTTCCTCTTCCAGTTTTTCAGAGCAATATGATGTCCACGAATCAGAATATATTATAGTTCCTTTTTCGATATTTTTCTTAATTGCTTCTAATATAATGCTCATGGATCGGTTTGCCACCTTCACAAGGAAACATTCGTTTGTTTCACGCCAAACGCCACCAAAGATCCACTGTTGTGGTAGAATCCGTCCCGAATTGTTTTTGCGCTTTGTGAACATACTTTCATCTACTTCGATGATCATATCAGGTCCTCCTAATTTCCGTTGTTGACGTTTAAGCAAAGAATCCACACAATCCTTGCGCATGTAGTTATTCCAGTCCACAACTGTTCCGTGACTGATTTCCAACTGCTTTTCACACGATTTAACTGAAGTTAATTCTTCGCTCCAACCATATATAAACCTCACACACTTCAAGAAACTCAATTTCGATGACTCAAACCATGTGCCTTTCCGGATACTTCTTTTACTGTGACAAGTTGAAAGATTGCAGCGTCATTGAATTTCATTTCCGAAATACAATTTCATTTCATGATTATTATCACAAGTAGCAATTTTAGACAAAACGCCTTTTGCTTGAAAGAATCTGACAGATTCTTCCTCTGTTCTGGGCAAATCCCAAATTTTCATTGATTTTTCATCCCTTTTTGACGTATTAGGAAAAAGACTTGACTGATGAGAAATGGCCGCGACTTGTTTTGAAAATGTGGCGGTAAAAGGTTACCAGCGGGAATATCCCGTTTGGCGTCAGTTGTAGTATTTTTAGCGACTTTATTGCCTGCGCCGGCGAAATGGAAAAGTACCATGTGCTTTTTATTCATATGAATATTATAAATATTGTCTTATTCACATGAATAATATAAATAAATATTGTTTTAATCATATAAAAAAACTTATATTTGAACAGATGTTGTGTGCATTGCTTTTTCTATTATTTACATATTTTTCCCTATAAATGTTGCTTGTATTTAAAAAAAAAAATAAGTAATCAAATATTTTAAAATTGTGTTTCTAACATTTCATTAACAATTCAATAAATTGGTGAAAATTATCTGGTGAAAAAGCAGAATTCAATGGCAGCAGTATGTTGATCACTGTTTCCCTTTATTGTGGCATGGTTGTACATGTAACAACCTATAAATTATGACAGACATTTATTGCCTTCTATATATGCGTTTTGTACATTTCTGATAACGATTCATACCAATTTGACAATGTTGTAACTTTAAAACTTAATATTTTTCTTCTGTGCAGCTTTGTTGCTAAGTTCTTGTTTCTAACTTCTTTATTTCTCTGCTAGGAGCACTGCAATCATTTTTATTTGATCAGGCATGGTAACTTTGCTAAAATATCTTATGTGGCCAGCACATGACTTTCCCAGTGTAGTGCAATGAATTTATGTCTTTCACAATGAAAATATGATGTCTACTGCACAATCTATGACGGTCTATTGCACAATGTTTTTAATGTTACATTGTACATTTGGACCTTTAAGGATGACAACATGTAAAGCTATTTCAAAGTACTCAATTAACTTACATTTCAAGCAACTCCAAATTGACAATTATCAATATTGATAGCATCTACAATAAGCAATATAGCCCACAAATTAAAATATTTTAGTAATTAATTCATTAATTTGGTGTCATTTTTCAATTTTTATGATATTTTTACCAATTTAGAGCAAAATATCACCACAATGTGAATATTTCACTAAATGAGTTGCCAAGTTCACAAAATTTATCGCCAAGCATTTATATCCAAGACAAATGGAGGGAAGAACTTTTCTCATATATAAATGGTGATTTGTTAGTTGTCAAATTATAAAACTATAACACTTGTCATGAGAATGGAACAAACTAGATCTATAAGAATGATGTTAACAAATTTAATGTATAGTATTACATATGAAAAGTGAACATTTTTTTATAATATTTAATGTTTTTAAATTTTATATGATTTTTTTTATAAATTTATTTGAAAAAGTACAATATCTTGAGAATGGTTTTTGTGTCAATAGTTTTCTGATAAAAAATTAAAGAAATAATTATTTGCATAACATTGAAAGTTTTGATTTTATGATGAATTTTTCAAAATTCTATTAAAAAATTTGGGGGCGTTTCAAATTATCGTTCGCATTTAAAATCAATGGATTCAAGTATTCACCGATTAGAATTTTTTTATACCAAATTTTATTCCAAACACTCCATTGGTTTATGAGATGATATCTTCATAAATTCATGGACACATATGCGCAGACATGACTTCAAAAATTATCGATTCGAGTTCAGGGATGTTTGAAACATACTCTTATGTCAAAAACTCAAATTTGAATTTTTTATTTAGAATCACAATACTTTTATTATACATTATACTATGTAAACTGGATATGTGCTGAATATGTATATAAACTGAATATGTGCTCTGAGACACCTTTCTTTCTGCAGTTATTGAGATGCATAAGGGCTCTTCTTGAAGCTCTGTACAGTATGTACTTGAATCTGTATAATTGAAATTGAAAGTTTGTCTGTATATATGTAGGGGGTGGGGAGTTGTCTCATCATCACAAAAGAACAACATACCGAATTTGATGAAATTTTTGGGTAGACTTGGAATAGCCCTACTTATAAATAGTATTATGCAGCAATATATTTTTAACACTTTACAACAAAGTTGAAAAGTGTTTATGACTTTGTTCAGCCTGTCTGTCTGTCTGTCCGTTAGCATGATAACTGCCGTAAAAATGACTTTATCAAAATGAAATTTTAGTATGCTTTTCAGGCGGTCTGTGGGGCCTATGGGAATATAAATAATTAATATCACCCAATTAGTTTTGGATTGAACCCGGGTTGAAAAAATGAAATACATTGAACTCTATGGGACCTAATTTTTCAAACATTTTTTAAGCGAATTTAAAATTCACAGATTGCTTCGAAAGTTTTAGGAAATATTCAAATTATCCCATAAAATATATAGAAAAACTTTCAGTACAATATGTTAGGTAGCTTTTTAAATAAAAATTATTTAATATAAGGAGAAAAACAAATTCAATTAAATTCTGACTTTTGCTATATCCGCCAGAAAGAAAAAAGAGATATATAATAAATATCTTTCCAAGAGTTTCATTGTTTTATATAGAGAGGTTTCACATTTTAAAATAAATATGGTAGATAGCAATTTTTCAAATTTTTAAATAAAATTAATTACTATAGTATTGTGATGAATGAAACGATTGGAAACATGTTTATGAATGAAATGCTGCTTACTTTTATATAGAGAGACAGGCGTGTTATTTTTTCTATGACGTCATTTGAATGAATTTCAGTTGTTTTCGATGAAGTTTTCAAATATAATAAATTATCGTAGTATTATAATAATTCTAAAATTATTACCGAGGAATGTATCGCATTTTAGAGATGTTTAAACCAGGCAATTTATATTATTTCAATGCCGTCATTTGAATGAAGTTCATGTTTTTCGATTAAGGTTTAAGTTTTCAAATATAATAAATTAATGTAGTATTGTGATAATTTTTAAAATATTACCGAGGTATGTATTGCATTTTAGAGATGTTTAAATAAAACTGCATTGAAGTTGGAACGTGTTTCATAATCAATGCTTTATGCATGATTGATCTTTCTTGTTTGTAAATTTATTAAGAGAAATGTACTATGTTGCTAAGCAGTAGAATTAAACCCAATGAGTTTATACTGCAGATGAGTTTTATTAAATCATTTTTGATTTAAATAATAAAGAAATGTATATAAGTAAATTTTATTGGAATTGCATTTTTGACTGAATTATATCCATTATAGCCTTTGAGTTTAAAGATTACGAGGATTATTGATATTTTCAAATCCATCTATAACACCATGCATAAGTAAAATACACTTTATACGAAGGATAAGGAAAACTTGAACTACATAAATAAGCACAAATAAAACAATAATGTAGCATGCATCTGTTTCGAGGTCCCTTTCGATCCCCTTTATCAAGTGCAAGAGAACTAACAAACCCAGAGTCCAAAAGAGGAATGGGCACAAAAGAAAGAAACAGAGAGGGTTATATACCCAAGATCTGGATTAGGGTAGAGCCAATTAGAAAGTAGCATGGGGAACAGTCCAGCCAATCCGAAATGAGAAGTAACATACAAGATTGTCATGCACTAAAATACAACAGGAATATCTCGATGAGTCAAGTCTGAATAAAAATAAATGAGATCTAACAAGTAAGAGGCAACAACATCTGACATCATCTGTTTTATTTTGGCAAGAGGTTTTTCAAATCCATATATTGCAGTATGGGTATATCTTCCAATACACAGGCATAATCGTCTAATCTATGAAAATATAAGTAATATGGACATCTCTTCTAATCCACAAAAATATAAGTAGTATGGATTTTCTAATACAATTTTAGAGCTTTCATTTTTGCATATATTGATTTAATTTCCTATTTTCTGTGAATTTGTTTACAAACGGGATCAGGATGTTTTATTCTTCAACTGCCTGCAAAGATAATTTTGTATAGTGAGAAGAGGGAACTTCTTTTTAGGAGCATTAATTTAAATATTTTAACAGAATATTTTGAAATAGGTTTTTTCTAGCAATGTCTTTTAGAATATTGTAAAATTTGCACATGATTGTGAATTTTAAATTTCTTTATATTGTACATTCTTTATGAAAAACGAGTATACTCCTGGCTTTTTACGAGTATACTACTATGGACATCTCTTATGAGTATACTACTATGGACATCTACTATGGACGAGTATACTACTAGTGTTTTTAAACTTATCGTTTTTTATTTCAGTAATACGAATCTTCCTGATGTTACTGGTGGATTAAATGCAAATGTTGTTCCTTTGGATACTGTGTGGATGGAAACAAAGAGTAAAAAAGCTGCTTTGAAACTTGAAAAATTAGACACCGACTTGAAAAATTACAAGAGTAATTCCATCAAGGAAAGCATCAGGTTTGAAACATTTGCAATACTTTAATATTGATATATCTTAACATGCTTTTTTAACACTTTCCAACATAGTTGTAAAGTATTTATTACTTTGTTCATTCTGTCTGTCTGTCCATTTGCACTATAATTGCCGTAAAAATGACTTTATAAAAATGAAATTTTAATATGTAGTTGAGACGGTCTGTTGGACATATGGGAATGTAAATGAATATCATCACCTAATTAATTTTGGATTTAAACAGGATTGTAAAAATGAAATACATTGAACTCTATGGGACCTAATTTTTTAAACATTTAAGCAAAGTTAAAATTCACCAATTTCTTCGAAAATTTTAGAAAATATTCATATTATCATATAGAATGTATAAAAGAATGTTCAGCAAAATATGTTAGTGTAGTTTTAAAATAAAAATTAAAATAATAATTAGACCCATGATATATGATGAGATCATGTGACTTATTGCAAAATAAAATATAGCATCCATTTTATTTTTGCTGTGTAATAATCCTGATTTTAGAGACCGTTTAAATTTATATTTAGTGTTACATCCATTATAAAACTGCTTTATTTTTTAGTATGATCTATGTATCTAAATTCTGAGCCAATGCAGTTACAATATTTTTTATTTTAAATGATCATTAAACCTTTGATTATTCCTACAACGAAGCCGAATTTCTATAGCATGTAGAATGTAAACAAATAAAGTGATTGTAAGATGAATTGTATAAGAATTGCTGAATTTTTATCACGTAAAATTATTTAGCTCTGGAGTCAGGAATATAAGTGATGTGAATGAAATAAATATTCATTGATTTTACATGAAAAGCAGGTGATACATAGCATCGCCTTTTTTGATGAAGTTTTAAGTTTCCAAGTATAATAAATTATTGTAGTATTGTTAAAATTTAAAAAATGAGTGCTGAATGTATCACATTTAAGAAATATTTGTATAAATGAAATTGCATTTCAGCTGGAAAGTGTTTCATAATCAGTTTCATAATCAGTGTTGATCTTCCTTGTTTAAAATTCTCCTTAAGACATTGACTGCATGAAATTGTTAAATCAGATTCATTTTTACTTTCTTTGTAATGCCTACTATATGTGCATGGAAGGCTTTTGGTAGTTTTACATATTTGACACCATGGAGTGCAATGATATTTTTTCTGCTTCCATAATCTAAACTGTTCCAAATAACCATGCTTTTTCCCAGATAGTTTATTTTTTCTCTAGAATTTGCTCATAACTTACTCTAAAAACTAGTTAAGGGGATTATGAATGTTCAAAAAGTCAAAATGTGATCCAAATCACTAATTATAGATTTTTATATATTAAAATACTCCAACTAATGCTTTTTAAGTTTGCTAAAAAATATTTTTGTTTCTGATATTTTTAGTGGTGAAAATCAAGTTTCAAAGTTTTAGTTACAAGGCATTTTTATAAGACTCTTTTACCAGCTCGTTTTCTCAAAATGAGATTTTGTACTGTCACTGTCCATACAAAATGCTCTATGTGAAATATTTTTTTGTGTGTGTATTAGCATGAAATTTGCTACACATTTTTATAATAATATGTTAAATAAAAGTGGGTATGGGTTTTTAAACAATACATATTTAATATATTAAATAATGTAGAAATTAACATTTGGTGTGAAAGTATGGATTTTGGCACGATATATTTTTGTTCTCTTTAAATAATTACTCAATTTCAAAATCAATGTCTAATTTTATTTAGCATGATGTTGCAATAATACAGAAAAAATATTATGAGAGTATCTACAAATGTAATCCGTATGGAGCATTTGCAGTTTTACATGAAATTCGGCAAAATTGATAAATCAAATTATATTTAAAAAGTAATTGGCATATCAGCTAAATATTTTTCATTTTATGCAGATGTCATAAACTTTCTATGTGCAACAACACAACGTTATATAAAAATTGCTGCTAAATGGGAGAAATTAGTTTTGAACCACCCCTTCGAGGAATACTGCCTAAAAAATTCTTGTACTTAAAAATTGGTTTTGAATTTTTGCAATCAAAATCATGTTCAAATTGGTGATCAACATTTAAATTTCCTATAACTATATTGGATAAAAAATAAATTAGTTTATGTGCATTCTGGAGTATTAGACTTTTGTAATTTAAATTTTGGAGGAGTTTTTAAACAAATCAACAAGCAAAGTAATTACATATGGAGTTTGTAATTTGTGTTTAGTTCTATAGTTAGTATTTTTTACTAGAAATCTTTAAAAATGAATTAATTTAGTTTTCAGCTTGTTTCCAATTTCTGGCAAACCTTGTAAGTTTACTTCCAATCAGGATTTCATCTGTTCTCAAAAATGTTCCAAATTCTTATGTTAGTTAACATTCCAGGATACAAATGAAGTATTGTCAACTAGAATAAATTATCAGCAATGCCTGAGTCCTAAATAAGCACCCGCTACTTAAATTATACATTTAAAGATAACACCACTCAATTTCAAAACTACCACTTCAATTATCTGTTTTCGCCAACTCAGAAAAGACCGCGTCTGAAGTAACCACTTTCTCCACAAATGTTCTCTGCAAACATATAAAGCAATAAATTCATAAAAGAAAAAATTCTTACTGTCGGAAAGAGCTTGGGCGTGCATAGTAGACAAGGAGAAAAATAAGAATGAAGCCCTTCCTCAAGCAGGATCCAAAATCTCAATTTTTATGTGCTTACTTGAAAAATCACTAAAAATTAAATAACATAATAATTAGAAACAACTTTTTTTTTTTTTTGTTAGAATATGAAGATATACACACAACTTTTTGTCGCCGGCCACACATGTTGCTACCATAAACCCTAGGGTTGGTCGTGTGGTCTGGGTCTTTAACACAACTTTTTGTCGGAACTATAGAATTGGGCTTGCTAATCTTGCTCTTTTAGATGTGATGAAATAACTATCAGATAACCTAAAATATGCAAGTTTTAATGTATTTAAAAATAAATAAATATGAAAGAATTGTCCTACAGATTTGGTTTAAACATTAGTGGAAAGCATGTTCTTCGATCATTCTGATGGTATCAAGATGGAAATGCTGTGATATTTTTGGCCACTAAGGATTCAATTTGTCGAAAGCCCAGACCGTCCTACTCATCCTAAGACATAGAGCAGCAAGATGGGCAGCCGGAAGGATTCAATTTGTGTGAAAATTGCTCCAAATCATGCTAAAACATAAAATAATTGAAAAATTGATTTAAATTAAAAAAAATTTCACTGAGGCGCAATGTACCACGCCTTGAAGTATCTGTATATAAAACTTCATGGCCGCACAATGTTCCATGCCTTGAAGTATCTGTATATAAAACTTCATGGCCGTACAGTGCTTAGATTTTCTGCTGCAGTGACACAGGGTAACAAATTTATTGGGAAAAATATGTGTTGAAGACTAATGGACTTAGTTGATTCTCTGGAAGAACTTTGAAGCATTTGAAAACAGTGGAAACCAGCTGGAGCACCGGGTATTACTCATTTACATATCGCCACAGGTCGCAGACGCCCTTTGCAAGGACCCTGGTCCGCGACAGCAAAAATCTTGTTGCCATCTTCACAAACGACTGCTCGGAATCGAAAGCCCCCAACAACACAATCGCTTCCCAAGAGCTGCCAATCTTGGCGAGTGAATACTTGCGCCTCACACAGAGCTCCTACGCATATACCGCAGAATAAATATAATGCTTTGCCAAGAACTGTAAGGCCTGACATTGCCTCTAAGCTCTTATCTACCATGTACGGCAAACCCAATAGAATATCTAGCACCCCATTCTCAGCTGGTTCACGATAAGCCGAGAAAGACCAAATTTCACTTAAAATGCGTCTTTTTTCGCAAACTCGTGAATGAAGTAAAGTTAAATGAAGTTAAGGGGAAAATGATGTCACGGATTAGCAAAAGATTTGAAAGATATTAAGCGTTTGTAGGCACATCGCGCATAATTTTGAATAATGGAAAGCATGAGAGGGATAAAATATTAATGTTAGAAGAGGATAAATCATCAAAATATACAATAACAACAAATTAATTTAGAATTTTGAAGGCAAAGGGGAAAATCATGAATTTTGAACTATTAAATAATTTGGAAAAGTAGCATCACTGAAAACCGGCATAACAATATCTGCTTGTTGCTGTTCGATGTTTATATCCACCATAGTTAAGAAATTCATTGTATTTTAATAAAATTTGACAGTTAAGTAGTTTATGGAAATTTATTTTACAGCAAGATTTATTCTATATATTTAACAGGCTATTTACCCTGTTGTTGCGTATATTTAAAGTAAATCAGAACAGTAAAAGTGGTATTTTCCTTTCAAAATGGTGCTAAAAATGAAATAGAAGTACAAAATGTATTGCTTTTTTGCAGAAGAAATTTTACTTCCATAAAATCACTATTTCCAACTTTATTATTCATAGGTTTTGCTGTATATTGTAAAATATACCTATGATTTACACAGTAGATTGGTTCTACAAAAGTACTGTATCAAAGGAAATTGTTTAAATTGAGATTAAAATTGGTCCTAAATAAAACTGACATACAGTAAAAGTTTTATATTGCATGGTTGTTAAGGGACATACTTCATCCTGCATCATAGTTTGATTGCAGTATATCTGACTGCACTGTAATAATGATTTTTTTTGCAGAGACATACTCTTCACCGCATTATATTTGAATCCATGCTGTATCAGGCTTCTACTATATGTTGTGTCTTTAAACAATGTTAGACCAAAATTTTGTTTTCTGTACAGTAAAAATTTCCATCTGTTTTTCAACCATACAAATTAAGAATTAAGTATATATGTTGCTTGTTAAATTAGGAATACAGTGACCGCCGCTTATAAGAAATATGTTTGTTTCGCTCGTTTTGTTTCTTATAAGCACTTGTTTCTTAAATCCGGAAATTTTTTAAATATCGTTCTTCCATTGTAAATACTAACTATTGAACACAGTTTTGCAGAATTTAAAAGATAAATGTATATAAGTAAAATATTAGTGCGTACATAATACATTTGTAAATTAAGTTTTGCATTCAAAAATATTTCTTATTTTACAAATTAAGCCTTACAACTTAAAATATTATCTATATGCATATAGTATGTAGTTAAATAAAAATAAAAAGTGAAACTCATAGGTCGTTCATTTATGTATAAGAGCATAGTACATTTCATACATACCGTAATCTATTACTGAGGAACAGCAAAAAACTTATCCAGTGTTGTTTGTGCTAACGAGTCTGTGATTAGTTTACGTACATCCGTTTCTAAATCATAAAATAGTCCATAAACTTTTTCTGATGCCCCTCTGTGTTCAAGAGTTTTTCTAATTATAGTTAGGGCTTTTCGCGACTGTTTGGCTGTAGGAAAATTTTTTTCATGTGGAACGTCGTCTTCATTTTCTTCTTCATTGAAAACATTCTGAATTTCCGCCACTATGTCATCATCACTTTTTTCTTCAGATGTTTGTAAATTTTCGTCGATGTGAATCCATTCTTCGAAAGGTGTTTCTAATTCTTCTTCATCTTCTGCTGGTATGTCAACATTATTTTTCAAAAATCCTGCTTTATGGAAGCAATTAAAAATGCATATGTCAGAAACATTTTTCCATGCGCCTGCGATCATATGGATAGCATCAAGCAAGGTTATTTTCTTGCTTATTGACTACACGGAGGTAGAGAGTCATACTTTTTAAGTAAATTTTGCTTTTCAAGTAAAGTAAGGGTTTTTCTCTTTTGCGACATGTTTCCATTAGCAAAACATAAAATGACTAACTAAAGCCGTATTAATCTTATTTGAGTGCATAAGCAAAGATGCCTTTCCTTATCAGTACGTTTCCTTAACTGCCAAAAGATTAAAACTCGTTTCTTACTGGTTTGGGGTTGTTCCCCCCAAGCCTTTCTACGGAGAAATTCTCGGTCATCCTTTGTTACATAGCAAACTTCCACCCCCTCCCTGTACGCCCAGAGACAAAAGATAACAACTCGTCCTTCAGTTAACCTTAAACAAATCAATTTTTTTTTTTTTTTTTACAACCACGTCGCAAGGAAATCAACAAATTTTTTGTAGAAAACTGTTTCTTATAAGCGACACAATTTTAATGTTAAAACGAAGTTTGTATTTGTTTCTGTCGTTTTGGGTCTTATAAACGGCTGTTTCTTATAACCACTGAATCTTATAACCGGCTGTCACTGTATATGCATTTTGATATACAGGTTATTTCACTGAAACTACTTAATCACCTAAAATGAAATTTAGAACAAAAATAGAATTTCATGTTTCTTGACTAGGAAAACATCAAGATTTTTGTCAAATCTACCCTTGCCAACTGCATTAACATTTTTATAATTTACATCTGATTTGCACAAATTTAGTGTACTAATATAAATGTACTTGAATATTCAATTATACTAGATATAAGTCTGTCATATGACCAGCTGCATAACCTTATGTAAAAGACTCCCTGTCTTCTGCCTGCCTTCAGTACTTGAGCTCGTAATATTCTCAGACACATGCAAACCATGCACCTCTTCCGATCCATGTTGTTAATTATTATATGACTTTGTATTGTAGCATAATTATTACATTCCACATATACCACATCGTAACAATTTATAACCTGCTATCAAATTTATGTGTTTCATGAACAGTGAAACTCATCATATTTTAAATCAAGAATATTAAATTTAAGATACCCCACAAAGCAACAGGAATTTTCGAAGAATTTAAATTTAATTTTCCTAGATATTGGATTTGCCAATTTTGTATTATTTTTGTTAATTTGGCAACATTTTGTGAAAGTTGCTAAGTTGGCGGTCTTTCATCAAATTTATTGCCAAGTAGACAGAGATAACATAGTATTACTGGGATTTCTTATTTAATGTTGCAATAGATATCATTAAAGAATTATATATTTTTAGGTAGTTGATTTTTTTATAAATTAACATATGTTTTTATCTAAAATTATATATATATTTTTCCCATTCAGACGTGGTCATGATGATTTAGGAGATCATTATTTGGACTGCGGAGATCTGAGTAATGCACTTAAATGCTATTCCAGGGCAAGAGACTATTGTACTAGTGGCAAGCATGTTGTAAATATGTGTTTAAATGTGATTAAAGTAAGTAGATTTTTAATATTGGTCATTTGCTCATGTTTAATATTTGTCCAAAGTATTGATATTTGACCTGAAAGAAATACTTGTTTTAATTTGCTTATATTTACTTATATATGTGGCGCAAATACATACTCTTACATGTCAACTTTTACACATTTTGATTACTTTTTACATCTTTATTGATCATACCCTTATTTTTACGCATTTTCCTTGTATTTTACTTCGCCTTTTCTAGACTAGATTTTAGTAACATTAACAATGCAATTTTCTGGCAGTGCACAAAGATCATGAATCCTTAAAACCCTCATAATCTCTGTGACTATCGCTCAGTACTGCCTTTTGCATAGCAGTTAACGCAACCATGAATGGTTAAGTTAGTGACATATGAATTTAAATCCCATTTTTTTTTTTATTATGAGGATTAATCACATGATAGTTTTACTGATGCTCATTTTTCAGTATGAATTTTTTTTAACCCTTTTTCTTTCCAAAGATGCTTGTTTATTTTTAAATGAATTTATGGATTTTTTTTATTATTGAATTCTTTTTTTTTGGAGGGGGGGGGTGTAGGTGTGTGTGTGGGGGGGCATTGCCATGAACCATGAAGTTTCACTGATGTACATTTTTCCAGGTTGGCATTTATGCAAATACTTCATATTAAGCACTATTTGCTTTGACAATACCAAGTTTTATTTATCCAGTAAAATTATGCATAAAAATGTGTAATTCATGAACAATATGAAAGTTTACAATTGAAAGTAAATTTTTAGTTTATTTTTCACACTGCTGTACAGAGAAAATCTGGTTTTCTGGAAATTTTTTAATTTAGAATTTTGTTGGAAAATTATATTTTAAGCCTCCTTGAATATTTTGAGAAATATGTATAAAGTTATAGACATGATATTTCAAGAACAAAGGCACATTGCTATGTGGTTTTATGTATAGATACATTTTGTAACTATAAACTAGGAGTATCGGAATACACTCAAAACTACTGTTAAAACTAAGATTATAGAAAAGCTTTATGTAACTACAATATGCAGTAAAAATAAGGGTTTCAACCAGTTTGGAAGGCATTTTTTTCATAACAAGCAAAAAGTGTGACATCACTTTTCGAAGCTAGTTAGACATTACCATAAAATTACAGTGATGTTCATTGTGCTATGTGTGCTATTTTAACCTTTTGCTTACGAGTGGGACAGCGTCCATCCCAAATGAAGAACCTGTCAAAAAGACAGGTATTTGACTTACCCTATCCCAAACAGTTTTTATCCCCCTTTGCAGACATTGGATGCGAATGTCTGCAAAAGGGGATTGAACTGTTTGGGATAGGGTATGTCAAATATCTTTCTTTTTAAGAGGTTCTTAGTTTGGGATGGATGCTGTCCCACCCATAATCAAAATGTTTAAATGTACACATGGTTGATGTTAATAATTGCAAATACTGCAAGGAGAAAGTTTATTTTTTATTTTTGTCTGCTTGCTTCATTGGCATTTACCAACTTCAGCTATGTGTGCTTTTCTACCAGCAGATGCGAAAGGGAGTGAGGTTCTTAAGGGAGTGAGGTAACATTTCTTGCTTATCCTGAAGAAGGCTGTTTTTTGCCTTCAAAACCAATTGGCATCCTTGTTTTTTATTGTAAGCTGTAGTTATATAAAGCCTTTCAATAATCCTTTAAATTAGAACTAGATAGAATATTTTAAAAATCACATGATTAAAACATAAATTATTTTATATTTAACTTTTTTATAGCATTTTTTCTTTGGGGGAAAAATGATAGTTTGAACTTCACTATATTGTTTGTAAGGGATATTAAAATAGTATAATTGATATAACTCAGGAATACATCAAATTCATCTACTTGATTTAACTGTTGCCAAAAAATAATAAATTTGTAAATAATTTTTAGAAACATTTTAAAGGAATTATTTGTTAACAATTTGCTATAATATGACAAGTATTTTTCAGCCTGATTATAAACAAACATAATTTAATCTGGATCTAGATATATCTTAAAATTTCGCAGTTTAGTTGCTTTTGCTGTTAAAGCATTTTTTATTAAGTTCTTTTAAATATACAAAATAAATAAAAATGTAGTAATTAGATTGTGATAATTAATATATATTTAGAGTTGCTCTTTTAAGTAGTATTATAGGCAAAATGTAACTTTTGATAGAAAATAATGGTCTTTACTTATTTGGAGTTAATCCGGTCATTGAAAACTTCTTAAATTCAAATTTTGTTTCTAAGGATCTTTAAATTAAAACTCCTTATTTTTGTCAGAATCTCTTTTAAAACTCTAAACTTTTTGCCGTTCTAATTTTGAAATGCAAAAATCAACTTTGCAGATGACAGACAGTCTAAAATTGGGACTGTGAGAAATATTATCAAAATACTATAAAATGTACCTGCTGTTTCCTGGGGTTTAAAGCAGGGATGAATTTGAATTTAATCTAAAACAATTACAGAAAGGGAATTCATATAAATAAAAGGGAAAATTGCATATAATCTGTGTACAGCAAGTGCACTGACTCCATTTTCAAATTATCACCTTCTCTCTACCTTTAATATATGTCTTGATTCCATGTGTCTCAGCCAAACGAAAATAAAAGATTCAAAAAGAGAATAAACTATTCATTTTCACAGAAGCCTTCCTCTCGGAGAGAAGGCTTATGTGGTTTTAAGTGCATGCTCAGCCGTTGAAATAAAGGGGGGAAATTATTGCCTGAGTGAAAACGCATGGCATTAAATTTCCTTACAGGCTTCGCTCACTTTTATAAAAATTATAATTAATTAATGGATGGCTCCAGTAATTTCTTTTTTCTTTTGGAGCAGTGTGAAAGACCCAGGCCACCCGACTCACCCTAGGATATGAGCAGCTGGTTGAGCGGCCGGTTTTGGAGCAGTGTGCAATATTTAAAGGAGCTGCTGTAAAATTATAAAAATTGGGTTGCCAGTCAATTTTTTTATATCGCAATTTAAAAATTGGGGATGTCTTCAATGCATGAAAGTATATATATTTTTAAACATTCACGAAAACAGGCACTGGTCAGTATTTTTCTTTGGAAAATAGTGTTGATATAAAGTAGCGGGTTTGAACGTGTAATCTATAAACATCTTAAAAATTTAAGATATGAAAATATATGATTAATAAAAATTTTAGATATCTCCTTAATGTTTGTTTTCAAAATTGCTTATGAACCTTGTATATTTATTTTGTCCATAGTAATGTTGCTTGCTTGTCACTGAATGATTAGTACTGTAACATTTAATTTCACAGTTGTCGGTATAAAGGAGTTTTGAGTATACATGGATGAGTGGGTCAGAATACATTTTAAATAGAATTGCACCGAATATTCGGTTGGTATTCGGTATACTGTCTATTCGGCACTCAAACCGAATATTCGGTTCGGCCGAATACTTTAATATTTGGCCAAACCGAATAGTAAAAAATATTTAAAATATTCTACAATTGGTAAAGCACATTTTTTTTTTATACAATGAATAAAAGTTATAGTATCATAGTACGAAATTAATTATTTGCAAAATTAATTAAATGCAAATAAATTTAGGATGTTAAATGTAAATGCATTTAAAAAAGGCACAAAATAGAAACATTTTCTATTTTAAATTGGCATAAAATAGAAATATTACTTTTAAAAAAATTTAACTGAATATGCAGTTAGAATTTTAACCAAATATTCGGTATTCGGTGCAACCCTAATTTTAAACTATAGAACCTAGTCAGATTAGCCCTGTTTTGCATAATTACAGGGTTCCCACAATCCTTAGTAGTTATTTTCGATTTTCATTTTTAAGGTTCCTTAAAAGTACTTACTTTTTCTCAAAAGTACTTATTTTTTTCTCAAAGGTCTTAAAAAAAAATCCCTTTTTTTCCCCATTTAAAAGTCATTTTTCAACTAAAGTAATGCAGGAAAGAAAGCAAAAGGGGCAGGAGTTTTTCATTAGCCCGCTTCAAGAAAAAAGAAAATTGGTCACCAGCTGGAAAACCTAGCAAATGACTAACTACCAGGCGACCGCTTATTTGCATCCCTGGGGTTATAATTGCTTACATTCAATATAATGCACCATTAATCTTTATGATGTACCATTAATCTTTATAGTAGTGCTGCATATTTAGGTAAGTGCTAAAATGCAATGGTAGTTTCTATTATGCTTTTTACTTTCCTTATATACATAATGTATAAGGAAAGTATTGTGACGGGGTCGAAAATTCGAAATCGAGTTTTCGACGGGGGAGCACGTTTCAAGCATCCCTGATCACGAATCAAACATTTTTGAAATGATGTCTGTCTGTGTGTGAAAGTGTGTGTGTGTGTCAGTGAGTCTGTGGAGACGATAACTGACGAACGAATGGACCGATTCGAACCAAATTTGGTACAAAAATCACAATCTGTAAACACTGGCAGCCTATTGTTTTTATATGTAATCGAATGTTCAGAACCCCCCCTAAATTTTCGAATAAAATTTTGAAAAAATCGTCAAAAAATCAAAACCACTAATAAAGTTACGCAAATAGATGTTTCTTATGTAATTTTTCATTAGAAAACGATTGACATGAATTTTAGAACGCTAACATGAACCATTCTCGAGATATTGCACATTTTTCAAAAAAATTATTAAAAAGTCATATAAAATGAAAAAAAATATTTCCTATTGAGAAACATGTTCACTTTTCATATGTAATACCATGCGATAAATTGGGTGACATCATTCTCGTGGATCTAGTTCGTTCCATTCATGAAAAAAGATACTTTGAGTTATACTTTTGTATTTGAATGCCAATAGTAATTTATCTGCTGTAAGAACAACTTATTTCTTCGTCCATAACGCTTGGCGAGATTTTGGCGACAAATTTGGAGGAATGTTGCCAACTTGGCGACTTTTTGAAATGTTGCCAAATGGATAAAAATGAAGATAAATCAATGAAAATGACGACTAATTGTCGAAAATTCAATATTTTGGAAAGAATATTAGTATCGACTATAAGAAAAACCTATTTTTTTACTGTGAAAGTAGTAAATTCATTACATTATATAAGGAAAGTCATGTGTTGCCCACATCAGATTTTTTTTCTTGCAGTGATTAGAGTTTCTATTAAAAAACATTTTAATATGAAATGCTATAAAAATTTAGTAGATTGCATATTTATTAATATTTGTATTGTATAAAATCTTTCTTGAATCACTTTACATATGCATTTACGAGCTTAAAAAAGTCCTTATTTTTTGTTACTTCGAACCCTGTAATACAACCATAGAATGCTATAAACCAAGCTAGTCCATGTATATGTTTATAATTCTATAGGAAGCATATTTTTTAAAGTGTTCATTAAAATAATAAATTTTACTAATACTGAAAATATTATCATCAGAAAAATGTGCCATTTGTACTGTATGTGATTATGTGAACTCTGTATTATAAGTCATATAATTTCTTAGGTCAGTGTATATCTACAGAACTGGTCTCATGTTCTTACCTATGTGAATAAAGCTGAAGTTACACCTGAAGTTTCGGAAGTGAGTAATTTTTTTATTTTAAAAGTGTTCCTTTTTGAATTCATTTAGATAAACTTTTCTTGATTGAGACATATAGATTACAAATTTGTACAAATGAGATACATTACAGAGCTACACAAATTCTATTTGTATGTAGGAGCCATCTCCAATATGTATGTGCTACTTTTATATGCTGTCAGTATATTTGGATAGCAAAGTTTTCGTACTTCTAGAATGTGACTTTGTAATCAGTAATCAACTAGATAAGAGCACTTTTGTAGTGCTCTTGAGTCTTCATTTTAATTTTTTTTAAGCTTTTCACATGGATATGTGTGTGAGCTTGTGGCCAATAGACACAATAACCCAAGTAAGAATGAACATTTTTTAAGGATTATAAGTATATATATATATATACAATTTTTTTCATTTGTAATTTTCTTAATTAGAACAATACTTATTCAATATTTAAATTTTGCTAAATGATATCAAGCAATTTCAGTAAGATTTGGTATGTTTATTATAATCAGTAACAACACATCCTATTAATTTTCTATATGATCGAGTTCTTAGAAAGCTATAATTTGAATATTCATTGTGGTATATTTTATGTTAACATTTCTCCACAATATCCAACATTATTAATCGGCAGAGAAAATACTGTGTTGATTCATCAAACAAAATATTTGATGCTTGTGGTCCTAAAAAGTCCTTAAAACTTAGTTCCTGGTTTCAATTTTTGAGATCCTTAATACTGCTTAAATTTGTACCAAAGTTCTTAAAATGTGCTTATTTTTCTTACAGATCTCACAGCTTAAAAAGTTACACTAAATGTAGATAAAATTGTCTCCCGTTGCAATATAATCAGATTACAAACTGCTAAATTTTCCCCATTGCCATAGGGAAAAGGGATCAAACTGTTTTATATTTTCTGGGTCTTGTTTATACCAGTTTTGTCCACTCTCTTTGTAGAAACCCAGCCCTTATCCCTGAGTCTAATAATACATTACCACAACACCCATAATCAGGGTGTACCTGAAAAATTGTAAGGCCTGTTTGTGTAGCATTTATTTTGTTTTAGTGTACAAACATATCCGTAACTGCCTCTTATGATCAGAAAAACTTTCCATTTTATGATTGATTTTTAAAAGTCTCTAATATACTCGTGAATAGCTCACCTTTTTTGACTTCATTGCATAAAATATCATCAAAAATCTGCCAATATTTCCAAATTAGCAAGCTTTAAAATAGGTTAATTTTGCTCAAATTAAAATTTTTTTTATCAGTGATGGCAGAAATTTTTATAAGAATTCGAGATTTCTGACATAGTATTTAAATCAAATGATATTATATTATGTGAACTTTGATAGAACTTCAAAAGGCTTACTACTACTTTTTTTTCACTTTACTTCAATTTTTTTTCTTCTGTAGTCTTTAGGTGCTTCAAAAGTGCTTCATTTTTTAAATAAACATTGTATAGGAGCATTGTGAGACCTCTGCTAGTAACAGCTCATTTTTCTGTATCTGATCTAATGGAATCATCCGAAGTGGTTAGTGCCAGGCATCACTTTTGCAAATACCCAACAAATTGTACTTTGATTTTCAAATACCGACCGCAACATATCATAACAAACCCCAGGTGAACTTTCGAGCCTCGAGCAAAGAAAACTTGTTTGTCCGACTTGCCAGCACATGTTTTAACTCAAAATTCGAACTTGAGATGGTGCTGCTATGTGGCCTTACCAGAATCATAAGCCACCTCTCCTTCACACACCTCGCAATGGCACACGAATCTCACATTAAAAGCCTGACTTAGATTTTCTTCTTGGGTGCACTGCTGTCAGTAAACTTTCCCCTGCTCTTCACTCTATCCCTTTTGCTTTTCCTCTCTATGTAGTAATAGTCGTCCATTGTCCAAGGTACAATATTACTCTGCATTACGAAGCAACCAACTCGACCAATTCTAAAGGAGCATCCAGTTATACAGGATTGTTTTAAATCACATTGCTATACTCTATTGCTATTTGAATTTTTATATTTGATTTGGGGATACTTGTGCTATTTCACATATGCCCCAAAATGCAAACGCTTTTTATCCCTGGACTTTAATTTTAAAAGCTCATCCTTCTGTTTATATACCATACCTGCCAAATCTCCCGATTTTTCCGGGAGTCTCCCGAATTTTGAGGCAATCTCCCGAACTCCCGAAAAATTCCTAAATCTCCCGAATTTTTACAATAATTAGAAAAAATCCCTACAAAAGGGATTTTCCTAAAAAAATCCCTATGCAGACGTGCCAACTCTCCGGATTTTTCATTACTTCTCCGGCCTCCGGATTACTAACGAAATTCTCCGGCGTTTTTTGTTGGAAATTTATCAATTAACCAGACATGGTATAATTCCTCGAAAACACCAATTTTCCGCATTTTTAGCACTGATTTTTATCATTCCCGGGATCGTAGCAAATCCATAATACAATGCAGGGTAATGCCAATCAAATTAACGGAGATTTACGGCCGCGTGTATTGTAAATTAAGATCTCGATCGCTTATTTTATGAAAGTAATAAACATACTTCTTCAAAGGTTATTGAGCATAAATCGCTAAAATGTTATTTTGTTCATTAATTTCGCATAAACACTGCGATTGCGCAATTCAGTTTGTTCTCATGAATCGCCGAGAGTACAATAGTATCTTTTTCCATCCATCTCAATCTTCTAAATATTGCATTTTTGATTGACTAAACTAGCATATTTTCATATTCTGGTTAATTATTATGGTTAATTTCTTAATTATTTTCGCATAAATAATGCGATTGCGCAATTCAGTTGCTTCGCGTGAATTGCCGAGAGTAAGTTAGTATCTTTTTCCATCCATCTCCATCATTTAAATGTTGCATATTAGATCAGCTAAACTAGCTTATTTTCATATTCTGATTAATTATTGTGGTTAATGTCTTAATTATTTTCGCATAAATAGTGCGATTGCGCAATTCAGTTACTTCGCGTGAATTGCCGAGAGTACGTTAGTATCTTTTTCTATCCATCTCCATCATTTAAATATTGCATATTAGATTGACTAAACTAGCTTATTTTCATATTATGGCTAATTATTAAGGTTAATTTTTTGATTATTTTTGCATAATACAAATTTTTCTATTTTGAAAAATCGGTATGAACTCTGTGAAGGGATATTGAAAAAGAATTTAGTAAGGAGTTCTTAAAAAAAGCAAAAAGAGCTACTACTTTATTTTTAAGTAGTAAGAAGGATTGAATTTGACATTTTTTAATTATATAGAACTTTTACGTGCTGTATTTTTACTTACCAAAAGATTTCTTTTATTCAATATTTTATCTGCAGAGAAGTGTTGCTGTGTCAAAGACATGTGAATGATTATTAAACAGTAACCAATGACATTTTTCTTTATGCATCATATTCAGTGTAATGAACATTGTTATAGACTCTGATGAGAATAACTCTAACGAATGTGCTTATTTTTTAAAAGATGATTTAATTCTTTTGTATTCGTTGAAATTAAATTGTGTTTATAGATACAATACAGATTTTTTATCATATTTGTCTATTTTTTATGGTGCAGTTTTGTAGTAGAGGGAAAAAATCCCTATTCTGTCTTGAAAATTCCCTTTTATGCTTTCTTTAAAAAAAGAAATTGTTATCGCGCTGTGCGATTTTTCAATTTTTGTCGCGAATTGCAAATATTTAAAAATCTCCCTAATTTTCATTTTCCAAGGTTGGCAGCTATGATATACCTTGTAATCCTTGTCAATCATTGGTTGAGTTCCACAATACAATGCTTTTATACAATGCTTTTCACAATTTCACTATGAACTTTAAGTTTTACAATTGAAAAATTGTTTGAAATATAGCAACATTAAATATTCCCTTTATTTTCTAGAATAATGGTAAAGAATCAAACCAATTAGTTATTACTAAATTAAGGTGTGCTGCTGGACTAGCAGAGCTAGCTACCAGAAAATACAAGTCAGCTGCCAAAAATTTCTTGCAAGCTTCTTTCGATCATTGTGATTTCCCTGATGTGAGTTTTGTTATTACTTTATTTGAAAATAAATTTAGTATTTATATGTGTGAAACTTATATTTATTACATTAATGCAATTATTTGTTGGATGTAAATTTCTTCTTAGATATTTAATTAATGTCATTATCGCCATGTTCTGGTATTATTGATTTTTGACCTTATTGTTCCAAACTTGCATGTTTTGCTTTAACTGGTGTGCACAGTTTATTTCATAACTGTGTAGAATCTTATATGTAATACTAAAATGAATTACCCGACATTGCCCATTACCCGACAAGTCCCCCCCCCCCAAATGGAACATGGGGGGTAAGCCCCCCCCCCTCCCAATGGAATATATCAAACTTGGTATCAATCGAAATATTTTTTCAAGCCCTTCAAAATGAAGGGTAACATGCTATAATTTGGATCATTTGGAACAATGATACAGATTTTTCAAAATTTTCTTATGAAATTTGAAAAAAAAAAAAATCCAAATTCTATAATTCGGAAAATTTCAGAATCGGTCCGAACTGGTCCTTATTTTCCAAGTTGTACTGTATATGTAAAAAAAATTGTATAAAACATTTCAGGTTATTTTGAATGGCTTTTTTTTACACTCTCACGGTATCAATTAAATTATCACGGTATCAATTAAATTGTCACGGTATCAATTAAATCTAAAGTCATTTTTTAAAATTGGCATCATTAAAAATGTATGTAGTACCAAAAAATTTTGATATAGACAGCAGGCAAATCTCGTGGAATTTCACACCATATTAACGCGGGGCGCGGTAGCCCATTGGTTAGCGCGCTGGAGTTGCACTCGGTAGGCCCGGGTTCGATTCCAGCCACTGCCAAAACTGCCGCCGTGTTCATGCGGAGTACGATCACGTTAAACATGTGGGTCCGAAAGTCCTTCCGAGAGGTTGGTGGTAGGGGAAGGAGGGTACGGTCCCTGTGGATGCCTCCCCCACTGGGTTCCGGTCTAAATTGGGTAGCACTTCCCGACCGTCCAAACAGTTACCTTACACCTTCCTGGTAGGTCGGACGGTCTGGGTTTCAACAACAACACCATATTAACGCCGGCCGGCCAAATGGTTACTCATGTCCTTGTCGACGAGTCGGTCGGTCTGGGTCTTCAACACCATATTAATGGAAGTTTACTGAATTTTTTAATAATTTATTAAAGTTTTGAGCATAATATTTATTTACTTTAGCTTGATTAACTTCTTTTGATCCTTCCGTTCATCCTTCTTAATAAAATTTCCATTTTGATTTAATGGGGGATTTCTCTTATTATTATTTTTTTATTGTGCTATGTTTATTTTTAATTTTATGATTTTATTTTTTTTCTTGCGTTATTTCTTTTTTTAGCGCAATATAAAAGACCAGTATCCTTTTTGAAAAATAGTTTTTAATTTTGTAGATCTTTCCTAAAATTATATATTTTTCCTAAATATTATTTTTTTCCACTAAAATTTTTTATTTCAGTTTGTTAGATCTTTTTTAAAAATTTTACTGCAATAAGATATTTTTAGATTTTAAGTTATTTATTTTAATTTTTTAAAATATGTTTTAAAATTCTTTATTGCAATTTCTTTTTTAATTTAGATTTTTTTCTAATTATTTAATGTAATAAAATTTGTTTAGATCTGTAAAATTATTTTTTCATTTTTTTTTTTTTTTATATTTTTTCAAAAATTATTTATTGCAATATTAAAGTATTTTATAGGTCTTTACTAAAATTATTTATTGCAGTTTTTTTATATTAAAAAATATGTATTAAAAATAGATTTTCTTAATAAAAATAAATAAAAAATAAGCATTTTTTATTAATGTAATTTATATGCTATTTTAGTTTATTAAAAGTTAATTCAAAATTTTTATACTTAAATTCTGTTAATTAGATTTTTAAAACTTTCCTGTCTTGAATTTGCTAGTTATATATATGACAAACTGTTAATATAAAAAAAATGCCTTGCATCGAACTGCTACAATGTCGAAAAATCTCTTGCTACAAACTGCTACAATTTCGAATAATTGCTTGCTACAAACTGCTACATTTTCGAAATATTGCCTGCTACAAACTGCTACAATTCCAGAAATTTACTGCTCCAAAAATTGCTCCAAAAGAGTTTTTTGTAATCACATCACTGTACATATATTTTAATAAATATATTTGTTGTTCATTTAAGTTACATATAAATAGAGTAAAAGGTGTGTGTGTGGGTTTTTTTTTTTTTTTTTTAAACTATGTGATTTGCTTTTACATGTTAAATTTCATTTTTGCATGCTTACACTTAACAAGAAAGATCAATCATGCATAAGCATTGATTATGAAACACTTTCCAACTGAAATGTAATTTCATTTAAAAATTTCTAAAATGTGATACATTCAGTGGTGATTTCTTTTACATTATCACAGTATTAGAGTAATTTATTATACTTAATATTTAAAACTGTATCAAAATATTTAAAACTGTATCAAAATATAAATCATCTGATTCTTTATGCGAAATCAATGAATATTTCATTCATATAACTTGTATTCAAGACTCCAGAGCTAAATAATTTTGTGTGAAAAAAATTCAGCAATTCTTATGTAATTCACCTTACAATCGCTTGAGTTATTTGCATTCTGCATATGTTAAAATTGGCTTCGTTGAAGAAATAATAAAAGTTTAGGGATCATTTAAAATCACAACTATTGTAATTGCATAGGCACGGAATTTAGATACACAGGTAATACACAGATGCACAGATAATATATGTGTGTATGTGTATGTACTCAAAGTACTGGAATCATGCCGAAGATCGGAACTCGAATTTTCAAAGGATCAACAACATTTTGCGACTCCTAGAACACGAAAAACCTATTTTTAGGAAGACGTCTGTGTGTGTAAGGGTGTATCTGTGTATGTTTCTGTGTGTCTGTGTGGATATTACATCCACTCTAATTGAAAAACTAATGGACCGAACTTCATACAATTTGGTAGGTATGTTTGTTGTGGGAAATCCTGATGTTCATTAGATTATAGTACGATTCGTAATAAAAGAATCTGCCTTCTTTGCGAAATGGTCGCAGAAATTGCCTTTATCCACTCTAGCTAAAAACTAATAGAACAAATTTAACAAAATTTGGTGTATAATCAATAACCTACAAGTGATTTATATACCAAATTGAACAAAATTTTGTATATTCATTTGTAGGTTATTCTAGTACGATTCGAGAAAAAGGAACGGGCTATTTTTGCGAAATTGCCCGCAAAAATCGTTATATATAAAAATAAAAGACTACGTGTGCTCAATTATATCAATTAAATTCCTATTTTCTACGTGATTTTTGACAACAAAAAGAATAAGACTAACCCCATTACTCTAGGACTAGCCGTTCTTGAGATATTCTAGTTTTTTTACATTTTCGCTACTCCACCTTTGACAATAAGTCCAGCTATCAAATGAGAAACAAATTTAAGTTTAACGTGTAAATTCAATGTCATTTAAAATACTTATGGTTGTTATTTTGTGCAGATAAACTCAAATTATTATTGAAGAAATAAAGAGAACGAATATGAGTCTGCAGGGAAAGACATGTGCGGTCCACATCAGAATTTTTAACAATATTACAACAATGATTTATAGAAGTGAACGGGGATTATTTTCAGGCCATTTCGAAAAAAATGTATGATCTATATTTAAAGATCCATCAAATTTTTGTCGAATAAAATGTTCAACAAATTTAAGCTGTGTACCAAATTTTAACTCTCTAGGACGTAGGAAAGTGCATTAAAAATGCCATCAAATAAGTATATCATGAAGAGTTATATAAAATTTAAAAAAAATGAAAAATTGTTATCTACCAAATTTATTTTAAAATGTGAAGCCTCTCTTATATGCAAAATGATTAAACACTTGGAAATATATTTATTAAATAATATATCTCTCTTTTCTTTCTGAAGGATATCCCAAAGTCAGAATTTAATTGAATTTGTTTTTTTCCCTACATTAAATAATTTTTAATTAAAAAACTACTTAACATATTTTACTGAATTTTTTTTTATATATTCTATGGTATAATGTGAATATTTCCTAAGAATTTCAAAGCAATTCGTGAATTTTAAGTTTACTTAAAAAATGTATTTCATTTTTTCAACCCGGGCTCAATAAAAAACTAATTGGGTGATATTATGTATTTATATTCCCGTAGGTCCCACAGACCGTCTGAAAAACATACTAAAATTTCATTGTGATAAAGTCATTTTTACGGCAGTTATCGTGCTAACGGACAGACAGACAGACAGAATGAACAAAGTCATAAACACTTTTCAACTTTGTTGTAAAGTGTTAATTATGACATTTAAGATTTTATATATGCATCTATTACTTTATGTTGTATGTCTGAGATTTCTGCTGATGAAATTTGTAGTTTCCTTGTCAGTGCAGTTAATGGTACAGAAGGATTTTGCCCTTAATTGAGTTCATTACCTATGAACTTTTAAATGAAGTGTAAGCAGGTTAAAACTGCTTCTAAATTCTACATTTATGCTTTTCAGCTAATATCTCCTAACAATGTTGCCATGTATGGAGGTCTATTTGCACTCGCATCATTTGATAGGCAAGAACTGTTAAAGAATGTTATATCAAGCAGGTATGTTAATATCTTACAATGCTTTACATTTCCAAGATGTTGCAGATATGATTCTTTTACCATCTATTGCTAAGTTGTTAATTTGATTGGTCACAAGTTGTTATTGATTTAAACTTTGACACAACTATGATGTAATTAACGATGAATCTAGCAAATTGCTGTCCAGCTGGTGGCCTACAAACCAGATTTTGCCCATGGAGAAATTTTTGTGGCTTACTACAGATCTTGTGCAAACAAACAAACAAAAATCTAAAGAAAAAATGAAATTATAAATAGATCTTTTGAAATAATTTAAGAAGTTTATTTCAACATACAGGACATACAAAACTTATGTTTCAGCCTGAGCGCTTTCGAGCGTAATGTGCTCTTCATCCAAGGTATATGAGATGCTATAGCTAAATTGGCACTTTTTTATGCTGCCCACCCACAAACTAAATTTCCATATTACAAAAAACCAATTGGCATAAGATCTTCGTACAAAATGAAGAAGCATAAATGGGCATATTACAAGGAAATCAAATACAAATATACAAGTACAATGTTGAAGAAACAGGATTAGCAAAACTTTAAATGAAGTAAAATTGAATTTATAATATAACTGAACAAGAGGGTGAAATACTTATAGTGAAAGATTATAAGGAAGACTAGATAAAAAAAAAGCAATTGAGCAGCAGAGGGGACAAGAGCAGATTTAGGGTAGATAAATTTAGAATGAATAGCAGTGAAGATTTGACAGATAACGTGATAAGAATAGACAGCATCAAGCCCCAGATAAAAGATAAAATTAATTTCATCACTTAAACATTTAATAGAGGAACAAGCATTAAAGATATTGTTAAATTGTAGCTGTTGATTTCAGTATACAAGTATAAGAAATCTTCATACAATTTTTTATATATTTTGGAATTTAAACCTTATTTTAGCCAAGTTATGTATCTCCAGGAGAGTTTTGGACGCCATACTCCTGATACATAAAAAAAAGTATATAGACCAAGGAGGGCGATCAATCATTAAGATAAAGAATACATTCAAAGTATACATAGCCCAGGTCTATTACTCAAATTAAATGATCAAGTGGTTAGATTTTAAAATGAAGGCTCACTCTCAATATTCAGCTGTAGTAAAAACAGTTATTTGTTATTAATTAATTAAATTCCAAGGACTTAGGCAATCTAAACAACAGAAGTAGCTCTAAATAAACATTTATGTATATTTATATATATTTTTTTTTTATGAAAACCATTAAATTCATAATCAATTGACTTTATCATCATCACCATAACTCATCATGCCTAGTGGCACATAAGGCCTTCAGCTTGCGTCACCACCCTGGTCAATCCTGTGCCGCAGACCTTGCTTCTGACCAGCTCGCCCATCCTATCAAATTTCTCTCCTATTCCACCAGTCTCCTCCAAGTTAGCTTGGGTCGACCCCGAGATCTTTTTCCTTTAGGCGCCCAAATAATTGCCATAGCAGGGATGTTATGCTGCGGCATTTTTAAGACACGTCCAGTCCATTTCAATCTATGTTTTTTTATTTCCAAATCAATTGACTTAATAAAAGACAAATACATTTAAATCTTAGAATTGGAATTAACAATATTTCTTATAACATTCATATTTAATAAATTGCATTGTTTTATAAATCAGCTTCTACTTTATAGTAAATATGGTGCAAAATAACAAAATTCATAAACTAACATATTCTTTCAATGTCTGGCAGGGGAGAAATTTTAAATGTTTATTAATTGAATATATTTCAATATATAGTGTTATTAGAGTGCCATAATTGATTATTAATTAAAGGCATTAATGAATAATTTATAGTCATATCAGTCTATACTTTAAAGGTAATTTTTATCCTTTGTATATTGTATCTAATTAATTTACTTAAAATACTTTATTAAGCCATGTAAATAATGGATGAAAATATGCATTACACTTACATTATATGATGTCCTTATTTCTGTCAAGGTCTGCGCTTTGTTGGATTTCACCCCTTATCCTTTCATAGATTCAGAATTATAATGTTCTATTTTTTTTTTTTTTATTTTTTTTTATGTATTCCTACTTTTATTCTAAAGTCACACTCTGATGTCAGCCTCGTGACGAATGCCATTCTTTGGGAGTTCTGTGATCTCTGATTTATTTTCAATACGATATTTGCAGAAGATTCCATAGTAACTTTATTTATCGCCACTCTCTATTTATGATATCATTTATTTCAGTCTCCATATGCATCCTTCATTATCTTGCTGCACACATTGGGTCTTATCTTTTATTCATAAGGATCCGGTTATCAATAATGGGCCGAAGTGGCCCTGCATGAGCATTCGTTAAGTGACCATCATATCATACATTCGCCATCAGCCGGAATTCTTTCATATTGATGTGTAGATCATAATGACTGGTTGGGTTTGGACAAGATAGCCATCTCCAGTGGCCATCAATTGGAATTTAACAAAAATTTGAGATTCTCTCCAAGTTTTTTTTATAAAATCAAAGGGACCTGTATATATGGATTGGGCACTAGGTCGAGCGTCTCCGAATCTTAATGCCACATCATTGCCTCTCCCTCTACGCAGTCTGATTTTAGCTGGCACTCTACTAAGGTCCCATGTAATTGGTTGAGAGTTTTCTAAAAGTCTATTTAATTGGATATAGCCTGTATAGTGTTAAAATGCAGTGGTAAAATTATTGTTTACCTAGTTTTAGAAGCATGGGAACATCTTCGACTTCTGGACAAGCTCTTGTCCAGTGGGAGTGACACTTGGGCACTAAATTTTTGAAGTTGACAGCTCAAGTGGGTTTCTTTAACAGATCTCACAATGTAATCGAGTGGTAACAGGAGTGGTGCCTCTAAGTTTCTCTGGGAATCCTGAGTTCTTGTCTGTAAAGGAATTTGTCCATTGAGCATTGAGCATGTAAAAGAAATTTGCATGTGATTTTAGGGGGGGGAGGAGTTACTTGTGACTACCCTTGTGGACTTGCAACTGTAGGTGAAACTCATACTGCAGGCTTTAGCTTAGCATGAGAAAGGAATTTGGAATAAAAACTTCTTGTCCATGGATGACTTCAAAATGACTTCAAAAATTTCGTCCCATAAATGACTTCAAAATAAAAGGAAATATCAATATAAAATTTTGAATAAAAAAATAAAAATATATATAAATTTAAAGTTTTGAATGAAAAAGGTTTTAAAAGTCAGTGAATTCTCTAAAATTAAGCAAAATGTCATATTCACTATGACATAATGTAATATATATTTGACTGTAGCATAATATAAGAATAGCAGTAATATAAGAATAATACTTTTAAAAGTCCTGGACATATTATTCCAGCTGAAATGTATTTAAAAAAATTTGGGGCAAAATTTTGCAATTCATAATTCTGGAAAATCTACATCTCTATCATTATGCATTCATTTCTATACATATTAATAATACCCTTCAAAAAATACTTTTTGATGATCTTTGTGTACAACCAATGTGAGTACAGAGTACTTTATTTTTTAAGATTCTTGTTTTCTAATAAGAATCTTGTATTCTTGTTTTAAGGTTTTTTCATCAGTCAGATTTCAGTATGAAGCATTTTGCCATTTTTTTCTTTTCAGCTCTTTTAAACTTTTCCTGGAATTAGAGCCTCAATTACGGGACATTTTGTTTAGATTTTATGAATCCAAATATGCTTCCTGTTTGAAGTTACTAGATGAAATTAAGGTAATACAATTTTTTGTGCATATTTTTATTTTCTTTGTATTTTTTTACTGTATTATATCAGCTTGTAAGTTTACTAATATTATTTTCAATCATTACTTATTTGCACATTTTTAAAAAATATTTTCCTTTTACATATCTTAGAACTTGTACAAAATATTCATATTTTGTGCAAATTATGGCTGCATTGTATGGCTGAATACCTAATAAGTGTCAACTTCATGTACTAAACAGTTTCTTTTAATATTATAGTTTCTCGAAACTTTCTCTTGGAAAATGGTCTTGAAATAGGATCTTGGAAATGTCAAATAAAATTTATAATGGGTGACAGAGCTGTTTAACATAATTAATGAACTTTTAATGCATATTTGTTACTAGAATGAATCACCTGGTTTTGCCTGGATTTTATATAAGTGCTTGGTACTTAATAACTTCATTACTTAATAACTTACAGTGAAAAAAAAAAGAAAAAAAAAATTGTGGCCCCCTCTTGTTTTCGTGTGAGAAGGCAAACAACTCTCAATTTCACTTTTCCGCCTTTACCAGTATGAATCCTCAAATTATTAAATTTCTCATCCCCCTTATATGGAACATTTCATTTAATTCCAAAGATAGAGCTACATATACCACAGTTTGGAGATACGGCCTCTTTAGCCAGGCGCTCCAGTAACCCATCCCAACGAAGTAGTAGTAATAACTTCATACTCAATTTCCAAATTTCCTGTTATGAACTAAAATCTTTTTCATGATACTAATAAAATCTTCAAATCTCCTGTGATCTATGATCACACATTAGAATGTGCACATCCATTATGCATATGTGCAAATGGACACCATGATTCCCCCCTGCTGTAGGCAGAAGGGGAAATCATGTTGTCCATACCTTCAACCAAGAAATATAAGAAATTTCCATGCAAATGCCTATTTTGTTGGTCTGTACTGATTGCTTATAATTCAAAATTGGCTTGACCTATTTATATAATTTTTTGACTAGTTTGTTAAGTATGATGAGCATATTTATGGCTAAAATGTTTCAGATTTTATGTCATGTTAATTTTATTTTGGAAATCATGTAATCTATTACATGTTTTATTTGCTATATGTCATTAGAATGAAATTGAGTGTTTGTTTTCCAGGATAACCTTTTACTTGATATGTATTTGGCTCCTCATGTAAACACTTTGTACACACAAATCAGAAACAGGGCTCTTATTCAGGTAAATATTTTATATCAGGTAAATATTATCTTAAATGAATCTTAACAGTTTTATTCTGGTATTTGCTCCTAAATGTATGTCAACAAGGGAAAATGCTTTTTGATGTGAAACTTCTTAGGGTGCAACAAACTCAATACAGACCAGCCGTCCCTTGTAACTGCTCTTCACCCTGTGGGTGAGCTGCTCAGCCTGGGTAATAAACTCAATACAGAAACTAATATGTAATTTTTCTTCTGATTATATATATATATCCTATGACTGTATTATAATATGATTCTAATAGAAAAGTGTAAAAAATTGTAATTTTAGATTTGCACTATATGCCAGTATGCTCTTTTTGCTTGCACTGAACCACACACTCATCCGATAGAGTAACTGCAAACATATCCTAACATTTCATCTTCGATAACATCATTGTTGGTGACCTGACTTGTGCAAACTAAACTACATTCTATTGTTTTATCAAAACTGTATAATTTAAAAAAAAATTAACATTCTCCAGAATTAAAAATATATATATATATTGAAACCTTCTTTAGGTACCTTGTGCTATTATCACACATAACACATATAAACCTTTTCTCATATGAAATATGCAAAAGGAGTGATGTTTTACATTAATCTATAATGAGTAATAGAGTTACTTACTATTTTTTTTTAGGTCTTTACATCTCTAGGTGTCAAGTTTAAAAACTGTTAAACTTGGATGACTGTTGTTTCAGAACCCTCCTCATTAAGCGGTATCGAAGTAAAATGTTTTCTTACATATCCAGAACTACCATGAGATAAAAATCCACAAATCCATTTTTAAATTAATCAATTAATGTACACCAATTTTTCCACTTCTCTTCTTACTGAAGTCAAGTTAGACTTTCTCTTAATTGCTCTAAACATGCATTTTTACTTAAAACTATTGTGACATTTTGGTTTTGAAATGTTATTTAGACCTGATTATTTAGATTTTTCTTTAATTAATTGTTACACAATTGGTTTTAAGGCATATATATTTGCATTTTTACTTAAAATAACATTTTTTGCTGCTGATATATTCGCTAAAATTGTGCCAAATTAGTTATTTAAGTCAATTCGTCCTCTAAAATAGCAATTGAAATCAATTTATGCTCCAGAACCACCTTTAGGTTTTTTGTCACTGTTATTGATATAAACATAAATGCTGTTGCCATTAGCATTGACGTGAAATACCTATTTGTGTTACTTAACAATTGAATATCATTTTAGCCCATTCAAAGCAGTTTAGATCCAAGTTCTTCAATAGCATTTTGCCTTATATATCTTGTCGTATTGTTTGACTTATTATGAGGAAATCAGTGTTTCCTTTTTTTTTTCTTTTTGTATATTTTATTATTAATTGATGTAATATTTGGATATGAGTCAAATTTTGTAATTTTATATCACTTTTAGAATATAGTAAATCAATTTTAACTTTGTTCAAGAGTCTTAAAGGCCCATCAAGTAATAATTTGACTATAAATGTGCTCTAAAATTAAGTTTTGATATTATGGTAGATGCATTTTAGCCTTTTTTTTTAAATGTCAAACATAGAAACATAGTTTCCTATACTATTTTTTACTTTCTCTACAAAGCATACTATATGAAGAAGAAAATATCATGATAGGGTTAAAAATTTGATTAATATTTTGATTGATCCATATTTTTGAGCATTAATGAAATCAACTATTTTTTCAATAACATGTATGACTCTGCCGGTACAATCAATATCTCTTGACTAAATTAAATTCAGGTCAATTATTTCAATCAATTTATAATAATAAAATAATATGTTTTGTTTCTTGGTAGGGTAGAGGAATATCTAAGCTAATCACAGCTATGAAATTTGGTATAGTGATACTACAGATCAAGTTCTAACACACCTTGAAACAATTTTTAAAAAATTCTAATGAGTTTTTTAGTTATTTTATGTTGAAGGGATATTTTGAGTGCTATTCACACAAATCAGCTTCTTAGCAATTGAATATATTATCTATAAATTTCAATGAGTTTCCATCTCCTATGAGTTTCTATGAGTTTATATATGAGTTTCCATCTTAACACCGTAGGAAAATCAAAGGACAATCTTTTCTGTAGGCTTAAATGGAATCTGTAGGACAATTCCTTCCTATGTTAAAATTTTTTAAAAAATTTATCAAAATATTCGTCCTTCTTTAATCTTAATTTTTATTTTCTTGTATCGGCTAATGAAGAGTTGCACAATTCTAACATTTGGCATGAATATGGATTGATATCTTTGCATTCTAATAATCTTTTAAATGACTTTTAAATTTCTTATTGAATTTTATGTGGGTCTATATCAGTGTGCAAGTTTAGCATATTCCATTTGCTTATACCCTGCTTAGGACATATCAAAAGAGTTTATTTTTGGTATATATTACCCTAACAGGGTGTACAAAACATGTAGGGCATATTATGCAGTCATTTTAAGGCATAGTGGTTAAAGTACCGTGTGCATATGCAGTGTGCCCAAAATGTAGTACACACCAATAAGGCGGGGATGGTTCAGCCACACGTGCACCTACATAGCCAGCTTGCATATGTTTAGATGCTTATTTAGGGCATATTTTGCCCACTTAGGGAGGTGGGACACTATGTCTTTTGAAACATTAAATAAATACATATAATTAATTCCTGTTTAAATCACCATTTCCTAGTAAAAATGTAAATGTTATCATGTGAGTAAATGTTTTGTAAGTATTTGTCTCGTAAGATTCAAGCAATTTTTATAAAATTTGGTATGTTTATTTTAATTGCTTAACAATATAAAGCCTATAATTATCAATGAAATTAAATTGAAATAAATAAAGGTCTAATTTATGCTATTGTTTCTGTACAATATCTTAATATGTTGAATATACCAAATTATTTATTTTGTGTTTCATTTATGCTAAATTGCTAATTCTAAGAAGTGAACGTGTTATAAAATGCTTCGTCTTGCTTGTTTCAGTATTTTAGTCCCTACTTATCTGCTGATATGAATAAAATGGCTGTAGCATTTAATACTACAGTTGGAGGTTTGGAAGATGAACTTATGCAGTTGATTCTAGATAACCAAATACAAGCAAGAATTGATTCCCATAACAAGGTAACTGAAAATACAATTGTTTTATAATATTTTGTTTTTATTTGAAAATTGCAATGCACTAAACAATTGGAGATGAAATATACATTTTCCTTCTTTTTGCATTTTTAACTTTTGTGTCAAAAAATTTTTTGCAGATCTTTTTTATTACTACTTTTTGTATTGTAGAGAATGTTTTTACATGGCCAAATTTATCCCTACATTTTCCCTTTTATTGAAAGAGTCTATGGATTATTAACAACTGTTTAATTTAGACCAGTGTTTCCCAACCTTTTTTGTGCCATGCCCCACCTAAGCCTTTCTAAAATTCTTATGCCCCCTATGTAACATATACATAATTTTTAATATTCAAACACTGAATTGTTCACTGAAGAAACTTAAATGATAGGTTCTAGGAAGAAATCACTAGGAAATTGTTGAGGAAACACAGTAAGTAAATTTTCAAAACATAAAATGGAGAACTGAAATTCAAGCACGAAATAATTTTAATGAAATATTCTTCTATATTATTTTAATTATTAGTAATTATTTATTATTTAAATTTAGTGAGATCCTTGTACTTGATGCAAAGAGATTTTATGTTAGGTTCCAATTTAGTTAGCTTCAGTCTCCCCGTTGTGTTACATCCAGTTGTGTTATATATATTTCTTTTTTTCAGCAGTAAATCATTTATGACACTAAATCCACATTCAGTTAAATATGAAGATGGAAACGGTAACAATAGTTTTCTTACACATTTGGTTGAATTTGGATATTTGATTTCTGTTTCCTCACAAAGCCATGCCATCGCTCCTTTTATATTAAATAAAGTTTTAATCTACTCATCATTTTGCATTTCTGCAAGTTCTTCTTGATACTGCATATTTAAAATATCAGATAAATCCATTAACATTGGCTGCATCATCCAAGTTGAAGAATCAATTTGTTTCAAATCAGAAAATCTTTCTTTTAAATCAGCCGATAGAATTTTCATATGATGGACAATAACAAGTATAGCGGTATCAGTCACTTCACATTTTTGGAGCCAATGAAACTTTTCAAAATTTTTGTTGTATCTGACATAATTCAATTTTTGTTAATTTCTGACATAATTCAATAAAAGTAATGAAACCAAATATCTTTGCTTTTGCATCGACAAGAGTTTTACTTGTTCCTTGAAGTTGGTTATTTAATGTGTTTAGTTTTTCAAAAATATCGGCTGAATAACTCACAAATGCTTTACCATCGACCGTTAACAGATATTTCATTTCAGGTTTGTCGCTTAAAAAATCACTAAGAGTATCAAATAGTTCCATAAATCTTTTCAAGCAGTTCCCTTTCGAGAGCCATCTTACTTCTGTATGAAGTAAAAGTCTCACATGGTCTGCATTTTGTTCTTCACTGCATTTTGTTCTTCACTTTTTAACACTTTACAACAAAGTTGAAAAGTGTTTATGACTTTGTTCATTCTGTCTGTCTGTCTGTCTGTCTGTCTGTCTGTCCGTTAGCACGATAACTGCCGTAAAAATGAGTTTATCAAAATGAAATTTTAGTATGTTGTTCAGACGGTCTGTAGGACCTATGGGAATATAAATAAATAATATCACCCAATTAGTTTTTTATTGAACCCGGGTTGAAAAAATGAAATACATTGAACCCTATGGGACCTAATTTTTCAAACATTTTTTAAGTAAATTTAAAATTCACGAATTGCTTCGAAATTTTTAGGAAATATTCACATTATCCCATAGAATATATAAAAAAAAATTCAGTAAAATATGTTAAGTAGTTTTTTAATTAAAAAAATTATTTAATATAGGGAAAAAAACAAATTCAATTAAATTCTGACTTTGGGATATCTTCCAGAAAGAAAAGAGAGAGATATTATATAATAAATATCTCTGCATTTGTTTAAACGTTTTGCATATGGGAGTGGCTTCATATTTTAAAATAAATTTGGTAGATAACAATTTTTCATTTTTTTTAAATTTTATATAACTCTTCATGATAAATTTAATTGATGGCATTTTAAATGCACTTTCCTACGTCCTAGAGAGTTAAAATTTGGTACACAGCTTAAATTTGTTGAACATTTTATTTGACAAAAATTTGATGGATCTTTAAATATAGATCATACATTTTTTTCGAAATGGCCTGAAAATAATCCCCGTTCACTTCTATAAATCATTGGTGTGATATTGTTAAAAATTCTGATGTGGACAGCACATGTCTTTCTCTGCAGACTCATATTCGTTCTCTTTATTTATTCAATGATAATTTGAGCTTATCTGCACAACATAAGTATTTTAAATGACATTGAATTTACACGTTAAACTTAAATTTGGTTCTCATTTGATAGCTGGACTTATTGTCAAAGGTGGCGTAGCGAAAACGCGAAAAAACTAGAATATCTCAAGAACGGCTAGTCCTAGAGTAATGGGGTTAGTCTTATTCTTTTTGTTGTCAAAAATCACATATAAAATAGGAATTTAATTGATATAATTGAGCACACGTAATCTTTTATTTTTATATATAACGATTTTTGCTGGCCATTTCGCAAAAATAGCCCGTTCCTTTTTCCCGAATCTTAGTAGAATAACCTACAAATGATTTATATACAAAATTTTGTTAAATTTGGTATATAAATCACTTGTGGGTTATTGAAATATTATACTCCAAATTTTGTTAAATTTGGTTCATTAGTTTTTAGCTAGAGTGGATAAAGGCAATTTCTGCGGCCATTTCGCAAAGAAGGCAGATTCTTTTATTACGAATCGTACTATAATCTAATGAACATCAGGATTTCCCATAAAAAACATACCTACCAAATTGTATGAAATTCGGTCCATTAGTTTTTCAATTAGAGTGGATGTAATATCCACACAGACACACAGAAACATACACAGATACACCCTTACACACACAGACGTCTTCCTAAAAGTAGTTTTTTCGTGTTCTAGAAGTCCCAAAACGTGTAGATCCTTTGAAAATTCGAGTTCAGATCTTCGGCACGATTCCAATACTTTGAGTACATACACATACACATATATATTATCTGTGTATTATCTGTGTATCTAAATTCCGTGCCTATGCAATTACAATAGTTGTGATTTTAAATGATCCCTAAACTTTTATTATTTCTTCAAGGAAGCCTAATTTTAACATATGCAGAATGCAAATATCTCAAGCGATTGTAAGATGAATTACATAAGAATTGCTGAATTTTTTTCACACAAAATTATTTAGCTCTGGAGTCTGGAATACAAGTTATATGAATGAAATATTCATTGATTTTGCATAAAGAATCAGATGATTTATATTTCGATACAGTTTTAAATATTTAAGTATAATAAATTACTGTAGTACTGTGATAATGTAAAAGATATTACCACTGAATGAATCACATTTTAGAAATTTTTAAATGAAATTACATTTCAGTTGGAAAGTATTTCATAATCAATGCTTATGCATGATTGATCTTTCTTGTTTTGTTCTCTTGAAGACTTTGGCATTAGCTTTAATAGCATTGATACACTTTATAACTGAATTTAGTATTTCATTTAGAACAGGCAAAATGTTTTTAGCTACCAAGTTTTCCCTATGAATAACACAATGCACAAGAAGCATTCCTGGATTCTCATCTTTCATCAATTTTAAGCAGCTATTTTTTTTGCCCATCATATTAGGAGCACCATCTGCAGCACAGGATGTTATATTTTTCATTGGTATATTATTGACATCTAAGTAAGGTATATTATTGACATTTAAGTAATTTTTTAGCTTATTATATATACCTTTGGAGGTAGTGGTGCTTTCTAATGATTTACAGAACAACATTTCTTCAGCAAAATCCCCTTTATCAATATATCTTACGTAAATTATCAATACGTCCTCACTGTCTCTCAAAGTTGATTCACCCATTTGCACTGAGAATTTTCTTGTTTTCAGCTTTTCAACAAGTTGTATTTATTTCAATATCTTCACTCATTTCGTCTATTCTGCTTACAGTATTGCTACTGAGTGGCATAGCTTTCACGTCTTTGTCATTTTTTTCCAGAACCGTTTTAAGAAATGCTGATATTGATGGTTTGATTAAATTCTCTCTCTCCTATTGTATGATTTTTCCCAGATTTAGCAATGAGTAAGTCAATTTGATAACTAGCCTCAAGACTACGATTGACAGCTGCAGTATGAGCAGTAAATAGAGACTTACTCTTTTATCAAAAATAATGCTGCTCTTTTATCACATATTTTCTTTAAAATTTGAAAGTAATTCAAATCCGAATTAATATGAGCACTATGTTTCGCCTTCAAATGCGCCTCAAGACGACCTCGTTTCATTGATTCGTTGGTCAAGCATTGTTGGTATAAAAGACAAAAAGGTGACAGTTCATCGTGGACAGCGGGTATGAAACCAAATTTTAAATATTCCTTCGAAAACTGACAAATTTTTTTCTTGCTTGCAACACTCATTTTACTTTGGGCTGAAATAAATAAATATAAGATCAATTAAAAACTAAAAATAAAGTATGTGTTAAAATTAATTTAATGTGAAGTGGAGTAAACATAGACTAAAAAATGCATATTTAAATGTATATGACACATCATTTATCCCACCTCAAAATAATATATTTTTTTCCATTTGACAAATTTTTCTGGAAAATGATGCTTCTAAAACTGAAATAAATAAAAATAAAACACAAATACTTACCACTTACATTGATATACCACTTATATACCACTTATATTTATACAATGTATATTTTTTTTAAATCAGCGAGACTTTTACAACAGTTTTAACGGACGCTTATTTCAAATTAACACCAACGATTCTCCCTTTAACTCTTTGCACTCAACAGGCGGCCATCCCTAGCATCTAATAATCTTTGGAGCGAATATGGCGGAATTTATTTGACGTTTCCCAATGTGCTCTGGTGGCCATAATGTGAGTTAGGGTTATCTATTTTGACTCAGGTGGTTTTAACTACGACCGCCCCCTAGCTTCTTATAGTGAAATCACGGCTACGAACATGGCGGACCGAAGTTACCTATACTGGATGTTTACTCAGCTCGGGAAGCAACTGAAAGTAGCCATACGGTTAACTTAAACTCAGGACGAGTCCATTTTTTAATTGCCCCCCTTAACAATCAAATTGCCCCCCTGTGGGGCGTGGGCCCCACATTGGGAAACACTGATTTAGACAAACTTCTATACAGGTTTGCTGCCGCGCACGCTACCGTTTGGTTAGCGTGCTGGAGTTGCACTCGGTAGGCCCGGGTTCGATTCCAGTCACTGCCAAAACTGCCGCCGTGTTCACGCGGAGTACGATCACGTTAAACATATGGGTCCGTAAATCCTTCCGAGAGGTTGGTGGTAGGGGAAGGAGGGTAATGTCCCTGTGGATACCTCCCCCACTGGGTTCTGATCTAAATTGGGTGGCACTTCCCGGCTGTCCAAACAGTTACCTTACACCTTTCTGGTAGGTCGGACGGTCTGGGTCTCAACAACAACAACAACAGGTTTGCTACCATAATGGCAGCATGGAATTTTTTAATTCCATGTTGCCATGTTTAAAACTCATAAAAGGTCCCAAACCTTAAAATATTAGGAGATTTTATAATTTTAGTTACCTTTTTATAAAGTTATTTTGTTATACTAGGATGATTAAATGGAAAATCACCGAGAATTTTTTTCTGGAAAGCTCTGACTAAAAATAACAGAGTATTATGAGAAATGTTTTTAAATAGGTAAATTAAATACCTGAAACATTTCTTTTTATTTAATTCTAATGATAAAAATAATGGAATGACTTGTAACCCCCCCCCCCCCCTACACACACACACACTCAAAAAATATAATTATTGCTAAAAATTGGTAAATATCCTAAAATTAATGAAGGCTAAAATTAACCATAAATAAATGAATTAATACATTTAGTTTAGATGCTAACTGTTTTATTTGACAGACGATTTATCAGTAAACAATTTATCAGTAAACATCATCGTAATTGAAAACAGAAAAATAAACTAATCTGAGGTTGAAAGAACATTCCATCTGCAGTATTGTATCCTTATGCTATGTGCTTGTCACATCATCCCATTTTTTTTTTATTTTTTTTTTATGAACCATATCTACTATGTTCACTAATGAAGAATATTGCAAAATGATTCTTATTTTTAGAGAATATAACCAATGTGCCAGAACAGCAGAGACCAGTGCAGCCGAACGATTATATGTATAGCATTTCCCAATGTAAGGAATCCCAATTGTCTGAGTACGTTAATGTTGTCTTATTTGGTGGGGGGGGATTTAGTCTATTCCCTAGTTTTCAAAGGTTTTTTTTCCAGCTTTTTCTGTACAACAAACACATCTTTATACTAATTTGGCTATGCTCAACTTAGTTATTGATTTTTTTCTTTATCACTAAAAGGTAGCACAATAGCCTCCCCACCCCCCCATAAAAAGGGGTCAGCCTCTCGAAAGTTATCTCTTCGTGTAACACCATAAAAGTTTCCTATGCAGCTGCATTAAAAAATTAAGATAATTCTCTTCGTTTTGGAAAATTTCTCCTTATAGACTTTCCTAGACACCCTGTATTGTAGGTGACAAAAGGTGACAGTTTAACTTTTGATAATTAAAAAAAAACATTTAGTAATTATGTGTAACAGAAAAAATAAGTTAGTGATCTGATAAATAATGTTGTAAATTTAGCTAAATACCTTGACATATTTTGATAAATGCCTATTTTTGTTACCTATTTTGCTTATTTAACTGCCTATTTTAATATTTTATACTGTCTGAACGTCCAGGCTTTAATGATAAACAATATTGCTAAGTTTCAAACTAAGCAATGTCACAGAATATGCAATAATATGCAGTAGACACTGACATTGTATAATGTTGTTTCTAAACTGGGCTTTATTAAATATAAAATATTTTCTGTCATAGCTTTAAAACATTCCATATAAGAAATAATTTTTATCTAAATTTGTTAAATTGGAAAAAATTCAACAAAATATTGTATGCCCAGTTTTCTGTATTTGTTGATTTTTTTTGTAATCTATAGTTTCCTATTTATATCTTGTAGATTTTATATGCTAAAGATATTGATCAAAGAAGTACAACTTATGAAAGAGCGTTACAAATGAGCAAAGAATATCACAGGCGAACTACAGTAAGACATTATTTATATTTTATAAAATTTTTGTATGTATTTAATCATTTTTAATGTTTTATTTTGTTAAATATTTTTATTGATATTTTTACTTTATATGCATATAAATGCATTTTAAATATATTTAAAAATATAATTTCAGCAATTGATTCTTCGATCTGCCATGCTTCGTAACCAAATCCAAGTTAAGGTGAGTAAAAATTGTGATTAAATTTATTTGATTTTCATTTGAGAGAGGTGTATGGGAATTTTTAATTTACAATTATTACAGGTGATATTGTATATCTGTCCAGTAAAACAGGGTGGCCACTCAACCTGGAAACCGGGAAAAGTCAGGGAATTTTAGAATGGTCAAGGAAAACCGGGAAAAGTCAGGGAATTTTGTGGAAATTTTGCTTTTTTTTTTTTTAACTAGTTGCCCATATAAGAACAGAACTAACTGCCCAGTTTGTATGCCATTTTCGAAAAATTTCGCAAAGTATTACGCTGTACTCGTAACCGCTAAATAAAGGTTGCCATGTGTCCATTTAATTCCGTATAAAAGCAAAAATGCGGAGTTTTTACGCCATTTTGGACAAATGTCGCCAAGTACAGAGATGCCAACTTTTATGGATTTTCTGTAGTTTGTACGGATTTTTACATCATCTTACGGTTTTACGGACATTACTCCCAAAACTGCGGAAAATCCCGTGAAATCCATGCATCCTATCATTCAGTTCATTCATATTCCCTGCTTTGCTGAGAGTCCAAAATTATCAGTTTGCATCCATTTTCTTCTTCTAATGATTTCATATCAGAACAATAGACCTAATTTATTTTTATAGTGTGCGTAAAAATAAAGAAATATTTTACTAAACAAATTATATTTCACTTAAATTATAAGATTGTGCAATTCAGTCCTTCTTTTCGGGCTTTGCTGAGAGTACACAATTGTCTTTTTCCATCCATCTCCATCCCCTTATTATTGCACATTAACTTGACTAAACTAGCTTATTTTCATATTTTGGTTGATTATAAAGGTTAATTTTTTAATTATTTTCACATAAATAGTACAATTGTGAAATTCAGTTTTTTTTTCGTGGGCGTTGCCGAAAGTTCTCAATTATCCTTTTCCATCTATCTCCATCTTCCAATTGTAGCACATTAACTTGGACTAAACTAGCTTATTTTCATACTTAGTTGATTATAATGGCTAATTTTTTTAATTATTTTCACATAAATAGTACGATTGTGAAATTCAGTTTTTTTTCGCGGGCGTTGCCGAGAGTACGCAATTATCCTTTTCCATCGATCTCCATCTCCCTATTATTGCACATTAACTTGACTAAACTAGCTTATTTTCATATTTTGGTTGATTATAAAGGCTAAATTTTTAATTACAGTGAAATCCCGATTTTACGTCCCCCGAATCTACGTTTTTCCCGCATTTTACGTTTTTTTCATCAGGTCCCATTTTTCCGTATACCAATGTATGTTAATTTAACCCGGATTGTAAGTTTGTTATTTATGGACTTTCTCGTATTTTACGTTTTTTCCCAGGACTGGAAAGTAAAAAGAAAATTAAAATTTGCAATAATTTACAAAAAAATTTGCAAAAAAAAAAGCAATATTACTATTTTTTATTTTGTGCTTTTTTAAAGCTAATCCACGTTGTTGAAAGTTAATCATGAAAACAGAAACGTATTCCACAGACTCCTGTCTTCTGAAATCCTGTCTTCCTGTCTAGACTCCTGTCTTCTTGGATTCCACCCCCCACCCCCTTCCTTTGTTGAACACCCGCTGTCGCAGACTGCTCCCTTCCCGAGGAAGAACACTCCAGTTAACCAATCAGATGGGGTGGCTTCTTTTCTTTCGTCGGGGAGGAGGGGGCAGGCCTTACCCTTCTCCATGTTTTCAGATAAGCCTTTCAGTTGCTGTTTAGCACGCGGTGGTCGCATTTCTATCCTTTTTGTGCCAAAATGACGAGTAAAAAACGCAAAAACTTTTCTTTTGCTGAGAAAGTCGAAATTATTAAACAATTTGATGAATTTCATGGAACCAAATTAGCGTTTGCTCAATCGCAAGGAATTCTCGTGACAACCCTGCAATTCATACTACAGAAAATAGAATGCATTGAAAAAAACATCGAGAAAGTGGATGAAAAAAATTCCAAGAAACGGAAAACATTGAAAAAATCACCGTCTGTTGAGCTGGAAGGTAGCTTAGTAAAGTGGTTGAACCTATAAATGGCACGATAATAAGAGAAAAAGCTCTAGAAATCGCTGATAGGCTTGGTGGTTTGAAAGACTTCACAGCTTCAAATGGCTGGATTGACAGAATGAAAAAAAGACATAATCTTGTGTATAGATCGCTTTCGGGAAAATCATCAAGTGTAGATGAAGCTACAATAGAAGAATGGAAGAAAAATCTACCAAATTTGACCAAAGGATACAAGCCAAAGGACGTATTCAATGCGGACGAGACCGGACTTTTCTTTAACCTCCTACCGGATAAAAGTTACGTTGCTAAAGGAGACTCCTGCCATGGAGGGAAGATGTCTAAATTGCGCTTTACTGTGCTGTAATTCTGATGGAAGTGAGAAGCTGACGCCTCTTGTTGTTGGAAAGTTGCGCAAACCACGATGCTTCAAAAATGTTAGAAGTTTTCCGACAAGCTTAGAGCTTAAATAATGACTCATAAGGATTCAGCATTAAATCCTGGAGGAGGCTAAGGGGCTCACTACGGATTGCAACTGCTAGTTTTGGCAATGTCACTTCGGTTAAAAATTTTTTTATTTTTCTTGAAATATCTATTTTTTGGAATCTATGACACTGGAGAGGTTAAAAAATTTCCTCAGTGTAAAAGCTTAATAAAATAAAATAAATAAGAAAGCAGCTAGTTTTGAAATCTAAGAACTTCAGTGCCTGAAGTTCTTAGATTTATTTCATGAAAAAGTTTTTGAATCTTTCTACTGTTTTTTATTCTCTGTTCTAGGGTGGTTTTTTTTTTTTTATTTATTGTTTCACATTTTTGTATAGCATCAATTTCCTTCCTGGTTCATGTAATGCAGCAATTCATTTACAGACCCCCATCTTGCATATACTGATATGATTGCTCTGTCCTTTTATGCTGAAGAAGGTTTATTTTTGCCTTCAAAACTGACTTATGCTTTTAGTAAACTATTTATGCTGTTACTAAGTTCTTTTCAGATTAATTTGAGCAAATTTTTGTACTGGAAATGCTTATGAGCATATCTTTTTTATTGCCCAAGACAAAAGTGTGTCACAATGCAGTACAAGTTAACATACATTACTATATAGTAATCCATATAAAAAAATATGATTAAATATACATAGAATAAAATGCATAAAATATGGGTTTCCTGGGAAAGTCTTTAGGCACCGCAATCACTTTGTAAGGCAAGGTCAATGAGTGTACATGGTAGATCTATCTATAGTAAAGTGACCATGCTCGATCAAATAAAAGTGATTGCAGTGCTCCAATAGAGAATTTGAAAAGGTATGACAACAAACTCCACAAGAAAATAAAATACAACTCCCAAGTCAAAAAATTAGAATAATCGAAAAAAATGAATTTTGAAAAAATACTTTTTATATATCGCTTATACAAAAAGTAATACAGGAGAAAATTTCATAATGTAAAAACCTACATAATTTGTTGAATATTTTACCATAAAAATTAACTGAAATAATACAAAAATGAAAATGATTATTCACACTTAGAAAAAATCGAAATAGTAGAATAACATTTACCTAGTTCAAAATATTAGAATAATGCTTTGTAAATCACCTCATTTAAAAAAAAATAAATAAATAAAAAACAGTGATTGTTTAATATTTTGTAGTATCACCTTTACATGTTATAACAGCACAAACTCTATTTGGCAAGTTAGTTACCAGTGACTCACAATGTTTTCTGCCCAGACGTGACCATATCGATTTTATGCTGGAAATAAGATCAACTTTTTTTTAGGTGCAATTTCTTGAAGCCTTTTTTCATTATTTTCACAAATTCTCTATTGGATTTAAATCCGGCTAATTAGCCACCCAGGGAAGTACATTAATTTGGTGTTGTGTAAGACAGTTTGTAGTGGAAAATGACCTGTGGCAAGATGCTAAATCATGTTGGAAAAAAAAAATCGCCATCATACAAATCTTCCGACAATGGTATCGTAAAATTCTCTAGGATTTCTTTATATATCTGAGAGTTAATCCTTTCGTAAGTGACACATAGCCTTCCAGAACCATTTGCAGTCATGCAACCCTATACCATTACTCTGGCTGTAAATTTCACTGATCACTTCATGCATTTCTTGTAATATGCTTCTTGCTTCATTCGCCATACACGAACACCTTGATCCCTATATGATACACAGAACATACTCTCATCAGTGAACAATACCTTTTTCCAATCATCCACATCCCATAAAAGCTTTTTTTTTTTGCGCCTCTTCACTCTGTCCCTTTTCTATTTACTAGTCATGAGAGGCTTTATCTTTGGTACACGAGAATGAAATCCAAGTTTATGGAGACGTCTTAGTGTTGTAGATCATCACACTGTGTTCTTTCCACTTCCGATGCAAATACCTTACACTTCTGAAACAATTTTTCTTAACAATATTCTTTAGCTTTCTATCATTTCTCGGAGTAGTTTTTGGCTTTTGGCCACTATTCAGACGATTGTTTTCAAAATATCCATCGTTAAAATACTGCTTTATTGCTGTACTAACACTTGATTGAGAACATTTTAAGTAACTGGTGATATATTGCTGATTACGGCCTTGTTTATGCAAATCAATAATACGATTCTTTATAAACGCCATTGTGTTAGATGAACAAACCATGTTTCACACAAAATGAACAAAAAAAACCCACGAAAGTCCTGCAGAAGCTAATTTTATGCTTAATGTATGCAACTTTCTGAACCATTCAGGAAAAATCATAAGTATTCCGATTTTTTGAACCACCTATTTTAGTATTCTAATATTTTGAATAGTGAAAATCATTGTTAAAAACTACAATATTTGCTTGAAATTAAATCTTTTAAAAGTTTTTTAATTTACTTTAATAACATGTAAATTTATTAAAACATCAACCGCTGTTCTTTTTCAAATTTACTACGCTGAAATGTAGCTAAATGCAATTCAAATTATGAATGAAATACCTTATTCTAATATTTTGACTCGGAGTTTTATCAATAAGTAAAATACACTTTATGCAAAGGGATAAGGACAACTTGAGCAATGTGTATTTTGGGTTTGTTGGTTCTTTTGCACTGACTAAGGGGATCCAGCGTATCCTCGAAACAGCTGTATGCTGCAATATCATTTTATTTGTGCTTATATACTTTGCTCAAATTTTCCTTTTCCTTAAAGAAGATAGACAAAAACACAAATTACAGAGTAATAGAGCAAGGATGTTAAACTTAATTTTGTAAAATGCCAATTTTTGTTTAAAAGTATATCAGCAGGCAGCAGTGACATATTTTGATAATCAATTTAGGGGGGGGGGGTTCAGTTTTAAACAATCTCAAGGGGTCAGAGTAGGTCTGCACAGACTCGAGCCCCATAGATTCAGGCCCAACTTGGCCCAAGTGCCTAGGCCTGACCCTGATCCGTGGACTTATGCCCAATTTAGACTACTTGCTAGACTCAGGCTATGCTTTATTAAATTCAAGTTGGGCCATATCAAAATAAATAATAAAGCCAAAAATAGATCAAAATTTGAAATTAGAAATGAAGCAGAATTTGAAATTACCGGATAAAAGTCACCTTGTCCCATATTAAGTAATAAAAGTTTGCTCTGTACGGAGAACGTAAATGGATAAATTAGAAACGGATACAGAAAAAATATAATTTCATATAAGAATTGAAGACTTATTTTCTCGACGACATTCCGAAGTCAAAATTAAACATTGCTCTTCACAACATTCAAGTTCTTTAAAATTACAGTAACAAAACATGTTCTGACTTGGATCTAGCAGAATAAATATCAAGCAGGCCCGGAGCATTTTTTATGTTTGTTGTTTCATTTCCTGTTGATACCGATAGGAGTAGCACATAAACACTGCCCAATCATGTCACATGGTTTTTAAAGGGTGCTAAAATGATGTGTGGCAATCATTGATTTGCATTCGTTTCTTCTGTTAGTTCAAGTTTTTTCTGATCTCAATTAAATATATGTGATATTTGTTATTATAATATATATAATTAATATATATTATATAATAATTAATATATAATAATTAATAATTATATAATAATATAATAGGTATAATTAATATATAAGTAACTAAATGAATGATACAAAATCTCATAATTTCAACCATTTTTTATATTGTATGATTTAGTTGATAAATCTGAAACCTTAATATGCATATTTGAACTAGTTAAATTTGTCATGTCTTATAACCATACTGTATTAATTAATATTACCCAACTTTTTCTGATAAGGCAAATGGTAGGTGATATTGAGAATGGTAAAATGTGCTACTTCTCTAGTGTTTTACAAATGTAGCAAATTTATGAGTTTCTGAAAAATATCATCTTATTATAATATTATCTTCTATACAAAATCATCTTATTATAATATTATCTTCTATCTATACAAAAATATTATCTTCTGAAAAATATCATTACATTTGATCTACATGATTTGAACTGGTCCATTAACACAAGCAAATTATTTCCCACTATAAGTAATTTTCTTAATATTGAATGGCAACATTTGAAGGATATTGTGATTCATTAAAATGTGATTAATGATAAAATTAAACATTTCAAAAGCTCTTGCACTCAAGAATATTGTTTGATCGTTGTTTTCTGAAAGAGATTCTATTCAAGTGTTTTGTATTTTGTCATTCTATGACATGTTACTATGCGATACTGTTTTCTTTAACATACACTGTAAATTAAACAGTATAACATAGTAACATAGAACTAAACAAACAATAAGTAAGTAGTCTAGGTAACCAACTAGAATATATTTTCTTTCACAGTAAGAAATGCTGATAATTGATAACCCATTGACATTTATTTGAGATAGAAAGAGTCCCCGATTGCAGGTTGGTAGGTCTGATTCAGTTTCAAAAGTAGCTTTGTAGTGACTATTTTTTAAAAGTAGTTGTAGTCACTACTTTAAAAAAGAAAAGATAGTAACTTACATTTGTTATAAAGTAGTTGTAGTTGTAAATTACTGCAAAAAAAAAGTAATTTTTTCAATCACTGGCAGAAGATTTAGGTATTCAAATCATTCTAAACATTTTATTTCCAACTGCCTGAAGTAACCACATTTTTCTTGCAGGAGTTAACATTTTGAGGCAGAAGCAATATTATATTTTTCAAAATTAAGAGTTTAGAAGAATTTAATGTTTATCTTTGGCAGTTTGTGTTCTCCTGTTATACTATTAAGATGTTATATTTGTTACAAAGTGGTGGCATCATTTGATAAAATAAAAATTGTTATACAATTTATGTCATTAGTTTCATTTCTATTTTAATTAAATTAATTACATTTTTCTGTAATTTGTATTTTTATTGCCACCAATTAATTGCTATAGATTTTAGTTCTTTCTTAAAATTTAGTTGACATATATTAAGCATGATGCACATCAAAAATGTTTAAAGCAATATCATTTAATATTTCATTCCAAAATATATTTATTTTGTTTATCATGTTTTTAAAATATTTTATTTAGTTAATTATTAAAAAATAAAATTGAAAGTCTATGTTTCTAGTTTTAGACTGTTTTGGATATTTTTTTTCTTTGCTATTAATGCAGGAAAATAGTGTAGTATTAGCTTGAGCTTAACATGTATCTCTTTAAATAAATGACTTAATTTTGAAAACTGACTACCAACTGTTTGTTCTTAACTGTTATTTTAAAACATTTGCATCTGAAAAATCTTGATCAGATAATCTTAGTGAACAAATATTTCCTGAGAATGTAGTTTGGGGTATCAAATGGTAGTAAGAAAGCTAATGGAGTATTTTTCTACTGTTGAGTTAAAATTTTACTGATTTAAGCAAGTTTGGGAGTAAGCAGCATGAAATTTTGCTTGCTGAATCAAATGCAAGATAAGTCTTATTTCCAACTGGTAAATGTACCTGGCGTTGCCTGAGATTAAATTCAGGGATTAATTGAATTCATTCATTCTTTTTTCAAAAGGTATAGTCCACAGTCACACCACACCTGCTTTTTACTTTCCCTGCAATACATGTAATGTGTATTGTATAGGGAAAGTATTGGAATCATGCCAAAAATCGTAACTCTAGTGTTCGATGGATCTATACATTTTGGGACCTCTAGAATACAAAAAACTATTTTTAGCATGACGTCTGTGTGTTTGTCTGTCTGTGTAATGTATGTCTCCATTCTAACTCAAAACTAATGGACCAAATTTCATAAAATTTGGTAGGTAAGTCACTTGTGTGTGACCATGGTGCTGATTAGTTTTTGATATGATTTGGGCTTAACCCACCTTTTTTTTTTTGCGAAATAGCCAGCAAAAATTGCCTGTATCTAGCTGAAAAACTAATAAATCAAATTTCACAAAATTTGGTCGATAAGTCACTTGTGGGTTATCCTGGTGCTGATTAGATTTTGGTACAATCCGGAAAAAATAACCCGCCTTTTTTTGTAAAATGGCCTCTAAAAATCTAAAATAAAAACTAATTATGCTCAAATATATCAATTAAATGCTTGTTTTATAAAACAATAAGACCAACCCCATTACACTAGGACTAGCTGTTCTCTAGTTTTTTTGCATTTTCGATATGCCGCCTTTGAAAATAAGTCCAGTTACCAAATGAGAATGAAAATTGAATTAAAAGTGCAAATTCATTGTAGTTTTAGATATCATGGGTGTTATTCTGTGCAATTAAACTCAATATAATGAATTATTCAAGAAATAAAGAGAACATGAATATGAGTCTGCAGAGAAAGTCATGTGCTGCTCACATCAGATTTTTTAAATTGGAGATAAAATAAATCGCTGCGCAAACCACACATAAAAATAAATAGTATTTTATCTTTATCATTTACCCAGAATACCCAAAGACCCATCAATACTTTTATGTTAAATATGTCACTGCATGGTTGTGATGTCAGTTACATTGTCTAGTGCATAGCAGCCGGTGAACTAGAGAATGAAGCCCTTTCAAAAAATGCTTTTGTTTGAAAATTCTCAGAAAATAAAAAAAAGAGGAATGAAAAAAAAATGATGAAGGCTATACACACATATGTTTTCAAAACTATAGAATTGTGCTAATCTTTCTCTTTTGAATGAGGCAAAATAAGAATATTACCTAAAACATGCATAATTTGTTGTATTTAAAAGTAAATTAATAAATATGAAGGAACTGTCCTATGGATTTGCTTCAAAGATTATCTTTCCAATAACATCAACATGGAAATGCTGGGATAATATTTTCAACCACTAAGGAACCAATTTGAGTGAAAATAATTCAAAACCATTCTTCAACATAAAATAACTAAAAAACATTCAATATTTAAAATAATCTCACTGAGGTGCATCGGCCAGGAATCTGAAGTACATCTGTACCAAATTTTACTACTGTCTGATGCTTCAATTTTCTGCTACAGACAACATCTTTTATTATTATACAAGATGCCAGGGCTAAAATTTCAAGGAATATACATTATGTATTTGCATATCATTTAGAGTAATAATAATAATTAAGAAAAATATATTACTCTGGTGCACTCAAATTCAGCACCCTCTTCAGCACCCAAACTGACAATTACTTTATTCAGTTAAATAAAAAAATGAGATCTGGTCAGAACTATATTTCTGTATATATACGAGGGTCACACTGAAATTTTTGAGACGGGCAGATGATATGCGCTAGAAAAAAAATTATTGGTTGGATATTTAAATTTGAACTCTTTTATGCCCGCAGATGATAATTTGTGGCAACAATTTCAATTTAGCTATCGTAGAATAAATTTTGAAAGAATAGAAAATGGAGTTGATGCAAGAGCATTATCGAGCTATGATTTTCTATGATTTTAAAGTGGAACTAAATCAAAAAGAATGTTTTCAACTTCTACAATTAGTATATGGAAATGATGCTCCATCTCGTGCCACTGTATTCAGATAGTTTATAGAGTCTAGAAGAGTTCGGAATTCTCCCCTGGATGAAGAACACACAGGAAGACCTTTGTCACCTGTCGTCCCAGAAAATATGTCGGCCATTCAAAAAATGTTAATCAATGATCATCGTTGTACCTACCTAATGATACAGAAGGAACTTAACATTAGATCCACAGCTATATATAAAATTATTCATGAAAAAATTAGTTTGTCATTAGTATCCTCATAATTTAACAGAATACCAAAAAGTGGAGCATGTCAGAATCGGTAAAGAAATCCTAAAATTACTTAAGAAAGCTACATACCATTTTTTGTAGTTCCAACACGTCAAGAAAGTAAAGTATGGATCTTTGAAGATGACCCCAAACCAACAATGATGAAAAGACAATGAGCAATGAAAAAAGTAATGTATGCCGTGTTCTTCAGAAGTGCAGGTCTGATCAAAGCCATAAAGCTAGACGGACAGAAGGCAGTTACAGCTAACTGGTACACCACTACTACTATTATACTATTATCATTTATCTACCATATACTATTATCATAGAAACTTACTTTATTATGTATATACACTCACACACTTCAAACTTGAAATCAATAGATGCTAAAACTAAATAAAAATAAATAATTCAATTAATTGATATTGCCAATACTTCCAAAATTAAAAAAAATTTTTGACCTTTTTTAATTTTACATAAAATTTATTTAGCTGTTAATGAAATATTATCATTACAAAATATATTGATGAGAAATAATACTAATGTAGGTAGGTTCTGCTATATCATATTTAGGTTTATATTATATTCCTTTATATGCTTATAACTATGAATGTGCATAAATTGCTCTGTTGACTTGATGTTTTCATCTGAGTTAGGTGAACCTCACAAAGTAGGGAAATACACAATGTATGCTACATCATATTTGACTTATATGTAACACTAGAAAATGTATCTTGCATTGCCTTGTATTTAAGATACAAACCTCTGATTAAAATTATACCAAACAATATAATGAATTCTTGAATACTTAACAACGCCTTTATGATACTTCCCATACAACAAAAAATAAATGACTTGCTGTGAAGGTGTAATGCATCTTAAATAAGCATGTGAGGCATACAATCCAAACACACACCTTTTGTTAGTTCAAGCTAATATGTTATAGTCTGTAAAACTAAACTCTGGCATAATTAGATGCTAAGATAAGATCAAATTAGTGAAATGCCTAAAATTAGAGAGTAGGGGGGTGGATTTAAAAAAAAAAAATCTTATCATTACATTGCTTTCAAAAGACTTCACATGAACACTCACAACAAATTATTCATAGAAAAGCACTGAAAACCGAATCACAATAATTCAAAATTATGTGTAAACATGGTCAGCCCTGTATAGTAATTCACTGATTCATCTGCAACACACAGATAAGGACTCTGCAAACTGCAGAAAAATTTTATAAAAATTAAATGTTATCTCTATTTTTGTTTTGTCTTTTTTAACACTTTACAACAAAGTTGAAAAGTGCTTATGACTTTGTTCATTCTGTCTGTCTGTCTGTCTGTCTGTCTGTGTCTGTCTGTCCGTTAGCACGATAACTGCCGTAAAAATGACTTAATCAAAATGAAATTTTAGTATGTTGTTCAGACGGTCTATAGGACCTATGGGAATATAAATGAATAATATCACCCAATTAGTTTTGGATTGAACCCGGGTTGAAAAAATGGAATACATTGAGCCCTATGGGACCTAATTTTTCAAGCATTTTTTAAGCGGATTTAAAATTCACAAATTGCTTAGAAAATTTTAGGCAATATTCAAATTGTTCCATAAAATATATAAAAAAAAATTCAGCGAAATATATTCAGTTGTTTTTTAAATAAAAATTAAAATAATAATAACACCTCTTATATTAAGCGATCACGTGTCCATGATATGAAACGATCACATGACCCACTTCAAAATGATATATGGCATCCATCTTGTGTCAAAATCGTGATTTTTAAAGTTCTTTTTAATTCATATTGAGTGTTGTATCCGTCCTAAAATTACTTTATTTTTGCCTAAATTCTGTGCATCTACATACTGAAACAACGCAATGACAATATATTTCAGTTTAAATGCTCTTCCAAATTTGATTATTTCTACTATTAAGCCTATTTTTCACCTATGTAAAATGTAAACAGCAAAATATGTAGAATGAGTTGTATTAGAATCGCTGTAATTCTTTAACACAAAATCATTTAGTCCATGGAGTCTGCTTAGCTGATATGAATTCATTGATTTTAGAAAGAGAAGGACGATATTTTTCGATGAAGTTTTACGCATTGAGTTTACTTACTTGCAGCTCAATGGTCTTAATTTTTAAATAAAATAAATTATTATAATATTGTGATGAATGACATGAATGGGGGAATTATTTATGAATGAAATGTTGCTTTTATAGAGAGAGCCGGGCGTGTTATTTTTTTATGACGTCATTTGAATGGATTTCAATTGTTTTCGATGAAGTTTTCAAATATAATAAATTATCGTAGTATTATGATAATTCTAAAATTATTACCGAGGAATGTATAACATTTTAGAGATGTTTAAACCAGGCAATTTATACTTTAATGCCATCATTTGAATAATGTTAATTTTTTTCGATGAAGGTTTAAGGTTTCAAATATAATAAATTAATGTAGTATTGTGATAAGTTTTAAAATATTACTGAGGAATGTATTGCATTTTAGACATGTTTAAATAAAATTGCATTGAAGTTGGAAAGTGTTTCATAATCAATGCTTTAAGGGGACGCTTCAGTTGAGAAAAATATCCGTTCTCTTGAAAGTAGAGTCCCGTTGCTGAAGATAAGGGCAGTTCCTTTTCCCAAATGATTGACATCTTATAGGCCAATGAGAAGGTGACAGAAGGCTCTTGGACGGTCACCCCCCGACAACGCATGAACCCCTAGTTTATGACTGACTTGCTCCACTGTCTGAGGGGAAGAAAGGAAGACTTTGGGGTAAGCAGTCTATGAACAAGATAAATAAAAGAAAGCAATAAACGTAACTGGAGGCTTTTCCCCACCAACTAAGATTTACTATCTATTCTATTGAGAGATAACCAAAGATCTTTCCTAATACAGGGAGATAATGCTAGTGTAAATACGCATGTGTAATTTCAATGCGTGTTTTGGAGACTAATCCAAGTATAACAGCAAATTATGTGTATTAAAAATTGGAATTCAAAACAAATTAATATTTCTATACCCATCAGTCCAGAGTGGTGTTATTGTAATTCACATTTACTTAGTCTTGTTATTCATTTAAATTATTTCATTATTTTCTTTTTTAAATTGTACATTAGAGGCCATTTTATGCCATTATAAGTTTGAAATAGATGAGACAACACTAAGACTTTGCGATGAACGTATATTCAATATACCGCATTTGTTAGCCATGTGGAAGTAGAGAATTAAGAGTGCATGAAAATTACTTGTGTTGAAAATTGTTTGTTTACATCTATATCACTTATTTTTCTATTCGTTTCAAAATGTTCTGCATGACAGATAGCTTTCCAGAGGTAAATAAATCTTTCCGAAGTGAATTGCAATAGCACAAACAAATACAGAACAACAAAATATAAATACACATATTTATTTTCGTTAAAAAGTTTTCTCTATAATTTCCTTACAAGGCAGGAAAAAGGGTAAAACCAGCATCCCATGGTTATAAGAGAAATTGATTTCATTTATGCAGAAATAGTAATTCAATAAACATCTATATAAAAATTAAGGAAAAACTCAAACGGCGTAACAAAGCACAAATTAATAAAACAAAGTTGCATACAGTTATTTCGAGGTTACGTTTGAAAAATAATAACAAATTTTGTACATTTATAAATTCGACTATTTAACAGAACCTAACACAGCCGGATATTTGATAAAGGAAGAAAGTGACTGATTCATCAAAATTCTTTACATATATTAAATTTTTATGAACAAGAAAAATATATATATATATCAAGTAGAGTGAGATAGTATTTCCATAATTATATGATGATAATTAAGAAAATACTAAACCAACGCAATTAAGCACAAATTAATAAAATAATCATAAATTTATATATATGTAAGGTTCAAAGTATCTGTATATTCATAATACTATAAAATATATTTGTAAGCGAAAAGAGGAAAATTATTTAATTTCTACAGACTTCAGAGTTAGTAATTTAATAAAAATCTATTTAAAAGTTGTCCATCGCAATTTTGTCATTCCATATCCTTCAGAAACAATAGCTGACCTAGATGGCTAAATATTTGCACACATATAGACTCGACAAAGGGATAGAACCTAACGCAGCTGGATATTTCACGGCGGAAAAATAGGCTGATACTGCAATATTCTATCCATATAGTAAATTATTTGCAAGCAAGAAAAATTATTTTGTTTCAATTTATACATAGTTATTAAGTAAAGACATATATAATAACTGCCCATCGCGCTTTTGTCTTTCCAGACCATTCAGAAACATTAGGTGACCTGAATGTCTAAATCTTTGCACTTTTATTGATTCGACTATTTGACGGAACCTAACGCAGGCAGATCATTGATTGCGGAAAAAGTAACTGACGTATCAAAATTCTTTACATATAATAAATTATTTACAAACAAGAAAAATAAAATACTTCGTTAAAACTCATGATAAATAAGTAAAAAGTCAAACAACGCAATTAATCAAAAATTAATAAAATAAAACATAAAATTTACATATATAAAAGGTTCGAAGTATCTGTATAATTACAATATTATAAAATATATTTGTAAACGAAAAAAAGAAAAATTATTTCATTTCTACAGACTACAGAGTTAGTAATTTAATAAAAATCTATTTAAAAGTTGTCCATCGCAATTTTGTCATTCCATATCCTTCAGAAACAATAGCTGACCTAGATGGCTAAATATTTGCACACATATAGACTCGACAAAGGGATAGAACCTAACGCAGCTGGATATTTCACGGCGGAAAAATAGGCTGATACTGCAATATTCTATACATATAGTAAATTATTTACAAGCAAGAAAAATTATTTTGTTTCAATTTATACATAGTTATTAAGTAAAGACATATATAATAACTGCCCATCGCGCTTTTGTCTTTCCAGACCATTCAGAAACATTAGATGACCTGAATGTCTAAATCTTTGCACTTTTATTGATTCGACTATTTGACGGAACCTATCGCAGACAGATCATTGATTGCGGAAAAAGTAACTGACGTATCAAAATTCTTTACATATAATAAATTATTTACAAACAAGAAAAATAAAATACTTCGTTAAAACTCATGATAAATAAGTAAAAAGTCAAACAACGCAATTAATCAAAAATTAATAAAATAAAACATAAAATTTACATATATAAAAGGTTCGAAGTATCTGTATAATTACAATATTATAAAATATATTTGTAAACGAAAAAAAGGAAAATTATTTCATTTCTACAGACTACAGAGTTAGTAATTTAATAAAAATCTATTTAAAAGTTGTCCATCGCAATTTTGTCATTCCATATCCTTTAGAAACAATAGCTGACCTAGATGGCTAAATATTTGCACACATATAGACTCGACAAAGGGATAGACCCTAACGCAGCTGGATATTTCACGGAGGAAAAATAGGCTGATACTGCAATATTCTATACATATAGTAAATTATTTACAAGCAAGAAAAATTATTTTGTTTCAATTTATACATAGTTATTAAGTAAAGACATATATAATAACTGCCCATCGCGCTTTTGTCTTTCCAGACCATTCAGAAACATTAGATGACCTGAATGTCTAAATCTTTGCACTTTTATTGATTCGACTATTTGACGGAACCTATCGCAGACAGATCATTGATTGCGGAAAAAGTAACTGACGTATCAAAATTCTTTACATATAATAAATTATTTACAAACAAGAAAAATAAAATACTTCGTTAAAACTCATGATAAATAAGTAAAAAGTCAAACAACGCAATTAATCAAAAATTAATAAAATAAAACATAAAATTTACATATATAAAAGGTTCGAAGTATCTGTATAATTACAATATTATAAAATATATTTGTAAACGAAAAAAAGGAAAATTATTTCATTTCTACAGACTACAGAGTTAGTAATTTAATAAAAATCTATTTAAAAGTTGTCCATCGCAATTTTGTCATTCCATATCCTTTAGAAACAATAGCTGACCTAGATGGCTAAATATTTGCACACATATAGACTCGACAAAGGGATAGACCCTAACGCAGCTGGATATTTCACGGAGGAAAAATAGGCTGATACTGCAATATTCTATACATATAGTAAATTATTTACAAGCAAGAAAAATTCTTTTGTTTCAATTTATACATAGTTATTAAGTAAAGACATATAATAACTGCCCATCGCGCTTTTGTCTTTCCAGACCATTCAGAAACATTAGGTGACCTGAATGTCTAAATCTTTGCACTTTTATAGATTAGACTATTTGAGGGAACCTAACATAGCGAGATTATTGATGGCGGGAAAAAAAAGAACCTGATTTATCAAAATGCTTTACACATAATAAATTATTTACAAACAAGAAAAATAAAATACTTCGATAAAACCCATGATAAATAAGTAAAAAGTCAAACAACGCAATTAAGCACAAATTGATAATACAAAGCATAAAATTTACATATATACAAGGTTCAAAGCATGTATATAATTATAATACTCAAAATAACATTGGTAGAAAAATTGCTCATATTTGAGATTTGTTTTCATTTGAGTCTTTTACTCGCATTTTTTCTGCGTGAAGGATGTATTCAGGATTCCTTATCGGTAAGGACCGAGAAACACGAGGATCCAGCAATTCAGGCAGTAAGCAATCATGATAAAATTTTATTAATTTGTTCTTCATGTGGTTTTCCCAAAATAAAACATCCCTTTCTATTTTTTCAATTTTTATGCCATTGGGTGTCCAAAGAACAAAAAGACAGTATTCTCTTCTGGAAATTTGTAGTTGCCCTTGGATTTGGTAGTAAAAAACATGTTTTTTATTCACACATAAAATTGTGTTTGCTTTTTTATTTACTGACCAAAATGTCACCTTTCTTGCAAATATAGCCTCTTCGGGAGTAAGTTCGGAACATGAAGCTGGGCATTTGATTTCAACAATACCCTTGTCATCTATTAGACCGTCGGGGGTGGCAGCTAAAAATGGAAGATCTTCATCAATAATGAGCCCGCATGATTTAACATCTATATTCATGAATTTTAAGTGGTTTATGGCATCTTTTTCATGCCTCCTCCCATATTTGAGTGCATTCGTGTCAAAATTTGAATATAGCATTTTTCTTATTATACTATCACATTTAGTATAAGGCAACTTATTGCATATATAGCCGAAGTTGGATGCCGTTAGTCTTTTCCGTCGTTCTTCCATCCAAACAGGAGATAAACTCTGGGGGATTGTTTCCTGCATTATTTTCAATCTTTCACTGCCATTTAGTTCTAACTTCCTAAGAAAAATGGTTTTCTTAGCGTCATAGGTCTCTGAATCTAGATCTGGCTTTTCAGCATTACTGCCATAAGAAGAAGCATGGCTAACCTCAGCAAATAACCGCTTTCGGCGACTGTTCTTTCTTGTAGCGGCATTGCGAATCCTTCGGATATTTTTTCGTTCTTCCGAAAGCTTGCTGTAACTTCCAGGGCTTTTACTGCATATGTTTTTGTGGAGGGTATAAAAGGGCAACTTGCTGTTATGTGCTACCACAGCTGCATTGCATCTGGCTTGATAGGATCTTCTCAAGCAAAAGTTTATTCTTTTACCCCCAACGAATTTTGCAATGACGCTGTTGAATTGCTCTACAATGTTGTTATTTGCGTCAAAAAGCAAGCTTTTGGATTGATCAACAAGATTGTTCATTACATCCATAATTTTGTAAAGCAATCCACATTCTTTTAAATTGGAAACATAATCTTTTTCTAATTTGGTACCATCGCAAAAGTAGGAAGCACATTTATGATGTTGCCCAAAAACGTGTGCAGGTACATTCAGAAGATCCTCTCGTAATTCCATTATTTTATCCTGCATGGACTTTCCAGATTCATTTCTTCTGAAACGTATAGCCATTGTTACTGCCATCCTCATACGTAAAATTCTACTCCCTACAATTTTGCGAAGAGTTATATTACCATATTTGCTACTTTTTACCAATTCTTTAAATTTATTGCACATATTTCGAAGTAAATGGTTTTTGCATTCAACTTTTTCAACCGTAATATTTTCATATGGCCTTGATATTAAAATTTTGTTATATACACTGCTGTTTCCGTCCCCAACAAAACGATTGTATTTTATTCCATACATTTGAACACTTTTCCTGAATCCTTCCGCTAGAATATCTGCTTCCATTCCGGAAGAACTACCTGACCAGTTTTTAAAACACTGGTGAGAAGGAGCTGGAATATCTTTAGCAGCTGCCCTTGCGCATAAGCAGCAGTACTTATTTCGTACCCCAAGAAATAATACTTTTCTTGTTTCAAAACCAACAATGGCAGCCTGAAAGAAAGAATTCAAAAATAACTTAAGTAATAAAACCAAAATATATTGAACACTGTTATATAGACACCAGCCAAAAGTAAAGTGGCTTATTTCATTCGGTTGTCCGTTATCCGTTTGAAACATTCACTGGTAATAACATCTGGACAATACTGCAGCCATGAAAAATGTTTGAAGGAAGGAGAGTTGGTATCCAAACATTTTGTTTCCTATTTCTCCAAATTTCAATGGGTTCCTGAGGGGAGAGGGGTATGATCCCCATGGACTGGTATGATCTTCATGATACCTATCTTTTGGCGACGCCACTACATTCGGGGTAATTTGTTTTGTATTAAATGTTTAAATCATTTTAAGAAAAATCTGATGTGGGCAACACATGACTTTCCTTATATAATGCAATGAATTTACTACTTTTACAGTTAAAAAAATGTTATTCTTATAGTAGATACTTATATTCTTTCCAAGATATTGAATTTTCTTCAATTAGTCGTCATTTTCATTGATTTAGCGTTATTTTTATTCATTTGGCGAGATTTTTGCTAATTTGGCAACATTTAAAAATGTATAATAATATTCTAATTATTCTTATAGTAGATATTTATATTTTTTCCAAGATATTGAATTTTAGTCAGTGAGTCGTTATTTTCATTGATTTGGCGTCATTTTTATCTATTTGGCGAGTTTATCGTTAATTTAGCAACATTTTAAATGTCGCCAAGTTGGCAACATTCCACCAAATTTGTCGCCAAAATCTTGCCAAGCGTTATGGACTAAGAAATAAGTTATTTTTACAGCAAATAAATTACTATTGGCGTTCAAATACAAAAGTATTACTCAAGTATCTTTTCTCATGAATGGAACGAGCTAGATCCATGAAAATGATGTTATCCAATTTATCGCATGATATTATATATGAAAAGTGAACATATTTCTCAATAGTTAATATTTTTTTAATTAATGGGATTTTTTGATAGATTTATTTGAAAAATGTGCGATATCTCGAGAACAGTTCGGGCCAGCGGTCTAAAGTTTATTTCAATTGTTTTTTAAGGGAAAATTACATGAAAAATGTCTATTTATGTAACTTTATTAAAGGTTCTGATTTTTTAATGATTTTTTCAAAATTTTACTCGAAAATTTAGGCGGGGTTCTGAACATTCGATTGCGTATAAAAACAATAGGCTTTCAGTATTTACGGATTGTAGTTTTTGTACCAAATTTCGTTCGAATAGGTCCATTCGTTCGTCAGTTATCGTCTCCACAGACTCACTGACACACACACACATACTTTCACACACACACACATACTTTCACACACGCATACACACATACTTTCACACACACACACATACTTTCACACACGCATACACACATACTTTCACACACACACACAGACATCACTTCAAAAATGGTTGATTCGTGATGAGGGATGCTTGAAACGTGCTCTCCCGTCGAAAACTCGAATTCAAATTTTCAACCCCGTCACAATACTTTCCTTATACATTATGTATATAAGGAAAGTAATAATTTCCTTCAATAATACAAAAATTGAAGGTATATTTAAGGATAAATTGGAAAGCTATTTTGTACCTCTATTTTAAGATTTAAATTTTGCAAATCAAAGTATGTACCTCTAAGACAATAGGGCAAAAATAACTTTTAGTGAACACAAATGTCACTTACTTAGTAAAGTAAAAATTACCGTTGAAAACTTTTTAAAACAAACGTACTAGTTGAGCTCCAAACAATTTTACAGATCGAAAAAACCTTTGCGTATATGTTTCAAAGAGTCAATAAAACTGTCTTAACTTAAAAATTTTCAGTTCCAAAGTTGTGTAATTCATTTCATTATGTGAAAATAAATGTAAAATGACTATTCGATTGACATAACAAATAATTTTCTTTCTTTTTTACTTTTTGGTGGGTCAATCAAATTGGCTGCCATCTTCGTAGCATAATCCGTATTTTTAAGAACTTCATACATACAAAATGTTGGGAGGGAAGAGGATGGAGGCGTCATATAAAAATTGTCAGCATTTTATAAAGAATAAAAAAAAGTGTTCCCAAGAAATTAGAGTGAAAGACCCGACTCGCCCTAGGGCACGAGCAGCAATTTGAGTGGCCGGAGCCTTGTATGTGTTGAAGACCCAGACCGTCCGGCTCATCCGGAGCCTTGTATGTGTGTAGTATGAAAAGTAATAATTATTAAAAACTTACCACACCAGATAAAGATGCATAATTTGTCCTGTATGACCGTTTCGCCCAGCTTCCATCAACAACGACAGCAACAAGAGGCACACCTTCTTCATCCAAGTCTCCTCTTTGAATAGCCAGCATTTTCTCTTCATAAGCAGCCATTTCCATTTCTTTCATCGCGGTTGTTTCCCAAGCTTCGGATATATGTTTCTGCTCCTTGATAAATGTATTAACAGACATTGGAGGAATGTTTAGTGTAGAAAGAAACTCCTCTATATTTGAAAAACCGCATCCAATTTTCATTGTTCCTGCTACGGCTGCGGCGTTAGAGCTCATTTCAGTACTTTCTGAATTTTCTGTGCATACGACTTTCGTATAGTTGCACATCGCACATTTCATTTTTATGTCACTAATGAGCCCACGCCTTCTTTCAGAAATTATTTTCATTTCAGATAAACCACATCCGAATGGACTGTGATTGTTTAAGTTTTGGAGTTCACATATAAAATACTTTATATCTACAATTCTCCTTCCAAGGACTTCAGGATTACATATGCCTGGCACAGCGTTTTTTGGAGTTAGTCTTAAATCACATTCTGATTTCAAATCTTCATTCATAATTTCAGGTATATGTTTTTGAATATTGTTTTCGACACTTGGTGGGTCTAGCGATTTCATTTCTGCAAACCTAAAATAAATAAATAAAAAAAATAATAATATAGGTTATCATATTTTGTATACTCATATTCCATTCAATAATAATATAATTATTTGCGTAAAAAAATTGGACTTACTTCTTCCTCCAGACTGCAAGGCTTTCACCTTTATTCCGTTTTCTTTTGGCAGACAAACGTAAATGGCGTTGTTCGCAGTTTTCCTTTCTATATCGGTTACTCATTTCGTAAAATTAAATACATATATATTAAATAACTATAATTGTTTTAAAAAAATTTGAAAAGTATTCACAATGAATATAATATTTATATTAAATTAGTATGGAACAAATATATGCAAGAAGAAAAACAGTAAACCAGCGCGAACCGAATTATCTGTACTGATACAACAAAATGGAACGCAACCAAGGACTTATTTTTCTTTTCTGGACCAAAGTCAAAAGACACCTGCTAAACACAACAATATACCCCTTCGTTCATTTCCCCGATACCAGTCAATCATCCACCCACCCCTCAAATCTCCACACCAATAAGCTTTAACCCCCATTTTTCCCCTGGAAGGATGGGAGGTGTGGCTAACGTTGAAAATCGGAAGTTTCAGCAGTTGAAACACGATTTACTATTCCAATATATTAATCCCAAATTAATTCAAAAATCTAAAAAAAATCTTAAAAAGAAACCAGAAGTATAAGCTATTGAACGCTGTTTTTTAAATTGTGAAAAGTTTAATAGTTCATTTTTTATAGAGCAATTATGAAGGTGATGTTTTATCTAAGAAATTTTGACAAATTAACTCCATTTCAAGATATATTTAAAATAAAATTTAAAAAATTGATGAGGGAGTTCAATGCATTAAACTGTCTACAATCATGTGCAAAAAACAGAATTTTAAATTATTCATTTGCTAATGTGTAATTAGCGAAGAACTTCCCCCATAGGTTAACATGGGCATGGAAGCTAACTGAAGCGTCGCCTTAAGCATGATTGATCTTTCTTGTTTTTTTATGTAATACTCGTAATAACATAATACCAAATTGAAAAAATTGGTATGAAATAAGTTCTCACAGAAAACCTTTAAATTATATTAATTTCATTTGGAACAACTATTGTTTCATCTAGACAAAATGTCTGCCATTTAATCCAAACACCTGCTTTTGTGCATTTACATTTGGATATTATCTGCCCGAAATGAAACTCATTCTAAAGCTGAAATTTCGACTATTTTTAAAAAATTCGCTTGTTTTTTGATATCATGTATTTTGTACTTTTGAAAGTTTCTACCACATTCAACATAGATGGATGGACACATGCATAGATATCTTCCTTTATTATGTAAGATGTTCTGTGATGCTAAACATTGAAAGCATCTTGCACGATCGATACATAACTTTTTAGGTACTATCCATGAGCACAAACTTTGTGAACAAACCTGCTCACAACTACAGAAAAGATCAAGCATGCCCTAACCATGAGACAAAGTTTTGTGTCTGTAACATTGTATACCACTGTACATGAGCATGTATGGTTGGTAGATTGCAAATAATTTTGAAACTGAACTTAAGTATACATATATATCCTATATATGCTGCATGCATGGTCAATGTATACCCTAGCTTCTATTTTGAATTGTATATGCTGTTATGAAAGGGGATGTAGGAAGAAAAGATTTATATAGTTACACAAAGCTATACGGTTATTTTAGCATAGTTGACATCACTTTTTAAACTTCTACCAATTGGTTTTAGATATATATTTCCAATTTGAAAGTTTGTTAAAATTAAACACAAAATTCTTTGACATTTCTTCCTGGTGGGTCTCATTTTCATGAAAATAGGGGGTAGAAGACCCAGACCGTCCGACTCATCCAAAGGACATGAGCAACCATTTGGACGGCCGGGTGAAAATAGGGGATGTAAACTTTCATATGGTCCCTTAAGCAAAAAAAAAAAAGTTCAATTAGAAGTTTCTTTATAAAGTAACTAGGCAAGAAAATGAAGGCAATTTTCTCTAATATTTGGTGAATTGTTGCTTATTAAAAAATTGATAAAAATTCCTCTTAAATCCGAGGTCAGCTGCAAGTAAAATTTTGCAGACTCATTTTCTGAATTCAATTTGCAATTATCATCTGTAGAATTGTGGGAAAGCTGAAGTTTCAATTTTCCCATTTTGGAGGTTTTTACATTATTTCCATTATAAATATCTTCATCAATATTGCAGATAATTGCAATTTTTTTTCTTTAGAATAGTTAATAAATGTACAGCACAACCTTTTCTAATTGAACTTTTTAGCTCAAGGAACCGTATAAAAATATTAGATCCCCTATTTTTATAAAATAAATATATGAATCCCCTATTTTTAAATAATAATACGGCTTTGCTCACTAGCAGTCACTAAATAAATAGCAACCAGTTTCTGTAGTAATCAGATTTTTAGCAATATTTTACACTTGCCCATACTTCCCAGTAAGAGGTGTCAAGTGATTTCCACTCTCCATACAGGAGCAGCTAAAAAGACACAGTAACTTTGATGAATTTAATTGTAAGAAATTAAATAAAGTTGCAACAAAAGAAATTTATGTTTTGTAGAGCTAAGACATGACACTTTACGATGATAAAATTTGAAGACATTATCTTCAGGAGTTAATTATTGGCATAATATTTATTTTCAGCATTACGCAACTTTGAAAGTTATGAAATCATCTTTTTAATTTTTTAAAAATAACAATGGACAGAATAGAAGTTTTCTAGAGGAAAGACTTGACACATAAGGATGACAAATGTTTAAGACCGTATCTGGAGAATGTATATTTTAATTTTGAGCAATACGTGTAAAACTGAGATTTTAGAAATTTGTATTTTATGCGTCTAGTTGGGCCAGCACCCTCTGTCTGACCTTCGAAACCTCGCCAGCTCCCAGAATCTATATAATAAAAGGCAATGTCTGTCTGTGTGTCTGTCTTATACACTATACGTTTCGCCACCACGCGTCGGAGAGCTACGAAATTTGGCAATCGGAGACCTGGGGGGGAGGGAAGGGGACACGTGAAAACCGATTTTTAAAATTTTAATTTTTTTTTTATTTATTTAATGTTTTATGCGATTTCGACCGTTTTTTGCCCTTTTTTCTCCACGATCCAGACGTCGTAGAAAAAAACAAATCACACCATCGGAAAGAGCACACAATTGCGAGTAAAAATATATCAATTTGAAATCTGAAGTTCGATTTCTAATATTTTTTAAAGATTTTAAAACAAAAGTCACTTTTGGCTCAAAAAAACGATTTTTGGTTTTTAAATTCTCGCATAGTAAAAAGTACTCATAATTTCGACTAATAATTTACATTTTTAGAAAGGTCAAACATCTGGCATTCTTACAAGTCCAATCTAGTCAGGAAATATTCTGTATTGCCCACAGGATCGGGATTTTAAAAGTTTCCGAATTTCAATTTCTCGGCGTTCCGCTCGGCGTGCCGCTTCTTAACCGGCGTTTCTCCCCCGCAGAAGGAGGGAAGGTGGTGGGTGGGGACGTCAAGGTGGAGGTGACGTCACGGTTTTGAATGGAGCTCCTTTACTCCATATAAATTATTATATTTATATTTTAAATGATGGAACGATATGGATTTTTTAAATGTATATTTTAACTTTTGGATATTTTAAATGGATATTTTAATTTTATGGATATTTTAAATGATGGAACAATGAAACAATGGAATGAGGATGATGGAATTAAGCATATGGTCATTTTAAATTGCAAATTAGCGCGCGGGAAGTTAGCGGTAGGCCCGGGTTCGATTCCCGCCACTGCCAAAACTGCCGCCGTGTTTACGTGGAATACGATCACGTTAAATATGTGGGTCCGTAAAGGTACCTTCCCACTCACCGCAACGCAACGCACCGCAGAGGACGGTTGAGTTCACGCATGCGCTGTACGATGAAAAGTGGGGGAAAGTCCTCTTCCGCGGTGAACGCAGGCCGCAACGCTGAATTCGAAATGGAACCGAATTCAACGCGTACCGCACGGTTGATAGCAACGCAACAGCCAATAGCATCGTAGATCATGTTTTTACTGCTAAATCAATATTTCGTATAGTAAATTTTTGATTTGATCTTTTTTATATGGATTACTTTAGATATCAGAAGCTTAAACAGATGAATGAACATTAAAAAATATTTGAATTTGTCACACATCCGTATAAAAAAGCAAATAAATATTTGTTGAAAAATATTCACTCAAGATACAAAACTAGTTTAAAAAGCGCTATTGCCGATATTGACTGAAATGAAACAAACAAAGAAAAAAAAACGTAAAAAGTATTTAAATTCAAGAATGCCGTTATTAAAATATTATGTCTTAAACAAATTGAAGTTCATTACCATTTTATACTTGATTTCAAAGGTTTTCAAATACGTATCTATATTAAATATCCGAATATGTTCTTTGCTCATTTGTAACGTTTAAAATATTTCTCATTAAAGTAAACTTTTAAATTTAAAAATTATTTTATCTACATTTATATTTATTGAGTAATTATGTTTTAAAATAAATTTAAATGTATATTCCATCTATAGCTGATATAAAGTATACTTCAAGATGTTTTTCAAAGTAACTTCGAAATAAATTTTTATAAGCATTCAAACTTAAAAGAGTAAACTTTTCATATTTACATGTAAACTTATTTATTTTATTAAAAATAAATTATTTTCAAATGTATTGTACATTTCAAATTGTCTATGTGCATTTAAAATAATAAAAAAATTCTTCAAACTATTAAAATACAACCTCTTTAAAATTTCAAAGTAGTTTGATTTTTGTTTCTATTCCAATCTAAAATGTTCAAAATTACATGTCGAAAGATAACTACTACTTGTATAATGATGTTCAATGATTTCTGTCTAATTTTATATGCTCATTTTATATGTGCTATTTCTACAAACACTTTCTTAATTAAGAAGAGTACATTCCATCTATATCTGGTATAAAGTATACTTCAAGATATTTTTCGAAATCACTTCGAAATAAATTTTTATAAGCATTCAAACTTAAAAATAATTTACTGATATAAGGTTATTTTGTATATAGAACGCAAAATAATTTAAAAAAAAAAAATTCTGCAGATTATTAAAGAAAAACTGTATTTGAATATTTCCGCAACAGATGGCAGCACTTGTAAAATTTAATATTCGCTTGGATTCGAACCAGAACCCACTCGTTTGCGGAGCTGATTCTCTACCACCCAAGCTAAAACGTCACACTTGAAATGTGCTAACAAATTATATCATGCAAAGCATTTAATGCTATTTTAGAATATTATTTTAAAAAGTAAACAAAATATGTTTTCAAGTTGTTTTAGAATTGCAATAGAAGGATAAAAAAAAGTCAATGAAGAACATACTTCAAAATTTATTTTTTGAATTCTGTCGGATGTTTTTTTTTTAACGATTCGAGAAAGAGAACATAATTGCATTCGTTAAAACGAGGAAATTGCCATAGAGTAGTAAATATTCTAAAACAATTTAAATTAGGATCCTTTGTGTTTTGTGATGGAATCACTTTAGTTAGCTTATTTTAGAAAACTGATGAAATATGTATATAGCGCCAAAGCAAATTCGCATACGCTCTTGTTTAAATTCACAGAAAGGCGAATTTTCTGAAACGCGTCAATACTGTAAACTAGCAAGCCGCTGGTAAATATAAATTTGAATCAGAAGAGACCAAAGAGATTTTATTAGTAATAATATCTTAATTTTTATTATATAATATTTCATGTATATAAAATCGCTTTGGAAGAGATGGTTTGTAAACATGGCCGCTGAATGAGGAGAAATTTCTGCGCTTGCATTTGATTGGCTACATTTCTTCGCCGTCGGCCGACAGTGTGAAGGGGTTTATTTTGCCGCAAAGACTTGCGTGTACCTCGAGCGTTGCCGTGAACCGTCTGCTGTTGTGCTGCGGTGAGTGGGAAGGCACCTTAAGTCCTTCGGAGAGGTTGGTGGTAGGGGAAGGAGGATACGGCCCCTGTGGATGCCTCCCCCACTGGGTTCCCGTCTAAATTGGGTGTATATCTATATAATAAAAGGCAATGTCTGTCTGTCTGTGTGTCTGTCTTATACACTATACGTTTCGCCACCGCGCGTCGGAGAGCTACGAAATTTGGCAATCGGAGACCTGGGGGGGAGGGAAGGGACACGTGAAAACCGATTTTTAAACTTTTAATTTTTTTTTTTATTTATTTAATGTTTTATGCGATTTCGACCGTTTTTTGCCCTTTTTGCCCTTTTTTCTCCACGATCCAGACGTCGTAGAAAAAAACAAATCACACCATCGGAAAGAGCACACAATTGCGAGTAAAAATATATCAATTTGAAATCTGAAGTTCGATTTCTAATATTTTTTAAAGATTTTAAAACAAAAGTCACTTTTGGCTCAAAAAAACGATTTTTGGTTTTTAAATTCTCGCGTAGTAAAAAGTACTCATAATTTCGACTAATAATTTACATTTTTAGAAAGGTCAAACATCTGGCATTCTTACAAGTCCAATCTGGTCAGGAAATATTCTGTATTGCCCACAGGATCGGGATTTTAAAAGTTTCCGAATTTCAATTTCTCGGCGTTCCGCTCGGCGTGCCGCTTCTTAACCGGCGTTTCTCCCCCGCAGAAGGAGGGAAGGTGGTGGGTGGGGACGTCAAGGTGGAGGTGACGTCACGGTTTTGAATGGAGCTCCTTTACTCCATATAAATTATTATATTTATATTTTAAATGATGGAACGATATGGATTTTTTAAATGTATATTTTAACTTTTGGATATTTTAAATGGATATTTTAATTTTATGGATATTTTGAATGATGGAACAATGAAACAATGGAATGAGGATGATGGAATTAAGCATATGGTCATTTTAAATTGCAAATTAGCGCGCGGGAAGTTAGCGGTAGGCCCGGGTTCGATTCCCGCCACTGCCAAAACTGCCGCCGTGTTTACGTGGAATACGATCACGTTAAATATGTGGGTCCGTAAGTCCTTCGGAGAGGTTGGTGGTAGGGGAAGGAGGATACGGCTCCTGTGGATGCCTCCCCCACTGGGTTCCCGTCTAAATTGGGTGTATATATAGAAAGTTATGGAGATTGTCGCGGAGGGCGCAGCAGCCCAGTGGTTAGCGCGGGGGAATTGCACTCAGTAGGCCCGGGTTCGATTCCCGCCACTGCGAAAACTTACGCCACGTTCACGCAGAGTACGATCACGTTAAACATGTGGGTTCGTGAGTCCTTCCGAGAGGTTGGTGGTAGGGGAAGGAGGGTACGGTCAAAATTGGGTGAATAAAAAGAAAGTTATGAGATTGTCGCGGAGGGCGAAGTAGCCCAATGGTTAGCGCGCGGGAATTGCACGCGGTAGGCCTGGGTTCGATTTCCGCCACTGACACGGAGTACGATCACGTTAAACATATGGGTCCGTATGTTTTTCCGAGAGTTTGGTGGTAGGGGAAGGAGGGTACGTTCCCTGTGGATGCCTCCCCCACTGGGTTCCGGTCTAAATTGGGTGGCACATCCTGGCCGTCCAACCAGTTACCTTACACCTTTCTGGTAGGTCGCGCCAACGAGTGTGCCACGGTTGGAATTTGCCACAATCAGCATTTTCAAGGGTTGCGAACAGGCTGGTCGCCAAAGGCGGCTAGTTGTAAATAAGACAGGGAAACGTTCTTTGTTGTGAATGGGTTCTTCCACATTTTTCAGGATTTTTAAAAAACTGCATAAAAAAATTATTGACTTTATTGAAAATCCTGGCTTCAGAGACTCTTCGAAATGTACCTGTTTGTCATTCAAAAATAAAAACAAAATCCGAGGTTTTAACTTCCATTTTTAATGAGAAGATAGATTTTTCATACATCCTTTTTACCCTGATTTTGAAGGGTTTCTTTACAAATATTTAAAAATTTTGCATTTTCCGTTCTTAGTCTGCCTTTTTGGTTTGATACCTACGTATTAGAAACAATCACATTCTTCTAGGCTAGGTAAGGGCTTTGCAATTCTGTTTACATGCATACATACATGCATGATTGCATTTTAATATATAAGATACCACCTATTGGGAAAAATAAATTATATGAAAGAATTTTGCATTTAATTTTTATTAACTTTCATGAAAGTATGTGTCTAAAATCACTTGCTGAAGCTCCAGAAGCAAAAACAACTATGCTAAAACATTCTGTATAATAAACTAATAACAGTAAAACAGTTCCAAGTGATTTAATGTGCTGAATTTGAAATTATTTTTTCAACTTCAACTGCATTTACTAAAAACAATTAATATCACATTCATTGTTTTGTTGTAAGGAGGCCTGTATCAATATATCTAGTAAAAACTATAAATATTGTAAACTGTATTCAATACACCATCCATGACTAAAAGTAATGAGGAAAAGTATTTCAAAAGGCCAAAGCACTTTTGGACAACATAATGTGCATCATCAGTGGCAATAAAAAGGAATTGACAGACATGACATTTATCATATATTACAAATAAATATACAAATTTCAAGAAAAAACAATTCAATTTATTTCAAAATTCAAGTATATGAATAGATTAGGCCAATACAGAAACATAACACTAGTGGTGAAACACTAGATTTCCAGAAAATCATATAATGATTTAACACGCATAGATTCGAGAACAAGACACCAAACAAAACTAAGGATTTGACTGGGATCAAAGTTACAAATAGAATCTCGATAAATATAAATAAAAATGAATTCAAAAAGTAAAATATTACCGAGGTTATTGCAATTAATTAAAAGAAAAGCATATTATTGGGAGATAAAAGAGGGACAATATACACCCCAGCCTGATTAAAAAAATTACTTTTATCTTTAAATTTTTTGGTACAAATATGACTAAATAAGGAAAAAAACAGTGGAATAGACAGGTTTAAGCTTAAATTCACAGCAAAAATGGAGAGGAGGACAAAAAAATCATGGGATGGAAAGGAAAGGAATACTCTATATAGTAAAATGTCAGAAGAAGGGGCAAGATTAGTTTTAGGATAAATAAATTTAGACTGAATACAGGAAAAGATTTTTAAATAAAATCGAATGAATAGGCGGCTTCATAACCAAGGTTAAAGATGAAATTTAATTCAGAATGTAAAACAGAAATTGAAGAACAAACGTTAAAGGCACGATTAAAATAAACAATAAAATAGGCTTTTTTTTTTATAAAATGGGGTGGGAAGAATTAACAAGAATACAGGAATTAGAAAAAGTAGGTTTACGAAACACAGAACTATGAAAACCATTAATGTCGTGGGAGATGAAAACGTCCAAGAAAAGTAAAGAGCAATTAGATTTGTGTTCTACACTATGTAATGGTAGGATAAAAGTCATTAACATTGTCTAAAAGGATGGGGAGATCATTTAAATCATGCTTACAAATAACAAAAACATCATCCACATAACGTCACCATAGAATCGATTTAAGGGTCCTATATGTTTATGTATATACACTGTCTTCCAAAAGTTGAATACGGATGGTAAAATCAACAAAAATAGAAAAGTAAAGCTTTGATTAACTCAAAATTGTACATGAAGGTAGCAAATGTATTTATGCATTATAGAAAACAAGAATTATGTACAAAGATGAAAAAAATATTTACTTTTCATAAGTTATATGATGATGTTACATTTGGGTCATTAACAAAATGATGTTTAAGGGCAAACAAACCAAACAAAACTTACATTAATATGAGACCACTCCGGATCTTCACACAAACTTTACAAAGATTTTCCATGCTTTCAATGAGGTGATCAACCATTGCAGATGCGAGCAATGGCCATTCCTCCAATAGGGCAGTTTCCAACTCTCTGAGACTGGCTGGAGGAGGTAAATATGCAGAGACAGCATGCCGGAGGACATCCCAAAGGTTTTTAATGGGATTAAGGTGGGGGAATATGCCTGCCACTCCATACCAGAAATGCCCTCACTTTCCAGGTATTCGTCAATGATGTCAGCTTGATGGGAACAGGCATTATTGTCCATATGGAGGAAATCAGGACCAACTGCTGCTGCAAAGTCTCGCAATGGGGTCTAGGACTTCATCCCGATACTGTGCAGCCGTCACAGAACCACCTTTAAAGATGTGCAGCTCTGTGCGATATCCCACTGAAATTCCAGCCCACACCATGACGCTGCCACCTCTAAATGCGTGATGTTCGATGATGTTCTTGGCCTGATTGCATGTGCCTCGTTCTCCAGACCCTTACACGCTTATTATCTGATTCCAGGGCAAATCTGGACTCGTCGGTAAACAGGACGTTGCACCAATCTGAGACAGTCCAATTGATATATTGACGACACCACTTTAATCTTGCCCCTCTGACTTGGACGGTTAGTGGAACACAAGTCTCAGGCATACAGTCTCTTCATGTGGAGCCTTTGATGCACAGTACAGGCAGATATTGTCTTACCTAGTGCCGCTGCAACCATGGATGTAACAGTTGTGGAGGTCGCTCGTCGATTCCTCTTCGCTACTATAGCAATATATCGATCATTAGAGGGGGTGATAACCCTTGGACAACTGAGCACAGGTCTCCGGACAACTGTTTGACTTATTTGCAATTGTTTCCATAATCGAGAAATTACCGAATAATTAATGCCAAAGAAAATAGTGACATCTTTGATTGACTGTCCTGTTTCAATGCATCCAACAGCATGCCAGTGCTCGCTATCTGTCATTCGTCTTCTTTCAGCCATAGAAACACAAATATCATCAAAAATAATCCTACAAAAGTCATAAACACGTATCAGCATTTAAATGCACCTCCTCAAACCCTTCAGAATACTGACATCTTCAATGACTGCCTAATTAGCATATATCCGGACAGTCAATTATGATTGGCTGTAACATACGATATTTGCATACTGCCATCTACATCTGCAGCAATTTTCAGCCTTTCGAATTCAAATATGCTTTCCAAAATTAAAATTTGCATTGCGTACTTAACTTTTGGAAGTCAGTGTACTAGAAGGTATGCCCGTCTGATGACTAATTTCAAAATTTGTAAAACATTACATTCCATTTAGCTTCATTTTGATCAATTTGGAGACATTTCTCCAAAACATTACGGATGGACGAGGAAATGGGTTATTCTTATAGTAGATTCATACATTATTTCCAAAATATGGAATTTTCATCAGTTTGGTGAAATTTTCATTAATTTGCAGAAATTTTGATCAATTTGGAGGCATTTTACAAAGCAACCACATTTGTCACCAAGTGGGACGGTTGAACTGACAGACATATTGAAACATTATTACAATACTATCCCCTTTCAAATCACAAATTTCTTTGATTCAACGTCATTGTTATCAAATTGACGACATTTTTATCAACTTAGCATTTTCGTTAATTTGGTGATATTTGGATCTACTTGAAGGCATTTTAAAAAATTGCCAAATTTGTCTCCAAGTGGGACAGTTGGTCTGACAGACAAATATTACCAAATCATCATTACAATACTATCTCATTTCAAAACACAATTTCACTGATTTGGCTTCATTTTTATCAATTTGGTGACAGTTTTATCGATTTGCCAACATTTTTTTTTAATTTGGTGGCATTTACGTTAATTTGGCGACACTTTTAAAAGTCACCAAATTTGCCTCTACTCGAGACAGTTGGACTGACAGACAAACATTACCAGAACATCATTATAATAATCGCGTTTCAAAATACAATTTGATTGATTTGGCTACATTTACGTCAATTTTGCAACATTACAAAAATTGCAGCCAAGTTGGTGATGTCCCGTCAAATTCGTCGTCAATATTTTGCCAAATATTACAGAGATGGTCAGAAGGGGAAATGGGTTATTCTTATAGTGAATCCTTCAAAATAAAATTTCATTGATTTGGTGTTGTTATTATAAATTTGGCGATATTTTTATCAATTTGGTAACATTTTCATTAATTTGGCAATATTTTAATCAATTTGTCCATATTTTAAGAAGTCACCAAATTTGTCGCCAAGCGGAGTGTTGGACTCACACACAAAGGATACCAAAACATCATTACAATGCTATTACTTTCAAAATACAATTTCATTTATTTGGCCATCATTTTTATCATTTTGGCGACTATTGAATCGACTTGGCGATATTTGGATCAACTTTATGACATTTTAAAATATCACCAAATAGGACAGTTGGACTTGACAAACATTTCCGGAACTTCATTACCATGCTATCGTCCCCTTTCAAAATACAATTAATTTAATTCATTTGGTGATATTTTCATCAATTACACAACATTAAGAAAATCACCAAGTTGGAGATACCCCTCCAACTTTTTTGCCAAGCGTTAGAGATTGACGATCGAAAGGTGAAACGTGTTATTCATGTAGTGAATCCTCTTTCTAAACACAATTTCATTGATTTGGCCTTATTGTTATCAATTTGGCGATATTTTTATAAATTTGGTGATATTACTATCAATTTGGCGATATTTTAAAAAGTCACTAAATTTGTTACTAAGTAGAATGTTGGACTGACACTCAAAGGATATTGAAACATCATTACAATGCTATTACCTTTCAAAACACAATTTTATTGATTTGGTGTCATTTTTATCAATTTGGCGACTTTTTATTCGATTTGGTAACATTTTAGTTAATTTGGCGATATTCGAATCAATTTCACAACATTTAAAAAATTAGCCAAGTGGGACTGTTGGACTCACAGACAAACACTGCCAAAACATCATTACAATACTGTCCCATTTCAAAACACAATTTAATTGATTTGGTATTTTTATCAATTTTGATTAATTTAGCAATATTTGGATAAATTTGGCGACAATTTAAAAAATTGCCAAATTTCCCGTCAAGTGGGATTGATGGACTGACAGACAAACGTTACCGAAACATCATTGCAATACTATCCTCTTTCTAAACACAATTAATTTCATTTATTTGGCATCATTTTTATCAATTTGGCGATGTTTTTGTTAATATTGCAATATTTTGATAAATCTGGCGACCTGTAATAAAAGTCGCTAAATTTGTCATCAAATGGGACTGTAGCACTTGACAAATGCTACCAAAGCATTACTACAATACTATTACTCCCTTTCAAAACACAATTAATTTGGCGGCATTTTTGTCAATGTTGCAATATTTAAAAAAAGTTGGTAATCCTTTTCCATTAGAAGCAGAAAAGAAATGCCATTCAACGTCTGAATTGAAATCTTTCTTATGTTGAACTAATTTAATGATTTTTAACACTTTACAACAAAGTTGAAAAGTGTTTATGACTTTGTTCATTCTGTCTGTCTGTCTGTCTGTCTGTCTGTCTGTCCGTTAGCACGATAACTGCCGTAAAAATGAGTTTATCAAAATGAAATTTTAGTATGTTGTTCAGACGGTCTGTAGGACCTATGGGAATATAAATAAATAATATCACCCAATTAGTTTTTTATTGAACCCGGGTTGAAAAAATGAAATACATTGAACCCTATGGGACCAAATTCTTCAAACATTTTTTAAGTAAATTTAAAATTCACGAATTGCTTCGAAATTTTTAGGAAATATTCACATTATCCCATAGAATATATAAAAAAAAATTCAGTAAAATATGTTAAGTAGTTTTTTAATTAAAAAAATTATTTAATATAGGGAAAAAAACAAATTCATTTAAATTCTGACTTTGGGATATCTTCCAGAAAGAAAAGAGAGAGATATTATATAATAAATATCTTTCCATTTGTTTAAACGTTTTGCATATGGGAGTGGCTTCATATTTTAAAATAAATTTGGTAGATAACAATTTTTCATTTTTTTTAAATTTTATATAACTCTTCATGATAAATTTAATTGATGGCATTTTAAATACACTTTCCTACGTCCTAGAGAGTTAAAATTTGGTACACAGCTTAAATTTGTTGAACATTTTATTCGACAAAAATTTGATGGATCTTTAAATATAGATCATACATTTTTTTCGAAATGGCCTGAAAATAATCCCCGTTCTCTTCTATAAATCATTGGTGTAATATTGTTAAAAATTCTGATGTGGACAGCACATGTCTTTCTCTGCAGACTCATATTCGTTCTCTTTATTTATTCAATGATAATTTGAGTTTATCTGCACAACATAAGCATTTTAAATGACATTGAATTTACACGTTAAACTTAAATTTGGTTCTCATTTGATAGCTGGACTTATTGTCAAAGGTGGCGTAGCGAAAACGGGAAAAAACTAGAATATCTCAAGAACGGCTAGTCCTAGAGTAATGGGGTTAGTCTTATTCTTTTTGTTGTCAAAAATCACATAAAAAATAGGAATTTAATTGATATAATTGAGCACACGTAGTCTTTTATTTTTATATATAACGATTTTTGTTGGCCATTTCGCAAAAATAGCCCGTTCCTTTTTCCCGAATCGTAGTAGAATAACCTACAAATGATTTATATACAAAATTTTGTTAAATTTGGTATATAAATCACTTGTAGGTTATTGAAATATTATACTCCAAATTTTGTTAAATTTGGTTCATTAGTTTTTAGCTAGAGTGGATAAAGGCAATTTCTGCGGCCATTTCGCAAAGAAGGCAGATTCTTTTATTACGAATCGTTCTATAATCTAATGAACATCAGGATTTCCCACAAAAAACATACCTACCAAATTGTATGAAATTCGGTCCATTAGTTTTTCAATTAGAGTGGATGTAATATCCACACAGAAACATACACAGATACACCCTTACACACACAGACGTCTTCCTAAAAGTAGTTTTTTCGTGTTCTAGAAGTCCCAAAACGTGTAGATCCTTTGAAAATTCGAGTTCCGATCTTCGGCACGATTCCAATACTTTGAGTACATACACATACACATATATATTATCTGTGTATTATCTGTGTATCTTAATTCCGTGCCTATGCAATTACAATAGTTTTGATTTTAAATGATCCCTAAACTTTTATTATTTCTTCAAGGAAGCCTAATTTTAACATATGCAGAATGCAAATATCTCAAGCGATTGTAAGATGAATTACATAAGAATTGCTGAATTTTTTTCACACAAAATTATTTAGCTCTGGAGTCTGGAATACAAGTTATATGAATGAAATATTCATTGATTTTGCATAAAGAATCAGATGATTTATATTTCGATACAGTTTTAAATATTTAAGTATAATAAATTACTGTAGTACTGTGATAATGTAAAAGATATTACCACTGAATGAATCACATTTTAGAAATTTTTAAATGAAATTACATTTCAGTTGGAAAGTGTTTCATAATCAATGCTTATGCATGATTGATCTTTCTTGTTTCTTTTGTTTTTATATTGTCCTTCAGCACCAACTGTAAAATAAATTACCCTTTTCACATGGGGAAGATTTTTTTTTAAAGATAGATACATTTTTAACACTTTACAACAAAGTTGAAAAGTGTTTTTGACTTTGTTCATTCTGTCTGTCTGTCCGTTAGCACGATAACTGCCGTACACTTAATCAAATGAAATTTTAGTATGTTGTTCAGACGGTCTGTAGGACCTATGGGAATATAAATAAATAATATCACCCAGTTAGTTTTGGATTGAACCCGGGTTGAAAAAATGAAATACATCGAACCCTATGGGACCTAATTTTTCAAACATTTTTTAAGCGGATTTAAAATTCACAAATTGCTTCGAAAATTTTTGGTATTATTCAAATTATCCCATAAAATATATAAAAAAAATTTCAGCAAAATATATTCAGTAGTTTTTTAAATAAAAATTAAAATAATAATTACACCTCTTATATGAAGCGAGCACATGACCATTTTATGAAGAGATCACGTGACCCACCTCAAAATGAAATATGGTATCCATCTTGTCTTAAAATCGTGGTTTTTAAAGTTCTTTTTAATTCATATTGAGTGTTGTATCCGTCCTAAAACCGCTTTATTTTTGCTTAAATTCTGTGCATCTACATACTGAAACAACGCAATTACAATATATTTGAGTTTAAACGATTATCCAAATTTGATTATTGCTACAACGAAGCCTATTTTTCACTTATGTAAAATGTAAACAGAAAAATATGTAGAATGAGTTGTATAAGAATTACTGCATTTCTTTAACGCAAAATTATTTAGCTCATGTAGTCTGCATAGCTGATATGAATGAAATATTCATTGATTTTACAGAGAAGGACGATTTTGTTGATGAAGTTTTAAGCATAGAGTTTAATTACTTGTAACTCTATGGTCTTAAGTTTTTAAATAAAATAAATTATTATAGTATTGTGATGAATGAAATAAATGGGAAAATGTTTATGAATAAAATGCTGCTTTTATAGAGAGACAGGCGTGTTATATTTCGATGGCATCATTTGAATAAATTTCATTTGTTTTTGATGAAGTTTTCAAATATAATAAATTATTGTAGTATTACGGTAATGTTAAAAACATTACCGAGGAGACAGGCGATTTATATTTAATTGACGTCATTTGAATGAAGTTCATTTTTTTCGATGAACTTTTAAGTTTTCAAATATAATAAATTAATGTAGTATTGTGATAATTTTTAAAATATTGAATGTATTGTATTTTAGGGATGTTTAAATGAAATTGCATTGAAGTTGGGAAGTGTTTCATAATCAATGCTTTATGCATGATTGATCTTTCTTGTTTTAGAAATGTATGTATTGATGTTGCATTGTGTTCCATCGAAAAACTAATTACATAAAAACTTCTTTGTTGTACTTTGTCTTCTGCTTTAAAATATACAAATGGGTGAAGAGTAGCTTGGCTATATACCCAGTGGTACGATTAAATTTTGTCTTGTACCACAAAAGAACTGTTTTCCAATAAATTGCAAAGTATTATACACTTGTCACATTTTAAATGATAATTAATAATGACAGGCTAGTTCATAATTGAATTACTTTTATAAAACTCTTAAAACTGGGCAAGTAAATAAAATTTTAGCAAAAAGACCTAAAACATGAATGAATATATGAAATTGTTTGGAACCTTATTTGGAAACAAATGGGTGGGAGAGAGGGATTGCAATTGCATAGTAACAATGACCAACCTTATTACTTCCCAAAATAAATGTACACATTTTTAATGTTAAAGTAAACATATTAAGTGCATGCTTTACTAACTATTTCATGTTAGATTAAGGATTAACTGCTGCAAGTATACCCATATTGAATACCATGAAGGGCAAATTTGCATTATCACTATTCCAGAAACTGTTCTGAAGCACAAAACAAAACTATGAGAAATTTTATATATGCAATAGAAGATTGTTCCCTGAAAAAATTAGCTGTTTATCTGTTACCCCTTTTGATTTGTTTTATCCCGAAAATGGAAATCTTTGCAGTTACAGAATATTTTCTGAACAAAAAAGGAAAGCATAACACATTTCGAAATATGCTTTAACACACTTAGCAAATTGTGATGATTACTTGAAAATATATTCATTTTGTTTTTAATTACTTTTATGGTATAAAAATGCTGTTGGAATGTGACAAAATCCACATCTTGAGATTGAACTTTGACCCCCCCTCCCCTCAGGCAGCCTGATGAATGATTATACTATAGAAATTATGTCTTTATATTATGAGTGTACAGGTAATTACCTTTATTTAGGCACACATTGTGTATTATCTCTAAAATTATTCAATTTGTGTTATTCGACAATAACTTATTCTGTTTTTAAATTTTTTTTCTTGGTGTGTAGGGGGGGTGGAGTGAAATTATGCATTTTATTTCTGTGGAATTAGACCACAATCGACTAATTTATCAAGGATGAAACGTTTGGATCTAATATTTGCATTCACTCCCCCAGGTGAGAATAGATGTCAATGCGCAGATGTTGTGGATCTAAACTTTAAAATTGTTAAATTTTTTTATCAGAATTGTTTTATAATACAGCTTAAGGGTATCTGTAGTCTTAAGAAAAATTACATATTGTGTTTTTTTTCCTTACGACCCAGACTGTTCGACCTACCTGGTGGTGTTAGGTATCTATTTGAATGAGCGGTACAGTTCCATCCACTTTAGGTCGAAACTCAATGGGGATAACATCCATAATGACCATACCTTCCTTTCCTTGCCACTAACTTCTTAGCAGGACTTTTGAACCCACAGATAGTGTCTGTACTCCGTGTAAATATGGTTATAGTTTGGACAGAGCCAGGAATTGAACTCGGGTCCTAAGATTGTGATTCTCATGCCTTAACCACTGCGCTATACTGCTCCTTCAGTATTGAATTGGCAGTACAAGTATAGTGGCACTTCCATTACATAATTTCATTTCATTATTTCGTGATTTTCTCCATACTTGGCACCCTAAACTGTTTCACATAAAAAAATCTGAAAATGCAAAACTTCATTATAACAATTAGTCTGATGGTTGAGAAAAGATATCAGTTGATTTCAAAAGCAATAAACAGCCTTCTTCATTGGGATAAATGAAAATAAGGAACAGCTGCGATCTAGCCTTTGTTGGTACTGGTGCTCTGTCCCATTTTTCCTGATGAAGAAGGTTCTTTATTGCTTTTGAAATAATTTGATCCATTTTCCTATTCTTTAAATGCTGTTTTCTAATAATTTTTTTAATGTTCAAATATAGCTATAAGTTTCAGAAAGTTAGAATTTGATATTTTTAAGTCCCAGTTAATATGTCACAGGTGGAAATTTAGTACCACTCACCAGAAATGTTACGAATAATAATTTATTTGCTGTAAATAAAATATCATAGCATCAGTTTCTTTCGCTTTCTTTTGAAGCAAAATTGTCAAATTTTAATCAAAATTCCTCTTATACATAAATTATTTTTAAACTGAATCAAATTTAAAAAAAACTTAAATGTATATTGGGAATCCCTATACTAAATTCCATAACTGTATGCTGCTTGTTTTTTTAGCTATGATTCCTACACACACAGACTGTTTTATTATTATGCATCATTACAGAAAGACATATAATTAATTTTGGAAGGAATTTTTCACCAACAAAATTGCTATGCATAAATAGAACCACTGGTTAATTCTGAAAAAATGTCATTCGATAATGGATTCATGGGCTTTTATGAGCTGAAAACCTTGGTAGGTTTGATTTATATATCAAATCCCTCCATGTTGTTTCTAATTATGTGCTGATTTCGTAGATTAGCAGCTTAAATTAAGGGATTACTTTATTATTTTGAATTATTCTATTGTGAGAAAATGATTTCATTTTGCTTTTTAAATATCATAAATTGATTTTTTATTGATTTGTAATGCATAGTTAATTTTAAAATTTTTTATTTTACTTTTTATAGCTGTATGTTGCTTGTCTTTTTTTTTTAGGTATGGCCCATACACACAGACACTGATATATTATTATAAAGTAAACTATTTGCAGATAGGCATATTTGGAATGAATTTTTCAACAACAAAATTGCTATGACTAAACTGTGTTTGATTCTGAAATATGTCATTTGATAATGTATTCATTGGCTTTTATAAGCTGAAAAATCAATTTTTAGATTTTGAAGCTTGATAGGTCTAAATTATGTATTCTTAATCCCTCCATGTTGCTGTGAATTATGTGCCGATTCATAGACTACCTAATTAGCAGCTTTAATTGAGGGGGATTATTTTATTATTTTGTATTATTCTATTGTAAAAAAATGATTTTATTTTGCATTTTAAATATTATAAATTAAATATTTTATTGATTTGCAATGCATGGTTCAATTTAAAATTTTCTGTTTTGCCTTTTTTATATAATTTTATAAAATGTTCCAAGTTTTAGTCGAGCTTGAGCGATAATATTATCAATTATTAATTTTTAGATCACAGTTTCTCAAACTTCTGTTCATGAACCCCATGGGGCTTGCGAGACATCACAGAAACAACATTTTTCGATGGTAGCTATTTTTGTATTAATTTTTCACACATCTGCACTGACTTTTTACTTTCCCTACATGCATAATATATGTATATGGGAAGTATTGTGATAGAGTTGGATTTTCAACAGATTTTTACATTTTAAGTGTCTGAACACAAATCAGGTGTATTTGAAGTGATGTCTGTATATGTATTATATAAATATGAACACAGTCTCTGGAAGGAATTGCATAATTTGAATGAAATTGATAATAATTTTTGTAATCTAAATATTATAAGAGCTCATATTGTCAGTTTTTGTAGTATGCCTTATTTGAATTCAGCTCACAAATTTAATTTTAGCAATTGATGTAATGCAGCGAATATTTTTACAAGTGATTATCTACACATTTTTAGCAATGTTTTCAGTTATATTCAACTAACAATCTTATGCCAAAATGCTTTCTTGACAAGCTGGTTTTATTTGTTTATATCAGTTCATTATTTCTGTGTATATTTCTTAATTTGTGCATAACATTTAATTTTTAGTGCTGTTTGCTGTGTAAAAATTCCCTTATAGGATTGCATATGGATTGTATGCAGTGTTTGTAGAAAAGTTAAGTACCCCAATAACTTTGTAAGGAAAAGTTCATGAGTGTGTACATTAGGTCTATCTATAGTAAAGTGACTATGCCTAATACAAAGTGATTACAGTGCCCTTTGCAAAGAATTTGAAAAGTTAGGATAATGAACTCAACAAGATACTTAATAAACAAGACAGAATACTTAAAAAGCTCACTCATTCTCAACCCACCTCATACACATTTCCCTCAATTTACCCTTTAGAAATAGTCACTTACATTCTTCATCAACTTCTGCACAAAAAGATTCTAGAACTGGACAAAATCGCAAACAAAGCACTCAAAAATCTTCTGAGTGACATTGTATTTTATTACACATCAATACTACATTCAATATTTTTCTTTAATTATTTCCTTATTAACTGAGAAACACACTTGTATTATCCCTATTCCCATGCCCTCTCAAGTTGCTGCCCAAAAGTTATCGGCCAATTAGCTTACTGTCCAGCTTTTGTAAACTGGTTGAATATTTTTTTTACCCCCATATTAACTCTATTTATCAGAATGCAACTTAATCATTCCACAACAATTTGGCTTTAAGTCAATTCACTCAACAACACACCAATTGCTTTGAGTTGTGGAGTACAATTTTGATGAACTTCATAACAAGGTGCCTGTTAGAGCACTATTTCTTAAATTTCCAAAGCATTTGATAAAATATGGCATGATGGATTAATTACAAAATAATTCAACTCCAGTTGACTGGCTCACTGATACACTTAATATATTTGTACCTTAGAAATAGAAACTTTTAGGTCTGCAACAGATACACACTATCACTTATCAAATATGTTTTCTCTGGGGTCTCCCAAGGAAGTAAACTTGGGCTGATCCTTTTTAACATCTGCATAAATGATATACTACTTTTTGACAACACCATGACTTACCTGCATCTATGCGGATGACACTGCCATACTTGCCAAACACCCTAACTCCAACTACCTTTGCAGAATACTTCAATCATACATTGGCACTCTTGAACCCTGGTTTGAGAAGTGGCATATCTATTTAAGCTCCCACAAATGCCAATCATGTTGTATTCTTTTCTTATCAGCCATTTCCTCCCCCTCATATCAAGATTGATGATCAACCAGTTTGATCTGAGAGGGACTGCAAGTACTTGGGAGTGACTTTGTACAGTCGAATCACCTGGACCCGACAATTTAACAACACTATGCAACATATTAACTTTACCAAAGCAGAACTTAAGTCTCTGCATTCGAACAATGTTAGTATGGAAAACAAAATTCTCTTTTGCAAATCGGTACTTAGACAAATTCTTCTTTATGCATTCCTAGTTTGGGGCTATGCAGCCAACTCAAATGTTAAAAAGATTCAAACTGCTCACAACATAAAATACTTAGGTCATTTAGAAAATCTCATAGATTTCTAACAAACTCTGTAATACATTGCAACTTTAAGATTTGTACTATTCAAGTGGAATATCCAGAAAGCTGTCTGTGAAATTCTTTCGGGACATTTACAATATTCTGAATGAGCTCTTATTCACCCTGCCAGATTATGGCTACCCGGAATTTAGAACAAAGCCAAGAACCATCTTAAACCCTAGTAATGACTTTCCAATATAATAAATAATAATTAAAATAAATTATTTGTCCTACTTCCTCAAAAACATCCATGATCAACTTGCTGACTTAGATACTAATTACCAACTTCAGTCATGTACAGAATGATCTCTTATTTCAGTTGACACCACCCTGTCTCATTCACTCTTAATTCTGCTTCACCAAAATAAAAAAGCATGTTAATTGTGTTTAATTATTCATTATAGCTTGAAAGCTTTGTTATTTGCTTTGACTCAATATTATAAATTTTTAATTATCAACAAATAGTGTCAATCTTGACACACTTAAGCTTTAACTTCTTATTGGGAACTATTCTTGCTAAGTGTTATGCATTTTATATGTCAAACTAGATACATAGTTTGATTTTCATCTATATTAGCATTTATTGATCCAATTAACATGCAATTTTCACTGACCAGTTCCCTTTTCTTTGAATTTTAACTGACCCTACTTGTTTGCTAATTACAATATTCCTTACGCTAATTACAATATTCCATATATCACTCATGATTTTTTTATCTATTATTCTTGCTTTGTTTTGTTCCCTTCTGAACCCCTGCAAGTTCTTATTTAGGGCATATTACTTTCACACAGTGCAGCTGCATAGCAGAATATGTTTAGGGATTGTTGTGTCCTCACAATGAAAGTTTACACAGTTAGCTCACAGCTAACACAAGAAAGCTATTGTGAGCTGGGTTGGCTCTGAGTATAGAATAATCTGGGTCCCAGGACCCATCACAAATCTAAAACTATATACCAAATACACTAAAAAAGATAGCAGATTATAACATTATTTAATAATTTAGACTTTTAAGAGGAAAAACAAAATGATAACATTTTGTGTTTTATTAGAACATTTAACTTTTTCTGTACAATCTATATAATAAAAGGCAATGTCTGTGTGTGTGTCTGTCTGTGTGTCTGTCTTATACACTATACGTTTCGCGACCGCGCGTCGGAGAGCTACGAAATTTGGCAATCAGAGACCTGGGGGGGAGGGAAGGGGACACGTGAAAACCGATTTTTAAAATTTGAATTATTTTTTTTCGTTATTTAATGTTTTATGCGATTTCGACCGTTTTTTGACATTTTTGCCCTTTTTTCTCCACGATGCAGACGTTGTAGAAAAAAACAAATCACACCATCGGAAAGAGCAGAGAATTTCGAGTAAAAATATATCAATTTCAACTCTCAATTTCAATTTCTAATATTTTTTAAAGATTTTAAAACAAAAGTCACTTTTGGCTCAAAAAAACGATTTTTGGTTTTTAAATTCTCGCATAGTGAAAAGTACTCACAATTTCGACTAATAATTTACATTTCTAGAAAGCTGAAATATCTGGCATTCTCACAAGTCTAATTTGGTCCAGAAATAATGAAAATTGCCTTCAGGATCGCAATTTTAAAGACGCCATGATTTTAAATTTGTCGGCTACCGGCTCAGTTCTTCAACGGCATTTTCCCCCCATCCGCAGTAGTTTCTTCCCCGTCTCCATGGAGGCCGCGCTTTCGGTTTTAAATGAATTACGAGCATAAGTGTTGTATACATCGGGCGAAATTATTATATTTATATGATATTTTAAATGGATATTTTAAATAATTTAAATGATTGAATTATGGTGGTTTGAATTGTGGTGATGTGTTTGAAATTATTATATTTATGGATTGGTGGAACGATATGGATGATTTTTTGATTTTAAATGGATATTTTAATTTATGGATATTTTAATTTATAGATATTTTAAATGGATATTTTAATTTTATGGCTATTTTAAATGATGGAACGATGGAACGAGGATGGTGGAATTAAGAGCCTAGCATATGGTCATTATAAATTTAAATTAGCGCGCGAGAATTGCACTCGGTAGGCCTGGGTTCGATTCCCGCCACTGATGCGGAGTACGATCACCTTAAACATATGGGTCGATAATTCCTTCCGAGAGGTTGGTGGCAGGGAAAGGAGGGTACGGTCTCTGTGGATGCCTCCCCCACTGGATCCTGGTCCAAATTGGGTGAATAAAAAGAAAGTTATGGAGATTGTCGCGGAGGGCGCGGTAGCCCAGTGGTTAGCGTGCGGGAATTTCACTCGGTAGGCCCGGGTTCGATTCCCTCCACTGACAAAACTGCTGCCGTGTTCACGCGGAGTACGATCACGTTAAACATGTGGGTCCTTAAGTCCTTCCGAGAGGTTGGTGGTAGAGGAAGGAGGGTACGGACCCTGTGGATGACTTTCCTACTGGGTTCCGGTCTAAATTGGGTGAATAAAAAGAAGGTTATGGAGATTGTCGCGGAGGGCGCGGTAGCCCAGTGGTTGGCGCGCGGGAATTGCACTCGGTAGGCTCGGGTTCGATTGCCGCCACTGCCAAAACTGCTGCCATTTTCACACGGAGTACGATCACGTTAAACATGTGGATCCGTAAGTCCTTCCGAGAGGTTGTTGGTAGAGGAAGGAGGGTACGGACCCTGTGGATGCCTCCCCTACTGGGTTCCGGTCTAAATTGGGTGAATAAAAAGAAGGTTATGGAGATTGTCGCGGAGGGCGCGGTAGCCCAGTGGTTAGCGCGCGGGATTTGCACTAGGTAGGTCCGGGTTCGATTCCCGCCATTGCCAAAACTGCCGCCGTGTTCAGGCGGAGTACGATCACTTTAAACATGCGGGACCGTAAGTCCTTCCGAGAGGTTGGTGGTAGGGGAAGGAGGGTACGGTCCCTGTGGATGCCTCCCCCACTGAGTTCCTGTCTAAATTGGGTGGCACTTTCTGGCCCTCCAAACAGTTACCTTACACTTTACTGGTAGGTCGCGCCAGCGAGTGTGCCACGGTTAGAATTTGCCACGGTCAGAATTTTCAAGGGTAGCGAACAGGCTGGTCGCCAAAGGCGGCTAGTAAATAATAAAATTCAATGTCTGTGTGTCCGTGTGTCTGTGTGTCTTATACACTATACGTTTCGCGACCGCGCGTCGGAGAGCTACGAAATTTGGCAATCGGAGACCCGGGTGGGGAGGGAAGGGGACACGTGAAAACCGATTTTTAAAATTTTAATTATTTTTTTTGTTATTTAATGTTTTATGCGATTTCGACCGTTTTTTGCCATTTTTGCCCTTTTTTTCCCACGATCCGGACATCGTAGGAAAAAACAAATCAAACCATCGGAAAGAGCTGACAATTGCGAGTAAAATATATCAATTTCGATTTCTAATATTTTTTAAAGATTTTAAAACAAAAGTCACTTTTTGCTCAAGAAAAGTATTTTTGGTTTTTAAATTCTCGCATAGTAAAAAGTACTCATAATTTCGACTAATAATTTACATTTTTAGAAAGGTCAAACATCTGGCATTCTTACAAGTCCAATCTGGTCAGGAAATATTCCGTATTGCCCACAGGATCGGGATTTTAAAAGTTTCCGAATTTCAATTTCTCGGCGTTCCGCTCGGCGTGCCGCTTCTTAACCGGAGTTTCTCTCCCGCAGAAGGAGGGAAGGTGGTGGGTGGGGACGTCAAGGTGGAGGTGACGTCACGGTTCTGAATAGTTCCTTTACTCCATATAAATTATTATATTTATATTTTAAATGATGGAACGATATGGATTTTTTAAATGTATATTTTAACTTTTGGATATTTTAAATGGATATTTTTATTTTATGGATATTTTAAATGATGCAACAATGAAACAATTTAATGAGGATGATGGAATTAAGCATATGGTCATTTTAAATTGCAATTTGCGCGCGGGAAGTTAGCGGTAGGCCCGGGTTCGATTCCCGCCACTGCCAAACTGCCGCCGTGTTTACGTGGAATACGATCACGTTAAATATGTGGGTCCGTAAGTCCTTCCGAGAGGTTGGTGGTAGGGGAAGGAGGATACGGCCCCTGTGGATCCCTCCCCCACTGGGTTCCCGTCTAAATTGGGTGAATATATAGAAAGTTATGGAGATTGTCGCGGAGGGTGCGGCAGCCCAGTGGTTAGCGCGCGGGAATTGCACTCAGTAGGCCCGGGTTCGATTCCCGCCACTGCCAAAACTTACGCCACGTTCACGCAGAGTACGATCACGTTAAACATGTGGGTTCGTGAGTCCTTCCGAGAGGTTGGTGGTAGGGGAAGGAGGGTACGGTCTAAATTGGGTGAATAAAAAGAAAGTTATGGAGATTGTCGCGGAGGGCGAAGTAGCCCAGTGGTTAGCGCGCGGGAATTGCACGCGGTAGGTCCGGGTTCGATTTCCGCCACTGACACGGAGTACGATCACGTTAAACATATGGGTCCGTATGTTTTTCCGAGAGGTTGGTGGTAGGGGAAGGAGGGTACGTTCCCTGTGGATGCCTCCCCCACTGGGTTCCGGTCTAAATTGGGTGGCACATTCTGGCCGTCCAACCAGTTACCTTACACCTTTCTGGTAGGTCGCGCCAACGAGTTTGCCACGGTTGGAATTTGTCACGATCAGCATTTTCAAGGGTTGCGAACAGGCTGGTCGCCAAAGGCGGCTAGTAATAAATAAATGCCCACAAAATTTCTAAAAATTTTATTTTACTATTTTATTTAATGTTTAATACATTATCAATTAATGTAAGGTACACTGTGGTAAGTGGAATCCAAAAAACCAATAGTTTGGGTTTAAGCTCTCTTAGAAATATCAATTGTCTATCTTCTTGGATATGACCATAGTGGGCGGTAGCTGTAACCTTATTGTTCAAATGCACATCAGTAAAAAAAGTCCTAACTTTTCAATAGAAGTGTTTCTTGGTGAAAAATTTACATCAAGTATGTTAGATTCCACTAACCCCACAATGTGGGGTAAGTGGAACCCAGCCCTAAATTACTCATAACCGTCCGAATGTGGCACAGTGGCAAGTGAAAATCGAAGAATGCATTTTAAAATCCAAAACTACAATGTTATTCATCAAACAAGAAAATACCTAGCAAACATTTTAGTGATCCAATGAAATGAGAGACTTTTTGTACATATTGATAGCATGTTGGTTTAGGCACAAAACAAGCACAATTTGAGTTTGGCAAATTAATTATCCCCATGTATGGAATTCTTGAATAGATTCTTTAAACCGAGTTCTTTTACGCATTGTTATGTCCAATGGCCAGAATAATTTACTTTTTGGGAAAGTCTGAATCCCCATTTTTCTATTGTTTAGATGTCTGCTACCATCTTGGCTTCAATTTTATGAGATATAGCTGGAGATCCTTCCAATGAAGTAATTTTCATATCCGTGAGCCCTTTTATCCTTTTGAATAAGGTTGACTTTGCTATACCATGATATGCTCCATGATATGTTTACAAGCTTCATGATATGTTTACATGTCATTTGTTTGCTTTTCACTATTACTGCCTCTTTCAGTTGCTCCAAAATATATGCTGCCGGTTCTTTCTGTTGCATGTAATTGCACATCATATTTCACTGTAAGTAAAACCAAACAAGAGAAATAGTTAAGTAAGTATTGTAAAGAAGGAAATAAGTATAATAGCGCAACCGCAACAAAGGTTCAGAGCAAGTTAATAACTAGTGTCCACTTGCCCCTGTCTTCTGGGTTCCACTTTCCCCACCTTCTAATAACATGGAATTGGAATCCATCAATTTCTCACTCACAGTTCTTAAAAAAAAGTGTTTCATTATGTTATAAACAACAGTATTACGCACAGAATAAGTTCTTACCAGTAGAAACACCAGTTTAATTCTTGCTCCTTGCACCCAAGCAGACTTTAACATACATCACTCGAAGATTAGCTCATAGTGTCTCTTGCAAGCATAGCAAACTGACAGTGTAGCGGGAGAAATATAAACTGCTCTAATAAGCATTGTCTGTACCAGAGTTGGTTACATCGTTTCCCAGCAGATGACAGTCAGGACATTGTTTTCAGTGTGATTATTTGCCTGTGGGTTCCATTTACCCCATATTTTCATTTACCCCAGTGTACTTTATATATGTATATATATATTCAAATAAACTTATACATAACAAATATAAACTTACATATGAAAAAATGAAATGTTTAAAAAAATTCCTTTAAAAAAAGTTTGGATTCAAAGCACTGCATGAGAATGTTAACTATAACTTCCATCATTGTGTACTCTCACAATATTGGGTAATTATGCAGAATATTTCTTTTTTGAAATTAACCAAAATATGAAAAAAACAAAAACAAATTCAGTTTGCCTATTGTTGTTGAAACCCAGACCTTCCGACCTACCAGAAAGGTGTAAGGTAACAGGTTGGATGGCCCATTTGGAGCCACCCAATTTAGACCGGAACCCAGTGGGAGAGTCATCCACAGGGACAGTTTACCTATTGTGCAATAATTAAGAGTATGGAGATGAATAGAAAATAAAACTGCTTCTAGACTCTCAGCAATGCATGAAAATATCAATTAAATTGCACAATCACACTATTTATATGTGAACAATTATTTCACTTGTTGAAATATTTATTTATTTATACTTGCACTATAAAAATTAGATAGTGTTATTGCTCTAATGTGGAATGATTAGATGTGGAAAAAATAAATCAGAAGATAAATAAAAATACATTAATGTGGAGTGAATTAAAATATAAATAAGAATACATTAATATGCAATAAATTAGAAGGTGAAGATGGATGTAAGCAGATATTTTGTGGCTTTTCCCAATGCGCAAGGAGATGAACAGAATTGCACAAATGAGCATGGCCTTGTGATGGCAAAACAATGTATATCGAAAAACATCATCAAGATAAAAATTTTAAAAGTTTTTCAAATAGACTAATTCTATGGGAATATTTTCATTTGTAGCTTTATTAATTGGTCCAAGCACTTCAAAGTTCTAAATAAAATAGATATGCCTACTTATGAAATACATAGTTCCTTTTGAAATTTATGATATAATTTATATGTTTATGTTACTTGAAAAACACTATGAAGACAGTATGTCATATGCCGACATTCGGTTGTCTTCCCTGTATAGTTACTTAATGTATGCATGAACCACTATCTTTGATTATAAATAATCAACTTCTGATGAAAATAAATAAGAAAAAACTCAAAACTCCTAGAAAATCTTTTTGTCTGGGCAACTTTAATCATAGAAGAAACTGACAGAGTTATATTACCGAAATTTCCAATTAAGAGTTTATCTTTAAAACTTTTATTTCCGTGATTATTCCAAGGCATGTGTACCTAAACGCACACCAAATATAATGCAAGCAAAATGCACACTTGTACCATTTTTGGCATTGTTAATATATATATACATATATATATATATAATATGAAAATACCGTGAAATATAATTTTATAAAATCATCAGAAATTATATCTTATATTTGTTTGTGTATGATGTCTGTTTACATCTTAAAATTTGATACATACGTATTCTATTTTGCAATATACCGGCTCTTCAGGAGTGTTGTCGCGACGCATAGCATGCTTAACCGGGGTGAGGGGGTCACAACTCCCCCCGGCCATCTTTTGGTATATTGTTTCCATCCATACCTCTTTTCTTTTTGAAAATATATATATATATATTAAGGTGACCAATCGTCCTCCTTTAGGGAGGACAGTCCTTCTTTTGTAGGTTCTGTCCTTTCTCGAAAAGTGTCCTCCTACCTGTCCTCCTTTTCGATATTTTAAAACTAATCTGTTAATCTCTGTATTCAGAAATGCCGCGCCGAACTGTTATGCGTCATATGACGGTACAGTTCGGAAAGACGCGATTATGAAACGCATGCACAGTGCATAGGAGAACTTCACGTGTCTCGCACCATTACGCACTTCACTTTGTTTACTTTATATTATACTTCGTGTTTACTTCTAACGGAAATACGAAATTATTTCAATTCTTTTTCAATTGGTAACGATTTTTGGACAAGTGAGAAATCAAGATTGAGTGTTGATACTCTAGCTGCAGCACTTACGGTAAAATTCAATATGAAGGATATTTCTTGCTCCGAAATTTCCAATATATTGTTACTGTTAGAAAATGATATATTGACAAAAATATTCATTCAATGGAAAAATACTCGTTTAAGTAAATAATTAAAAGGGATGTAAGCATAATTAATGTATTTTTGTTTGAATTAATAAAATGTTTCATTTATTTACGTTGTACTTTTTTCTTAAATTTTTTCGTCCTCCTTTTCATTGTAAAAAAATTGGTCACCTTAATATATATAAAAATTCCCAAAAAGGACAAGTAGCAATGTACTCGTTCAGATTCTAGATGTGTGACAGAAGTACCGGCCGGGGGGAGTTGCGACCCCCAGCACTCCGGTTAAAGCTTTTTCCGCCATGGCAAACGCTCCCGGTAACCGATACTCCCTACACGATTTCCTTCATGACCCTTTATACTACCTTAAAAATTACACACATATACAATTTCAATAACATGTAAAAAGCTAAAAGTTTACTTTTCCACGCTATAACTATCCATGAATCATGTTGTAAAAATATAACAATTAATTTAAAATACAAAATATTCAAGACTATTAAAATCCCAGTCTGAGAGGATCAAAACTAATGTTTGAAATACAATCAGAGTGTCTGTATTTTTAAATATGGACTCAAGACCTATTGGCTACTCCATCGCCATATATATACTAATGTTTGAAATCATTTAACTCATGGTCAATTATATATATATATATATATATATATATATATATACAGGGTGTCCCAAAAACGTTGACATCAGCTTTTATTCCTTAAATATTCATCTTAGACATATATAATAAATTACAAAGTTGCGTAAAAAAAGGTACAGAACTTTATGAAATCAATTAAAATTATCAAGGGAAAAGAAATACAAAATTTAAATTTTTATACGACCCCCATACAAAAACATTTCCAATGAGTAAAATGTGCCCCATACACTAATAAGATGATGTACAAAATTGCAGCATTCAAAATTGCAGCAATGCAAAAAGTCCCAGAGATATGAAAAGACAAAAATGCTGACTTAAACCACTTTTTGATACATCGACATGGGTTCTCAGAGGCAAAAAATCATGTCGGCAAATCACGTTTCATGGGTCATACACAAATTACGAAAGAAAACAATGATTACATAAATAAATAATAATTTTGCTATTTATTGGTACAAAAGTATCTAGACTGTGTAGAAATAATAACTTTACACAAAGATTATAAAACTTGTTCAAAATGTTTTCCATCCATGCCAAAGATCCATTAAAGATAAGAGACAGATATTATTTGCCTATGATGCATTTCTGCGTTGCCTCACTTGCACTCTTGCTGTAAACATTTATATTTTAATTTGTGATTAATCCCTCACCAACTTTATTTAAACATATCTCTGGGACTTTTTATGATAAAATGCTGAAATTTTGTGCATCACCTTATTAGTGTATGGGGCACATTTTACTCATTGGAAATGTTTTTGTATGGGGGCTGTATAAAAATTTAAATTTTGTATTTCTTCAAATTTAATGCCCTGAAAATTTTTATCGATTTCATAAAATTCTGTACATTTTTTACACAACTTTGTAATTTATTATATATGTCTAGGATCAATATTTTAGGAATAAAAGCCAAGTCAATGTTTTTGGGAAATCCTGTATATATAATGTCCAGAAATATATAAAAATATCAATTTTCATCATGAAAATTTTTGACTTTTCGACTTCCAGGAACCTAATGGTGACACTTGAAATAAGTTCCTGCAAAGTACATTGGGGTAATTTACACTCTGTAGTGCATTAACATCAGCCCTGTCAAGTTACGAGCTTTTTAACATTTTCCAATATAGTTGAAAAGTGTTTATGACTTTGGTCATTCTGTCAGTCTATCCTTTCACATGATAATTGCCGTAAATATAACTTTATCAAAATGAAATTTTAGTATGTTGTTGAGACAGTCTATAAGACATATGGGAATGAAAATAAATAATATCACTCAATTAGTTTCAGATTTTACCCGGGTTGATAAAATGAAATACATTGAACCCTATGGGACCTAATTTTTCAAATATTTTTTAAGCAAAGTTAAAATTCACAAATTGCTTCAAAAATGTTAGGAAATATTCAAATTATCACATAAAATGTATAAAAAAGTGTTCAGCAGAATATGTTTGGTAGATTTTTAAATAAAAATTGAAATAATACTTACATTCATTATATATGAAAAGATTATGTGATTCATTGCAAAATATTATATGACATCCATTTTTTTCCCGTTGTGTAAAGATCATGATTTTTAAAGATCATTTTAATTTATATTTAGTGTTGCATCCATCATAAAACTGCTTTATTTTTGTGTATTACCTGTATATCTAAATTCCGTATCTACACAGTTACAATATTTTTTATTTTAAATTATCACTACTCTTTGATTATTTCTACAATGAAGCCAACCTAATTTTAACATATGCAGAATGTAAACAAATCAAGCGGTTGTAAGATGAGTTGTATAAAAGTCGCTGAATTTTTTTTCACTCAAAATCACGTAGTTCTGGAGTCTGGAATATAAGTGATATGAATGAAATATTCATTGATTTTGCATCGAGAGGCTGACGATTTATATTTTCATGACATCATTTGAATAAAGTTCATTTTGTGTAACTAGAATTGTCTCTTTCGATGAAGTTTTAAGTTTTCAAGTATAATAAATTACTGTAGTATTGTGATAATTTAAAAAATATCAGTACTCAATATATCACATTTTAGAGATGTTTAAATAAAAGTGCATTTTAGTTAGAAAGTGTTTCACACACACACACACACACACATAATCAATGCTTTATGCATGATTGATCTTTCAAATTAAATAAATAACCAGACTAGTCACGGAAGGCGGCTATTGTACCAATATTTTTTAAAAATAAATACATATGATTTTTTAGGGTTTTTAAATCTGAAATATAATATTTATAAGAAATTTTCACAAAATTTTTACAAATAGCACAAAGAGTTTTGAACTATTATGATATTCTTTTTTGTTCCTTAATTTCTGGAAACCATTATATGTTATTAAACATTGATATGTGTTATTGCCATTAAGATAAAATATGATATTTACTCATTAAATTTTGGTATAGTGTAAGAAATTGTAATGGTAATAATTAAAAAAAATTGTGTCCTAAAATCCTTTTGAAAACCCTTGAAGTATTTTTAGAGGCATTCTCTAAATGTCATTTAGAAAAGCAGAGAACCCTGATTTATAAAAATATTACAAAAAATTGCATTGTTTTATTTAGTGAAATAATATAAATTTGGACTTATTATTTCTTTTAGAGCCCTCCTCGTGAAGGTACCCAGGGAAATGAGTTGACATTGACTCCTGTAAATAGTACACCTAGAACCTAAGTTCATCACTTGTAAGTTTTCCATTTTTGTTGATATTAAGTATATATTTTAGTTTTTATAAGAGTATCTGAATTTGCTTAGATATTTTGTCTTTCTCTTCTTGCTATATCATCAACATTTAGCAAATTGTACATTTTGGTACTTAAGTATTAACACTCAAAAATAGTTTAAAATATGCTTTCAGTCATATCAAGAATATATTTTTCATTTATTTCATTCGAGAATGTTTTAAAGCATCTACTGTTTTCATATTACGTAATTTTGAAAATAAGAGTCAAGAATGTTTTAGTTAGTTTGGTGTAAATAAAGTTAAAAATAAAAATTGATCTTGAAATTCAAAAACATAGGCAAGAGCTTAAAAGATTTATGACATTGGGGTGCATCCTGACATGCGTCTATGCAGCGGGTGGCTACGCCTTTTGAAAAATTGAATAAATTAATACAATTAATCCCTGTTTTAAATCCTGGGCCTAGTAAAGAAAAAAAAAATGAAATTAAGATATTTTAGATTTAAGCCATTGATCAATTTTATTAAAATAATAAACATCCAATTTATTTTAAATATTCTTTTGTGCCCTGATAGTTACTTTCAAATACTTTTATTTGAAGTTTTTGTGTCCTGTTTTACATATTTTTTTCTTTTCTTTTTTACTTATTTATCTTATTGATTCATTTTTGAAATTTTTGAATTTATTTTTTAATGAAATGTTTTCGTAAGGGATGACCTGCATTCGTTCTTTTTTTTATGTATATGCACATAAGATTTATGTATAAATGTACCTTATTTATAATATTTTTCCCTTTTTCAATAGATATACATTTGTAAAGAGGACTGTAGTGTGCCCAGTGCTGTATTTTCATCAAGAATTAACTTTTCTTTCTCTGATTTAATTGTTGTAACATTGTACAGAATTTCATGAGTGGAATAAGAATGTGGATTACATCATAAGCTCATTTGTTATTGAAATAGTAATATGACAAGATATATGTTATCAGCAATTGAAATGTGTTATGTCTATCATTTTTATTCAGTAAAAATTATTTTCACATTCGAGTTTGAGTTGAATAATTTATTTATCAGTGAACAACACTATATACTGTAGACTGAGTCATAAATGAAGTATCTATTTAGTGCTATCTACAAGAAGTAACAGTTGTCAGAACTTACAAAACTTTGTTTAACCACTCTTGATCACAGGTGAAGATATGTGATTAAAAATTATTAACAGGATTCCCATGATCCTTAGCAAGTCCTTATTTTTCCATTTTAAGGGCTCTTAAAAGTTCTTATTTTTCATCAAGGATCCTTAAAGTACTTTTTCTTTTCAGAGATCCTTTAGGAGTTCTTATTCCCCCACCCCCGTGAAAAAATTATTTCAGCAGAAATTGGCATTTTTTACTCATGAAAAAGAACATTTCAGAAATATCAAAAATTTTAAACAAGTGCAATTCTAAATAAAGCAAATTGTTTCCAACTACTTGTTTGTGTTATACCTATACGCTCTTTGTTTTTTATTTTTCTGCTTTTGGTCAATTGTTTAGTACATAACAGGTAAACTTTTCAAGTTGAAGGTTATAATTTTTTACATTTAATATAATGTACCATTGATCTTGCAGTCAGTACTGTATATTAGTGCTAAAATTCAATAGTATTTTCTTCACTTATATTTATTATTTTCTTTTTTTCAATAATTATTTAGTTATCACTTTAAACTTCTTGAGCCTTTGTCTGGTCGTAAAAGCTGTCTATTACGCATATTTTAGTAAGCGGCACCCCCTACAATAGCAAATGTTGGAAAACTGAAATTGCACATTTTCTTCCTTTCCAACTTTTTACCCGTACACCAAATTTGAAGTCTCTATCTCATCGTGAAGCATGCTTTTCTAGCATTTCTTTTTTCGAATGCTTTTGTGTAGAGTACCCACCACCTTAACTATACATTTTTGAAAAACTCTATTCTTTTTGTGATTTCTATCAGATGATTCGCCCATATACCAAATATCAAGCCTCTATCACGTTTTAAAAGGGGCTTTTCTCCTTTATTCCGAAAATCGAACATTTTGGTGTGCAGCACCCCCTAAAATAGAAAATATTGGTAAACTGAAATTGTACACTTTCTTCCTTTCAAACTATCTACCCTTATGCCAAATTTGATATCTCTATCTCATTCCGAAGCAAGGATTTTTATCAATTCTCTTTTCGAACGTTTTACTCTGGAGCACCCCCTTAAACGAACATTTTGGAAAAACTATATTCGTCTTGGGTGTTTTCGTCAAATGATTAGCCCATATACCAAATTTCAAGCTTCTATCAAATTTTAAAGGAGCCTTTTCTCATTTATTCGGTAAATCGAACATTTTGGTGTGCGGCACCACCTTAAGTAGAAAATTTTGGAAATCTGAAATTGCACACTTTCTTCCTTTTCAGCGATTTATCCATATACACCAAATTTTAAGTCTCTATCTCATCGCAAAGCATGCTTTCCTATCATTTCACTTTTCGAACGTTTTAGTGTGCGGCACCCCCTTAAGTAGAAAATATTGGAAATCTGAAATTGCACACTTTCTCCTTTCGAACGGTTTAACGATGCACCAAATTTGAAGTCTCTATCTCATCGTAAAGCATGCTTTCCTATCATTTCATTTTTTGAAAGTTTCTGAAATTGCACACTTTTTTCCTTTCAAACAATTTGCCCATACACCAAATTTGAAGTCTATCATATCACAAAGCATGCTTTCCTGTCATTTCACTTTTCGAACGTTTTAGTGTGCGTCCCCCCCTTATGTAGAAAATATTGGAAATCTGAAATTGCACACTTTCTTCCTTTCGAACAATTTACCCATACACCAAATTTGAAGTCTCTATCTCATCGCAAAGCATGCTTTCCTATCATTTCCCTTTTCGAACGTTTTAGTGTGCGGCACCCCCTTAAGTAGAAAATATTGGAAATCTGAAATTGCACACTTTCTTCCTTTCGAACGGTTTAACGATGCACCAAATTTGAAGTCTCTATCTCATCACAAAGCATGCTTTCCTATCATTTCACTTTTTGAAAGTTTCTGAAACTGTACACTTTTTCCTTTCAAACAATTTACCCATACACCAAATTTGAAGTCTCTATCTCATCGCAAAGCATGCTTTCCTATCATTTCACTTTTCGAATGTTTTAGTGTGCGGCACCCCCTTAAGTAGAAAATATTGGAAATCTGAAATTGCACATTTTCTTCCTTTCGAACGGTTTACCGATACTCCAAATTTGAAGTATCTATCTCATCGCAAAGCATGCTTTCCTATCATTTCACTTTTTGACAGTTTTAGTGTGCAGCACCCCCTTAAGTAGAAAATATTGGAAATCTGAAATTGCACACTTTCTTCCTTTCAAACAGTTTTCCCATACACCAAATTTGAAGTCTCTATCTCATCGCAAAGTATGCTTTCCTATCATTTCACTGTTCGAACGTTTTATTGTGCGGCACCCCCTTAAGTAGAAAATATTGGAAATCTGAAATTGCACACTTGGAGCACCCCCTAAACGAACATTTTAGAAAACTATTTTCGTTTTGGGTGTTTTCTTCAAATGATTAGCCCATATACCAAATTTCAAGCCTGTATCGAATTTTAAAGTTGCCGTTTCTCATTTATTCGGTAAATCGAACATTTTAGTGTGCGGCACCCCCTTAAGTAGAAAATATTCGAAATCTAAAATTGTACACTTTTTTCCTTTCAAACGGTTTACCCATACACCAAATTTGAAGTCTATCTCATCGCAGGGCATGCTTTCCCACCATTTCACTTTTCGAATGTTTTGGTGTGGGGCACCCCCCTCTAGAGAACGTTTTCGAAAAATTCAATTTTTCCAGGGGGTTTTATCGAACGACCGAGTCGTGTACCAAATTGCAAGTCTATCTATTCGGGAAGTGCCTAAAAATGCGTGACAGACAGACAGACGGACACTTGGCAATTAGTATATATATATAGATAGATAGATAGATTCTTACGTATTTATCTTTCAATTTATTTTTATCTCCATTCTGTACGCTATCATACAACTATGAAAACTTACTAGTTAATTATACTCATAATTCGAGAATCCTTAATTTAAAAATAATCAAAAATACGTATACTATGCCTTTCTGTGTTGTTGACTAACAATAGCAACTACTTTACTAACACTAGGGACGCCTAGATATAATTTTTAAAGCATTATGGCATTTTCAAGCGTTTCATCCATCTCATTCTTTCTAACTCATGCCCCATTTACCATGTGTTAGAGAATAATAAAATGTGTTCCATTTTTATGCTTAAATGTGAAAGGGTTATTAATATTCAGAAAAGTTATCAACTATTAAACTGCATAGCTGAGACATTTAATAACCACTATCCATTTCGGGCACGCGGAGCACGGATGGAAATGGCAGAATGACTGGTTTTTAAGTATAGCATAAATATATTGTGTTCTATGTGGTAATTAATATAGTTTGCAACATGAATTAAAAGTTTAATTGGCGAATTTTTATATCTCCAATTAAACTGTTGTTGCAATGATGATTCTTTAACAGAAAGATCGCAATATTCTGACCAGTTACAACATTCTAATACAGAGAAATGCAAGATATACAAGGTCATTTTTTATTGAATAATTAAACTTTCAGTACAATTTTTATGCATCTTTCTTAACTCCACATTTCCATTCCTTTAAAACTGTATAAAATTTCAAACATTTTTGTTTGTTGTAAAAATGGAACGACAAAATATACATATGACACTTTTCCACACGAGATAAATCACCAAAATTGCCAAAAGTACTCAGCTAAAAAAATTTTCCGGCTGTCAACAGTCTTAAAAGTTCTGACAAAATTTAAACAATGTTGTCTTTAAACCCCTGCACAGCGATCTACATGCGTAAAAGTTTATCCTGAGGCTGGACTTCATCATTCAATGCCGGACTTGATTTACAGACCCGATCTGAATGGCAAAATTTACAATACATAAACAGAAGTCCAGGTGCATGAGGGTAGATCAGAAAATTCTACATCGCCAGCACAGTCAATCAAATCCAACCACTTATTTGTTTGACAGCTTTAGTAATTTCTCTGTGCACAAGGGCGCTGATGGTACCGCCCGATGAAGCAACAGATATACCACGGGAATAGTCGGGAGGGGGTATCGAAGGAACTTTTTCCAGCTTATCATTAGTTACTCCTGAGTACAAATCGCAGTTACTGTGTCCTCGTATCAAGAAATTACTTCGATAAGCTAGTGGTAATTGATATGATGGTACAATTGGCCTTCCGCCAGGATATTTCGAGACCCGTGAACTGATGTCACTAGTTGGAACAGATGATTGTCTTCCAATAATGTCATTCTGTGGTCTTCGTACCATGATGAAGTTGGAAGAATCGACAACCTTCGTCTCTCCATTGATTAACTTACGGGTTCTTGCTTCGTGCGTCTCCCTTCTGTCTTCGGAACGACTTCTCTGGGTCATTTTACGTCCTGTACTAGATGTCGCAAAGCGAATTGGAATATTGGACTTTATGTCCTCGCTATGTCTGCCAGATGTACGGCTGATACGAGCTTCAGGAGGACCAGGTATGTCTGGATAACTCCAATTGATTCCACTGTCTGATTCTGATTCACTAAGAGCGGAATCTGCAGATTCTTTGTCGGAATTGGATGTTTTGGATCCAAAACCTGTAGAAGTGGAAGAAGAGTTGGTTTGGAAGATATTCTTTTTCACGTGAGAAGAGGTGCTGTTGGAGGAGCTTGATTTAGTGCTGAGGTTGGGGGAAGATTTTGTCTCGTCATAGACGGAGTTGTCTGATCGAAAACCAACAGGCGGACGAATGGTTGGAACGTCTATAAATATTTCTTCTGTTCCAAGCTGACCGCTGTCGCCTGATAGGAAGTGGTCATCATCGTCGTCAAAGAAATGGCTTTTGATATCCAAAACATTTATTTGATTTATGTCTGATATAGGCTGCAAAAGAAAGTAAAGTATTTGTGAAATTGTCATTTTTTTAATTACTTTGTTTATTAAAACACATAAATTATTTATGCAGATATAACAGAATTCTAAATATTTACAGAAATTACGTTTTAATTTGAAATTTACAAAATTGTACACATAATACTTTGCATCATTAAAGATTTTGAATAGAACTTTTCCGACCAGCTGCTATAACTTAATGTGGATACTACATATGAAAAACCAAACCCATGGCATCTTTTTATAGTCTGCATCCTTTGATGAGTATCTCCTAATAATAATATTATATGTTACTGTTTTTCGTTTCATTAAATGAATTAATGTATATTTTTTTTTGTGAAATTGGTGCATCTGTGGCTTACTGAAATAATAATAATAATAATAATAATAATAATAATAATAATAATATTGATCTCGATTTACCTAAATGGACTGAACCGTTAATTTCATTCGTTATAAGGAGTGCAACTAGTGTCGTTGCATTGTCTATAGTCATCTTATGCAACATATTTGTGCAACTTTAATTATTATGCATAAAAATCATGTTTGGTCTAATATAGGTTCGAAATTATATCAACTGGTATGCCACAGGTTAAAATTATTTCATGTGGCCTACTGACAAAAAATTGTCCATGCTTGGTCTAGATGGTGGTTCTATACATTAAAAAAATTGTATCATAGGTCCATAAGTGCTAAATTATGTCATCTGGTCCACCGACTCAAAACCATTGCCTATGCCTGGTCTAGATGGTGGTTTTACGAATAAAAAACGAGCTTTGTACCAAATATCTATAGGTTGAAAATTATGTCATTTGGGTACCGCTTCAAAATGAATGTTTACGCTTGGCCTATACAATGGTTATTTTCAAAATTTTATAGGCGGAAATGTTCTAGAAGATGAAACTGTGTGCCGACTTTCAGCTTTCTACTTGATCTGGGAGCCGAGAACGAGTACGACAAAAATGTCGAATAAAACTACAGAGTCCATGTGAAGCTAAATAGATTAGTGTAGGGGAAAATCATAATGTAAATCGTGTTGCAAATAAAATAATAAAGACTATAATAATGAATACATAATAAATAATATATAAATAATAATAAATAAAATAGAATAATAAAATAAACAGGCTATGATTACAGAAACGTGAGTTTACTTCTTTAGTGCGAATAATTTAAGGGTTTAATGTTAAATGCGAGCATAACGACGCACTCTTGAAAATGCTGAACTAAGGCAGCTGCAACTCCCCCAGTGTGACAAAAGTGACGTTAAACCAGAAACAATATTGAAAGGCAGATAATATGGACGCATAACAAGGTGGAGAAAATAAATAAAACAAAGAAATATCTACTCGTTTCGAGACCTCTAGAATACGAAAAAAAATATTTTTAACGTGACGTCTGTGTGTGTGTCTGTCTGTGTGTCTGTGCAATGTATGTATCCACTCTAACTAAAAATCTAATTGACCGAATTTCATAAAATTTGGTAGGTAAGTTACTTGGGTGAGACCCTGGTTCTGATTAGTGTTTGGTAGGATTCGTAAAAACAGAACCCGTCTTTTTTTGTGGAATGGTCCGTAAAAATTTTATGTACCCACTCTAGTTAAAATACTAATTTACCAAATTTCACAAAATTTGGTAGATAAGTTACTTATAGGATACTCTGATTCTGATTAGATTTTGGTACGATTCGGAAAAGAACAACCTGCCTTTTTTTGCAAAATGGCCTGCAAAAATCGTTAAAATCTAAATTAAAAAACTACGTATGCTCAAATATATCCATTAAATGCTTGTTTTATGCGTAATTTTTAAAGAAGAAAACAATAAGACCAACCTCATTACACTAGGACGAGCCGTTCTTGAGATATTTTAGTTTTTTCTCTACGTCACCTTTGAAAATGAGTCCAGTTACCAAATGAGAACGAAAATTGAATTAAAAGTGAATTAAATTTAATTAAAATAAAGAGAACGTGTATATAAGTCTGCAGGGAAAGTCATGTGCTGCCCACATCAGATTTTTTAAACTGCAATGTTAATTCCATGTGCAATTCATATGAGTACCAAATTTAGTTGAAATCGGTTTAATAGTTTGAAATTATTGTAAATGACTAAAATCGTATTTAAAAGTGTTTTGAAACAGCAAAATCAGAACATGTTTTTGGCATTCATTTAATATATCATAAACATAAATGTACCAAATTTAGTATTTTCGAAGTTTCCAAGATTTAGTGCACATTGCGTATATGCAACACGACACTAAAAATAAAAATCTGATGTGGGCAGCACATGACTTTCCCTGTAGACTTATATTCACGTTCTCTTTATCTTAATTAAATTTAATTCACTTTTAATTCAATTTTCATTCTCATTTGGTAACTGGACTTATTTTCAAAGGTGGCGTGGAGAAAATGCGAAAAAACTAAAATATCTCGAGAACGGCTAGTCCTAGTGTAATGAGGTTGGTCTTATTCTTTTCTTCGTTAAAAATTACGTATTAAACGAGCATTTAATGGATATATTTGAGCATACGTAGTTCTTTATTTTAAATTTTGGCGATTTTTGAGGGCCATTTTGCAAAAAAAGGCAGGTTTTTTTTTTCCGAATCGTACCAAAATCTAATCAGCACCAGCGTTACCCACAAGCGACTTATCTACCAAATTTTGTGAAATTCGGTACATTAGATTTTTAGCTAGAGTGGATAAAAGCCTTTGCGGACCATTTCGCAAAATAAAAAAGGCGGGTTCTTTTATCCCGAATCGTATCCAAAACTAATCAGCAACAGATCCGGTTACAAGTGACATGCCTACCAAATTTTATGAAATTCGGTCAATTAGTATTTTAGTTAGAGTGGATACAAAATCCGCACAGACAGACAGACATACACAGAAACACAGACACACACACAGACGTCACGCTAAAAATAGTTTTTTCGTATTCTACAGGTGTCAAAACGTGTAGATCCGTCGAAAACTCGAGTTGCGATTTTCGACATGATTCCAATACTTTCCTTTTACATTACCATGTATTGCAGGGAAAGTAAAAATAAATATTTTATATATTTACATCGATATGTAGTATTAAGTGTATTTCCATATTTGTAGTAAACTTGGACTCAATCATTTGCATCGTTTAGGAGAAAAAATTGTTGAATCGGTTTTTCACATGCAGACTAACTCACAGATGATCGAAACGCTAAAAACTATATTTTCCTAAATAAGCAAATATAAAATTGTCACACTGGTTTTTACATTTGGTCGAAAAGTGCTTTCGACTGGAGACGTTACATTTCTTTAGGAAGGAAATTAAAGCCGACTTTTATACAATTTTAAATCAGCATTGTTTGAATGGATTAATGATATCCAATTACTGAAATAAATAAAAGAAGATCATAATAAAATAAAAGTGAATAAAAGAAAATGAAAGAAGAACATAATAAAAGTAAATGTCTGTCTGTTATCAATGCATAAAATGATTTTGCCTCATATTGACTCCATTCAAAGAGAAATCACTTCCACAAGCAACCATAGCTATTGCGTGAAAGTAGAGTTGCCAGAGTTTGGCAGTTTTACTGGGCAAGACTACTAGATTCGGCGAAATATTGCCAATATTGCGATTTACCGAATAAACCAGAACTTTCTCGAAATACCGACCTTTTCGATAATACCGAGCATTTTATAAAACTTTCAATGGAGAGTATATAAGAGAGTTATCGCTCAGTTTGATAGAGTTGACATGATACGAGTAAAAGTAAATTGTGAAATACGTCGGTCTTTTGAGAATAATATCGACTGTTTGGTGAAATTAACGGAGCGGGTCTACATGATGAGATGGCACTGACTTGTTTTATATAGTTTAATCTAAAACAGTAAAAATATTTGCTTAGAATTATAAAAAATGTAAATATAAACAACATTGAGGCAGAGCGTTGGATATTTTTTGCTTGGCTATGCAAGGTTAGTATGCTCACTAATTTACTTTTGCTGGCGGCGCCATAATCATGTTTGGCTCTGGGTGAAAAATATTCTTAAGCATGCCCTGCAGAGAGATTAACTTAGCTTAAACAACGTAATACAAGGAGTGGTAAAATATGAAAATTTGTCAAGTAAAACCGAAAAAAATTTAAGAGAAGAAACATATAATTGTCTATTATATAAAAATACGAGATTCATCAAACTTACTAACTTTTGGTTTCTTCATTTCTGTCTTCAATGTAGAAACTTCTTCATTCAAGTCTTCGCATTTTTCTTTCAACTGCAGAAGAACAGAATAATGGATGATTACAATTAAGGTTACAAAGTTGCGAATACATAGCAATGGCATAAAAAATGATTTCTTATGAAATTCAATGAGATTTTTATAATCTGAAAATAAAAATATATTTCACGACCGCATAAGATAGTTGATTAAATGTATCAAACTGTTTTTAAAGTTAACAAGCAGAAGCTAAAAACATGTTTTTTAAAGTGCTCTATTTTATTATTTGTATGTAATTTAAACGTATAAAAAATATTCTATTGAAATGTATGTAATTAAAATGCATGAAAGACATAATGCAGACATACTGAATTTGGAGTTCTAGTTCACCTGGTTCTTGTTATGCCTCCAAAACGACTTAGTTAAGCTAAATAAGTTAGTTATGCTAGTTAGGCATAATGAAAGTTATGCCTCCAAAACGAGTACACTGCTAAGGTTGGCCTACGACGTGCTATCCCAATAAAGTTCAAAATCCAAAAAATTCAAATATGCCATAAAAGACAACGACATACCATATTTGGACTTTCTAGCTCATTCGATTCTCAAGTTATGCCTCCAAAATGAATACATCCCTATGGCGGATCCAAGACGGGCTAGCTCGATAAAGTGCAAAATCCGAAGAATTAAAATGTACCATAAAAGATAGCGACATACTAAATTTGGACTTTCTAACTTATCCGGTTCTCGAATTATGCCTCCCAAACGAGCACATTCCTATTTCGAGAACGATACGGGACAGCTTGATAAGTTCAAAATCCAAAGAATTAAAATATACTACAAAAGACATCGACATACCAAATTTGGATTTTCTAGCTGCTCCAGTTCTCGAGTTATTCCCCTACTTCCAAAACGAGAAGAATAGGCCTATGACGGCGCAAAGATGGTCAAGCTCGATAAAGTTGAAAATTTAAACGATTAAAATAAATCACAAAAGACAACGGCATACTAAATTTTGGCTTTCTAGCTGCTCCAGTTCTCAAGTTATTCCCCCAAAACTAGTACATTCCTATGGTGGGGACACAAGACGGTCTATTCCGATGCGGTTTAAAATTCATAGAACTAAAATCTACCACAAAAGACAACGACATGCCACATTTTATGCTACTGTGATTAATGGAACCTGTTTAGTTAGAGTCTCCAAGATTTGAATCATGCTGACAAACAAACACCACATTAAGTTAAACAAAATGTTGTAATAATAAACATAACCTTATAATTAAGACAGATCAGTCACTATAACAAATAAATGGAAATTTCAAAACAATTGGAATATCTCCATCTCTGTCGTAATTGTTGCCTCAATTATCTTGAAGAAAAATGTTCTTTTTACTTCCCTGCAATACATGGTAATGTATAGGGAAAGTACTGGAATCATACCAAAAATCACAACTCTAGTTTTTGACGGATCTACACGTTTTGGGACCTCTAGAATACGAAAATACCAATTTTGGCGTGACGTCTGTGTGTTTGTCTGTCTGTGCAATGTATGCATCCACTCTAACTCAAAAACTAATGGACCGTATTTCATAAAATTTGGTAGGTAAGTTACTTGGGTGTGACCCTGGTGCTGATTAGTTATTAGTACGATTCGGGATAAAAGGACCCGCCTTTTTTTGCGAAATGCCCCACAAAAATTGCCTGTTTCCACTTATTTTTGACCACTGTTCTGGATTTTCTTCAGCAAGGATCATACAAAAATGCACGTCAATCTATGATCTTGACTTCTCTGAAACCTTCCCTATACAGAAAAATTTTAGTACGTTAATGACTTGTCCAGACCTCCATTCTTGTCCGGGTTCTAGTGAAATGTCCTGAAATTTTTCAAACTTTTTTTTTCCATTTCTTAACCTCTGAGGCACTTATGTTGTTGTTGTTGAGACCCAGACCGTCCGACCTACCAGAAAGTGTAAGGTAACCGTTTGGACGGCCGGGAAGTGCCACTCAATTTAGACCGGAACTCAGTGGGGGAGGCATCCACAAGGATCGTACCCTCCTTCCCCTACCACCAGCCCCTCGGAAGGACTTACGGACCCACATGTTTAAAGTGATCGTACTCCGCATGAAGACGGCGGCAGTTGTGGCAGCGTGCAAATGCAGCGCGCAAACCACCGGGCTAGCGCGCCCGAAATGTGCCAACAGCACGCGCTGTTCTCAGGTGGTCACCCACCCAAGTACTAACCGCACCCGATGCTGCCTGACTTCGGTGATCTAACGAGAACCGGTGTTTTCAGCACGGTATGGCCGTTGGCTGGGGCTCTTATGTGTCGTTTCAGCTTATTTTCGTCTTGTTGGGTCTGATTTAATCTTGTTCGGACTTGACTCGTCTGAATGACTCGTCTGATACTCCTGCTGTGTTTTGTCGCACACCAAACTCGTGTGTTACTTCTCGTTTCGGATTGTCTGAACTAGTCTTCATTCTGCTTTCTGATTGGCTTTCTCAGGGTGAGCTCCTAATCCAGGTCTTGGGTATATGACCTTCTCTGTTTCTTCTACTTTTGCCCATTTGGAGCTTAGACTTCAAGTTGTGTGGACGTGCTTTTTTATTGCTCCTGCTTTTACCAGTTGGTGATCTTCTTGCTTCCGCTTGGGCGTGTTATATCTAGTTACGATACAGCACGTCGGGCAAAGCAATTCTACAGCTTGTTGTGTACGGGCGATTCGCCATTTTGGATTTCGTGCTTTCCATTTTGGAGTGCCACGTGTGTTGTTACCACGTGGTAGTGCTATTTTTTGGAACTTCTCCACCCTGACGTTATGGGGCCAACGGCCGTACCGTGCTGAAAACACCGGTTCTCGTTAGATCACCGAAGTCAAGCAGCATCGGGCGCGGTTAGTACTTGGTGGGTGACCACCTCGGAACACCGCGTGCTGTTGGCCATCTCGGGTGCGGTATCCCCGTGGTTTGCGCGCTAGATTTGCACGCTACCACAAAATGCCGCCGTGTTCATGCGGAGTACGATCACGTTAAACATGTGGGTCCGTAAGTCCTTCCGAGAGGTTGGTGGTAGGGGAAGGAGGGTACGGTCCCTGTGGATGCTTCCCCCACTGGGTTCCGGTCTAAATTGGGTGGCACTTCCCGGCCGTCCATACAGTTACCTTACACCTTTCTGGTAGGTCGGACGGTCTGGGTCTCAATCAACAACAACCCTGACGTTATGGATTTGGAACGAGGCGACGTGGCAGCTACTCGCGAACTTGCTGGTGAGCTGGACGAGGAAGAATTCGGGCCTCTCAAGGGTGCCTTGATGAATTACTGCGAAACTCTACCTGATGATGGACTGATGACTGGACTGAAGGAGGAAGTCAAGACCGCCGTCAACTTCTGCACCCTGGCAGTCTACGTGATGACTCTTCACATCAGGGAGCTGCTGGTGAACGGACTACTGGGACAGGAAGAGGACCAAGTCTCCAAGATTCTAGGTTCGTTACTTTCTGTGAACTCTTTTTTGTTTGTCCGGAAATTGGATAGGTTTATTGATTGTGATATTTATGAGATTTCTAAATGTGAGGGATGTAATTCCAGTGTTCAAATCAAAAGTAAAATGATAGAGCTAGGCTTAATTAAGGAAATTAAAGATGAAGATAAACTTAAAACGGTTGAAAATCCAAATAAAAAAAGAAAGATGGAGGGGCAATCCACTAAGGATGCTCCTACTAAAAGCCAGATTGTAGAAGAAAACTTAAATGTCCATGATAACATGGACTGTAATGAAATAGCTGATAATGTTGTAAATGTAACTGACAATGATTATGTTAAAACTAAGACTTACGCTGAGATTGCCGCGCAACCAGTTGTGTTTAAAAGTGCACCTAAACCTAAAACGGTCGAAAATAGTGACAGGCTAACAACAGTTGAAGTTGAGAAAAAAGACCCAAAAGCTGAATGTTTTTTCATAAAGTTCAATGATAATTACAAAGTTCTCCTTAAAAAACTAAATGATATCTCAGGAAATAAAGTATCTGGCAAGCTCACAGGAGACATGCTAAAATTGATTCCAAATGACGCTGACACCTACAGGGTTGTACAGCGCCATTTAAGTAGTGAGAAAATCCCCTTCCACAGCTTAAATCTAAAGACGGAAAGGCCAAAAAAGGTAGTTCTGAAGGGGCTACCAACAAATTATAACATGGAGGAAATAAAAATCACTTTAACATCCTAAGGATTAGATGTAGTCCGGGTTTCTCAACTAAGGAACACTAAAACGAGATTACCCCTGCCGATCTTCTTAGTCAGCCTTAGGCCTACGGCAGACTGGCAGAGGGCCTACAGACTAACAAGATTAGGTTACTTGGCTGTGAAGGTAGAGGCCTTCAGAGCACGGGGCTTCAAAATCTGCTACCGGTGCCAACAGTTCAATCACTCCTCGGAGAACTGCAGTATGCCACCTAAGTGCCTTAAGTGTGCTGAAGAACACTTCACACGGGACTGCCAGAGACCTAGGTCTGAGAAGGCTACGTGTGCAAATTACAATGGAGACCACCCAGGGAACTTCAGGCAATGCCCGAAGAACCCCTGGAACAGAGGAAAGGCACAGGGGTATGCCCCCCCTCCCCAAAATCAGATACCCCCTTGGAGGCAAAAGGCCCTCGGATTAAACTCCCAGGCACCCCCTCAGGGCTCCTCGCACACTGTGCCACAGCAAAATAGATACCAATCTTCAGCACCCACCAGATCGGTGCAAGAGCAGGCCCCCAAACCTTCGTCTTCCAGAGAATTGACTCCGGAAGAAGTAAAACTGGCTACTGCAGCCATTATAAAGAGAAAGGAAGCCGAAAAAGCAAGACAGGCGGAACTAGAAGCTAAAATTGTAAATCAATATGCTAAATCAAAAGAAGAAATCAGAACACGTGAAGCCAAAACTAAACGAGTCAGAGAGGAAGAGCTCGCGCAAACCCAGCTGTTAGAAAAAACGGTTGAAAAAAGGCAAAAAACTACTGAGGTCCAAAAGGATGCTCACAAAAATGACCAAACCGCGGTTGAGGCTGAGGATATGGAAGCTGAGACTGAACCTGCTGGTAAAACCAATGATGAAAAGATGGATGAAATCCTCAACCTCATCAGAGGGTTTATCACCATGATCGACCTAGATGCAATGAAACACCTGTTGATACAGTTCGCAGAGCTAATACAAAAAAAGAGTGATCCAATGCAAATGGTCTTTGAGACTTTTAAATTAATCGCGGATTTTAAAAATAACAGTGAGAATCAAACCCGTCATGGCTAGGTCCCAAAAAGAAAGCTTTAAAATAATATTTTGGAATGCGAACGGCATATCTCCAAGAATAAATGAACTTAGGAGCTACGTAAATGAAAATGATGTAGATGCCCTGTTAATTCAGGAAACTAAAGTTAGAGAAAATAAAAAACTAAATATAGCAAACTATATTGGCTATCACAACCTAAGCTCAAATACAACTGCTAGAAACCCCCATGGAGGAACAGCAATATATATCAAAAGAAATATTCCCCACGAGGAAATAAACAACATAAATCTTCAAGGAGTAGAAAATACTAGCATAAAAATTAAAATAAATAATGTAAACCCATTTATCCTAACTTCAATATATGTCAAAAACATGAGTGGTATAAATGTAGCTGCGCAGCTGGAACTGCTTTTCTCGCGATATCCAAACACAATACTCGCGGGCGACTTCAATGCACACCACCGAGCGTGGGGCAGCAGGAGAGCCAACATACGCGGTACACAGATACACAGATTACTGAACACAACAAACACCAACATCATTGCACCGTCGAGACCAACCTGCTTCTCAGGTGCCAACGGCTCATTCATAGACTTTGTCCTAACGAGAAACATAGAATACGCTCACACTATCGATACCCTGGATGAATTCGACTCGGATCATTTACCGGTATTGGTGACATTCGATCTGAACACTCCCCTTCCAGCCTCTCTGGGACAAGAGAGGGTGAACTGGAACGTTTTCAAAAGAGCACTTTTTGAGCCGCACTTGGCAGTACCCAACATTATGAGCACGGCGGATATTGACTCTGCCACACACACACTCACAACAGAAATCAAGAGAGCCATTGCCTCTGCCACAACACATCGTGAGTCACCAAAAATGCCCACACTTTCCCACCATGTCAAACAATTAGTTAGGCAAAGGAGCAGAATGCGTAAGACATGGCAGGCTAATAGAGACCCTACCCTCAAAAGAGAGCTTAACAGACTCACGTGGAAAGTCAGGGATAAAATTGTCGCAGAAAAGCAGCAACAGTATAAAGAGTTAATTGAATCCCTTAGCCCGGAAGACGTATCGCTTTGGCAATTCGCTAAAAGACTCAGAAAACCTCAAATTAAACTCCCGCCACTAATAGATGGCGTTAAAATCGCGTACTCAGACGAAGAAAAAGCAGAGGCGCTTGCTAGGCATTACGAAAAGCAATTTGAACCAAACCACGATCTAATGTGTCAGGACACCCTAAGAATGGTTAGGCAAACTCTAAACAACTTCAGGAACTCCCCGGTCACGGCCGAGATTAACCCAGCCACCCCGCAAGAGATAATTGATATCATCAAAAACCGTAAAAGCCCAGGGCACGACAAAATCAGGAATATTGCGGTCAAAAACCTACCCTTAAATATAATATTTTACTTGATCACCCTAATAAACAAAATACTAAAACTAAATTATTTCCCCAAAGAATGGAAGGAAGCGATAATTATAGCGATCCATAAGCCTGGTGAGGATGCCACCATTCCAGCCAACTATAGACCAATCAGCTTACTACCGACACTTAGTAAAATTACTGAGAAAATAATTCTTAATAGACTGAACACGCACCTTAGTGAGAATGATATTATCATTCCGGAGCAGTTTGGATTTCGGCCAAAACACTCCACCACTCATCAATTGCTGAGAGTGGTAGAGTACATATCTTCTGGACTTAATAGTAAGACACCAACAGCTGCGATTTTTCTTGACATACAAAAAGCATTTGATAAAGTGTGGCACTGTGGATTAGCATACAAACTGATCACTCTAAAAGTCCCTGACGCACTTGTCAAACTTATAATCTCATACCTAAATAACAGACACTTCCAAGTTAGAGTAAAAGATAACTTGTCTACACCCAAGCTCATTAAAAGTAGTGTACCGCAAGGATCCATCCTGGGCCCGACACTCTTTAACATATATCTAAATGACATCCCCAGGACCCTAGACACGGAGCTGGCACTCTATGCAGACGACAGTGCGATACTTGCAAAACATCCTTACGTCTCAGTAATGCACAGACAGCTACAACAACACTTAGACATACTCCAAACATGGCTGGAAAAATGGCGAATAAAATTAAACCCCAATAAATGTCATTGGATTTATTTCTCTAGAAAACGTAAACCTCCTCCGCCTCTGTACATAAACAACCATGCCCTAAAAGCGGAAAAATCTACTAAATACCTAGGTGTAACGATAGATTCCCATCTAACCTGGAAACAGCACGTAACGAACTTAATCAAAAAAGCGTATATGGCCACAGGAGCCTTATACCCAATGATAGGAAACGGAAATCTAAGTTATCAAAATAAACTCCTAATTTATAAATCGGTCATCCGCCCGGGAATGCTGTATGCAGCACCCGTATGGGGATATGCCTGTAAAACTACTATAGACTTACTAGAGACAAAACAAAACAAAACCCTAAGGATTATAAGGAAAGCTCCTAGATACTTAAGAAACTCGGTAATTAGGAAAGACTTCAAAATAAAAACTGTTAGAGCCCAAATTAAAAAGCTAGCGCTTAAATTCTATAAAAACCTGCCATCTGTTCCAAATGAACTACTATTCAATCTGCATGACTATGATCATCGCAAAGCCAAATCACGTAAGAGACCCCGCGCGGTACTTAATATTGAAAATCGGAATTAGGTAAGTCCCAACTTAAATAGTTGATATTAAATTAAAACTCGATCAATGTTTTCTAAAAAATGTTCTTAAACCTTAAACTGCCAAATTGATAGGAAATCCTTAGAACTGCATCAACTCCCCAAAATTACTCAAACTCTAAATGTGCAACAAACTGCCACACTAGGAGCTAAGTCAAATAATAAAAACAGTAAATCAAAAACCTCGAACCTCCAACTATGGGCAAATGAAATAATGTCACAGTATGAAGATAAGAACCACACCTAGAGATTGGAGATTAAAGGCGTTTCGCGCCTGGTGCTCTTTTCTGGACGAAACCCATCACTACTTTTGCCCATTTCGTCTTATTGACTTGGGGTTTTTTTGGTTCTCTTGCACTGATGAAGGAGATTAAGCGTATTATCGAAACAGATGTACGGTAGTTTCGATACGCCGTGCCATATCGATGTACTGCATAAGTTTGCACGTCGCTTTATTGATACAAAAAATATTATTTACAATTTTTATAAAGACTATAGCAGTACTTACTTCCATTTCTATTTGCATTAAATTGATCTTGTCTTCTTCGAGTTTCTGAAAGAGAAAATATGAAATTAAACATATTTCATTTTCATGAAAGAAATTAAAACATAAAATTGATTTGTAACCATAAAATATCTGAATTATTTGTCTCCACTCGATTATCTCAAATATTCTTTTTCAGCATTTGACATTCATTTATGTCATAATCGAAGTCAAAGAGGAAAACTGTATTTTTTCATAAGCTTTCATGTTCTTATACATATTTTTTTTCTATTTTTTAAATAAGTTGGCAACAGGTCAGTTCAACAAAAGCATTGAATCATGGAGGTAAAAGTACGGAATTAAAACTTCATATAAAGAAAACGCCAATAGAGTTTGAGACAAATAATTCAGATAGCTCTGGGATAAGATAAGTACTCCTGCATGGTATGCATTTTTATGGCAAAAGGCCTAAAATATTTATTTAAACTGCCAATTCTGTAAAAATAAATTATTAGCTCAATGGAAAGTAAAATTAAAGCAATAAAGAAAATTCCTACGTATTCAAAACTATTTTACCTTTCAATTTATCTTTATCTCCATATATTCTGTACTCTATCGTACAAGTGTGAAACAATATTGGTTAATTATACTCATAATCAGGGAACCCTTAATTTAAAAATGTGATGTGGGCAGCACATGACATTCCCTACAGACTTATATCTACGTTCTCTCTATTTTAATTAAATTTAATTCACTTTTAATATAATTTTCGCTCTCATTTTGTAACTAGACTTATTTTCAAAGGTGACGTAGAGAAAATACGAAAAAACTGAAATATCTAGAGAACGGCTAGTCCTAGTGTAAAGGGGTTGGGCTTATTTTTTTCATCGTCAAAAATTACGTATAAAACAAGCATTTAATGGATACATTTGAACATACGTAGTTGTTTTTTTTAGATTTTGGCAATTTTTGCGGGCTATTTCGTAAAAAAGGTCAAGTTGTTCTTTTCCGAATCGTACTAAAATCTCATCAGCACCAGAATATCCTACAAGTGATTTATCTACCAAATTTCGCGAAATTTGGTCAATCAGTATTTTAGCTAGAGCGGATAAATGAAATTTTTACGTGCCATTTCGCAAAAAAAGGCGGGTTCTTCTTTTCCGAATTATACTAAAAGCTAATCAGCACCAGGGTCACGCCTAAGAGTTTTACCTACCAAATTTTATGAAATTCGGTCCATTAGTTTCTGAGTTAGAATGGATACATTCATTGTACAGACACACAGACAGACTCACACACAGACGTCACGCTAAAAATGGTTTTTTCGTATTCTAGAGGTCTCGAAACGTGTAGATCCGTCAGAAACTCAAGTTGCGATTTTCGGCATGATTCCAATACTTTCCCTATACATTACCATGTATTTCAGGGAAAGTAAAAATAATCGAAAATACATGTTCTAAATCTTACGTCTTTCTGTTGTGTCAACTAACAATAGTGACTACTTTTCTAACACTAGCGACACTTAGATATAATTCTCAAAGCATTTTCAAGAATTTCATCCACAGGAGTCTTATCTCCTTCTTAACTCCATGCATCGAATGTCTTTGTTAATACAAATGATTTTAAAACCACGTGTAAAACGGATTTCATGTAATAAGGTGTAAATAAAATGAATTTTACTTTATATACTCTATAACAAAAAAAAATCTGATGTGGGCAACACATGACTTTCCTTATATAATGCAATTAATTTACTACTTTTACAGTAAAAAAATAGGTTTTTCTTATAGTAGATACTTATATTCTTTCCAAGATATTGAATTTTCGACAATTAGTCGTCATTTTCATTGATTTAGCGTCATTTTAATCCATTTGGCTAGATTTTCGTGAATTTAACAACATTTCAAAAAGTTGCCAAGTTGGCGACATTCCGCCAAATTCGTCGCCAAAATCTCGCCAAGCTTTACTGACGGAGAAATAAGTTATTCTTATAGCAGATAAATGATTATTGGCGTTCAAATACAAAAGTATTACTGGAAGTATCTTTTCTCATGAATAGAACGAGCTAGATCCACGAGAATGATGTCACCAAATTTATCGCATAGTATTACACATGAAAAGTGAACATGTTTCTGAATAGGAAATATATATTTTTTTATTTTATATGACTTTTTGATAATTTTTTTGAAAAATGTGCAATATCTCGAGAACGGTTCATGTTAGCGTTCTAAAATTTATGTTAATCGTTTTCTAATGAAAAATTACATAAGAAATGTCCATTTACGTAACTTTATTAGCGGATTTGATTTTTTGCCGATTTTTTCAAAATTTCACTCGAAAATTTAGGGGGGGGGGGGGGGTTCTGAACATTCGATTACGTTTAAAAACAATAGGCTTCCAGTGTTTACGGATTGTGATTTTTGTACCAAATTTCGTTCGAAGCGATCCATTCGTTCGTCTGTTATCGTCTCCACAGACTCACTGACACACACACACACACATATTTTCACACACACACACACACACACACAGACATCACTTCAAAAATGTTTAATTCGTGATCAGGGATGCTTGAAACGTGCTCTCCCGTCGAAAACTCGAATTCGAATTTTCGACCCCGTCACAATACTTTCCTTATACATTATGTATATAAGGAAAGTAACAATCGACGCACCAAGAAGGAGTTGTTCAATTGTAATAAAATTTCGTATGTAAAGACATTTCGAGCGAACATGCAAATGAATAATATTTGGTGTCGATTGAATAAATAGTGGGAGCTCCAGCGCATCGGAACTGCGCATTAAGCAGATGTATATAAGGAGCTATTCTGAATCTGTGGTCAAAATTTCTGTTGCATTTCGACTGCGGACATCTTACGTCTTTAGTAGTCATTTCTGGCGCACTGACAGCAAAGCGGTACGTAGACAACATTCTACGACTGGTTGTGTTACCGTTCCTTTTGCGACACCCCGAACTTACTTTTCAACAAGATAATGCTCAGCCACACACGGCACGTGTTGCTATGAATTGCCTTCAAGCTTGCTCAACACTTCCTTGGCCAGCTAGGTCTCCTGATCTCTCTCCCATAGAGCACATTTGGGACATTATGGTAAGGTGATTGCAACCATCCCGGAATGTTGACGATTTAGCCCAACAATTTGGCAAGACATTTCGCAGGACACCAACCGTGAACTTTATCAGTCTATGCCACGCCGGGTGACATCTTGCATCCAGGCCAGAGGTGGACCAACATCTTATTGACTTTCTCCCTTTGTATACGGTCAAACTCTAAATCATTAAATTGTTCTGAAATTTTAATCGTTTCTTTTTCTATGTATGTTCTTCACATCCACCAATTTTAATCACAATCGGAACGGACAACTTCTTTTTGCGTCGATTTTTTTGTTATAGTGTATACTTTGCCTGCAATAAATAATATATAGAGAAAGTTATCTGATAAAGTCATAAATCCGACTCTCAAATCTTGAGTTACATATTTTTAGCATCAGTGAACACGTAGCAACCTTTTTATCAACAATTTATGTGTACTAGTTTTGACGCAAATAACATCTATGGTTTGGGAATCTCTGCCTGAAATTGGCGAGTTACGAAAAATGTAAACACTTTGGACGTTTACATCTCTGAACTTAATAGATAAGCATGTAAACGATGTTTACTTGCTTCGTTAAGCATGTAACCAATGTTAAGCATGTAAACAATGGTTTTATTTAGGAATATATAAAAATAATTTTTAATATTTTAATATTTTGAACAAACATTTTACTTTTCCAAAAAAACTAAAATGTTTTTGTCCCAACAAATTTTTGACTCTCTTTGCTTATTTTTATATAAAATATCTTCTAAACTATAAAATATAGACATTAAACAGCAAGGCGTAAAAATGTTCAGTAGAAAATCCAATTTCTAGATTTATAATTAGTTTTAACAATGATGACATGCGCCGTTCTAGAGATATTGAACGTTTTGATCTAAAAAAAAAATTTGTAAAATCTTAAATGGACTCATAAATAGTTTAAAAAAAAGTGAATACATAAATAAAAAAAATCTGATGTGGGCAACACATGACTTTCCTTATATAATATAATGAATTTACTACTTTCACAGTAAAAAAAAAAATAGGTTTTTCTTGTAGATACTTATATTCATTCCAAGATATTGAATTTTCGACAATTACTCGCTATTTTCATTGATTTAGCGTCATTTTTATCCATTTGACGAGATTTTCGTTAATTTGGCAACATTTAAAAAAGTCGCCAAGTTGGCAACATTCCGCTAAATTCGTCGCCAAAATCTTGCCAAACGTTATGGACGAAGAAATAAGTTATTCTTACATCAGATAAATGACTATTGGCATTCAAATACAAAATTAATACTCGAAGTACCTTTTTTCATGAATGGAACGAGCTAGATCCACGAGAATGATGTCATCCAATTTATCACATGGTATTACCTATGAAAAGTGAACATTTTTCTCAATGGGAAATATTTTTTTATATTTTATATGACTTTTTGATAATTTTTTTTGAAAAATACGAAAAACTAAAATATCTCGAGAACGGCTAGTCTTAATGCAGTGGTGTTGGTCTTATTCCTTTCTTCGCTAAAAATTACGTATTAAACAAGAATTTAATGGGTATATTTGAGCATACGTAGTTCTTTAGTTTAGAATTTGGCGATTTTTGCGGGCCATTTTGCAAAAAAAGGCAGGTTACTTTATTCCGAATTATACCAAAATCTAATCAGCACCAAGGGGACACACAAATGCCTCATCTGCCGAATTTTGTGAAAGTCGGTCCCTTAGATTTTTAGTTAGAGTGGATACAAGCTTTTGCGGGCCATTTCTCTAAAATAAGCGGGTTCTTTTATCCCAAATCGTACCCAAAATTAATCAGCACCAGACTCGCCCACAAGTGACTTACCTACCAAATTTTTTGAAATTCGGTCCATTAGTTTTTTAGTTACAGTGGATACAAAATCTGCACAGACAAACAGACAGACAGACAGACACACAGATACACACACAAACGTCACGCTAAAAATGGTTTTCTCGTATTCTAGAGGTCTTGAAACGTGTAGATCCGTCGAAAACTCGAGTTGCGATTTTCGACATGATTCCAATACTTTCCCTATACATTACCATGTATTGCAGGGAAAGTAAAAATCTGATGTTGGCAGTACATGACTTTCCCTGCAGACTTATATTAACGTTCTCTTTATTTTAATTAAATTTATTTCACTTTTAATTCAATTTTTGTTCTCATTCGGTAACCGGACTTATTTTCAAAGGTGGCGTAGAGAAAATACGGAAAACCAAAATATCTCGAGAACGGCTAGTCCTAGTGTAATGGGGTTGGTCTTATTATTTTTGTCGTTAAAAATTACGTATTAAACAAGCATTTAATGGAAAAATTTGAGCATACCTAGTTCTTTAGTTTAGATTTTGACGATTTTTGCGGGCCATTTTGCAAAAAATGGCAGATTATTTTTTTCCGAATCGTACCAAAATCTAATCAGCACCAGGGTAGTCCATAAGTGACTCATCTACCGAATTTTGTGAAATTCAGTCAAGTAGTTTTTCTGTTAGAGTGGATTCAAGCTTTTGCGGGCCATTTCGCAAAAAAAGACGGGTTCTTTTATTCTAAATCGTACCCAAAACTAATCAGCACCAGACTCGCTCACAAGTGATTTACCTACCAAATTTTGTGAAATTCGGTCCGTTAGTTTATTAGTTAGAGTGGATACAAAATCTGGACAGGCAGACAGACACACAGACAGACACACACACAGACGTCACGCTACAAATGGTTTTTTTCGTATTCTAGAGGTCTCGAAACGTGTAGATCCGTCGAAAACTCGAGTTGCGATTTTCGGCTTGATTCCAATACTTTCCCTATACATTACCATGTATTGCAGGGAAAGTAAAAATCTGATGTGGGCAGCACATGACTTTCCCTGCAGACTTATGTCCACGTTCTCTTTATTTTAATTAAATTTATTTCACTTTTAATTCAATTTTCGTTCTCATTCAGTAACCGGGCTTATTTTCAAAGGTGGCGTAGAGAAAGTACGAAAAATTAAAATATCTCGAGAACGGCTAGTCCTACTGTAATGGGGTTGGTCTTATTATTTTCGTCTTTAAAGATTGCGTATTAAACGAGCATTTAATGGATATATTTGAGTATACCTAGTTCTTTAGTTTAGATTTTGACGATTTTTGCCGGCCATTTAGCAAAAAAAAGGCAGGCTATTTTTTCCGAATCATACCAAAATCTAATCAGCACCAAGTGACTCATCTACCGAATTTTGTGAGATTTGGTCCATTAATTTTTTAGTTAGAGTGGATACAAGATTTTGGGGGCCATTTCGCAAAAAAGGCAGGTTCTTTTATCCCGAATTGTACCCAAAACTAATCAGCACCAGACTCGCTCACAAGTGACTTACCTACCAAATTTTGTGAAATGCGGTCCATTAGTTTTTTAGTTAGAGTGGATACAAAATCTGCACAGACACACAGACAGACGTCACGCTAAAAATGGTTTTTTCTTATTCTAGAGGTTTCGAAACGTGTAGATCCGTCGAAAACTCGAGTTGCGATTTTCGACATGATTCCAATACTTTCCCTATACATTACCATGTATTGCAGGGAAAGTAAAAATAGAATAACCATTGTTTAAGGGTTATCATGAGCCGTTCTCGAGATATTAGAAAATATACTTTTCCACATAGAGTGCGATATTTTTCGAACAAATTGAAGAAATAGAATAAAATTTGATATGAATATTTTTCTAAATGCACCTAGAAGATCTATTGATTATCAGATTGAAATATTCAGGTATCATTTCTGAACATTTTTACTTCTATATTTGTTGAAGCGTTTTAAAAAAATACTTATGTTTAAAATTGTTGCAGAAATAACCACTTTATATAAGACATTTCTAAAGCTATATCCCAGACTTTACAGAACGCTAATTTGGGTCGCTCACGAGATATCGCGCATTTTTATTTTATCTAAAATGAAATAAAATCATAAAACATTAAGTATGCATACTATTATTAAATTAGTCAATAAAAAATACTTTTAATCAGAAATGAGTGGTGGTGGTGGGGTGGATTTAAGTCGTTATTACGAGTCATTCTCGAGATACTAAAAATTTTATTTTCCCACATACAGTGTAAATGCAACTTTTCAAAACGATAATTCTCGTCTATGCCCAGTTAAGGTTCGAAATCTTTCTAAATACTAAGGCGAAAGAAAAGGATCATGAGATTTCTAAAATTTTAAAATGTGAAAAAAAAAAAACTATCATATTTAACATTTTCTTTATAAAGTATATATTTTACAATCGCACTTTTTCTTTACAGTGATAAATCTATATTGCTTTTTAATGTGGAATGTTTTTAAATAATATAAAGAAATGGTTTTTATAGAGAGTTGAAAATTATGAGCTATCTGTCGAAGAAAAATTGACCTGACAGTTTGTGCGAATTATTATTCAGAAAATTTTACATCCATAAAAAAACTTTTAATATCTAATTATACTTCGGGAACATTTTCTTAGTTTGAACCCAAATAAAATTGTATTTAAAGTTCATTTATATGTCATGCAATGTTTGCACGTAGTTTTCACAAAAATTTCAAAATTTCAACAAAATATCCCTCTTAAAAATATTTTTACAACAAGAAAACAAGAATAGAATTAGGTTCATTTTATAGACACTAACGTGCGTTATATATTCTGAAAATTTCATGAAAAAATATAGTCGAAAAAAATCGCAATGTCAAAAAATCATATTCTAAGGCAAAAAGTTTCGAAGTTATTTCTTAATAATTTTTCCCATATTTGACCAGACACATTTAGTGCTGCAACTCCAATAATTATAGAAATTTTCCCATGCTAAGAGTTTTAAAATGTTTAGAAAAGTTTATACTTTCATTTCTTTTTAAATGGATTTTTTTAATATTTTAATTTTTATGACCCCTTTTATATGAATTTCGATATATTTATTTCGGTAGGTAACATCAATTGTCAACAATATCTACTTTGAAGCGCTAATGTGTGTTACTCACAATACGAACTTTTTTACTTTCCCTGCAATACATGGTAATGTATAGGGAAAGTATTGGAATCATGCCAAAAATCGCGCATTCGAGTTTTCGACGGATCTACGCGTTTCGAGACGTCTAGAATACGAAAAAGCTATTTTAGCGTGACGTCTGTGTGTGTGTCTGTCTGTCTGTCTGTTTGTGCAGATTTTGTATCCACTCTAACTAAAAAACTAATTGACCGAATTTCATAAAATTTGGTAGGTATGTCACTTGTGAGGGACCCTGGTGCTGATTAGTTTTGGGTACGATTCAGGATGAAAGAACCCGCCTTTTTTTTTGCGAAATGGCTTTCGAAAGGTTGTATCCACTCTAGCTGAAAAACTAATCGACTGAATTTCACAAAATTCGGTAGATAAGTCGCTTGTGGATCACCCTGGTGCTGATTAGATTTTGGTACAATCCGGAAAAAAATAACCTGCCTTTTTTTCCAAAATGGCTCGCAAAAATTGTCAAAATCTAAAATAAAAAGCTACGTATGCTCAAATATATCCATTAAATGATTGTTTTATACGTAATTTTTAACGCAGTAAAGAATAAGATCAACCCCATTACACTAGAACTAGCCGTTCTCGAGATATTTCAGTTTTTTCGTATTTTCTCTGCGTCACCTTTTAAAATAAGTCCAGTTACCAAATGAGAACAAAAATTGAATTAAAAGTGAATTAAATTTAATTAAAATAAAGAGAACGTGGATATAAGTCTGCAGGGAATGTCATGTGCTGCCCACATCACATTTTTTAATCTGTAGCGAAAGGCACGTGCTAGAGACATCATAATTTTGTAATATACCATAATACAATTTATAATAATATTGTTATGTTGTAAACTCTCACATCGCAGATGTACTCTCAGGATACAGAAATTAGTTCGAATTTCTGGAGAACTAGCGCTTTTATTTAAAAGCACCAATAAGAGTAAGCAGAAACAGTTTACAACTAAAATTATCATAGCTGTTTTGCAAGATCTCTAAAAAACTGTCACCTAGAATAAAACAGTAATTTACTCTACTAAGTTCACAAAAGAGCGGATTCGGTTCTCAAAACACTGACGTATTTCATAATTCACTTTCACTTTATCACGTCAGTTCTCTACTCCAACTGAACGATACTTCCTTATACAGGGTGTCCCAAAAAGATTGAAACGCGCTTTAATTCTTTACCTGTAAGTGGGCAATGCAAATTGCAAAAATGTTGAAGTAGGAAATAAGACTACGGTAATGAAAGAGTCCTTCCATTCATTTTCAAAAAGTTACACTTTTTAAATTTTTATACGACCCCCTTAGACAAATTGGGTCATTCAGAAATTTTTTATTTTTAATGCAACAAGATCATTAAAAAAAACCGCATATCTGTATCTTTAAAATACCAGTTATATTTAATTGAAATTTGAACATTGTGAATGGGGACCATATATCAAATTAGAAATGTAAATTTGTGACATATCACAAAAAAGACAAAACTGGATGATAATACATAGGATACCCAAACGCGCAGTGAGTTCGACTGCTTTATATGATCTCTGTTTGTGTAATGCTTTATTTAGATGCATTTGTGATAAAAAATGTTGACACATATTAACGTATTTTTGATCTAAACAATTTCCATCGTCAATTTGTTTATGATTCCTATTTTCACTGATGAAACAGCCTTTTACATGATACGGAAAAGTGGCATAAGTCAGTTTTTTCATTTATCATAATTCAGTTGATTTTAAAGGTACAGATGTGCGGTTTCGATCTTGTTGCATTAAAAATAAAAATTTTCTGATTGACCGAATTTGTCTAAGGGGGTCGTATAAAAATTTAAAAAGTGTAACTTTTTGAAAATGAATGGGAGAACTATTTCATTAACGTAGTCTTATTTCTTACCTTACCTTCAACATTTTTGCAATTTACATTGCCCACCTATCTCCAACAGGTAAAGAATTAAAGCGCGTTTCAATCTTTTTGGGACACCCTGTATAGTTCTCCACAGAAATTTCTAGAAAGAAAGCGGTATCATTAAAATTTACCGACATCTAGCTCATTCTAACCAAAAGTAGTCAAGTGCTTCTTCTTCTACGACCCAGATAGGCCGACCTACCCGAAAGTGTAAGGTATCTGGTTGGATGATCGGGACGTGCCACCCAATTTTTATTTATTTATTTATTTTAGAAGCGCTGACGTAACAGCGCTCAGTAACAGCGTGCAAGATAAAGTACAATACAAAATATACATATTGAAATATAATAAAATAAATTAAAATGTAAACTATTGACAGCAAATGATTTTCGAAAGCACTTGCAAATGAAGAAATACATTAAAGTATAAAATATTTACAACAACTGATTTTTAAAATCCATTTCCGATGAATAAAAAACATCAAGATTATCGGGGAAGCTGTTGTATAGTTTACAAAAATTACTTATCGCACAATAACATCCAGTATTCGAACTATAAAATTCCTTTCTGCAAATAAACTCATGGTCCAGGTTGAATACTGGGGAACATGAAACCCGATCCTACCCAAGACAGGGGAACGATCAATTCCGTTATTGAACGGAATCATAAAGAATGGAAATAAAATATTACCCCTTCTGTTCTGTAAGCTCTTAACACTAAACATATTCCGTAGAAAAGTTGCAGATAAGGCATAACAAAAAATACCAGTTTTCTTATAATATGAATATCTCAAGAATTTATTTTAAATAATCTCGATCTTGTTTGCATGAACAGCATGTAAAGGCCTCTGCTCCCAGTAGGGAATGCATCCACAGGGTTCGTACCCTCCTTCCCCTACCACTAACTTCTCGAAAGGATTTACGGACTCGCATATTTAACGTGCCCGTACTCCGCGTGAACACGGGGACGGTTTGAGCAGAGCTGGGTATAGAACTTGGATCATCCGCGAGTGCAATCCCCACGCGCTAGCCACTAGGTTGTCCCGCTTCAAAAGTAGTTAAGTTGGCGATATTTCTACAAATCTGGCACCCATGCCCCGAAAAAGTCGATAAGAGACGGAAACCATACTTTCACGTAATAGCAATGGTAGCCTGTAAAAGTGTTTTCTCCTTGCGGGGAATCAACACACAATGAATCGTTTCACGTATTTGTAACAATATAATATGATTTCAGAATATAAAATGGGTAAAAATATTAATTAAATATGACATAATTTCTGAATATAAAATGCTTAAAAATATTAAGTAAAATCAATCATTACCTGAAGAGCTTGTCTGAGTAGTTGTACCTGCAATAAAAAAGAGCAAATTAGGAAATAATGCAATGTGAAAATAATTGTTAACTATGTTCATGAATAAACAGGCGTCACTATTGAAAGAAATACGCCTTATCAGATATTATCGCCCGGTACCGTAAATTTTCACGAATTTTTAGTTCTGGATTCAACGTAATTTTATCCGATTACTAAGAATCAACGACAAATATCGTAGAATAGATAATCATCTCAGTAGCGCAGTGGTTCAAATCACCCTCAGACCAAATGTAGATCTGTGGTTCGATCGCCTTCTGAGGGAGCATTTCTTTACAATGATGCTCAAATAATGGTACGGCTTTTGGCTTAGGAAAAATTAGATGGAGTGTGACTTAATTCGACTTTCTAATATCAAAGTTCATTTTTACTTTTTTTATATACATATAATGTATAAGAAAAGTATTGTGACGGAGTTGAAAATACGAATTCGAGTTTTCGACGGGAGAGCACGTTTCAAGCATCCCTGATCACGAATCGAACAGTTTTGAGGTTCAGTCTGTGTGTGTGTGTGTTTATCAGTGAGTCTATGGAGACGATATCTCACGAACGATATCTCACGTTGTGAGAAATAACCGCGATACAATTTTTCTATGCGCATTTTTTCTCTTCTATTTTTTTTTTTTTTTTTTTTTTTTTGGAAAAATAAAGTTAATATAAAATAAATTGAGACCAATATAAGCAAAAAAATATGCATTTAAACATAAAACAATATTTTCTTAACATATGAGATACAAAAGAAAAAAAAAACCATTTTAAAGAGATTTTGTCTTAATTTTCAGGCTTCAATGATGAATGCAGAGCGTATCTCTGAAAGTTCTAGACCGACTTTTATTTTCTGAACCCGTTAGCATTAGCCCATCCAATTAGAAATCTATTTGAAATATTTGAAAAATTTGATTATTTATTATTACAAAAATATTTTGAAATAAAGTTATAATTTATCTTATAACAGTTTTAAATCAAAAACGTATTTGTCCGAAGTGTAATTGTTTAGCTTTCATATGGTCCCTCAATCGAAAATTTTCCAATTACTAAAAATTTCTTCATATATTAACATGTAAAACCTCCCAAAACTCGATTTTTTACCAGCAAAATTTACACAGATAGTGCAGCACAAATTTTTGGCAGTTTTTGCTGAGAAATTAGGGTTTGCACACAAATAGAATTATGGGTAATGTTAATTTGTCAGTAAATACCGTATATTATGCATTTCTATAGTCCTCTCTTTAAACGATAGGTGTCAAAGGACTTGCCCTCTCTCTTGACCCAGACCTACCTTCGGGTAGGTTGGTAACTGTTTGGACGGCCGGGACAGTGTTACTCAATTTAGACCGGAACCAAGTGGAGGCGGCACCCACAGGGACCGTCCCTTCTTTCCCATATCACCAACCTCTCGTAAAGGCTTTTAGACCTACAGATTTAATGTGCAAGTACTCCACGTTAACGAGAGGATAGTGGGTAGAGTCGGGGATTGCAATCGGATCCTCCGAGTGCAATCCCCGCACCTTAACCACTGGGCTCTCCCCTCTAATGTCTTGCTGGAACACCCTGATCATTTCTAAAGATATGCAATCAAATGAAATGTAAAACAAATATTCAGAAAGGCTTTATTTTTGTTTATACGGGCCTTTCAACGCTAGCCAGAAATGATGATTCTCAGACATGGAAAAGTTATTTAAGTCATAAAATTCAATGTTTTATATCTCCGTAAATTTTACTCGAAATAAAAAAAGTTCGATTCCTGTATAATGGAACTTTTTTTAGATTTACATGTTAATGCATAAAGACATTTTTAGCGATTGTAAAATTTTGGATTAAGAGACTATAAAATGTTAGATTTCGTCTATTTCAGTATATTTTATTCGTATATTTTATAATCCATATACTATAACTTTTCTCAATTTTAAACTTTTATAATATATGAATTGTGATCTTATTTAAAACATTTTTGTAATTGGAACAACGACAAATGGATCGGAAAATAAAAGGTTGCTCCCGAACTTCCCGGAACACCATGTATATAAAATTCGTGTTTTGAATAATGACTAGCTCAAATTGGCGTCAGACACCCATTTACCCATATAAATCATGTCAGTCAGAGCGGTTCAAACACAAAGTAGATGGGATTCATTATTTCTTGAACAGATATTGGTGGATATCTTGCTGTCAACCTACCTCTTTCTGCAGCCTTTCATTCTCGTTCTCAAGATTTTGTTTGCCGCCTGCTACCGTCTCCATGTCCAGGTACGAAGATCGCCATGTCTGAATCTCGAACCAGACACTGTCCGTGCACGGGATGCAACGGGAACGTAGCTCCTGTTAATACAAGAACGGGAAAGAGTTATTGGGAAAGCTGAAAATTATGTGAGGTGTGAAGCCTTATTTAGCTTTCTCATGCATCCATGTTGTTTAAGTCCATGTATATCAAAATGACTGAAATCACTATTAATCCTTTAAGCCTGACATTTATGTCCCTTCGCGCTCACTGCAGTGGAGAGTTTTTTTTTTCTCCCATACCCTTTGCTCCATTGACTGCGTGTTGAATAAGAAGGTGCTATAAGTATTAAGTAAATAAACATCTATAATAACAGATAAGCAAACAAACATGCATAATAACAGATAAGTAAATAAACATGTATAATAACAGATAAGTAAATAAAAAAACATACAATTCCAATTTTTAATAGTTCCTCTTGGTGTAATAACAACGAGCAACTTCACAGTCTGGACACCATGTCCTGGTTTCTTTCTTAAGCTTTTTGCCAGTTTTATTGGATTTATAACATACAACGCATCGCCTAGTTGGCTCTTTTTTGCAGGTTGTGAAATAACTTACTCTCTGCTGAAATAAGATTGAAAGCATTTGAGGCCTCCATTGCTTTGAATGTGAAATCCCAACAAAACTGCGTTTATATTACACTCGTTTGCGAAATACTGCCTCTGATAAAATTTAGTTTGTAGGACTACTACTGCCATCTAGTGTAAAAGATTGTAAACACAATTAATATCTTATAAGAAAATCATATGGCGTATTATTTCCGTCAAACACACAGGAGTCTCGGCTTTAAAAGTGCATGACGAGTCTACATCGTGAAACCCGCTTAGCGGTGGTGACGAGTTGAACTCGTCAACTTCGAGTTCAATGAGTTAACTTCATCAACTTCGAGTTCAACGAGTTCAACTCGTCTTACGAGTTGAACTCGTCAACCACGCTTAAGGGTGAGCGTCAGTAAATCTTCTGCCCTATCCGCGCTTTGTTAACTTTCGCGGCACACATATTTCGCCGAAATTCTGCTCAAACTGTTGCGAAGTATTTTCTGATAGATAAAATGCTATGCTTAGATTATATTAAAACTAAATTTAATACCCAATAAAACATAGAATATATGTTTTACTTTAATTTAAAATATTTTTGGTGCTGCCATCTGTTGTCGTAATTTAATTCATACCGACTATTTTTATTTTTTAATGAACATTTTTAAATGTCTATTCCTTCTAATACGCTATTAAATACAACAGCAGATCATATATAATGCCATAATCACGGAAACGTAATTGAACTTGGACTTGATGACAAAACTGCAGTCCTCAGTGATGTACATTCAGATCCTTTATCAAATTTATAGAATGATAAATCACCTTTCCGTGATTGTGGCATTATTATATATGACCTGTTGTTGTATTTAACACTGTATTAGAAGGAGTAGATATTTAAAAATGTTCATTAAAAAATAAAAATAATCGGTATGAATTAAATTTCGACAACAGATGGCAGCACCAAAAATATTTTGGATTAAAATAAAAAATATATTCTATGTTTTTTGGGGCATTAAATTTAGTTTTAATATAATCTAAGCATTGCATTTTATCTTTCAGAAAATATTTCGCAACTGTTTGAGCAGAATTTCGGCGAAATATGTGTGCCGCGAAAGTTAACAAAGCGGTGATAGGGCAGAAAATTTACTGACGCTCACCCTTAAAGGGTTAATACAAGACCTCAGTCTTCGTGATTATACAATAATCATGTACGAGTCAATAGAGTCATATTACCTATATAATTGTTTTTACAAATTTACAAGGGGGGATGGGGAAGAAAGGGAAATTAACGAGAACTGGAAAGGGTTATTGGAAAAGCTAAAAGTAATGTGAAATGTGAAGCTTTATTTGATTTTCTCATACATCTATATTGTACATACATCTCCATTTATATCAAAATGACTCAAATTACTATTAATACAAAACCCCCGTTTTTATGATTGTCCAACGTCCGTGCAAGTTTCAATAGAAGTCATATTACCCATATAATTGTTTTAACAAATTTAGTTAATAACATTCAAACAAGAAATTTAAGAATAAAAATTTAAGTTCTTGCAAAAGAATATGCAAATCCATTGTTCCCACCACCGTTGAAATTCCTAGAAGAGTGCTTTATTTTTACTTTCAAGGGCTACAAAGGTATTTGAAAGTCATAGAAAAATGCTTTATTTAGATTTTCAATGGCTCTTGAATGGGTTTGTATTTTACAAAGATTCTTGAAAGGTTTTGAATAGTATTCTATTTTGATTTCTAACAACCCTTAAAAGGGCTTAAATGTCATGAACGTAGTTGAAAGTCATACAAAAATATTTCATTTAAATTTTGAAGGGCCCTGAAATAGTTTACATATTACATAGATCTTTGAAAGTCATAGAAAAGTGTTTTATTTAAATTTTCAAAGGTCCTTGAAAGGCTTGAACTTTATACATTTTTAAACTCCTAGATTAGTACTTTATTTTTTCATTTGTCCATGAAATGGTTTAAATGATACAAAACTCCTTGAAAGTAATAGAAAAATACATTATTTTAATTTTCAATGGTTCTTGAAATGCCCCAAATGTCATAAAAGTTCTTGATTTTCATCATCCTCTTAATCCAAACGTTTAGTTTACTGGTATCACTTAGCTCAAATATAATTTCTCAACAATTTACAATCATTCTATATGACATTGGCTTCCAAGTAGACCCAGGATTCAGCCAACGATATTTCGTATATATTCCAAGGGAATTCGTGTAGGAAAGATTGCCATTGTCAGTGGCTAAGCTTGACAAAATAATTTAGACAAATAATTGACAAAATTATAACATCCAAAATCATCAAATAAAACGTTTTCAATTCGTTTTCTGCTTTTTAGTACATTTTACAATAAATGTAATTGTGGTTCCATTAAACCCAGTTTTTACTCGCTGGTACTTCCCTAAAAACATGCACTTTATTTTTGCTGGTCTTAGGCAGGCTAGAACAGTAAGGTTCAAAACCCAAAGAATTTAAATATACCATGTAAGACAAAGAGTATCAAGTTTGATCTTTTTAGCTGCTACGATAGTGGAGTTATTCTCTCAAAACACTTACCTTCGTATTACGGGCCCAGAACGGTCTTTATCGTTAAGATTCAAAACCAAAGAATCAAAATATACCACGTAAGAAAACGAATATCAAGTTTAATCTTTCTAGCTGCTCCGATAGTCCAGTTATTCCCTCAAAACACGTATCTTCGTATTACGGACCCAGCCAGAACGGTCAGGATCGGTAAGGTTCAAAACCCAAGGAATCAAAATATGCCACGTAAGACAACGTGTATCAAGTTTAATCTTTCTAGCTGCTCTGATAGTCCAGTTATTCCTTCAAAACACGTACCTTCGTATTACGGACCCAAAACGGCCAGGATCGGTAAGGTTCAAAACCCAAAGAATCAAAATATGCCACGTAAGACAACGTGTATCAAGTTTAATCTTTCTAGCTGCTCTGATAGTCCAGTTATTCCTTCAAAACACGTACCTTCGTATTACGGACCCAAAACGGCCAGGATCGGTAAGGTTCAAAACCCAAAGAATCACAAAATGCCACGTAAGACAACGTGTATTAAGTTTAATCTTTCTAGCTGCTCTGATAGTCCAGTTATTCCTTCAAAACACGTACCTTCGTATTACGGACCCAAAACGGCCAGGATCGGTAAGGTTCAAAATCCAAAGAATCAAAATATGCCACGTAAGACAACGTGTATCAAGTTTAATCTTTCTAGCTGCTCTGATAGTCCAGTTATTCCTTCAAAACACGTACCTTCGTATTACGGACCCAAAACGGCCAGGATCGGTAAGGTTCAAAACCCAAAGAATCAAAATATGCCACGTAAGACAACGTGTATCAAGTTTAATCTTTCTAGCTGCTCTGATAGTCCAGTTATTCCTTCAAAACACGTACCTTCGTATTACGGACCCAAAACGGCCTGGATCGGTAAGGTTCAAAACCCAAAGAATCAAAATATGCCACGTAAGACAACGTGTATCAAGTTTAATCTTTCTAGCTGCTCTGATAGTCCAGTTATTCCTTCAAAACACGTACCTTCGTATTACGGACCCAAAACGGCCAGGATCGGTAAGGTTCAAAACCCAAAGAATCAAAATATGCCACGTAAGACAACGTGTATCAAGTTTAATCTTTCTAGCTGCTCCGATAGTCCAGTTATTCCCTCAAAACACGTACCTTCATAAGACGGGCCCAGAGTGGTCTGGATCGGTAAGATTCAAAATCCAAAGAATTCAAATACATCACAAAAGACAATGTATACCAAGTTTGAACCTTTAGCTTCTTCGATTCACGAGTTATTCCTGAAAAACGTTTACCTTCTTATTGTGGGTCCATAATGGGCTAGATCGGTAAGGTTCAAAATCCAAAGGTACCACAGAAGACAATGATCTCTCTCTCTCTCTCTCTGTGTCTCTGTCTCTCTCTTTTATCCAGTGTAATTTTTTCATCTCTTCATACTACTTAATGACTAATTATCCAGAGCAATATTAATATTACTGAATGAATAATAATTCAGGGTAATACTACTTAAGGATTAATCATCTAGAATAGTATTACCTAATGATTAATCTTCTAGAGTAACACTGATTAATGAACCAAATTTCATTCACACGTGTTCATAAAACTCGGATTAGAACATTCATTTTAAATATAATAGAATACATTCATATTATAAAAAATTTGGTTATTGAAATGCGTCAAAATTCAATTAGAGAAAATCTTTGGGAACTCTGAAATCTAATCAATAAAACATTCACGTCTCCTTTGCAAGCACATTTACAAAAAAATCAGAAGTTTGGTTATTATATGCAAAAGTAGGGAAGCTAAAGTGGCAAAATATATATGTTTTTATTACGCTGAACCAATCAAATATAAGTGGAAATAAATAAAGTTTGAAGATTGTTCAACTAAAATAAATAGTGAATCAATAATTCTCATTATCTTTTTTTCCGTAAGGATCAATAAAAATAATCAAAAATATAATATCTTTCATTTATAAAATGAACTTATCTGACATATTTCTTATTATTTATATCGGATGAATTAAATACAAATAAATAATATATATATATATATATATATATATATATATATATATATTATATATGCCATTTTATTTCTAGAAATAAAGTGGCATCGATACAGAAAGGAACTATTTAAGCATGTCAAGTTAACGAGTGTAATTTAGATGGATGAATGGTATTTATAGTTCGGATATGGCATTGAATTGGCCTTAAGTGTCATTTTCTATTCTGGTATTGTGTTTATATATTGTCTCTTTTGTTGGGAGATTTTCTTTTTACGGATAATATTACTTCGAATGGAAGGTTTCTGTTTCGACGTTATTCTGAAATTGACCACAGGTGGTACATGGCTCCGTGAGTGTTGCCATTGGTGTAAAAGTCGACTCGTAGACGGGAACTAGGGGTCACAATTCCCCTAGGCCTTTTATGTATTTCCTGTTGGCCTTTTCAAAACTTTAAGTCCACTTTGTTCGTTTTAGCTATATTATATTTCTGGACTACTACAAGCTGCATCGGGCTAATTAGTCTTGAAAACTGTTTTTGTACTATTTGTACAATGGTAGTTTCTGTTTTATGGCATTATATATATATATATATATATATATATATATATATATATATATATATATATATATATATATATATATATATATATATATATATATATATATATATATATATATATATATATATATATATATTGCGTAATTTGTTCTATTGTTAAGCAACACGATTTTATTTTATTCAAACATTTTATATAAAACAAAATATTTTATATAAAACAGAATTTTATAGAAAAAATGTTTTCTATAATAATAAAAATCTTATATACCTTGCAGCGACTTATTTTACTTTGATTTAGTTTTTCATTTAGAAATGTGAAATCATTGAGATATTTTTGTCCATTTTGCTTCAAATTCCATTACGATATCACATTTTACACAGATCAAATGGTGTGACAGTTTGAACCAGAAAACCAGCTGTGACGAATAACTTGGAATTGTAAACCAGAAATTTTAAACTTTCTTATTCTTATATCTATATTCTTCAAATTGGATATGCAGGCATGTCTAATTACTAATGGTAATATGTGCAACAATGCGGCGACTCTGATAATGATTGTGTGTGTGTTAAGATTTTACTACGATGGTAATTACGGAAGTTAGGATTATATTCAACAGAGAATATTCAATATTGATACTGGATCGCGGAATGCGCATGCGTGTACTCGCAAAAGTTTTAAAACATCGATGTTGTTACTAGAATGCTCTGTTTGCAAATTTCCACGACAATTGAGGAAAAATTCTAAGTTTGTAAGCAGCTCGACAGATTTGGAAAACTTTATCAAAACTGGACTGTAAATGATGTGATAAGATGAAATGATATTCCCATGGAGTGATAAAGAAGGAGATAAAACTCCTATGGATGAAACGCTTGAAAATGCCATAATGCTTTGAGAATTATATCTAAGTGCCGCTAGTGTTAGTAAAGTAGCCGCTATTTTTATTGACACAACGGAAAGGTATATTATTTAGTATATGTATTTTTGTTTATTTTTAAATTAAAGATTCCCTAATTATGAGTATAATTAACCAGTTTTCTTTCATAGTTATAGAGTGGAGTACAGAATATATGGAGATAAAAATAAATTAAGAAGAAAAATAATTTCGAATACGTAGGGATATTCTTTATTGTTTCAGTTCTACTTTTCATAGCTCTAATAATTTATCTTTACAAAATTGACAGTTAAAATAAATATTTTAGGTCTTTCGTCATAGAAAAGAATATAATGCAGGACTAATTATCCCAGCGTCACCTGAATTATTGTCTCTAACGATATTGGCTTTTTATTTATATAACATTTTAACTCATTATTTTTACCTCCATGGACATGCCATTTTTTTATTCGGCATATCAGATATTACATATAAAGCCGAAGCGGTGGTCGAACGGTCAAGGCGAGAGTTTCCAAGCGATCGTTTGACCGCCGCGTTGCGGGTTCGAGTCCCACGTAAGGCATGGATGTTATGTTGTTGGGCGCAGTGTGTTCCGTCCCACCCCTCTGGTGCACCTGGGGCAACGTCCTAGGACGGCTAAATGGTTCACGTTTCTGGCCGATGTATAGGTGAATGATGAAAGTCAAGTGCCTGGCCATTTGATAAAAAAAATACTATTTAAATCAACTACTTTTACTTGGCAACAATATCATTACCAGCCAGAGTTATTGATTGAGATATTGATTGATTGATATACTGACCGTTTCTAAAGCATCAATGTCAAGTCCTGCCTCTTCCAATTCACACTGAAGGCGAATTCTGTCAGCTGGTCTGGGACTAGTTCTCAAAAGTGTGTTCAGAAACTTCAAAGCAGCAGTCTGAAAAAAATATTATGCCATTTTAATATTTAATTACTACTAGTATAAATCTCTTTAGATGTATTTATCATTTCATCTCTGTTTGTTATATTTTAGCAAAATTGTCATGTTTAAAAATAAATCATCCCAAGACACCATTTGCTGTAAAACTTGGTCAGCAAGTTTTGATGGTATCCATCTTTTAAATAATCTCATAGATCAAAAATCGTTCAAAGACTACAGTATTAAAAGCAAATAATATAAAAACTTAGTCAAAATTCAGCATACATCAAGTGCAAAATACAGCTCTCCTCTTCAGGACAAAGAAACGCAACCTCGCTTATTCAAGGAAGAACGGCATCTGATGTAAAATAGTATACTTGGCTGAAGATAGGGGAAAGTTTGCTCAGTTATCCAGTTTGATTGTGGCATGGATCAAAATGGCCAGTAATAATACATAGTTGATCTATACAATATTCAATTGATCTACACAAAGTATTCAATTACTAAATGATTTACACAAAATTCTAAAAACATATTTTAATACGTTGAATCTAAGCAGAAGAAAGGCATGTTTTTTAAAGGCAGAAAATATGACTTTTTCTGTAATTTAATTCTGTAAATATGACTTTTTCTGGAATTTAAAAAGCAAAAAATATGACTTTTTCTGTAAAGCAGCGTTTTTTAAACTGTGTTCCACGGAATCCTGGGATTCCGTGACAGTCTTCCAAGGGTTCCGCAATGTGATAGTTTTCTGAACATTTTTTAAAAATTAAAAAAGTAAGGCAAAAAATTTTTTATACGTAATTACATTCCTACTAGCTTTAATTTTGATGTTAAAATAATGATAATTAGTACATTTGCAACAAAAATATCAAAAATTTTCAAAATAAATAAATAAATACAAAATAAATAAATTACGAAATACATAAATGACTTACAAAACAAATATTGCAAAATTATAAACTTACAAAATAAATAAATTACTTACAAAACAAATATTACGAAATTATAAGCTTACAAAATAAATAAATTACTTACAAAATAAATAAATTACTTACAAAATAAATATTACAAAATTATAAACTTACAAAATAAATAAATTACTTTCAAAACAAATATTACAAAATTATAAACTTACAAAATAAATAAATTACTTACAAAACAAATATTACAAAATTATAGCCTTACAAAACAAATACTACAAAATTATAAATTTACAAAATAAATAAATTACTTATAAAATAAATATTATAAAATTATAAGGAAATAAATAAATTAATAAGGAAATACCACAATACACTTTTGACTTTTGGGATTGCGCCGTCCAGTTGAATTTCAAAATGGGTTCCAGTGGCAAAAAAATTTGAACAACACTTCTTTAAAGAATTCCAGTTTTGGAAGCTGTACGTTAAACAATGACAATTAACAACAACGTCGCATGCCAAAGTCAAGTGGTGGCGCACACTCCGCAGATATGTTGAGCATATTCGAGTTTCTTTTAAGCATATTCTCCTAATCATGATGATTAGCATATGCACGCATTTTTTTCACCTCGCCTGTTAAATCTGAACAAAATGCACCAGGAAAACTCTCTTTGCGTCGCTGCATTCCCCTAAGGGCTGTCACCCGCCTCAAATGAAGGACTAAGTTCATTCACACAATCGATGAAAGATCGGGAAAATCATCCATCAAGAAATCGCTTCATTTATCAAGAAATCGCTAAAAGCATTAAATGCAGATTTTTCTAAAAATTTACCTCAAAGATACGAGGATAATCCAGCAAGGTCGTGGTTTAGAGGGTTCGAGCCCTCCCATCCGAGAAATTTTCGATCAGTTTCACTTTTAATGTGTCAATTGTTTTGTTTTATTTGTTTTTATGAGTTATATTCGTAATTTTTCAAAATTTCTTGATTTTTTTATATGTTTTGTTTGGGCCCATCCTCCTTCTCTAAATAACCAAATCTAGAAAAATTTAAAGATTGCAATTTATGAGCAAACATGAAATTTAAAAAATCAAACACCTTTCCTCCCATCTAAATTTTTTTTCTAGTTATGGCCGTGTAATACCAGAATTCCGGACAAATAATATTTCACTAGAAATAGTAAAATTCCGGGATTTATCTGAATTATTTTACGATACCCTTTCAACATTTTTATGTATTTTAGAGAAAGTTGTGGTTGTATTATGTTTTAAATTCACATTATAAAAAATGTAAAACAAATAATCTTGTTGAATTACACGTTTAATTAAACTTAATTTTTTTATTTTATTTATTTATTTATTTTTATTTTTTATCTTTACTATTTTTCCAAATGTTAATATTTACACTCCAATTATTATTATTATTATTATTATTATTATTATTTTGCATTGCTTGGAATATACAACACAAAATTGTGCATGCATTTTTAAATGCTTAAGATATTACAATTAATATGAATTTTTTACTATCAGTAATGGTAAAAAGAAGGAAATTACATATCTTAGATTAATTTTTTTTTTTTAAAATTAACTACAAATCTTAATGTTAGTTCTAGTTTTATTAAATATAAAAAACATGTACAAAATTGAAAATTTATCTTAATTGCAAACTAAATTGCAAAAAAGCCTTTGCATTTTTAAAATATGAAAGCTGTCAAAAAAAGAAAACAAAACAAATGCAATACCGAGAGCTGAAAACTCCTGTATACTAATTTGATCATGCTGAATCCAAAACTGAAATCCGTTTATTAAATTAACCTTTGGATCTAAAGAAATAGACTATAAAAATTTGGTTTATATATAAAATATATTTGGTATATATGAAATATTAAATAAAAAATTTGAAAAAATATATAAAATTTGGTATATATAAAATATTAAAATTGTAAATATATCACTTATCATGTTTTAAATTAGTATAAGTATTTTATTTTTATTTTTATTTTTATTTTTATTTTTAATTTTATCTTATTTATTATTGATACATTGTAAAATATCTGCTGCATATGCGCAAATTTACAAATGTTAGTTCTATATTGAATCTGTAGTACTGTAGTTATTAACTGATATTAATAACAATAATTTACAATCTTCCATTAATTTATGCTGCACATGCGCATGTTAATGGTTAGAGTATATAAATTCTTTATAATAGTTTTATGTGACCTTCTGAATTGTGCTAGAATTATCTTCAAAAGTCTATGTAATCCTTTTATTATATTATCTGTTTAATATATTTCATATTTTTAATGTTTGACATTAAAGGTTGAGTATATTCATAATTTTCTGCATGAAATACTTGTCTATCCTGTGTTCTAATTACCTCTTAGCAATTTGCCTATTTGTAATTATAATTTTCCTCCGTATTGTTTTTGAACCAGGGTATGACACTTATCATGTTTTAAATTAGTATAACTATTTTATTTTTATTTTTAATTTTATCTTATTTATTATATATATATATATATATATATATATATATATATATATATACACATATATACATATATTCCCAGGTGAAGTGAGGCTATGTCAAGGCTACCCACAAACCATGAAATTCGGTGCAGTAGTTCTCCCATGACGATGAAACAAACAAACACACATACATACAAACATACATATATAAACACAGACATATTTTCAATTTTACTTATATATATATTAATCATTAGAAAATATTGAATTTTCATCACTTTTTGAGTCATTTTTGTCAATTAAGTGCCATTTTGTGACATATTCATTAATTCGACAACATTTCCGAAAAGTTTCTAAGATCGTGATATTTCGCCAAATTTATCACCGAGTGCCCTCTTTAAGCGTTCCTAAGTTCTGCGCTTATTAATGTTCCTCAACAGCGAATAGTTAAAATTTGTTAACGCAGCAAAACAGTTGTAATGTTTTATTTGGCAGGCACTTACCATATCTTATGCAGTCAGGACTACCCGTAGAGGGGACGGATGCCACTCGAGTAGAGACTCAGAGCAAAAGGTGTGCTCCCCCACATTTTAGGAAGGGAAAGACGCGAAAGATTCACATAAAAGGGGGAAATCAAATATAGTATATTGCTCGTGTTAATTGTTTGAAAGTGGTCCCATAATTCATATGGACAGCCCTAGTATAAGTAGTTATTCGCCATTCAGTGCTGATGAACACTAATATACGCGAAGTTCACGATGCTGATCGCTGCACTCGTAGCGTGATTCCTAAAATCAAAATATGTTTTAAAACGTATTATTGTATTGTTGAGACCTAGACCGTCCGACCTACCAGAAAGGTGTAAGGTAACTGTTTGGACGGTTCGGAAGTGCCGCCCAATTTAGACCTGAACCCAGTGGGGAGGCACCCACAGGGACCGTACCCTCCTTCCCCTACCACCAACCTTTCGGAAGGACTTACGGACCCACATGTTTAACGTGATCGTACTACGCGTGAACACGGCGGCAGATTTGGCAGTGGCTGGAATCGAACCCGGGCCTACCGAGTTCAACTCCAGAGCGCTAACCACTAGGCTACCGCGTCCATACGTATTATTGTGTTGTTGTTGAGACCCAGACCGTCCGACCTACCAGAAAGGTGTAAGGTAACTGTTTGGACGGTTCGGAAGTGCCGCCCAATTTAGACCGGAACCCAGTGGGGAGGCACCCACAGGGACCGTACCCTCCTTCCCCTACCACCAACCTTTCGGAAGGACTTACGGACCCACATGTTTAACGTGATCGTACTACGCGTGAACACGGCGGCAGATTTGGCAGTGGCTGGAATCGAACCCGGGCCTACCGAGTGCAACTCCAGCGCGCTAACCAATGGGCTACCGCGCCCCATACGTATTATTGTGTGTAAAAGCGAGATATTTTCAGGGAAAATTCTCACAATAAACTACTTGGTTCAAAACCCCCAAAGGATCAAAGTTCCATAAAGAGGAATTTTTCAAATCTGTTGAACTGGGTTTATGATGCAATATCCTTTCTCATGCCATGAATCAAACCCAAAAGATTCTTTACGACAAATTCTTGAGTCATGCTCCTCCAGTTTCATTCAACAGCGAGTCACCTCTTAGAAAAAATAAACATAAATCAAAAGAGAGTGACATGCTAAAGTTTTCCCAGGTAGTGATTTTCTTATTTGGTGTAGAAAGTGAAGATTTGGGAGAAATAAAATAAATTTTTGATTCGTATTTCAATTGTGTGGAAATAAAATGATAAAATCGTCTGCTATTCTTTTGTTTGAGATGCCAGCATTTATGATGTATTGTTTGGGAAAATTGTATAACACTAGATGGAGGACTCCAACGATAGAAGTATGAATGTATGTATACTACAAATATAATAGAACATATTTCGATCAAAGTTCGTTGGAAAGCACATTCTGCGATATTTTCGATAGTGTTGAAATTATGCTGTTGAAATTAATAATATTACTTTCCTTATAACACATAATAATATATAGAGAAAGTCTTGGAACTGTCTCGAAAAGCGCAACTCAAGTTTTCGACAGATTTACACGCTTCATTCTAGGACCAAAAAACTATTTTCAACGTGGCGTGTGTGTGCGTATCTGTGTTCAGCTGTCAGTCTGTGCAATGTATGTATTCAATCTAGCTAAATAACTAATTGACCAAATTTCCCAAAATTTGAGAGATAATTCACTCTTAAATTACTCTTGTACTGATTAGATTTTGGTATGATTTGAAAAAAAGAATGAAACTTTTTTGGAGAAATGGCCAGCAAAAAAGTATATATCCACTCTAGCGAAAATTTTCTTAAATATAATTGGTAGGACCGGGGGACCGTATAAAAATTTATATTTCGTATTTCTTCCAGAAATGTATTTATTGATTTAAACTGTTAAGATAATAGATTTTAAAATTTAAAACACTTTTGCAATTGGAAGTATATCTCTGTGACTAACGGTTGAGGAAATAGCCATTGGGCACCAAATATATATATATATATATATATATATATATATAATATATATAATATATATATACATACATTATATATATATATATATATATATATATATATATATATATATATATATATATAATATATATATACATACATTATATATATATATATATATATATAATATATATATACATACATTATATATATATATATATATATATATATATAATATATATATACATACATTATATATATATATATATATATATAATATATATATACATACATTATATATATATATATATATATATATATATATATATATATATATAGGGTGTCTCAAAAAGATTGAAACGCGCTTTAATTCTTTACCTGTTGGAGATAAGTGGGCAATGTAAGTTGCAAAAATGTTGAAAGTAAGGTAGGAAATAATAAGACTACTTTAATGAAATAGTTCTCCATTTAATTTTCAAAAAGTTACGCTTTTTAAATTTTTATATAGCCCCTTAGATAAATTGGGTCAATCAGAAAATTTTTATTTTTAATGCAACAAGATCATTAAAAAAACCGCATATCTATATCTTTAAAATCAACTGAATTATGATGAAGGAAAAAAATCTGACTTATGCCACTTTTCCGTACCATGTGAAAGGCAGTTTCATCAGTGAAAGTAGGGATCATAAACAAATTGACGATGGAAATTGTTTAGATAAAAAATACGTTAATATGTGTCAAATTTTTTTATCACAAATGCATTTAAATAATGCATTACACAAACAGAGATCATATAAAGCAGTGGTACTCACTACGCGGTTGAGTATCCTATATATTATCATCCAGTTATATATTTTTGGTGATATGTCACAAATTTGCATTTCTAATTTGATATATGGTTCCCATTCCCAATGTTAAATTTTCAATTAAATATAACTCGCTCAATGTTAAAGATACAGATACGCGGTTTTTTTAATGATCTTGTTGCATTAAAAATTTTCTGATGTACCAAATTTGTCTAAGGGGTCCTATAAAAATTTAAAAAATGAATCTTTTTGAAAATGAATGGGAGGACTATTTCATTAACGTAATCCTATTTCCTACCTTACTTCCAAGATTTTTGCAATTTACATTGCCCACTTATCTCCAACAGGTGAAGAATTAAAGCGCGTTTGAATCTTTTTAGGACACCCTGTATATGCCTGCTCATCCTAAAATACGTTGCATATGAATATATAAGAAACCTGAGTAGTGATTTGAATCTCTACATGTATAAAAAACTTATACATACAAACATATGAAACATAAATTCGCATATAATCACAAGCTGTTAAATTTACGAACACGATATCGATTATAAGCATAATACTCCCATACTGTTAGATTTAAGAACGTGATATCGATTATAAGCTCAATTCTCACAAAATTTATGAACGTAATATCGATTATAAGCACAATTCTCACAAGATTTACGAACTATCGATCATAAGCACAATTTTCACAAGATTTACGAACGTGATATCGATTATAAGCATAATTCTCACAAGATTTACGAACGTGATATCGATTATAAGCGCAATTCTCACAAGCTGTTAGATTTAAGAACACGATATCGATTGTAAGCACAATACTTACAAGCTTGGTCAACTCTGCTGGCAAGCGCATTTTTCTAACAACCATGCTCCTGGTTGAGTCCAGTTGTATTTACTCCACACATCCAAACGGACGAAAAACTTTACATTTAAGTAGGTTATAATTTAAGAAAAATCAATCATGTATTGATAAGAAAAACCTACGCTCATCCATAAAAATAGAATAATTATGCATGATGCTAAATTCTGGTTGGACAGTTGATTAATCTGCCCAATCATTGTTTAATATCTGGAACACTTCTATGCACAAGATAGTCACTAACCTCAAAAATATTTCTGGATCACAAAAAACTATCAGAAACTCAGTGAATCTAGTTAATAAAATTATCCGAGGGTTATTTTTACCTTTCAAATGGAGAAAATAAATAGCATAATTAGGAGTAATCAGATCTGGATTGACAACTTTTATTTGACATGTTATACAAGAAGAATATCGACTTTTCTAGGCAGAGCAGTTGAATTTATCCTGAATAGGGAAAATATAAATATGCTTCGTGGACATTCAAATTGGGCTTTCTTCGTAAATAATAACCATCTATTATGAAAGACATGCAAATTATTTGCATGCAACCATGAATGTAGTACACCTTTATCAATCAAAATGTCTTATATGGACAGCATATAAATTTCCCTACACGATGCAATAACTGTAATTCCTTCACGGTGAAATGTAATGTATATAAGCTCCACGCCATAATAATTTTAACAAAGCTGCGAGGGAAAAGCCCCACTCCTTGTTATACAGGCATCGTTCATCGTAGAGAAAATTAAAGACAGCATTTGATTAGGAATAACGTTTTCTATACATTCATGTGCATAGAGTTGGCATAAGGAGCTGTCTTCATATATAAATGTACACAAATTTCTAAATTATCAATTGCAACACCCGAGTTTGACGTTACAAACGAAGTTTAAACCCCAAAATTAGTCCAAATATAAATTATCGAACAGTCCCTGTGCTTATATCCAGAGATATTCAATATTCAGAAATGTGCAATTTTCAGGGGTCAACTCCTCATTGGAAACAGCAATTTGAAAGGGCGAGATTTCGTTGATTGACCGCAACTTTTCTAATAAAGTGGGCCATTTGCTATTTTACTGAAATACGTTAACCCTAATATCTCGTAGCCAACGACCCTACCGTGCTGAAAACACCGGTTCTCGTTAGATCACCGAAGTCAAGCAGCATTGGGCGACGATAGTACTTGGGTAGGTGACCACCTGGGAACACCGCGTGCTTTTGGCACATTTTGGGCGCGGTAGCCCAGTGGTTTGCGCGCTGGATTTGCACGCTGCCACAACTGTCGCCGTGTTCATGCGGAATACGATCACGTTAAACATGTGGGTCCGTAAGTCCTTCCGAGAGGTTTGTGGTAGGGGAAGGAGGGTACGGTCCCTGTGGATGCCTCCCCCACTGGGTTCCGGTGTAAATTGGGTGGCACTTCCCGGCCGTCCAAACGGTTACCTTATACCTTTCTGGTATGTCGGACGGTCTGGGTCTCAACAACAACCCTAATATCTCATCTTGCATTTGAAAACATAAAGTCCTTTTCAATAATAATCTTATAGAATTTTAAAATGGTCTAATTAATGGACGAATTAAGCAAACGATGGAATCAGCACATTGTAATAACATTCGAATATGCCAAAGTTGTGAGATTGGATATTTTAACAAGTTGACATTAGCTATTTCAACAGTCGAATAGACATTTTAACAATGTTTAACGATTCTTAGGTTGTTGTAATAACTATCACACTAAACCACAAATATGCAAATTAGTCTTTTGACATATTATAGTAATTAGCATCACATGATTTTATAATGTATTATATTTTTACTATAAATTTTTATATATTTATTATTCTTTTTTTTTCTTTTTTTTGTATTTTATTATTTTAAATTATCATATAATTTTTATGACCGATTTCAACTTGCATTAACACTGGGACTATCAAGCGTAGACTAATAATACGTAATTAGTTGGCTTATATAGACCCATCTATAACAATAAAGTTTATAACAATACATACCCCCCCCCCCTTTCCTTAAGACTTCGATACTGTTGCAGAATTACTTTGATTAGGTTGTTTCTATACTACTCATTTTATACAAAGTTTTATTGAAACTGAGTAAAACGAAATGCCCGTTACATTAAATAAAAATTAAATTAAAATTAATATAACATTTTTAATTAGTCATTTTTTTTCAAATAATATATGACTCCCAAATTCATCGTGATGATGAATATTTAAACATAACGAAATAACTACAGGGAGGAAACATTTGACATTTTGTATATAAAAAGTCTTTGCGAATTGATTTCTATCAAAATATGTCTACGTTCCTATTCATATTTTTTTTTCGAATATTAATTTCATAATTAATATTTTATAAAAATACATATTGAAAAAAATTATTTAAGAAAAGTGAAAAATTTTAAATTATTAAAATCATGTAATTGTATTTGGGTTGTATAGTAGTAACGTAATACAAAAAAGAAGCTAATTATGTGAGAAGATAATTATGAGAAAAGAATTGTTACAGAAGATATGAATAAAAGTCTGGGAAACTAATTTAACATTAGGAGCTTAAAACTTTACATACTCATAACTCGAAAACGCTTCATCCCAATGACTTGAAATTTGGTATTAAAGGCTGAATTTTGCTCTAGATTCGAAATATGTTGTCAAATTTAGGTGTCGATATTGGAAATTTCAAGGTTTGTGCTCATTTTAATATAAAAACAGCCCTATAAAATTTATGTAGTAAAATATGTAGAGAACGTTATTCTTAATCAAACGGTATCTTTAAATCTTCTCTCCGATGAGCGATGCTAAAAAAAAAATGAGGTAGGGCTTTTATTTTTAAAATGTATTTAGAGTGAAAATAAGTAAGATAAAGTTCGTTCCGATAAACAAAAAATCGGAAAAAAAAGAGTTTAAAATATAAAATATTGAACTATTTTTGTATATTTATAAATAGTACCTCATTTCCGACAAAATATGTATAAGTATTTAAATTTTCATCCTTTAGGTTAGTAAATATAACTGTCTAAAATGTTTACATTTTTCGTAAAGTCACAAAAGACAACGACATACTAAATGTGGACTGTCCAACTGCTTCGGTTCCCGAGCTATTCGACAAAACCGAGTACATTACCACAACGGACCCATTATGGTCTAGTCTGACAGTGGGTCTATAATATAGTAACTCCAGTAGGTCTACAATACAGCAACTACAATAGGTCTACAGTACAGTAACTACAGTGGGTCTACAGTACAGTAACTACAGTGGGTCTACAGTATAGTAACTACAGTGGGTTGACAGTACAATAATTGCAGTGGACCTACAGTACAATAACTACAGTGGGTCTACAGTATAGTAACTACAGTGGGTCTACAGTACAGTAACTATAGTAGGTCTACAGCACAGTAACTACAGTGGGTCTACAGTACAGTAACTACAGTGGGTCGACAATATAGTAATTACAGTGGATCTACAGTACAATAACTACTGTGGGTCTACAGTGCAGTAACTACAGTGGGTTCACAGTACAGTAATTACAGTGGGTCTATAGTATAGTAACTACAGTGGGTCGACAGTATAGTTACTACAGTAGGTCTACAGTACAGTAACTACAGTGGGTCTACAGTACAGTAACTACAGTGGGTCGACAATACAGTAATTACAGTGGATCTACAGTACAATAACTACAGTGGGTCTACAGTATAGTAACTATAGTGGGCCTACAGTACATTAACTACAGTGGATCTATATTATAGTAACTATAGTGGATCTACAGTATAGCAACTGCAGTGGGCCGACAATATAGTAATTACAGGGGGTCTACAGTATAATAACTACAGTGGGTCTCCAAATATTTTTGATCGTGTACTCCTAAGACATCCTTGCGTACCCTTAAGGTAAATACATATAGATTTATTTATTTTTTAAAGCTTTAAACGAGCGTTGGTTCCAATACGGAGGTTTCGTACTAGAATAACGCAAGAATGCTTTTTGTTCTAAATAGGTACTTAAGAAATATTCATAGAATATAATATTAATAATATATTTATAACCGTGTTGTTTAAAAATATAAGTTAAATAATAATTATTTTGTATTTTTACTGTCAATATAAAACGTGTCTTAGAGAAAGAAATACAAAAATCTGATGTGTACAGCACAAGACTTACCCTACCAACTGAAACTCATTTTCTCTTTACTTCTTTAATAATTACCTGAATTGACTTTAATTGCACAAAATGACACATATACTTTTTTAAAACTACACAGAATTTGCCTTTTTAATTTAATTTTCGTTTTTCATTGGTATTTTCAAAACTGGTGTAGCAAAAATGCGAAAAAACTGAAATATATCGAGGACAGCTAGTCCTATAGCAATGGAGTTGGTCTTATTCTTTTCAACGTCAAATATTACGTACGAAACAAACATTTAATTGATGCATTTTAGTAGATGTCGTTTTTAATTTTAGATTTTGATGATTTTTACAGGCCACTTTGCAGAATAAGGCAGGGTTTTTGTTTCCAAAACATACCAAAGTGTAATCAGAACCAGGCAAACCCACAAGTGACTTACATACCAAATTTTGTGAAATTTGGTCTATTAGGTTTTTTAGCTAGAGTGGATACATTCAAGTTTTGGGGGCCATTTTGCAAAATAATGGCAGGTTCTTTTTTACTGAATCGTACCAAAATCGAATTAGTACCAGGGAAACCCACGAGTGACTTTTCTACCAAATTTTGTGAAATTTGATCTATTAGTTTTTTAACTAGAGTGGATACATGCAACATTTACGGGTCATTTCGCAAAATAAGGCACGTTCTTTCATCCCGAATTGTACCAACATCTAATCAGCACCAAGATAATCCACAAACGACTTAAAAAAATTATGAAATTTGGTTTACTAGCTTTTGTGTTAGAGTGAATACATGCATTTTACAGACAGACACAGACACACACACACACACACACGCACACACAGACACACACACACACAGAGACACACACACACACACACGCACACAGACACACACAAACACACACACACGCACACATAAACACACACACACAGGCATCACGCTAAAAGTAGTTTTTTTCGTTTTCTATAGGTACCAAAACGTGTAGATCCGTCGAAAACTCGAGTTGCGATTTTCGACATGTTTCTAATACTTTCCCTATACATTACCATGTATTGTAAGGAAAGTAATCAATTATTTTGTATAGTTTTAGCAAAAAAAAGTAAAACTTTGATATCTATTGCATACACATGGTAATCATGTATTGTAGAGAAAGAAAAATGTAAATATTAAATTTTCTTGGCATATCAACCCATTCACTTTGGAATTTGGTAAGTTTTGTGTTAGAGTGAATACATGCATTTTACAGACAGACACGCAGACACAGACACACACACACACACGCACACAGACACACACAAACACACACACGCGCACACATAAACACACGCACACAGACATCACGCTAAAAGTAGTTTTTTTCGTTTTCTATAGGTACCAAAACGTGTAGATCCGTCGAAAACTCGAGTTGCGATTTTCGACATGATTCTAATACTTTCCCCATACATTACCATGTATTGTAAGGGAAGTAATAAATTATTTTGTATAGTTTTAGCAAAAAAAAAAAAATAAAACTTTGATATCTATTGCATACACATGGTAATCATGTATTGTAGGGAAAGAAAAATGTAAATATTAAATTTTCTTGGCGTATCAACTCATTCACTTTGGAAATCAACAACTCATTCTCTTGGCGTATCACTCATATCACTTTGGGAACCACCCCTCTATGGAATATGAATATATTAAAAGAGTGGAACTCATGCTCCACAAGCATCAACACTTAGAAATATAATAAATTTACTTACCTGGAAAGCCGGCGGTGAGGCTATACTCCCTTGCAGAAGGCCTACAAGAAATTTGAATCGTACTGCTTCCCCAAACACAACTCGAATCGCAGTCAGAGCCTCAAGAATCAGTGCGTGACCTCGGCTGGATATCTCCAAGACTCGAACAAGCAGCTGAAAGCAGAAGGCAAACAGTTAACTTTTGCTACCACTTTACTTCTTTTCCTCCTTGGTTTAACAGAACGAAACAATTAGACGGCACCTGGGGAGAAGAAAAAGTGACAGTTCGTGACTGACTGGAACTGCCACGGAAGGGTTGTGGATTGGGGGAGTTTTTTGATGACAATTGCTCGGTTTATTTTTGGTACTGGAATTGGATAATTAGTTTGCGGAGAATGATAGTGTTTATTTAATGAGCGGTTTCCGTGTATGCTAATATTTTTTTTTTAATAGAAGACTTCCTGGAATAATTAAATGCAGCTTTGAGTTATAAAGACCCAGCTATGAATTAAAAGATTTCGAAAGTAAAAGGCAAATGACTTGGAATGAAAACCCAGTGTAATCTTCTTGCTTAATATTACTTATTACTATGAGTTATAAAGACTCAGCTATGAATTAAAAGATTTCGAAAGTAAAAGGCAAATAATTTGAAATGATAACCCAGTGAAGAGATCTGAGCAGATCGGGTTTGACAGTACAAGCAGCAGAGAAAATTTTCGACCAGCAACAAAAACAAATTGTCAAACAGCAACTCTACCTAAATATACTTAATATATAAGTCTTCTTGCTTAATAATACTTATTACTAAATTCATTAAATATTTCTTGATAAATCATTTTCATGACTTTTAAAAAAAATCTGATATGGGCAGCACATGACTTTTCTTATATAATGCAATATAGATTTACTAGTTTTACAATAAAAAAAAATCTGATGTGGGCAGCACATGACTTTCCTTATATAATGCAATGAATTTTCTAATTTTACAGTAAAAAAAAATTGATTATTATTACAGTAGATATTTATGTTCTTTCCAAGGTATTGAATTTTTGTCAATGAGTCGTCATTTTCATTGATTTAGCGTCATTTTTATCCATTTGACGAGTTTTTCGTTAATTTAGCAACATTGAAGAAAGTCGCCAAGTTGGCGACATTCCACCAAATTCGTCGCCAAAATCTCGCCAAACGTTATGGACGGAGAAATAAGTTATTCTTACAGCAGATAAATGACTATTGACGTTCAAATACAAAAGTATATCTCAAAGTATCTTTTTTCATGAATGGAACGAAGTAGATCCACGAGAATGATGTCGCAAATTTATCGCGCGGTATTACATATGAAAAGTGAACATGTTTCCAAATAGGAAATACTTTTTTTTATTTTATATGATTTTTTGATAATTTTTTGAAAAGTGTGCAATATCTCGAGAAAGGTTCACGTTAGCATTCTAAAATTTATGTCAATCGTTTTCTAATGAAACATTACATAAGAAATGTCTATTTGCGTAACTTTATTAGAGGTTTTGATTTTTGACGATTTTTTCAAAATTTAACTCGAAAATTTAGGGGATTCTGAACATTCGATTGCGTATAAAAACAATAGGCTTCCAGTGTTTACGGATTGTAATTTTTGTACCAAATTTCATTCAAATCGGTCCATTCGTTCGTCAGTTATCGTCTCCAGTCTCACTGACACACACACATACACACACACAGACATCACCTCAAAAATGTTCGATTCGTGATCAGGGATGCCTGAAACGTGCTCTCCCGTCATAAACTCGAATTCGAGTTTTCGACCCCGTCACAATACTTTCCTTATACATTATTGTATATAAGGAAAGTAATAAAAGAAAAATTGCTTAAAATATCGTTACAAACGCATCGTCGGAAATCGTGGGTGAACTCTCAGGATGCAAGAACGAGTACAAATTTCTGGATAACTAACACTTAACAAACACTAATAAGCGTAAACAGAAACAATAAGCAACTAGTAGTTTGTTAACTTTCTTATAAGATCACTAAACAACTGTTAGATTAAAAAAAATAGTAATTAAATACTCAGCTAGAAATAGCAGGTACTATTCTCAAAACACTGACATATCTCACATATCTCTCATTTCAATACAGCGCGTATCACGTCAACTGCTCTCCAACTGAGCGACGATACTTTTTATATACTCTCCGTAGAAACTTCCAAAGGGAGCTCGTATCTCCCAGAATATATTTCGAGAAAGTTTTAGTACATCCAAAACATTCCCAAGTCGGTGATACATAGCCAAATCAAGCAATCCATCCTGAAATTAAAAATGTGGTAATCCTACATTCACGTAATAGGAATTACTACCTGTATAGTGTGTTTTCTACTTGAATACAGCAAAGGCCTTGAATGAAAGCAAATATCCGCTATGTATTATTTGAAAATAGGCAATGCACAATGAAACTGTTTTTTATTTCCGCAACAATACTTTGAAAGTAATACCTACCCACAAACATAATAGTGACTTGGTTTAAAAAGATATTATTTAAAATGTTCCTAAAAAGAAGCAGTGACAATATGAAGACTAGGAAAGGCTGGTTTAAATGTAATTGAAGATTATTTTTGCATACTGCGGCTGTGTACTAATACCATTTGAAAATTTACAAGAGCATCTAATTTTGATTCCATTACCATTACGTATATTCCCATCCATAAATACACAATATAATGCTTTAGGGAACGTATTGTAATGGGGTCGAAACTACGAATTGCCAAGTTTGATTTGAGTGAAACATAAACAAATTTGGCTCTACAAAATAGTTTTTACCCCAAAAAGTGCCCAGTCTGTGTCTACTATAAATAAATGTGTATATATTAAGTAGATATATATTCAGTATGTGTATATTTAAATGTGCATCTAATTTGCATAAGGGGTCGTCTTCATATTTAGTTACTCAATTTTTCCAAAAATTCATATGAAAACACACACACACACAGAGACACACGCACACACACAAATATATATATATTATATATATATATATATATATGTATATATATAAATACATATACATATATATATACACACATATATATATACATATATACATATGCATGTATATATTGTATATATATATATATACACACATATATATATATATATGTATATATATATGTATACAAACATATATACACACATATATATATACATATATATATAAAAAAATATTAAAATTGAAAATCCAATGATAGAATAGAAGTAGTAACTGATAATACACTAACTATACACACACACACACACATTATATAAAAAAATATTAAAATTGAAAATCCAATGATAGAATAGAAGTGGTAACTCATAATACACTAACTATACACACACACACACACACACACACATATATATATATATATGTGTGTGTGTGTGTTTTGTTATAAGAATTCTTAGGTCAACAATATGCTAAATACAACATATGCTGTATACAGAAAATCTCGTCTGGGGTCTGTCTCCATATTTAAGGTAGTGAAATGGAGGTCACAAATACTCTGTATAGGTTATACCTTTTCTATTACAAAAACATTTGTTGAAACATAAAAACATGTTATCAATAGGCTTGTTGGTTTCCGAACTCGTGAATTTTAAGAGCAGCGTAAACCGTATTTTTAACCATCAATATGTTAATATTAAATGAGGTGTTTTGAGATCACAAAATTTAGCGGCCTTGGGGACGCTAATAAATTTTATTTACGAAATTGGGTGAAAAGCATTAGAATTTTATTCGAATCCCCCAAGCATGTATTTTCAATTTCTACTCAGATTGATTTAATTAGAAATTTTATAATATTTACATGACTACTGGATAAGTATCACTTTAAATGCATTAGTGTCACTTTTTCCATCACTGTTATGAAGGTGATGTAATGTTTTGAGCAACACTGAATAGCTTACCTATAAACATAGTTAAAAAACATAAAATTTGCATAAAATATGTTCTTAGCAGTCATTGCTACGCCTCCTAAATGCAACTAATAATTCAAAAGTAATAAAAATATTATATTATTATTTATATTTTCAATAAGGTACCCCCAAACCTCGATGCTATCAATATTGATAACTGTCACGTTAAAGTCGTTTGAAATGTAAGGTTATTGGGTAATTTAAAGTAGTTTTATGTTGCCAGTCTGAAAAGTGCTAAACGCACATGCTATGATAAAAACTGCTTAAAGGAAAATTAAGTCAATCAAAATATTTAATTAAGCAGCTCTACCATAATACCTGATTGAGCGGATTGAGGCAAGTATTGTGACGGGGTCGAAAATTCGAATTCGAGTTTTCGACGGGAGAGTACGTTTCAAGCATCTCTGATCAAGAATCAAACATTTTTGAGGTGATGTCTGTATGTGTATGTGTGTGTGTGTGTGTGTGAAAGTATGTGTGTGTGTATGTGTGAGTGCGTGTGTGAAAGTATGTATGTGTGTGTGAAAGTATGTGTGTGTGTGTGTCAGTGAGCCTATGGAGACGATATCTCACGAACGAATGAAGCGATTCGAATGAAATTTGATACAAAAATCACAATCCGTGAATACTGGAAGCCTATTGTTTTTAAATGCAAACGAATGTGCAGAACCTCCCTAAATTTTCGAGTGAAATGTTGAAAAAATCATCGAAAACTCAAAACCTTTAATAAAGTTACGCAAATAGACATTTCTTATGTAAATTTTCCTTAGAAAACGATTGACATAAGCTTTGGAACGCTAGCATGAATCGTTCTCGAGATATTACACATTTTTAAAAAAAAATTATCAAAAAATCCCATAAATTAAAAAATATATATTAACTGTTGAGAAACATGTTCACGTTTTATATGTAATATCATGCGATAAATTTGGTGACATCATTCTCGTGGATCTAGCTCGTTCCATTCATGAGAAAAGATACTTTGAGTAATACTTTTGTATTTGAACGCCAATAGTCATGTATCTGCTATAAGAATAACTTATTTCTCCGTCCATAATGCTTGGCGATATTTTGGCGACGAATTTGGCGGAATGTCGCCAACTTGGCGACTTTTTTAAATGTTGAAAAATTAACGGAAATCTCGCCAAATGGATAAATATGACGCTAAATCAATGAAAATGACGACTAATTGACGAAAATTCAATATCTTGGAAAGAATATAAGTATCTATTGTAAGAATAACCTATTTTTTTTGCTGTAAAAGTAGTCAATTCATTGCATTATATAAGGAAAGTCATGTGTTGCCCACATCAGATATTTTAAAATACGTTTTGATTTCTGCAGTTGGTAACAAAGCTAATGGAAGCCATATTGTTCCTTCTTAACTAGTATAAAAAAAGACTACAAAAAATTAATAACAGAATATAATTTTATTTTTACTCTAAGTCAAATTTTTATGTGATGTAAAGCTTAAAAAGGTAATTCATTTGAAAATCACCCAAATAATAAACTAATTCAAATGTTAAAAATAATAAGTGGGAAAAATAATAGTAAAAAAAGATAAGTAAAAAAATAAGTGAAGAAAAAGTAAAAGCAAAACAAATAAAGATGGGCATCTATTCTGGTCCTGAAATGCCTATGTATTAAGTTTCATGGCCGTACGACATTCAGATTTCCCTCTGTACACCGCACAGTTAAACACACAGACGTCGTCCTTTATTAAGTAAGAAGAAAATTGTCAAGTTAGATTAGCGCAATATATATATATATATATATATATATATATATATATATATATATATATATATATATATATTGTGTACTAAAATAGTTCAAAATAGTTAGTAGTTAAAATAGTTTTATACATTATCACTCAGAAAAACGATCATTGTTAATGTACAGTTAAACGCTAAAACCATCGCCCCCATATCTTGCACAGCATTAGTTTTTCTTAAGATGTAAAGTCATTGCATGTAAGGAAAACCATGTGCTGCCCACATCATATATATATATATTTTATCGAAGATCGAAATTCCAGTTTTCGACGGATATACCCGTTTTGAGAACTCTAAATCACGAAAAAACTATTTTGAGCGTGACGTCTGTCGGTGTGTGTGTCTGTGTATCTGTCTATGCAATGTATGTATCCACTCTGACTCAGAAACTAATGGACCCAATTTCATAAAATTTAGTATGTACCCTTGGATGCGACTCTGGTGTTGATTAGTTTTTGGTACGATTCGCAGTAAAAGTACCTAAATTTTTTTGCGAAATGGCTCACAAAAATGATATGTTCAAACTCTAACTAAAACACTAATTGACCAAATGTCTCAGAATTTTGTAAATAAGTCATTTAGTGGATACCCAGGTGCTGATTAGATTTTGGTATGATTCGGAAAATAACAGCCTTTCTTTTTAACGAAATGATCCGCAAAACATCGCCAAAATCTAAAATAAAAGACAACGCATGCTCAAGTGTATCAATTAAATTCTTGTTTCATGCTCAATTTTTGACGAGGAAATAAATAAGACCAACCCCATTACTGTAGGACTAACTGTTTTCGAGATTTTTTGTTTTGTCGGATTTTTGGTACGCCGCCCTTGAAAAGTTATCCAATTACCAAATAAAAATAAAAATCTGATGTGGGCTGCACATGATTTTCCCTGCAGACTTATTTATATCCACGTTTTCTTTATTTTAATTAAATTTAATTCACTTTTAATTCAATTTTCGTTCTCATTTGGTAACTGGAGTTATTTTCAAAGGTGGCGTAGAGAAAATCTATAAACAACTTAAATATCTTGCGAACGGCTAGTCCTAGTCTAATAGGGTTGATCTTATTATTTTCTTTGTTAAAAAGTACGTATAAAACAAGTATTTAATGGATATATTTAATGGACAAGCATTTAATGGACGGGCCATTTCGTAAAAAAAGGCAGGTTGTTCTTTTCCGAATCGTACCAAAATCTAATCAACACCAGAGTATCCCACAAGTAACTTATCTACCAAATTTTGTGAAATTTGGCCAATTAGTATTTTAGCTAGAGTGGATACATGAAATTTTTACGGGCCATTTCACAAAAAAGGACATGTTCTTTTTTTTCGACTTGTACCAAAAACTAATCAGCACCAGTGTCACACCGAAGGGGGTTACCTACCAAATTTTATGAAATTCGGACCATTAGTTTTTGAGTTAGAGTGGATACATACATTGCACAGACACACAGACAGTCAGACAGACACACACACAGACGTCACGCTAAAAATAGTTTTTTCGCATTCTAAAGGTCTCGAAACGTGTAAATCCGTCGAAAACTCGAGTTGCGATTTTCGGCATGATTCCAATACTCTCCCTATACATTACCATGTATTTCAGGGAAAGTAAAAATTGAATTAAAAGTACAAATTTAGTGTTATTTTGTGCAATTAAACTGAATTTAAAGAATTATTAAAGAAATAAGAATAAAATGAATTTGTGTCTATGGGGAAAATCATGTAATGCCCACAAATTTTTAAATATGAAGCAAGCACATGTTCAACTTCCTTTCTCAGGTAGTTAATGCCATCATAATATTGGCATGTTAGAGAACCCGATAAGGAAGTTTTAGTGCTTTAATAGTGCAACTTCACTGCGTTCTACGTGTTTCAAGATGAGTGACTTTAAATACATTTAAAACGACTCTGTTGATATTGATGACCCAGTTATTGATGATATTTTTTAAACAACTGAAGGCAAATGTTGATACCATTATTATTTTCTCAATATCACATTACTTTTTATCTCATTATTCAAATCCGCTTAATGGCAGATACTTTTGTCTTGGTGAAAAAAGTTAAGGGAAAAGGTATATTTCAATTGAGAGGGGAAAAAAATTGCATGCACTGAAAAGAAACTGTGTGACTGATGTGCGGTAAAAAATCTCCAGAATTCAGCTGCGAGAAGGAAGAAAAATGAAGAAAGTGGAGTTTGTAATTGGCTCTAAATTGGGTGGATAAAATTTGTGAAACAAAAGTCATTCATAATGACGTACAAGGAAGCATTAAACGAAGATAACGATTTTTATAGATCCTGAATCTGACATCGATCCGTGCAATCTCAGCAACATAATCTCCTACAAATATATTTTTGAAACAGAAAAATATAAAACTATTTAGGTTCATTTTACAGAGACCAACACATGTTATATAGTCTGAAAATCTCATGCAAAAATATCTAGTTGTTTCTGAAGTCATCTTGCGCGCAATGTCAAAAAATAACATTCTGAGTAAAACGACTCTCGAAAATTATTTCCTTAATTCTTTATTTTTGGATGCTAAGTATTTTGAGCTATAACCCCAATAATTCTTGTAATAAGTCTCATGTGGATTACTTTAACATATAAACCCCCCCCCCCCACACACACATATATATATATATATACACACACATACATATACATATATATATATGTTTATATATACATATATATATATATATATATATATTATATATATATATATATACATATATACACTCTTTTGTAAAAGAACGAAGGACCCCTCAAAAATAATCCGATCATTTCGAAATTTCGCATGCTAATTTCTTTATACCAAGTATGCAAATGATTAAATTTGAAAGGCCAATAAGTGTTAACTTCGGTCATATATATATATAAATATATATATATATAGCTCTCGTTTCTACTGCGCAAGTAGCACCCTATAAAACAGGTTAAAAATGTGGACAGTTTATCTTTGCTCGTTATCGGCGTTGCAGCTCCATGGAGACAGAACCAATAATGCCGTTACGATGTTGCCGAAGACCTTATAAGCAATTAGACGAGTTCGAACGTGGTAGTATAGTCGGGATAAGTGAAGCTGGCTGGTCATACCGAGCAATAGGCCGCCACCTGCACTGAACGGACACTGCTGTGCAAAGGTGCTGGCAGTAATGGTTGCTGCAAGGAACTCATTGACGAAATGAAGGCTCTGGAAGGCCATGGTGCCCGAATGCGAGGCAAGATCGGATGATTGTGCGACAGGCCCGAAGTGGCCCAACGGCCTCATTGTCCTTCATCCAACGTGCTACAGCGTCTTCCATACCACCCGTGGTACCTTCCATCATTTCACGGCACTTGGCTGAGGTGGGGTTAAGTTCACGGCGGCCCTTAAGACGCCTGCCCATAACCCCACAACATCAACAGAGTCGTTTGGAGTGGTGTCGTAGCCAAGCATCAGGGCTGCAAGCACACTGGCATCGCATAGTGTTCAGTGATGAATCACGCTTCAGTCTTTCAGCAGATGACCATCGGATACGTGTGTAGAGTCGCCAGGGCCAGCGATCCCAATCAGTCTTTGTTTTACACAGGCACACAGCCCCATACAGTTACCTTACACCTTTCTGGTAGGTCGGACGGTCTGGGTCTCAACAACAACAACAACAACAGGCACACAGCCATTACCCCTTGGTATGATGGTGTGGGGTGCTATCTCTTACGACAGCAGTTCGCTTCTAGTCATCATGCGTACAACTTTAACAACTCAACGATATGGTGATGAAATCCAGCGGCCGTTTGCGTTACCCTTCATGACACGTCATTCTGGGGCCATTTTCAAATAAGATAATGCCACGCCACATACGGCTCGCATGTCTGTGGACTGTCTCCGTGCTATTGATACTGTTACTTAGCTAGCAAGGTCACCAAATATTTCGCCAATCGAACATGTATGGGACATGCTAGTCCGCCAGATTCGAACACTCCGAAATGCAACATATCTGGAGCAAGAATTGAGAAATGCCTGGCAGAATGTATCGCAGGATGACATTGAAACTTTATCACTCCTTACCTAGACGTATACATTCATACACTGCCGCTAAAAGGGGTTTCACAAATTACTGACTTGAAAATTCAATGTGCAATTGCTAACCATTGATGGATTCTGCGACCTTGATTTTGTAATCATTTCATTACCTATGTATGATTTTGCTCCCCTAGACTTCTAATAATGATCCGGATGGGCAGTTCCGTGTTTGTCACACGTTGGATGGTTGAAAACGAAGAATCTCGTGCTGTTACAGCTGCTCTGACAATCGCCCCGTCTTCCCATCCTGTCGTCGCTCTAGTCCTAGTGCATCCACTGCCCGCTTGCCGCTAAAATCTGCCATTCCAGACCCATTCCCTGCAACATCGTCTAATTGCTACATCGCTCCTACCCAAATGAAGAGCGATTCGTCGGTGTGCTCATCTAGCCTCATGCAGTCCGACCGCACGCCCTCTTTCAAACTCATTCTTGTGCCGCAAATTCGCCGGCGAGGCATTGTTACAATCAAGGTACGAAAACGCAATCGAAATCCACTGCACGTTTTGTTCCTGAAAGCGAGGTTCGCTCCTTATATACACCACCATGGTGCTCAGTTTCAATGCGCTGTAATTCCGACTATTTATTCATTGGCTGTGAATTTTTGATCTGTTGCGTATTCGGTCGACAGGTGTTTGCATGTAGTTTCATTAATATCGGATTATTTTGCGGAGTGCGTTGATTTTTTTTGTCTTAGAGTGTATATATATACACACACATACACAGTATAAATATATATATATATATATATATATATATATATATATATATATATATATATACATATACATACATATATATATATATATATATATATATATATACATATACATACATATATATATATATATATATATATATATATATATATATATATATATATATATATATATATATATATATATATATATATATATATATATATATATATATATGATCAACAGTATCCGGACACTTTGGTTGTTAGAATGTTTTTCGAATATCTAAACAAATACTTGGCGAAGTGTTCTGCGTAACTTTGCCGTTGTGAAGAACATGCTTGAACACACACTTTCCAGTAAAGTTTCTGTGACTTGTGCATGTAGGAGACCACCAATATATTTGATTACCCTGTATCATAAAAATCTAGGAATGCTTTGTAATTTTCACAAAATAGTTAACTAGCTTCGTTCAATGTGTATAAGCATTTTCACAAAAACGTATATTCATGAAGATATAAACGTTTCTTTAAAAAAAAAAAAAAAAAAAAAAAAAAAGTTACACGTTTTTTGTTGTTTTTTCCATAGGTTTCAATCAAATTTCACGAAACTTACAGAACATTTGCGAACGTCCAAGAAAAACATTATACTCCAATTGAAAATTAAAGCATTGAATATAAGATAAGATATAAACATTTAAAGAAACTAAGTTCTTACTGCGCAGGCGCGAAACATAGCTATAGTTTTATTTTATGATTTTGTAGTGAATACTGTAGGGCAACTTCTATAAAAAATCCACTGGAATATCGTAAAAATTCATAAAGATATCGAAGATATAGTGATCAGTTTTTCTCTGACTCTCTGAAAGTACCTGTATGATAAGGGGGGTTTCCACAAATTGACAGTTTACAAATTCATCGGACACTCCTGTTCTGAAAATGAACTAGTCCAATTTTACGCAAATAATGATCACCACATGCAGGGCTGTCCGGAGACTTTTGATCATTATTTGCATTATTGTAAAAAATTATTTGCATTATTGTATTAAAATTTATAGTATTGTAAAATGAATTTTTGTATTTAATTACACAACAAGTATTATACTTTTTATTTTGATGATAATTAGAGGTAGAAAAGGCTTGAATGGACAAATGGAGGTTTATAAAATAAGCTCTTGTGATAATAAGATCATATAATAGGTGTGAAAAATGCTCATCATGATTAAATGACTTTAAGAAAATATTATATACTTGATTTAATATTTGTTTTTGATACTGAATACCCAGGTTTTTATAGTACTTATGTTACATGAAGATTTAAATTTTTTCCTAGCTCAGTAATTTTAGCTTTTACATATGTTCAGATTTTGACACTTTTTATTGTTATTATTTCCTCGCTTGGATCTTTTTGATGAGGCACTAAACGAGTTATAATTTAGGATGTTAAAGATAGAGAGATCATAATTTTTATTTTTAAAAGGTAGTTTTTACTACATTTTAGTTATTATACATTTGATTTAATCCAAATGGAAAAATAGTTTTATGCTGTTTGATTAGTGAATTTTCATAATATAATTTATCAGCTGAATTCTTTACAATATCCAGAATCGAAATTGAAATATTATCAACACCATGATGGTCAAAATGGACATATTCAAAATTATTGCCAGTGTGAGGATATGGAGGAGGAGGAAGTTATGAATTGAGTGATGCTCGAGATCTAAATTTCTTAATATGGTTTCAATGAACATTAAAACGAAGGTGAAGAGGGGTGCTTGTGTGTCCAATATATGAGATATTACAAAAGATACATGTTAATTTGTAAATGCAGTTATACACTTTACAAAAAGTTAAATATTTAGGGTTATTATTATTAGTCGGAGAGGGTAAAGCTGATGGACAGGTCTTACAACGTTTATCCCGGCAAGAACGAAAATACATGAGTTTTGGTGAATAGTGATGGCTTGACATCTAAGAGTGTTTACAAAAGGAAGAGAAATAATTGGTTGCTTGTTATATCCCTATATCCCAATTTAGATAGGTTACTGGACACTAATGTATTGAGTAACAATTACACTATTTTGCCAGGCGCAAACAAATAATAATAAAACTAATCATAGTAGTAGAGAGATTTGCATAATGTTAATACATGTACAAAGTATAAATGGTTTAATCCAATATTTTATTATAAAAAAATGATATATAATTTCTTGAATATATATAAAAACTAAATATAAATATTAATATCTATTAATATAAATATAAACTAGATTATTATATTATATATACACACAAATTGCCTAGTGGCATATAGCACTAAAAGATAAACTGAGAGCTGCACTGAAAAGTGCATTTTTAATAACCAAAACTAACGTGAATTTCAAATTAAACACAAAAAGTTATGCCAAAGGGGGATAACATGTAAGGAAAGAGTGGGTATGAGATAATACAGTATTTGATTAATACTAAAATAAAAACAATTAAATTTAATTCCAGGTATCAAAAGACAGTATATGGATATTAATGAAACTAAAAATAAGATGTTAATACATATACACACATATAACTATATATATATATATATATAAATTAAAAAAACGGGATAGAGCATGTATAATTACATATAGGCTAAATTGAACACAGGATAGACAAGAATTGCATGCAGAAAATTATGAATTAACTCGTCCTTAAATGCCAAACATTAAAAATATTAAATGTAAGAAACAGATAATATAATAAAGGATTACATAGACTTTTGAAGGCAAATCTAGCACAATTCAAAAGGTCACATAAAACTATTAAAAAGAATTTATCATAAGAAAAATAAAAAAATTATTTTGTTTTAAGTGCAATCTTATATTTAGAACTAAGTTCTTATTTGTTTTTTCTTCTAAAAAGAAAATTTAATTTAAATGTAATTTACCTGTTCTAATATCATTCCCTTGTCTACCAAGACGACCGGTGAATGACGATAGAGTAATGACAAATCATGTGATTTTATTTTCTGTGTATATGAGTTTTATTTATATTTAAGCCTAACTTGATATTCAGTTTGCTACACTAACTAGGCACTCATATATGTTAAAAAAAGATTTACTTTTTTAGTCTGAGAATAATTAAAGACAGGTGAATGACAAGGAATAAAAATACTTATCCAAAATTGTTCAGTTTTATAATATTTCGCTGCACAGAATGATAGTCACAACATAGTCAAACTCTTGAAATGGTGAATAGGGACTTTAGTAAAAAAGAATAATACTTTAATTATATTTCATTGTCATCTATGTACAGAAAGAGGTGTTAAGATTTAAAGACAGGTGAATGACAAAAAAACAAGAGAACAGTTGTAAAAAATTAAATTAAAATATAGCTCTTATGGATAGTGTATTTTGTATTACTGTTTGTATTTTAAATTGTTCAAATTTAATATAACATCAAATTTAATGTAACAAAAACCCATCTCTAGCATATCTGTTACAAATGAGTAAATATAAGCCAAGTCTAAGGATAAAGATAGAAGGTTACATATCACTACATTGGAAAGGGGGATGAGAAGAATATTAGGATTCAAAAATCACAATTAAAAGTATATAAAAGTAAATAAAAATAAAACTCTGCAAAAATGAGAATAGGCAATAATAATCAGCTCAAGACAAGAGATCAAGAATAGAGAACAATCAATCGAAACCACACAAAAATTGGCGGTCAGTTCGAAATTGCATTCTCATCAGGACAGCCATACAATTCGAATTAAAACCGATAGAATAGCCAGTTTCTGACAATGGCGATAGTATTTAACTATAGACACCATTGGAACTGTCTACTGGCTAGTGGAATTAGAAAAATAAATCAATTGAATTATACAAAGCTGAAAAACAATACCTCCACGAACTGTAATGTGAAATCAAAAGCATAGCACCACGTGTAAGATAAACTAGTGACTGAGCATTTCACCTCACTTCGTCAATGCGAGTGGGCGAGCATTTCACCTCACTTCGTCAATGCGAGTGGGAATGAATACAATTGAACGATACATAATAAGTATGGAGACTTTCGAAAATAGTAAACAGTATAGGACTCAGGACAAGTGGAAAATAGACATTCTAAAATAGTAAACAGTATTAGACTCAGGCCAAGTGGTAAGTGAGGTGATAAGAATGGGTGAATTTTCAAAAATGAGTTAACCAATCAAAGATAAATAATGCATGTGTAAAATTATTACGTGGTATATTTGAAATTATTAATAATATTATTTACAAATACTTCCGGATATAGGTAGTTTTGACAAATGCGTTTAAGTTTATTGATGTGGAGAAAGTGAAACTGAGGATCAGAAAGTCGATGTATTCGAAATAGCTGGTTTAAAATGATGTTTCTAAACAATTGAATAGAATTACAAGATTGATATGATATCAGCTTTATGATAGTGAAGTTGTAAGAATCTTTTTTATCATATAGATTGGTGATTACATGATTATTGAGGGTATCTAAATTGAGGTCTAAAAAATTAACAGTTTGACTAACGCAAGGCTCATTAGGAATTATTTCTAGGTTAGACGGGTAAAAATCAATATTAATGGGATAGGAATCATCAATGATAATACAAATTAAGTCGTCAACATATCTATATATAATATATGAATTAGAGTTAAAATGACATTCATAATAATAAAGATATAAGTTAGCGAGTATACTACTACTACAGCCACCTTGTGGTACACCAGATGTTTGTAAATAAATGTTATCACCTTGGATAATATAATTGTTGTATAACACAAAGTGCAAGAGCATAGGAAAATTTTTGACATTAAAAGCATCATGATTGGAAGATATATAGTCATGATAAAGAGAGATAATAACTTTATGTAAATCTTTAATGACAATATTATTAAATAGGTCTTTAAAATCAAAGGTTTGGAAACCAAGAATTTGTGGTAACTTGCTAAGGTGATTAACTAAATCAAAACTATTGTTCAAAATGAAATATCCTGAATTCCTGAATTTAAGAGATTCATTAATTCGATTTAAACAGTTAAGCAAGTACTTACTAGCTGTAGTGGTAAAGGTATTATGTCCACAAGTGACTGTTCTAAAACTGAGAGGTGATTTGTGGAATTTAGGAACCAAAGTAACATAAGGAAATTTAAAAAACTTACAATTAATATTTAATTGTGTATATAATTTTAGCATTTTAGTTTTGATTTGGATAGACTGATTATTAATGGGTTTAAAAATTTGATTATCTTTTAAGTAATTCTGTAACAGAGAAACATAATATTTTTTACAAATGATGGCATAATTATTAGAAGCTTTATCTACATAAGTTATGACAAAATGTTGTTGTAGTTCTTTGATAGCAGATAGGAGTTGTTTATAAGGATACCTAGGCTTCGTTAATTTAGTGTTTATAATAACATTTTTAAGTAGATGTAAGGTCGTATACTTCCATAGATTGAATGCTTCAATAGGAATAGAATGTGAACAAGCAAGTTAATATATGAATTTATCAAAATCAAATGATAGAGACTGAAGAAGTTGTTTAGGGTGATGGCAGAATGGAATGCGAAATTTAGACCCTTTATTCATAATATCCCTAAGTATATCATCCTGAACTATACTGAGATCCCCAGTAATAATGTGACCATGAGTGGAGTTGACAAAAGGGGCAAGATTTTGATTGCTGCATACACATGATGTAAGATCATCGGAGTTTAATGTCCTAGAAACTTCATTGTAATTGTAAATAGTTCTACCAATTGGTAAATTATATTTGAATGATTTTTGTATTTTGATATCATTTACTGGTAACAAGTGCTTATGTTTTGCAAATAAATTATTGAAGTTAAGAGAATTAAGAATAGGGTGTTTAAAAGAGATTACACAGTAAGCTATTTTAGTATGTGGATTTGGTGAATGGAGTAGGTGGTAATTTAAGAAATGTGTACGTGAAAGAAGCAGATCAAAAAATAAATGTTTAAAATGCTCATGAGTTAATTTTAATTTTAAAAAATTAGTATAAACAATACTTAATTTGCTTTTTCTGACTTTATATAACCATGTTCTAACAGGTAGAAAATTGAAAGTTTGTGAATAATTATATTGTAATTTCAAAATGTCTGCTTTGTAATCAATAGTTTTACTTAAGTTACTTTTTCCTTTGCCACGCTTATATCGCTTTTTACTAGGAGATGATGACTTTGAATAATGAAAAAGATGTTTATATACTGAAGATTTATGAGAATTGTATTCAAAACTATTGTTAACAACATTATTATTATTATAAATTTGATTTAAGCCATAGGGGAAGAGAGTTTTATATTTTTTAATGTAATAATTTTCAAATACTAATCTATCCGTGAGTGAAATTTTAATATCTAAAATATGAAGGGATACATTTTTAAATCCGTGTGTAGCAAAGTGCTGATATTCAAATTGATTTTTGGTAGGGAGATCATTAAAGACTTTATGGTCAAATTTTTTAATATGATCCCTGTGGACATTCATTCTCAGATGTAAAGGGTTGCTGGTTTGGCCAATATAGGATAAGTTACAAATAGTACAATTAAGTTTGTATATGCAATTAAAAACTTTGCAGAATTTTTGTGAAGTGGAATTATTATTAATTTGTAATGGGTCAGCATAAGGACAAGTTTTGCACCTAAGATTGTTGCATCTATTGAAGGAAAATGATTTAGATTGAGAGAAGGTATGGTATTCTTCCAAATCGTCTATAACGCTTAATTGGTCAATGTTTGTCGATCTATAATTATCCCAATTCATAATAATAATAGACCGGACACTAGGTAATGAAGAAAATTTACATCACGAATTCTAATTAAAATTCCCAATATAAACCCCCCCAAAAACTATTTTGTCAGGTACGAATTTCAAATTTTAACTAATACCATAAGAATTGAATCGAAATTTTGGAGAGTAACAAAACAAGCATAGTAGAAAAGAGATTTTCATACGAAATATTCATAAATAAGCGAAGTGTGGACAAATAATTATATTCATCCGGAATGGAAGATATACAAAACTGTTAATACGTATGTGTCTGACTGAATCCCTACAACTGCGGGCAAAAGAGGGCCACATATAGTGGAAATACTTGTCTAGATTAAAATGTAAAAATAAGCAATAAGAGATATTGACGTCTGGGTTAACTAAAAGATACAGAAAAGAAAAAAATACACAAAAAACACAATAAACTCTAATGCCTGCCGAGAGATGTCAGCACTATACACACATATATAACGATTGAATAATCGAGTGTGAAATCTACCAAAAAGAGCAATAACCCGCAGAAAAAATCATAAAAGCAATGAGAGAACTCAAACCAAAATACTCCATAATGCGAAATGTGAAGACATACCATAATCAATCAAAGAAGGAATGAAAGGGTTAGATAAATAAAAACAATATCCAAAGAGGGCCATATTAAGACATAGATGGGCTTGTAGTTAAACTATAGAAATGCGTTAGCGATAATAATAATAAACAAAATAAAATTAAAATTAAAAAGAGAATAAAATACACACACACACACACACACATATATATATATATATATATATATATATATATATATATATATGTATGTGGTGTGTATGTATATATATATAATGTTTTGAAAAATTGTATTTTTTCAAGGTTAATAGTTTAATAGTTCTATGACTCCTTAATTGTGAAATTTCGTCGAGCAAATGTTTTAATTAAAGTGGATAAATTATACAACTTGTCCACAGCGGATTAAATTAGAGTGGATACATTACCCAAGCTGACAAGCACACACACACACACACACACACACCACACACTCACACACACACGCAAATACACACACACACATACACACAGAAGTCACGATAAAAATAGTTTTTCGTTTCCTAGATTGTTTGAAACGCGTAGTTGTAACAACAACTCGAATTTTAATTTTCAATCCTACTCTAATACTTTCCTTATACGTTACTTTGTATTGTGGGGAAAATATTAAATCTGTAACTAAGTGGAACATAAAGTACAAATCATGGCCTTCGAAATCATTTCCTTTAATCTGTGTTAATACTACAAAGTTCTACGCAGCATGAAATTGGCCACTGTTCTAAATCATAAGGTGGGTCTTATTTTTGTTCATACTTAACCGGGCAGGTTGCGGATGTCACAGTTATAGGCGTATGTCCTCCTGCTGCTAAGAAAATTGAAACCTCATTTTCTTGAATGAAGACATTCTCTTTCATAAAGAAACGTGACTGCATTAAAAAAAATCTTATGTGGGCAGCACACGACTTTCCCTGTAGACTCATATTCAAGTTCTTTTTATTTCTTTAATATTGCATTAAATTGAGTTTAATTGCACTAACACTGAATAACACTGAATTTGCACTCTTATTTCAATTATTGTTACCTTCCTTATATACATAATGTATAAGGAGAGTATTGTGACGGGGTCGAAAATTCGAATTCGAGTTTTCGACGGGAGAGCACGTTTCAAGCATCCCTGATCACGAATCAAACATTTTTGAAGTGATGTCTGTGTGTGTGTGTGTGTGTGTTTGTGAAAGTGTGTGTGTGTGTGTGTGTGTGTGTGTCAGTGAGTCTGTGGAGACGATAACTGACGAACGAATGGACCGCTTCGAACCAAATTTGGTACAAAAATCACGATCCGTAAACACTGGAAGCTTATTGTTTTTATACGCAAGCGAATGTTCAGAACCCCCTAAATTTTCGAATGAAATTTTGAAAAAATCGTCAAAAAATCAAAATCACTAATAAAGTTACGCAAATAGACATTTCTTATGTAATTTTTCATTAGAAAACGATTGACATAAATTTTAGAACGCTAACGTCAACCGTTCTCGAGATATTGCCCACTTTTAAAAAAAATTATTAAAAAGTCATATAAAATAAAAATAAAATATTTCCTATTGAGAAACATGTTCACTTTTCATATTTATTACCATGCGATAAATTGGGTGACATCATTCTCGTGGATCTAGCTCGTTCCATTCATGAAAAAAGATACTTTGAGTAATACTTTTGTATTTGAACGCCAATAGTCATTTATCTGCTGTAAGAATAACTTAAATCTTCGTCCATAACGCTTGGCGAGATTTTGGCGACGAATTTGGCGGAATGTTGCCAACTTGGCGACTTTTTGAAATGTTGCCAAATTAACGAAAATCTCGCCAAATGGATAAAAATGACGCTGCATCAATGAAAATGACGACCAATTGTCGAAAATTCAATATCTTGGAAAGAATATTAGTATCTACTATAAGAAAAACCAATGTTTTTTTACTGTAAAATTAGTAAATTCATTCCATTATATAAGGAAAGTCATGTGTTGCCCACGTCTGATTTTTTTTATGTGGTAATTTTATCAAAGGTGGCGTAACAAAAATGCAAAAAAACAAAAATATTTCGAGAATGGTTAGTCAGAGTAATAGGGTTGGGCTTGTTATTTTCCTCGTCAAAAATCACGTACAAAACTAGCACTTACTTGATATATTTGAGCATAGCTTTTTTTTTTTAGAATTTGGCGACTTTTGCGGGTCATTTCGAAAGAAAGGCAGGTTTTTCTTTTCCGAATCGTACCAAGATCTAATCAGCACCAGAATATTCCACACGTGACTTATCCACCAAATATAGTGAAACTTGGTCAATCAGTTTTTTAGCTAGAGTGGTGGATATAGTCAATTTTTGAGGGCCACTTCGCAAAAGAAGGCGGGTTCTTTTATCCCGAATCGTACCAAAAACTAATCTGCAGCAGGGTCACACAGAAGTGACTTACCTACCAAATTTTATGAAATTCGACCCATTAGTTTTTGAGTTAGAGGGGATACATATATTGGACAGACAGACGTCAAGCTAAAAATAGTTTTTTTCGTATTCTAGAGGTCTCAAAACGTGTTGATCTCGAGTTGCGATTTTCGATATGATTCCAATACTTTCCCTATACATTACTACGTATTGCAGAGAAAGTAAAAATCTGATGTAGACAGCACATGACTTTTATTGCACAATGTAAGTACTTTACATCTTTCAGTGCGAAATAATGATGGGCATAATCGACTTTTGATTATGCAAACAGAGAGAAACAGCAACAAACAATAAGTGATGTTTATTGCAACATGATACACCTACACTGAGCGATAACATCGTCTGATCAGTAGGTTGTAGAACCACAGACAGCAACACTGTATTTTACGTTTTTCTGTATAACAATATAAAATTACTTTAAAGCACTAAATTAACTTACATTTCGAACAAATATAACTTTACAATTGGAAATATGACTAACATCTGTTAAGTTATAATTAATATATTCCATTATATTGAAATATGTTAATTATCATTTTAATTTGGACCCACCTCAAAGAATCGTCAAGTTGGCGATATTTTACCAAATTAGTTGCAAATTCGTCAAATTTTAGCCAAGTGTTATATATTTGATGATGACGTTCATTTTTGTGTATTTTTAGATGCATTTATTTGAAAAAAGTACGTTATCTCGTTAATGGTTCAAGAGAGTGTTCAAAGTTTTGCCATTCATTTTAGAACAAAAACATACGTACAAAATGATTACTATCTTGTGTATATAGGGAAAGTAAAAGTATGCAGCGTCCACTTTGAAGATAAGAGCTTGCAATTTCGTCCTAGTAGCTCAATGGAAAAGCGTCGGATGGCCAGTCCGGAGATCCAGGGTTCGATTCTCGGTTGGGGCAGCAAGGCGCTTTACAACGGCGCCCGAACAAATCAACCCTGTAGGTTAGTGCAAAGATGTCGGAGGTCTGAAGACCCCAGACCGTGCGACTCACATAGTGGGTTTAGAGTAGCTAGCTGCACGGCCGGGAAAGGATACCTCCTACACTCAGGAGGCACCCAAGGTCTACCATCTTGTCAAACGAACTTTTATTTAGGTCTAAAAATATAACAATCGATGAAAAATATTGTGATTAAAAAGACAGTTTTACATTATATTTGAACTTGACAAGTACGTCCAATTTACAGAAATGGGAAAAGGGTTATTGCGAATATAGATAAAAAGATCATTGAAAAATAAAATTTAGAGTAAGGTATAATAACATAATGAAAAATAGATTAAAATTAAAGAAAATAATAAAATTTTAAAAGTAAAATTTAGAAAATATATAAAAAGAAAATATATGAAAAGGAAAAAAATTAGGCGTATGAAAAACAAAAACAGTAATTTAGAATAAATTTAGAAAAGAAAAATAAGAAAAAATACTAATAAGAAGGGTCAAAAGAAAAAGAAAGATCCAAGAAAATAAGAACAGCTAACATAGCATTTTTTTTTTTTAAGAAAAAATGGTGGGTACACAATAAGTTCATATAAGTTAATAAGATGTCGGAGGTCTGAAAGTGACCATAGTACGACTAGCACAGATTCAGTGGACTCTGGCAGATTGAGCGACGATTTCAAATTGAGAGGATAACTATCACGCAGAATACTAACCTGGGTAAAAAATAGTAGTAGCAGGAGGCTAACCTGAGGTAAAAATAGCAAGAGGTGGTCAGTCAGATTGTGAGTTAACCGCCAATTTGACATTAGAGGGTGGAGAATGCAGAGTCCACTTCGACGATAAGAGCTTGCAATTTCGTCCCAGTAGTTCGACAGTAGAGAGTCGGCTGTCCAGTTCGGAGATCCAGGGTTCGATTCTCGGTTGGAGCAGCAAGGCTCTTTACAAGGCTCTTTACAAGTATCTTTTGGCGCACAATGCTCAGACAATCTATACCAGGGTTTAGCAACGCTTAATCATTAGCCCCCCCCTCTACAAGCGCAGTATTGAATTCTATCAATGCGAACCACTTTTCTTAAATGTTTCATGCAGCACCAAAACACTATTTAAGTAATTCAATGAAAAAGAAATTAAATTTTTACTTGGCATATTCGGCGTATAAGAATGGCATGTATCCCTACATATATCCCGGCATATATATTCCGTAAGGGTATATATCTCTAATAAGAACCAGGTTTCGTAGTTTCAGTATTTTAACAAGTTTTTCATTCCTAAGTTTAAATAAAATAAAATATATTCTTTAAATTAAATAAAATATATCTGCATTCAACTGAATTATTCAAGCAATTAACGGGTGTGGAAAGTTTTCAAACCAAATATATCAAAACAATCGAAATTATAAAATAAATATATATATAAAAAGTCTGATGTGGGCAACAACATGACTTTCCTTATATAATGTAATGAATTTACTACTTTTACAGTAAAAAAAAATAGGTTTTCCTTATAGTAAATACTAATATTCTTTCCAAGATATTGAATTTTCTTCAATTAGCCGTCATTTTCATTGATTTAGCGTCAGTTTTATCCATTTGGCGAGATTTTCGTTAATTTGGCAACATTTCAAAAAGTCGCCAAGTTGGCAACATTCGGCCAAATTCGTCGCCAAAATCTCGCCAAACGTTATGGACGAAGAAATAATTTATTCTTACAGCAGATAAATGACTATTGGCGTTCAAATACAAAAGTATTACTTAAAGTATCTTTTTTCATGAATGGAACGAGCTAGATCCACGAGAATGATGTCACCCAAATTATCGCATGGTATTACATATGAAAAGTGAACATGTTTCCCAATAGGATATATATATTTTTAATTTTATATGACTTTTCGATAATTTTTTTGAAAAATGTACAATATCTCGAGAACGGTTCATGTTAGCGTTCTAAAATTTAAGTCAATCGTTTTCTAATGAAAAATTACATAAAAAATGTCTATTTGCGCAACTTTATTAGCGGTTTTGATTTTTTGACGATTTTTTTCAAAATTTCATTCGAAAATTTAGAGGGGTTCTGAACATTCGATTGCGTATAAAAACAATAGGCTTCCAGTGTTTACGGATTGTGATTTTTGTACCAAATTTGGTTCGAATCGGTCCATTCGTTCTTCAGTTATCGTCTCCACAGGCTCACTGACACACTCACACACACACACACACACACATATACTATCACACACACACACACACGCATACACACACACACACACACATACATCACCTCAAAAATGTTTGATTCGTGATCAGGGATGCTTGAAACGTGCTCCCCCGTCGAAAACTCGAATTCGAATCTTCGACCCCGTCACAATACTTTCCTTATACATTATGTATATAAGGAAAGTAATATGTCAATAAACTTTAGTTAGATATCGCTGGCGTTAAATGGGAAAATTTAGGATATTTTTATCTACGCAAGACGGCATAAAACAGAATTTTGTGTTCCGTTCTGAAATTGCAGCTGGGAGAATGTTGGAACAAAAAAAAAATCCGAGATTTATAATTTTTTCGAATAAAATTCCAAGATTTAAGAATTTTCTTATTACTTTTACTACCAGTCCAATGTATATGCGAAGTTTCAAATTTATATCTTTAGCAGTTTGGGTTGTAAACTGAGTCAGTCACTTAGTCAGTCTCAGTCAGTCAGCTGTATAACACAGATAACTATATATATATTTATCATTTAATGTAAGACAGCGGGAGGGGAGCCTGTACTACTTCTCATCAGCTTTTAGCCACTTGGTTTTCAACTTCGAAACAAAGCGCTAATTACCCTTAATGCCTAAATACCTGGAAACAAGCGGAACGAAGAATCTTTTTCAGAGAAGCTTAAACTATTCCAGAATCAACATCCGGGCTAAAAAAAACAAAAGAGAAGAAGGCAAAACATATGAGATGCTCCGAAGCAATAAAGAGGGCAGTTTGCCACGTACTTGCTGGTTAGTTCAATTCATCTGTTATTTATCGGACACGCCTTGAAGTGAAAGTAATTGTTTTCTCGGATTTAGTACCAATTCTTTTTATTCTGACTAGTATTTACGCTTCTTCTTCGACCCAGACCGTTCGACCTACCGAAGGTGTAAGTTATCTGTTTGGAAGTGCCACCCAATTTAGACAGGAACTCAGTGTGTGTGTGTGTGTGGGGGGGGGCATGTACAGAGACCGTGCCCTCCTTCCCCTACCACCAACCTCTCGGAAAGACTTACATATCCACATATTTAACGTATGTCTAAATTGGGTGGCACTTCCCGGCCGTCCATACAGTTACCTTACACCTTTCTGGTAGGTCGGACGGTCTGGGTCTCAACAACAACATATTTAACGTACCCGTACTTCGAGTGAATACAGTGACAGTTCAAGTAGAGGCGAGAATTGAACTCGGATCGTCCGAGTGCAATCCCCGAGAGCTAACCACTGGTCTGTCTCACCACAGTATTTAAGTTTGTCAAAGACAGAAAAAAAATCTGACGTGGGTAACACATGAGTTTCCTTATATAATGCAATGAATTTACTACTTTTACAGTAAAAAAAAAATTGATTATTCTTATAGTAGATACTTATATTCTTTCCAAGATATTGAATTTTCGTCAATGAATCGTCATTTTCATTGATTTAGTGTCAGTTTTATCCATTTGGCGAGATTTTTGTTAATTTGGAAACATTTCAAAAAGACGCCAAGTTGGCGACATTCCGCCAAATTCATCGTCAAAATCTCGCGAAGCGTTATGGATGGAGAAATAAGTTAGTCTTATAGCAGATAAATAACTATTGTTGTTCAAATACAAATGTATTACTCAAAGTATCTTTCTCATGAATGAAACGAGCTAGATCCACGAGAATGATGTCACCGAATGTATCGCATGATATTTCATATGAAAAGTAAACATGTTTCTCAACAGACAGTTAATATATTTTTTTCAATTTATGGGATTTTTGATAAATTTATTTAAAAAATGTGAAATATCTCGAGAACGGTTCATGCTAGCGTTCTAAAGTTTATGTCAATCGTTTTCTAAGGAAAAATTACATACGAAATGTCTATTTCCGTAGCTTTGCTAAAGGTTTTGATTTTTTGATGATTTTTTTTAAATTTCACTTGAAAATTTGGGGGGGGGGGGGGTTCTGAACATTCGATTACGTTTAAAAACAATAAACTTCCAGTATTCATGGATTGTGATTTTTGTACCAAATTTCATTCGAATCGCTCTATTTGTTCGAGAGATAAAAATGTTCGATTCGTGATCAGGAATGCTTGAAACGTGCTCTCCCGTCGAAAACTCGAATTCGAATTTTCGACCCCGTCACAATACTTTCCTTATGCATTATGTATATAAGGAAAGTAATAATAGTCTTATAAAATGAAGTCGCAACTGTATTTTTGTTTGCTTTATTTTGTTCAACAATACATGACGCTTAGTGTTGAACGTATTGATCATAATCAGAAACTGACTTAGTTAGGTTCTGTTCCATGAATGATACTATAAGTGTGCAAAGATTTAGTGTTCTATGTCACCTTGGAGACTTCTAAACTGTCTGAAAAGATTTTTTACAATAAAAAAAACAACATTTTCTCGTTTTCTACGAGAAGAAATCAAAGATACGGCTTTGTTAGTTTCTGCCCATGATCGATACTATAACGGTGCACACATTTATTATAAACAATCGTAGCGGGGGGGGGGGGGGGCGAGGCTTCTGGAATGTCTAGAAATCTGCAAACACTTTAGTCATGTACTATGTAATAGTACTTTTAAATCCTGCTTTTTTTTACTTTCATAAAATGTCCCTTTTCTCAGAGTTGCATTGTTATAATAATATTGTATACTTTTCATTTCCCCTATAATACATGGCAATGAATATAATACATGGAAAGTACATGGAATGAATACATGGAATGAATATGGCCTATAATACATGGAAAGTATTGCAACACAGTCAAAAATCCGATCTTCGGATTTTGATGTATCTACAGGTTTTGAGCATCCCTGAATACAATTCAACCATTTTAAAATTATGTCTGTGTGCCTGTCTGTGCGTAGGATATTTGCCAATAAAATTAACAAAATCGAATGAAATTTTATATGATTATTACTTTCCTTATACACATAATGTATAAAGAAAGTTCTGTGACGGAGTCGAAAATTTGAATTCGAGTTTGTTCGAGAAAATTTGAATCGAGAGCACGTTTCAAGCATCCCTGATCACGAATCAAACATTTTCGAGGTGATGTCTGTGTGTGGGTGTGAGTGTGTGTGTGTGTGTGTGTGTGTGTCAGTGAATCTGTGGAGACGATATCTCACGAACGAATGGAGCGATTCGAATGAAATTTGGTACAAAATCACAATCCGTGAATACTGGAAGCCTATTGTTTTTAAACGCAATCGAATGTTCAGAACCCCTCTAAATTTTTGAGTGAAATCTTGAAAAAATATCAAAAAATCAAAACCTTTAATAAAGTTACACAAATAGACATTTCTTATCTAATTTTTCCTTAAAAAACGATTGACATAAACTTTAGAACACTAGTATGAGCCGTTCTCGAGATATTGCACAATTTTTAAATAAATTTATAATACAAACCATAAATTAAAAAAAAATATTACAATTTATTGAGAAACATGTTTACTTTTCCTATGTAATATCATGCGATAAATTGGGTGACATCATTCTCGTGGATCTAGCTCGTTCCATTCATAAGAAAAGATACTTTGAGTAATACATTTGTAATTAAACTCCAATAGTCATTTATCTGCTATAAGAATAACTTATTTCTCCGTCCATAACGCTTGGCGAGATTTTGGCGACGAATTTAGCGGAATGTTGCCAAATTGGCGTCTTTTTTAAATGTTGCCAAATTAACGAAAATCTCGTCAAATGGATAAAAATGACGCTAAATCGATGAAAATGACGACTAATTAACGAAAATTAAATATCTTAAAAAGAATATAAGTATCTACTATAAGAATAACCTATTTTTTCTTTGCTGTAAAATAGTAAATTCATTGCATTATATAAGGAAAATCACGTGCTGCCCACATCAGATTTTTTTAAAAGGTAAAAGTTCAAAGGCATTGATTTTCGAGGTAAGCAGACCGTTGTTGTTGTTGAGATCCAGACCGTCCGACCTACCAGAAAGGTGTAAGGTAACTGTTTGGACGGTCGGGAAGTGCCACCAATTTAGACCGGAACCCAGGGGGGGAGGCATCCACAGGGACCGCACCCTCCTTCCCCTACCACCATCCTCTCGGAAGGACTTAAGGACCCACATGTTTAACGTGATCGTACTCCGCATGAACACGGCGGCAGTTGTGGCAGAGTGCAAATCCAGCGCGCTAACCACCGGGCTACCGCGTCCGAAATGTGCCAACAGCACGCGGTGTTCCCAGGTGGTCACTCACCCAAGTACTAACAGCGCCCGATGCTGCTTGACTTCGGTGGTCTAACGAGAACCGGTGTTTTCAGCACGGTAGGGCCGTTGGCTGGTAACCAGACCGTGGAAAAGTTTTTCTTTTTTCTTGAAAATCTAAATTACTTTATAAAATCACAATTATGATGAAAATATCACTTAAATAATGATATTTATCATATAACATTTTTCTGAATTAGGGTCTCCGCTCCCTACTCGCTAAACCCAGCCCACCTCTCCTGAACGAATTGAGCTTGCTTTACAAGATTTTTCCATACCGCTAGTTACGCAGGTGTAATGAGACCGTTAATTGTCCGTCACTTGTTCGCTAACGCTCACCTCTAGATCTCACTTGGCGAGCTCTTCTCAGTCCTCGTCCTATTTTTGACGTTTCTGCCAGCAACCAATGACAACATTGTCTGAAATTGGCTCGAACCAATAAATCTGAACGCGTAACGAAGAATATTTTTTACTTCAAAATTTTATAAAACTTAAAATAACTCATAAACGAAATCGAAGTTTAAAAAGGGGGCTCCATCGTCGGTAAAGCTGGGGGGGGGGGAAGGTCCCACATTGTCTTATTATTCGAGCAGCAAAGTAAATTTTGAGATGCCGTTCGATGAACGAATAATGTCCTCTACAAATTATTGAACATAAAATATGTATAAGGGCCCATCTTCATATAAAAAACAACAGCACAAACTTTGAAATTTCCAATATCAACACCCAACTTCCACAACATTTTTCGAATCTAGCAACATCCACGAGTACTGTACCCTCCCTTCCCCTACTACTAACCTCTCTGAAGGAATTTTGGGCAAAAGAATTTAACGTGCTCCGCGTAATAACCCATTAAGCTGGATAATAAAACAATTATGGTATAAAAGTGACGGCAATTTAAATTTTAGATCTACGACATCTGTATATCTACATCTGAGCTACACGCCACTTTATACCGACTGCACGCTCACCTGTGGAGTCATTGCAGACGTTATGTTTCACAGCCAATAATTTCGTCGTTTGTCGTCCAATTCGTAAGAAATAAATTGCATTATATTAATCTGTAAGGAGCTTTGCTATCTCAACCGAGAGTCGAAACCTGGATTTCCGAACTGGCCAGCCAACACTCTACCGTTGAGCTACTGGGACGATATTGCAAGCTGTTATCTTTGAAGTGGACTCTGCATTCACAAACCTCTAATGTCAGATTGGCGTGCAACTAACTATCTGACTGACCACCTCCTGCTATTTTTACCTCAGGTTAGCATCCTGATATTACTATTTTTACCCAGGTCAGTATCCTGCGTGGTCGTAGACGTAACAGGGTCACTTTCAGACCTTTGATATCTTTGCACTAATCTATACAGGGTTGATTTGCTTGGACGCCATTGTAAACAACCTTGCTATCGCAACCGGGAATCGAACCCTGGATCTCCGAACTGACCAGCCAACGCTCTACTGTTGAGCTACTGGGACGATATTACAAGCCCTTATCTTTGAAGTGGACTCATTAAGCACACATCCACAACAGAAGGTCTTTATTTTACTTCCTATAAGACGTACATAACTTTAAAAAATCTGATGTGGGCAACACATGACTTTCCTTATATAATGCAATGAATTTACTACTTTTACAGCTAAAAAAAACGTTATTCTTATAGTAGATACTTATATTCTTTCCATGATATTGAATTTTCTTCAATTAGTTGTCATGTTCATTGATTTAGCGTCATTTTTATCAATTTGGCGAGATTTTTGTTAATTTGGCAACAAGTAAAAATGTCGCCAAGTTGGCGACATTCCGCCAAATTCGTCGCCAAAATCTCGCCAAGCGTTATGGACGGAGAAATAAGTTATTCTTACAGCAGATAAATGACTATTGGCGTTCAAATACAAAAGTATTACTCAAAGTATCTATTTCATGAATGGAACGAGCTAGACCAACGAGAATGATATCACAAAAATTATCGCATGGTATTACATATGTAAAGTGACCATGTTTCTCAATAGGAAATATTTTTGTTTTTTATTTTTTATAACATTTTGATAATTTTTTTTAAAAATGTGCAATATCTCGAGAACGGTTCAGGTTAGCGGTCTAAAATTTATGCCAATCGTTTTCTAATGAAAAATTGCATAAGAAATATCTATTTGCGTAACTTTATTAGTGGTTTTGATTTTTTGACGATTTTTTCAAAATTGCATTCGAAAATTTAGGGAGGTTCGAAACATTCGATTGCGTATGAAAACAATAGGCTTCCAGTGTTTACGGATTGTGATTTTTGTACCAAATTTGGTTCGAATCGGTCCATTCGTTCGTTAGTTATCGTCTCCACAGACTCACTGACACACACACACACACACACACACACACACACACACACACACACACACATACACACACACAGACATCACTTCAAAAATGCTTGATTCGTGATCAGGGATGCTTGAAACGTGCTCTCCCGTCGAAAACTCTAATTCGAATTTTCGACCCCGTCACAATACTTTCCTTATACATTATGTATATAAGGAAAGTAAAAAGGCCAGAGCGCTTTCGAGCATAAGTACGCTCTTCATCAGTGGCTACACGGAAATAAAATTGAATCGTTCATATATAGACCAGATATAGCGACAAAACTTGCATAAATACAATTTACAAAAGAATCTACGTTTAGACAAGGATAAACCGTAAACTATTTTTTTAGAGTTTCAAAAATTTCAACAACAAAGTAACAGTATATTAAATTACAATTCAATTACAGAAATCGAAAAAAGGGGTGGGGGGGGGGTGGCAATCAAGCATAATCCCAAATATGAAGACGTCAAAGATAATTTTGCAGGGACTTGAATTGCAGAGAGAATGAGTCGCCAAGCGTAACTCAAATTCCCTTTTTACTTTCCTTATATACATAATGTATAAGGAAAGTATTGTGACGGGGTCGAAAATTCGAATTAGAGTTTTCGACGGGAGAGCACGTTTCAAGCATCCCTGATCACGAATCAAACATTTTTGAAGTGATGTATGTGTGTGTGTGTGTGTGTGTGTGTGTGTGTGTGTGTGTGTGTCAGTGAGTCGAGAATGAGTCGCCAAGCGTAACTCAAATTCCCTTTTTACTTTCCTTATATACATAATGTATAAGGAAAGTATTGTGACGGGGTCGAAAATTCGAATTAGAGTTTTCGACGGGAGAGCACGTTTCAAGCATCCCTGATCACGAATCAAACATTTTTGAAGTGATGTATGTGTGTGTGTGTGTGTGTGTGTGTGTGTGTCAGTGGGTCTGTGGAGACGATAACCGACGAACGAATGGACCGATTCGAACGAAATTTGGTACAAAAATCGCAATCCATAAACACTGGAAGCCTATTGTTTTTATACGCAATCGAATGTTCAGAACCCCCCTAAATTTTCAAATGAAATTTTGAAAAAATCGTCAGAAAATCAAAACCACTAATAAAGTTACGCAAATAGACATTTCTTATGTAATTTTTCATTAGAAAACGATTGGCATAAATTTTAGAACGCTAACATGAACCGTTTTCGAAATATTGTACATTTTTCAAAAAAAATATCAAAAAGTCATATAAAATAAAATACAAAATTTTCTATTGAGAAACATGTTCACTTTTCATATGTAATACCATGCGATAAATTGAGTGACATCATTCTCGTGGATCTAGCTCGTTCCATTCATGAGAAAAGATACTTTGAATAATACTTTTGTATTTGAACGCCAATAGTCATTTATTTATATGCTGTAAGAATAACTTATTTCTTAGTGCATAACGCTTGGCGAGATTTTGGCGACGAATTTGACGGAATGTCGCCAACTTGGCGACTTTTTTGAAATGTTACAGAATTAATGAAAATCTCGCCAAATGGATAAAAATGACGCTAAATCAATGAAAATGACGATTAATTGTCGAAAATTCAATATCTTGGAAAGAATATTAGTATAAACTATAAGAAAAACCTATTTTTTTACTGTAAAAGTAGCAAATTCATTACATTATATAAGGAAAGTCATGTGTTGCCCACATCAGATTTTTTAAACTTATGTACGTCTTATAGGAAGTAAAATAAAGACCTTCTGTTGTGGATGTGTGCTTAATTTTTGCTATTATAACATCAGACGTGATGCCAAATTAGTTATTCTCCCCATAAAATATCGAATTTTTCACTATTTTTTGCTTCCAGGAAATCAGAATGAAAACAGTAGGGATGAAAAGGTTGACATTCTTACAGCAACAGAGAGGGCATTTGTATTAAGCACGTCACGCAGCACAATGAAATGCAATTCCGATTTTATTTACTACTGGGCACTCCTTGTTGAGAAAATGATTGTTTTCTTGGGCTGTAAAAAAGGAAGATCGAAAGAAATAGCAGGTGTCAAACACCTGGCGTTTAAGGATAAAAAAAAAGCCTCTCGAATGGCAATTTGACAGTGAAAAGTAAAAGTGCTATCCCAAACTCTTACCAATAGAATAAGTAGGTGATTTTGACATGTAAACAGCTTTGATCACCCCCCCCCCCCCCCTATATTGGAGCCATTGATAGTTTGAACCTGGATTTAGGGTTGCGATTGAATTGTGATTGATGGTTGTTCACTCTTTAGAAATAGGTGACTTTTTTAACGCGTAGTATAGAAATTAAAGTTATAAAAGCTTGTGTCATGTTCTTGTCCGTAATAAAAAATTTTGCTTTATTTATTTATTTATTTTTAATTATAAGGAGAAACTCGGAAAATTTGCTGATAAAAGTGATTTATGATTACAGATAAAATAACGAATCTGAGTCTGAATTGAAAATCATGTGTTGCTTACATCAAATGTTTTGTAAGAATGGAAATGTCAATGGAATGTTCTGTGAAAATGGGTGGGTGTAGTTTAAACAGGCCACCGCACCACTCAAAAAAAGTGCGACGCCACTTTCTTGAAGCGCTTCGCGTCGCATTATCGAGTGGGTTCGTGAACAGGTATTTAAAAATAACAAGTCTTGTTTGACAAAGTAGGACAGCTTAGTGGTTAGCGTGTGAGGATTACATTCGGACGACCCGGTTTCGATTCCCGGCTCTGCCCAAATTGTCCCCGTGTTCACGCGGAGTACGGGCACGTTAAATATGTGGGTCACAAACATAATAGTAATATTATATATATATATATATATATATATATATATATATATATATATATATATACTGCTGGACATCTGCAAAGGACGGATGGCACTATCACCCATAGCAATCACAAGATGAAAGGAAGCAAAATGTGGAAAATTAGAATAAGTGCGGGATACAGTAAGAAGAGGTGTGCGTATGCAAATATTTCATTTTCACGTCTGTTCGTTACGAGATAGCGCTGATAAGAGATTTAAAGGATTTGACGCGTGTGGATAGTTGTTGTTCCAAATGAAAGTTTTACTGGAAAGATTTAATTGACGAACTTGAAATTTTCGGTATGTCTTCCCGATATCACTTAGATGATTTTACACTTGGCCGTATTATTGGAAAGATCGAAAAAGGGATGGAAAATAACAGATGTTGCCAGGAAGTTCGACGTCGTCCACAGCGTTGTTTCACGGCTGTGACAAGCATTTAAAACAACTGGAATGTGTAGCAAACGTCACGAGGGAGGTCGTGTTAGAAGGACGACGCCTGCAGGAGACAGGTACATTGTCCTATCGACAAAAAGGAACCGGCGCACCATAGCTCAGCAGATGGCAAATCAGTTTCTTGCTACCACAGGACAGCGAATCTCCGGAAAAACTATAGCCAGACGTTTGGGAGAAGGAGGACTATACGCCCGCAGACCTGTTGTGTGTGTCCCATTGTACAGACTGTACCGTACCGCCCGTTTCCAATGATGTCGTGAGCATCGCAATTGGGCCGAACAGGACTGGACTTGCGTACTATTCTCAGATGATAGTAGTTTCAGTCGGTCATCGGATTGTAGACGCCAACTGATCTGGAGTGAGAGTGGCACTGCTTATCGTCCAGTAAATATCCAGGAACGGGACCGATATCAAACATGCAGTATCATGGAATGGGCCGGCATCATGATCAATGACCGCACGCCCGTACATGTGGTTGCAACTGGAACTATGACCTGCCAACGATACATTGATGAAGTTCTACTGCCTCATGTTTGCCTTTTCCGTTGTGCTGTCGGTGATAAATTTGTTTTCATGGATGACAACGCACCATGTTATCCAACACTCGCTGTTCAGGATTGTTTAATCAGAAGATATTCAATGTCTCGTATGTCCAGCACGCTCTCTAGATCTAAACTCCATTGGAAATGTTTAGGATGCTTTGGGGAGGCGACTTGCTGGTCGAAAATATCCTCCAATAACCAAGAACACCCTCAGCCGTGCACTGACAGAGGAGTGGGATAACTTGCCTTAACAGCTGCTGGATAATGTTGTGCAAAGCATGATACGACGTGTGGAATGTTGCAACGCACTCCACGATGGACATATCCCGTACTGATACCTTTCTCAAAGGTGCCTGCTGTCGTTCACATGCATTTGTCCTTTTCTCCGTATACAGCATCAAATGAACACATTTTTCCTTTCAGATGTTTCAAAACCTTCTGTATTTTCCAGAAAAATAAATGGTCTTTATTCTAATGTCCGAACAACGTGGCAACAATATTTTATCCTGCTGGACCTCCACCCCCCTTAATGTTGTGCTACATTACAATTTGTGATCTGTCCTTAGCAATTGTCCAGCAGTGTATATACACTCACGATTTCCCATACTTTCGATGAGGGTTTGGATGAGTTGCGTACTCAAAGAGTTCCAAGCCTCACGGAGAGCAGTTTTCATTCCCGTAACGGAGCTTGGTGGGTAGCGGAGGGCTGAAACATGTCTCCCGAGTATATCCCATACATGCTCTATCGGATTCAGATCAGGAGAGTTGGCAGACCAGTGCATGTGCTGGATACCTTAAGTTTGAAGGACGTCATCGACCAAGGCCGCACGGTGAAGAGGCGCGTTATCATCCATGAATATGAAATCAGGACCAACAGCACCTCGAAACAGTCGAACGGTAGGCTCCAAGATTTCGTCTGTGTATCTTTGACCGGTAACGGACCCCGTGTCAAATACGGAGGTCTGTGCGGCCGTCCATCATGATGCTTGCCCAGACCATGACTCCCCCAAACGGAAAACGATGTATTTCCGTGGTGTTTCCTGGGTGAAAACGCGTTCAACGTTCTCTCCAGATCGTGTTACGATGAGAATAAGTTTGCAGGCTAAACCTGGACTCGTCACTGAACATGACATTGCCCCACTGTTGTCCACTCCATTGCCGATGTTCCAAACTCCAATGTAAACTCGCGCGTTTCTTTGCAGACGTTAGGGGGATGCAAACTTCCGGTCGTCTGACATAGAGACCAACGTGTATGAGTCTCCAGTAAGCAGGTTGTCTCGAAACATTGACACCTTTGGCGGCTGTCAGGGCTGAACCAAGTTTTCTGGCAGAACGGTTCCTCCGACGTCGTGGAATTATCATCAAATATCCGTCTTGCCGAGCGGTTGTTACCCTTGGCCGACCTGGTACTGGTCGTCGTGTAACATTGCCAGTGGTTTGGAACCTCTGCCACAGTCCGGAGATCACACACTGAAGCACATTCAGAATTCGAGACGCCTCGATTTGGGATTGACCGGATTCCAGCATTCCAATAATTCGTCCCTTCAGAATAATGTTCATTTGGCATCTTTGTGACATCTTTCGTCCATTTTGATTATTGTTATCGCTCCGTACCACAACAATTGCGAAATTCTGCCTCAACTGGCCATGCCACTGGAGGCCGTTTTATACTCGTTCCGACGTGCACCGGTGCTCTGCGCATGTCGACGTCGACTGAACTGCTTTGCATATGCACAATGATTTACCTTCTTCCCGTGATTCTCCACAACTGATTGTCGACCATTGTATCCATTTTAACTCCGAATGTTTCGCATTTTAAGAATTATACTTAACTTTTGGACATGAGTGCACACACACACACACACACACATATATATATATATATATATATTATATATTATATATTAATATATATATATATATTATACATTATATATATATATATGTTTATCCATGTTTTATCTTTATGTGTATATGGGGCGCTTGTCAGTCTCTATCGGTTTTAATGAAAGCCAGTTGTCAAAAGACTGGAATGATACCACTGCTGTTTTGTAGGAAAAATCACGCGCTGCACACTATTTTTGCGAATACAAACCGGGATAGAACCTCAATGTTTTTACGTTGAGCAACAAAATTCCGAAAATGTGTCAAATAGTGGCTATTTGTCATCTGCCTTGTGCAAGACTGAGTTAGGTTCCGCTTCGCTTACAGTGTTGGTCATTGTTTCATTGTTCGGGTCATTTGTAAATGGCTGAAATGCTATTGAAGTCCTAATGTCACACGCTTTCGAAAACACCCAAGTTTCTTCCACCCAATCTAAGGGTCATTTTATCAAAAGAAACACGTGCTGGCCAGAAATATAGTATGCTTATTGGCCATAAGATTTACAAGTAGAAACTATTTACAAAAACATTTGGATAAGATTCCAAGATTCTTATTCTAACTCAGGATTTCAACAAGGAAACAAACTCAACTATGTGGAGCCAAAATGGTGAATAGCATCGTGTAAATTAATATTCCAACGCAGCTCCAATTATATATAAAGGCTTTTAAAGGGAAGCAAAATACAAACTATTTATAGCTACTATTTATAACTACTATTTATAGCTACTCACTAATTTTCTAATTTAACTTACTATTTAACTTACTTATGTATTAATTAATCTAACTAATTTTCGAGATATAAACAATAGAAAATTTAAAAAAGAAATTTGCCACAAGACGATTGCCTGACAAGACGATTGCCTGAAAACTATAAGAGTTTTGCCAAAACAAATCATTGATCTAGAAACTAGATTTTTAAATGCATATTTTTGTTGTTTACTATTTATATCGGACAAAATGCTTTATAACCAGGATTTCAGAATTTTCTGGTAGATGTATGTAATAAATTCAATCTCATAATAATGTAGGGTATTATTTTAGTCCCGCACACTAGAGGTATGCACAGGATCGGACTAGGTCCAAGTGCTTAGACCGGACTTTAAAATTGTTGGGTTGGCAGGGCCGAACATATTTAAATAAAAAAATATATATATTATGAATTTTGAGTACATAAAATCATTGCATTGATTTTAGCTTGCAAAGCTAAATGTTTAGAAGAAATCAACTTATTTCTTTGTACAAACTTTTCACAAATTCTGGTTTTTAACGCATTTGAATACGAATCATTTCGGGGGTGACCGAACCGAGAGTCAATGGTTTTCGGGCCGGGGCGGACTCGGGTTCTATATCTGATTGACTTGGGTTCCACATCTGTAATATTCTTCAGGTAAAGACCTGGTTTAAGTGCTGGTTTTGTCAGGCCTGGCCGGATTTAAGCCCTGGTTCTGCCGGACCCGACCTAATGATGCTAATCCTAATTATATTAGCATTTATATAATGGATATTAGCATTTATAATGTTCAGGGGCATTAACAACCAAAATGTTGTATAATGGTTCATTGTTCGGGGATATAAATATCCAATTATATTAACACTTATAATGTTCATTATATATTTATAATATATAAATTCTAGTTCTAATTACATTAGCATTTATATAATGGGTATTAGCATTTAAAATATTCGGGGATATTAACAACGAAAGTGTTGTATAGGGGTTCATTGATCGGGGATATTAGCATCCAAATTATATTAATATTTATAATGTCCATTATACATTCATAATATATAAATTCTAATCCTAATTACATTAGCATTGATATAATGGTTATTAGCATCTATAATGTTCGGGGATATTAACACCCAAAGTGTTGTATAATGGTTCATTATTCTGGGATATTAGCATCCAAATTATATTAACATTTATAATTACAATTATACATTTATAATATATAAATTTTATTCTTGTATAATGGTTCATTGTTCGGGGATATTAACATCCAAATTATATTAACAGTTATAATGTTCATTATACATTTATAATACATGAATTCTAATCCTAATTACGAGTACATTAGCATTTATATAATGGATATTAACATTTATAATGTCCATTATACATTTATAATATATAAAATCTATTCTTGTATAATGGTTCATTGTTCGGGGATATTAACATCCAAATTATATTAACAGTTATAATGTTCATTATACATTTATAATATATAAATTCTAATCCTAAGTACATTAGCATTTATATAATGGATATTAACATTTATAATGTCCATTACACATTTATAATACATAAAATCTATTCTTGTATAATGGTTCATTGTTCGGGGATATTAACATCCAAATTATATTAACAGTTATAATGTTCATTATACATTTATAATATATAAATTCTAATCCTAATTACATTAGCATTTATATAATGGATATTAACATTTATAATGTCCATTATACATTTATATATAAAATCTATTCTTGTATAATGGTTCATTGTTCGGGGATATTAACATCCAAATTATATTAACAGTTATAATGTTCCTTATACATTTATAATATATAAATTCTAATCCTAATTACATTAGCATTTATATAATGGATATTAACATTTATAATGTCCATTATACATTTATAATATATAAAATCTATTCTTGTATAATGGTTCATTGTTCGGGGATATTAACATCCAAATTATATTAACAGTTATAATGTTCATTATACATTTATAATATATAAATTCTAATCCTAATTACATTGGCATTTACTATATAATGGATATTAGGATTTATAATGTTCGGGGATATTAACACCCAAAGTGTTGTATAATGGTTCATTGTTCGGGGATATTAGCATCCAAATTATATTAACAGTTATAATGTTCATTATACATTTATAATATATAAATTCTAATCCTAAGTACATTAGCATTTATATAATGGATATTAACATTTATAATGTCCATTACACATTTATAATACATAAAATCTATTCTTGTATAATGGTTCATTGTTCGGGGATATTAACATCCAAATTATATTAACAGTTATAATGTTCATTATACATTTATAATATATAAATTCTAATCCTAATTACATTAGCATTTATATAATGGATATTAACATTTATAATGTCCATTATACATTTATAATATATAAAATCTATTCTTGTATAATGGTTCATTGTTCGGGGATATTAACATCCAAATTATATTAACAGTTATAATGTTCATTATACATTTATAATATATAAATTCTAATCCTAATTACATTAGCATTTATATAATGGATATTAACATTTATAATGTCCATTATACATTTATAATATATAAAATCTATTCTTGTATAATGGTTCATTGTTCGGGGATATTAACATCCAAATTATATTAACAGTTATAATGTTCATTATACATTTATAATATATAAATTCTAATCCTAATTACATTGGCATTTACTATATAATGGATATTAGGATTTATAATGTTCGGGGATATTAACACCCAAAGTGTTGTATAATGGTTCATTGTTCGGGGATATTAGCATCCAAATTATATTAACAGTTATAATGTTCATTATACATTTATAATATATAAATTCTAATCCTAATCACATTGGCATTTATATAACAGATATTAGCATTTATAATATTTGGGGATATTAACAATGAAAGTGTTGTATAATGGTTCATTGTTCGGGGGTATTAGCATCCAAATTATATTAGCAGTTATAATGTTCATTATACATTTATAATATATAAATTCTAATCCTAATTACATTAGCATTTATATAATGGATATTAGCATTTATAATATCCAGGGCTATTAACACCCAAAGTGTTGCTGAAAACCCAGACAACCCAAAGTGTTGTTGTTGTTGAAACCCAGACACTCCGAACTACCAGAAAGGTGTAAGGTAACTGTTTGGACGGTCGGGATGTGCCACCCAATTTAGACAGGAACCCAGTGGGGGAGACATCCACAAGGACAAAGTGTTGTGTAATGGTTCATTATTCGGGGATATTAGCATCCAAATTATATTAACATTTATAATGTTTATACATTTATAATATATAAGTTTTAATCCTAATCACATTAGCATTTATATAATAGATATTAGCATTTACAATATTTGGGGATATTAACAATGAAAGTGTTGTATAATGGTTCATTGTTCGGGGATATTAGAATCCAAATTATATTAACAGTTATAATTTTCATTACACATTTATAATATATAAATTCTAATCCTAATCACATTAGCATTTATATAACAGATATTAGCATTTATAATATTCGGGGATATTAACAATGAAAGTGTTGTATAATGGTTCATTGTTCGGGGGTATTAGCATCCATTTTATATTAACAGTTATAATGTTCATTATACATTTATAATATATAAATTCTAATCCTAATTACATTAGCATTTATATAATGGATATTAGCATTTATAATGTCCAGGGATATTAACACCCAAAGTGTTGTGTAATGGTTCATTATTCGGGGATATTAGCATCCAAATTATATTAACATTTATAATGTTCATGATATTTTTATAATATATAAATTCTAATCCTAATTACATTGGCATCTACTATATAATGGATATTAGGACTTATAATGTTCGGGGATATTAACAACCAAAGTGTTGTATGATGGTTCATTATTCGGGGATATTAGCATCCAAACTATATTAACATTTATAATGTTCATTATACATTTATAATATATAACTTCTAATCCTAATTACATTGGCATTTACATAATGAATATTAGCATTTAGAATGTTCGGGGGTAGTAACAACCAAAGTGTTGTATAATGGTTCATTGTTCGGGGATATTAGCATCCAAAGTGCTGTATATTGTTTTATACATGTTTCGTATCCCCCCCCTCCCCATTAAAGCTAGATACCATGACATTATCAAATTATCCGTTTATTCTACAGCAAACACAATGTGGTATGCTGTGAAGGGATAATGTTTACCGGATATGAACTCAAGAGTTAAATAAAAGACTTTCATCGACACCATATCCATCAGAATTTCAGCAAAGAATAAATACGGAACACAAAACACAAGCACTACTCCAAAGACACGGATATGATTTACTATAAACCCGGATCCCTCTTTAGACTTTCTTCTTCTTCTTCTTCATTGTACTTAACATAGGATTTAACTTTACTTGGAGATGTTGAAGGTTCGAAAATGCATGGGGGAAACTCTTTTGAACAATGCAAGCGGGAGGGAATTCACTTTAAGAGTAAGTGAGTTCTTGGATTGCTTTCAATATCACTTTCGGAAAGGAGATCTAAAGCTTTTTGGAAAATTTGGTTAATTCAGGATGTAAAATGGAATGTTATGAGGGAATGAAGAAAGACTTATGGAGCAAAAGAAGAAAATAAGCCATCTTATTCTTGTATTATTTTATAATCGTCTGAAATAAAGTCTACTATTTATTATTTTAGTTGTTGATTTATTATTTCCCTGCAATACATGAATGTATAGGGAAAGTATTGGAATCATGTCGAAAATCGCAACTCGAGTTTTGGACGGATTTACACATTTTGAGACCTCTAGAATATGAATAAAATATTTTTATCGTGACGTCTGTGTCTGTGTCTGTCTGTCTGCATCTGTCTGTCTGTGTGTCTGTGCGTCTGTGCAATGTAAGTATCCACTCTAACTCAAAAACTAATGGATTGAATTTCATTAAATTTAGTAGGTAAGTCACTTGGATGTGACTCTGGTGTTGATTAGGTTTTGGTACGATTCGTAGAAACAGAACCCGCCTTTGTTTGCGAAATGGCCAGTAAAAATTTCATTTATCCGCTCTAGCTAAAATACTAATTTACCAAATTTCACAAAATTTGGTAGATAAGTTATTTGTTAGTTATTCTGGTGCTGATTAGAATTTGGTACGATTCGAAAAAGAAGCGCCAGCCTTTTTTTACGAAATGGCTTGCAAAAATTTCATGTATCCACCCTAGCTAAAATACTAATTGACCAAATTTCACAATATTGGGTGGATAAGTTACTTGTGGGACACTCTGGTGCTGATTAAATTTTAGTACGATTCGGAAAATAGAAACCTGCCTTTTTTACGAAATGGCCCGCAAAAATCGCCAAAACCTAAAAAAAAAAAAAAGACTACGTATGCTGAAATGTATCCATTAAATTCTTATTTTATACGCAATTTTTGAAGAGGAAAAGATTATAACACACTCCATTATGTTTTAGGACTAACCGTTCTCAAGATACTTGAGATTTCTTGTATTTTTGTTACTCCGCTATCGGGAAAATGTCCAATTACCAAATAAAAACAAAAATTGTATTAAAAATGCAAATTTAGTGTTATTTGGTTCAATTATACACAATCCAATGAATTATTAAAGAAATAAAGAAAATATGAATTTAAGTGTGCAGGGAAAGTCATGTGCTGCCCACATCAGATTTTTATTTTTCTTGATATTGAATTGAGAAAAATATTGCTTGCCGGAAAATATTCGAATTCGATATTTTGACTACCAGTTACGTGTTAAAATTTTCTGAATCCGTTTTTAAGACTTTCTAGCACATTTCTAACAAAGTGGTTGGTTAAGATACTAAGTAAAAGCAGTGTTCTAAAATACTCCAAAATATTCCAATCCAAAAAAAAGCAACCATCGAAAGAATCATGCTTTCTTGTCAATTCTTCATTTAATAAGAACATTTTAACTTTCCGACATAGCTGGATTTCTGTATCCTATAGGACATCTGGGTACATATAATTACAGTATAGAAACCTAGGTTACACACAATTAAAAATATTTTTAGAGTATTAATTGTTAATGTGAATGCAATACAGAAACCTACAACTTGTTGCTCTTGGGCATTACACTGCTCATATTCCTTAATTTGTTGTTGTCTATCTCATTAAGTTGTGTTTGCGAAAATTTAGCATGAGTACTAAATTTCAAAATTTTGTTTATGGAAATTTCGGTTTAAATCCAAAATGCTTTTAGTATGGAGATACATTAGCACACATTGAGCTAGTTATTTTCTTAACTAATATACAATTGTCATTAAATCGTTATTAACATATTTTAATGTACAACGTCATATCCCGGTGTTAATATTTTTACTTTCCTTATATACATAATGTATAAGGAAAATATTGTGACGGGGTCAAAAATTCGAATTCGAGTTTTCGACAGGAGAGCACGTTTCAAGCATCCCTGATCACGAATCAAACATTTTTGAAGTGATGTCTGTGTGTGTGTGTGTCAGTGAGTCTGTGGAGACGATAACTGACGAACGAATGGACCGATTCGAATGAAATTTGGTACAAAAATCCCAATCCGTAAACACTGGAAGCCTATTGTTTTCATACGCAATCGAATGTTCAGAACCCCCTACATTTTCGAGTGAAATTAAAAAAAAATCGTCAAACATCACAACCGGTAATAAAGTTACGCAAATAGACATTTCATATGTAATTTTGCATTAGAAAACGATTGACATAAATTTTAGAACGCTAACATGAACCGTTCTCGAGATATTGCACATTTTTCAAAAAAATTATCAAAAAGTCATATAAAATAGAAAAAAAAATATTTCCTATTGAGAAACATGTTCACTTTTCATATGTAATACCATGCGATAAATTGGGTGACATCATTCTCGTGGATCTAGCTCGTCCCATTCATGAGAAAAGTTACTTTGAGTAATACTTTTGTATTTGAACGTCAATAGTCATTTATCTGCTGTAAGAATAACTTATTTCTTTGTCCATAACGCTTGGCGAGATTTTGGCGACGAATTCAGTGGAATGTCGCCAATTTGGTGATTTTTTTAAATGTTGCTAAATTAACGAAAAACACTCAATGGATAAAAATGGCGCTAAATCAATGACGACTTATTGATGATGACGACTAGAATAAACCGTTCTCGAGATATTGTACATTTTTCAAATAAATTTATCAAAAAATCCCATCAAGTAATAAAACAATATTAACTGTTAAGAAACATGTTCACTTTTCATATGTAATATCATGCGATCAATTTGGTGACATCATTCTCGTGGATCTAACTCGTTCCATTCACGAAAAAAAATACTTTGAGTAACACTTTTTTATTTGAATGCGAATAGTCATTTATTTACTATAAGAATAACTTATTTCTCCGTCCATAACGCTTGGCGAGATTTTGGCGACGCATTTGGCGGAATGTCGCCAACTTGGTGATATTTTTAAATGTTGCCAAATTAAGGAAAATCTCGCCAAATGGATAAAAATGGCGCTAAATCAATGAAAATGACGACTAATTGAAGAAAATTCAATATCTTGGAAAGAATATAAGTATCTACTGTATGAATAACATTTTTTTAACTGTAAAAGTAGTAAATTCATTGCATTATTTAAGGAAAGTCATGTGCTGCCCACATCAAATTTTTTAATGCAAAATTTAAATAAATTGTCTCGCATTGACTGATAGCTATAAAATTTTTATTTCTATTCAATATTTGTCAGCATGTGGAAATTTTTGCTGCGCTTGAAGATTCTGTGTTTCGTTAATGGCAATGGCTAAGGGTGTATACTGTTCTACCTGTTCATTTGCCCCGAAGAAGAGGACTTATAATACTCTCGAAACAATAGTCGTAACCTTACTGGCAGATGCTAGCTTTATTCAAGTTTTGAAGCTTTTAATCGAGTTTTATTTATATTAACACGAATTAATTTCAGAGAAAATTTCATCAGGATCGTTGCAGCCGTTTTTGAGAAAAAATTATTTTGACAGTTTTTTTTTTAAATACTTCTTTTGAGGTTTTTATACTATTTTCGATTTTCATAGCCAAAAACCTAGAACGCGTTAGTCGTTGTGGTTGTTATAAGCGGACGTCTTATTAAAGAGCTCTTAGATTTTAGTTTACAGGAACTTGCAACAAATTCTCGAAAACCAAAGAACTCTTTATCAATACGCCCGATAATAACAACAACTCAAAAAAAAAAAAATTAAATAAACTGCATGGGTGCATACTGGAATACGTCACAGCCGCTCGTCTTATATCCCGAGCAACTCCGGATACATTTTACAGTATTGACATAAATATTCGCAGAAACATTTTAAAATCGACTTATTATTTTCATAAATACTGTGTGAATAATTTACTGTGAGTACATTATGCATAGATTTTGTTTATGTTGGCATTTTAGTTATCAGAGCGTAGTATAGGATAAAAATTTTAGCCGCAATTTAAGTGTGTCCTGTTAAAAGTTATGGATATTAAAAAATGAATTTTAATAAATTTTTAAAAGATACACGTTTATTAAAATTGATCATTAGTTACGCTTTAGAAGAATTTAATACTGTGTGGGTACTCATGGTAACAATTTAACACATTCTCTCCGGAGGAATTTAAAATAGCACACGTGCATAACACTCACTGAAAAAATTAACATATTACTGGTGCTCCCCGGTGAAATTTAACAGAGTACTGGTAATCGCTGGAATAATTTAACATATTACTGGACACTGGTGCTCCTTGAAAGAATTCAACATAATACTGGTGCTCTACGGTATGATTTAACGTATTACTGGACACTGGTGCTCCTTGAAAGAATTCAACATAATACTGGTGCTCTACGGTATAATTTAGCAAATTACTGGACACTGGTGCTCTTTGAAAGAATTCAATATAGTACTGGTGCTCTACGGTATAATTTAACATATTACTGGACACTGGTGCTCCTTGAAAGAATTCAACATAATACTGGTGCTCTACGGTATAATTTAGCAAATTACTGGACACTGGTGCTCTTTGAAAGAATTCAACATAATACTGGTGCTCTACGGTATAATTTAACATATTACTGGACACTGGTGCTCCTTGAAAGAATTCAACATAATACTGGTGCTCTACGGTATAATTTAGCATATTACTGTTGCTTCCGGGAAGAATTTAACATATTACTTCCTAGTGTTTGTTCCTAGATAGCAAATGCTTGCTGATTCCGATTGCAATGCAATAACTTTGGGAAGAATACTTTGGATTGTAATAGAAATAAAACTTCGAGATGAAATTGAACTCTTTAGGTTAAGTTAAAAACTGCCTTTACTAGACTTTCATTCTTTTATTTGTGTTCTAAAGACAATCAATAACCTCATGGGCACCCATAAGGGTGAGCAAGAGGGTTACTTGCTTTCCCCTGGATGTTACAAAGGTGGACATCAAGCTAAGCAAGTCGATTTGCACCTTACGTTTACCCCAACCCCAGGCGGGAAGAAGTTCTATGAGCGCCCATGAGCACAATAGCATTGAATTGCGCAACTTTGTTCTATCCAACCTATGTGCTCCATCCATCAGAAATGTTCTTTAAAATTCCCTTGTGTGCCATATTTTATTGTTCTCCAGTACATAGTAAAAAATCTGATGTGGGCAACACATGACTTTCCTTATATAATGTAATGAATTTACTACTTTTACAGTAAAAAAAAAATCTGATGTGGGCAACACATGACTTTCCTTATGTAATGTAATGAATTTACTACTTTTACAGTAAAAAAATTGGTTTCTCTTATAGTAGATACTAATATTCTTTCCAAGATATTGAATTTTCGACAATTAGTCGTCATTTTCATTGATTTAACATCATTTTTATCCATTTGGCGAGATTTTCATTAATTTGGCAATATTTCAAAAAAGTCGCCAAGTTGGCGACATTCCGCCAAATTCGTCGCCAAAATCTCGCCAAGCATTATGCACTAAGAAAAAAGTTATTCTTACAGCAGATAAATGACTATTGGCGTTTAAATACAAAAGTATTATTCAAAGTATCTTTTTTCATGAATGGAACGAGCTAGATCCACGAGAATGCTGTCACTCAATTTATCGCATGGTATTACATATGAAAAGTGAACATGTTTCTCAATAGGAATTTTTTTTTTATGTGACTTTTTCATAATTTTTTTGAAAAATGTACAATATCTCGAGAACGGTTCATGTTAGCGTTTTAAAATTTATGCCAATCGTTTTCTAATGAAAAATTACATAAGAAATGTCTATTTGCGTAACTTTATTAGCGGTTTTGATTTTTTGACGATTTTTTCAAAATTTTATTCGAAAATTTAGGGGGGTTCTGGACATTCGATTACGTATAAAAACAATAGGCTTCTAGTGTTTACGGATTGTGATTTTTGTACCAAATTTGGTTCGAATCGGTCCATTCGTTCGTCAGTTATCGTCTCCACAGACTCACTGACACACACACACACATACACACATACTTTCACACACACACACACACACACACACACACACACAGACATCACTTCAAAAATGTTTGATTCGTGATCAGGGATGCTTGAAACGTGCTCTCCCGTCGAAAACTCGAATTCGAATTTTCGACCACGTCACAATACTTTCCTTATACATTATGTATATAAGGAAAGTAATAGATTTTTCTTATAGTAGATACTAATATTCTTTCCAAGATATTGAATTTTCGACAATTACTCATCATTTTCATTAATTTAGCGTCATTTTTATCCATTTGGCGAGATTTTCGTTAATTTGGCAACATTTCAAAAAGTCGCCAAGTTGGCGACATTCCGCCAAATTCGTCGCCAAAATCTCGCCAAGCGTTATGGACGAAGAAATAAGTTATTCTTACAGCCGATAAATGACTATTGGCGTCCAAATACAAAAGTGTTACTCAGAGTTTCTTTTTTCATGAATGGAACGAGATAGATCCACTAGAATGATGTCACCCAATTTATCGCATGGTATTACATATGAAAAGTGAACATGTTTCTCAATAGGAAATATTTTTTTTTTCATTTTATATGACTTTTTAATAATTTTTTTGAAAAATGTGCAATATCTAGAGAACGGTTCATGTTAGCGTTCTAAAATTTATGTCAATCGTTTCCTAATGAAAAATTACATAAGAAATGTCTATTTGCGTAACTTTATTAGTGGTTTTGATTTTTTGACGATTTTTTCAAAATTTTATTCGAAAATTTAAGGGGTTCTTAACATTCGATTACGCATAAAAACAATAGGCTTCCAGTGTTTACGGATTGTGATTTTTGTACCAAATTTGGTTTGAATCGGTCCATTCGTTCGTCAGTTATCGTCTCCACAGACTCACTGACACACACACACACACATATACTTTCACACACACACACACACACACACACACACACACATACACACACACAGACATCACTTCAAAAATGTTTGATGAGTGACCAGGGATGCTTGAAACGTGCTCTCCCGTCGAAAACTCGATTTCGAATTTTCGACCCCGTCACAATACTTTCCTTATACATTATGTATATAAGGAAAGTAAAAATGCACATGACTTTCCTTATATAATGAGCAACACGTGACTTTCCATAACATAATGCCATAACATTAACCATTGACATAATGCAATGAATTTACTACTTTAACAGCAAAAACAATAGGTTATTCTTATAGTAGATATATTCTTTCCAAGATATTGAATTTTCGTCAATTAGTCGTCATTTTCATTGATTTAGACTTATTTTTATCCATTTGGCGAGTTTATCGTTAATTTAGCAACATTTAAACAAGTTGCCAAGTTGGTGACATTCCACCAAATTCGTCGCCAAAATCTTGCTAAGCGTTATGGACGAAGAAATAAGTTATTCTTACAGCAGATAAATTACTATTGGCGTTCAAATACGAAAGTGTTACCCAGAGTATCTTTTTTCATGAATGAAACGTGCTAGATCCACGAGAATGATATTACCAAATTTAACGCATGATATTACACATGAAAAGTGAACATGTTTCTCAATATGTAATACTTTTTTTTAATTTTACATGATTTTATGATATTTTTTTTTAAAAAATGTGCAATATCTCGAGAACGGTTCATGCTAGCTTTCTAAAATTTGTATCAATCGTTTTCTAATGAAAAATTACATAAGAAATGTCTATTTGCGTAACTTTATTAAATGTTTTGATTTTTTAATGATTTTTTCAAAATTTCACTCGAAAATTTAGGGGGGGTTCTGAACATTCGATTGCGTATAAAAACAATAGGCTTCTAGTATTCACGGATTGTGATTTTTGTACCGAATTTCGTTCGAATCGGTCCATTCATTCGCCAGTTATCATCTCCACAGACTCACACACACACACACACACACACACACTTTCAAATACACACATACAGACATCACCTCAAAAATGTTCGATTCGTGATCAGGGATGCTTGAAACGTGCTCTACCGTCGAAAACTCGAATTCGAATTTTCGACCCCCGTCACAATACTTTCCTTATACATTATTCTATATAAAGAAAGTAAAAATTTGATGTGGGCAGCACATGACTTTTCCTGCAGTTTCATATTCATGTTCTCTTTATTTCTTCAATAATTCATTATATCTAGCTTAATTGCACAAAATAACACCCATAATTATTTAAAATGACACGGAAGTTGCACTTTTAATTCAATTTTAGTTCTTATTTGGTAACTAGACTTATTTTCAAAAGTGGCTTAGCGAAAATGCGAAAAAACTAAAATATATCGAGAACGGTTAGTTCTAGTGTAATTGGGTTGGTCTTATTCTTCGGATCGTTAAAAATTACCTATAAAACAATCATTTAATTGATGTATTTGAGCATACGTAATTTTTTATTTTAGATTTTGACGATTTTTAATGGCCATTTCTCAAAAAAGGCAGGTTATTTTCTTTCGAATCATACCAAAAACAAATCAGCACAAGAGTAACCCACATGTGACTTATCTACCAAATTTGGTAAAATTTGATCTATTAGTTTTTCAGCTAAAGTGGATGCAGGAAATTTTTAATGCCCATTTAGCAGAAAAAGGCGGGTTATTTTATCCCGAATCGTATCAAAAACTAATCAGCACCAGGGTCACACACAAGTGAGTTACCTACCAAATTCTATGAAATTTGATCCATTAGTTTTCAAGTTATAGTGGATACATACATTGCACGGACAGATAGACAAACACACACACACACAGACGTCACGCTAAAAATAGTTTTTTGTATTTTAGAGGTCCCAAAACTTGTAGATCTGTCGAAAACTCGAGTTGCGATTTTCGACATGATTCCAATACTTTCCCTATACATTACCATGCATTACAGGGAAAGTATGCATCTAAAACGGTGGTATTTTAATAAATTATACATTTTCTTGGGATTTAAGGTTTTACTATTTTATCGTAGTTGTCAATTTTATAATAAATTCAACCAGCCTTTATTAAGAAGTATTTTCCTTGCAGCTTACCGGGATCACAAGAATTAACAATTTTTTAACGGGCTGGGCCACAGAAATAGCTACCAAAAGCCTTCGGGTTGGTCGTGTGGTCTGGGTTTTTCACGGGCTGAACGATGATCGCGGGTTGTCAGTTCGAAAATGTAGGTCTAACTTAATTAGAATAGCTGCAAAACAGCCAGTACCTTTCTCATTTCAAAGTTTCTTAACTTTGAAATGAGAAAGGTACTTTGAATAAAGGAAGTCACAATTTCCGGAACAATTTATTTCAAGAACTTTTTCACACAAAAAAGTAGTAGTAACAACGTAGGAAAAAAAAAACTTTATAATATGCACTATTGAACTTAATAACAAACTTTAGAATAGCTACACTTATGCGTTTAAACGCCAACTAGAAATATATAATATTTTTACTTTCCCTGCAATGCATGGCAATGTGTAGGGAAATTATTAAATTCGCATCGAAAATCGCAACTTGGGTTTTCGACAGAATCTACACGCTTTGGGACCTCTAAAACACAAAAGAACGATTTTAGCTTGTCGTCTCTGTGTGTGTGTCTGTCTGTCTGTGCAATGTAGGCATCCGTCTCTAACTCAAAAACTAATGGACCAAATTTCATGAAATTGTACAGGTAATTCACTCATGTGTGACCTTAGTACTGATTTGATATTTTGCGATTCGGAAGAAAAGAATCTGCCTTTTATGCAAAATTTCCCGCAAAAAATGTCTGTATTTACTCTAGCTAAAAACTAATCTACCAAATTTCACAAAATTTAGTGGATAAGTCACTTGTAGGTTAACTTTGTGCTGATTATATTTTGGTACGATTCGGAAAAGAAGATCTTGCCTTTATTACGAAATCGCCCGCAAAAATTGCCAAAATTCAAAATAAATACTACTTATGCTCAGGCGTATCAAATAAATGCTTGTTAACACTTTTCAACATAATTGAAAAGTGTTTATGACTTTGTACATTCTGTCTGTCTGTTTGTCTGGCTGTTTGTTCGTTAGCACGATTGCTGCCGTAAAAATGACTAGTATGTTGTTCAGACGGTCAAAAATAACTAGTATATTGTTCAGAGAAATTTTAGTATGTTGTTCAGACGGTCTGTGGGACCTATGGGAATATAAATGAATAATATCACCCAATTAGTTTTGGATTGAACCCGGGTTGAAGAAATGAAATGCATTGAACCCTATGGGACCTAATGATTCAAGCATTTAGCTCAATAATTTAGCTCATGGAGTCTACAATATAGCTGATATGAATGAAATATTCATTGATTTTAGACGACTTTTTGGATGAAGTTTTAAGCATAAAGTTTAATTACTTGTACCTCCATGGTCTTAAGTTTTTAATTAAAATAAATTATTATAGTATTGTGATGAATGGATAAAAGTTGATGAATGAAATGCTGCTTTTATAGAGAGAGCCAGGTGTCTTATATTTTGATGACGCCATTTGAATAATTTTCATTTGTTTTCGATGAAGTTTTCAAATAAAATAAATTATTGTAGTATTATGATAATGTTAAAAATATTACCGAGGAGTGTATCGCATTTCAAAAATGTTTAAACCAGGCAATATATATTTCAATGCCGTCGTTTGAATAAAGTTCATTTGTTTTCGATGAAGTTTTAAGTTTTCAAATATAATAAATTAATGTAGTATTGTGATAATTTTTAAAATATTACCGAGGAATGTATCGCATTTTAGAGATGTTTAAATAAAATTGCATTGAAGTTGGAAAGTGTTTCATAATCAATGCTTTATGCATAATTGATCTTTCTTGTTTTATATGTTATTTTCGACGAGGAAAAAACGAAAGACCAACTCCATTACTCTAAGACTAACCGTACTCGAGATATGTTACCAAATGAAAATGGGTTATCAAATGAAAACGAAAATGAAATTAAAATAGCAAATTCAGTGTCATTTAAAGTAATTATGGATGTTATTATGTAGAATTAAACTCAATGAATTATTGAAGAAATTTAGAGAACGTGAATATGAGTCTGCAGGAAAAGTCATGTGCTGTGTCCACATCAGATTTTTTTATCCTGCAATAGCACATTTAAATAATCCGTTGAATCAGAAATAATAATAATAAAATCAAATCAGTATAATCGAGATATTAAAAAGCATTCGGAATTTTACGTTGATTTTAGAATTTCCTAATCTCCGACACTGATTTATAACGCACATTAGCAATATTCAATACAGTCTTGTATTTCATCATTTGCATCATTAATTTGGAAACTTGTAAAAAGCTGAAGGGATGCATTTGTATTTCTCGTGTTTGAAAAAAATAAATAAATAACAAATTTGTCAGTGAATATAGTTCCAACTATCTGCACTAGATGGCGACACCACAAAAAGGATAAATAGATTGAGATACGAATACTTTGGTAGATAAATCTATCAAACACAAGAAATTGAAATCCAATCAATGAAATAGAAAATTTTTAGACTCAAAACATAAAATACAAAATACATAATTTTTTTTTATTATTATCTTCGCGATTGATATCGCTATTACTCTCACCATAGCTATTTATTTCCCTTGGCAACTGTACATTCTGTACATTGCATTCTGAGCACAGCTGGCTAATTATTTAGGAATCACCAGAGAAATAAAAAAAAATAAATAAAAATTTTAGTTAAAAGTGAGCAACTATGCTTTTTGTTATAGATTGACGTGAAATCTTTCGCATATTTCGTATGGGAAAAGGTTGATACATTTCGAATAAGAAAAGGTTGATAACGATGGTACCCAGCTACTCTAGAAAGGATTTTTGAATTTGGAAGATTTAATATTTTTGAATATATATATATATATATATATATCCTATAAAATACCACAATCCAAAGTATAATATAAAAGGTGAAATGAGTATAGGCGCGATTTGCAGCTCTTAACACTCATCTCAAAAATATTACAAAAGAAAGATCTAGGAAATGTACAAGGAATATTATGAACCACAAGGAACAACAGAAACAAATAAAGGAGTGCAAACGGGGTGTGCAATCCCCCTAGACATTACTGATACCCCGTTTGCACTCCTTTATTTGTTTCTGTTGTTCCTTGTGGTTCATAATATTCCTTGTACATTTCCTAGATCTTTCTTTTGTAATATATATATATATATATATATATATATATCTGTCAGCTTCTTGTTGATTTTTGCGTGGGCCGAAATTTTAGACTTTCATCCCCCCCCCCCCAGTGTTTCGTTTATCCAAGTAGCACAAATACGTAATTCTTACGTATCAAGCAATACGTAGTCTTTACGTGTCAGGCCATACGTAACTATTACGAAAAAAAGGTACGTTAGAATACGGTATACCAACCGTTATAATAAGGCTATTATTACGTATCCTTATACGTTATTATTACGTGTATTCACATACGTTATTATTACGTATCAACATACGTGTTTTTTACGTATCCACATATGTTATTTTGTGGATACGTAATAAACACTAAATAAACTCAAAACTCAGATGTATGCCTATAGGCATACATCTGAGGAGGGGTACCCCCCCCCCCCCCGAGACGATTATTCACCCCCCCCCCCCCCGATCGGCCGACCAAACAGTTACCTTACACCTTTCTGGTAGGTCGGACGGTCTGGGTATCACCCCCCCCCCCCCGGAGACATTTTATATTAACTTAGTTTCTATTTATGTGACAGCATTTACATATATTTATATAGGGCAAATACAAAACCTGCCCCCTAAAAAGTTTCATTCGTCCTCCCCCCGGTTAAACATTCCTAACAGACTGACTGAGCCCGGTCCAACACAACCAATGCTTGAATCCGGCGCAAACCCGATGAAATTTACAGATGCAAAACTCAAGCGCGGCCCGGCTTGAAGTGATGTGTACCCTTATATGTTAAAAACCCGAATTTTTAAATTTTCGTATAATGAATTAAGATCAAAGTTGGTTTATTTTTAAACATTATCTTTAAATAGATGAAATCAACACAATTAGTTCATGTTCTGTATAGAATTCATGTGAAACGTTTTCAAAATTAAATATGTCCGGCCTTCTTCTTCTGCGACCCAGACCGTCCGACCTACCCGAAAGTGTAAGGTTTGGACGGCCTATAAGTGTCACCCGATTTAAACCGGAACCCAGTGGGGTAGCATTCACCTGGACTGCATCCTCCTTTCCAGATCTCACTAACCAACCTCTCGGAAGGATTTAAGAACCCACATATTTATTGTGCCCATACTCAGCAGGAACACGGGGATAGTTTGAGCAGAGTCGGGTATATAGAACTCAGGTCATCCGAGTGCAATCTCCACGCGCTAGCTACTGGGCTGTCCACCCCCTAAAAATGCTCATCCTAATGCGATCCAACTTATTTGAAACCTAGGCCCAAGTCCTGCCTTGTCCGGCCCGGTTCGGGCCTAAACCCATGGGTTCCATGGAAACTTCTGCTGACTCAAAGGTGGTCATTTGTCCATAGAAGATTGAAGACAGTTGCTATTTCTCCTGGTTGTGATATAAGTATTTTCATCATTAAAACAATTTCAATAAATAACCTTTTAAGACTCACCTGCAAAGCCAGTATTCTTGATTTGGGATAGGTGCTCATGAAACAGGACGATATGCTCGACAAACCGTGAGCATCGTCTGTCACTCGAATCACCGACTTCTGGAAAAGAACGAAAAATAAGATTGTAACCAAACAATAAAACTTTGTAGCATTAAATCATTATATTGCGTAATGTTAAGCTTTATGTGATTCATCAGAACAGAGAAGACATATTAAAAACGTTGATGCTCAGATCAACCTGGCCTTTTTACTTTCCTTATATACATAATGTATAAGGAAAGTATTGTGACGGGGTCGAAAATTCGAATTTGAGTTTTCGACGGGAGAGCACGTTTCAGGCATCCCTGATCACGAATCAAACATTTTTGGAGTGATGTCTGTGTGTGTGTGTGTGTGTGTGTGTGTGTGTGTGTGAGTGTGTGTGAAAGTATGTGTGTGTGTGTGCTAGTGAGACTGTGGAGACGATAACTGACGAACGAATGGACCGATTCGAACAAAATTTGGTACAAAAATCACAATCCGTAAACACTGGAAGCCTATTGTTTTTATACGCAATCGAATGTTCAGAACCCCCCCCCCCCCTAAAATTTCGAATGGAATTTTGAAAAAATCGTCAAAAAATCAAAACTGCTAATAAAGTTACGCAAATAGATATTTCTTATGTAATAAGATTGGCATAACGATTGGCATAAATTTTAAAACGCTAAAATGAACCGTTCTCGAGATATTACACATTTTTCAAAAAAATTATGAAAAAGTCATATAAAATAAAAAAAATATATTTCCCATTGAGAAACATGTTCACTTTTCATATGTAATACCATGCGATAAATTTGGTGACATCATTCTCGTGGATCTAGCTCGTTCCATTCATGAAAAAAGATACTTTGAGTAATACTTTTGTATTTGAACGCCAATAATCATTTATCTGCTGTAAGAATGACTTATTTATCCGTTCATAACGCTTGGCGAGATTTTGGCAACGGATTTGATGGAATGTCGCCAACTTGGCGACATTTTTAATTGTTGCCAAATTAACAAAAATCTCGCCAAATTGGTAAAAATGACGCTAAATCAATGAAAATGAAGTCTAATTGAAGAAAATTTAATATCATGGAAAGAATATAAGTATCTACTATAAGAATAACGTTTTTTTTAGTTGTAAAAGTAGTAATTTCATTGCATTATATAAGGAAAGTCATGTGCTGCCTACATCAGATTTTTTTTTATGTATAAATTACGAATGCTGCTTTGTGGTCAGATTTGCTACTATCCCATTTATTACCATGTCAGTTATATACAGGGTGTCCAGTGCTATCGGTGCCCAGTGGCTATTTCCTCAACCGTTAGTCACAGAGATACACTTCCAATTGCAAAAATGTTTTAAATTTTAAAATCTATCTTAGAAACAGTTTAAATCAATGCATTTCTGATAGAAATACGAAATATAAATTTTTATACAGTCCCCCGGTCCTACCAATTATATTTAGGAAAATCATCCTCATACAATTTTATGCAAATGAAAAAAAAAATCATCCTTTTACGACCAAAATTGACCGACTTATAGCTGTTTAAAGTTGGAGCACTTTTTGTGCTGAGAAATGGTCAATACGGTTCCTGATTGGTTGGTCGCCTGGAGAAATGGTCAATACGGTCTCTGATTCGTTGGTTGCCTAAAACGGAACATTTTTATGCGTGGAAAAGCGATTTAAGTCATAAAGTTTAATGCTTCATAACTCGGTGAATTTTGGCCGTAAAAGGAAGATTTTTTTTATATTTTGCATGAAATTGTATGAGGATGATTTTCTTAAATATAATTGGTAGGACCGGGGGACCGTATAAAAATTTATATTTCGTATTTCTTTCAGAAATGTATTTATTGATTTAAACTGTTTCTAAGATAATAGATTTTGAAATTTAAAACATTTTTGTGATTGGAAGTATATCGCTGTGACTAACATTTGAGGAAATAGACATTGGGCACCGATAGCACTGGACACCCTGTATATCGAACCTCATTTGGTTTCTTAGGCAAGTAGGATTGATATCATCTCCTGTATGCAGATTAGTGCTCGCAGTATATATGATAATTTACCATAATATGCAACTAGTCTTGCTAATTTGCAATTTAAAAGTAAATAACATCGCTTAGAGGACATTAACATGATCAAAAGATATTTCTGAAATAAAATTATTCTGACGTTTCTGTATATAGCACGTTTTTGGAATAAATTGAAAAATAAATGGGACTATAGATACGTTAAAATGTAATCTTATATAATAAAAGAAGATGTATGTCTGTGTGTTTCTCTTCTTTACGGGAAAATTAAAGCTTCGGACAGCTACGAAATTCAGTAAAAGGGTTCGGTCTTGAAACAACAGATTATGCAGAGGTTTTTTTTTTCTTTAATTCGAATTAGTTTAAAAGTTATGGACTTCCAAAGTCGAAAGTTCTTTTTATGCTTAAGAAGCAGCAGTTTTGCAGCTTTTCATTTTCAACCCTTTCGTCAAAACAAGCACCAGCTTTTTCAGATTTCATTTTCAGCCATTTCGTCAAATCAAGCAGAAACTTTTTCAGCTTTTCATTTTCAGCCATTTCGTCAAATCAAACAGAAGTTTTTTCAGCTTTTCATTTTCAGCCATTTCGTCAAATCAAACAGAGTTTTTTCAGCTTTTCATTTTCAGCTATTTCGTCAAATCAAACTGAAGTTTTTTCAGCTTTTCATTTTCAGCCATTTCGTCAAATCAAACAGAAGTTTTTACAGCTTTTCATTTTCAGCCATTTCGTCAAATCAAACAGAAGTTTTTTCAGCTTTTCATTTTCAGCCATTTCGTCAAATCAAACAGAAGTTTTTTCAGCTTTTCATTTTCAGCCATTTCGTCAAATCAAACAGAAGTTTTTTCAGCTTTTCATTTTCAGCCATTTCGTCAAATCAAACAGAAGTTTTTTCAGCTTTTCATTTTCAGCCATTTCGTCAAATCAAACAGAAGTTTTTCCAGCTTTTCATTTTCAGCCATTTCGTCAAATCAAACAGAAGTTTTTTCAGCTTTTCATTTTCAGCCATTTCGTCAAATCAAACAGAATCTTTTTCAGCTTTTCATTTTCAGCCACTTCGTCAAATCAATTTATTCATTGGAGCTTCAGATGAATATTTTCTGCGCTATCCACGGAATTTCCAGACAGCTAACACAAAAGTAGCGAGGGTTTCAATGGAAATATGTAAATTTGCGAATTTAAATTTTAATTTTCGTCCTATTTTTTATTTGATACTAGCCGCCTTTGGCGACCAGCCTGTTCGCTACCCTTGAAAATTCTGACCGTGGCAAATTGTAACCGTGGCACACTCGCTGGCGCGACCTTACCAGAAGGTGTAAGGTAACTGTTTGGACGGCCAGGAAGTGCCACCCAATTTAGACCGGAACTCAGTGGGGGAGACATCCACAGGGACCGTACCCTCCTTCCCCTAGCACCAACCTGTCGGAAGGACTTACGATCCCACATGTTTAACGTGATCGTACTCCGCGTGAACGCGGCTGCAGTTTTGGCAGTGGCGGGAATCGAACCCGGGCCTACCCAGTGAAATTCCCGCGCGCTAACCACTGGTGTACTTCGCCCTCCGCGACATTTTAAATAACTTTCTTTTTATTCACCGAATTTAGACCGGAACCCAGTGGGAGAGGCACCCACGGGGACCGTACCCTCCTTCCCCAACCACCAACCTCTCGAAAGGACTTACAGACACACATGTTTATTCCGCGTGATCGTATTCCGCGTGAACACGGCGGCAATTTTGGAAATCGAACCCGGGCCTACCGCGTGCAATTCCCGCGCGCTAACCACTGGGCTACTTCGCCCTCCGCGACAATCTCCATAACTTTCTTTTTATTCACCCAATTTAGGCCGTAAACTCCTTCCCCTACCACCAACCTCTCAGAAGGACTCACGAACTCACATGTTTAACGTGGTCGTACTCTGCGTGAACGTGGCGTAAGTTTTGGCAGTGGCGGGAATCGAACCCGGACCTACTGAGTGCAATTCCAACGCGCTAACCACTGGGCTGCCGCGCCCTCCGCGACAATCTCCATAACTTTCTATATATTCATCCAATTTAGACGGGAACCCAGTGGGGGAGGGATCCACAGGGGCCGTATCCTCCTTCCCTTACCACCAACCTCTCGGAAGAACTTACGGACCCACATATTTAACGTGATCGTATTCCACGTAAACACGGCGGCAGTTTTGGCAGTGGCGGGTATCGAACCCGGGCCTACCGCTAACTTCCCGCGCGCTAATTTGCGATTTAAAATGACCATATGCTTAATTCCATCATCCTCATTTCATTGTTTCATTGTTCCATCATTTAAAATATCCATAAAATTAAAATATCCATTTAAAATATCCAAAAGTTAAAATATACATTTAAAAAATCCATATCGTCCCATCATTTAAAATATAAATATAATAATTTATATAGAGCAAAGGAGCTCTATTCAGAACCGTGACGTCACCTCCACCTTGACGTCCCCACCCACCACCTTCCCTCCTTCAGCGGGGGAGAAACGAAGCGGCACGCCGAGCGGAACGCCGAGAAATTGAAATTCGGAAACTTTTAAAATCCCGATCCTGTGGGCAATACGGAATATTTCCTGACCAGATTGGACTTGTAAGAATGCCAGATGTTTGACCTTTCTAAAAATGTAAATTATTAGTCGAAATTATGAGTACTTTTTACTATGCGAGAATTTAAAAACCAAAAATCGTTTTTTTGAGTCAAAAGTGACTTTTGTTTTAAAATCAGAAAAAAATATTAGAATTTGTCCCTGAGATTTGAAATTGATATATTTTTACTCGAAATTCTCTGCTCTTTCCGATGGTGTGATTTGTTTTTTTCTACAATGTCTGGATCGAGGAGAAAAAAGGGCAAGAAGATCAAAAAACGGTCGAAATCGCATAAAACATTAAATAACAAAAAAAATAATTAAAATTTTAAAAATCGGTTTTTATGTGTCCCCTTCCCACCCTCCCGGGTCTCCGATTGCCAAATTTCGTAGCTCTCCGACGCGCGGTCGCTGAACGTATAGTGTATAAGACAGACAGACAGACGCACAGACAGACATTGCCTTTTATTATTTACTAGCCGCCTTTGGCGACCAGCCTGTTCGCAACCCTTGAAAATGCTGATCGTGGCAAATTCCAACCGTGGCAAACTCGTTGGCGTGACCTACCAGAAAGGTGTAAGGTAACTGGTTGGACGGCCAGGATGTGCCACCCAATTTAGACCGGAACCCAGTGGGGGAGACATCCACAGGGAACGTACCCTCCTTCCCCTACCACCAACCTCTCGGAAAAACATACGGACCCATATGTTTAACGTGATCGGACTCGTGTCAGTGGCGGAAATCGAACCCGGGCCTACCGCGTGCAATTCCCGCGCGCTAACCACTGGGCTACTTCGCCCTCAGCGACAATCTCCATAACTTTCTTTTTATTCACCCAATTTAGACCGTACCCTCCTTCCCCTACCACCAACCTCTCGGAAGGACTCACGAACCCACATGTTTAACGTGATCGTACTCTGCGTGAACGTGGCGTAAGTTTTGGCAATGGCGGGAATCGAACCCGGGCCTACTGAGTGCAATTCCCGTGCGCTAACCACTGGGCTGCCGCGACAATCTCCATAACTTTCTATATATTCACCCAATTTAGACGGGAACCCAGTGGGGGAGGCATCCACAGGGGCCGTATCCTCCTTCCCCTACCACCAACCTCTCGGAAGGACTTACGGACCCACATATTTAACGTGATCGTATTCCACGTAAACACGGCGACAGTTTTGGCAGTGGCGGGAATCGAAACCGGGCCTACCGCTAACTTCCCGGGCGCTAATTTGCAATTTAAAATGACCATATGCTTAATTCCAATATCCTCATTCCATTGTTTCATTGTTCCATCATTTAAAATATCCATTTAAAATATCCAAAAGTTAAAATATACATTTAAAAAATCCATATCGTTCCATCATTTAAAATATAAATATAATAATTTATATGGAGTAAAGGAGCGCTACCGTGACGTCACCTCCACCTTGACGTCCCCACCCACCACCTTCCCTTCTTCTGCGGGGGAGAAACGCCGGTTAAGAAGCGGCACGCCGAGAAATTGAAATTCGGAAACTTTTAAAATCCCGATCCTGTGGGCAATACGGCATATTTCCTGACCAGATTGGACTTGTAAGAATGCCAGATGTTTGACCTTTCTAAAAATGTAAATTATTAGTCGAAATTCTGAGTACTTTTTACTATGCGAGAATTTAAAAACCAAAAATCGTTTTTTTGAGTCAAAAGTGACTTTTGCTTTAAAATCATAAAAAAATATTAGAATTTATCTCTGAGATTTGAAATTGATATATTTTTACTCGAAATTCTCTGCTCTTTCCGATGGTGTGATTTGTTTTTTTCTACAATGTCTGGATCGAGGAGAAAAAAGGGTAAAAAGATCAAAAAACGGTCGAAATCGCATAAAACATTAAATAACAAAAAAAATGATTAAAATTTTAAAAATCGGTTTTCACGTGTCCCCTTCCCACCCCCCAGGGTCTCCGATTGCCAAATTTCGTAGCTCTCCGACGCGCGGTCGCGAAACGTATAGTGTATAAGACAGACAGACGCACAGACACACAGACATTGCCTTTTATTATATAGACTAGCCGCCTTTGGCGACCAGCCTGTTCGCTACCCTTGAAAATTCTGACCGTGGCAAATTGTAACCGTGGCACACTCGCTGGCGCGACCTACCAGTAAAGTGTAAGGTAACTGTTTGGACGGCCAGGAAGTGCCACCCAATTTAGACCGGAACTCAGTGGGGGAGACATCCACAGGGACCGTACCCTCCTTCCCCTACCACCAACCTTTCGGAAGGACTTACGATCCCACATGTTTAACGTGATCGTACTCCGCGTGAACGCGGCTGCAGTTTTGGCAGTGGCGGGAATCGAACCCGGGCCTACCCAGTGAAATTCCCGCGCGCTAACCACTGGTGTACTTCGCCCTCCGCGACATTTTCCATAACTTTCTTTTTATTCACCGAATTTAGACCGAAACCCAGTGGGAGAGGCATCCACGGGGACCGTACCCTCCTTCCCCAACCACCAACCTCTCGAAAGGACTTACAGACACACATGTTTATTCCGCGTGATCGTACTCCGCGTGAACACGGCGGCAATTTTGGAAATCGAACCCGGGCCTACCGCGTGCAATTCCCGCGCGCTAACCACTGGGCTACTTCGCCCTCCGCGACAATCTCCATAACTTTCTTTTTATTCACCCAATTTAGGCCGTACCCTCCTTCCCCTACCACAAACCTCTCAGAAGGACTCACGAACCCACATGTTTAACGTGATCGTACTCTGCGTGAACGTGGCGTAAGTTTTGGCAGTGGCGGGAATCGAACCCGGACCTACTGAGTGCAATTCCCGCGCGCTAACCACTGGGCTGCCGCGCCCTCCGCGACAATCTCCATAACTTTCTATATATTCATCCAATTTAGACGGGAACCCAGTGGGGAGGGATCCACAGGGGCCGTATCCTCCTTCCCTTACCACCAACCTCTCGGAAGAACTTACGGACCCACATATTTAACGTGATCGTATTCCACGTAAACATGGCGGCAGTTTTGGCAGTGGCGGGTATCGAACCCGGGCCTACCGCTAACTTCCCGCGCGCTAATTTGCAATTTAAAATGACCATATGCTTAATTCCATCATCCTCATTCCATTGTTTCATTGTTCCATCATTTAAAATATCCATAAAATTAAAATATCCATTTAAAATATCCAAAAGTTAAAATATACATTTAAAAAATCCATATCGTCCCATCATTTAAAATATAAATATAATAATTTATATAGAGCAAAGGAGCTCTATTCAGAACCGTGACGTCACCTTCACCTTGACGTCCCCACCCACCACCTTCCCTCCTTCAGCGGGGGAGAAACGAAGCGGCACGCCGAGCGGAACGCCGAGAAATTGAAATTCGGAAACTTTTAAAATCCCGATCCTGTGGGCAATACGGAATATTTCCTGACCAGATTGGACTTGTAAGAATGCCAGATGTTTGACCTTTCTAAAAATGTAAATTATTAGTCGAAATTCTGAGTACTTTTTACTATGCGAGAATTTAAAAACCAAAAATCGTTTTTTTGAGTCAAAAGTGACTTTTGTTTTAAAATCATAAAAAAATATTAGAATTTGTCCCTGAGATTTGAAATTGATATATTTTTACTCGAAATTCTCTGCTCTTTCCGATGGTGTGATTTGTTTTTTTCTACGATGTCCGGATCGTGGAGAAAAAAGAGCAAAAAGGTCAAAAAACGGTCGAAATCGCATAAAACATTAAATAACAAAAAAAAGAATTAAAATTTTAAAAATCGGTTTTCACGTGTCCCCTTGTCACCCCCCAGGGTCTCCGATTGCAAAATTTCGTAGCTCTCCGACGCGCGGTCGCGAAACGTATAGTGTATAAGACAGACAGACAGACAGACAGACGCACAGACAGACATTGCCTTTTATTATATAGATTATATTATCATAATGAGTATTGTGCTAGAAATGGCAAAATTCGGATGAAAACCCGTATTTAATGAGATAGCATTTACTTATTTATTTTTAATTTTACTGTTTTTACATACCGTACAGTATATGGTAATGTATAGGGAAAGTATTGGAATCGTGCGAAATTTGGAACATTCGACGGTTTCTTTTAGGCATATATTCGGGTGGGGGTGGGGGGAGCGAAGCCCCTCCGGAAACATTTTATATTAACTTAGTTTCCATTTATGTGATAGCCTATAGATATATTTATATAGAGCAAATAGAAAACTTGCCCCCCCCCCCCCCCCCCACCAAAAAAAATATATTTCATTCCTTCTCTCTGCCAAAAAGTCCTGAAAGACTGCCTGTTAATGGATGTACATATTTTTGGACCTCTATAAAACGAAAACACTATTTTTAGCGTGGCGTCTATGTGTGTGCCTGTGTAACGTGTTTATTCACTCTAACAAAATTCCACAAAAGTTGGTGGGTATGTCACTTGTGGGTTACCCTAGTGTTGATTAGATATTGGTACGATTCGGCAAAAAAGAACCTGCCTTTTTTTGCGAAATGGTGCTCATAAACCGCAAAATTCTAAAATAAAAGTCTGCATATGCATCAATTAAGTGCTTGTTTTATACATTTGTTTTGGGGTCGTTTTCTTTAACTTCTTCAATTTTAACGATATTTTTGTCAATCTGGGGCGAAATATTGCCAAGTTGGCGATATTTTGCTAAATCAGTTCGGCAAATTTATTGCCACGCATTACAGACAGACGGGGAGAAGAACATTTCTTATAAATAAATGACTGTTAACGAATTGTTGGACTTTAAATTGCAAAATTATTATACAAAGTATTTTATTTCGCGAATGAAACGAATGAGATCCACGAGAGCGATAATAACAAATTTATCGCACAATATTGCATTTGAAAAGTGAAAATATTTCACAATAGTTGATGCGTTTTTAATTTTATGTGGCATTTTTGATAAATTTATTTGAAAGAATTGCAATATTTCTAGAACGTTTTGTGCCAGCTTTTTTTAAATTTATGTCAATCGTTTACTAATGAAAAGTTACATAAGACATGATTATTTTACGTAGCATTATTAAAAGTTCCAATGTTTTGATATTTTATAAAAATTTCAATAAATTTTTTTTTTGGGGGGGGGGGGAAGGAGAGGGGGGGGGGGGTCCTCCGAACATTCGATTGTTTTTAAAATCAATAGGCTTCCGGTATTGACCCATTGTAATTTCTGTACTCACTCTCGATTGAAATGCTCCAGTTGTTTCCTAAAATCTCATCTCCATAGATTCATGGATACACACACACACAATCTCACATGCTCTCGATTCGAATTCAGAGAGGCTTGAAACGTGCTATTCTGTCGAAAACTCGAAATTTCGACCCTGTCATAATACTTTCCCTAATACATTATGCTATGTATATAAGGAACGCAATATCTGATGTGGGCAGCACATGACTTTCGCTACACAAGGCGATACATTTACTTCTTTCGTAGCAAAGTAATAGTGTACAAGATTCACGGCACAATATTTTTTGTATTAAATTATCACCACATAAATTGACATTGGGTGTTTTTAGAAATTTACTAGTCCAAATAAATTATTCATAATCACTCAGAAAATTATCATCAAAATGCAATTTACGTTATACTTGCGTTTAATTAATATCAATTGCATGAAATAGATTACTATTGATGAAATCACGGACAGAAATATGCAAAACTATTACGAGAAGTATTTGATTTCGTGAATGGAACGATCTAGGTTCACAAGAATGATGTTGCATAAAATTGCATGTGAAAAGTAAAAATATTTGACGTTACTTACTACATTAATTTTATATACTGTTTTTCATAAATTTATTTGAAAAACGTGGAATATAAACCAGTTCATGCAAGCGATCTAAAGTTTGTGTCAATCATTTTTTATTTAAAAATTACGCATGAAAGGATTATTTATTTAACAGTATTCAAAATCCTGCTTATTCTTAAAGAGCTTAAAAAAAAAGAAAAAATTCGAAAATCGTGCAATATCTCGAAAACTGTTCAAACCAGCGATCAAAGATTGCATTATTCATTTTTCAATGAAAATTTACATCTGAAATGAATATTATTTTACCATTATTTAAAGTGTTAATTTTTAAATAATTTACTTCAAAAATTCGTTTTCAAATTTTTTTTTTGAAAACTGGAGTAGGGGTGGGGGGTGGGGGGGTGGGGGTGGGGGTGGGGGTCCGAACATTTTATTGCGTTTAAAATTAATAGGATTCTAGTATTCACCAATTATAATAATCGGCCCAAATTATATTCGAAAAACATCTTTCCTGAGATATTGCGCCCACAGACTGACGGACAAACACACATAGACAAACACATTGCGCCCATAGACTGACGGACAAACACACTGAGATACACATGCACTCATATACACAAACACTAACATACATACGCACACACACACTCACACACTACCATAAGCAGATCGAAACCTCTCGATTCGTGTTCAGGAATGCTTAAAATGTGCTTTTCCGTCGAAAAATCGAATTCGAATTTTTTCGACCCCGTCTGATGATTTTTCTTATGCTATGTATGTGGAGAAAGTTATAAAATATAATAGCTGAATTACAATGGAAATAAATTAGTATTATTAGAGTGGAACTCCGGTTTTGCATTTATTTGTAGAAACGATTCAAAAATGTTGTATGAGACAAAACACGATAAACTCTATTTTAACTAGAATATAAAAATCAAATCATGACTGAGTCATTGGTGAAGTTTACGAGTTATTCTCCAAAAACGAATACTTGGTCATAAATTATTTAGGTAGACACTATCTACCTTGTATCTCCTGACCCTTCACCAATGACTCACTCGGGCATGAGTTACTGGTGAAGTTCATTTGTTATTACCCCAAAACGAACACTTGGTCATAAATTATTTGGGTAGATACTATCTACATTGTCTTCCCTGACGTTTCACCAGTGACTCACTTAGACATGAGTCACTGGTGAAGTTCACTAGTTATTACCCAAAACGAATACTTGGTCATATATTATTTTGGGTAGACACTATCTGCCTTGTTTCTCCTGACGCTTCACCAGTGACTCACTTAGACATGAGTCACTGGTGAAATTCACTAGTTATTCTCCAAATCCGAATACTTGGTTATAAATTATTTGGATAGACACTATCTACTTTGTCTTCCCTGATTCTTCACCAATGTCGCAGACATGAATCACTCTTACATTTCACGAGTTATTGTGGAAGAACGAATACCTGGTCATGAATTATTTGAGTAGACACTATCTACTTTGTCTTCTCGGACGCTTTACCAGTGACTCAGGCATGAGTCACTGGTGAAGTTCACGAGTTATTTTCCAAAAACGAATATTTGGTCATAAATGACTTTGGTAGGCACTATCTACCTTATTTACTCGTAAAAAAAAAATCTGATGAGGGCAGCACATGACTTTCCTTATATAATGCAATGAATTTACTACTTTTACAGTAAAAAGAAATAGATTATTTTTATAGTAGATATTTATATTCTTTCCAAGATATTGAATTTTCGTCAATGAGTCGTTATTTTCATTGATTTAGCGTAATTTTTATCCATTTGGCGAGTTTTTCGTTAATTTAGCAACATTTAAAAAAGTCGCCAAGTTGGCGACATTCCACCAAATTTGTCGCCAAAATCTCGCCAAGCGTTATGGACGGAGAAATAAGTTATTCTTACAGCAAATAAATGACTATTGGCGTTCAAATACAAAAGTAATACTCAAAGTATCTTTTGTCATGAATGGAACGAGCTAGATCCACGAGAATGATGTCACCCAATTTATCGCATGGTATTACATATGAAAAGTGAACATGTTTCTCAATAGGAAGTATTCTTTTATCATTTTATATGATTTTTTGATAATTTTTTTGAAAAATGTGCAATATCTCGAGAACGGTTCATGTTAGCGATCTAAAATTTATGTCAATCGTTTTCTAATGAAAAATTACATAAGAAATGTCTATTTGCGTAATTCTATTAGAGGTTCTGATTTTTTGACGATTTTTTCTAAATTTCACTCGAAAATTTAGGTGGTTTCTGAACATTCGATTGCGTATAAAAACAATAGGCTTCCAGTGTTTACGCACTGTAATTTTTGTACTAAATTTCGTTCAATTCGGTCCATTCGTTCGTCAGTTATCGCCTCCACAGACTCACTGACACACATACACATATACATACTTTCACACACACACACATACATCACTTCAAAAATGTTTGATTCGCGATCAGGGATGCTTGAAACGTGCTCTCCCGTCGAAAACTCGAATTCGAATTTTCGACCCCGTCACAATACTTTCCTTATACATTATTGTATATAAGGAAAGTAAAAAAAAAATCAATTAATATTCTATTCATTAAAATGAAAAACGCACCATGCTGGTAATTAAGAACCCTTTAATAACACAAGTAAAATATGCTACTTTTCTTAAATCAAGACATACGGTCATTAGAACGTTAATTTTTTACTAAATAAATGTTTTCGAACAATAGAAACATTTTTAACCATTTAACATTTCCGGATTTAAACTATATAAATAAATTTGAGATTTGACTTGGTTTATACAAAAGTTCAATACTTAGGAATGTTTAGCATCTTATACTTTATTCGCAAAATAAGAATAAACAATAAACACATTCCAGAATATGAAAACGATTACTTTTTTATTACTTAGTTTTATTGTATAGTTTATCTTAACGCTGATTGTAAAATACTAATTGTGTTTCTCTTCCTGTTCCAGAAGATTCTAAATAAACTAAGATGACCTCTTAAATAAGAATTTATGATTTTTATTGTTTGACCTGTTGTTAAATGTGCATAATGGCATGAAAAATTGTGAATTATAAATACAGTCGCATTTACGGTAAATATTCGTACACCGGTGAAGGGCAGGGATTTTTCAACGTAATCATCAAACAATTTGTGCAGTACGAAACTTAGCAAATAATAATTTGTGCAGTGTGAAAAAAAAAGACTTGTTATTCAATTTTACATTTTAAAACTATAAAATATAGTATAGGAAAAGCATTGTTTTCACGAACATTTTCGCTTTCGAAATTTTAATGGTAATATATGCTTTAGGATCTGCTGAACACATTTTGACTATTTTCAGAATGATGTCCGTCTGTCTGTCTGTGGGGTCGATTTCTTGTGTACGCGCTAACTACTACAAATATTAATGAATTTTCGCGAAACTTTTTATACGGCTTTGTTTAATGAAAAATCTATAACCAGATATAATTTTCACTTTCCCTGCAATACATGGTAATGTATAGGGAAAGTATTGGAATCATGTCGAAAATCGCAACTCGAGTTTTCGACGGATCTACACGTTTCGAGACCTCTAGAATACGAAAAACTATTTTTAGCGTGACGTCTCTCTCTCTCTCTCTGTGTGATGTACGTATCCACTCTAAATCAAAAACTAATTGACCGAATGTCATAAAATTTTATAAGTACGTCACTTGTGAGTGACTCTGGTACTGATTATATTTTGGTACGATTCGGGATAAAAAAAAAAGAACCTGTCTTTTTTGCGAAATAGACCGCAAAAATTGCCTATATTCAAAAATTGCCTATATCCACTCCATCTTTAAAACTAATTGACCAAATTTCACAACATTTAGTAGATAAGTCACTTATGGGTTACCCTGGTACTGATTAGGTTTTGGTATGATTCGGAAAAAAAGAACCTGCTTTTTTTCTTGCAAAATGGTCCGCAAAAATCTTAATATCTAAAATGAAAGACTACATATGATCAAATATATTAATTAAATGCTTGTTTTATACGCAATGTGTGACGATGAAAAGAATAAGAACAACCGCATTACTTTAGGACAAGCCGTTTTCGAGATATTTTAGTTTTTTCGTATTTTCGTTAAGTCACCTTTGGAAATAAGCCCAGTTACCAAATGAAAGCGAAAATTGAATTAAAAGTGCAAATTCAGTGTAATCTAGAATAATTATGGTTGTTACTTTGTGCAAAAAATAAACTGCACTTCATAAATTACCGAAGAAATAAAAAGAAGGTAAATATGAGACTGCAGAGGAAATCATGTACTGCCCACACTATATCTTTTATTTAATCACGAGCAACACTTAGCAGTTCTGCCTGTTCACAACAAATTTAAATGTATCTAACGTTTTCCTAACAGATCTCCACTGGCGTTTTGCACATCACGAAGAATTATGTGTTTTTGTTGTACAGCTGGAGAGAAATAAATAATATTAATTAACCTTTGTCCCCGAAGCTGTCATAAGTCACTGCGTGTTGCACTTACCAAATAGATTCTTTTCATGAAAATAATGAGAGAGATTTTGCTATTCGCCACCTTTTGCTGTTAGTCACCCTTCACGAAGATCCACCATAATATTTATTCAAAACATAATTATATTTAATTATAAAAAAAAATGTCTGGAATATGAGGCTCCATTATGCTTTCTCATATATTCATCTTTTTGTACAATAAAATAATATGTCTGTTTGTGTGTATATGTGTGAGTGCCCGTTTATATGTGTCGCTCGCAACGGAAAATTGAAGCAATGGAAATTTGCTGCATTCGGTACAGGGGCATAGCTGAATTCACCGGACGATATACCTCGGCGAGATATTTTTTAAAATTCTAATTAGGTTTAAAGTTATGAGCGTTTAAATTTGAAATTCAGCCGAATTTTCGCCATTTTAAAATCCATTTACTCCAGCAGACGATTCAGTCAATCATGTGAGATAGCTGTCGTTAGCTGTTCCAACAAGCAGATGTGAGAAAGCCTCAGACTTTTGGTGCTGTAGGTAAGTGTGTTTAAAAATCCAACATGCTATTGTTTTTTAATTTTACACATATCGATCAGATTTTTTATGACTTTAATTATTCATCATTATAAGTATCGTGCTAAAACATCTGAAGGATCCAATGAAAATTTAATTCCTTAGAATCTTCTTTTTTTTTTTTTAAACTTATATTTCTCGGCAAAGGAACATTTCCTGTTTTTCTCTTTTTATCAGATCTGAGCCATGAACATTAATAATGACACAAAATGAACTGGATGATAAAACACAAAATTCTAACTTCCAGGATTTTAACGATATCGTTTAGATATTTTAAACGTCATTATTTTTCATTTTATTATTTGCGCTCAAAAATATCTTTGATCCGATGAAAAATTGTGACGATATCATTTAATGTTTTTTTTCTTCTCTCAACGAAGAAACTGTTTTCGTTTGCGATTGCAAGTATTTTCGTTTACTATTGAGAACGTAGAGTTGATTTTAAGCAAGTTTAGTATCTCTCATGTGCTTACGCCCCACGCGTTTATTTAGGAAACTTTAAGAAGATTATTTTGCGTGTATTACGAGCGCAGAAGGCTAATAATTAGCGGGTGCTTGTTTAGAACACGGATGGCGAATGGTAATTTGTTATATTAGTCTATATATTATTTAGATCCTATTTTAATTCCAATTATATCATAACTGTAATTAGAATAACGACATTTATCTTTTTATGAAAAAATATAACTGCTGTTTGTTAATAATTTAATTTATATTATTTAGATCCTATTCTAATTCGAATTATGGTATCATAATTGGAATTAGAATAACGACATTTATCTATGACAAAAATATAACTGTTGTTTGTTAATAATTTTATTTATATTATTTATATCCTATTCTAATTCCAATTATGATATCATAATTTGATTTAGAATAACGATATTTATCTTTTTATGACAAAAATACAGCTGCTGGTTTTTAATAACTTAACTTTGTTTATATTATTTAGATCCTATTCTAATTTCAATTATGATATCATAATTGAAATTATGATATAATAATTGGAATTAGAATAACGACATTTATCTTTCAATGCCAAAAATATAGCTGTTGTTTGTTAATAACTTAAATTTGTTATATTAATTAGATCCTATGCTAATTCCAATTATGATATCATAATTGGAATTAGAATAACAACATTTACCTTTATATGGCAAAAATATAGCTGCTGTTTGTGAGAATAAAGAGCTGTGAGAATAGTAGCTGCTGTTTGTGAGAGGCTTTGTACGTCATAAATACAATTAAAATTTCATCTTTCCATGAACTTTCACAAGTTTCTGATTGAAATGTTTACAAATTTTTTTAAATTTTATGTTTTAAACTCAGTGAAGCAAATAAATAAGATATATTTGGCTGATTTGCTTCAATGTGTACTATTTTGATACTTTTGCATCCATTGAGTAATTTTAAATATTATTTTCCCTTATAATATATACTACCCCCCTCGTTCCAGAAATTATCATGGGACAACAATTATTCTTGCAATAGGAATTTTGAAACACGAAATATCGTGACATTTTCAGAGGTGACAGGCAATTATCGGAATTTCACAGTAATTACGAAATACATAAACGATTTTAAACAGAATATGTGATACTACTGAAGATATTATCAGAATTCTACAGTAATTCTAATATATGTAAACGATTTTAATACTGATTAAGTGATAATATGGAAGGTGTTATCGGAATTCTACAGTAATTATAATATATGTAAATGATTTCACACTCAGCATGTGATAATACTGAAGGTATTATCAGAATTCTACAGTATTTATAATATATGTAAACAATTTCAAATTGAACAAGAGGTAATACTGAAGATATTAAACGCAGCTGCAAAGCGTACCAAATCAATTATAAAATGTTCCTTTATTAAATAATATTTCGTTGATTGCCTAATATTTCACAACGAGGGTTAAGAAAAATTTTTAAGTAACTTTTTGCAATGTCTCTAGCCAATTTAATTTTTCCAGATATTTTATGAAATTTAGTCGATTAGTTGAGTTAGAGTGGATATATACAATATTTGCGGGCCATTTCGTAAAAAAAATGCAGGTTCTTCGTTTTCGAACCGTATCAAAATCTAATCAGCACCAGGGTGATCCACAAGTGTCTTATCTACCATATTTTATAAAATTTGATCCATTAATTTTTCAGTTAGAGTGAATGCAGGCAATTTTTGAGGGCAATTTCACAAAAAAGGCGAGTTCCTTTATCCCGAATCGTACCCAAAACTAATCAGCATCAAGGTCACACACAAGTGACTTACCTACCCAATTTTAGGAACTTCGGTCCATTAGTTTTTGAGCAAGAGTGGATACATACATTGCACAGACACACAGACAAACACACAGGCAGACACACAGACAGACAGGTACACATACAGGCCTCACGCTAAATAATAGTTCTTTCGTAGTCTAGAGGTCCCGAAACGTGTAGATACGGCGAAAACTTGAGTTGCCATTTTCGGCATGATTCCAATACTTTCCCTATACATTACTATGTAATACAGGAAAAGTAAAAATCTGATGTGGGCAGCACATGACTTTCTCTGCAGACTAATATCTACGTTCTCTTTATTTTAATTAAATTTAATTCACTTTTAATTCAATTTTCGTTCTTATTTGGCAACTGGACTTATTTTCAAAGGTGGCGTAGAGAAAATGCGAAAAATCTAAAATATCTCGAGAACGGCTAGACCTAGTGTAATGGGGTTGGTCTTATTCTTTTCTTCGTTAAAAATTACGTATAAAACAAGCATTTAATGGATATATTTGAGCCTACGTAGTTTTTTATTTTAAGTTTTGACAATTTTTTAGGGCAATTTTGCAAAAAAAGGCAGGTTATTTTTTTTTTCGAATAGTACCAAAATCTAATCAGCACCAGGGTCTCCCCCAAGCGACTTATCTACCGAATTTTGTGAAATTCGGTCCATTAGTTTTTCAGCTAGAGAGGATATAGGCAATTTTTGGCCCATTTCACTAAAAAGGTGGGTTCTTTCATCCCTAATCATACTAAAACTTAATCAGTGCCAGGATCACACCCAAGTGACTTAACCAAATTTTATGAAATTCGGTCCATCAGTTTTTGAGTTAGAGTGGATACATACATTGCACAGATGGACAGACACACAGACACACAGACAGACACACATATACATAGACACACACACACAGATGTCACGCTAAATATATTTTTTTCGTATTCTAGGATTCTCGAAACGTGTAGATCCATCGAAAACTCGAGCTGCTATTTTCGGCATGATTCCAATACTTTCCCTATACATTACCATGTATTGCAGGGAAAGTAATATTATTTAAAATATTTAAATTTAATGCTTTCATCACAAATTGTAAAATATAGCAATATTAAGCTCGATGGTTTTACTCATATTAAACGTTTGTCCTTGCATTGATGGGTACGGTACCGTAACCAAATAGTTTGTTCCTCCAAGTGGATATTAGATAAGCTTTACCAGATATCACGTGATCTGTTTTGTTTTAGTATATAATATCGTTTTATTTAGCAGCAAATGTTAGGTATGTATCAATATTAATGTTGTATTTTTATTAAATGACAACATTTTATGGTGTATTTCAAGATATATCACTTGAAAATTTCAAAAATAATTTCTCTATAGACTTAGCAGGGTAACATTTCGCCTTAATTATCTCAGTCCACGGATGGAATATTAAAATTCAGGCTGCATCATAACTTTGCGAATTTTATAAATGAACCAAATTTCGCGCAAATCGGCTGAATAGTCACTGCGAAACAACGTCAACAGTAACGTATTTAAGTCAAAGGCAAGAAAGATGAGATTCAATAAAATACATAAATTATTTCAAACATATACATAATGGCTACATACATTTTAGGTTAAAGTGTGACTTCAAAAAAAATACAAACTTACCGGATTTTGCATGGCATATCGTAAACACAGCAAGCAATCGTACTGGTTGCTCTAAAAAGAAAATCATTCGAACATTAGAGGCTTAGATGTTTGTTATGTAATAAATATTAAAAATTCAAACACATTGAACATAAAAATACTTTGAAGTGCACCCATGGCGAACATTTTGCCTCATACAAATGTTTCGTATTTACTTAATAAAAACAGATGGGAAAATTAGGAGACGATTGTTTCATGAGTATGAGTCTTCTTTCGTCAAGCAAAAATCTCTATATCTTAGAAGGATATTCTCCCTTAAGCCGCCTGTTTCATCGTTCCGTGTTAACCTACGGAAAGTATTCTCTAATCTCCAATTCGTTTATTATTTAAGATTTTCCCCAATTATTTTTATTTTTATTATTATTATTATTATTATTTGCCGATCATAGATTCTGAAAATTGGAAAGTTTATGCTTTAAAAAAAAAAAAAAAAAAAAAAAAAACCTCGACATTTTTAATATGTATCAAAATGCAATAAATTCATTAAAAAAATATTAGAAATACTTCTAATTATTTTAGCATTTTTTTAAACACATACATTTCTATTCTCAGCAACTGTGCTCGATAAAAATTATTATAAATATATATATATATATATAAATAAAAATTGAAGGATTTTAATCGAAAATTATGCATAAACTACAGTATGTACAAAAAAACCCATCTCTAGCATATCTGTTACAAATGAGTAACTATAGGCCAAGACTAAGGATAAGGATAGAAGGTAACTTATCACTACAATGGAAAGGGGGATGAGAAGAATAATAGGATTCAAAAATCACATTTAAAGTATATAAAGGTAAATAAAAATAAAACTCGGCAATATGAGAATAGGCAATAATAAACAGCTCAGGAGATAAGAGATTAAGAATAGAGAACAAGCAATTGAAACTACACAAAAAATGGCGGTTAGTTCGAAATTGCATTCTCATCAGGACAGTCATAGAGCCGGTATATTGCAAAAAAGAATACGAATGTATCAAATTGTAAGATGTAAATAGACAACATACACAAACAAATATAAGATGTAATTGTCGAGATCCAGCCCTATCGAAATTCATCAACAGTAAATGTTTGAAATATATTTAAAAAGTGTTTGAAACATGTTCACAAGTATAAATTATCAAAATTACTTAGCTTCTACTTAAAGAAGACTATAAATATTGACACATAATAGAACAATAATAACAAAGTCTATTTCTAAAACCATATACCCGAATGACAATCAATAGCATATTACATGCAGATGTACATCCAATATTGTTTCATACAAGACGATGCAAATCTTCCATAACGTATTATACAATAGACCCTATTCAAGAGGTCCCGTATCAGTTATCACACGCTTTACCTGTGACAATCCAGTATGTATATTGCCATCAGTTTTATTTAAATATAAACGGTAACTATCGGTTACAGTTATTTTATAAAATTTGTAGATAATGTCACTTAAAAAATACTTGGGAAAACCCTGTGAGATGGTGTTTTGTAGGAAACGATAATCGCATAAATATCGATCTTCCATTTTACTGTTTATTCTTTGACTACGTATTAATTGTCCCAGTATAATATTTCTAAAAACATTTTTGTGCATACATGAGTTCCAGTTTATGATATAATTGATTTTGAAGTGGAAGTCGTTGCGTTTATCGTACAAACAGAAACCAGTAGAACCACCTGGTTGCTTGTATATCGTTATATCCAGAAAATTTAGACTTTTGTTGACATTATATGGAGTTTCAGTAAGTTTTAAATGTTGTGGATAGAAAGTAAAATCCATCTGATATGCTAAGTGTGATTTCAGATGATTTTGTAATGTTGTATTTCACGGTGTTATCATATTATATATATATATATATATATATATATATATATATATACATATATAGATAGATATATACAAATATGTATATATATATATATATGTATATATCTATCTATCTATCTATATATATATATATATATATATATATATATATATAGATATGTACATATATGTATATATATATATATATGTATATATCTATATATATCTATATATATATATATATATATATATATATATATATATATATATATATATATATATAAATATAAATTAGTAAATCCAATGTTAGAATGTAAGTAGTAACTCATAAAACACTATTCCAAAATTTTCTACAAAATACAAAGAAATAAAAGAAATTAAGACATAAAGAGGAAATAATAAAGCGTAATGCAGGTCATAAAGGCAAAGACAATCAACAAATTTCAAAAATGAGGAATGAAAATAGGAAAACTAAAAAATCAAGCAAAAAAGCTTGCACATGGAAGAGCTTTAGGCTTAAGATAAGTTCATTTCGAAAAAATTCTCTTCAAGTCCATATATCCCTTCGAAATGAACACAAAAGTGCTTGTTTCTGAAACACAAGATAGATTTTATTTATAAACTTGTGTTATATGGACGACAAGCATATAGATTGGAACAATAAAGGAAACATAAGTACCTTAAAATACACTTCATTAGTGCAACCATGACGAGCAAAATATGATTTATATATATATATATATATATATATATATATATATATATATATATATATATATATATATTATATATATATATTATTATATATATGTTATTTACATTCCGTTTAGAAACAACATTTATCCTTTCTATGATTTGTAGACATGTGGTTCTACTTGTTTTTCCTCGAAAGAGAGACCTGTAGGCAGCTTGGAGAAATGAATTTGACCTGAAACACTTAAAGCTTGTATTTCCGTCAAAATGAATATTTTCTTTATACAACGGTAAATATTTCTTTATGCAAGGGCTACATACATTTTCTTCTCGGTTTCCTTTATACAATGGTATATGTTTTCTATATTTCATAAACAAAGAACATTAACAAGATTAGTTTTCAACCTTGAAGTTGATTCAAAGCCAAATTAAATATATTAATTTTTTATTTCATTCCTTATTACCCATACAATTCGAAATATTCCAAATGGTTAAAAAGAAAAACCATATATATATTTTTTTCATTATTTATTTTCCGTTTAGAAACAGCATTTATTCCCTCTACCTATTCATTAACATACCGCTCAGTTACTGTGTTCCAAAAAGGAGGCTAATAGCGTGCTTTGCTTAAGAATCCTCTACACAAAAGATGCTCTATTCGCAGACACATCCGTAATAATTGTTCCATTATATAACGAAACATAAAAGCAGACGATTTTTATGACGTTGCCATCTTTCTTCAGTGAATTTTATTCTTGCCGCTAGATTTTACTCTTCCGAGCGATAATGGATTTCGTGGTCATGCTCTGGATGTTTGCGCAAGTTGGTATCATATCGCAAATTACAGACCCACAGGGCAGAGAAGTAAAAGTTTCTTTCGATATGTGAAAAGTCATATTTCTGTGGGATTTTGATTCGCGCCTTTCTGAGACTGACTCAATGTTTTCTCAGGAGAGGTGACGGTTACGAGTAATGGCATTGAAGAATAATATTTGCTTCCGTTAATGATACATTCACACCGAATTCCAAAGGGGAAATATCGATAGGAAGATGTGATTGTAAGATTTCCAGATGAAGTAAACATAATGCGAATTTGAGACTAATGTAGAATCCAAGAACTGCTCTGATGTGAGGAATCACACTTTCGCGATATTTCCATATATTGGTAAAGGTAGATAAACGTATTCTGAAAATACCTCTAAATAATTCACTTTTATTATGAAGTGAAATATTAACAAATGATAATGCATGAATATGATGTACAGTAAAAATTCTCTTAAAAACTGCTATTAAAAACTAAATGAATAGTTTTCTCCGACAGGGCAAGCAAGAAGCGCAACCTCACTTATTCAAGCAATTTTGGCATCTGGCACAAGTAATAGCATTGACAATAGCACGCGTGACTGGAAATAGAAGAAACATTGCCATCGTCGCCAGATAGAAACGAAAAGAGATGAAACCATGGAGTTAGAAAGAAAGAGATAAAACTCCTATGGATGAAACGTTTGAAAATGCCATTAAGCTTTGAGAATTATATCTAGTTGCCGCTAGTGTTAGTAAAGTAGCTGTTATTGCAAGTTGAACCAACAGAAAGGCATATATAGTATATGTGTTTTTGGTTATTTTTAAATTTAAGATTCCCTTATTATGAGTATAATTAACCAGTAATTTTTTATAGTTGTAGGATATAATACAGAATATATGGAGATAAAAATAAATTGAAAAATGAAATAACTGTGAATACGTAGGAATATTCTTTATTATTTCAGTTCTACTGTGCATTGCGTTAATAATTTATCACTTTCCTTATATACATAATGTATAAGGAAAGTATTGTGACGGGGTCGAAAATTCGAATTCGAGTTTTCGACGGGAGAGCCCGTTTCAAGCATCCCTGATCACGAATCAAACATTTTTGAAGTGATGTCTGTGTGTGTGTGTGTGTGTGTCAGTGAGTCTGTGGAAGCGATAACTGACGAACGAATGAACCGATTCGAACCAAATTTGGTACAAAAAATCACAATCAGTAAACACTGGAAGCCTATTGTTTTTATAGGCAATCGAATGTACAGAACCCCCCTAAATTTTCGAATGAAATTTTGAAAAAATCGTCAAAAAATCAAAACCACTAATAAAGTTACGCAAATAGACATGTCTTATGTAATTTTTCATTAGAAAACGATTGGCATAAATTTTAGAACTCTAACATGAGCTGTTCTCGAGATATTGTACATTTTTTAAAAAAATTATCAAAATGTCATAAAATAAAAAAAATATTTCCTATTGAGAAACATATTCACTTTTCACATGTAATACCATGCGATAAATTGGGTGACATCATTGACGTGGATCTAGCTCGTTCCATTCATGAAAAAAGATACTTTGAGTAGTGATTTTGTATTTGAACGCCAATAGTCATTTATCTGCTGTAAGAATAACTTATTTCTTAGTGTATAACGCTTGGCGAGATTTTGGCGACGAATTTGGCGGAATGTCGCCAACTTGCCGACTTTTCAAATGTTGCCAAATTAACAAATATCTCGCCAAATGGATAAAAATGACTCTAAATCAATGAAAATGACGACTAATTTTCGAAAATTCAATATCTTGGAAAGAATATTAGTATCTACTATAAGAAAAACCTATTTTTTTACTGTAAAAGTAGTAAATTCATTGCATTATATAAGGAAAGTCATGTGTTGCCCACATCAGATTTTTTTTTTATAAAATTGGCAGTTATAATAAATATATTAGGCCTTTTGCCATAGACAAAATGCAGGGCACAACAATGCAGGACTTATCCCAGATCTTATCCCAGAGTTACCTGAATTATTGTCTCAAACGTTATTGGTGTTTTCTTTATATGTAGTTTTAACTCCTTACTTTTACCTCCATGAGTGAAACAATGCAAATGAAAAAAGAGTGGCAAGATACTACGAATAGACAGTAAAAACCACAGATTAAGGAATAAGTAGCAGAAAAAAAAATATGACCAGTAGAAACTAAAACAATAAGAGAACGGATAGTAGAAATAATAGAAACAATTAAATAGTGAAGTGAGTAAACCTACTGAAACGGTAAAGAGGAAACCGTTTTACCGTTTTTACTGTTCATTTATAGCATCCTGCCAATCGTTTTTATGACTCCTTGGTTTTACCGCTTTTCATATCATCTCGTTGGAATGGTATCTTTTGTTCAGTTCCATGTTTTATTCTACCGTAGATGCCTAACTTGCTTAAATAGCACGTCTAACTTAACCTGCAGAAAAATGCTCTTTTTCGCCTTTGAAACAAGTTGGCATCCATTTTTAACACTTTACAACAAAGTTGAAAAGTGTTTATGACTTTGTTCATTTTGTCTGTCTGTCTGTCTGTCTGTCCGTTAGCACGATAACTGCCGTAAAAATGACTTAATCAAAATGAAATTTTAGTATGTTGTTCAGACGGTCTGTAGAACCTATGGGAATATAAATGAATAATATCACCCAATTAGTTTTGGATTGAACCCGGGTCGAAAAAATGAAATACATTGAGCCCTATGGGACCTAATTTTTTAAACATTTTTTAAGCGGATTTAAAATTCACAAATTGCTTCGAAAATTTTAGGTAATATTCAAACTGCTCCATAAAATATATAAAAAAAAATTCAGCGAAATATATTGAGTAGTTTTTTAAATAAAAATTAGAATAATAATTTCACCTCTTATATGAAGCGATCACGTGACCATGATATGAAACGATCACATGACCCATTTCAAAATGATATATGGCATCCATCTTGTTTCAAAATCGTGATTTTTTTAAGTTCTTTTTAATTCATATTGAGTGTTGTATCCGTCCTAAAACTACTTTATTTTTGCTTAAATTCTGTGCATTTACATACTGAAACAACGCAATGACAATATATTTGAGTTTAAATGCTGATCTAAATTTGATTATTTCTACAACTAAGCCTATTTTTCACCTATGTAAAATGTAAACAGCAAAATATATAGAATGAGTTGTATTAGAATTCCTGTATTTTTTTAACACAAAATAATTTAGTCCATGGAGTCTGCATGGCTGATATGAATGAAATATTAATTGATTTCATAAAGAGAAGGACGATTTTTTTCGATGAAGTTTCAAGCATAGAGTTTAATTTTTTGTAGCTCCATGGTCTTAAACAAAATGTTTAAATAAAATAAATTATTATAGTATTGTGATGAATGAAATGAATGGGAGAAAGTTATGAATGGAATCCTGTTTTTATAGAGAGATCCAGGCGTGTTATTTTTTCTATGACGTCATTTGAATTAATTTCAGTTGTTTTCGATGAAGTTTTCAAATATAATAAATTATCGTAGTATTATGATAATTCTAAAACTATTACCGAGGAATGTATAACATTTTAGAGATGTTTAAACCAGGCAATTTATATTTCAATGCCGTCATTTGAATGAAGTTCATTTTTTTCGATGAAGGTTTAAGTTTTCAAATATAATAAATTAATGCAGTATTGTGATAAGTTTCAAAATATTACCGAGGAATGTATTGCATTTTAGACTTGTTTAAATAAAATTTCATTGAAGTTGGAAAGTGTTTCATAATCAATGCTTTAAGCATGATTGATCTTTCTTGTTTTTTCTTTATGCTGCAGCTGTACGAAGATGATGTACAATATCATACTTCTTCACATTTTCCTGATTTAAGAGTTTAAATAAAGTTCATACCTGAAGAATTTAACATTTTAAAATATTACGATAAGTAATGTTGGGATATAAGAGGGGTAAGTTGGGGATAATCTCAAACGTTAAATTAAAACGGCAAATTGGAAATCTAAAACGCTCATTAATGTTACACATTGCAATTGCATAGCTTCATATTTTGCCCAGTCATTTTACATATTAATAATTAAAAAATAAATTAATATTTTATTTTTGACACCTGAAGAATTTAACATTTTAAAACCTCAGGATAAGTAATTTTGAGATGTAAGTTGTTAAGTTGGGGATAATTTCAAAGCTTAAATTAAAACGGCAAATTGGTAATGTAAAAGACTCATTATTGTTACACATTGCAATTGCATTGCATCATCTTTTGCCCAGTCATTTTACATATTAGTAATTAAAACATAAATTAATATTTTAGTTTTGACATCTGAAGAATTCAACATTTTTAAAGCTTACGATAAGTAATTTTGAGATATAAGAGGGGTAAGTTGGGGATAATCTCAAATGTTAAATTAAAACGGCAAATTGGTAATCTAAAAGACTCATTAATGTTATACATTGCCATTGCATAGCTTCATCTTTTGCCCAGTCATTTTACATATTAATAATTAAAAAATAAATTAATATTTTAGTTTTGACACCTGAAGAACTTAACAATTTAAAAAGCTCAGAATACGTAATTTGGAGATATAGGTGGTTAAGATGGGGATAATTTCAAAAATTAAATTAAAACGGCAAATTGGTAATGTAAAAGACTTATTATTGTTACACATTGCAATTGCATTGCACCATTTTTTACCTAGTCATTTTACATATTAGTAATTAAAAAGTAAATTAATATTTTAGTTTTGACATCTGAAGAATTCAACATTTTAAAAGCTTACGATATGTAATTTTGGGATATAAGAGGGGTAAGTTGGGGATAATCTGAAATGTTAAATTGAAACGGCAAATTGGTAATCTAAAAGACTCATTAATGTTACACATTGCAATTGCATAGTTTCATCTTTCGCCCAGTCATTTTACATATTAATAATTAAAAAATAAATTAATATTTTAGTTTTGACACCTGAAGAATTTAACATTTTAAAAGCTCAGGACAAGTAATTTTGAGATATAGTTAAGTTGGGAATAATCTCAAAAATTGAATTAAAATGTCAAAAAGGACTCATTATTTTTACAGATTGTAATTGCATTGATTTCTCCTTTGCCCAGCCATTTAACATATTAATATGCAAAAAATTATGAAGGATAACCTATCAGACAAGCTAAGCACGTGCTTATGGCATTAAGGGCACCAAAAGAGAAGGGAAAAATTACAAAAATTATATGATTTTCAAGGCAAATTAAAAACATTTTACATTTAAATCTCCAGAAAATAATAATTAAAAACAACAAATTCATATATTTGTTTAATTATTTGAATATATTGTATATAATCTTATCTGCACATCATACAAAACAAAATAAGATGTCTTTCTCTCCCCCTCCCCCTGTGTGTGTGTGCGTGTGTGTGTTGTTGTTGTTGAAACCCAGACCGTCCGACCTACCAAAAAGGTGTAAGGTAACTGTTTGGACGGTCGGGAAGTGCCACCCAATTTAGACCGGAACCCAGTGGGGGAGGCATCCACAGGGACCGTACCCTCCTTCCCCTACCACCAACCTCTCGGAAGGACTTTCGGACCCACATGTTTAACGTGATCGTACTCCGCATGAACACGGCGGCAGTTTTGGCAGTGGCTGGAATCGAACCCGGGCCTACCGAGTGCAACTCCAGCGCGCTAACCAATGGGCTACCGCGCCCTGTGCGTGTGTGTGTGTAAGTGTCGTTTGTAGCGGAAAATCTAAGCTACGGACAACAATGAAATTCGAACTGGATTAGCTGAGCTCCCGTTACAGCATGCTTCAGAGAGATCTTTTAAAATTTCGAATTAGTTTTCTAGTTATTTTACGTTCGCTTTGTGAATTAGATTTCTAGTAATTTTATGTTCGTTTTGTGAATTAGTTTTCTAGTTATTTCATGTTCATTTTGCGAATTAGTTTTCTAGTTATTTTATGTTCGTTTTGTGAATTAGATTTCTAGTTATTTTATGTTATTTTAAATTCCGTTTGATTTCCATTCAGCTTTTTGTTATGATGAGACTTTCAACTGAGAGAAAAAAAAACCACTCAAGTTTGCAATATATCGCTAAATGAGTCACCAAGTCGCCAAATTTACCTCTAAGCGTTACACAGAGTCGAAAAGACGTGCTTTTCTTTTATATATGAATGCCCATTGGCGAGTTGTTAGTGGTAAAAATGCCAAACTATTACCAAAGTAGCTTTCCTGTTGAATGGAACGAGCTAGATCCACAAGAATGATGCTTACAGATTTTTCGCATAACATTGTATGAAAAGAGAATATAATTCACAATAGTTAATACTTTTTGAATTTAATATAGTATTTTTGATAAATTTATTAGAAAACGTGCACTATCTGGACAACGGTTCATGCTAGCGTTCTGAAGTTTATGTCATTTATTTTCTAATCAAAAATTATATAAGAAATAATAATTTAAGCAACATTACTAAAAATTCTGATTTTTAAATATTGTTTCAAAATTTCATTAGAAAACTTGGGGTCTTCCAAACATGTGATTGTGTTTAAAATCAATAAACTTCCAGTTTTCACTAATTGTAATATTTGTACCAAATTTCATTCGAAACGCTACATTCGTTCGTGACATATCGCTTCCACACACTAACACACACACACTGACATCACTACAAAAACTATCGATTCGAGTTTCTGGGTACTTGAAACGTGCTCTTCCGTCACAAACTCGAATTCAAATTTTCAACATTATTTATTGCGTAACTTTATTAAAAGTTTTGATTTTTTGACGATTTTTTCAAAATTTCACTCGAAAATTTAGGGGGGGGGGGTTCTGAAGATTCGATTGCGTATAAAAACAATAGGCTTCCAGTGTTTACGGATTGTAATTTTTGTACCAAATTTTGTTGGAATCGGCCCATTCTTTCGTCAGTTATCGTCTCCACAGACTCACTGACACACACACACACACATACTTTCACACACAGACACAGGCATCACTTCAAAAATGTGCGATTCGCGATCAAGGATGCTTGAAATGTGCTCTCCCGTCGAAAACTCGAATTCGAATTTTCGACCCCGTTACAATACTTTCCTTATACATTATTGTATATAAGGAAAGTAAAAATATATTTTTATATTCTGATTCGGATTATGATAGAAGTACATATAAAAGATATGAAACTCGTGAGAAATTCGAGGGGGCACTCACACGCTAGAAAATTTCCGGTGTGGGGATCCTCTCTTTGTCCATGAACCTCAGATTAAGTTTTATTAACTTAATAGTAAATACGCCACTGGCTGAAAACGTTTATAAAACTTCGTTCAATTCGTGCATGACTTAAACGAGGACATTGTTCCACACCTTAGAATCTACTTCCTATTTTGCATCTTTATATCTATTTACCTTATATACTCTTCTTCTTTCATACTTCACATGCTAATCACGGAGTTAGAAAAACTAATGGCTTCCTAGATGAATAGCTTCACAGTGATTTTGTGAACCTGTGACAACTAAGCACGTTGTGGAGCTTACAAGTTGATAGCAGCCACAACAAGGTTTTCACGAGCTAATAAGTGAGCCTAAAGGCACATTTACATGATGGTGTTCAAACTATTTATTACTCGCGAAGAATAAAATAAAATTCACGTAAACAAGGTATCATGACTTTTTCTGCAGATAATTCCGCAACTTTCTGCCCTGGAGAGCATCAGCGGGATGTTGTATTCTTTCAGAAAGCATAGAATAGGAATTGCAAATAATTATTTTTGATTTTTTAAAATAATATTTAAACTTCAAATGATTGTTTGCAGATAAGATTATTATTGAGTAACAACAAAACCATTACTGGAATATTAAGTGAAAATACTACGTTAATTTAAGCATCGAAATTACTACGTTATAATTTTTAAACACGAAATTACTATGTTATTATTTTTAAGTATCGAAATTACTACGTCGAAATTACCACGTTAATTTTAACGTACTTACAGGCGGCATGCTCTTGCAAACAAAACTATTATTGAGACCTTACAAAATCTGGCTCAAACATGAAAATTAATCCGAAAGACAGTCTTAGTTCATGTTGAATAAAATCAGTGATAAGGAAAACTTAAGCAAAGTGTATAAGCACAAATAATATATAATAATTTGTGCTTATATACGTTGCTCCAGGTTTCATCATCCCTCGCACGAAGTGTATTTTACTAATTGAAAATCAACGATGTTGATAAATTTAGTATTTCTATACCTGAAAATCAACTAGATTATTACTCAAAATTGAATTTATTGGCACCTTTTCCGATGATATGTGTGGAAAGTAAAAGTAAGAAAATCTGATCTGGGCAGTACACGAATTGCCCTACAGATTTAAATTCATTTTCTCTTTATTTCTTTCACTCATTAAATTAAGCTTTATGTCACAAAATAACACGCATACTTATATTTGCGGGCTATTTCGCAGAAAAAAAGGCAGGTTTTTCTATACCGAGTAGTACCAAAAATCAAATCAGCACTACAAGGGACTTGCCTTCCAAATGTTATGCAATTTGGCCAATTAGCTTTTGAGTTAGAGTAGATACACACATTGCACGGACACACACATACATTGCACGGACACACACATACATTGCACGGACACACACACACACACACACACACATACACACAGACGTCACATTAAAATATATTTTTCGTGTTCTAGATGTCCTAAAGCATGTAGATCCTTAGAAAACTCTAGTTGTTACTTTTGACTCGATTCCAATACTTTCCCTATACATTACCATGCATTTCAGGGAAAGTATAAACGGGTAAAAATGCCTAATTTAAGCTGCATGGAATTCAAATTAAAACTGCACTATTACCGGAATCTCCGAAGGCCTCACAACACATCTGAGGTCATCAGCTACTGCTATTAAACCCATTACTACTTATCTATCTAGTTACCTCTGTCACTAACGAGGTCCAACACTAAGTAAAACGATCTTCTCTAAATCGAACCCCACCGCAATTTAATGCCTCTCTTTGTCCGAGTGCATCCAATTCATTCATCCAACGAATTCATCCTATGTGACACATAGAACGATACTGATTTTTTAATCGATTGGTAATCGATATCACGTCCCTTCATCGTGGCTGTACCCATCCATCAGACTTCGTAGATGGATTGAGCCAGTGATTGCAAATTAAAGACTGCAATTAAACAGATGCGGAAATTGGCAGCCGGTTATAGGGTAAAAAGAGATGTTTAATATGCACAAATACCTCTTTATCGGGGCATCTACATTATTTACCATCCAGTGCATGCTTAATGGGCCCGTGATGGACCGGCATGTTTGACATCGCCAGAGTTGATCAAGACCTCACACTTAGATGGGATGACGGGGATCAACGATGTGCAGTGTTGCACGTGATTTGGGAAGGTTTGAGGAATTTGGGGGCATATTTACTTTCCCTACAATACATGGTAATGCAGCAATGGAATCGTGCTGAAAATCGCAACTCGAGTTTTCAACAGATCTATACTGTTACGCCGTATCCTCAGGTATCGTGGGTGTGCACGCTGGATGCAAGAATGAGTTCAAATTTCTGGATAACTTACACGTTTATTCACAAGCACAGCGAATACAGGAACAAAATACTGTAAAACAGAAGTTAAATGCTCCACTAATTTCACTAAATAACCGATATTATTCCCAAAAACATTCATGAAAGTCATTTCACAAAACAGCAGCTACTATTTTCAACATTGATAAAAATCACAGTTCAATATAGCCAGTATCACGTCAAGTACTCTCCGACTGAGTGATGACGTTTTTTATTCTCCATAGAAACGAATTCTTTCATATCACGTAAAATAATTCTTATTTCGAGGTGTTTTTCAAAGATTCGGAAAGTCGCCAAATGTCGCCAAATTGGCGATAAATCACCAAATTTGACATACTTTCTTCCATTTTCGGAATTCTGGCAAACCTATGTTCACGTCATAGGAAAGCTTGTACGGGTGTTTTCTCCGCATGGTTCTCAAAAGGGGTGAGGGAATATTATACGTTCGCAACAATATGTTTCAAGAACGCTAGGACCCGAAAAAATATATTTATATATTTAGCGTGACGTTTCTGTGTGTGTGTCTGTCTGTTCAATGTATGTATCCTATCTAACTAAAAAATTGATTAACCAAATTTCCCAAAATTTTGTAGATAAGTCATTTGTGGGATACTCTGATTCTGATTAGATTTTGGTAGGATTCGGAAAAAAAAGGAACCTTTTTTTTTCTTTTTGCGAATTGGTAAAAATCTTCAAAATCTAAAGTGAAAGACTACATACGTTCAAGTGTATCAATTAAATGATTTCTTTATACGTAGCTTTTGACGACCAAATGAGTAAGAAAATTTTCACAAATAAGACTAACAGTTTTTTGAGATATTTTAATTTTTTTGCATTTTCGCCACGTCACCTATTTGAAAATATGCCCAATAGCCATTGTTTTCACACTTGTGGAAATTTTAAGCAGAAATTAACAAAAATGTGTTTAGAAGTGTTTGAAATTTACAAATGTAAGTTTTTTACTTACAAAATTTCACAAATATGAAAACACATATTATTTCCCATACGAAAAATAACACATGTGTGGTTTTTAAACATACGAAAATCACGTTTGTTTGTTTTTGAAAAGTATATTGGTGTTGAAACATGAAAAAAAAAATGAAAAGAGAAACGTGAATAATGATATTACGCATTTCATTATTATCCCTAAAATATCTTGAACAATACTTCTTATCTACTCATTAATTAAAAATACCTCTTCTTATGCTTATCTGACGGATACGTGGAAAAATGAAAAGAAAAAAGTTAATAATGATATTGTGCATTTCATTATTATTCCTAAAATATCTTGAACAATACTTCTTATCTACCCATTAATTAAAAAACCCCTCTTCTTATTCTTATCTGACTGATAAAATCATCCCTTCATGGAAAGTCATGTGAGGTGTTGAAGCTACACCTCTCACTATCGGCTGCGTCTACGTTATAACATGGGAGAAATAGCATCGCAATATACCTCATGTTAAATTATGGCATTACATTCGTACCCCAGAACTCTCCTATTATTTCTACTTATATATATATATATATATATATATATATATATATATATACACATATATATATATATATATATATATATATACATATATATATATATATATATATATATATACATATATATATATATATATATATATATATATATATATATATATATATATATATATATATATATATATATATATATATATATCTGAAGAATAAAATTAACGGAAAAGTTTTGGATATATGCAACTATGAACAACTTAGACCAAATTGGATAAAAAATATGGTCTATGGCATAAAGAAGAAATTCTTAAGGAAATTATGGGAGACGTGGAGCGAACAGCTCATAATACCGGAACAAGAAGGAATGAATGACATCAGTAAAACTAACCTGGCTACTTTTTATGACTATTTCAAACTACGGGCCAAACTTATGAAAATTCAATTGGAAAAACGAAAACTACATGTGAACAAGGAATTTTTCATTATTACTTTTTGCAATAAGACTTTTGATTATCTGAAATTCAAACATATTTTTAAAACTTTTAATCATCTTTTACCGACACAACAAATTATTATTGATGTATCATTTCGTTATACCATGACTCATGGACGCATTATATACAACTATAATAAGCTATGTAAGGACTTATCTAAATATGTACAACAGCCATGTCAATGTATTGATGATCCATTATGTAACCAAGATCACGGTCATATCGTCACAGGAGACATTAAACTTGCAAAAGACCTTCCTTTACTGCAATTTTTAAAGATGGGCACTAAATTTCGACATCAAGTATTCAAGGGAGAAGTAGAAAGTAATTTTAATAAGGATTTGGAAGCCTTTATTTACAAAACTGCAATAAAATACAGTTATCCATTGTCCACTTTTAATGATTGGCGATATAACGTATTTAATGCATTTAAATCTCAATATAACCTGCTTAAACAATTTACGAAAACAGAAAAAATCAGTAAAGCAGTTTTGGAGAAATTTTGCAACAGCTATGTCATCACCTATATGGATAAAGCCATTAATAACTACGCCTTTACTTGCAAATCATATTACGTACAACTCCTACTGGCATGCTATAAAGACATCAATATGTATTGTCCAATTAAACAAGGATATACTCCTAATGTTAATAGAATTATAGCCCTCTATAAACAAATTGGTATTAATATTACAGTGGTCAAATTTCCATATTTGGTGCTCATACCAAAAATCCATAAAAAACCTGTTAAATTTAGACCTGTCACTATAGGTTGTAATACCTATTTAACTAAAGTGAATTCCATTTTATTAAAACTATTAACACCTGTTATGAAGAAAATACGAAAAGAGGGCTCAGTTATGATTAAAAATAGTTATGAAGTGAATAGGTCGACAGATTGAAAACTTATTCTGAAGGATTTTATTTTAGAACGTTTGATTTTAAAGACCTATTTAACAATATCAACTTACAAAATCTCTTTGAGATTTTAATGGAAATTTATTTTACATCAGATTTACAAAAGCATGTGGAAACCAGCAAGTACAAAAGCCTACTTAAGATTGTCATATTTGAGAATATTCTATCTAATGGAATCGCAATTTATAGACAAATCAAAGGCATCCCAATGGGAGGGGGATGTTCCTCGTTACTTGCGGATTTCTACTTACATCATTATGAGAAAGGCACGCATTTAATTAGTGAAATACCATTCTTTAGATTCGTTGATGACGTCATGATTGGAGTGGATAATCAATGTACTATATTTGATTTTACATTCTACCCGCCGTGTCTTGAACTAATCGAATCGGAATCAGCGAAAGTAGGAACAGTTGATTTCCTTGACATCACTATTTATTATAATTTGGAACAGAAATTATGTTATAAATTATTTGACAAGAGACATCTATATGATTGCAAGATCAATTATTTTACCCACTGGAATACCAACTTGAGTTTAAACGTACAACGTAATTTAATCGTAAATCACTTGAACAGATACAGATTATTAAACTCATCTATTACAGAATTTAATAAATGCATGATGCATTTAATCAACGGAACTCGGGAACAATCATATCCCTTCCGCTTTGTACAGCACTATTATGATGTTTTTTGCAGAAATTATAGTGATAAAAATTATGTTAATTTATCCGACATCATACAATACAACTCAACTCTTACCTAGGATTATCTGATTGATGCACATCCAGATGGCTCTATAAGTTAGATGCGACTTTTTATGTATGCTTTCCTATTCGAAGTTTATACGCTTTATGCAACTCTTCCATTATTCTCGCCTTGCTGGTTAGTAAAATTTCCAATTTTTGTTATTTTGATCATTTTTATGTTGTCTGGGATTCGGCCATTTTTTCCCCACGGGCATGATCGATTGTTGTTTCGGGCGTGCAGAGTCTCTGGGAGCGTTTTCATGAAGTCAAAGCTAGCTTCTAACCAGGAAATAGGGGTCGCAATCCCCCTTGACCTTTCTGCAACCCTGTAAACACAATCATTCCACCTATATATTTTCTTTTTTCATTTTAAATATTATATATATATATATATATATATATATATATATATGTATATATATATATATATATATATATATATATATATATATATACATATATATATCCTACTCACAACTGAAATCGCAACATCATGAAGTTGTAGGTGTAGCTTTATGTAAAGTAGGTAATGGAAACAGCAAGACGAGATATGCTAATGATCACAGTTTCGTTATGCATAGTGACGTAACACCTTGCCGAGCAGCATAAAAGGATCAGATCAAGGAAGAGCAATATAACAGCTAAATTGTAGCGTCATTGATTTCAGGTTGTAAAAATCATCACAGTATGCTAAGTCGACGTACTGCATACGTTCAGTTGTCGTCAACGGAACGGCAACAAATCGTTGTTTTACGTGAGGGTGGAATGAGCCTTCGAAGAATCGCTGAATTATTGGGACGTGATGTGAGCATAGTTCAACGATGTGTGTTACGGTTCGCGAGAGACAACGAAACGGCACGAAGATCAGGTTGTGGAGCTTGCAGGTGTACCATACTACTTGAAGATCGTATGCTTCTGAGAAGCGTTGCGCGGGAGCCGTTTACCACAGCAACCACGTTACAACGACATTTATCCCACACTACAGGTAACGTGGTTTCGACACAAACAATTCGAAACTGTTTGCATGATGCAGTACTCCGAGGTAGACGACCTTTTCGACACCTACCGTTTCAACGTCTTCTTCAGTTACGTCGCCTCCAGTGGTGTCAAATGAGATGCAATTGGTCGACAGAATGACGAAACATTCTGTTCACGGATGAATCACGATTCTGTTTTGGCATGACAGATGGCCGTATTCACGTATGGCGGCTCTTTCAACAACGCCACCAGGAATCTTTTTCTATCGGTCGCCACAGAGATCCCCTAAGTCGTATCATGGTTTGGGGTGGTGTAACATTTCGTGGACGAACACTTTTGGTCCATGTTTCTGGCAGTGTCACGGGGCAACGATACGTCTCTGACATTGTGAGACCTGTGATACAGCCATATCTGTCAACTAGGCCTGGACTTCTTTTTCAGCAGGATAATGCCAGTCCACATATTGCACGGGTAACTATGAATAGTCTACAAGGTTTTGATATCCTGCCTTGGCAACCATATTCCTCATATGTGTTGCCAATTGTGCCTATCTGGGACAACATGGGTCGTCGATTAAGAGAACTCCCAATTCCAGCAAACCATGTTCAGTTACAAACCCGATTGCATGCTGTGTGGAATGCCATCCCTCAGCACACCATTGACAATCTCATTGATGGGATGCTTCGTCGTATTCAATCTTGCATAGTCACTCGCAGTGGGCCTATTTCATATTGATCTAATGTCAATAAAGTTCCATGCTTTCATTTTCCAGGTATCATTTTTTGATCATTTACACATCTCCATGTTACAATTATATTCTGTAAATTTCACAAGCATACATCCCTTTCTGCATGGTGTTTGCGATTTCAGTTGTGAGCAGTGTACATATATATATATATACGTAAAATGTTATTAGCCCAAACGCATTATCTTAAAATGTTATTGACTTGCGACCCCTGCAGAACTTTCATGTATTGACTGCAACTTGCGATCTATTGGAGATATAGAAAATCATTGTTCTCCTCGGAGTTTACTGAAAAGTAATTGACCTTAAATTGGGAAGAGCTGCAAATCAGCAGAACAGAGAAAAATGCATAAAACATATAACGGAAAAGAAATTTAAAAGAAATATTTCTGGTAAAATGTCGTCCTTTGTTGTATTACGATTTAGATTGAATTGATGTGGAAAGTATTTGTCCATAATAATTCAAAAACAATTAGCTATGCTATCAGAAAATGCAAATGAAACGTAGTTTTAAATGGCCAAGTGCTGTATTTTTGCTTTCCCTGCAATATATGGTAATGTATAGTGAAAGTATTTGAATCGCACCGAAAATCGCAACTCGAGTTTTCGACAGGTCAACATCTTTCGGGTACGAACTCTAGAACACAAAAATTATTTCTAGCGTGAAGTCTTTTTGTCTGTCTGTCTCTCTCTGTGTGTGTCTGTGTCCGCTCTAATTCAAAAGCGAATTGACTCCATTTCATAACATTTTATTGTTAAGTTACTTTTGCTACGATGCAATTTCACGTTGTATTTTATACTCTGCAGTGGACCTACTTGATTTCTCAAGCTAAACTTCGACCCACTATATTGTGGCTTTTCGAATTTTGTGCCGACGCAGAGGGCGCAAAACTTGCTAAAATTTTCATTACTATGAAAACTGGTTCCTGTATTTAGTCACCGAAAGCAGACTTAACCCGCTAGTAAATTTTTCAATTTTCTTTTTATCAGCTTTATAGGCGTATTATTACAGAGAAAAAAAATCTGATGTGGGCAGCACATGACTTTCCTTATATAATGCAATGAATTGACTACTGTTACAGTAAAAACATAGGTTTTTCTTATAGTAGATATTTATATTATTTCCAAGATATTGAATTTTCGTCAATGAGTCATCATTTTCAATGATTTAGCTTCATTTTTATCCATTTGGCGAGCTCTTCCTTAATCTGCCAACATTTTAAAAAGTCGCTAAGTTGGCAACATTCCGCCAAATTCGTAGCCAAAATCTCGCCAAGCGTTATGGACGGTGAAATAAGTTATTCTTATAGCAGATAAATAACTATTGGCGTTTAAATACAAAAGTATTACTCAAAGTGTCTTTTCTCATGAATGGAACGAGCTAGATCCACGAGAATGATGTCACCCAATTTATCGCATGATATTATATATGAAAAGTGAACATGTTTCTCAACAGTTAATATTTAAATATTAATTCATGTGATTTTCTGATAAATTTATGCAATATTCTGATAATTCTGATAAATTTATGCAGATGTGCAATATCTCGAGAACGGTTCATGCTAGCGTTCTGAAGTTTATGTCAATCGTTTTCTAAGGAAAAATTACGTAAGAAATGTCTATTTCGTAACTTTTTTAAAGGTTTTGATTTTTTGATGATGTTTTTAAAATTTTATTCGAAAGTTTAGGGGGGGTTCTAAACATTCGATTACGTTTAAATACAATAGGCTTCCAGTATTCACGGATTGTGATTTTTGTACCAAATTTCATTTAAATTGCTCTATTCGTTCGTAAGTTATCGTCTCCACAAACTCACTGACACACACACACACACACACAGATAAGTACTTTCACACCCACCCACACACACAGATAAGTACTTTCACACCCATCCACACACACACATACTTTTACACACATATACACACGGGCGCGGTAGCCCATTGGTTAGCGCGCTGGAGTTGCACTCGGTAGGCCCGGGTTCGATTCCAGCCACTGCCAAAACTGCCGCCGTGTTCATGCGGAGTACGATCACGTTAAACATGTGGGTCCGAAAGTCCTTCCGAGAGGTTGGTGGTAGGGGAAGGAGGGTACGGTCCCTGTGGACGCCTCCCCCACTGGGTTCCGGTCTAAATTGGGTGGCACTTCCCGACCGTCCAAACAGTTACCTTACACCTTTCTGGTAGGTCGGACGGTCTGGGTTTCAACATCAATCAACTTCAACAACAACACATATACACACAGACATCACCTCAAAAATGTTTGATTCGTGATCAGGGATGCCTGAAACATGCTCTCCCGTCAAACACTCGAATTCGAATTTTCGACCCCGTCGTAATACTTTCCTTATACATTATATGTATATAAGGAAAGTAAAAACAAAAACGAAGTCTATAGCTATATTGGAGTCAGAACTACAGACAGCGGAAGCGGAAATCAGGGTTTGTCATCTCATGTACTGTATACACTTACAATCTACGGATTCTGACATGACTTGATGCCCACGTAATCAAAGATAATTGTGATTTAGAATTTTAAAAATCGAAAGAGAACTTGAATAAATGGTAGTCCGGGGTAAAATAAAATTTTAAATGCCTATTATATCTTTATTGCGCAATTATGTTGATAAATAGTTCTACAAAAACTATTAAAATATCACAAAAATATCACTTCATGATAAAAGTAAACTCCCGAATGAGTACAAAAATCAAAAATCTGTTTCCAAAAAAGTTATGAAGTATGAAAATGGTTTTCACCAAGTTCTTGCAGGACCAGAGCTGTACTTTCAAGTTTAATTGATTTGAAAGAGGATTAGAGTCCTTCAGCGGAATACTTAACAACAGAGTACCCTAGCAGCAGAGTACCTAGCAACAGAGTACCCTAGCAGCAGAGTACCCTAGCAGCAGAGTACCATACTGCTCTGATCCAGCGGGAACTTGGTTCAAACCATTTTGAGATTTCGTAACTTTTATGGAAGGACATTTTTGTTTTTTATACTTGGCGGGGAGTTTTTTGCCATGATGAAGTGGTGTTTTTGTGAGATATCATTTATTGCACGTGAGTACAAAGAGTGTCATTTTCTTTTTTGCCAGTATAGCTACCAAACCGGTAAAATTTCAATTTACTTAATGTGATTTCAGATCAAATATCATTATAGTATTTTTATTGAAAGTGGTTGAAAATGAGTAGAATGATGGGGATTGTTTTTCCTTCAAATTTATCAGAACTTCATTACGGTGTACAGTAAAGTCATTGCCACATGAGGTTTTTAACGTCTTCCAAAGAAAATGACGATGTAAGGAATAATCGCATTCCACGATTAAAGGAATATTTTTGTTAACAACTTTCTTACCAGAATTATTTCTCTTTTCAATTATAGCGCGTCATTAATTTCCTTATATACATAATGTATAAGGAAAGTATTGTTACAGGGTCGAAAATTCGAATTCGAGTTTTCAACAGGAGACAACGTTTCAAGCATCCCTGATCACGAATTGAACATTTTAAAGGTGATGTGTGTGTGTGTGTGTGTGCGTGTGCGTGTGAGTCTGTGGAGATGATATCTCACGAGCGAATGGAGCGATTTGAATGAAATTGAGTACAAAAATCAAAATCTATGAATACTGGAAGCCTATTGTTTTAAAATACAGTCGAATGTTCAGAACCCCCCCCCCCCCCTAAATTTTCGAGTGAAATTTTGAAAAAATCATCAAAAAATCAAAACCTTTAATGAAGTTACGCAAATAGATATTTCTTATGTAATTTTTCCTTAGAAAACGATTGACATAAACTTTAGAAAGCTAGCATTAACCGTTCTCGAGATATTGTACATTTTTTAAATAAATTTATCAAAAAATCCCATCAAGTAATAAAACAATATTAACTGTTAAGAAACGTGTTCACTTTTCATATGTAATATCATGCGATCAATTTGGTGACATCATTCTCGTGGATCTAACTCGTTCCATTCACGAAAAAAAGTACTTTGAGTAATACTTTTGTATTTGAATGCCAATAGTCATTTATTTACTATAAGAATAACTTATTTCTCCGTCCATAACGCTTGGCGAGATTTTGGCGACGCATTTGGCGGAATGTCGCCAACTTGGTGATATTTTTAAATGTTGCCAAATTAAGGAAAATCTCGCCAAATGGATAAAAATGGCGCTAAATCAATGAAAATGACGACTAATTGAAAAAAATTCAATATCTTGGAAAGAATATAAGTATCTACTGTAAGAATAACATTTTTTTAACTGTAAAAGTAGTAAATTCATTGCATTATATAAGGAAAGTCATGTGCTTCCCACATCAGATTTTTTTATTATTTCGTCTATCAAACATCTAGTATTTAAGTAAAACGCAAGTGATGATTCAAGCAAGTTTATTGAACTTTTTTCGAACGAAGAATGTGTCATAATCAAATGTCTCTAGCCATTTTTTTTTTTTTTTTGCTTATTTTCTGACACATTCTGTTGTACATAGTGTTACAAGTTCGATTATTTTTTTTTCTGCTGATCAAGGTCGCGATAGTTACACCTTTGAGTGTTCCATTTTAAGAAAAGAGCGCGAATGCTTTTAATGCGAGCAACCGGTTTCAAGAGATAGAAAGTCAAGTTTACAGAAGGGTCTGTCACGTGAGGTCAGTAAAAAAATAAAACATTAAAACAATTATACGAGTTCTATTTTACGCGCATTACTACAAAATTCTGCGAGCAATTTTTCTCGCCGTAATTTCCAATGTTTTTAGTTTTTTGTTTCTTTTGTGTGTTGTGCAAGTCGTACATTGTAAAAAATAAAAAAATAAATAAGCAATGTTCCGGACGAGCGCACACAAATAATTAATCCTTGAAGAACCAGAATTTTTATGTTTCTGTGGTGAAACATTTTAGATCTTTCTTCAGTACTTTTTGACAAGGGAATGAGAAATTTTTCCGAAAATTTTAGAATTGAATGTTTTAAATGTAAAGGCTATTCTCAGATTTCCTAGAACGCATATGGAAAGTTTATCTAAAGAAAATCAAATTTTACACATCCCCTAAAATCTATAATTTTGCCATTTCGTCTCATCGAGTCAAAATTACTTAAGTTCAGTAACTTGGACAAATTCTTCACCACCAGTTTTGCATATTACAGAACCGTGCTCTCCTTTTTATTTTTTCACAAAAGAACTTTATTTGAATAAATATGCACATTTTGCTCATTGAAACTTCTTTTGATGGGGGATCATCTAAAAAGTTAAATTTTGTATTTCTTTTACTAAAACGTATCACGTGACCAAAACTGTCGTGTTCTGAAAATCTGTCTGAATTAAAACATCTCTTAAATCGGAACTGTGGGTCCGCGAATAATCAATCATTCGAAAGATATTCCGTTATACAAAATTTTTATAAGATTGTTTCATTGTTTTATTCATATGTAATTTTAAACAATATGAATTTCAAAATTTAAAGAAAATCACAAGATTTTTTTTTTCTTCTCATACTATGTATTATAAAATTTTGTTTTCACGAAATTCAAGATTTCAGTCGAGATTTTGGCAGATAAGAGCTATTTAGAATCACCTGAACAACATTTCGAACACTTTTGTAAAGTGCTATTCTGGTGTGTATATGTGTATGTCTGGGACATGGGGACATAATACACTGGCGTAACTGAGGTTCAGTGCGTTAAGTGACGCTTAAGGGCCCAAGAGATATAGGCCCCAGAACAGGCTGAGATATTCGCGGGGACCAGAACAAAACAATTTTTTTCCCAAATTTTTTTATTAAATAAAGAAGGAAAGTATTTTATTCCTATTGTTCATGTGTCCCAGCCATAGGAAATAATAATAATAATAATAATAATAATAAAAGTTAATTATTGTTATTATAACAGTTATATGTATTAAGTTATTTATGATTAATTAAATTGATTATGATAAATACGAAAACAGTATTACACAAACTATCCAATACTTATGAAATATAAATAAAAAAATTGTTTTGAAATTTGAAAATGTCGGAACCCCAATAACCTCGAGGCGGAAGCCAGGACGAGTGCAAATACTTGCACGCGCTTTTAACGATGGCTTGCTTCACTTTGCAATTGCTTTCACTGCACAGTGGGAAATAGCATACGAAGTGCAAATTATTCGCATTTCTAACGGTTATTTCCGGTACTTAAATATAAGCTGGAGCAGTGAACAATCTCTCCAGCCATTTTAACACATTTGAAAATAATTTTCACCCAATTACCTATGGCTGGCAAAAACTTAAGAAAAAACAAGAAAGATCAATCATGCTTAAAGCATTGATTATGAAACACTTTCCAACTTCAATGCAATTTTATTTAAAAAAGTCGAAAATTCAATACATTCCTCGGTAATATTTTAAAACTTATCAGAATACTACATTGATTTATTATATTTGAAAACTTAAACCTTCATTGAAAAAAATGAACTTCATTCAAATGACGGCATTGAAATATAAATTGCCTAGTTTAAATATCTCTAAAATGCAATACATTCCACGGTAATATTTTTAAAACTATCATAATACTACGATAATTTATTATATTTGAAAACTTCATCGAAAACAACTGAAATAAATTCAAATGACGTCATAGAAAAAATAACACGCCTGGATCTCTCTATAAAAGCAGGATTTCATTCATAACTTTCTCCATTTCATTCATCAAAATACTATAATAATTTATTTTGTTTAAAAATTAAGACCAAGGAGCTACAATTCATAAACTTTATGCTTAAAACTTCATCGAAAAATATCGTCCTTCTGTTTATAAAATAAATTAATATTTCATTCATATCAGCCATGCAGACTCCATGGACTGAATTATTTTGTGTTAAAGATATACAGTAATTCTAATACAACTCATTCTACATATTTTGCTGTTTACATTTTACATAGGTGAAAAATAGGCTTAGTTGGAGAAATAATCAAATTTGAATGAGAATTTAAACTCAAATATATTGTCATTGTGTTGTTTTAGTATGTAGATGCACAGAAATTAAGCAAAAATAAAGTAGTTTTAGGACGGATACAACACTCAATATGAATTAAAAAGAACTTTAAAAAATCACGATTTTGAAACAAGATGGATGCCATATATCATTTTGAAGTGGGTCATGTGATCGTTTCATATCATGGTCACGTGATCGTTTCATATAAGATGTGTAATTATTATTTTAATTTTTATTTAAAAAACTACTGAATATATTTCACTGAATTTTTTTTTATATATTTTATGGAACAATTTGACTATTATCAAAAATTTTCGAAGCAATTTGTAAATTTTAAATCCGCTTAAAAAATGTTTGAAAAATTAGGTCCCATAGGGCTCAATGTATTTCATTTTTTCAACCCAGGTTCAATCCAAAACTAATTGGGTGATAGTATTCATTTATAGTCCCATAGGTACTACAGACTGTCTGAACAACATACTAAAATTTCATTTTGATTAAGTCATTTTTACGGCAGTTATCGTGCTAACGGACAGACAGACAGACAGAATGAACAAAGTCATAAACACTTTTCAACTTTGTTGTAAAGCGTTAAAAAATGATAAAGGAGAAAAATTCACAGGAAAATATCAAAAATTAAAAAAAAAATTCCATTTACGATAAAGTATTAAAGAAGGCTCAACTCGACTTTCTCTTATCAGAATCAACTATTTCTTCAAATTTTATAAGAAAAAATTTGAAAAGGCATAGTGGGTCCAAATGATTACAACTATAGCATGTTACCCTTTACTTTAAAAGGCTTGAAAATAATCTTTTGATTGATACTATATTTTACAATGTACCCCTGGGGGGGGGGGGGTAACTTGCACCCCAAGGAAGCGGGCTAATGGCGTTACGAACAAAAAAAAATTCCATCGCGGCTATTTTTCACAACAATGATTGAAACTTTTACGTCTCGTTATCATTGAGCCATAAATAAACCCATTTATGCATGATTATATCAAATTTTGTCCAACTCTGGCATGTTAAAAAAATATAGAATTTCGAACAAATTTCGAAGTTTTCTCTGACATTAAAAAATTCTAATTCTTGATTCTGTGAAGTTCTAGATAAAGTTTCGTGAAAATCCATTAATATTTGTAGTTGCTATCATGTACAAAAACAAATCGACCTCAGGGATATAGACATCACTCCAAAAAGAGTGAAAAGGTGTTCAGGAGGTCTTAAAACATATATTGGTATCAAAATCTCGAATACGAAAAATTTCGTGAAAACAATACTTTCTCTATACTATATGACATAGTATGAGAAATTATATATAAAGAATTTTTTTAAATGCTTCAATTTTGGAGAATCAAAACTAAAATTTTGCTTTACAAAATTTTAGCTTCCCCCAAAAAACATTTTAGAAGGGAGAGACAAAATTCTATCCCCCCAAAATTTAGCACGCGGTAATATTCTTTCTGGAATATAAATGCACATTGTCTTTGATAAAGTGCTTTTTAGACAAACTCTACACTAGTTTTACTTTGCTGCAGAAATTGATAAAGTGCCATTCAGACAAGCTATACATTAGTTTCATATTGCTGCAGCAATTGATAAATTGCCTTTTAGGCAAGTTCTACACTAGTTTCATGATGCTGCAGCAATTGATAAATTGTCTTTTAGGCAAGTTCTACACTAGTTTCATCATGATGATGATCCTTCCCGGTCGTCCAAATAGATACTCCAAGTCCTCTGGACGAGTCGGACGGCCTGGGGTTTTCACTAGTTTCATGATGCTGCAGCAATTAATATATTGCCTTTTAGACAAGTTCTACACTAGTTTCATGTTGCTGCAGCAATTGATAAAGTGCCTTTTAGACGAGTTCTACACTAGTTTCATGTTGTTGCAGAAATTTCCAATTAACCACATTGTATCAAATTAATGTCTTCCGTAAAAGTCTTATTGCCGATTTTTACTACATAAATAATACTCCTCAACTTTGTGTCTTTTCTCGTTTATCTTGCTCTGCAAAGTTCCTATTCTAACTTCTTCAATTCTTCGTTAAAGGCGCTGCCAACACTTTTATTCTTTCGAGTCAGGTCATTTTTCTATAGACAGATCTAACGTGTACACTTATAGACCTTTCCTTAGAAATTTATTGGGGTATTCATTAGAACTCTGTATAAACATGGGCGCCCACAGAACATTTTCCAGGAGGCGAACACTCAAAGATAGGACATGCAACATCGGCTAACTTGATGCCCACATTTGTGACCTTGAATGTCAGGAGGAGGGTCAGACAGCCCAGTGTTTAGTTCGCGGGGATTGCACTCAGACGATGAAAATAAAACATGTATGGACATTTGTTTTACATTCATGTAATTGCATATCTTTAGGGTTGATCAGGGTGTTCCAGCAAGACGTTAGATCAAGAAGCCCTGTGACTAAGGCACAGGAATTGTACTCGGAGGATCTCTTCACAAAATATCCCCGTATTTACACCGAGTAGGGGAACGTTAAATTTGTGGGTTCTTAAGTCCTTCAGGGAGGTTGGTGGTAGGGGAAGGAGGATACGGTCCCTTTTAATGTCGTCCCCATTTGGTTTTGGTATAAATTGGGTGGCACTTCTCGGTCGTCCAAACAGATAACTCACATCTTCGGATAGACCAGGAGGTCTGGGTTAAAGAAGAAGAATGCCCAGGAGGGCAAATCTTCCCCTTGCTCTCGCCTATGGGGCCCCATGTGTATGTAAATGAAAAAGTCGAATGCAGACAAATAAACCAGACACTTATACTGGAAATTACCTTTAAAATTATCCTAATCTACAAAAATTCTACAATTTGCAGCTCATTACCATTTGCAACCACCAACACAGCAGGTTATAGCTCCCATATACATTACTCCAACAGCGGAAAAATTATGCAGATTATCCCCAAGCCGGCAGAATCGCCTATGATGCAACAGTAAGAGATTCCAATGATGAGGCTGCGCGTGCCGTTCTTCATTTGCCGTCCATGACCTCCAGGAACTTGAAGAAACAGGACTTTCCCTTCACTAAAGCTGGAAGAAATAAAAACTGGGCGAGGCGAATTGCCTTTCTTTTTCTTATTTCTTCTTCTTCTTCTTGGTGTGTAATCTTGTCCTCAGTGCATTGTTTTTAGAAAGGAGAAGGTGAAGACGCGTGTGCGTAGTCTGTTCGACAAGATCAACGTTTTGGTATTATCGGAATTCTTCAAAGGCGAAGGATATTTATCGGCAGTAATGGACGTGTGGGGAATCTTCCAAGGTCTGGGCCAAGGTTTGAAGATTTAAAGAGTGAAATATTTAAAAGCGTATATATTTCGCATTTACAAAATATTAAATATGCCAGGTGCCTTCTTCCTCCTCAATACACGTATTTTCCCTATAGATTAGCTCATTAGAATGGTTAAAATTTAATTTTATTTTTTTGACATTTTGAACTAAACGATGAATTGAAAACGATGACTTGAAACGATGAATTGAACTTTTGACTGAAAACGATGAATTAACTTATCATAAGACCATATGTGAATCCAATCAAAAACGCAATGCGATTCATTCATGAAATATTTTTACTTTCCCTGCATTACATGGTAATGTATAGGGAAAGTATTGGAATCATGCCGAAAATAGCAACTCGAGTTTTCGACGGATCTACACGTTTCGAGACCTCTAGAATACGAAAACACTATTTTTAGTGTGACGTCTGTGTGTGTGTCTGTCTGTCTGTCTGTGCAGATTTTGTATCCACTGTAACTAAAAAAGTAATTGACCGAATTTCATAAAATTTGGTAGGTAAGTCACTTGTGGGCGAATCTGGTACTGATTAGTTTTGGGTGCGATTCGGAATAAAAGAACCCGCCTTTTTTTGCGAAATGGCCCGCAAAAGCTTGTATCCACTCTAGCTAAAAATCTAATGGACCGAATTTCACAAAATTTGGTAGATAAGTCTCTTGTGGGTCATCCTGGTGCTGATTAGATTTTGGTACAGTTCGGAAAAAAATAACCTGCCTTTTTTTGCAAAATGGCCCGCAAAAATTGACAAAATCTAAAATAAAAAACTACGTATGCTGAAATATATCCATTAAATACTGGTTTTATACGTAATTTTTAACGAAGAAAAGAATAAGACCAACCCCATTACACTAGGACTAGCCGTTCTCGAGATTTTTTTTTCTATGCCAATGAGTCCAGTTACCAAATGAGAACGAAAATTGAATTAATAGTGAATGAAATTTAATTAAAATAAGAGAATGTATATATAAGTCTGCAGGGAAAGTCATGTGCTGCCCACATCAGATTTCTTCATATCCATGTCTTTATAAGTTAAATAAAATCGTCTGCGGTATATAAACATATTTGAATTATTTCTGTTACTGAGCAACTTGATATCATTGTCTTCATACGAATTTTCTGAAAATATATAAATCGCCTGTATAATGCTATTTATATGGAAGGTTTAATTGTGCGTTTTTTTATTAATATTTCTACAACGCCAGGTTTTAGAAACTTAAACAAGAATGGGATTACCCGCAATGAAGTAGTGAACAACTATATCAAATTTGAAAAAATGATCGTCAGAAATTGTGGCTTTGTATACGGAAAGTGCAGAAAGATTGAATCTTGTACGTGGTTGTTAAGCTGTGAAAAAAATTAAGGCATTGCATTCAAGTCATGGGCTGCTTACATCTCATTTTTATTAGTTGTTGTGTTTAAATTTTTATTAGTCGCTGTGACCTAAAAATGTTGAGACAGAAGTATTTAATGTTGAGTTATGTCATTTTTCTCGAATTTAATTGCGATGCTTTGTACGAATTCTAAAGTGACACTATTCTATTCATGATTGATTCGACTCAAAACTGGCTCATTGCAATAAAGACATCTTTGCTCTCTGGTGGCGCGACAATGTCATTCTTATTTGGTCCTCTCTGATCCAAATATGGCATAAACTCAAAAATCACCTTTTACTTTCCCTGCAATACATGGTAATGGATAGGGAAAGTATTGCTTGGAATCATGCCGAAAATTGCAACTCGAGTTTTTGACGGATCAACACGTTTCGAGACCTCTACAATCCGAAAAAACTATTTTTAGCGTAAAGTCTGTGTGTGTGTCTGTCTCTCTATGCAGATTTTGTATTCACTCTAACTAAAAAACTAATGGACCGAATTTCATAAAATGTGGTAGGTACGTCACTTGTGGGCGAATCCAGCGCTGATTAGAGTTTTGGGTGCAATTTGGGATAAAAGAACCCGCCTTTTTTTTGCGAAATGGCCCGCAAAAGCTTGTATACACTCTAGCTGAAAAACTAATCGTCCGAATTTCACAAAATTCGATAGATAAGTCACTTGTGGGACATCCTGCCTCTGATTAGATTTTGGTACGATTCGGAAAAAAATAACCTGCCTTTTTTTGCAAAATGGCCCGTAAAAAACGCCAAAATCTAAAATAAAAAACTACGCATGCTTAAATATATCCATTAAATGCTTGTTTAATACGTAATTTCTAACGAAGAAAAGAATAAGACCAACCCCATTACACTAGGACTAGCCGTTCTCGAGATATTTTAGTTTTTTTTGTGTTTTCTCTACGCCACCTTTGAAAATAAGTCCAGTTATCAAATGAAAACGAAAATTGAATTAAACGTGAATTAAATTTAATTAAAATAAAGAGAACGTAAATATAAGTCTGCATGGAAAGTCATGTGCTGCCCACATCAGAATTTTTTTTTTACTTTCCTTACAATACATGGTTAATGTGCAGTGAAAGTATTGAAATCGCGTCGGAAATTGCAACTCCAGTTTTCGACGGATTTACATATTTCGAGCACTTTTTTAGCGTGATGTCTGCGTGTGTGTCTGTGTAATGTATGTATCCACTCTAGCTAAAAACTAATGGATGATATATCACAAAATTTTGATAGATGAGCCATTTGTGTGTTACCTTGGTGTTGATTATATTTTGGTACGATACAGAAAACTAGAACCTGCCTTTTTCTGAAAAATGCCCCGCAAAATTCGTCAAAAATATAAAATATAAAACTAAATATACTGAAATGCACTTTTATATTTTTATACGAAGTTTTAACGATAACACGAATAAAACTGATTTCATTACACTAGGATGGGAGATTCTCGAGAAAATAGCCCGCAAAAACTGTCGAAATCTTAAAGGCAAAATATTCTTAAATATACTTATTAAATGTTCGTTTTTCGCGTAATTTTAGAAAACGAAACGAATAAGACCAACCCCCATTGCGATATTTTGGAATTTTGAAATTTTTGGAATTTTTTTTTTTTTTTGGAATTTTCAAGAAGTGTCAAAATGTGTTAAGTTGCCTAATGAAAAATAATGCCTATTAAAACTGAAAACTGGATATCATATCAAGCAAGTATCCGTGTCAGTGTGAGCAATTAAACTCAATTTTATGGATTATGAATTTGAGTCTGTAGGGATAGCAGTGTTTCTTTCAGGAACCTTTGACCAATGGGGGTGAGGGAGGGGGGGCGAATGAAACTTAGGGGGGGGGGGAGCAAATTTTCTCTTTGTCCTATATAAATATATAATTATATATATGCAATATTTTAATTACTATATTTACATATATAGAAGTAATGTATATATATATATATATATATATAAGTTTAAATAAGATTTAAATAATATGAAAGGAAAAACAAAAGCATACTAAAGTATGAAAAAGACTCAACGTAGATGGCGAAATGCTGCATAGGTACGTAAAGTAAGTATACAAATTCAAAAGGTAAAGGGAAGCAAACCAACGGGAAAGTATAAACGGCCGAGGGAGATTGTGACCCCTCGCTCCCGGTTATAGCATGCTATTATACCTAGGTAACACTCCCGGTACCAATACTTTGCCGTAACTTAACTCCCGAAAGTGTGTCGAGCTCAAGACACTAACCGTGAAAGAGATCACAAAACGCTAGTACTGAAGAAAAAAGCCGAATGAAAAAGTGCAAAGTGACGTCGATAAAGGTGAGTGCCGAACATATATAATTCCTTTCGGAAGTTACTCTACGGCAAAGTATTGGCACCGGGAGTGTTACCTAGGTGTAATAGCATGCTATGACCAGAAGCGAGGGGTCACAATCTCCGTCGGTCATTTATACTTTCCCGTTGGCTTGATTCCCTTTTTCTTTTGAATTTGTAAATATATATATATATATATATACACTCAAACCTATTTTTGTGCGGTGGATAGTGACCGCATAAAAGAAAGCGCAAAAAAAAAAAAATCGCACAATACTTCACGAGTAGCTATAAAAAATAGTTTTCGCAATACAATTAAAAAGTATTTTTTATGCGGTGAATAGGGACCGCATAAAAAAAGTCTCACGTAGAAAATAACTCAAAATCTTACGAAATAACTAGCAATTGCTTTTTTAAACGAAATCAAGACACGAGGCTTGGCAGCTACTTGAAATCTCGCCAAACCTTTTGGAATCTAATTTAGAAAATACACATACGAACATTTTTAAATATCTTATTTACATATGTACTTATTTTACACATACAAAACTTTTCAAAACGTATAACCGTTATCCTTCGTAGTCTGACAATACGCGAACTTTCTTGTGGTAAACTGGTTCAAAATCGCTTTCGTCACTTGAAGACACTACCTCGCACTCGTTTAGAGTGGACTTTTTTCAGTTACCATATAGTCGGTGATCAGTTTTTGCGACGACTGTTGTTTCACTAGACGCTTGTATATGTCTCGGTAGCCAGATATACAAGATTGAAGCTCCTTTTGGAATTTTGAAGTTCTTTCAGAATTGGCATCGAAAAACTAAATGGCCGATCAAATCTACTAATTTTATTTTCTTGATAACTTCGTCAATTATGTTCCAATTTGATTGAAATTTTCATATACCGCACAAAAAAAAATCGCACAATTAAAAAATCGCGCAATAACAGGTTTGAGTGTATATATATATATATATATATATATATATATTATAATTTAAACGGTATGCAGCCAGAATATATCATTCTAGAAAATAATCAGTCGCAAAATAAAAATGGTCTAAATGTTGTCACATAAAGAAAAACTAAGTTAAAATATAAAGCTCAACATGTACATTTTCTATAACAATTATCTTGTGTTCAGCAACATAACTCTCACAATAGAATTGTACTGTTCTGTTTCAAATAGGTAGCATCAAAAGAAGCAAAACCTTTTTTTTCATTATAGCCTGAATTCATTAACATTTAGCTGGTTAACATAAAATACCTCCGGAGGTGGGGGGCGAAAAATTGTTCCCGCGGGCCTCATAGCCCCGTATGTACCACAACAGATTCTTCTAATTGTGACGCTACTGACGCTGTCGTGCAATATGTAAAAGTTTAATTTCTATTGCTGAAACCATTTATATGTCATTGCTAACTCTCATTATTAACACTTTACAACAAAGTTGAAAAGTGTTTATGACTTTGTTCCTTCATTCTGTCTGTCTGTCTGTCCGTTAGCACGATAACTGCCGTAAAAATGACTTAATCAAAATGAAATTTTTGTATGTTGTTCAGACGGTCTGTGGGACCTATTGGAATATAAATTAATAATATCACCGGATTCGTTTTGGATTGAAACCGGGTTGACAAGATGAAATACATTGAACCCTATGGGACCCAATTTTTAGAACATTTTTAAAGCAGATTTTAAATTCACAAATTGCTCCAAAAGTTTTAGGAAATATTTAAATTATCCCGTAGAATATATAAGAAAAATTTCAGCAAAATATATTCAGTGGATTTTTAAATAAAAATTAAAATAATAAGTACACCTCTCTTATATGAAGCGATCGCGTGACCATTATACGAAGAGATCACGTGACTCACTTTAAAATGAAATATGGCATCCATCTTGTCTCAAAATCGTGATTTTCAAAGTTCTTTTTAATTCATATTGAGTGTTGTATCCCTCCTAAAACTGCTTTATTTTTGCCTAAATTCTGTGCATCTACATACTGAAATAACGCAATTACAATATATTTGAGTTTAAATGCTCATCCAAATTTGATTATTTCTATAACGAAGCTTATTTTTCACTTATGTAAAATGTAAACAGCAAAATATGTAGAATGAGTTGTATAAGAATTGCTGCATTTCTGTAACGCAAAATTATTTAGCTCATGGAGTCTGCATAGCTGATATGAAGTTTTCATTGATTTTAAGAGAGAAGGACGATTTTTTTCGATGAAGTTTTAAGCATATAGTTTAATTACTAGTACCTCCATGGTCTTTTAAATAAAATAATGTTTTTAAATAAAATAAATTATTATAGTATCGTGATGAATGAAATGAATGGGAAAATGTTTATGAATGAAATGCTGCTTTTATAGAGAAAGCCAGGCGTTTTATATTTCGATGGCGTCATTTGAATAAATTTCAGTTGTTTTTGATGAAGTTTTCAAATATAATAAATTATTGTAGTATTATAATAATGTTAAAAACATTACCGAGAGACCAGGCGATTTATATTTAATTAACGTCATTTGAACGAAGTTCATTTTTTTCGATGAACTTTTAAGTTTTCAAATATAATAAATTAATGTAGTATTGTGATAATTTTTAAAATATTACCGAGGAATGTATCGCATTTTAGATATGTTTAAATGAAATTGCATTGAAGTTGGAAAGTGTTTCATAATATATGCATTATATATGATTGATCTTTCTTGTTTTGAATTATGCCCCCACCCCCTTCTCCGTCCAGCACAAATGAACCAGATTCTGCCATATTTTATTTCGTTCTTTTTGGAATGAATACCAAATGTTTTCAAGGCTTATTTTTCAAACTTGCTCTTCCTCTCCACTTCCATTACTTATATCTATGGTTCAAATCGTAAATTTCCACCTTTAGATTTTCCGGCCTATTCAAATAACCTGAGTGCGAATTGGATACGGACGGGTCTATCCTTTGTGCTGGCGAAAAGCTCTCCTCTTACATCCTGAGACAGAACGCTTAGCTCACCATGAACTGATAAAAAATGGGGAAGGTTATATTCCCTGGCTATCAAAAGGGAAAATCTGCAAACATTTTTTTTTTTTATTTATTTTTTTTTATTTATTTTTTCTGTTCAGGATTGGTTGCGAGTTACATTTAAGCCTCAAGGCATACTACGTGTCTTTTGTACTCCAAAATGGTCACGCAATGTGTGAAGAGTCTTGACAGGAGTCAGGATTCATCAGATCAAAAATAACTTTCGCCTCATAATCGATCATTTGTATTGTCAGTTTAGCTTGGGAACTGCCAGCCGCCGACTGATCTTCGGAGTGAAATGCAGAGTGAGTTTCTATAGGCAGACAAGCTGAAAGAATTACAATTTATTTTGAAGCAGGATTTAGATAGTACCAATGTCGGTTTTGCTACATTGTAAAACATATGCAAGCACGTTACTGAAAATTATGATATGAAGTCATGATTGTTTCAATATATATATATACATATATGCATATATATATATATATATATATATATATATATATATATATGGTGTGTGTGTGTGTGGCCGTATTGTTGAGCGAAACACATTTGGAACCTCTGTGGATGCAAAGATCCTTGTAAAGCTGGATCTACAGAGGTTCTATCCAATTTCATACTTTCGGATTGCATCTTTTCTTTTATTTTTGTTTTTTGTCATTTTAATATTTTGAGCCGTCAGATTTTGATAATCCTTTGATGTTTGAATTTGATTTGTATGTATCGCTCTTGAATGTTAATAAATCCATGTGTATTATTGATAATTTAAAATTAAGATCATTTTGCCTTATATGGTAGCATTGTTTTCCTTTTGTTAGATATTTCCTTTCATATCCTCTTTTTCTTAATTTTCCTCCGTATTGTTTTTGAACCAGGGTATGACACTGATCATGTTTTAAATTAGTCTTACTATTTTTACTATTTCTATTTATTTTTATCTATCTATTATTTATCTATCTATTATCTATTATTTTTATTTTTATCTATCTTTTTATTTTTATCTATTTATTTCTATTTATTTTTATCTATACATATATATATATATATATATATATATATATATATATATATATATATATATATATACGTGTGTGTGTTTGTAATATTTGTTGAAATAGTTCATGGAAGAGACATTTCACATTATCAAGATCTACTTTATTATGAGCCTAAAATATATAGTTACATAGGCCGGTCGAGCTCAGGCATCCAGCTCGCAAGAAATCTGAATGCAGTCAGCGTCGTTTTATACAATGCACAGTTACAACAGAGGGGGGGAGGGATGTGGCGGTATAGAAAAGATGCTGCCTTCGTGTTCTTTAGGCTCTAGAAATGTGATTGGGAATGCAGTTTCATATGAGAACGTTTACATAGAGGTTAAGATTAATGACCATATATGGTATGGTCGAGGAAAAGAGGAAGTGCTGACAGACTTTGTTAATTTTAATGGCGTGGGATAGAATTTAATATAGATGCAATACGTGCTGGACATGAAATATGAAATTGGAATAATAATTATGAAAGAAAAGGGCGCGTTATTGGGAAAGGTTAAAAATTTCTGTATCATATATATATATATATATATATATATATATATATATATATATATATATATATATATATATATGTATATATATATATATATATATATAATTGAAGAGTTTTTATTTTACTTGTATTATATATACCTGAGATTGATCATTAATAGAAAATGTTCTGTATAGCAAACGTGAAAGGAAAATGGACTGAAATGTAAATGTGACATCAAAAATACAATACAACAAGTCGTTGAATATTTAAAAAAAAACATGATAAGTAAACATTATAAATAAAACAGGTTCTAAATTGGTATGAAATACCCCTTTTCCCCTGTTCCATATATAAGATAGGGGATGGAATAAGAGTTACATGTGGCAAAGATGGGCGAAAAATTTTTTTGTAACTACACATTAAGATGAAAGTATTTTTATATCAATCATATATGTAATGCAGGTGTTTAAGGAACTAATCCCCTTGTTTCCAGCATAAATATACATGGTGTGAATGCAAGAAATGTGTTTAAGATGAAAAGTTGCGAAACAGAAACATTGTTTTACGCGATGATCTAGACATTTTCTAGCTCCCCCACAATTTTTCTTTTTTTGAAATTGAATAAATTGAATAGTGGAAAGCATTTCCGAAACCATGTGCGTTATCAAGGGCCATACATGTTACGTTAATGCGGATTCTACGTTTCTGTGTGCATTACTATAAATTGTATTATAGCAATTATGCACATCGCCCGAAGTAGAAGAAAATATAAATTGGATCAGATATATAAGAAATCAAATATAAAAATCAAATGTAATTAAATATACCAGCGCGCATATATATATATATATATATATATATATATATATATATATATATATATATATATATATATATATACACACATATTGTAATTTAAACGGCATGCATCCAGAATATATCATTCTAAAAAATAATCAGTCGCGAAATAAAAATGGTCTAAATGTCACACAAAGAAAAACTATAAGTTAAAATATAAAGCTCAACATGTAAATTTTCTATAACAATTATTTTGTGTTCAGCAACATAACACTCACAATAGAATTGCACTGTTCTGTTTCAAATAGGTAGCATCAAAAGAAGCAAAACCTTTTTTTTTCATTATAGCCTGAATTCATTAATATTTAGTTGGTTAACATAAAATACTTCCGGAGGTGGGGAGCGAAAAATTGTTCCTGGGGGCTTCATAGCCCCGTATGTACCACAACAGATTTTTCAAATTGTGACACTACTGACGCTGTCGTGCAATATGTAAAAGTTTAATTTCTATTTCAGATACCATTTATATGTCATTGCTAACTCTCATTATTAACACTTTACAACAAAGTTGAAAAGTGTTTATGACTTTGTCCATTCTGTCTGTCTGTCTGTCCGTTTACGCGATAACTGCCGTAAAAATGACTTAATCAAAGTGAAATTTTAGTATATTGTTCAGTCGGTCTATGGGACCTATGGGAATATAAATTAATAATATCATCCAATTTGTTTTGGATTGAACTCGGGTTGACAAAATGAAATACATAGAACCCAATGGGACCTAATTCTTCGAACATTTTTTAAGCGGATTTAAAATTCACAAATTGCTCTGAAAGTTTTAGGAAATATTCAAATTATCCCATAGAATATATAAAAAGAATTTCAGCAAAATATATTCATTAGTTTTTTAAATAAAAATTAAAATAAAAGTACACCTCTTATATGAAGCGATCGCATGACCATTATACGAAGAGATCACGTGACCCACTTCAAAATAAAATATGGCATCCATCTTGTCTTAAAATCGTGATTTTCAATGTTCTTTTTAATTCATATTGAGTGTTGTATCCCTCCTAAAACTGCTTTATTTTTGCCTAAATTCTGTGCATCTACATACTGAAATAACACAATTACAATATATTGGAGTTTAAATGATCATCCAAATTTGATTATTTCTACAACGAAGCCTATTTTTCACTTATGTAAAATGTAAACAGCAAAATATGTAGAATGAGTTGTATAAGAATTGCTGCATTTCTTTAACGCAAATTTGGTGGACGAATTTGGTGGAATGTCGCCAACTTGTCGACTTTTTTAAATACTGCTAAATTAACGAAAAACTCGCCAAATGGATAAAAATGACGACTCATTGACGAAAATTCAATATCTTGGAAAGAATATAAATAACTACTATAAAAATAATCTATTTTTTTACTGTAAAAGTAGTAAATTAATTGCATTATATAAGGAAAGTCTTGTGCTGCCCACATCAGATTTTTTTAACATAGATTTCAACCGTATTTCTTTTTAAAAAAATCAGTAAAAAATACCGCCATTTTTACTTTCCTTATATACGTAATGTATAAGGAAAGTATTGCGACGTGGTCGAAAATTCGAATTCGAGTTTTCGACGGGAGAGCACGTTTCAAGCATCCCTGATCACGAATCAAACATTTTTGAAGTGATGTGTGTGTGTCAGTGAGTCTGTGGAGAGAATAACTGGCGAACGAATAGACCAATTTGAACGAAATTTGGTACAAAAATCACAATCCATAAACACTGGAAGCCTATTGTTTTTATACGCAATCGAATGATCAGAATCCCCTAAATTTTCGAGTGAAATTTTGAAAAAATCGTCAAAAAATCAAAACCTCTAATAAAGTTACGCAAATTGACATTTCTTATGTAATTTAACATAAATTTTAGAAAGCTAACATGAACCTTACTCGAGCTATTGCACATTTTTCAAAAAAATTATCAAAAATTCATATAAAACAAAATAAAATATTTTCTATTCAGAAACATGTTCACTTTTCATATGTAATACCATGCGATGAATTTGGTGACATCATTCTCGTGGATCTAGCTCGTTTCATTCATGAAAAAAAGATACTTTGAGTAATACTTTTGTATTTGAACGCCAATAGTCATTTATCTATTGTAAGAATAACTTATTTCTCCGTCCATAACGCTTGGCGAGATTTTGGCGACGAATTCGGCGGAATGTCGCCAACTTGGCGGCATTTTTAATTGTTGCCAAATTAACAAAAATCTCGCCAAATTGATAAAAATGACGCTAAATCAATGAAAATTACAACTAATTGAAGAAAATTCAATATCTTGGAAAGAATATAAGTATCTACTATAAAAAAAAACATTTTTTTAACTGTAAAAGTAGTAAATTCATTGCATTATATAAGGAAAGTCATGTGTTGCCCACATCAGATTTTTTTTTTGTTCACGGTATTGCTACTTAGTTACAGAGTTTTGAACAATTTCTGAATGCCAAAACATGAGATTTTTTTTTTGTAGTCTGAGTGAGAAAAATCAAATCTCTCGCACACAGAGCAGCTGGGGAATCAAACTGTTAGCAGAGCGTTTCACTGCGCATGATTTGTACTCAAAGTGAGAGTGCGAAACGCAATCCGTGTTTTAAGACTCTCTGCCATCGGTGGCCATTTTGAATGATGTAAGTCACGCTTCAGTAGCACCACGTTTACATGTGTATCTTTAACACACAATTACAGCTGAAGCGTGGCTAAATGTCTGGTTTAGGTCAGGACATGATTTTTCGCTCACCGTAAAAAGATGACCAACACATCATTTTTTCTGTACACAAATAAGATGAACAGATTTAAATATGATATGGGCGCAGTGGTTAGCGCGCGGGAATTGCACTTGGGCGACCTGGGTTCGATTCTTGCCATTGCCAAAACTGCCGCCGTGTTCACGCGGAGTACGATCATGTTAAACATGTGGATCCGTAAGTCCTTCCGAGAGGTTGGTGGTAGGGAAAGGAGGGTACGGTCCTTGTGTATGCCTCCCCTACTGGGTTCGGGTCTAAATTGGGTAGCACTTCCAAACAGATACCTTATATCTTTCTGGTAGGTCGGGCGGTCTGGGTCGAAGAAGAAGAAGAAATATGATATGGGGTAGGAGAGCCCAGTGGTTAGCGCGCGTGGATTGCACTCGGACTACCCGAGTTCGATTCACAGCTCCGCCCAAACTCTCCCCGTGTTCAAGTGGAGTACGGGCACGTTAAATATGTGTGTCCGTAAATCCTTCCGAGAAGTTGATGGTAGAAGAAGGAGGGTACGATTCCTATTGATGCCGCCCGCTTATACTGGGTTCTGGTTTAAATTGGGGGGGCACTTCCCGGCCGTCCAAACAGATACTTTACACATTCGGGTAAGTCGGAAGCTCTAGGTCGAAGAAGAAAAAATATTTCATTAATATGACGAATCTAAGAATAAGGTTGTGGGACATATTTAGAAAAAGTATTAAGCTTAAAGTTTAAATTTTAAACTTTAAAATTAACATTAATGTATTATTATTATATCTTCACATTGCCGTAATACATATTTAGTGGAATTATTATTTTAATATTAAATTCTATAAGATGACCTGGCCGTTAATTCTCATATAGTGGATTTAGTATTTGAATCGTAATTAAGTATTTTGTGTTGCTAATAAATGATTTATTGTTAAAGTTAAAATGGTGCAATCAATTTAGTATTATATTGATTAATATTCCTTTGTAGAACTCGCGCTAAAGATAAATAATTGGAGGGTTATCAGCGGCAAACAACGCAATGTACAATTTAATAATGAGTTTCACTAATACGATCAATTTACGGCCATGTCAATAATCTTACTAAATTAATATATTTAAAACCCAATTTTAAGTTCATTTTTAAAATGTGCACCACAGTACCCGAGTTCAATTCCCGGCTCTGCCAAAATTATAACCGTGTTAATGCGAAGTACGGGTATGCTAAGGCTATGAAACCGAAAATACTTCCGAGAGATTTGTGGCAAGAGAAGGAAGTTACGACCCCCGTGGATGTCGATGATGCAACAGTATAAATTAAACTCAATAGCCAACTTAACATACTTATATTATTAGTTTGGTAGTTAGTAATTCTAATTTTTACTTTCCTTATATACATAATGTATAAGGAAAGTATTGTGACGGGGTCGAAAATTCGAATTCGAGTTTTCGACGGGAGAGCACATTTCAAGCATCCCTGATCACGAATCAAACATTTTTGAAGTGATGTCTGTGTGTGTGTGTGTGTGTGTGTGTGTGTGTGTCAGTGAGCCTGTGGAGACGATAACTGACGAACGAATAGACCGATTCGAACAAAATTTGGCACAAAAATCACAATCCGTAAACACTGGAAACCTATTGTTTTTATACGCAATCGAATGTTCAGAACCCCCCTAAATTTTCGAATGAAATTTTGAAAAAATTGTCAAAAAATCAAAACGGCTAATAAAGTTACGCAAATAGACATTTCTTATGTAATTTTTCATTAGAAAACGATTGACATAAATTTTAGAACGCTAACATGAACCGTTCTCGAGATAATGGACATTTAAAAAAAAATATCAAAAAGTCATATAAAATTAAAAAAAATATTTCCTATTGAGAAACATGTTCACTTTTCATATGTAATACCATGCGATAAATTGGGTGACATCATTCTCGTGGATCTAGCTCGTTCCATTCATGAAAAAAGATACTTTAAGTAATACTTTTGTATTTGAACGCCAATAGTCATTTATCTGCTGTAAGAATAACTTATTTCTTCGTCCATAACGCTTGGCGAGATTTTGGCGACTAATTTGGCGGAATGCTGCCAACTTGGCGACTTTTTGAAATGTCGCCAAATTAACGAAAATCTCGCCAAATGGTTAAAAATGACGCTAAATCAATGAAAATGACGACTAATTGTCGAAAATTCAATATCTTGGAAAGAATGTTAGTATCTACTATAATAAAAAACTATTTTTTTTACTGTAAAAGTAGTAAATTCATTACATTATATATGGAAAGTCATGTGTTGCCCACATCAGATTTTTTTTTCGTGTGGCTATTGTTTTTAAAATGATTGATGCAATTTCAATGTGATGTAAGTACGAGTTCGATAAATTTGTTTGGTGATGTTTACTATGTTATTATTGTAAGTAATTTTAAGTCACAACCCTCACTGGATTCCGGTAAAAATTGGGTGGCACTGTTCTGGCCGTTCAAACAGATACCTTATACCCTCGGATAGGTCGGACAGTCTGAGTTGTAAAGCAAAATATGATATAGTCCGATTGTCATTAAGTTGTGTTACACCTTCTTGGCACCGGCCATCCAAATTGCTACTCTAAGTCCACGGACGAGTCGGATGGTCTGGGCTTTCGACACCTTCTTGGCAGGTCGCACAGTCTGCGTCGCGGAAATATGATATAGTGGCTTGGGATAGCTTAGTGGTTAAGGCGGGAAGATAGCGTACGGTACGCTGTAAAACATTCTGCAAACTTTGCTCGTTTTTTTTCTGCTACTTTGTTGATACATATTAAGCAAACTATCGACAAATAATCGTCAAACTATCTGATGGTTCAACAATGGTTCAAATTTTTGACAATTACCGATACTTTTATTTTGCCAAATTATTGGTGCCATATGTAAATATCCAGTATTTACGATAACAGTCCAAAACTTTCATATTCTGTAAGAGGAAGTACTCTACAATGAATATAAACACACACTAAAAGAACTTACCGATATTTTCCGAAGCATTGTCTGTTCTTGACGTCCTCTGGCAGTTTTGGAGTCATTTTGGCGTGCTTGGCATACGCGAAGTACTTCCAAAAGACTTTCTATGCCACCAGCGGCAATAAAATCTTCCATAAAGCTGTAAAGTTAATTAAAAAAACATTCAGTATTGGTTTATAATATGATAAATGTAAACATGCAACAATATCTATTAATTCGTGCTTTCAAGTATTCTTGAATTATTTAACCCTTTCACGACTAGCGCCGGTTATATCCAAAATCCACTAAATGCGTCCCATTGGCTGGTGCCGGCAGTATCCGGCATCCACTACATGTGTCGCATTGGCTAACTTCGGCAGTATTCGGAATCCACTAAATGTGTTGCATTGGCTAACACCGGTAGTATCCGGCATCTATTAAATGTATCCCATTGGCTAGCCCCAGTAGTATTCGGCATCCACTAAATGTGTCGTATTGGCTAGCGTCGGCAGTATCCGGCATCCACTAAATGTGTCGCGTTGGCTAGCGTCGGCAGTATCCGACATCCACTAAATGTGTCGCATTGGCTAGCTTCGGCAGTATCCGACATCTGCTAAATGTGTCCCATTGGCTAGCGCTGGCAATATATGGCATCCACTAAATGTGTCGCATTGGCTAGCGTCGGCAGTATCCAGCTTCCACTAAATGTGTCGCGTTGGCTAGCGTCGACAGTATCCAGCATCCACTAAATGTGTCGCGTTGGCTAGCATCGGCAGTTTCCGACATCCACTAAATGCGTCGCAATGGCTAGCGACATTTACAGTAATGATACGTGAATCGAGCACGGCACATGACGCATGGCGCAAGAACATGACGCATGGCACAAGACGCATGGCACTAGGCACAAGAAAATGTTCTTAACACGAGTAAATTGCATTTTTTTCTACCTTTTTGTGGAATATCATAGTTAAAAGCAAAATAATTAACGTGTACGGTGTGCGTGCACTAATGATACGACGACCCCATTCATTGGTGGCGTACTGATGGCTAGATCCGCGGTCGCAAAAGGGTTAATTCTTGGAAAGTATTTTTTAAAGATCAAAACCACATAAATAGCCATATTGTAGAGTTGAACGCTTTGCAAGATGTTTCAGAAATATCATGATGTCCTATATTGCATTACCCCAGCTATTCTGAAACTTGCAAAGCTGCTATGGTACTATTTAGGAAAAAAATAAAAATTGTGCTGTCTATATAAAGGATGTATATAATATACTCGTTAATTTAGATCATATCCCAAATTTTCCAAATTATTTCTAAAAACACTTCAGATGTCCCGCTTTTTGACACCCGTATAGGATAACAGTTGCAAGACATGTTTTATCCAGTGTTCGGATGAATACAGGATTAACGACAAATCTGTTGGATGACATTGAGATTATCAGGAATATTTTAAGATTATAAGAAGTAATTTGCGATTATCAAGAAGCATTTTGGAATTATTAAGATCATTTCGGACTTTGTAAGGACTATTTTTGGATGTATTAAGGTACGTTTAAAATTTTTGAAACAGTCAGGGGAGAATTCACAGCGGTTTTGAAGACATTTCAGAAATCATTAGAAAAAAATCTGACGTGAGCAGCATATGATTTTCCCTGCAGATTCAAATTCATTTTGTCATTTTTACTTTCCTTATATATTTACAATAATGTAAAAGGAAAGTATTGTGAAGGGGTCGAAAATTCGAATTCGAGTTTTCGACGGGAGAGCACGTTTCAAGCATCCCTGATTACGAATCGAACATTTTTGAAGTGATGCCTGTGTGTGTGTGTGTGTCAGTAAGTCCGTGGAGACGATAACTAACGAACGAATGGACCAATTCGAATGAAATTCGGTACAAAAATTACAATCCGTAAACACTGGAAGCCTGTTGTTTTTATACACAATCGAATGTTCAGAACCCCCTTAAATTTTCGAGTGAAATTTTGAAAAAAACGTCAAAAAATCAAAACAGCAAAAGGTCAAAACAATCGAACCGTCAAAAAATCAAACACACACAAGTGACATACCTACCAAATTTTATGAAATTTATTAGTTTTTGAAATTTATTAGTCCATTAGTTTTTGAGTTAGAGTGGATACATATATTGCACAGACAGACAGACAGATACACAGACAGATACACGCACATACGCAACGTTAAAAATAGTTTTTTCGCATTCTAGAGGTCTCAAAACGTGTATATCCGTCGGAAACTGGAGTTGCTATTTTCGGCATGATTCCAATATTTTCCCTATACATTACCATGTATTGCAGGAAAAGTAATAATATTTTATGTTCCAGGAATTATCAGAATTTTTTGTTTATATTAATCGTGTATTTTAATTAATAAAAATTACCCTCTGAAATTGTTTTTGTTTAATATATATGAATTTGTACTTATGGTACACTTTTTAAATAATGCATTGTTTGCCGTTTTGTACGCAATAGATTACACATATAAACTTGTCTCATCAAAGTGTAAGATCTATTTCTGGTCTCACAGTACTTTTCCGGAATTCAATAATTCTCATCCATTAAATATTGTTCAAATTGCATATAGTTGCTTCATTTTCAAATACTACTTTTTTCGTTTGCTTTTTTTTATATAAACCGATTTTGAGGGCCTCTTTGTAATAGAGGTCCTAGACCAGTGCCCTGTTGGCCCCTGCCTTAATTCGAGCTTGATTATAAGTAAAAATTAGCAAACCAACATTGTATCATTATTATATTACAAATTTTAAATATTTTTTTGAAATTTGTAACAGTCAATACAATATGTTGTAACATTTAGAAATTAATAAAACTATTACAAGACAATATATATATATATATATTAAGCTTATATGATTGTAATAATTTTCAATTCAAATATTATATCATACATTTTGAATGTCTGATTCATTTATCCCTTGTACCAAATTCTTATCAAGTAGGAAATGCAAATTTATAAAAACTCCATTATTAAGAAACTGCAGTAATCTGCGCAACATAATATTTATAAACAGCAACATAGTATTTATAATTCGACTTATAACGGAAATCAAAAACATGATTTCATTCATTAATGCATTGACTGCACTTTTTGTGCAGATGACTTGTGCCTTTGAATATATAATAAAAATTCCGATCTATTTTTACGACAAGGTTAATGATAAGTATTTCTTGAAGAGCATGCTTTGTGTAAAACGCATGTGTAAAGGGAAAAAATGAAGCAGGAAGTTGTTGCTTCATCAAACAGTTAAACCTAACTTCGGATTCGCGTGACACTTTATGTACTAATCCTTCGGAATTAGAAGTTGCATTTAAAATTAATGATCATAAGAAATTTTATGTTTGCATAAAAAATCAATTCATTTGAAGCATATTACTTCCCTTATTTAGTAACTTAGGCTTCATTTGGCATGCCAGGTTTTCTCCAGCTGAAATCGGAACTCTAAGAAAAATGTAAAGATTTTGGACGTTGATATTTGCAAGCATAATAAATAAAAATCTGATGTGGGCAGCACATAACTTTCTCTGCAGACTTATATTTACGTTATCTTTATTTTAATTAAATTCAATTCACTTTTAATTCAATTTTCGTTCTCATTTGGTAACTGGACTTATTTTCAAAGTTGGAGTAGAGAAATTCGAAAAAACTAAAATATCTCGAAAACGGCTAGTCCTAGTGTAATGAGCTTGGTTTTATTCTTTTCTTCGTTAAACATTACGTATCAAACAAGCATTTAATGGATATATTTGAGCATACGTAGTTTTTTATTTTAGATTTTGCAGTTTTTTGCGGGCCATTTTGCAAACCAAGTTTTTTTTCCGAATCGTACCAAAATTTAATCAGCACCAGGATGACTCACAAGCGACTTATCTACCAAATTTTGTGAAATTCGGTCCATTAGTTTTTCAGCTAGAGTGAATACAGGCAATTTTTGGGGGCCATTTTGCAAAAACAGTCGGGTTCTTTTATTTCGAATCGTACTAAAAATTAATCAGTACCAGGGTCACACCCAAGTGACTTATTTTGCAAATTTTATGAAATTCGGCCCATTTGCTTTTGAGTTAGAGTGGATACATACATTGCACAGACACGCAGACAGACAGGCACACACACTGACGTCACGCTAAAAATAGTTTTTTCGTATTCGACAGGTCTCGAAAGGTGTAGATCCGTAGAAAACTTGAGCTGCGATTTTCGGCATGATTCTACCTTCTCTATACATTGCCATGCATTGCAGGGAAAGTAAGAAATGGTTTAAAATGCACTGAAATGTAAATTCTGGTATATGCCGCAACTCAAATTGGTTTATCATTTCGACCGCTCAGTGTGGCGTAGTCAAGCAAAGCATATCACATCTGAAACAGCTTTCGAAATACAATTCTGTCCGCTTGGAATTTAAACTTCGGAAGTAAATGAACTGAAGCACAGCTTTTACAAATGTAAAACTGCTCAGAGGGTGCAATTATGCGTTGCTATTTTCCTTTGCTAGCCCTTTAATTGTTGCGTACACGGTTTGCTATGCTCTGCAACGGCGTGTGAAAACACCGTTTGTTGGCAAGCAATCTTTCGGATTCAGATGATTGCTTGGCTATGCATGGGTGGACGGAAAACAGAGTTATTACTATTTTTAAGCGTGGCTGAGTATATTATATTCAGACAAGATGTTAACAGCTTGTCCCTGTTCAGGTAACACCTGTCCACAGGAGCGATGTATCAACAAGTGCATCCGACCGCTGACAGTAATGAGCCTTGCCGCTCCAACCTGGAATTGCACCCTGGATGTCCGAACTGGGCAGCCAATGCCCTACCGTTGAGCTACAGGGACGAAATTACAAGTTCTTATTGTTGAAGTGGACTCTGCATTCTCCATCCTCTAATGTCAGATTGGCGGGCAGTCTGACTAACCACCTCCTGCTATTTTTATGCCAGGTTAGCCTCCTGCTACCTGATTTATGCCACTATTCTGTACCATGTGAAAGGCTGTTTCATCAGTGAAAATAGGGATCATAAACAAATTGACGATGGAAATTGTTTAGATCAAAAACACGTTAATATGTGTCAATATTTTTTATCACAAATGCATCTAAATAAAGCATTACACAGACAGAGATCATATAAAGCAGTGGTACTCACTACGCGGTTGAGTATCCTATATATTATCATCGAGTTATATATTTTTTATGTCACAAATTTGCATTTCTAATTTAATATATGGTATCCATTCACAATGTTCAATTTTCAATTAAATATAACTCGTTCAATTTTAAAGATACAGATATGCGGTATTTTTTAATGATCTTGTTGCATTAAACATAAAAATTTTCTGATTCACCAAATTTGTCTAAGGGAACAGTATAAAAATTTAAAAAGTAAATCTCTTTGAAAATGAATGGGAGGACTATTTCATTAACGTGCTCTTATTTCCTTTCTTACTTTTGACATTTTTGCAATTTGCATTGCCCACTTATCTCCAACAGGTAAAGAATTAAAGGACGTTTCAATCTCTTTAGGACACCCTGTGTAAGAAATGGTCTTCTCTCAATTTATATAAATTTGGTGAAACTTGGCGATTAATTTATCGAAAAGTCCAGATTGACGGATATGTAATCAAAATTGCAAAAGTGACGCTAAATTAACGAAAATGACATCAAATTGATGAATTAATTATTTAAAATATTGTAATATATGGACTATATTGCTTATTACGGATGCTCTCCATATAGGTAATTGGCAATTTAGAGTTAAATGAAATATAAATTAATTGTGTAATTCGAAATAGCTTTACATGTTGTCACCCGGAAAAGCGCCCAATGTACAATTCAACGTTAAAAACATTGCATCATGATTATTATACACCCTTATTTCACTGTGAAAGAAGTAAATTTATTGCATTATATCAAGAAAGTTATGTTCTGCCCATATCAGAATTTTTTTTTCACTTCGAATGAGTTTTAGATGTTGTCATCCGAAAAAGCGACAGAAGTACAATTAAACATTAAAAATCTGATGTGAGCAGCACATGACTTTCCCTGCAGACTCAAATTCATTCATTTTATTTCTTTAATAATTCATTAAATTGAGTTTAATTGCACAAAATTACACTAAATTTGCATTTTTAATTCAATTTCTGATTTTATTTGGTAATTAGACATTTTTCTAAAAGTGGCATAACTATATGCGAAAAATCTCAAATATCTCGAAAATGGTAAGTCCTAGAGTAATAGAGTTGTTCTTATTATTTTCCTCGTCAAAAATTACGTATAAAACAAGCATTTAATTGATATATTTGAACATATGTAGCTTTTATTTAGATTTTGCAATTTTTGAGGGCCATTTCGTAAAAAAAGGCAGGTTGCTCTTTTCCGAATAATACCAAAATCTAATCAGCATCAGACATGTATCCTCCAAGTAACTTATCTAGCAAATTTTGTGAAATTTGGTCAATTAGTATTTTAGTTAGAGTGGATACATGACATTTTTGCTGGCCATTTCGTAAAAAAAAAAAAGAAGGTTGTTCTTTTCTGATTAATACCAAAATCTAATCAGCACCAGAGTATCGTACAAGTAACTTATCTACCAAATTTTGTGAAATTTGGTCAATTAGTATTTTAGTTAGAGTGGATACATGAAATTTTTAAGGGCCATTTCGCAAAAAAAGGCGGGTTCTGTTTTTACGAATCGTACCAAAAAGTAATCAGCACCAGGGTCATACCTAAGTGACTTACCTATCAAATTTTATGAAATTCGATTGACATACCCACCCGAAATTGACATACCCACCCGATTTGAAATTGGCGGTCAATATACCAGAATCCACTGAATCTATGCTAGTCGCACCAAGGTCAAGTTTAGACCTTCGACATCTTTGCACTAATGGTGTTATTACACAGGGCAATTTTTATTGCCGGAGTTCGGCAATTCCGCACGTCAATCATACTTTAGGCTCCTCCTCTTTAACAGGTCCCTTCTCTCTAATGTCGCCGATTTCATTTCAGAAAGCATTCTTTGGTGTGTTTTTCATATAATTTGAATCTTTTATATCCTAAAGGTGTCTGTAATTTGTTAAAAGTTCTATTATTATTTTTGCATCTCCAGACTTTAGAAATTCCTCCCGGCAATGATACTTTAGGCCCCGCCTTTCTCAAACGCCCCTCCTTTTTAATACCGCCTTGTTCATTCCAAGAAGCATTATTTAGTGGGTTTTTTTTTCGTATAATGTGGATATTTTATATCCCACAGGTATCTGTAATTTGGTAGAAGTTCTATTAATTTTTACAACTCCAGATTCTAACGTAATTGAGCTGCTTCGACGTGTTTGCATTACAGTCGCCATCGCCATCTTGAATGCAAATGAGAAGAGGAAAGGCGGAGCGTAGTGACGTCCAATTTTATCGTCCTCTGATTGGTTCTCTGCTCAGAAATTGAGCAATTTTTATTGCCGATCATGAACGAATTGCGGCAATTCGGCGGCAAGATTTCTTCCCATTGAAATGTATGGTGTTGCTGAAAAATTGCTGGAAGGAATTGCTCCGTGTAATAACACCATAACCTATGGGGTTGATTTGTACGGACAATCGGATGCCGTTGTCAAGAACCTGTTACTGATCCCCCGTCCATCAAAGCTAAATTTTGGTCTTTCTGATATTGTCAGTGGTGTTATTACACGGAGCAATTCCTTCCAGCAATTTTTCAGCAACATTCTTGCCGCCGAATTGCCGCAATTCGTTCGTACTCGGCAATAAAAATTGCTCAATTTCTGAGCGGCGAACCAATCAGAGGACTATAGAATTGGACGTCACTACGCTCCGCCTTTCCGCTTCTCATTTGCATTCAAGATGGCGATGGCGACTGTAATGCAAATACGTCGAAGCAGCTCAATTACGTTAGAATCTGGAGATGGAAAAAATAATAAAACTTCTACCAAATTACAGACACCTGTGGGATATAAAATATTCAAATTATACGAAAACACACACTAAAGAATGCTTGGGCCAACGGCCGTACCATGCTGATAACACCGGTTCTCGTTAGATCACCGAAGTCAAGCAGCATCGGGCGCGGTTAGTACTTGGTGGGTGACCACCTCGGAACACCGCGTGCTGTTGGCCATCTCGGGTGCGGTATCCCCGTGGTTTGCGCGCTAGATTTGCACGCTACCACAAATGCCGCCGTGTTCATGCGGAGTACGATCACGTTAAACATGTGGGTCCGTAAGTCCTTCCGAGAGGTTGGTGGTAGGGGAAGGAGGGTACGGTCCCTGTGGATGCCTCCCCCACTGGGTTCCGGTCTAAATTGGGTGGCACTTCCCGGCCGTCCATACAGTTACCTTACACCTTTCTGGTAGGTCGGACGGTCTGGGTCTCAACAACAACAACTAAAGAATGCTTCCTGAAATCGGCGGCACTAAACAGGGAGGGCCTGTTAGAAAGGAGGGGCTTACAGTTTCACTGCAAGGCGAAATTGCTAAAGTCTGGAGATATAAAAATAATAATAGAACTTTTACCAAGACACCTGTGGCATATAAAAGATCCAAATTATACGCCCCCTCCCCCACTAAATAAAGCTTCTTGGAATGAACTCGGCGGTATTAGAAAGGCGGGGCGTTTTAGAAAGGCGGGGCCTAAAGTATCATTGCCGGGAGGAATTTCTAAAGTCTGGAGATGGAAAAATAATAATAGAACTTTTAACAAATTACAGACACCTTTAGGATATAAAATATTGAAATCATACGAAAAACACACCAAAGAATGCTTTCTGAAATGAAATCGGCGAAATTAGAGAAAAGGGATCTGTTAAAGAGGAGGAGCCTAAAGTATGATTGACGGGCGGAATTGCCGAAGTTCGGCAATAAAATTGCCCGTGTTATAACACCATAACCTGGGTCACGCTTGCTTCAGTATTTCACTTCAGACACTTGTTTGCCAAGAAAATTTGAGATCAGTGATTTTGCAAGATCTATATCAGGTAGTTTTTATCTTCAAAGTGAACTCTCAAAGTTGCATTAAAGAAACTAAATATTAAGCACGAAGTGGAATAAACAGCGATTAACAGCGATTCAGATAATTAATTTAGAAAGAATTTTTATTTCATGTAAAGATCTTCTTAACGTCTTTTTCAAATTTCAAGTTTTGAAGTTATGAAATGTTGAATCGCTAATAAAATGAAATTGTTGAGATTATGCTGTCTTAAATTAGATCTGAAACGGTTTTTCATTTATTTTTTAAGTGCAGTGAAAGGACGTCTACTAGAAAAATTTGCAATTAGTGAAAATAATTCTGAAACCTGTAACAACATTGAGAAAGTATGCTCAATGCTTAAATTTAGGATACAATTATAGGATGATTTTGGAGCTTCTTAAAATCAGTAATCAGGACTTGAACACATCCATTTTAATTGCAGGAGTCGTTAATTTGAATGAGTCGTTCATCTGAAGGAGTCGTTAATTTGAATGAGTCGTTCATCTGAATGGGTCGTTGATTTGAATGGTCGTTCATCTGAATGAGTCGCTAATTTGAATGAGTCGTTGACTTGAATGAGTCGTTTAATGAGTCGGTCACCTGAATGAGTTGTTAATTTGAAAGAGTCGTTCATCTGAATGAGTCATTTAATGCGTCGTTTAACGAGTCGTTAATTTGAATGAATCGTTCATTTGAATGAGTCATTAATGGGTCGTTTAATGAGTCGTTGATTTGAATGAATTGTATGTGACGATCAAGGGTGAACTCAGACGGATTGCGTAGAATACAAATGCAACGAGCTAAATTTTAAAATTGCTATTACTATTTATATTATGCCCAATTTTCGCCCATTGACAGAGATAAAAGTTATTTCTAATTTAGTAAACAAAACTACTGACGATAGAGGAACAGACCTTCTTTGTAATTACTAAATGTTAGCCATCTCACATTTCTACCTGTTTACGTCCCAACATAATCAGTGCATCACCAGAACTATCACCAAACCATCTCAAGTGAGTAATTTCGCCTTCGTCAAGAAGTCGAACCCGTGCCATGTCTGCAACAACCACATTGACCCGATACAAATGAGAAACGTCATTGGACTGGAATAAATGGTTCAGCTCCTCTCGGTAATTTACACGCCGATTCCTGTGGCTCTTGACAGGAAAACTACATTTTTATTAACGTGCCAGAGGTTGTATTTCATTAAATTTGTCTTTAAGTTAAAATTGAACACTTAAAAAGTTAAGTTAAAATTTAAGACAAATTTAGTTATTAAATTTGTCTTAAGTCTTCTTTTTGTTAAGTTATAATGACCCGGATGTCGTCGAAATGACAAATGGTTACTATAATATACATACCATGTTATTTTCTAGCTAGGAGATTTTGAATACAGAGAAACAAATAGCTGAGAAAAATATATTTACACCATACATAAAGATAAATCCAGCCTCTAAGAAGAATGTTTTGCACATTTTATACATTTGCATTGATCCATACTCGCCAACTGCATATCTGTCAGAGATCAAGAGAGTTTTTATGATGCTTTGGCTATTAGTCTTATCTGATAAGAGATAAGATGTAATAACTGTGCTACAATTTATAAGGAAGGAAGATAGGTAAAATTATTCTGAATTTTACCCAAACATTATATGAAACATTTTATCGAATCTAAATTATAACAACGTAACATTTTTGACATATGACCATGTGTAGTTATGACCCAAAATACAGAGGATGTTCACACATTTTTGTAACGATTTTGACTTTCGCCATGAATTAAATTTAAATAAAGAAAAAAACCTGACTGGAATCAAATCGGAATAGGGACTAATTTTCGTCTGCATCACTAAAAATATTCTTTGCTTTAAAATGTCGCTAGAAAATAAACAATGGATCGAAGGCTATATTTTTGCGCTTTCCGAAGAGAAATACTCTTATTAAATTATAATACCTTATTCATTTATTAAAAAAAGATGTGAAAAGCATGGTTTTAATATTTCTACACTTAAATTAAGAGACATAATTAATAAAAAAAGAAAGAAATGTTGAAGTTTACATTTGACTGGGAGAAAGGTAAAAAATGCATACTCAACAAAAGTTGGTTCAGAGAACACAAGGAAAGTTTTGCTTAAGGTTTTATGGTTATTGCTGGATTTTCTTATAACGGAAAACTTAAAATAAGGAAAGTAGAAAAAAATGTCAAAATTAACTCGGATTACTATCAGAAATATGTTTTAACATCTGTTTTCAAAAAAGACATTCCATCACTTTACCCAAACAATCTTCACTGTGTTAAGTTCTACCAGGATAAGGGTAGCCACACCTCTAAATCTACTGCTAAATTTTTTGAAAAAATGAGAAATGAAACCGGAATTGAGACTATTCTATTTAAATGCATCCCACCCAAGTCCCCCGACCTGTCTTCTACTGCGCATTTGGACTTTTAAAAAATGCTCTTTATAAGCGGCATCCCAAAACATTGGATGGACTCAGGAAGATTGTGGTGGAGGAGTGTAATAAAATCAACCTTGATATTTTAAGAAAAGCTCTTTCATCTTGGAAATCAAGATGTAATATGATAGTTTAACAAAAGGGCTATCATATTGAACATATTAGAAAATAAAATTCTTATCTTTGTTTATATATATATATATTTCAAAATCGTAACAAAAATGTGTGAATACCCTCTGTATTTTCTTAATAAGTTACGTTTAAGTTTACTTAAAAAAGTTTTCTTAATAAGTTGAGTTAATAAGGAACGTTTTCTTAATAAGACATAATTCAGATTTAACCATTACAAGAAGGGACATTGGCGTATTCAGATAGTTCACTATAGTTGCTTACAATTGATCCTTTGAACTTACAAGTGGAACTTAAAGAAAACAAGAAAGATCAAACATGCTTAAAGCATTGATTATGAAACACTTTCCAACTTCAATGCAATTTTATTTAAACAAGTCTAAAATGCAATACATTCCTCGGTAATATTTTAAAACTTATCATAATACTACATTAATTTATTATATTTGAAAACTTAAACCTTCATCGAAAAAAATGAACTTCATTAAAATAACGTCATTGAATTATAAATTGCCTGGTTTAAACATTTCTAAAATGCAATACATTCCTCGGAAATATTTTTAAAACTATCCTAATAATACGATAATTTATTATATTTGAAAACTTCATTGAAAACAACTGAAATTCATTCAAATGACGTCATAGAAAAAATAACACGCCTGGATCTCTCTATAAAAACAGCATTTCATTCATAACATTTTCCCATTCATGTCATTCATCAGAATACTATAATAATTTATTTTATTTAAAAATTAAGACCATGGAGCTACACGTAATTAAACTCTATGCGCAAAACTTCTTCGAAAAAAATCGTCCTTCTGTTTGTAAAATCAATGAATATTTGATTCATATCAGCTATGCAGACTCCATGAACTAAATGATTTTGTGTTAAAGAAATACAGCAATTCTAATACAACTCATTCTACATATTTTGCTGTTTACATTTTGCATAGGTGAAAAATAGGCTTCGTTGTAGAAATAATCAAATTTGGTTGAGCATTTAAACTCAAATATATTGTAATTTCGTTGTTTCAGTAAGTAGATGCACAGAATTTATGCAAAAATAAAGTGATTTTAGGACGGATACAACACTCAATATGAATTAAAAAGAACTTTAAAAATTACGATTTTGAGACATGATGGATGCCATATATCATTTTGAAGTGGGTCACGTGATATTTTCATATCATGGTCATGTTATCGCTTCATATAAGAGGTGTTTTTATTATTATAATTTTTATTTAAAAAACTACTGAATATATTTCGCTAAATTTTTTTTTATATATTTTATGGAACAATTTAAATATTACCTAAAATTTTCGAAGCAATTTGTGAATTTTAAATCCGCTTTAATAATGGTTGAAAAATTAGGTCCCATAGGGCTTAATGTATTTCATTTTTTCAACCCGGGTTCAATCCAAAACTAATTGGGTGATATTATTGATTTATATTCCCATAGGCCCTACAGACCGTCTGAACAACATACTAAAATTTCATTTTGATGAAGTCATTTTTACGGCAGTTATAGTGCTATCGGACAGACAGACAGGCAGGCAGACAGACAGAATGAACAAAGTCATAAACACATTTCAACTTTGTTGTAAATTGTTAAAAAAGGCTTTTTTCGTAATAAAACAAATACAGTTTGTTAATAGCGTCATAGCAACGATGATTTGTGAAAAATACGAGAAAATTGCAGAATAGCTTGTCAAAATGATGATACATGTATAACATAGATACTTTATAGATTGTTATATACATTGGTGTTCCCTTATTAAGTTCACTAGCTAATTAAGTCTAATGCTTTTTTTAACACTTTACAACAAAGTTGAAAAGTGCTTATGACTTTGTTCATTCTGTCTGTCTGTCTGTCCGTTAGCACGATAATTGCAGTAAAAAATGACTTTATCAAAATGAAATTTTAGTATGTTGCTCAGACAGTATGTGGGACCTATGGGAATATAGATGAATAATATCACCCAATTAGTTTTGGATTGAACCCGGGCTGAAAAAATGAAATACATTGAACTCTATGGGATCTCATTTTTCAAACATTTTTTAAGCGGATTTAAAATTCACAAATTGCTTCGAAAGTTTTATGAAATATTCAAATTATCCCATAAAATATATAAAAAAAAATTTCAGCAACATATATTCAGTAATTTTTTAAATAAAAATTAAAATAATAATTACACCTTTTATATGAAGCGATCACGTTACCCACTTCAAAATAAAATATGGCAGCCATCTTGTGTCAAAATCGTGATTTTTAAAGCTCTTTTTAGTTCATATTTAGTGCTGTATCCGTCTTAAAACCGCTTTGTTTTTGCTTAAATTCTGTGCGTCTATATCCTGAAACAACGCAATTACAATATGTTTGAGTTTAAATGATCATCCAACTTTGATTATTTCTACAACGAAGCCTAATTTTCACTTATGGAAAATGTAAACAGCCAAATTTGTAGAATGAGATGTATAAGAATTGCTGCATTTCTTTAACGCAAAATTATCTAGCTCATGGAGTCTGCAATATAGCTGATATGAATGAAATATTAATTGATTTTACAGAAAGAAGGACGATTTTTTCGAAGAAGTTTAAGGCATAGAGTTTAATTACTTGTACCTCCATGGTCTTAAGTTTTTAAATAAAATAAATTATTATAGTATTGTGATGAATGAAATGAATGGAAAACTGTTTATGAATGAAATGCTGTTTTTATAGAGAGAGCCAGGCGTGTTATATTTCGATGACGTCATTTGAATAAATTTCATTTGTTTTCGATGAAGTTTTCAAATATAATAACTTATTGTAGTATTATGATAATTTTAAAAATATTACCGAGGAATGTATCGCATTTTAGAGATGTTTAAACCGGGCAATTTATATTTCAATGCCGTCATTTGAATGAAGTTCATTTTTTTTCGATGAAGTTTTAAGTTTTCAAATATAATAATTTAATGTAGTATTGTGATAATTTTAAAAATATTACCGAGGAATGTATCGCATTTTAGAGATGTTTAAATAAAATTGCATTGAAATTGGAAAGTGTTTCATAATCAATGCTTTATACATGATTGATCGTTCTTGTTTAATTAATAATTGAAGACCAAATACATATAGCTGAATTACAAATGCTCATATCTATAAATTTCTATGGTATAACTAGGGGCAAGGATGATCGTGTAGTTATAGCCCGAGGATAGCACACGGTGGTTCCGTGTTTAATCCTTAACGCCACCTTATGTGGGATCGGGTTTCATGTTCCCCAGTATTCTACCAGAAGCACGAATTTATTTTCTGCAAGGAAATTTAGTACTAATATTGGATGTTATTGTAACATTAATAATTTCTGTAATCTATACAACAACTTCTCCGATGATATTGGTAATTTTTAACACTTTAAAACATGATTGAAAGGTGTTTATAACTTTGTTCATTCTGTTTGTCTGCTCGAAAGCTAACTGCAGTAAAAATACCTTCATCAAAATTAAATTTGAGTATGTGGTTGAGACGATCTGTAGGGGGTACATGGGAATGTAAATGAATAATATCAACCAATTAGTTTGTTTTGGATTGAACCCGAGTTGAAAAAAAGAAATATATTGAACTCTATGGGACCCAATTTTTCAAACATTTTTAAAGAGAAGTTAAAATTCACAAATTGCTTCGAAAATTTTAGGAAATATTCAAACTATCCCATAAAATATATAAAAAAAAAATTCAGCAAAATATGTTTGGTAGTTTTTAAAATAAAAATAAAATAATAATTACACCTTCATGATATGAAGAGATCAAGGGACCCACTTCAAAATAAAATATGGCATCCATCTATTTTTCCCAGAGTAAATATTGTGATTTTTAAAGTTCATTTAAATTTATATTTAGTGTTGCACCTGCCCTAAAACCGCTTCATTTTTACGTATTTTCTGTACATCTACATTCTGCGCCAACGCAATTACAATATTTTTTATTTTAAATGATCACTAAACTTTGATTATTTTCACAATGAAGTCTAATTTTAAAGTATGAAGAATGTAAACAAATCAAGTGATTGCAAGATGAGTTGCATAAGAATTGCTGATCGTTTTAACGGAAAATTATTGAGCTCTAGAGTCTGGAATATAAGTGATATGAATGAAATATTCATTGATTTTACATACAGAAGCAGACGATTTTATAGCATTGGCTTTTTTGATGAAGTTTTAAGTTTCCAAGTAATACAAATTATTGTAGTAATGTGATAATTTAAAAAAATATCACTTCTGGAAGTATCGCATTTTAGAGCTGTTTAAATAAAATTGCATTTCAGTTGGAATGTGTTTCATAATCAATGCTTTATGCATGATTAATCTTTCCTGTTTATTAATATCTCAACAGATCCTGGCTCCAGAAATTCGAAACATGGACTATAGATTAATTGGGGCTATTCCAAAAATACCTACAAAATATCATGAAAGTACGTGAAATTCCGCTATGATGAGACAAACACACACACACTCTCATAGATTTTCAATTTTATTTATATAAACGCGGTAGTATCAGCCGAACATATTATTGCAGTATATGCTAAATGTAATTCTAGGACACAGAAAACGCAATCAGCACATAAATCGCTGTCAGCGATTGCGTGGGTGTTTTCACGCATATCTTTACACATTTCCTTCACAAATACTTAAAACAGATATATTACTTTCCCTATATACATAATGTATAAGGAAAGTATTGTGACGGGGTCGAAAATTCGAATTCGAGTTTTCGACGGAAGAGCACGTGTCATGCATCCCTGATCACGAATCAAACATTTTTGAAGTGATGTCTGTGTGTGTGTGTGAAAGTATGTGTGTGTGTGTGTGTGTGTGCGTGAGTGAAAGTATGTGTGTGTGTGTGTGTGTGAAAGTATGTGTGTGTGTGCGTGTCAGTGAGACTGTGGAGACGATAACTGACGAATGAATGGACCGATTCGAACTACATTTGGTACAAAAATCACAATCCGTAAATACTGCAAGTTTATTGTTTTCATACGCAATCGAATGTTCAGAACCCCCCTAAATTTTCGAGTGAAATTTTGAAAAAATCGTCAAAAAATCAAAACCGCTAATAAAGTTACGCAAATAGACATTTCTTATGTAATTTTTCATTAGAAAACGATTGACAGAAATTTTAGAACGCTAACATGAACTGTTCTCGAGAAATTGCACATTTTTCCAAAAAATTATCAAAAAGTCATATAAAATAAAAAAATATATATTTCTTAATGAGAAATATGTTTACTTTTCATATGTAATACCCTTCGATAAATTGGATGACATCATTCTACTGGATCTAGCTCATTCCATTCATGAAAAAAGATACTTTGAGTAATACTTTTGTATTTGAACGCCGCTAGACATTTATCTACTGTAAGAATAACTTATTTCTTCATCCATAACGCTTGGCGATATTTTGGCGACGAATTTGGTGAAATGTCGCCAACTTGGCGACGTTTTAAATGTTGCTAAATTAACGAAAAACTCGCCAAATGGATAAAAATGATGCCAAATCAATGAAACTGACGACTAATTGAAGAATATTCAATATCTTGGAAAGAATATAAGTATCTACTATAAGAATAACATTTTTTTAAACTGTAAAAGTAGTAAATTTCATTGCATTATATAAGGAAAGTCATGGGTTGCCCACATATGATTTTTTTTATTATGTTCCTGCAAGAGGATATTTTTTCTGCCATGAATCCGCTGCTTTAAGAGTGTACTTCGAAAAAATTGCAACAATGGTATTTCGTGAAATTTGGTTTTCAAAGACTTAAAATATAGCTACATTTTCAAAATTCAGGTATAATGTATTTAAAAGAATGATAAATTATATGGGTTTGACGACTTGGGTAAATAGTTGTAATTTTGTCAGAAATATTGAAATATTGATTTTGCTACAAAATTGAATTTTGCACAAATGTTCAAATAAAAAAATAACTATCGAATATTATCACTATCGGTTTCTCCAGCTCCTTGAAGACGATTTTGTGCTTGGTTAAATAAAAATTAGAAGTGTATAAATTGTTTTCATCTATTTTTAAAGTTAAATGTTCAATATAATTTAAAATTTTCATATTTTTTTAGATTTGTTATTTCTATTTTTCGAATACAGGTGTCACTGCTAGTCATTTTTGGACTTTTTCAAGCAGGGAGTGGTTTCAGGGGCTGCATCTTTTCTGATTGACAGTTGTTAATCACCGAGTTTCTCATTTTTAGGGAGAAGGGTGTTGTGGTTAACTTAAAACCGGTTTCCGCATTTGAGACTGGTCAAAATACCCCTTGAGTGTTTGGGATACCTCCCATTTGGGATATGTTTTAGGTTTGGGATATGTAGAGTTTGCCTCTGGGCTGGAATGGAATCATCATACATGTAAAATATCTTTCTTTTACGTTTCTGGAAATTATTATGTGATTTCAATAATTCAGCTTCGAGGGTTTGATTGATTTATACGTTTTGAGCATTTCTCAAAACGAATAAACTATTACTTTCCTTCTATACATATAATGCATAAGGAAATACATATAATGCATACTGTGACGGTCGAAACTTCGGCATAATTGGCATAATAAGAATAACACAAGCTGAGAGAAGAGTTAAAATTCCCGCGAATACTTTGATTGGTTGAAATCACACCTTCTCAGCCACTGACATTGAGTCGTAAAGATTGATTGTCTCAAAGTCGTAAAGATTGATTTCATTCAAGTACGCCGTTAACGGTGTACTTCAATGAAACGAGGCCAGTATAGGTTCGATTTAAAAAACATAGATGGCGCAAAAAATCACGGGGAAGGCTTGCCCAAACTTCTGGGATGCCTCCTTCAATTTACAAAGGGAGACAATCAATCTTTACGACTCAATGTCAGTGGCTGAGACAGGTGTGATTTCAACCAATCAAAGTATTCGCGGGAATTTTAACTCTTCTCTCAGCTTGTGTTATTCTCATTATGCCAATTATGCCGAAGTTTCGACCCCGTCACAGTATGCATTATATGTATTTCCTTTTGCATTATACGTATAGAAGGAAAGTAATAGTTTATTCGTTTTGAGAGATGCTCAAAACGTATAAATCAATCAAACCCTCGAAACTGAATTATTGAAACCACATAATAATTTCCAGAAACGTAAAAGAAAGATATTTTACATGTATGATGATTCCATTCCAGCCCAGAGAAAAGTCACTCTACATATCCCAAACCTAAAACATATTCCCAAACGGGAGGTGTCCCAAACACCCAAGGGATATTTTGACCAGTCTCGAATGCGGAAACCAGTTTTAAGTTAACCACAACACCCTTCTTCCTGGAAAGGAGGAACTCGGTGATTAACAACTGTCAATCAGAAAAGAAGCAGCTTCTGAAACCACCCCCTGCTTGAAAAAGTCCAAAAATGACTAGCAGAGACACCTGTATTCGAAAAATAGAAATAACAAATTAAAAAAAATATGAAAATTTTAAATGATATTGAACATTTAACTTTAAAAATAGAAAAAAAACAATTTATACACTTCTAATTTTTATTTGACCAAGCACAAAATCGTCTTCAAGGAGCTGGAGAAACCGATAGTGATAATATTCGATAGTTATTTTTTTATTTGAATATTTGTGCAGAATTCAATTTTGTCGCAAAATCAATATTTCAATATTTCTGACAAAATTACAACTATTTACCCAAGTCCTCCCACCCATATAATTTATCATTCTTTTATATACATTATACCTGAATTTTGAAAATGTAGCTATATTTTAAGTACTTGAAAACCAAATTTCACGAAATACCATTGTGGTAATCCTTCGAAGTACACCCTGAATTGAATCAAAAACACCTCGTCTAAACATGACTCAATTCAGCAGAGGTCATTGTTCTTGCATAAATCCGTTATAAAAAAAATCTGATGTGGACAACACATGACTTTCCTTATATAATGCAATGAATTTTCCACTTTTACAGTGAAAAAATAGGTTTTTCTTATAGTAGATACTAATATTCTTTCCAAGATATTGAATTTTCGACAATTAGTAATCATTTTCATTGACTTAGCGTCATTTTTATCCATTTGGCGAGATTTTCGTTAATTTGGCAACATTTCAAAAAGTCGCCAAGTTGGCGACATTCCGCCGAATCCGTCGCCAAAATCTCGCCAAGCGTTATGGATGAAGAAATAAGTTATTCTTACAGCAGACAAATGACTATAGGCGTTCAAATACAACAGTATTACTCAAAGTATCTTTTTCCATGAATGGAACGAGCTAGATACACGAGAGTGATGTCACCCAATTTATCGTATGGTATTACATATGAAAAGTGAACATGTTTCTCAATAGGAAATATTTTTTTTATTTTATATGACTTTTTGATAATTTCTTATAAAAATGTGCAATATCTTGAGAACGGTTTGTGTGAGCGTTCAAAAATTTATGCCAATCGTTTTCTAATGAAAAATTACATAAGAAATGTCTATTTGCGTAACTTTATTAGTAGTTTTGATTTTTTGGCGATTTTTTCAAAATTTTATTCGAAAATTTAGGGGGGGCGGGGTCTAAACATTCGATTGCGTATAAAAACACTAGGCTTCCAGTGTTTACGGATTGTGATTTTTGTACCAAATTTGGTTCGAATCGGTCCATTTGTTCGTCAGTTATCGTCTCCACAGACTCACTGACACACACACACACACACACACAGACATCACTTTAAAATATGTTTGATTCGTGATCAGGGATGCTTGAAACGTGCTCTCCCGTCGAAAACTCGAATTCGAATTTTCGACCTTGTCACAAAACTTTCCTTATACGTTATGTATATAAGGAAAGTAATATAAAGATCTCTCAGCTTTTGCTGGTGAGTCCTAATGAACTGCTTGACATTATATTTTTTACTGCTGCAATATAAAACTGGAATTTATGGATTGAATACAAAATTCTAACAATCGGGTTAAACACAACTCTTTCTCCAGGCTTCATAAAACTCCAAATGGTTCCAAATATATTCTTATTAACAAAACTGTTCCTTGTTGTAATCATTCTGGTTGCATTATGAAATCTCCTTCCAATAATATGTGTTGATCGAACGTGTGGCCGTTTAATGACGAAAGACGCTTTCGAAACTAACGGGTCCTTTCCCTGGTTTTGCGTGAGTGGTTCTCGCGTGTGTAGTTGGCGATCTTTGCGTGTGGGTATCTTTCTTCTATTCAACAGTCTTATTAATATTTATTGTTATATCCGTTTTGTTTGGCTAATTACTCGTCGCAGTAACTGCATAGAAACCGGCGCGTGATTGGAATGTAATAAATATACGCGTGGAAAAGGAATATACGAAATGAAGTAACTTATTTTTTGCGTTTACAACAATGGTTTCAGATATGTTTCTAAATCGCGAACTTCTTTCACTAAAGAAATATGATATCACAGGAGGATTATTATTATATTATCCATGGAGGTAAAAGTAAGAAGTTAAAACTTCGCATTAAGAAAACGCCAATATCGTTTGAGACAAAAATTCAGGTGGCGCTGGGATAATATAAGCAGCCCTGCACTGTATAAATTTCTATGGCGAAAGGCCTAAAATATTTATTTAAACTGTCTTTTTGTAAAATTAAATTATTAGTACAATTCAAAGTAGAACTGAAACAATAATGAATATTCCTACGTATTCAAAATTATTTTACCTTTCAATTTATTTTGATCTCCCTATATTCTGAACTCCATCCTACAACTATGATATTGATGTACTGGTTAATTAAACTTATAATTAGGGAACCCTTAAATTAAATATAATTAAAAATGCATATACGAAATACTACGCCTTTCTGTTGTTTCAACTAACAATCGCATCTACTTTACTAACACCAGCTACATCTAGATATAATTTTCAAAGTATTGTGACATTTTCAAGAGTTTCACCCATAGGAATTTTATCTCCTTCTTTCTAACTCCATGGAATTATCACTGCGCGAACTAACCTTTCACTAAAATATTATTATTGTACGAATCTCCTTTGATAGAGTATTGTAGCTGCTAGCCCATTGGTTAGCGCGCTGGAGTTGCACTCGGTAGGCCCGGGTTCGATTCCAGCCGCTGTCAAAACTGCCGCCGTGTTCACGCGGAGTACGATCACGTTAAACATGTGGGTCCGTAAGTCCTTCCGAGTGGTTGGTGGTAGGGGAAGGAGGGTACGGTCCCTGAGGGTGCCTCCCCCACTGGGTTCCGGTCAAAATTGTGTGGCACTTCCCGGCAGTCCAAACTGTTACCTTACACCTTTCTGGTAGGTCGGACGGTCTGGGTCTCAACAACAACAACAACAAAGTATTATCACCGCAAACATATCTCACCAACGTATTATCACAGCGAACCTTTTACATAAAAATATTATTCATAGTGAATCCTTTTAAAAATACTTTGTCATCGTTAACACTTTTCACTCAATTACAATAATTATAAAAGTATTCTAGAGCAAAAGTTTTTCACCAAAGTATAGTTTCGAACGTGTAAAATGCTCTGGCGTCTCTTTTTCTCCCTCTCACGAAGTATCTTTTGAAAACCGGACAGTGAAAACACCCGTACAGGCATCCTTTCCCATGACGCGAATTTAGGGTTGCAATATGCCGAAGTTCGAAGAAGGGTTGTTAGATTTGACGATTTATAGCCATTTTGGTGACGTTTGGCGATTTTCCAAAGATTCGAGAAACGCCTCGAAATAACGATTATTTTACGAGATATTTCCAGAAGTGAGTGATCTACAGAAGTTTCTATAAAAGGAGTCATCACTCAGTTGGAAAACAGTTGACATGATACGATCTACATTGAACTGTGATTTTCATCAATGTTTTGATAATAGTAACCGCTGTTTTGTGAAATGAAATACGTCAATGTTTTGAGAATAGTGTCAGTTTTTTATTAAATGAGTGGAACATTTAAGTTTTTTTTTTGTATATTGTTCCTGTTTATGATGTGTTTGTGAATAAACGTGTCAGTTATCCAGAAAATTGGACTCGTTCTTGTGTCTTAAGCGCACACCTACGATTCCAGAATATACGTCGTAACAGTTTTATCATCGGTAATGCTTTTTACCAGAGCAGTATCACAGTAAACATTTTTTACTAGAGTGTTAGCACTGAAAAGCCCTTTAAGCAAATGATTTTCCCTAGAACTCGCTTTTAATAAGAGGTTTAATTGCACACCTCTGTCATCAGAATATTACTATCGAGAAATATTTTTCTCAGAGTATTATTATTGAGAAACTACCTCATCAGGTATTATCACAACTCGCTTCTGGTAAAATAAATTCTATTACAAACCACTTTTACCAGACAATTATGATCAGCAACCTCTTTCGTCAGAGTACCAACAACGTCAGTTTCTGCTAATAAAGTATACCAATGGTCCAAATAATTATACCTAGACCCCGCTTTTTAGTAAGAGGTTTAATAATATTAAAACTCACGTTTTACCAAAATATTATAATCGTCAATATAATTTTCCAGACGGTTATTAACGCACAGCTTGTTTTACCATAGTATTATCATCGATAACCTTTTTCACTTTCAACACTGCGAAAAAGCTTCCACCAAGAAATTAGTATAGTTAGCCTCTTTCTCCTATTAATTGCATACCTCTGTCACCAGAATATTACTATCGTGAATTCTTTGTCTCAGAGTATTATCATTGAGTAACTACATCGCCAGATATTATCACTAGAGCTCGCTTCTGGTAAAATAAATTCCATTACAAACAACTTTTGCTAGACAAGTATTATCACCAACCTCTTACGGCAGAGTATCATCAACGTCAATTTCTGCCATTAGAGTATAACCACATGGTCCATGTCTTTAACCACACTAATATCAGGTGAATCTCTTTATTAGAGTATTATCATTGTAAAATTATCTCATAAGAGTATCATTACTAAAACTCACGTTTTACCAACATATTATAATCGCCAATATAATTTTCCAGATAGTTATTAACGCACAACTTGTTTTATCATAGTGTTATCATCGATAACCTTTTTCACTTTCAACACTGCGAAAAAGCTTCCACCACGAAATGGGTACAGCTAGCCTCTTTCTTCTAATTATTATCACTAGAATCCACTTGTATTGAAAATAGTTCCATCGCAAGCCTCTCTTACTAAACAATTATCACTAACACCTTTCAATAGAGTATCATTATCGTCAATGTCTTTTACCAGAGTGTCATCATCGCAAAAATATTTAACCGGTATATCATTATTGTCAATTTCTTTCACCAGAGTACCATTATCTCCAGCATCTTTCATCAGAGTATCACTACCTTCATTCTCTTTCGCCAGAGTATTATCTCTTTCATGAGGGTATCAACAACGTCAACCTTACCACAGCATTTACATTGCACGAACTTATTTATCAGGGTATTATCACACTTTCTTCTACGTATTAGCAATAGAATCCACCTTTGGTTAAAGTGTCATCATCGTCAATATATTTTCCAAGGTTTAGCGATCCTGCAAACTTAAACGTTTCAGCTACTTGTAGCCTGAGCTGAATTTTCGAGAGACTGAAGTCAACTATGTCGTAGGACCATTGCATAAAACTGAATTTGTTGCTACAGAAGTTACCAAATGGTGTCAAATGGCAAATTCTCTTGTTATCAGTTCAGATACCAGTTATTCTATGATGACAAACGCATGATAACCGTAAAATCGGCCCATGGATTCTGTAACCTGTAGCGGGTACGAATTCTTGCAGAAATTTATTTACGTCCATAATCCATGTTCGAACGTCCAAGATAAGACACTAAAAAAAGTGAAAATGTTTTCTTTTCAAGGCACATGAGAACCCTGTTCTTGCATGCGTTTGTATAGGAGAATGCTCACATTCGTCACGGTCACCTGACTCTTTTAATAAGATATTAAGATTCAGTTTTCTCTCTTTTTCATTTACATCCAACAAGAAAGAGATTCTAAACTTATTACGGTATTCTTCATTAACATTCCAAATGCGTAGCCCTACCCTTTTTCTGAGCTTCTTTAAAGCTCTTTGATCTGAGGACAAGATTAAGTGAAAATCTCGACCTTGAAAAGGAGTTTGACACACAGGTTGACCGAAATTTACGGTTAACTGCATTTTCCTTGCGGTTGCCAACTTAAGCGAGGTGGCAAATTTATTTCTATTTTTGTGCTTTCAGTTTTTATTGTTATTTTCTTCAGCAAAAGCATTTTGACTTTTGATCAAATCTAATTCTTTGTTGTGAAGCTTTAGTGGAAATTCTGGTTCTATTGTTCACGATTTCCTTCGCCGCTGTGGATGTCCGGCCGAACAATCTTTGTGCAGAAGTGCAGATTTTTATTAATTTATTTTGTTTGAAATTGAAAATGGCACGCGACAAAAAGAAACCATATGTGTTCTGTTTAAGAAAAAAATGTGGGCAGCACATGACTCACCCTACATAGAGCCATGCTTTTACTTTTTTACCAGAAAAATCAGAATGTACAAAGTTTGCAGAGTCTACTTCCACAAAAGGAGTTTGCAATTTCGTCCCAGTAACTCAACGGTAGAGCTTCGACAGGCCAGTTCGAAAATTCAAGTTTCTTTTCAATAGCGTCTGAGCAAATTAACCCTGTAGGTTAATGCAAATATGTCGGAGGTCTGAAAATGACCCTAGTACGACTAGCACTGATTCAGTGGACTCTGGGATATAAATAGCCATTCGTATCTAAGTTGGGGCAGCAAGGTTCTTTGCAAATTTTGGAAATCAATTGAACACCACGTAATATGTTAAAATATAAAATTATTACAAAAAGTATCATGAATGAAACTAACGAAATCCACTAGAATTAAATTGACAGATTTGTTGTATAATAATATACAGGTAAAGTGAACATATTTGATAATATTAATTACTTTTTAAATTTCATGTAACTTTTGGGGTAAATTTATCTGAAAAACGCCCAATATCTCTAGAATGGTTTGTGCTAGATTTCTAAAGTTTGTGTCATTCGTTTAATAACAAAAAAATCTGATGTGGGCAACACATGACTTTCCTTATATAATGTAATGCATTTACTACATTTACAGTAAAAAAAATAGGTTTTTCTTATAGTAGATACTTATATTATTTCCAAGATATTGAATTTTCGACAATGAGTCGTCATTTTCATTGATTTAGTGCCATTTTTATCCATTTGGCGAGATTTTCGTTAATTTGGCAACATTTCAAAAAGTCGCCAAGTTGGCAACATTCCGCCAAATTTGTCGCAAAATCTCACCAAGCGTTATGGACGAAGAAATAAGTTATTCTTACAGCAGATAAATTACTATTGGCGTTCAAATACAAAAGTATTACTGAAAGTGTCTTTTTTCATGAATGGAACGAGCTAGATCCACGAGAATGATATCAACCATTTATTGCATGGTATTACATATGAAAAGTGAACAGGTTTCTCAATGGGAAATATTTTTTTTTATTTTATATGACTTTTTGATATATTTTTTTGAAAAATGCGCAATATCTCGAGCACGGTTCATGTTAGCGTTCTAAAATTTATGTCAATCGTTTTCTAATGAAAAATTACATAAGAAATGTCTATTTGCGTAACTTTATTAGTGGTTTTGATTTTTTGACGATTTTTTCAAAATTTCATTCGAAAATTTATGGGGGTTCTGAACAATCGATTGCGTATAAAAACAATAGACTTCCAGTGTTTACGAATTGTGATTTTTGTGCCAAATTTGGGTCGAATCGGTCCATTGGTTCGTCAGTTATCGTCTCCACAGTCTCACTGACACACACACACACACACACACACACACACACACACACAGACATCACTTCAAAAATGTTTTATTCGTGATCAGGGATGCTTGAAACGTGCTCTCCCGCCGAAAACTCGAATTCGAATTTTCGATTCCGTCACAATACTTTCCTTATACATTATGTATATAAGGAATGTAAAAAGTGTGTGTAAAATTATTATTTATTTAATAATGGTGAAGATCCTGATTTCTAGAAGGTTTTTTTTTTTTAAATCCATCCTTAAATAGTGCAATAGTAGACGACCAATTGATGCTAGTATTCTAAAGTGTGGATTATTCATTCTCTAAAGAAAAAAATTGCGTTTGAAATCTTTATATATTTGTCTCACACATACACACACTCAAATATATGGCGATAAATAACTAACTACTGGTCAAAGGATCAAAATATGGCGATAATTGACACAAATGAGCGTCATGTGTCGTAATAATCATGTAAGAACTTTCCTTCGTATACGGATTTTAAAGTACCATTTTATGCCATATAACTCAATTTAATGACTATACATATTTAAGTAAAGAAAATCACAGTATAATTATTTTCAGGTATCATATTATGTGATAAAACTCAATAAAATGACCATACATAGCGAAATAAAAAATATAATGTGGACAGCACATGGCTTTTCTTATATAATGCAATGAATTTACTACTTTTACAGTAAAAAAAATAGATTATTTTTATAGTAGATATTTATATTCTTTCCAAGATATTCAATTTCCATCAATAAGTCGTCATTTTCATTGATTTAGCGTCATTTTATCCATTTAGCCAGTTCCTCGTTAACTTAGCAACATTTAAAAAAGTCGCCAAGTTGGCGACATTCCACCAAATTCGTCGCCAAAATATCGGCAAGCGTTATGGACGAAGAAATAAGTTATTCTTACAGCAGATAAATGATTATTGGAGTTCAAATACAAAAATATTACTCAAAGTATCTTTTTTCATGAATGGAACGAGCTAGATCCACGAGAATGATGTCACCAAGTTTATCACATGGTATTGCATTTGAAAAAGTGAACTTGTTTCTCAATAGAAATTTTTTTTTATTTATTTTATGACTTTTATAATTTTTTTGAAAAATGTGCAATATCTCGAAAACGGTTCATGTTAGCGTTTTAGAATTTATGTCAATCGTTTTCTAATGTAAAATTACATAAGAAATGTCTATTTGCGTAACTTTATTAGAGGTTTTGAATTTTTGACGATTTTTTCAAAACTTCATTCGAAAATTTATGGGGGTTCTGAACAATCGATTGCGTATAAAAACAATAGGTTTCCAGTGTTTACGAATTGTAATTTTTGTACCAAATTTCATTCGAATCGGTCCATTCGTTCGTCAGTTATCATCTCCACAGTCTCACTGACACACACACACACACTTCTACGCACACACAATTTTACACACACACACACACACACACACACACACACACAGACATCACTTCAAAAATGTTCGATTCGTGATCAGAGATGCTTGAAATGTGCGCTCCCGTCGAAAACTTAAATTCGAGTTTCGACCCCGTCACAATACTTTCCTTATACATTATATAAGGAAAGTAAAAAACAAAGTATTGATTTTCTTGTATTATTTTATGTGATAAAACCCTTCAATTGCCATAAGCATCGTTTCGTGCAATAATACTCAAGTTAACGACTAGACATAGTGAAATAAAGAAAATAGTTATTGATTATGCTGTACCATTTCGTACGATAAAGCTCATGTTAATGAAAATAATTATAATAAATATCAAAATAAAAGAGAAATATTATCCTACATAATTTTGTGCCAGAAAAATCAATGACTATCTATATCAAAATAAAGAAAACAAATTGTACTTATTTTCATGTATATCACTTTATGCCACAAAACTGAATTTAATGACTATACATATAGAAAGCAAAACACAATATATAATTATTTTCAAGTATCATATTTTGCTGTAGAACTAAATTTATTGACCATATATAACGCAAGTAAGGAAAATGTATCATTTTGAGTGATAGAACTGAATTCAATGGCTATACAGATAAATACAGAAAAAGTATTAAATAATCTGTATCATTTTGTACAATAAAATTCTATTCGATGGCTATACATAGCGAAATTAAAAAAACATTTTAATTATCCTGTATCATTTTGTGCGATAAAACGGCATTCAGTGGCCATACATTGAGAAATAAAATAAAAACCTATTTATTATCTTGTATTATTCTGTGCAATAAAACTCAATTCAAGGCCCAGAAAGAGCGAAATGACAAAATCAAAGTACGTATTATCTGAATCCTTTTGTACAATAAAACTGAACTAAATGTTTAAAAAATCTGATGTGGGCAGCGCATGACTTTCCTTATATAATGCAATGAATTTACTACTTCTACAGTTATAAAATGTTATTCTTATAGTAGATACTTATATACTTTCCAAGATATTGTATTTTCTTCAATTGGTCGTTATTTTCATTGATGTAGCTTCATTTTTAACCATTTGGCGAGATTTTCGCTAATTTGGAAACATTTAAAAAAGTCGCCAAGTTGGCGACATTCCTCCAAATTCGTCGCCAAAATCTCGCCAAGCGTTATGGACGGCGAAATAAGTTATTCTTACAGCAGATATATGACTATTGGCGCTCAAATACAAAAGTGGTACTCAAAGTTTCTTTTCTCGTGAATGGAACGAGTTAGATACACGAGATTGATATCACCAAATTTATCGCATGATATTACATATGAAAAGTGAACATGTTTCTTAAGTGTTAATATTTTTCTTTTATTTTACTTGCTTTTTTGATAAATTTATTTGAAAAATGTGCATATATCTCGAGAACGGTTAATACTAGCGTTCTATAGTTTATGTCAATCGTTTTCTAAGGAAAAATTACATAAAGAATGTCTATTTACGTAACTTTATTGAAGGCTTTGAATTTTTGATGATGTTTTCAAAATTTCACTCGAAAATTTAGAGGAGTTCTAAACATTCGATTGCGTTTTAAAACAATAGGCTTCCAGTCTTCATGGATTGTGATTTTTGTACGAAATTTCATTCGAATCGCTCCATTCGTTCGTGAAATATCGTCTCCACAGACTCACTGACACACACACGCACACACACACACACACACACACACACACACACACACTTTCACACACACACACACACACAGACATCCCCCCAAAAATGTTCGATTCGTGATCAGGGATGATTGAAACGTGGTCTCCCGTCGAAAACTTGAATTCGAATTTTCGACCCCATCACAATACTTTCCTTATACATTATGTATATACGGAAAGTAAAAATATTCTAATCTCTAGGATAAATAATGAGTTGGACATATGAGATTCCTATTATTATTTTCTTCAGAAACAACTTTAGAGCAAGTATAATGGCTTCCCAAAAGAAGATACACTCCATTGTTTGATTTCCCCTTACCTGCACTGATGCCACCCAGAAAATCTTTTTGTGGAAGTTCGGATATTTATTAACATCCTGTGTTTCTTGAAGGAAAAAGAACGCCATTAAAATTAATGGAATATGCTTTGTTTAAATAAATAATCGTTTTTTGAAAGAAATCTTGTGATGAGTAACTGGCCAATATACAATTTCATGTTTTCTTTGATGTTTTGCGCGGTAGTGGCTATTTAATAGACCACTATCACGAAAAACACCAAAGAGTATGAGAAATTGCATTTTGAGCAGCTACCCGTCGCAAAATTTCAAACGCTGCACGAAAAGACATTAAGAAGTTAATTATGGGTGGGAATATATTTGCAGGAAATTCAAGACTTTACAATTACAGAGAATATTGCGCCGTGTTAAATATTAAATCATAATAAAAACGGAAGCGCCTTTCTCTTTATGAGTATATATGAATCGTGCATTTTATTTTTTTTTATGTTAATCTATACGAAAAACAAACAGGTATACGTTATATTATTATTCTCGTGATTACTAGTGTATTTTTACGTCCATGTTGACAGCAAATTTGGTTCTCAAATGCATTGTTTCTGTAAATGGGAAGCGGTGGAACTTATTTCTCCGTCCATAACGCTTTGCGAAATTTTGGCGACGAATTTAGAGGAATGTCGCCAACTTGGCAACATTTTTAAATGTTGCCAAATTAACGAAAATCTCACCAAATGGATAAAAATTACGCTAAATCAATGAAAATGACGACTAATTGAAGAAAATTCCATATCATGGAAAGAATATAAGTATCTACTATAAGAATAACATTTTTTCTAACTGTAAAAGTAGTAAATTCATTGCATTATATAAGGAAAGTCATGTGCTGCCTACATCAGAATTTTTTCCGTTTAACAACGCTATCCGTTCTGAGTCGCGTGTGTAACTAACTCTTTGACTGCAAAAATTTCTCTTGCTACACCCTAGGTGGCTCAGTTATCTTTCAGTTTTTAATTCTTTTTCCCCTCTACAACTGGTTGATATCTTTAATCAACTTTATGCTGTATTACCGAAGTTTTTAATTCTCAAATAAATTATGCATTGATTATCACTTCGAAAGAATCAATTTATTCCGCGTAAAAATGTAGCAGAATGACGGCAAAAATGTTTTATACTTCTAAACTTACATGGTGGTGGCACAGCGAAGGTCTTCTTTGAGAGAAACCAGGAGCTGGGAGCACTTGGGAGCATCCAGGAGGCCCGAGTCAGTTGCCCGGATGACAGCATCAAAGTCCTTACCATCCATTACTGACTTACTATACCTTTTCAAGTAATGGACGTAGTCTTTGGCAAGCAGAATCATCTGAAAAAGGTAAATGACTATAAATTCCCATTTCATTCATAATTATTTAAGAAGCAAAACATGTTTTTACTTTCCTTATATACATAATGTATAAGGAAAGTATTGTGACGAGGTCGAAAATTCGAATTCGAGTTTTCGACGGGAGAGCACGTTTCAAGCATCCCTGATCACGAATTAAACATTTTTGAAGTGATGTCCGTGTGTGTGTGTGTGTGTGTGTGTGTGTGTGAAAGTATGTGTGTGTGTGTGTGTGTGTGTGTGTGTGTGAAAATATATATGTGTGTGTGTGTGTGTGAAAGTGTGTGTGTGTGTGTGTGTGTGTGTGTGTGTGTGTGTGTGTGTGAAAATATATATGTGTGTGTGTGTGTGTGTGAAAGTGTGTGTGTGTGTGAAAGTGTGTGTGTGTGTGTGTGTGTGTGTGTGTGTGTGTCAGTGAGCCTGTGGAGACGATAACTGAAAAACAAATGGACCGATTCGAACCAAATTTGGTACAAAAATTACAATCCGTAAACACTGGAAGTCTATTGTTTTTATACGCAATCGAATGTTCAGAATCCCCCTAAATTTTCGAATGAAATGTTGAAAAAATCGGCAAAAAATCAAAACCACTAATAAAGTTACGCAAATAGACATTTCTTATGTAATTTTTCATTAGAAAACGATTGACATAAATTTTAGAACGCTAACATGAACCGTTCTCGAGATATTGTACATTTTTAAAAAAAATTATCAAAAAGTCATATAAATTTAAAAAAATATATATCCTATTGAGAAACATGTTCACTTTTCATATGTAATACCATGCGATAATTTGGGTGACATCATTCTCGTGGATCTAGCTCGTTCCATTCATGAAAAAAGATACTTTAAGTAATACTTTTGTATTTGAACGCCAATAGTCATTTATCTGCTCTAAGAATAACTTATTTCTTCGTCCATAACGCTTGGCGAAATTTTGGCGACGAATTTGGCGGAATGTCGTCAACTTGGCGACTTTTTGAAATGTTGCCAAATTAGCGAAAATCTTGCCAAATGGATAAAAATGACTCTATATCAATGAAAATGACGACTAATTGTCGAAAATTCAATATCTTGGAAAGAATATTAATATCTACTATAAGGAAAACCTATTTTTTTTACTGTAAAAGTAGTAAATTCATTACATTATATAAGGAGCGTCATGTGTTGCCCACATCAGATTTTTACATATGCAGTGACATCTGTTGAAATTAGAACGATTTTTAACGCTTTTCACCATAGTTGAAAAGTATTTATGATTTTGGTCATTCTGTCTGTCTCTCTGTCCGCTCATACGATAACTGCCGTAAAAAGAACTTTATCAAAATGATATTTTAGTATGTTGTTCAGAGTGTCTGTGGGACAAATGTAAATGCAAATTAATAATATCATCCAATTAGTTTTGGATTTAACTTGGGTTTAAAAAGTGCAATACATTGAATCCCATGGGACTTAATTTTTCAAACGTTTTTTAAACGAAGTTGAAATTAAAAAATTACTTAGAAAAGTTTAAAAAATATTTAAATTATCCAATATATAAAATAAAATTTCAGCAAAATATGTTCGGTAATTTTGAAATAGAAATTAAAATATTAATTACACCCATATTATATGCCGGCCACACGCTTGATTGCCGTAAGCCTTAGGGTTGGCTGTGTGGTCTGGGCCTTCAACCCATATTATATGATGAGGTAAAATTGTGATTTTTAAAGTTCTTTTAAATTTATATTTAGTGTTGCATCCGTCCTAAAATCGCTTTATTTTTGCGTATTTTCTGTGGATCTTTATTCTGTGTCATCGCAATTACAATATTTTTGAGTTTAAATGATCATCAAGCTCTGATTATTTCTATAACGAAGCTTAATTTTAATAGATGCCAAATGCAAACAATGTAAACAAGTAAAATGAGTTGTATAAGATTTGCTGAACTTTTTTCACGCAAAATTATTTAGCTCTGAAGTCTGAAATAAAAGTGATATGAATAAAATATTCATCGCTTTTACATAGGGAGCCAGGCGATTTATATTTCGATGACGTCATTTGAATAAAGTTAATTTTTTTCGATGAAGTTTTCAAATATAATAAATTACTGTGGTACTTTGATAATTTAAAATATATCAGCGCTTAATATATCGCATTTTAGAGATGTTTGAATAACAGTGCATTTCAGTTGGAAAGTATTTCATTATCAATGCTTTATGCATAATTGATATTTAGTGTTACTTTCTCATACTATTAAATATACTATGGAGGATAAATATTGTTTTCAGAAAAGTTTTAGATTTCGAGAATTTGATGCCAATATGTTGTTGCGAACCAGTAATACTTCTTGACTGGAGTCCTTTCTTTTGAGAACCAGACGGAGAAAACACCTGTACATGATTTCCCATGACATGCATCTACGGCAAGGTCTATTACCTTGCATCTACGGTTTGTCAGATGTTGATGTCCGCAGGAGGGTTGCCAAATTTGGCGATTTATCGCCAATTTGACGACTTCATGAAGGTTCAAGAAACACCTCGAAATAACCAGTATTCTACGTGATATGAGAGATTTCCAGAAGTTTCTATAGAGAGTTTATAAAAGGAAACATCACTCAGTCGGAGAGCAGTTGACGATATACGAAATATATTAAACTGTGACTTTCGTCAATGTTTTGAGACTAGTGTCAGATATTTTATGAAATTAGTGGAGCATTTAAGTGCTGTTTTACTGTGTGTTGCTCTTGTTTATGCTGTGCTTGTGAGTAAAGGTCTCAGTTATCCAGAAATTTGGCCTCATCCTTCTATCCTGAATGCGCATCGATTATTTCAGAGAATACGTCATAACAATATGTTTTAGGACCTCCAGGATACGGTTGAACTATTTTTAGAGTGTTGTCTGTCTGTCTGTCTTTGTCTATTTCTTCTGCATGCGATAACTGCCACAACTATTAATAGATTTTTGCGAAAATTTAAATACAGCTGTGTTAATGAAAGATCTAGAACTAGATAGACCTTCTTGTGCGAAAACTTTGAAATTTTTTCAAAATTTTATATTTTCTTTTTACATGGCAGCACAGGGCAAAATTTCACATAATTATGCATAAAAGGGGTAATTTTATGGTTTGATGATCACGAAACTTAACAGTTTCAATCGTTATAGTTAAAAATAGCCGTGATACAATTTGTGACAGTACAAAAAATCTGATGTAGGCAACACATGACTTTCCTTATATAATGCAATGAATTTACTACTTTTACAATACAAATATAGGTCTCTATTATAGTAGATATTTATATTCTTTCCAAGCTATTGAATTTTCGTCACTTAGTCGTCATTTACATTGATTTAGTGTCCTTTTTATCTATTTGGTGAAATTTTCGTTAATTTGGCAGCATTTAAAAAGTCGCCAAGTTGGAGACATTCCGCCAAATTCGGCGTCAAAATCTCGGCAAGCGTTATGGACGGGGAAATAAGTTATTCTTATAGATAACTATAATATACTAACTATAATAAATATTATTAACGTTCAAATACAAAAGTATTACTCAAATAATCTTTTCTTGTGAATGGAACAAGCCAGATCCACGAGAATGATGTTCCCTAATTTATCATATGATATTACATATGAAAAGTGAACATGTTTCTCAACAGTTAATATATTTCCTTTAATTCATGGGATTTTTTTGATAAATTTATTTAAAAAATGTGCAATATCTCGAGAATGGTTTATGCTAGCGTTCTAAAGTTTATGTCAATCATTTTCTAAGAACAAATTACATAAGAAATGTCTATTTGCGTAACTGTATTAAAGGTTTAATTTTTTAATGATTTTTTTTAAATTTCACTCGAAAATTTAGGGGGATTTTGAACATTCGATTACGTTTAAAAACAATAGGCTTCCAGTATTCACGGATTGTGATTTTTTGTACCAAATTTCATTCGAATTGCTCCATTCGTTCGTGAGATATCGTCTCCACAAACTCACTGACACACACACACACATACTTTCACACATACACACACAGACACACACACACACATACATCACTTCAAAAATGATGTTTGATTCGTGATCAGGGATACTTGAAACGTGCTCTCTTGAAACGTGGCAACAATTGAAAATTTCGCCAAGTTGGCAACATTCCGACAAATTCGTCGCCAAAATCTTGCCAAGCGTTATGGACGGAGAAATAAGTTATTCTTACAGCAGATAAATGACTATTGGCGTTCAAATAAAAAAGTATTACTCAAAGTATATATTTTCATGAATGGAATGAGCTAGATTTAAGAGAATGATGTCACCGAATTTATCGCATGGTATTACATATGAAAAGTGAACATGTTTCTCAATAGGGAATATTTTATTTTTTATTTTATATAACTTTCTGATAATTTTTTTGAAAAATATGCAATATCTCGAAAACGGTTCATGTTAGCGTTCTAAAATTTATGCCAATCGTTTTCTAATGAAAACTTACATAAGAAATGCCTATTTGTGTAACTTTATTAGCGGTTTTGATTTCTTGACGATTTTTTCAAAATTTCATTCGAAAATTTAGGGGGGTTCTGAACATTCGATTGCGTATAAAAACAATAGGCTTCTAGTGTTTACGGATTGTGAATTTTGTACCAAATTTCGTCAGAATCTGTAAATTCGTTCGTCAGTTATCGTCCACAGATTCACTGACAAACACACACACACACACACACACATACACACACACACAGACATCACTTCAAAAATGTTCGATTCGTGATCAGGGATGCTTGAAACGTACTCTCCCCTCGAAAACTCGAATTCGAATTTTCGACCCCGTCACAATACTTTCCTTATACATTATGCATATAAGGAAAGTAATACCGTGTTACAAAACTATGTGATCCTTTGAACCAACAAGATGCAGATTTTTTTAGAAGCCCAGTTAAGCCATAGTCCAATTAATTTATTAACGATTAAGTGACTTCTGTCTTACAACAGGGCGTTGCACATCTTACATAATGCAAATGAACTTCAGTGTGGTCAACTCGACTTTCTCATATCGTAATACATTTTTAAGCAGCTTGCGTTTTTTTTTTCTTCCAAATATTACAAGAAAAAATTTGAAAAATCTGTATTGTTGTTCCAAATTGTGCATAGCAACCGACAAACCGAGAAATAATAAAGCAATAACTATTATTACTTTCCTTATATACATAATGTTTAAGGAAAGTATTGTGACGGGGTCGAAAATTCGAATTCGAGTTTTCGACGGGAGAGCACGTTTCAAGTTGAACACGTTTCTGAACACGTTTCAATCTTCAGAACCCACCTAAATTTTCGAGTGAAATTTAGAAAAAATCGTCAAAAAATCAGAACCTCTAATAGAATTACGCAAATAGACATTTCTTATGTAATTTTTCCTTAGAAAACAATTTACATTAACTTTAAAACGCTAGCATGAACCGTTCTCGAGATATTGCACATTTTTTAAATAAATTTATCAAAAAATCCCATAAATTAAAAAAAATATATTAACTGTTGAGAAACATGCTCACTTTCCATATGTAATAGCATGCGATAAATTTGGTAGCATTATTCTCGTGGATATAGCTCGTTCCATTCATGAGAAAAGATACTTTAAGTAATACTTTTGCATTTGAACGCCAATAGTTATTTATCTGCTATAAGAATAACTTATTTCTCGCCTAAACCGCTTGGCGAGATTTTGTCTCCGAATTTGGTGGAATGTCGCCAACTTGGCGACTTTTTAAATGTTGCCAAATTAACGAAAATCTCGCCAAATAGATAAAAATGACACTAAATCAATGAAAATGACGACTAATTGACGAAAATTCAGTATTTTGAAAAGAATATAAATATCTACTATAAGAGAAACCTATTTTTTATTGTAAAAGTAGTACATTCACAGCATTATATAAGGAAAGGCAAGTGTTGCCCATTTCAGATTTTTTTTATTAGAGTGTAAAGATATATAAACACGTATTTTTGTCAAACTACCTAAATTATGTTAATCCTCCTTTTTGGAATGCTGTAAAAGACGAATCAGATTACCAAAAACATATTTTGATGTATTTAGAAATAAACAAATAAATATAAAAGAATTATCCTACGGATTCGGTTCGAAAATCGTTAGAAAGAACAGTCTCCAATCTTTTCGATGATATCAAGATATAAGCTATGTGATAATATTTTTGATCGCTGGATAACCGATATGTATAAAAATCGCTCAAAACCGTGCTTCAACATAAAAGAACTAAATAACTAATTCGAATTTTAAAAATAAATCTTGTCGAGGTGCATCATTCGGAGACCTGGAGTACCTCTCTAGCAAATTACTTTCACCGCTGCCTAACGCTGAGATTTACCTCTATATCCAGATTCACACAGACACAGACAAAATGATTTGTCGTATGTAACACTCTAAAAGAAAAATAATTTTACTGCAATATCTTATTTAAAAAGTTACACAATTGCTATGTTATGTTTAAAGTTAAATGACAAAGTACCTAGCGCATAACTGCTGTCAAATGATGAGATCAGAGATGAGATCAGCTTTGAAATTTACTGGTCATGAAACAGATGAAGGCGATCGAGAAAGTTGTTGAGGATATATCACAGAAACTGCGCTCTCTCTCTTGTGGGAGAACTTATAGCCAAGTAAGAGTTGCTTTTTTTATCACCATCGTTGCTATTGTCACGATCTGAATTGCCGAAAAGATATATTTACTCGCTTGACATCTGCGTTATCGCGGAAAATTTAAGTAATAATTTTGCAAGCAGTTTATACAGCTACTTTAAAAGGAAGACGCTATGGCAAATATGTCAAGTGATGGAAAAGGTAAAAATAATTATAGTAAATCAAGGATGTCGAACTTATAGCAGGCGCGCCACACGCAAGAAAACTACAGCAAGAAAAAAATATCTGGCACATAGATAATCCGCAGTTAAAATAATTTTATTCTTTATAATTTATTCAATTTTTATTTTCTCATGCTATAGAATATAGAGAAAAAATTGTTTACACGAAAATTTTCGATTTCGGGAATTTGACGCCAATATATGTTTTCGAACGTATTGAACACGGACTATTTTTAGAGTGATGTCCGTTTGTCTGCAGTAGATTTCTTGTAAACATTTTAGTTATCACAAATATTAATGGATTTTTACGAAACGGATATTTAGCTTTGATATTGAAAAATGCGGAACTAGTCAAAATTCTATATTTTCTTAGCATGGCAAAATAGGACAAAATTTGACATAATTATGCATAAAAGGGGTTATGTACAGCTCAATGATCACTAAACTTAACAGTTTCAACCACTGTAGTAACAAACAGCCGCAATGCAATACGATTTTTGTGTTCGTGACATCACTAGCCCCCATTAGCAGGGTGAGGGGCAAGTTACTGTCGAGGGGATACATTATCAAGTCTGGTATCAATCGATATATTTTTCAATTTCCATAAAATGAATTGTAATATTCTATAATTCTATCATATATATATATATATATATATATATATATATATTTATAAATAAATATGTAATATAAGTGTGAAAGTTATAAAATACCAGAAATCACACGAATAAGGCGCTATGCTGCACTACAACGTGGATTTAAATATCATACCAGAAAAGTAGACAAGTAAAATGAAGCAATATATCGGCTACCGGGAGTGTTATCTAGACGAAAAGCTTGCTTAACCGAGGAGGGGGGTCACAACCCCCCCGGCCATTCTTCGTTATATTGCTTCCTTTTACTTGTCTGCTTTTCTGGTATGATATATATATATATATATATATATATAAAAAGTTAGGTTTTTCGAGTTACAGCTTCTCACTTTTCTTTTACTGGACTTTTTAACTTTTACTATATATATATATATATGTATATATATATATATATATATCTATGCATACATATATATATATATATATGTATATATATACATATATATATATATATATATATATATATATATATATATATATGTGTGTGTGTGTTACATCTTCTTACTTTTCGTTCATTGGATTTTCAAACTTCTATTATTATATATATATATCTTGATCTTCAATCTTGAGCTATTTATTATTGCCTTTTCCCATTTTTTCCGTGTTTGCATTTTTATTTTATACATATTTATATACATATACCTTTTTAATTATGATTTATGTATACTCATATTCCCCTTACCCCCTTTCCATTATAGTGAGTTACCTTCTGTTTTTATCCTTAGTCTTGGTCTATAGTTACTTATTTGTAAAATATATGCTACAGATGGGTTTGTACTTACCGTAGTTTATGTATAGTTTCCAATTAAAAAATTTCAATTTTTATTTATATATATATATATATATATATATATATATATATATATATATATATATATATATAGTATGTATATATATATATATATATAAATAAAAATTGAAGGATTTTAATCGAAAATTATGCATAAACTACTGTATGTACAAAAAAACCCATCTCTAGCATATCTGTTACAAATGAGTAACTATAGGCCAAGACTAAGGATAAAGATAGAAGGTAACATATCACTACAATGGAAAGGGGGATGAGAAGAATATTAGGATTCAAAAATCACAATTAAAAGTATATAAAAGTAAATAAAAATAAAACTCGGCAAAAATAAGAATAGGCAATAATAATCAGCTCAAGATAAGAGATTAAGAATAGAGAACAATCAATTGAAACTACACAAAAAATGGCGGTTAGTTCGAAATTGCATTCTCATCAGGACAGCCATACAATTCGAATTAAAACCGATAGAATAGCCAGTTTCTGACAATGGCGATAGTATTTAACTATAGACACCATTGGAACTGTCTACTGGCTAGTGGAAGGAGAAAAATAAATCAATTGAATTATACAAATCTGAAAAACAATACCTCCTCGAACAGAAATATGAAATCACAAGCATAGCACCACGTGTAAGATAAACTAGTGACTGAGCATTTCACCTCACTTCGTCAATGCGAGTGGGCACCGGAATGAATACATTTGAACGATACATAATATGTATGGAGACTTTCAAAAATAGTAATCAGTATAGGACTCAGGACAGGTGGAAAATAGTCATTCGAAAATAGTAAACAGTATTAGACTCAGGCCAAGTGGTAAGTGAGGTGATAAGAATGGGTGAATTTTCAAAAATGAGTTAACCAATCAAAGATAAATAATGCATGTGTAAAATTATTACGTGGAATATTTGAAATTATTAATAATATTATTTACAAATACTTCCGGATATTGGTAATTTTGACAAATGCGTTTAAGATTATTGATGTGGAGAAAATGAAACTGAGGATCAGAAAGTCGATGTATTCGAAATAGCTGGTTTAAAATGATGTTTCTAAACAATTGAATAGAATTACAAGATTGATATGATAGCAGCTTTATGATAGTGAAGTTGTAAGAATCTTTTTTATCATATAGATTGGTGATTATATGATTATTGAGGGTATCTAAATTTAGGTCTAAAAATTAACAGTTTGACTAACGCAAGGCTCATTAGGAATTAATTCTAGATTAGACGGGTAAAAATCAATATTAATGGGATAGGAATCATCAATGATAATACAAATTAAGTCGTCAACATATCTATATATAATATATGAATTAGAGTTAAAATGACATTCATAATAATAAAGATATAAGTTAGCGAGTATACTACTACTACAACCACCTTGTGGTACACCAGATGTTTGTAAATAAATGTTATCACCTTGGATAATATAATTGTTGTATAACACAAAGTGCAAGAGCATAGGAAAATTTTTGACATTAAAAGCAACATGATTGGAAGATATATAGTCATATATATATATATATATATATATATTGTGGGACGTGGTTTTTAAACAATGTAAGATTTAGGTTATATTAATATAATTTATTAATATTAATTATTTATTATAACGTTGCCGTAAATTCATATATAGTGGAATTAACATTTAAACGTACATCGCTCGTTGTTGTGCCGCAATAACCCTCCAATTATTTTTACCTTTTGTGTAAGTCCTGAAAAGAATTCATTAATCATTATTATAAAGATTAGACTATTTAAAACTTAAACAATTTCCTTTATTAACAACATCAATTTATCAAAAGCACTAATTTTCATCAATATCAACTTTCAATTACTATCAATTTGCATTTAATATAGGGGAGATACGACCAGCAATATTATATTTCGAATATTTCTATAACCTGGGAAAATGAGCACATACCTTACAGTTTAGACTTGGGCTCATCATCTCGCTTGCATCGGTCTTAGTGCTGACCGTACTGCCATAACTCTATGGTGTGTGGCTCCTACTCGTACGTTTCACCTCGACTGATACTTATATCTGCAACTGCTAGGTCATGGTCGCTTCGCTCCTTTTGTCAAACTCTTTTCACCAACACTTCGATATCAAAGTTACTTCTACAACATTCTGGATCCGAGTTCTGTGTGTCACATCTTGTATCGAAGTCACCTGGTTCCGTCGGGGGGGGGGGGGGGGGTAGCTCCACCCTTCTTCTCCTTGCTGCTCATTGGTTCTTCTGAAGCCAATGGCATCACTTGCCATTTATCAAGGCCCCTTTCAGCCCCCCTTTGGCCTGGGACACTCAAATTTATTGTATTTGACCTAAAAGTTCAAGTTGTTGTAAAATTCGGTGCCAGCCAGTCTGCACGCTTTGTTCGGTGTTCTGGCCACCATAAATACTGCAATAAACATGCCTCATGTGAGGACATATTCTGGCCTCACATATCTCCCCACAAACAGAAAAAAAAAGAACAAAAAAAAATTTCAAACAATCAGAGTTCGAAACCAAAGTTTGATGCACTTGCAACTCTGTAATTGGCATTTTTCACTTTCTTTTGGACAACGTCCGTCCAGAAAAGTTCAACAGTCTTGCTGTAACATAAAAGTTTTTTTGCACACATAATATACACAAAATAAACATAAGTTACGTACTCATGAACTTTACCAGGTCCAGCTTTCAATTGAAGCTAAATTAAATTTTGAGTATTTAAAAAGACTTTTAAACATATGCACATTCACTTTGAAATGTCACACACAACTATCTTCTCTTATATTATTAACATCATTAAACACTTTTTTTTTTTTTTACAAATCACACATTATTATTTTTTTGAACACAATTCTTTACATACTTCATCAAATATTTTTCTAAAATTGATAACTTTATCACATATATAACATTTTTGCTGAACCTTGATACTGGTACATACTTATTAATACAATCACATATTTTTTTTTTTTACATTAGCCATTAAAATATAGTTTTCACATAAGTCAGTAACTTTAACTTTTCCACTGGGAATGACACATTTAGACATTTCCCTTTAATAGGCCATCTTGTCCCAGAATGTCAACAAACAACAACAACCCATGATTTGTGACAGGTACTGATTGATTACTTTGAAAAGGTCATTAGAAGAACCCCTTCTTTTCTTAAAAGCTACGATACCGGAAGTGCGAACCGGACACTGCGTTCAAATTCCCTTTCCGAACTTCGGAACAGTGACCAGTCTGCAAAAGAGACCCTCGACAAAGATTCCTATCTATTTTAATCGTTTTTTTGAATGGTGATTAGCAGTAACGCCCCAACTCAACTCCTCTTGCTATGACAAAGCAATGCAGTTTGAAGACGTTGAAATGGACAACGTGGTGCGCGAATTCAAGCGGGCTAACAGAAACAGCTTTTTAAAGGCGCTTGTAACAAAGTATTGTAAAAATTTTATTACCCATTCGGCGTGTTCTATAAACGTCGACTTATTCTTTTTAAATATAAACCTGTTCATCAATTTAATTATATTATTTATTCCTATCTGCTAATGAACCATGTATACTTGCATGTTGCAGATGGGCTCGTACATTATTTCAGCACTGTAAAGCTCTCTCTTTTTTTTTTTTTTAAACTGAACTTAAAAAAGCTCCCTTCTTTAAATATTATATATTAGGTTCCTTTGAGGTGGCTTGTATTAATATCAAAACCATCTTAATGGTATCTTCTATATACTGACTTCATATAAAATTTAACATTATATTATTGTATTATTTATTATTTAAATTTTACCTTTCCATTTGATGTTGATATTCTCTCTTATTTAATTTTGTTTTCTCCATGCCTTTCATAAGACTTTGAAGTTAAAAAAAATTGAAAAGTTTTTTTTTTTTTTTGAAATTTAAATTTTTTTTTTAATTTTTAAATTTAATTTTAAAGTTTTTGATATAGTTTGTTTAAATTTTATTTATTTTAACTCCTTGCTTAATACTTTCATAACTTTTATATTTTATATAAAATTATTTCATCTTTTTAAACACACTTAAGACTTTATTTTCTTGTCTAAAAAACCCCTTATTTACCTAATTGAAAATTTTGACTTAATATTTTTAACAATTGAAATCCTTTTTATTTACTTATCCTTTTTGAACGCGAATTTATTTACTCACCGTATAAATTTTTTTTTTTTTTTACTCTATAAAAATTATCATATTTATGTATTTCAATTTATTTTAATCCTTATGACTTTGAATACCTGACATTTATAACCATTTATATGCGCGATTGTTTCTCATTCTATCTCACACATTATTATCTAATTATTTATTTTGACATTTTGTTAGCTGCGGCTAACCCCTTTATCGCCGTAATACATATTATGATTTATGTATTTACATATGTGACATTTATTTCATCCTAATTTATTTTATTTCTTTCATAAAATTTCTCAACACCTTATTCAGATTATATTTTTCACACAATTTAATATTTACAAATACCTTTCACAATTGCTACAGTATCTCATCGATAACTCTAATATTTCATTTACATTCCCCACTGACATCTGAGTGCCCTATTATTTTACATTCATTTATTCATTCCGTATTTATTTATATTCATTATATATGTATTTCACATTTATTTATTATCGTACAATTTTCCTCAACAATACCTACATTTTATTTTCATTACCATATTTATTTACATTTTATTTTCATATCCATAATTTATTTATACACACATGATTATCGCAACCTTTCCATACGATGGAAATAAACAACAAAAATGCTTTATTTCGCACTCAAAATTCTTCACTTATTTTTTTTTTTTTTTATTTCAACCCTTTTTTAACACCTTCTGTGCAATTATTCATTTCTTCACTAAACAAAATTTTAACTAAATTTATTTACATTTATCCTTTCATTTTAAGATTAATTTAGTTACTTAAATTGCCTATACAATTTATATATTTATGAAAAATTTATTCCGTAAACAAAATTTTAACTAAATTTAATTCATTTATCCTATCACTTTAGGATTAATTTAGTTATTTAAATTCCCTGTGCGATTTATATTCTTCCTCAAACATTTAATTACCTAATCATTTTCAATGCATTTTTCGCATTTGAACATTCCTACACGAGATATCGTGTCCTCGATTGCTTTATTGCAACGGGCTATTTACAGCTATTTTAACTGTTCATAATTTAACATTTTAAATTCAAATTGATTTAAAATTGTCAATTATTTATGCCTTTGTTTACTTTTTTGACATAAAATTTATATCATCTATGACTAATCTCTAATCTTCACACTTTCAGCTCATTACTTATTTTTTCACTTTACTTAAATCTGTCATTCAATTTTTAAGCTTCAAGACTCTCCCTCAAGAGACCTCTCTTCCCTCAGAAGATTTTTGCCTTTGAACAATGAAGTATTTGACTGGACTGCCTGCACAACATTGCCCTTGCCTGTATTTGTTTACAGACCTTATATCTACCCAATTAGGTAACATATTTTGATTTTACCTTTCATTTTGTAGATTTATTTGCATAAATTAATCTCTGCATAATTTTCTGATCACATGTACATTTGAGTTAACATTATAAATTATATAATATTATTTTTTGAAAAAGAACAATTTGTACACTTATTATCAATTTTTGTAACATTCATGCCCTGTTCATTTTTAAATCATTCAATGATTATTCATTTTTTTCTTAAAAATTCAGACCATTTCCATTCTTAAACAATTCCTTCCTCATTGCTTTTTTTTTTTTTTAAATTCATATCATTATCCATTTTTTCATTTTGAAAATATTTTCAATTCCAGATCATTTACCTTTAATTCATTTTTGATTTGTTATTCTTTTTATCTCTTTCTCATCTTCCAATTCCTCAAGTACCAATCATCAGCAAAATTTGAATTTTTAAAATTTCTTGACTTCTTTAAACAATTTTGACCAAGCTTTCTCTCCCTATGTTCATGAATATTACATTCAATTTCATTTGCGCTATAAATATGTATTTCATTTAGTAACTTTAATTTCTGCCTAACATCTTCTTTATATTTGGTTTGACTTTCAATTATTTCTGAATCTACTTTTAGAATATCATTACCTTCATTATCATTGTCATTAACATCCCTTATTATTTTATTACTTTCATTTTGAACATTTTTACAAACATTTGAATTTTGTGTTTGTTGAAAATTATTATTTTGATTGACCAAAACATCCATTATTTTATTTTCAAAAGATTTTTGAGTATTTGCATTATCATGACTTTGCCTTTCATTTTGTATTTCTTGCCAATTAATAATTTCATTCTGTTTTTCTTGAAAATTAACAATTTGAGTATTTTTTTCATTATGATTTTGATTTTGACTTTGCATTTCTTCAAACCTTTTACTTTCATTTGCATTTTGTACCCTTTGAATTTTAACATTTTCATTTTGCATAATTTCATGATCATTATTTTCAAAATTGTTATCACCTTTTTGAGTTTGCATAATTTTGATATTCGTATTTTCGCTTCCATGCTGCATATTTTCATTCATATCTTGAACATTTTCAATATGTACACTTTGTATAGAATAACAATTTTTTGATTGAATCTCAATTATTTCACCGTTACCGTTATATTTATTTTCACTTTGTAACTTTTGTGCTATATGACATTTTTTTGCGTGAATATCATCGATTTCACTGTCTATATCATATTTTTCCATCAATTCTTCCGCACTTTGTACATTTTGTTCGATATAACATTGGGTAGCGTGAATTTTAATTGGTTCATCTTTCATGTTATATTTATTTCTAATGGTCAATATATTTGCTTTTCCAATTTCAATTATTCGAAACGGTCCTTGAAATCTATCTTGAAACATATTTGGTTTATTTTCCTCTTTCAAAAATACGGTATCTCCGATTTGCATTTCTTCATTAGTAATTGGTTTGAAATTTTTAATCACTCCTACTCGCATATTTTGATTTAACGTAATTTTAACCTTCTTTTGATTACTAATTACAATATGAATTTTGTTATTTTTTATTTCAGTTCGAATTGCACCAAATGGAAAGAGTAATTTTGCGTGTTTTGTGGGGATAAAGATAACCTCCTTATCCGGAATTTCCTGACTTATGTCGAATTGTTCTGCAATCAACTGACCTTGTTGCAAAGCTATCCTGCGTGTGAGCGTGACATAGACTTCGTCGTCAAGATTTGACTCTTCATTACCACATTTTTTTTTAGCAAACTCACTAACCTTTCCATTTTTAGGAAAATTGGCCTCATCGACCTGTGCAATTTTTTTACTGTCATGATACTCGTTTTTATTATTTCCATTAAATTCAAATATACTTTTAACTTCATCATGTGTGACATTTGGATTTTTCGACTTCGTAACAATTTTAAAATTATTTTCTGTATCAATATTTTTATTATTTTCATTATTTGAAGAAGTATAGTCATTAACATGGCTACCTTTAATATTTTGTGAATCAATTTGTGAAACTTTACAACTGGTTTCATTAATTTTATCAAACTTTTTATTCTCGATCTGAGTCGATTTTGAGTTAACTTCATTTTTGTGCTCATCATTTAAATTTATTTTTGCATTGCACGCCTCATTTTCATTTTTTTTAATTTCTTTAACTCCTGTATTTTCCTTAATTTTATTTTTATTAATATTTGCCTCACTTTTTAGAGTTTTAACAAAATTGGCATCGAAGCGAACCCATCCGGGCCGTGCCAACGACTCGACAATAGTCTCAAGCACCAAATCTCTCGGGCAAGGAACATGGGTGAATTTTTGCATGCTTTCAATATTATTTATATTTTTATTGTCATTTTTACTTTCATTTTCATTATGTTGATTTGCTTCAATTATATTTAACTGTAAATTGGGACCTGGGCTTCGCGTGCGACCCTCCCTTTTATCATTTTGCATTTTATTTGCGTTTTCATTTAAATTCAAAACATTATTTCGCGTTTGCACTTTTTTTTCTTTCGATTGGGACTTTGGTCTATTTATTAAATTTTGACTTGGCCAAAGCCCCTCCCTCAGTTTAAAGACCCGTGATTTTGACTGCTTTCTTTCGGAATAGTTTGGGTATTTGACCGACTATCATTTCGTTCTCTGAATCCGCTATTTTGAGTGTTACGAAAACCATTTCTTTGCCCATTTCTTATATTTTGACTCCCATATTTATTTTCCCCATAATAATTTTGTCCGTTTTGATTATGCCAACACGTAGAAAAATAATGACCTCTTTTCCCGCATCCTATACAATATACATTTTCATTTTGTGATTTTTCCTGTCTTCCCCGTTGATTACCATTAACTTTTCTAGCATTATTCTCCTTGCGATACACTGCATTGATTTCCGAACGGTCACACTCCTCCTCCATAATTTTCTCCAGATTTTCTGCGAATTCAACTGCTTTAACAAAATTAGTAATATTTATTTTCTTTATTTCAAATGCAATATCTCCTCTTAAAGTTTCTAAAAATTTAACTAACATGATATTATTTTTAATTTCAAACATTTCATTAGTTGAGTTATTTCCTACAAAATCATTTGTTGCATTTGAAATATTTAACGCTAGCTCAGCAACTTTCATGCCTGGCGTCATTCTAATTTTATTTAAATTTATTTGCTTTTGAAGCATAGTTACAGATGGCTTAAATTGTTTAATCAAAATTTGTTTAACTTCTCCCATGTTGTTTGCATTCTGCAATTCCCTTTTTTTTGTCAGAAATTCTAACGCTTTTTCCTTCAATCTAGTTTTTAAAATTATAACTTTATTCTCTTCTGACCACTCTGCCATACCTGCGACATTTTCAAACTGTGTAAAAAAAAATTCAATGTCCTCATTATCTTTTCCATTAAACAGAGGTAACAGATTTATTAAATTAAAGTTTTCCATTCTTGTTCTCTGATTTTCACTTATTCTTATTTGTGACCTGTCGGGAGACATTTGACGTCTTGAATTTCGTGTACTCCTTTTAGGCATTTAACAAAAAATTATCCCTTCCAAAATTTTCTAACTTAATCTAAACACATTAATACACTTAAAAATATACTGCACATAAAATACTTCATGCAACAAAATATTCTTAACATATCATAAATTTTTCACACATTATTTTCAATTATAATATATTCAAAAGATTTTTCATTTTCAAAGTGATTGTGCATATTTTTTTTTTTTTACCAATGTAAAATATCTGGTCAACATATGCTCCCCAAAAATTTTCATTCATTTCTTTATTTAAATTATTTTTATTCACCTCAGTATTTTTCATTAAAATTTTCCTTTAAATTTATGACTTACACAAAAGCGTCACGGTAACCAAATGTGGCAATACGAATTTATTCTATGAAATAAAGCGTTGTGTTTAAGCAAAAACCCAAATGTGGGACGTGGAAAATAATATGATGCTTTAAGTTACAATTAAACATTAAAATTAACATTAATTATATGGCCGTTGAACTCATTAGTGGAATTAACATTTAAACGTACATCGCTCGTTGTTGTGCCGCAATAACCCTCCAATTATTTTTACCTTTTGTGTAAGTCCTGAAAAGAATTCATTAATCATTATTAAAAAGATTAGACTATTTAAAACTTAAACAATTTCCTTTATTAACAACATCAATTTATCAAAAGCACTAATTTTCATCAATATCAACTTTCAATTACTATCAATTTGCATTTAATATAGGGGAGATACGACCAGCAATATTATATTTCGAATATTTCTATAACCTGGGAAAATGAGCACATACCTTACAGTTTAGACTTGGGATCATCATCTCGCTTGCATCGGTCTTAGTGCTGACCGTACTGCCATAACTCTATGGTGTGTGGCTCCTACTCGTACGTTTCACCTCGACTGATACTTATATCTGCAACTGCTAGGTCATGGTCGCTTCGCTCCTTTTGTCAAACTCTTTTCACCAACACTTCGATATCAAAGTTACTTCTACAACATTCTGGATCCGAGTTCTGTGTACCACATCTTGTATCGAAGTCACTTGGTTCCTTCGGCGGGGGGGGGGGGGGGGGGGGGGGGGGGGGTAGCTCCACCCTTCTTCTCCTTGCTGCTCATTGGTTCTTCTGAACCCAATGGCATCACTTGCCATTTATCAAGGCCCCTTTCAGCCCCCCTTTGGCCTGGGACACTCAAATTTATTGTATTTGACCTAAAAGTTCAAGTTGTTGTAAAATTCGGTGCCAGCCAGTCTGCACGCTTTGTTCGGTGTTCTGGCCACCATAAATACTGCAATAAACATGCCTCATGTGAGGACATATTCTGGCCTCACATATATATTGCAAAATTTGCAAAAAAATAAATAAACAAATAAATAAATAAATCACAAGTTACTTTTAAAGCTGCTGCATCACTGCCAGCGTTATATTTAATTCCGCAGTACTGACAATGCTGCGTTTTGATTCGTACGTGTATCGTAATTTTTGTTACATCATTCCTGATGAAAGAGAATGCAAATATTTAAGCAATTTGCAGAAGTTTCAAAATTTATTTTACATCCGGATACAACGCTGGAACATAAATTCAATTTAGAGATTTTTCAAGTGGTTGAACTCGGAAGATCTAAGAGTTCTAAATTGTCTTTTTTTATACTGAACCTATGACATATTCAGCAAATAGCGGGCATCAAGAAGGATTCTTTCGATAACTCACTTGTATTTTATTTTCGCAAGAGTAAAAAGAATTAACTGGCGCCAACTCAACTCGACTTTCTCATACCAGAATTTAGTATTATTATTTGTATACGGAAATTATTGTGACGGATCGAAAATTCGAATTCGAGTTTTCGACGGGAGAGCACGTTTCAAGCATCCCTGATCACGAATCGAGCATTTTTGAAGTGATGTCTGTGTGTGTGTGTGTGTGTGTGTGAAAGTATGGGTGTGTGTGTCAGTGAGTCTGCTGAGACGATAACTGACGAACAAATGGACCGATTCGACCGAAATTTGGTACAAAAATCACAATCTGTAAACACTGGAAGCCTATTGTTTTTACACGCAATCGAATGTTCAGAACCCCCTAAATTTTCGAGTGAAATTTTGAAAAAATCGTCAAAAAATCAAAACCGCTAATAAAGTTACGCAAATAGACATTTCTTATGTAATTTTTCAATAGAAAACGATTGACATAAATTTTAGAACGCTAACATGAACCGTTCTTGAGATATAGCACATTTTTCAAAACAAATATCAAAAAGTTATATAAAATAAAAAAAAAATATTTCCTATTGAGAAACATGTTCACTTTTCATATGTAATACCATGCGATATATTTTGTAACATTATTCTCGTGGATCTAGCTTGTTCCATTCATGAAAAAAGATACTTAGAGTAATACTTTTGTGTTTGAATGCCAATAATAATTTATTTCTCCGTCCATAACGCTTGGCGAGATTTTGGCGATGAATTTGGCGGAATGTTGCCAACTTGGCGACATTTTTAATTGTTGCCAAATTAACAGAAATCTCGCCAAATTGATAAAAATGACGCTAAATCGATGAAAATGACGACTAATTGAAGAAAATGCAATATCTTGGAAAGTATATAAATATCTACTATAAGAAGAACATTTTTTTTAACTGTAAAAGTAGTAAATTCTTTGCGTTATATAAGGAAAGTCATGTGTTGCCCACATCAGATTTTTATTATTCCAATACATGAAACGGAGTCTACTGTGTTAGAGTTAGTAAAAATTATTATTCGAACTTAGTAACACGCTAGACCACGAAGAAAGAATATCTGCAGATTTCCGGTTTCTGTTATCGGGAGATTTATGTTATGTGATCTATATGATGTGAACATGTAGGAAGCGTTAATGTTTTCACGTCGAAAAGCAGTGAACAAATCAAATGCAATGATTAGATAAGATTGACAATTGCTGTAGCAGGTGTAAGCCAGAACAATCTAAGTAGCTGGCAGCGATCTGGTTACGACAAAAGCAGGCATTTTTGTGCCCTTCAAAGCTATCCAGATGTGCTATACACAAAATATTTTGTGATAAAGGAAATTTCTTTGAAAATCACCGAAATCCTGTAAAGCACCATATCATGGTAAAACAAGTTAATCGCGTAATATTACATATGAATATTGAACATATTTCACAGTTTACTTGCTTTTCATTTTATGTGATTTATTGAGGAATTTATTTGAAAAATGGGCAATATCTCGGGAACGGTTAATGTTAGCATTTTAAAGTTGACGACGATCGTTTTCTAATGAAAAATTACATGAGAAATGTTTACTTATATGACTTTATTGAAGGTTTTGATTTCTTGATGTTTTTTTAAAAATTTCATTTCAAAATTTAGGAGTGTTCTGAATATTTACTAGCGTTTAAAAACAGTAAGCTTCCGGTATTCACTGATTGTAATTTACAACATTTCGTTTGAATAGCCTCATTCGTTCCTGAGATATCGTCTGCACATACTCAGTGATACACACACACACACACAGACATCACCTCAAAAACGTTTCATTCGTGTTCACGAATGCTTGAAACGTGTTCTCTCGTCGAAAACTCGAATTCGAATTTTCAAGCTCGTCACAATACTTTCCTTATACATTATTATATGTATATAAGGAAAGTAAAAATGGTCGTGATTTTAAAAGGAAAATATGGAACGTAAACTTATTTTGGAAGAAAAGAAAATCATAAATAAATTTGAATAAAATATATTGCCCGTAAAACATTTCGAAGAAAATAAAGAGCCTGCAAAAGTATTTTGGAAGAAAAATATGGTTAAAAAAAGCTTTTCGTGAAGGAAATATATAGCCCAAAACTGAATTTTGAAAGAAATATGACTCTTAAAACAATTTTGGAAGAAAAATTAGATCACAACTATTTTGATGGGCCCTAATTTTAATAAAAAAAATGGCCCGTAAACGTATTTTGGAAGGAAAAATCGTCTGTTAAAGAATTTTGAAAGGAAGATACGGTCCGTAAAACTATTTTGAAAGAAAAATGTAGTCCGCAAAAGTATTTCCGGGTAAAAATATGGTCCGTAAAATTTTTCTTGAAAAATAAATAATGGCTACCCCCCCCCCCCCCCCCCCAAGATAAGAAAAAGGCACGCAAAAGAATTTTGTAAAAAAATATGCCTCGTAAAACTTTTTTGAAATAAAACGCCGTGGCATAATTGTGAAAAATATACGACTCTGGAAATTATTTTAGAAGACTGAAATTTTTTTTTAAATAAATATAATATGAATCTGAAAAGAATTTTGGTGGAAAAAATAACTCACAAAAGTATTTTTGAAAAAGAAATGATGAAAAATTATGCCCGAAAAAATATTTTGGGGAAAACTATAACCCGTATAAATTTTAGTAGAAAAAAAAATGGCTCGAAAAACAATTGTTTGTAAAAAAGTTTAAAAGATTAAATGGCCCTTAAATATTAAAGGAAAGTAATGGTTCCAGAGAATTTTTTGATGGAAAAATACCCCATAACAGAATTTTTGAAAATAAAAGTCTGTAAATCTGGTCTGTAAATCGATATTGGAAGAAAAATGTCCTGTAAGAGAATTTGAAAGAAAAATATGATACGTGAAACTATTTTGGAAGAGAAAATGACCCGGAATAATCTTGTAGAAAATATTTTTCGCAAAATAATTCTTGAAGAAAAAAATGGTTAAATTAATGATTAATTGACCTTATTTGTAGTTTCACTATTGTGTCAGTTAAGCAGGGTAATTTGATGAATTTGTTACATTATATGAGCAAGATAATTAATTCTGAAAATACTGAAGACGATTACTTTACATGTATACATAGTATAATGTATATGGATGGAAGTATTGTGATGGAGTCGAAAATTTGAATGTGAAATTTCAACCTTTCGAATTCAAGTTTTTACATGTTTCAAGAATCTCTTAACTCGAATCGAATGTTTTTGAGGTGATGTCTGTGTGTATCCTCGAGTCTATGGATGTGATATCTCACGAACGAATAGCGCGTTTTGAACGAAATTTAGTACAAATATTACAATCGCTGAATACATTTCTAATGTAATTTCTTTATTAAAAAACCAATGATCCACACTTTACAACACTAGCGTGAACCGTTTTTGAGATATTGCACATTTTTCAAATAAACTTATGAAATTAAATTTTAATTAGTTTCACAAATTAAAATGTATTATCTATTTTGAAATATATTCATTTTTCATATGTAATATTATGCGATAAATTTGTTAACATTTTTCTTGTGGATTAGTTTTTTCATTCACAACAGAAGATACTTCAGTTAATAGTTTTATATTTTACCGCCTAACAATTCGCCTATAAGAAAAGCTCTTTTCACCGCTTGGTGATAAATTGGGCAAACTTGGTGACTAATATATCGACATATTGCCAACGTAGAGATATTTTGCCCCAAATTGACGAAAATATTGTCAAATTTGCAGAAAATGACGCCAAATTGATGAATTATTAAAATATTTTAATATAGAGTCTATTGCTTATTACGGATGCTATCAATATTGATAATTGCCAATTTAGGGTAGCGCGAAATATAAGTAAATTGGGTACTTCGATACAGATTTACATGTTGTCATCCGGAGAAATGCCAAACGTGCAATTCAACATTGAAAACCTTGTGTCCTATATTTTATACATTAGTGTTTCATTGTGTGAAAGATGTAAATTCATTGCATTATATAGGAACAACCATGTGCTGCCTACATTAGATTTTTACTTTCCTTATATACATAATGTATAAGGAAAGTATCGTGACGGGCTCGAAAATTCGAATTCGAGTTTTTGACTGGAGAACACGTTTTAAGCGTCCTTGAACACGAATCAGGCGTTTTAAAGCTGATGTCTGTGCGTGTGTGTGTGTGTGTGTCAGTGAGTCTGTGGAGACGATATCTCACGAACGAATGGAGCGATTCGAATGAAATTTGGTACAAGAATCACAATCCGTGAATACTGGAAGCCTGATGTTTTTAATCGTAATCGAATGTTCAGATCCCCCTCCCCTCAATTTTCAAGTGAAATTTTGAAAAAATCATCAAAAAATCAAAACCTTTAATACCGTTACGCAAGTAGACATTTCTTATGTAATTTTTCCTTAGAAAAAGATTAACATAACCTTTAGAACTCTACCATGAACAATTCCCGAGATATTGCACATTTTTCAAATAAATTTATCAAAAAATTCCATAAATTAGAAAAAATATTAACTGTTGAGAAACATGTTCACTTTTCATATGTAATATCATGCGATAAATTGGGTAACATCATTCTCGTGGATCTAGCTCGTTCCATGCATGAGAAAAAATACTTTAAGTAATACTTTTGTTCTTAGAAAATGATTGACATAAACTTTAGAACGCTAGCATAAACCATTCTCGAGATATTGCACATTTTTAAAATAAATTTATCAAAAAAATCCCATGAATTAAAAGAAATATATTAACTGCTGATAAACATGTTCACTTTTCATATGTAATATCATATGATAAATTAGGGAACATCATTCTCGTGGATCTGGCTTGTTCCATTCACAAGAAAAGATTATTTGAGTAATACTTTTGTATTTGAACGTTAATAATATTTATTGTAGTTAGTATATTATAGTTAGCTATAAGAATAACTTATTTTCCCTTCCATAACGCTTGCCGAGATTTTGACGCCGAATTTGGCGGAATGTCTCCAACTTGGCGACTTTTTGAAATGTTGCCAAATTAACGAAATCTCGCCAAATGGATAAAAATGGCGCTAAATCAATGAGAATGACGACTAATTGTCGAAAATTCAATATCTTGGAAAGAATATAAATATCTACTATAAGAAAAACCTTTTTTTTTTACTGTAAAAGTATTCATTGCATTATATAAGGGAAGTCATGTGTTGCCCACACCAGATTTTTTTTATCTGGAGCTGTAAGAGAAAAGTAAGGATGCTATGCCATGTGATTAATGCCTCTAGACTTTTCTGGTTAGCCGACGCGGTACTGAGCGGTCAAGGGAAGCGTTTTCTCGCGCGGGATCGACTGCCGGGTTGTGGGTTCGAGTCCCACCCGCGGGCATGGATATTGTGTTGTTGGGCCTAGTATGTTCCGCCTCCACTGGTGAGCCGGACAACGTCTTGTAACGGCTAAATGGTTCATTACACTGCAACTTGATTGGAGAATGATCATTGTATTAAGTGCTACTGCTAGAAATAAAAAAACCTTTTTCTGGGTAACAGCAGTTGGTTGACTTTAGCTGATTAATTGCAGCTGGTTGACAGCGGATTTTTTCTTTTAGTTAAAATTTGATATTTCCAGTAATTATATTAAGTGGATGGGCTATGCAAATTAAAAAAAAAACATTAAACATCTTAAATTATGAAAACTTTGTTCATCTTATACTCAATATATCCCCTTTTGTGGCGACTGCATACCTCGAGGAGCAGAAAATACAGGAAATATAGGTTCACCTCCTCGAGCTTACAGAACAAAGATATAATATCAAAATCCGATTACCATAAAACAAATGGAAATGCAGTTTTCTATTCCTTAGAAACATACCTGATGATCCATATCATAACATCACAAGGTCATTGGATCAAAATGAAAAATATAAAAAAAAACTACCCGAGTTCACGATATCATTTGTTTAACAATTTAAACCACTGTGTGGGTTGTCGTAGCTGATCCAGATGGATAATCAGTGATAATACCAGTGATTTCATGCTCTGTGCTCTCGGCCATAATAGCAGGAACGAAAGATTTGTTGCTTGCGTCTGATCCATCATTGACATCATGACAAATGTGAATATGATAGTGTCTTGTCTGATATGTTATTTTAAGACCGTCGAACTTGTAGGAGAGTTGCTCTTTTTATTGTGGAAATGAAGATCACTAAGTCAGTCATGTTGTCTTATGAAGAAATCTCAAATGTCTGTTTGTCGAAGAATGTGGGTCTTTGATACTACTTGCTCAATGTTAAGGATTTTTAGTGCTTTTATTATAGAGTTTCTAGGAAAGTACATATGCACCACCCAAAAAATTAACGTATACACCCACTAAGTGTATACGTTAGTTCTGGGGCATAGTATGTAAAATTTGAGCCTTCAGCTTAGATGAAATTGGTTATTATACTATCCTGATCGGGTTTCATTGTGAACATACGTCCTCTGTTCGGGGGTCATTGTGTAGTACGTAACTGGCTTCTTGAAGTCTGGTTATCTAAAATTGACACAACTTCATATTGTTTTCATAAGTCAAAGTTGCCTTACGGCCAAGGAAACAATAAAGACTAAGTATAGTATGTAAAGTTTGAGCCTTTAGCTCAGATGAAGTTGGTCATTACATTACCCTGATCAAGTTTCACTGCGAATATACACCCTCTGTTCGGGGTTTCTGGTAGGTCGGACGATCTGGGTCTCAACAACAACAACCCTCTGTTCGGGGGTCATTGTGGAGTATGTAGATGGGTTCGTGAAGACTGGTTATCTAAAAATAACGCAACTGCACATATTGTTGTCTTAAGTAAAAGTTGCCTTATGTCCAAGGGAAATCACACAAACTAAGCATAGTATATAAAGTTAGACATAGTATGTAAAGTCTGAGCTTTTAGCTCAGATGATGTTGGTGATTTTACTACCCTGGTCGGGTTTCATTATCAAATATGTCCTCTATTTGCCGGTCATTAGGAGTATGTAGTGAGACTGGTTTGTAAAAACTGGTTATTTAAAAATGACACAACTACAATTATTTGTATTTAGTCAAATTTGCCTTACGGCCAAGGAAAATCACACAGAATAGGTTATTTAACTAAATTTATTATTTTATTTATATCTAAACTGTTTATTATAAACACACATACCTGATACAGAAACTGGTGTTAAAACTAAAGAGGTTTGTATGCAAAACTGACATTAAATTGCGCTTTCTCGTATATTGACTGAACATTAATACTTATATAAACCCAGGGATTAATGATCTATGAAAGTTAAATTACTCGTAGTAATAGAATATGACCGGGCGATGTTTGCCCAAATCTTCAGCGGACGTCTGGATACTTTAGAAAGTACCCTTGTGGACTATATCCTGTTGATCATACTTGTACACATATAGTACCTCTTGCTAAGCCCTCTTACAGCCGCTGGTGAACTTTGGAACTCCAAACTACTGCGCAACCGCACATGCACCTACTCAAAACCCAAGCCATTCTCTCTTACTCGAACATAAACTTCACCCTGTTCTACTATAGGATCGCAGAAGTTGTTATCTGGCTCAGAATTGACGTATTTAAAAAGAGGGCTATCTTTGAAACTAATGGATAAATCTATTGTTTCGCTTCAGTACCTTCAAAAACTTATCAAAAGTAAAGATATTTCGCAAAATTTGGCAATAAGCAAAGAAAAATTTTGCGAAAGCACAGCAAACATATCCTCACATAATAGCAATGGTTGTCTGTAAATGTATCTTCTCCTTGTTGCGATGAGAGGTGGTATGCAAGAAGCATTTTGAGCATTAGTTACTATATATATATAAGAAATATGCATTTTGTGTTCATTTTGATAAAATACTTGGACTTGATGAAGAGTTTTATCGAAATGAGCAAGTCATTTATTTAGGTCTAGGGTTTCTCCTCGTGTAAAGCTTTAATGCTTGGCTTTTATTTGATTTCCTATTATCGATTCCTTTCCATTGACCATTGTTGTTTGTCTTCAGCTTGATGACTAGAGGTTTGCATTTTATTTTCCACTTGATTTATGATTCTCTGTTTGGTACGTTTTTATTTGTTACGCATTTTTTCATGTTAAGGTTTCTTGAGTTGTAACTTCTCTCTATTCTATCTTTGGATTTTCAAGCTATTATATATATATATATATATATATATATATATATATATATATATTATATACTACGTGACAATGAAAATGAGACACCAAGAAGGAGTGGGCAGAAAAATATGCAAATAGCAGGATAGATGCAGCTTATCGAGTTGTGTAAATGACTCTCTGACCGCTTTGTCTGCCAGGGAAATCATTTTGAAATTTTTTTGTCTCATAGGAAACGTGTAGTAGCATAGAATACCAGGCTACCGCCAACCGAGGTAGTTCCAGTAGACAGACTATTTCACGAAGAGTATGGTGATCGTACTCAGAAGGGCAGGTTGGTCCATACGTCAAATCTCAGCGAACAGCCATCTACACGCGTCCACGGTGCACCAGAGGTGGCGAAGATGGTTGGAACAAGGGAATGTGGCACGTTTGAGGGGTACCGATACGTTAAGTGCGACGTCAGCACTCGTGGACCGAGGCATCTGCCGGTAAGAGTTGGCGACCCCGCAAGCCACTTCCGCGCCATTTTGCAGCATGTGCAGGGCACCCTTGAGGCTCCCATATCGACTAGGAACATTATCCACCGATTGGTCGCCGGCGGCCTGCACTCATGTCGCTCGTAAAGAAGACTGCCATTGATCCAACAATATAGACGCCTCCGTTTGCAATGGTGTCGGGATAGAGCCACGTGGACAGCAGAACGGCGCAGGGTAGTATTCTCAGACGAGTCATGCTTCTGCTTTAGCAATGACAGTCGCCGTGTACGGGTCTGGCGCCGAAGTGGTGACAGGTCCTATCCGTCCGCACTTGTGGAACGCCACAACGTGCGATAACGCAGCATCATGGTTTGGTTCACCATCGCCTACTATAGCAGATCACCTCTGGTCTGTATTGAGGGCACTATGACGGCCCAACGGTACGTGGATGACGTGCTGCGGCCGATGACACTATCCTTCATTCAGGGGTGCCCAATGCAATCAGCAGGATAACGCCCGACCACACACGGCACACACCAGTCAACTTGCCTTTCAAGATACTCAGGTGTTTCCCTGGTCACGAGTCTCCTCTGATCGCTCACCAATCGAACACGTCTGGGACGTAATTGAGCGTCGCTTGCGTTCGCTGCCACCGCCGCATTTAGAAGTCGAACTCTGGCAAATGGTTGACAGGGAATGAGCAGCCATCCCTCAAGACATCATCCGGACGGTCATTGACTCTGTGCCTAGACGTGTTGCTGCGTGTATCGCCGCCCGCGGTGGTCCTACAACCTACTGATTAAACAGTGTTATCGCTCAGTGTATAGGTATATCATGTTGCAAAAAATATCACTTATTGTTCATTGCTGTCTCTCTCTGTTTTTCGATTTTCTTCACTTTCTGCGCACTTCTTCTTGGTGTCTCATTTTCACTGTTACGTAGTGTATATATATATATATATATATATATATATATACATGTATATTATAGGGAAAGTATAAATAAAAATTTGATGTGGACAGTACATAAACTTTTCTACATACTCAAATTCATTTTTATTTCTTTTATAATTCAATAGAGTTAATAGCATAAATTGACACGGAAATTATTTGAATATACACTGTATTTGCATTTTTATTTCAATTTTTGTTTTGATTTGGCAAATGGATATATTTTTAAATGCGACGGGATAAAAATATGGAAGAACTAAAATATCTCAAGAACAGTTAGTCCTAAAGTTATGGAATTGGTGTTATTTTTTTCGTCGTCAAAAATTACTCTTAAGTCAGGCATTTAAAACATTTAAGCATACGTGGACCTTTAATTTAAGCTTTGGTGAATTTGCGAAGCATTTCGCAAGAAAAGACAGCCTCTTTCTTTCCGAATCATACCGATATCTAATCGGCAGCAGAGTATCTCATAGGTGACAAATCTACCAAATTTCATGAAACTTTGTCAATAAATTTTAGAGCTAGAGTGGATACACACTTTTTTCAGGGCCATTTCGTAATAAAATACAGGTTCTTTATTTCTGAATAATACCAAAATCTAATCAACGCCAGGGTAATGCACAAGTGACTTATCTACCAAATTTTGTGAAATTTGGTCAATTAGTTTTTCAGTTAGAGTGATTACATACATTACACAGACAGACACATAGCGAGACACATAGGCAGACGGACAGACACACACGAAGACGTCACTCTAAATTTTTTTTTCGAGTTCTAAAGTCTACAATACGTGTAGAACCGCCAGAAACTCGAGTTGCGATTTTCGATATGATTCCCTATACATTACCATGTATTTTTAATTTATTTTATTTTTTATTTTATTTTATTTTTTATTTTATTTTATTTTTTATTTTATACAATTTACGTGGCAACTACAGGTGAAATCCAGTTACAGTAGCCACACAAAAATAAAAAGAACATAATATAAGATATAAGAATACTAAGTCGTATACGTGTCAAGGGCATTCAAACAGGCTTTTTTAAAACAGGAGTCAAATTACATATATCAATATCAGTACAATAGGTATTATATAAATCAACAAATTTATAGATAGAATAGCATTTAAGGTAGTTGTGTTTAAGAATAGTACTGTGAAACAAAGTTTTTTCCCTTGTATTATTAACAGGTATATGAAATTCCAGACAAGAAAGTAAGATGGGGCAATCAATAGTGTTATTTAAAACTTTATAATAAAACAAAAGGCAGGACAATTTTCATCTTATTTTTAAGAAACATTAAACTATATTTCCGTCTGAGTTCACTCATACGGATATCATAAGAACAATAGCCAGACAATATGTAATCCATAGTACGTAAAAGTTTATTTTGCACAATTTCTATTCGTTGAGAATGCAGACCGTAAACATGGTCCTAGAGCATTGCACAATATTCCAATATTGGCCTAACAAGGATATTAAATATACAAATAATAATATCAGATCTGGCAAAAACGTGAGATCGATCGTCTTGGGGTGAAACCAAGACTTTGGTATGCTCTTTTATTAGTATTGTCGATATGACTCTGAAAGTTAAAAATATCATCGAAAGTGACACCCAAATCAATAACATGAGTACAACGCGATAAAGGTAAATTATTTAAAATGTAGTTGTAATTGAGAATATTACGGATCCTAGCAGTGCTCATAATATAGCATTTAGAGACGTTTAAATGGAGTTTATTTAAAACAGTCTAGTTATACAGTTCATCAAGATCTCTCTGCATCAATTCACAATCAGTCAAAGAGTTGATTTTCATATATAGTATTGTAGGGTAAGTAGAAAGCAATTTTTCATATATAGTATTGTAGGGAAAGTAGAAAGCGATCCATCCGATCACGTTCCTTCAATGTCTGAATTATATTTATCGCGGGGGAAGGAGTAGAACAATTGTCCGTCACGTTCGGGAGCAATCAAAGACGTGCGTAGAATTTGATTGAGACTGATGGGGCACATTTGCCAATCATTCACCTGCCATCTTGATTACTTTGGAGGTGATTGAACTTAGATCCCGTAATTTGGCTGGAATTGCCCTGACCACATCGATTCAATAAATAGAAAATTGTTTTGTAACAAGAATTTGGAAGTATTGAAAGCAGTTTATTGGATATTAAAACCAACCAAATATTGGCAACGTTTCTAGGCAGTATCTGGAGTTGTTGTATAGCTACTACGCAGGATTGCAGCACTATTAAGAAGTGAATAAAATTTTTTTAGACACGAGCAGCTTCAATGAAATCAAATCGTAAAAAATATCTGAAAAATGAGAACTCTAAATAAAAAATAATTTTAGTTTTACGGAAAAACACAATTTTATTGAGCTACAGCCGCGAAACTCGGCATGTATGTATCGTTTAAAGTGATATGCAAATGATTAGAATTTAGGTGCAGAAAACGTTTAATTAAGAAATGGCAACAAGAAGATGACATTTTAGTAAGTGGTAAATTCTCCCCTGGCAACTATACAAGCTGATATTCGGTGCGGCAGAGTTAACTGGAAAACACGGTTACAGTAAAACGGTAAAATCATATTAATTTGCAGAAATAAAATTGGTTAATAAAAGTAAATGCAACTATTAATAATGCAAAAAATTAATTAAACATTTCAAATATCGTAAATTGGATCATTAACTCATGAAAATTCCTTTTCCGAAGGATAAAAATTTCTAGTCTTAAGTCGCTGGATAATTTGTCGCAGAAATCTTTAAATTTTGCTGGAACATACTGCTGTACTTCCTAGATATCTACATTATTCAAATTGGTTCTTGATAATTTACCAAGATAAGCGAAGCAATGGGTGATGGCTGATAATGTAGCACATGTTCCATATATTTTAGAAATAGAAAAACACTTCCTCTGGCATGTTATTGCCAATATAATCGCATTTTTGGGTGTCAAATTTAAATTCGTAAATAGATGAAACTTGAAATTATAACTTATGTTCTTTGAGGGCTGGGTGAAAGTGGTTTTTTTCTTGAAGTTCAATGACGATCAATTTTTGAAATTGATAATGTCATCTGCCTCGATCTGTATCACGTTAAATTTTCCGGTCTTGGATGGTTTCTTATAAGCCCAATATAATGTTGATCATCTTTTCTTACTTTAGTTTTAACTACAGTCAACAATGTTCTGTTTTATCATCATACCTATTTAGCTACCGGACTCTTTCAGTTAGCGCATGCTCAGTTGATGGCTAAAGTGTCTGGAATATAGTCAGTTCTATTTTATCGTCATACCTAATTTGTTTCTGAATTATTTCAGTCAGCACATGCTTACTTGGTAGCTAAGGGGGGTGGATTTAACGAAAGCTTTTTTGTTCTATCGTTATATTTATTTCGCTGCTAGACACTTTCACAAAGATAAAATGAGTTAAAACTTCATATTAAGAAAACGTCAATATCGTTTGAGACAATAATTCAGGTAGCGCAGGGATAAAATAAATAGTCATACATTATATGCATTTCCATGGCGAACGGATTAAAATATTTACTTGAACTGTCAATTTAAAAAAAATAAATTATTAGAGCAATGCAAATTAGAACCAAAACAATACAAATAATATTCCTACGTCTTCAAAATTATTTTACCTTTCAATTTATTTTTATCTCCTTATATTTGGTACTCTATCCTACAACTGTGAAAGGATTAGGGAATCCTTAATTTAAATGAAATAAAAAAAATCTGATGTGGGCAGCACATAACTTTCCTTATATAATGCAATGGATTTACTACTTTTACAGTTTAAAAAATTGTTATTCTTATAGTAGATACTTATATTCTTTCCAAGATATTGAATTTTCTTCAATCAGTCGTCATTTTCATTGATTTAGCGTCATTTTTATCCATTTGGCGAGACTTTCGTTAATTTGGCAACATTTAAAAATTTTGCCAAGTTGGTGACATTCCGCTAAAATCTCGCAAAGCGTTATGGACGGAGAAATAAATTATTCTTACAGCAAATAAATGACTATTGGCGTTCAAATACAAAAGTATATTTTCTCGTGAATGAAATGAGTTTGATCCACGAGAATGATATCACCAAATTTATCGTATGATATTACATATGAAAATTGAACATGTTTCGTAACAGTTTATTTATTTTTTTAATTTATGGTATTTTTGGATAAATTTATTTGAAAAATGTGCAATATCTCGAAAACGGTTCATGTTAGCGTTCTAAAGTTCATGTCAATCGTTTTCTAAGGAAAAATTACATAAAAAATGTCTACTTGCGCAACTTTATTAAAAGTTTTGATTTTTTGATGATTTTTTCAAATTTTCACTCGAAAATTTAGGGGGGGGGGGGGTCTGAACATTGGAGTCTGTTTTAAAACAATAGGCTTCCAATATTCTCGGATTGTGATTTTTGTACTAAATTTCATTCGAATCGCTCCATTCGTTCGTGAGATATCGTCTCCACAGACTCACTGACACACACACACACATACTTTCATGCACACACACACACACATACTTTCATACACACACACACACACATACTTTCATACACACACACACACACACATACACACACACACACACACACATACACAGACAGACATCATTTCAAGAATGTTCGATTTGTGATCTGGGATGCTTGAAACGTGCTCTCCCGTCGAAAACTCGAATTCGAATTTTCGACCCCGTCACAATACTTTCCTTAAACGTTATGTATACAATAAGGAAAGTAAACATATTAAGTACTACTACTTTATTGTGTCACTTAATAATAGTAGCTACTTTACTAACACTAGCGACACCTAGATATAATTCTCAAAGCATTATGGCATTTTCAAGTGTTTCATCTGTAGGAGCATTATCTCCTTCTTCCTAACTCCATGCTTTTGAGTTAATCTACGTATATTAAATTGGTAGGTAAGGCGTCTGTATATCTGAACACTGATTCTAGGCCTAGAATCGACAGTTGAAGTTCGAAAAGGTCACATCTTTCCGAGATGTGCCCTATTCGAAATTTCTACCAAACAAACCCGTTTTTTGCCTTAAGCAGAGTTGTCCTTTTCCTTCTAAAATAATGAGCAATTGAAGCTAAATTATACTTCTGTCAAAAAGTGCTATTGTCCAAAAATTTGACATGTGCCCTTTTCGAAATTTCCTATTCAACTTGTAATACGTTGATTTCAATTTTATTGGTTCGAAAATCAATGGCTGAAGTATTATGCTATTGAAATGATGCATATGCTTCCTTGTGAAATATTTTTGAATACTTTTGTGGACATAGCTTTATGGGTTCGCAACCTCTGACTCTCAAATAGCTCGTAAAGTGATTGCACATGCTAGAGTGGTGCGCAACGTGAAATTTGTGGCAGGAAAAAGACTTGAAAATAGCAATATAAAGTATGACATGGATATAAAAAATCTGATGTGGGCAGCACATGACTTTTCCTGCAGACTTATACACGCATTCTCTTTATTTTAATTAAATTTAATTCACTATTAATTCAATTTTCGTTCTCATTTGGTAACTGAACTCATTTTCAAATGTGGCGTAGAGGGAAAAAACGAAAAAAACGAAAATATCTCAAGAACGGCTAGTCCTAGTGTAATGGGGTTGGTCTTATTCTTTTCATCGCTAAAAATTACGTATAAAACAAGCATTTAATGGATATATTTCAGTATACGTATGTATTTATTTTTAATTTTGACGATTTTTGAGGGCCATTTCTCAAAAAAAGGCAGGTTGTTTTCTTCTGAATCGTACCAAAATCTAATCAGCACCAGGGTATCCCACAAGTGACTTATCAACCGAATTTTATGAAATTCGGTCCATTAGTTTTCCAGCTAGAGTGGATACAAGCTTTTTGCGGGATATTCCGTAAAAAAGGCGGGTTCTGTTATCACGAATCATACCCAAAACTAATCAGCACCAGATTCGCCCACAAGTGACTTACCTACCAAATTTTGTGAAATTCGGTCCATTAGTTTTTGAGTTAGAGTGGATACAAAATCTGCACAGACAGACAGACAGACGTCACGCTAAAAATGTTTTTTTCGTATTTTAGAGGTCTCGAAACGTGTAGATCCGTCGAAAACTCGAGTTGTGATTTTCGGTATGATTCCAATACTTTCCCTATACATTACCATGTATTGTAGGGAAAGTAACAAATATGGTGTCAAGATTGAAACTCAGTGAGAATATCATATATCGTCCATTTACAATTCCCCCCCCCCCCAGTAGCTCAACGGCAGGGGTGGTCAAACATCAAACGCACGAAAGCCGCTTTTAGGGGTGGGAGGAGTCATGACTTTTTTGACGTCACAACGGGACAAGCAGAGAGGAAGATATGAGGATTCTATGGAAATTGTAGGCTTTATTTTGTTAAATAATTCTGTTCTTTTTTAGTATTGCTTTAGTCTAAGAGCTTTGATTGAATATACAGCAATAATATATATTATTATCTTTGAAAAATAAATTGAGCTGCAATTATTTTCAAGTAATTAATTAGTTTTTATAACAGTTATAATATCGATGGAGCAATGATGAATTATGAAGTACTGCTGTTATAGCTATACGAAGAAAAAAAAAGTAGTGGATGTAAGCTTGCGAAAGCTCCAAAGTTACAAAATGAATGGCTAATTAAAAGTTGAAAGGAAAAATTACTTTTAATCGTACTATAATATGCTCAAGGCATTTTCCATTCCATGATTAATACAGCTTTTAAAAATGAAATTCTGGTAGAAAAAAAAACGGTGATGTAGTCATCATTTTCTCTATATACATAGTATAATGCATTGAGAAATATTGTGAAAATTCGAATTCAAATTTTAGACGAAAAAGCAAGTTTCAATTTTACCTGAATTGAACTCGAATCGAAAGTTTTTGATGTGATGTTTGCGTGTGTGAGTCTGTGCGATATCTCCCGAAAGAACGGAGCGTTTCGAACGAAATTTGGTGCAAATATTAAAATTAGCGAATACTGGAACCCTATTGATTTTAAACGCAATTGTATGTTTAGAACACCCACAAATTTTCGAATAAAATTTTGAAAGAATCATTTAAAAATTAGAACTTTTCATAATGTTACACAAAGGATCATTTCCTATATAATTTTTCATTAGTAAACGAATGACACAAACTTTAAAACTCTAGCAGGAATCGTTCTCAAGATATCGCACATGTTTCAAATAAATTTATCAAAAAAATCCAATAAAATTAAAAAGTATAAATTATTGCGAAATTGTTCAATTTACATATGTAATAATATGCGATAAATTTGGTAACATCATTCTCGGGAATCTAGTTCGTTCCATTCGCGAGAGAAAATACTTTGAGTAATAGTTTTGCATTTTGACGTATAACAATTCAGCAACAGTCATTTATATGTAAGAAATGCTGTTCACTTCGTCTGTTTTTGACACTTGGTGATAAATTTGGCGAAATTGGTCCCAATTTGGCGAAATATCGCCATTGTCGTAAAAATTGCAAAAATGACGCCCAATTAATGGATTAATTCTTAAAATATTAAAATATATAGAGTCCATTGCTTATTGCTGATGCCATCAATATTGATAATTGCCAATTTAGAGTTGTGTGAAATATAAGTGAATTGGGTTTTGCAAAATAGCTGTGATCCGGAAAAATGTCAAATGTACTATCCTGTATTAAAAAACCGGTGCCGTGGATCTTATACATCATTTTTTCACTGTAAAAAAGTTAAATTAATTTCATTATATAGGGCTAGTTGTGTGCTGCCACATCATACTTTTTGATTTAAATAGTTACTGGGGTCTTCAGTCTCAAAGAATTCCACTATTGGTTCTGCAGAATTTCAAAGCGCCCACAAATCAATGATATACGGGAATAATACAAATTTATCGGATACAAATTTATTGCAGTTCGCTTTAGAATCTACATGAACAGTAGCAATATCTAAATATTTTCCCAGCGAAACAATTTTCATTTTAGTATACGCCCGTGTAACACAACTCTTTTAAAAACTTGTCTTTAAAAGTTACAGTAATAATAGTTGAATATATTTTATTTTACAAAACAAAACATAAATACCAAAACAGGACTAATTGCAGGAATTAATTGCAGATATAAATTAAAATTATACATGTTAAAAATGTAGTAACGTCACCTTTTAAAAAACTAGATTCCTAAAAAAGAAAGCCAATCATAAATGCAAAAAGAATCTGATGTGGGCAGCACATGACTTTCCTTATATAATGCAATGAATTTACTTCTTTTACAGTAAAAAAATAGGTTATTCTTATAGTAGATACTTATATTATTTCCAAGATATTGAATTTTCGTCAATTAATCGTCATTTTCATTGATTTAGCGTCGTTTCATTGATTTAGCGCATTCCGCCAAATTCGTCTCCAAAATTTCACCAAGCGTTACGGACGGAGAAATATGTTATTCTTATAACAGATAAATAACTGTTGGCGTTCAAATACAAAAGTATTACTCAATTAGTATCTTTTCTCAGAAATGGAGCGATCTAGATCCACGAGAATGATGTCACCCAATTTATCGCATGATATTACATATGGAAAGTGAACATGTTTCTCAAGAGTGAGTTAAAATTTTTTGGGGAGGGCGCGGGGGGGGGGGGGGGGGGTGATAAATTTATTTGAAAAATGTGCAATATCTCGAGAACGGTACATGCTAGGGTTTACACCTCAAAGTTTATGCCAATCGTTTTCTAAGGGAAAATCACATAATAAATGTACATTTGCGTAACTTTCTTTATTGTTTCGATTTTTTGATGATTTTTTCAAAATATCACTCGAAAATTTAGGAGGATCTGAACATTCGATTGTGTTTAAAAACAATATGCTTCCAGTATTCATGGATTGCAGTTTCTATACCAAATTTAATTCGAATCGCTTCATTTGTTCGTGAGATATCGTTTCCACAGACTTACTGACACACACACACACGTACAGACATCACCTCAAAAATATTCGATTCGTGATCAGGGATGCTTGAAACGTACTCTCCCGTCGAGAACTCGAATTCGAATTTTCGACACCATCACAATACTTTCCTTATACATTATACTATGTATATAAGGAAAGTAATAAAACTTTTATTGTAATGCAATAAGATGGGATTCATTTCACTAATTAATCACAAATTTTCTTGCTATTAAATCGAATGCCAGAAAATTTTGTTCTCATATTAGGTGTAATTTATAAAAATACTCAAGCTTCACCAGTGATTCGTATGACAGATTAGTTACAAAATTAATATTAGACAGGAGTTAAAATTAGCCGTATAACAAAAGTTATAATGAGTCGATAGCCGTATAGAGTGCTTTTCATTAAGCTAGTGGGGTGATATTGTTATGTTCTAATAGAATGTGAACCCTGTAAATTCAGAAAGTGACAGCAGATATTTATATATTAAATACATTATGTTAATATTAAACTCTGCACTTCATTGAAAATAAGAAATACACGGTAATACCGTTATGCTTTATTTTACAATTATTATTCAATCAATTCCAATTACGGAGAAGGAATTTCTATTTAAGTTTTTTTAAATTAATTATTAATTATTTTTGTTTTATCATTTCCAAATAGAGCAATCGCGTTTATTATATCTTAAACATGCAAGTTTATGATAATTCATTAAAACATAGGCTAAAATTATTCATAAATCTGTTATAATATAAAATTATTTTCTAAAAGTTCAATAATAATTGAAATTTGCAATCGTTTGAAAAGCGTACCAGAGCTCAGAAACGCATAGAAACTATTGAAGAAATTCCCTTCAGTCCCGATATGACGTCAAGGAGCGGGGACCAATGGCATTCTCCTGAGCTGTTTGACCTACCTTCTTTCTAAATACCTTGGCTCAACGGTAGAGCGTCGGTTGGCCAGTATAAAGGTCCGTGGTTCAATTGAAATTGACTCTAGTTCAACTAACACGGATTCAGTTGATTCTTGTATAAAAAGCGCCGATTTCCAATCGAGAGGACAACGATCACGCAGGAAACTGACCGGGAGGATTAAAATGACAGCAGGAGGCTAACCTGAAGTAAAAAAATCTGATGTAGACAACACATGACTTTCCTTATATAACGCAATGAATTTACTACTTTTACAGTTAAAAATTTTTTATTCTTATAGTAGATACTTATATTCTTTCCAAGATAATGAATTTTCTTCAATTAGTCGCCACTTTCAGTGATTTAAAGTCATTTTTATCAATATGGCGAGATTTTCGTTAATTTGGCAACATTGCCAAGTTGGCGACATTCCGCCAAATTCGTCGCCAAAATCTCGCCAAGCGTTATGGACGGAGAAATAAGTTTTTCTTAGAGCAGATAAATGACTATTGGCGTTCAAATACAGAAGTATTACTCAAAGTATCTTTTTTCATGAATGGAACGAGCTAGATCCACGAGAATGATGTCACCCAATTTATCGCATGGTATTACATATGAAAAGTGAGCCTGTTTCTCAATAGAAAATATTTTTTTTTTTATTTTATATAACTTCCTGATATTTTTTTTTTAAATTTGTGCAATATCTCGAGAACGGTTCATGTTAGCGTTCTAAAATTTATGTCAATCGTTTCATAATGAAAAATTACCTAAGAAATGTCTATTTGCGTAACTTTATTAGCGGTTTTGATTTCTTGATGATTTTTTCAAAATTTCACTCGAAAATTTAGGGAGATTTTGAACATTCGGTTGCGTATAAAAATAATAGGCTTCCAGTGTTTACGGATTGTGATTTTTGTACCAAATTTCGTTCGAATCGGTCCATTCGTTCGTCAGTTATCGTCTCCACACATACACACACACACACACACACATACTTTCACACACACATACACAGACATCACTTCAAAAATTTTTGATTCGTGATCAGGGATGCTTGAAACGTTCCCTCCCGTCGAAAACTCGAATTCGAATTTTCGACTCCGTCACAATACTTTCCTTATGCATTATGTATATAAGGAAAGTAAAAAGGAGGAAGTGTCAGACGGATTGTCAAGTGGTATGTCAATCTGACATTAGAGGGTGGAGAATGCAGAGTCTACTTCGACGATAAGAGCTTGCAATTCCGTCCTAGTAGCTCAATGGTAGAGCGTCGGCTGGACAGTACGAAGATCCGTGGTTCGATTCCTGGTTAGGGTAGCCAATTTCTTTATAAGCTAAGGATGCAAAAATCGCACAAAATTTCGCTTCATAAAATAGCTAAATGACTGTTTCGAATTTTAAAACCGTCGCTCCGCAATATTTTGGGACCTGACCTAAACTATCAATGTACCGAACTTCTTAGCTATGATCTGGTTAGATTTTACGCAATGCAACCAAATGGACAGACAAGAAACAGACATAAAAACAGACAACCGGAAAAACATCATTTGACATCAAAGATAGTTTAAATCCGCAAAATAATTGTATGTACTTATTAAATTTCATTTATACATTTTTAAAACATTAAATATTTCCAGTCCGACCTGAACCGAAATTTTAAAAGCCCAACCTAAGCAAGGAAAAAATGTGTTCTAGCCAAAATCTAAAGGTTAAAATCGCTGTAACCTAACAGGGGTGACCAACTTTTGGGAAAATGTCAAGTTCTTCAGGACAAAGGTGGGCACGTCTGCTAATATAAAATAAAATTGACGACTGAATATAAAATAATGTAGATAAAAATTCAGGAATTTTTAAAAATTGGTAAATAAAAATATTAGAAAAATGTATTCAGAGACCTTAGCTACCTATAAATTTAGGTGCATTCGCACTCCGTTGAGTCCGGTCAAGATTTCAAAAATTAAAAATTTAAAAATTAACAATTCATGAACTAATAAAGATGAATAGATGCCGTTTGCACAGAAATAATGGGAATGAAGGCGGAATATTTTGTCAAGGAAAAAAAAATTATTAGTATAATTTACATTTCTACCAACAGATGGCGCTGTATTAGGTACCTAGTTTACATTACATAGGATAAGATACATTACATAGGACAGATTGACTAGAACTACTATCTGCTGCAAGAATGGCGTTATACAGCTTCTCTTTTTATATCGTCTGACGTCTGTAATTTGCATAATCTGATATCCGTACCTAATACAGCGCCATCTGTTGGCAGAAATGTAAATTATACTAACAATATTTTTTTTTCTTGACAAAAAATCCGGCTTCATTTCCATTCTTTCTGTGCAAACGGCATTTATTTATCTTTATCAGTTCATGAATTATTCATTTTTAAAGTTTTTCCTGACTTTTGGATCCCCCTGTATATATTTCCATTATATATATATTTTTCACATTACTTCGTATAAATTTAAGAAACAGTGAAATAACGAAATAAACAAAATATAAACTCACCTTTTTAATAGGTCCTCTATCCGAAGACTTTGTTTTGCTAGTATCCAGTTCCGGCAACATGGCTGCCTTCCTGTGAAAGATACAAATTAAAATTGTACCTAATATATCTAACTACACACGCAAAGATAATGTAACAAAAATATTCAAATAGAAAATCTTACATTGTACCGATATAATATGTACCGAGTATCTGTACAAAATATGTAGCGAGCTGTCCTGTTAGAGGAAGAAAATCGACGGTGGCTACAAGCCGGTGAAGCCGAAATGGTTTTGTATGGATAACGTCATGAAATGTTTATTAGTCGTATTTTCAGGTGCTTTGTTTATTACGGATAATATTGCCTTATGGTAACTATATAAATTGTGCAACAACTACATTACTTTCCTTACATACGTAGTATAATGTATAGAGAAAGTATTGTGACAGGGTTGCAAATTCTAATTAGTGTTTTCATCATTTCAGTAGTTAAGGCGGTAGGTACGAAAATAGTGAAGAAAAAAATCTGATGTAGGCAGCACATAACTTTCCCTACAAACTCAAAATCATTTTCCCTTTATTTCTTTAATATTTCAATAAATTGAGTTTAATTGCGCTAAATAAAACGCATAATTATTTGAAATAACGCTGAATTTAAACTTTTAATTCAATTTCACTTTTCATTTGGCAACTGGACATATTTTCACAACCGGGGTAGCAAAAATGCGAAAGCAATTAAATATCTCGAGAACGGCTAGTACAAGAGTAATGAGGTTGGTTTCATTCTTTTATCATCAAAATTACGTGTTAAACGAGCATTTAATTGACACATTTGAGCATATGTAGTCTTTTATTTTAGATTTCGGCTATTTTTTCAAGCTATGGCAGGTTCTTTTTCCCGAGTCATACCCAAATCTAATCAACAGCATGGTAATCCAAAAGTGACTTATTTCCTAAATTTTATGAAATTGGGTCGGTTAGTTTCTTACCGAAAGTGGATACGTACAGTTTTGCGGGCCATTTTGCAAAAAAAGACAGGTTCCTTAATACCGAATCATACCAAAATCTAATCAACACAATTGTCACTTGCAAGTGACTTACCAAATTTTATGAAATTTGGTACAATAGATTTTGAGTTGAATGAATGACATGAAGGAGGGTGGCTCCAGGAGAGCCCAGCACATCGACCAGAGGTCTATTGTACTACCCCAAAAAGCGAAGGTCCTTAAGAAAAGTGACCAGTAGTCGAAGCAAAAATAAGCAGGCACTTGACAGGAATGTCATACAACTCCCAGGGTTCAATCACATGTCGACCCATGTGTTCGAACCTGTGGGCGGAGAACAAACAATACCTCGCATTCACAGAGTATATGTGCGGCAGTTTCTTCGTTATAGTTGCAGCCTTTGCAAAGCGAATCCTTCATGACACCCATAATTAAGGTGCCTTTTAAGGGTGCAGTGCCCAGTAAGGAGCCCAACAGCCCTTCTGATGCCATTTCTACTGAGCTTGAATAATTCCTTCTGACGCATGCTAGGACAATTGCAGTTAAGTATTTTCGTCTGCCTTTGGCCCTTAGTATTACGCCAGTTCTTGCACTGAAGCTTTCTGAAGATGTCATAGACAATTCTTCTAGTAATTTCATTTTGAACACACAAAGCCGGCTCGGGACCAACAAAAGGAGTACTTGAGCCTTTTCTAGCCAATTTATCAGCCAACTCATTTCCTGGAATGCCCGAATGTCCAGGCACCCAGTAAAGTATGACTTTATTGTTGCTAGCAATTTTACAAAGTGCAGTATAGCACTCCCAGACGAGGGAAGACGTCATAGTAGACTTCCCTAAGGCCATAAGAGCAGCTTGATTATCACAGAAGATAAGTATTTGGTTGCTCCTGTAATTCCTGTCGTAGCAAATTCTACAACACATAAGAATGGCAAAAACCTCAGCCTGAAAGACAGTAGCATAACTGCCGATAGGGTAAGACAGTTTTGTACCACCATCCGGACAGCATACACCAGCATCAGTACTGGTGCCTAGCTTCGAACCATCCGTATACCATACAATACAATTATGTTTATTAGATTTTGAGTTAGAGTGGATACAAATATTACACAGACACACACATACACACAGACGTCACACTAAAAGTACTTTCTTATGTTCTAGAGGTCCCAAAACGTGTAAAACCGTCGAAAACTCGAGTTACGATTTTGGACATGATTCCAATACTTCCTATATACATTATCATGTGTTGCAAGAAAAGTAAAATATCTGATGTGGGCAGCACATGACTTTCCCCGCAGACTTATATTCACGTTCTCTTTATTTTAATTACATTTAATTCACTTTTAATTCAATTTTCGTTCTCATTTGATAACTGGAATTCTTTTCAAAGTGGCGTAGGGAAAATACGAAAAAACTAAAATATTTCGAGAACGGCTAGTCTTAGTGTAATGGGATTGGTCTTATTCTTTTCTTCGTTAAAAATTACGTATTAAATAAGCATTTTATGGATATATTTGAGCATACTTAGTTTTTATTTTAGATTTTGGCGATTTTTGCAGACCATTTTGCAAAGAAAGGCAGGTTATTTTTTTCCGAATCATACCAAACTCTAATCAGCACCAAGGTGCCCCACAAGTGATTTACCTACGAAATTTTGTGGAATTTGGTCCATTAGTGTTTCAGCTAGAGTGGATTCAAGCTTTTGGGGGCCATTTCGCAAAAAAGGCGGGTTCTTTTATCCCGAATCGTACCCAAAACTAATCAACACCAGATTCGCCCACAAGTGACTTACCTACCAAATTTTATGAAATTCGGTCAATTACTTTTTTAGTTAGAGGGGATACAAAATCTGCACAGACAGACAGACACACACACAGACGTCAAGCTACAAATAGTTTTCTCGTATTCTAGAGGTCTTGAAACATGTAGATCCGTCGAAAACTCGAGTTGCGATTTTCGGCATGATTCCAATACTTTCCCTATGCATTACAATGTATTGCAGGGAAAGTAAAAATCTGATGTGGGCAGCACATGACTTTCCCTGCAGACATATATTAGCGTTCTCTTTATTTTAATTAAATTTATTTCACTTTTAATTCAATTTTCGTTCTCATTCGGTAACCGGATTATTTTCAAAGGTGGCGTAGCAAAAATACGAAAAACTAAAATATCTCGAGAACGGCTAGTCCTAGTGTAATGGAGTTGGTCTTATTCTTTTCGTCGTTAAAAAATACGTATTAAACGAGCATTCATTGGATATATTTGAGTATACCCAGTTTTTTATTTTAGATTTGGGCAATTTTTGCGGGCCATTTTGCAAAAAAAGGCAGGTTATTTTTTTCTGAATCGTACCAAAATCTAATCAGCACCAGGGTGACCTATACGTGACTCATCTACCGAATTTTGTGAAATTCGGTCCATTAGTTCATCAGCTACAGTGGATACAAGCTTTTGCGGGCCATTTCACAAAAAAGGCGGGTTCTTTTATTCCGAATCTTACCCAAAACTAATCAGCACCAGCCCCGCCCACAAGTGACTTACCTACAAAATTTTGTGAAATTCGGTCCATTAGTTTTTTAGTTACAGTGGATACAAAATCTGCACAGACAGACAGACAGACACACAGACAGACACACAGACACACACACAGACGTCACGCTAAAAATGGTTTTTTCGTATTCTAGAGGTCTCGAAACGTGTAGATCCGTCGAAAACTCGAGTTGTGATTTTCGGTATGATTCCAATACTTTCCCTATACATTACCATGTATTCCAGGGAAAGTAAAAATCTGATGTGGGCAGCACATGACTTTCCCTGCAGACTTATATCCACGTTCTCTTTATTTTAAGTAATTTATTTCACTTTTAATTCAATTTTCGTTCTCATTCGGTAACCGGACTTATTTTCAAAGGTGGCGTAGAGAAAATACGAAAAACTAAAATATCTCGAGAACGGCTAGTCCTAGTGTAATGGGGTTGGTCTTATTCTTTTCTTCGCTAAAAATTACGTATTAAACAGTCATTTAATGGATATATTTGAGCATACGTAGTTCTTTAATTTAGATTTGGACGATTTTGGGGGGGCCATTTTGTAAAAAAATGCAGGTTATTTTTTTTCGAATCATACCAAAATTTAATCAGCACCAGGGTGACCCACAAATGACTCATCTGCCGAATTTTGTGAAATTCGGTCCATTAGTTTTTTAGTTAGAGTGGATACAAGCTTTTGCGGGCCATTTCGCAAAAATAAGCGGGTTCTTTTATCCCGAATCGTACCCAAAACTAATCAGCATCAGACTCGCCCACAAGTGACTTACGTACCAAATTTTGTGTAATTCGGTCCATTAGTTCTTTAGTTATAGTGGATACAAAATCTGCACAGACAGACACACAGACAGACAGACAGACACACACACAGACGTCACGCTAAAAATGGTTTTTTCGTATTTTAGAGGTCTCGAAACGTGTAGATCTGTCGAAAACTCGAGTTGCGATTTTCGACACGATTCCAATACTTTCCCTTTACATTACCATGTATTGCAGGGAAAGTAAAAATCTGATGTGCGCAGCACATGACTTTCCCTGCAGACTTATATCCACGTTCTCTTTATTTTAATTAAATTCATTTCACTTTTAATTCAATTTCCGTTCTCATTCGGTAACCGGACTTGTTTTCAAAGGTGGTGTAGAGAAAATACGAAAAACTAAAATATCTCGAGAACGGCTAGTCCTAGTGTAATGGGGTTGGTCGTATTATTTTCGTCGTTAAAAATTACGTATTAAACGAGCATTTAATGGATATATTTGAGTATACCTAGTTCTTTAGTTTAGATTTTGACGATTTTTGCGGGCCATTTTGCAAAAAAAGGCAGGTTATTTTTTTCCGAATCGTACCAAAATCTAATCAGCACCAGATTGGCCTACAAGCGACTTATCCATTAAATTTTGTGAAATTCGGTTCATTAGTTTTTCAGTTAGAGTGGATACAAGCTTTTGCGGGCCATTTCACAAAAAAGGCGGGTTCTTTTATTCCGAATCGTACCCAAAACTAATCAGCATTAGCCCCGCCCACAAGTGACTTACCTACAAAATTTTGTGAAATTCGGACCATTAGTTTTTTAGTTAGAGTGGATACAAAATCTGCACAGACAGACACACAGACAGACAGACAGACACACAGACACACAGACAGACAGACAGACACACACACAGACGTCACGCTAAAAATGGTTTTTTCGTATTCGAGAGGTCTCGAAACGTGTAGATCCGTCGAAAACTCCAGTTGTGATTTTCGGCACGATTCCAATACTTTCCCTATACATTACCATGTATTGCAGGGAAAGTAAAAAAATCTGATGTGGGCAGCACATGACTTTCCCTGCAAACTTATATCCACGTTCTATTTATTTGAATTAAATGTAATTCACTTTTAATTCAATTTTCGTTCTCATTCGGTAACCGGGCTTATTTTCAAAGGTGGCGTAGGGAAAGTAGGAAAAACTAAAATATCTCGAGAACGGCTAGTCCTAGTGTAATGGGGTTGCTCTTATTCTTTTCGTCGTTAAACATTACGTATTAAACGAGCATTTATTGGATATATCTAATTATACCAAGTTCTTTAGTTTAGATTTTGAAGATTTTTGCGGGCCGTTTTGCAAAAAAAGGCAGGTTATTTTTTTCCGAATCGTACCAAAATGTAATCAGCACCAGAGTGACCTATACGTGACTCATCTACCGAATTTTGTGAAATTCGGTTCATTAGTTTTTCAGCTAGAGTGGATACAAGCTTTTGCGGGCCATTTCGCAAAAAAAGGCGGGTTCTTTTATTCCGAATCGTACCCAAAACTAATCAGCACTAGCCCCGCCCACAAGTGACTTACCTACCAAATTTTGTGAAATTCGGTCCATTAGTTTTTTAGTTACAGTGGATACAAAATCTGCACAGACAGACAGACAGACACACACACAGACAGACAGACACACAGACACACAGACAGACAGACAGACACACACACAGACGTCACGCTAAAAATGGTTTTTTCGTATTCGAGAGGTCTCGAAACGTGTAGATCCGTCGAAAACTCCAGTTGTGATTTTCGGCATGATTCCAATACTTTCCCTATACATTACCATGTATTGCAGGGAAAGTAAAAAATCTGATGTGGGCAGCACATGACTTTCCCTGCAGACTTATATCCACGTTCTCTTTATTTTAATTAAATTCATTTCACTTTTAATTCAATTTCCGTTCTCATTCGGTAACCGGACTTGTTTTCAAAGGTGGTGTAGAGAAAATACGAAAAACTAAAATATCTCGAGAACGGCTAGTCCTAGTGTAATGGGGTTGATCGTATTATTTTCGTCGTTAAAAATTACGTATTAAACGAGCATTTAATGGATATATTTGAGTATACCTAGTTCTTTAGTTTAGATTTGGACGATTTTTGCGGGCCATTTTGCAAAAAAAAGGCAGGTTATTTTTTTCCGAATCGTACCAAAATCTAATCAGCACCAGGTTGGCCTACAAGCGACTTATCCACCAAATTTTGTGAAATTCGGTCCATTAGTTTTTCAGTTAGAGTGGATACAAGATTTTGCGGGCCATTTCACAAAAAATGCTGGTTCTTTTATTCCGAATCGTACCCAAAACTAATCAGCATTAGCCCCGCCCACAAGTGACTTACCTACAAAATTTTGTGAAATTCGGACCATTAGTTATTTAATTAGAGTGGATACAAAATCTGCACAGACAGACACACAGACAGACAGACAGACACACAGACACACAGACAGACAGACAGACACACACACAGACGTCACGCTAAAAATGGTTTTTTCGTATTCTAGAGGTCTCGAAACGTGTAGATCCGTCGAAAACTCCAGTTGTGATTTTCGGTATGAGTCCAATACTTTCCCTATACATTACCATGTATTGCAGGGAAAGTAAAAGTCGTTTTTCTTGAGTGCTGTCGCACCGATTGTATTTCTTTTTATTTCTTTTTGTTAGTTTCATGGTCATTTATAATAATAAAGTTGTATGTTTGTTTGTCTGTGTTGTCTGGAGCGGGAAATCTAAGCGACGTACAGCCATGAAATTTGGTAGATAAGTATTTCAAGACCCAGAAAAATGCACTTCGGCTTTACTATTTTTTTAAAATTCGAATTAGTTTTTTAGTTTATGTTTTAGCACGATGTTCACACAGATGAGTTCCTTAGTGACCGAAAACATAAACTCAGTATCACATTTTTAAATTCCGAAATGGCGTCTTGGCGAGAAGGAACGCCGCCACATTTCTAAAAAAGTTTAAAAGATATTTGGAGTAAAAATAAGGAAAGTAAAGCAAAATCTAGCTTGTACAAAAAACTTCTGTTCTCGGAAAAAAAAATAGTTCAAAATATTAATTCTTTTCGTATATTCAGAAATGCTACCCTATTTCAGGCAAAACAAATAAACTGTTTACACTCTTATCTATTGTCTCCCGAGATCTAAGCGTCTAAAGTGTTCTCAATTTACGTAAAGCTGCTATTTCTAAAATAAGTCAGCGACCATTATTTAAACCTGAATCAGTCAGAAGTAAACTGATATCTTGTTAAGCAAGGAATTTAACAAGAATTCCCCCCTCCCTAAGATGAATGCATTTTGAATTGGGCTGGTTTGCACTATTTTGGAGGTTTACTTCTCTTTTTATACACGCGTGAGAGACAGTTTAAAGGAAATTCCTAACAATTATGAGGATGAATACATATGCACTGCTCTCCAGAGATGTAACTACTTTCCCTACATTCATAGTATAATGTGTAGGGAAAATATTGTGACGAGTCAAAAATTCAAACTCGAATTTTCACCGGAAGAGTAAGTTGTAAGCATCCCTGATCTCGAATCAAATTCTTTTAGGTGTGTCCGTGAATATGTGGATGGGATAGCTCACATATTCACGTATGTGAGATACGTGAGATACTGGAGTGTTTCGAACGTAAATTAATACCAGCAGAAACAACAAGCACACAACTATAATAGAAGGTCTTTTATTTCACTTCTTTAAGACGTACAAAACTTAAAAAGGCCGGGACGATTTCGAGCGTAAATACGCTCTTCATGAAGAGCGTATTTACGCTCGAAAGCGCTCTGGCCTTTTTAAGTTTTGTACGTCTTAAGCTTGTTGTTTCTGCTGGTTGAAATCAGACGTGATGCCAATTTTATTTATTTAGTAAATTAATACGATTATGATAATCCACGAATTGCTGGAACCCTTTTGATTTCAGACGCAACCATGCGTTTGGAAAACATCTAAATTTTCGAATGAATTTTTATTAAAATAAAAAAGATCAAGACACTCATTAATGTTAAATAAATAATCATTTTATGTTATTTTACACTTTAAAACTGATGACACAAACATTAGAAAACTAAAATATTGCCCGTTTCTTAATTAAGTGCTTCTAAAAATGATATAAAAATGAACAGTAGTAATATATCACCAAAAGCGTAACACTTGGCGATAAATTTTGCTACCTTGGCGACTCATTTAGCGACTTGTTAATGTGGTGCCAAATTGACAAAAATATCACCTAATTCGAACGAACGAATTCACCACGAAATAACACCAAACTGAAGGCTTAATAATTGACATGTTTTAATATAATCGAGCATATTGCTTAGTAAATGTTAACAATATTTCCAATTGTCAAATTATATTTGTCCGAAATATAAGTGAATAGGGTGCTTCAAAATAACTCCATCCAGAAATGCGCCCCCCATGTCGGTGTATTTTCAACGATAATAGCATTGTGCCGTGGTTCTTAAGCATCATTATTTCGCATTGAAATAAGTAAAGTATCCATATTACGGAAGGAAAGTCATGTGCTGTCCTCATCAAGTTTTTCTATCAGATATTCAAATCCGTCTCCTATATATGATAGCGGACTGAACAGAGAATTAACAGTTCGTCTATATATATGCCTCTGGGCGCGGTCGCCCAGTGGTTAGCGCGCCAAGTAGTTTATTGTGAGAATTTTCCCTGAAAATATCTCGCTTTTACACACAATAATACGTATCTTCCCGGCCGTCCAAATAGTTGCTCTTAGTCCTCTGGATGAGTCGGACGGTCTGGGTCTTCAACACAATAATACGTATGGACGCGGTAGCCCAGTGGTTAGCGCGCGGGAATTGCACTCGGTAGGCCCGGGTTCGACTCCCGCCACTGTCAAAACTGCCACCGTGTTCACGAGGAGTACGATCACGTTAAACATGTGGATCCGTAAATCCCTTCGAGAGGTTGGTGGTAGGGGAAAGATGGTGCTGTCCCTGTGGATGCCTCCCCCACTGAGTTCCGGTCTAAATTGGGTGGCACTTCCCGGCCGTCCAGACAGTTACCTTACACCTTTCTGGTAGGTCGGAGGGTCTGGGTCTCAACAACAACAAAATATATGTCTGCCAGCTAGCAGAAAGTATTCAATGGGTATGAGTTCTCGTGTCTCTCATTCTCTAATTAAGAAGGAAAGGAAACATTTAAAGAGAGGAAAGGAAATATTTAAAGAAATCTCTAAGAAGCTTCTTGGTTAGGCAAACCTTACATTTCTAGAAAAACAAAACAAATGTTTTTTTTTTCCTTTTTTACTTTCCTTACATACATAATGTATAAGGAATGTATTGTAACAGGGTCGAAAATTCGAATTCGAGTTTTCGACGGGAGAGCTCGTTTCAAGCATCCCTGATCACGAATCGAACATTTTTTAAATGATGTCTCTCTCTCTCTCTCTCTCTCTCTCTCTTTCTGTGTGTGTGTGTGTGTGTCAGTGAGCCTATGGAGACGATATTTCACGAACGAATAGATCGATTCGAATAAAGTTTTGTACAAAAATCACAATCCGTGAATACTGGAAGCCTATTGCTTCAAAACACGATCGAATGTTCAGAACCCCCCTAAATTTTCGAGTGTAATTTTGAAAAAATCATCAAAAAATCAAAACCTTTAATAAAGTTACGCAAATAGACATTTCTTATGCAATTTTTTCTTAGAAAACGATTGACATAAACTTTAAAACGATAGAATGAACCGTTCTCGAGATATTGCACATTTATTCAAATAAATTTATCAAAAAATCCCATAAATTAGAAAAACATATTAACTGTTAAGAAACATGTTCACTTTTTATATGTAATATCATGCGATAAATTTGTTGACATCATTCTCGTGGATCTAACTCGTTCCATTCACGAGAAAAGATACTTTGAGTAATACTTTTGTATTTGAACGCCAATAGTCCTTTATCCACTGTAAAAATAACTTATTTCTCCGTCCATAACGTTTAGCAAGATTTTGGCGACGAATTTAGCGGAATGTCGCCAACTTGGCGACATTTTTAAATGTTGCCACATTAACGAAAATCTCGCCAAATAGATAAAAATGACGCTAAATCAATGAAAATGACGCCTAATTGAAGAAAATTCAATATCTTGGAAAGAATATAAGTATCTACTATAAGAATAATATTTTTTAAATGTAAAAGTAGTAAATTCATTGCATTATATAAGGAAAGTTATGTGCTGCCCACATCAGATTTTTTTATTAAGGAAATCTAAAGCAGTGCTTCTCAACCTTAGTGAGACCGCAGCCCGGTAAATTATTTTTTTTATAGGATGAGGGCCCGATCCCAACAAATTGACTCGAAAATACTTTTCTAATTTGTCTGTACTTCACACAAAATAAAATAACATAAGTATTAATAATTAATCACGACATAATCATAAAACGCAGTTATGTATACGGCGCGGTATACTGAGAAATATTAAATTGCATTTAAATAAGTTATCAGTCACTGGACTCATGAAATCATGTAGCATATTGTAAATTCCTCAGGTCAACATCATTCAATTAATTTGTGCTGATTTTCATTGACATATTCAATTCTGATTACCAAAAATTTATAATATTATTTAGTGTAAAATGAATTATTGTATTATTAAGGGGACGGTGGACGTTGGAATTTTTTTATTTATTTATTGACTTAGAATAACATTACTATATACAATACCATTAAATATTTTTTCAATTTTGTTATAATTTGTATGTTTTTTTAATTTAATTTTTTTAACGAAAATTTGAAAACGCTCCTTGCGTCCCATTTGTTCACATTTTTGATTAATTTTACATTATGATCACTCAAAAACACATAATGAACAAATTCGGGTATCTACTTTTACATCCCTTAGAAAGTTAATTTTTTAAAAATATTTTTCTGTATTAAAACTTAATTTTCATCATTTAATTAGGTTCTTATTCACTTTTAACTACCTTAATAAAGTCCAATTATAAAATGCATACCCAGTTTCATTAAAAAGTATGAGAGGTGTCTTCTTGCAAAATTTCGTACATCTCAGACAAAAATTAAGACGCATGGAGCATTTTAAAAATGTAAAACTTTTGAAAATTCCGTTTCGAAAAAAAATGCATTCAACCTTTTGCTTACGGGTGGGACAGCGTCAATCTTAAACGAAAAACCTCCCAAAAGACAGGTATTTGACATACCATGCTGCAGCAGGTGCAATGTTTCTGTCAACGATTTTCATGGACGCCAATGCCTGCAAAGGGGGATCGACCTGTTTGGGATAGGGTATGTCAAATACCTGTCTTTTTGGGAGGTTTATCGTTTAGGACTGGCGCTGTCCCACCCGTAAGCAAATGTTAAATGTGTAAAATAATGTTATATATTAAAACTTTTTTTAGTCGATTTTCACTCATTTCAACGTCCACCGTCCCCTTAAATTGATGTTATTGATGTTGGTTTGAAATATAAAACGGTATTGAGAAAAATATTCGTTACAATTTACCATAGAAGTCAGCTGAGCAGTCTTTTATTCATATTAAAATTTAAATTTGTAGGCCTATAATCACGGCACTTTAATTTCAATAAAAAAATTCACACCCTGCAAAGAAACAGTGTTTAGTATTACTAGATTTGATAACAGGCTGCCTTGATTTTTAATTTAAGTGAAAACTGTTTCTTTATGATTTCTTGCTGATTGGTCACATGCCGCCCACAATTCGCCAAACCGCAACGCCAGGCGATATGCTCTGCCCATGTAGTCATTCGATGTCTGAAAATGACCGATTATTCATGAACGCTTATATGTTTAAAAATATCTGGCTTGGTCACTAACATTTCCTACACAAATGTTATTTAGGCTTTCTGGTTCTGAACTTTTCCACACATTCACGAATATTATTCTTCTTAAAATATATCTACCATGGAATATTTCGATATTTCTACCAAGAAATATTTCATAAAAAAAATGTTTGGAAAACTAAAACAACGAATTCCATGAGAATCTCTTGCTGTCTTGTAAAATGAAGATCCCGGTTGCCAGATCCCGGTTGTTGAGAAACACTCTTTACAGCATCATCGAAATAGCTGTATTGTATAAGGCTCTGGTTCTTACATTTACGACCACTTCATCACACTTACTTCGTATTTATTGGTATTTCTTAGCACGTAATAGCCGTATATTGTGTTGTGATTCTTCTGGTTATCCCATTTGTGCCCATTTTCTGTGTGTCCAAATTTGCGTATAACAACATATTGAATTTCTTTTCTTGTTTTTTTCATACAGCATTCTTACTTTTTGATAAACTATAACTCGTCAACATTTAAAGCAAAGAACGACGCAAATTGGACCTTATCAAGTGGATAATTGCAACGCGAAAAATTCAAGATATTTTCTTTTTGATTAACAAAGTATATTCCTTAGTATTTGCCATGATTCATACTAGGAATAAAGTTAACTCGCAATCCAGAGGTCTTAGACGAGAATAAATTTATATTCTAAGAGTGGCAACAATCTCACCCTATAAATATTAAAAAGGTTGGTCGAATTGGCAAAAAAAAATATTCCACCAACCTGTTTTATCTAAATGCAATTCCACACGTTAAATCATTTTCTTGCATTCGAAATCAGATCATGCAAAGTGGTAGAACTGGCGCTGGCGTATAGAACAAGTTGGGGCCCCAAACAAAACGCTTCCAGGGTCGATGTTTTCAAGGGCCATTCACACGGTGTAGGGGCACTTCGAGGTGCTTACAAGATATTTTACCACCTTTCAAGGTAAAAATCTTTATAAGGTAAAAATCCGGTATAACTGATATCAGGGTCCGGTATAGGGCCGCGGCCCGGCGGTTGAAAAACAGTGGTCTAAAGAATTTGTTTTGTACAGGTTTCATAGAAAAGTTCTTAAGCGTCTTTAAAACTTTGTATGGAAGTATTCATGAATATACACATTAGGTCTATCTGTAGTAAAATGACCATGTCCAATCAAATAAAATATATTTCTACGCTCTTACTGTAGAATTTAAAAAGTTAGGCTAAAGAACTCGGCAACATAGAGAGATAGACGAAACAAGCCAATTACAAAGTTTAAAAGCGTTATCTAATGAGTAGGAATTGGAATCAAGAACAAAGGAACCGCGAATATGGAAAGCAACAAATACCTATCAAAAAGTTTTATCATCAAGGCTTTACCTTACAAAGTGGACTTTTTTTGCATTTCTTAATCGATCAGCATTTCACAAACAACACTATTATGTTAAATAACTGATGGTTAGATTTTTTAACCATTTTTAACATCTTTATTATCAATTCTTACCCATTGGACCATGCTTTACACCTTTGTAATTGATGTTTTTCATTTATGTCGTTTTATAACCGAGTGTGCTACCATATCTTTTTAGATTTTCCGTTAGGGGAGCTGCAATCAATTTTATTCGGGCATGAACACTAGCAGAGTCCAATTTGACGATAATTACTTACAATATCATCCCAGTATCTCAACGGTAGAACGTCGGCTGGCCAGTTCGGAGATCCAGGGTTCGATTCCCGGTTGGGGCAGCAAGACTCTTTACACACTTTACTATGCATAGACCTAAAGTGTAAACTCATTAATATTTCCTTACAAAGTTAATCTGTGGACTTGAGCACTTCCCAAGGAAACTTTTATGCTCCTAAGTACAATTTAAAACTTTAGTAACGGATATTACATGCATTAGATAACGTTTCTTACAAACTGTTACTTTGATTCAATTTATGTATTATTTGATCTTGAACTCTGAAAAGTAATTGGTATTCACTGTGGATGCTTCATATCCAATATTTGTATTCTTCGTTGGCCTTTGCTACACAGATGCAGCCCTGTTTACACTGCTAGCTGTCTACTTAATCACTCACAACTTTTATCGCAAACTTTCATCTATGTTTTTTTATATCTTTGCACTGTTCGAGCATGCAGTTTTCACCTGTGAAAATCATAAATTTCTCATGCCAACAAGGAATCCCTTTTTTTAATTTCTTTATATAAATAAAAAATTATGCCTGAGTGTTTTACATAGAAATGCAAAATTTATTCAGAATATTACCGTAGTTAAGATAAATAAAGCACTTATTGAATACTTGATATAAAGGTGTTTAACCTTAAAACACCTGCCAAATCTTTCTTGGATGTAATTTATGGAAGAAAACTTCAGAGTGAAATATCCTTTACATTACATCCATTATTTTTTTTCGATATTTGTTTTCCTTTATCGGAATTTAGTTATTTTTCTACGTTTCTAATTGACAACGTGAACTCACATAGCTAATGGTGGCAAGATTCTAAATTTGATATCACCCCTGTAGGCGGGTTCTGTGACTATAAACTTAGTCGTTTCGGTCTCGCGATGCCTGAGCCCAATTTAGAAAATCTGATGTGGGCAACACATGACTTTCCTTATATAATGTAATGAATTTACTACTTTAACAGTAAAAAAAATAGGTTTTTCTTATAGTAGATACTGATATTCTTTCCAAGATATTGAATTTTCGACAATTTAGTTATCATTTAGCATCATTTTTATCCATTTGGCGAGATTTTCGTTAATTTGGCAACATTTCAAAAAGTCACCAAGTTGGCGACATTCCGCCAAATTCGTCGCCAAAATCTCGCCAAGCGTTATACACTAAGAAATACGTTATTCTTACAGCAGATAAATGACTATTGGCGTTCAAATACAAAAGTATTACTCAAAGTATTTTTTTTTCATGAATGGAACGAGCTAGATCCGCGAGAATGATGTCACCCAATTTATCGCATATTACATACGAAAAGTCAACATGTTTCTCAATAGGAAATATTTTTTTTTATTTTATATGACTTTTTGATAATTTTTTTGAAAAATGTGGAATATCTCAAGAACGATTTATGTTAGAGTTCTAAAATTTATGTCAATCACTTTCTAATGAAAAATTACATAAGAAATGTCTATTTGCGTAACTTTATTAGTGGTTTTGATTTTTTGACAATTTTTTCAAAATTTTATTCGAAAATTTAGGGAGGTTCTGAACATTCGATTGCGTATAAAAACAATAGGCTTCCAGTGTTTACAGATTGTAGTTTTTGTACCAAATTTGGTTCGAATCGGTCCATTCGTTCGTCAGTTATCGTCTTCACAGACTCACTGACACACACACACACACACACAAGTCAGAACCCCTCCAGGTGACGTAACTTACATCGAACCCTTTGAATATCGAAGAAATAATATAGAGAAATGGAAAACAAATAATAGAGAAATGGAAAACAAATAATCTGGTTATCCCCCCCCCCCCCTACACACGCACACACACACTCTTCCCCTCAAAAAATAGACGCTACTGGATATTGTAGGATTGAATTTTTTATTTCCGTAGAGTTTTGGAGATAAAAATTCAAATATATTTTAGTTTTTACTAAAAACTTTTTGAAACATATAATATTTATCGTGATCTGCTATAGATAGAGCTTAGATGATGACTAACATAGATTCATCATCAAGTTCCAGGTGTGGTCGATGTAAGTATATGCACGTCTGGTTCAAAAATTTTCTTTTTAATTGAAACATCTATTTCTCACTCAAAATTGGCTGTAGAAGATCATAACTGATGTGGATTCAGCATCAAATTTTGAAGGACGTTAGGTGGTTTACTAAAGATATTCAATGGTTATATGATACCAGGAGGCACCATATGCAGGTTTTGATGTTTACGACGAAACAAAGCGCAGACTTTTAGTCACCGTTTTATGACTGTCTTGGCCCGCAAAGTTATGACCCCATTACATACACGTTACACAAATTGCAGGTGTGGTTGGGGCAAAATATTTTTGACCAAGGCTTAAACGAAGCTCCATTGGAAACAGAAAGAGTCAATAATGCAAAGATACGACACCGTACTGAGAAGCATCCAATGAGAGCAAGGAGGGCGTATCTGAACCCTAGGCCAAATGATGCGGCTCCAAGGAGAAAAGTCAAAGAAAATATTCGAATGATTATTCAAGAGTTGAAGAGAGACAGTCATGATTTCAAGTAATATTATTCAGAGAGAGTCGTTATTCATTTGAGTATTGAGAATGTTATAGAGAAAGACGAAGTGTGACTCCAAATGTCAGAAAAAGAATGGGAAAAGGTGACAGTCATGCTGAACTACAGACCCGAAATACATAGGTATATGCCAGTCTTCACGTATGTTAGGTCAACTTTTAATCTATGGAATAAGATTCAAAAGACCTGGTGTCATACGATGCTTTTCTTCTCCTTAAACGTTTGTTAATAAATTCATGTAATTTTAAACATAATAATATGGAGATGTGAATAAATGATAATTTATTTTAAAGGTTAAAATGTGGATTTTAATGTGTAGTCTTTTGATTTAATGGTTATATTAAGGAACTCGTGCAAAGAAGTAATGGTAGGTTTTGCGACCATGATAGTAATGTACAAATATTACGATCCACAATCACTTTAATTAAGATTAATAATTTGATCCACAAAATTTGTTATTAAAAAAAATTCACCTAATTTAATGTTCGTTCATCACAGGTTTCTTTTCCACTTCAGCTTTAATAATTTTCTTTGAAACGTCTATTTCTCAGGATTGGCTATAAATAGAGCTTAGATGATTGATATGCATTCAGCATCAAATTTGAAAGAGATAGAGTTCACTATGAATTTCCATTTCTGAAGATATCACTTCCGGTTTTCAAAGACTTCGTGTGACTGTAAGAAAATAGTGTGCAAAAGAGTATAAAAATGCTTAAATGTACACATCACTTGCGACCATATGTAGGCCACTTCATAAATTTCTTGTCTCCTCTTATTATCTGCAGTTATAGTGTATTTCAAACTCTCCAGAAAGATTTGCAAAACTGTGGCACATACAATAACTACAATACTCTTTGTGCGAAGGATAAGAAAAACTTGAGCAACGTATAAAAGCACAAACAGCGAAATGCAGCATACAGCTGTTTTAAGAATACGCTGAATCCCCTTCGTCAATGCAAAAGAACCAACAAAGCTGAAGTCCAAACGAGGAATGAGCGCGAGAGAAAGAAGCAGGGGAGATTATATACTCAAGTCCTGGATTAGGAGAAAGCCAATTAGAGAGAAGTATGACGCACCGCCCAGCCAATTCGAAACGACAAGTAACATACAAGATTGGCGTACTCCAAAACACAACAGGAATATCCCGACAAGACAAGTCAAATCTTTTCATATTGTAGCATATAGTTAGTTTTTATTGTAGCATACAGTTAATTGTTGAATATAGTTAATTACTAAGTTGCTATTTCTGATATCACCTATTCCATGCTTACTAGAGCATAAATAAATTCAAAATCAGTCCATGAAATCTGTTTTATGCAATGGAAGTACGAACTTAAGTTTGGTAACCATTTATCCACATCATCGACAATAAATTCATTGAATCTTTCACCAGCTTGAGAACCTGTCATATAGAGAAATTAAATCGGATCGGAAAAAAAATGTGACCGGAAACAAAATTTCCCATTCACTTAATATTAATTAACTTCATATTTTAGTTGCAAGTTCTTAGAGCAGGAAAATGTTCCAAATCGAAAAGGAAAAATATTACAACTTCCTCACCCTGCAAAACAAACGGTTACTCATAATGTATATCACGATGCTTTTCAATGTACCAACACAATGCTTCTTTTCAGTTCGTATAGATAAACACACACATAAACCAATCAGCAAAGAGCACTTTGCTCCATTGGATCAGATATGAATTTTATTTTGTTTTCCTTTTAGTTGACAATACTTCTCAACAAATCAGAATGCCAATCAATTTTTTTATTCCGTAGTAATGCAATTATGGATTCTTTTTGTGACTCAGCACATTCAACTACTTAAAATATTTCCCTTGTGATGGATGGGGTTTCTATAAAGAATACTAATAAGTTTACGTAATTAGTTTGAGAATTACACGCAGATAATTACAAATATCTTTAGTTTAAATCTCAACTTCTCATAAATTCCACTTCTTTGGAGTTGAAAATTCCTTCTCATCTCCTCTTCTCAAAAATTCCACTTTTCTGGAGTTTAAATCTCTTTCTCGTCTCCTCATAAATTCCACTTCTCTGAAGTTTAAATCTCCTTCTTATCTTCTCTTCTCATAAATTCCACTTCTGTGGAGTTTAAATATTCTTCTCGTCTCCTCATCTCATAAACTCCACTTCTCTGCAGTTTAAATTCCCTTCTCGTCTCCTCATCTCATAAATTCCATTTCTCTGGAGTTTAAATCTACTTCTCATATCCTCTTCTCTGGAGTTTAAATATCCACTTCCCATAAATTCCATTTTTCTGGAATTTAAATCTCCACTTCTCATAAATTCCTCTTCTCTGGAGTTTAAATCTCCACTTCTCATAAATTTCTCTTCTCCAGAATTTAAATATCCACTTCTCATAAATTCCTCTTGTTCGGAGTTTAAATCTTCACTTCCCATAAATTCCTCTTCTCCGGAATTTAAATCTCTACTTTTCCTAAATTCCTCTTCTCCGGAGTTTAAATCTCCTTTTCATTCCCTCTTCTCATAAATTCATATTATATACTGTTTATTTAAGTATGGTGGATTATTTGGTATAGTATATTTATAATCAGGACTGTAGCCAATAGCAAAATCAAAGCGAGGACTGAAGTGAAAATCAAAGGAGGTTCACAAGTCCTGCAGGAGGAGCCGACTGGACGCTATTTGGGGGTTGTAGAATGCACTAAAAATATTGAATTTTAGTCTTTGAATAAATTGCTCGATTATAAAGACAATTTAATTAAATATATCTTAATACGGTACTTTTTATTATTGGTGACCGCTATTGTTATCTGCTTTTGAATCACTGTAAAACATTAGAAACTGTAAATTCTAATATCTATTATAATATATTTCAATCCATGCAAATCACTATATAATTTATTAACAAATAGTTAATAAAAAGCTATATTTGTAAGCTGATAGTTGATTATAAAAATATGTGTAGTTACTCTACATTAATGTCCATACTTCCCGACCATCCAAACAGTTACCTTACACCTTTCTGGTAGGTCGGACGGTCTGGGTTTCAACAACAACATTAATGTCCATATATAATAATTACAATTTATTTTAATATTGGCATTAATTAGTAGCGAAGCTGTTAATTCATCGACGAAAATTAAGATAATACAAGTTAACGCTTGATATCAATTCTATAACTATTCCTCAGAGTTTATTTTGACTCTATAATGGGTAACAGTGGACTAATGCAGAAAATCTGATGTGGGCAGCACATGACTTGCCCTGCAGACTTATATTTACGTTGTCTTTATTTTAATTAAATTCAATTCACTTTTAATTCAATTTTCGTTCTCATTTGCTAACTGGGCTTATTTTCAAAGGTGGCGTAGAGAAAATACGAAAAAACTAAAATATCTCGAGAACGGCTAGACCTAGTGTAATGGGGTTGGTCTTATCCTTTTCATCGTTAAAAATAACGTATAAAACAAGCATTTAATGGATATATTTGAGAATACGTAGTTTTTATTTTAGATTTTGACGATTTTTCCGGACCATTTCGCAAAAACAGGCAAGTTCATTTTTTTCCGAATCGTACCAAAATCTAATCAGCACCAGGGTGACCCACAAGTGACTTATCTACCGAATTTTGGAAAACTCGGTTCATTAGGTTTCCAGCTAGAGTGAATACAGGTCACTTTTACGAGTCATTTCGCGAAAAAAGGTGGTTTCTTTTATTCCAAATCGTACTAAAAATTTATCAGCACCAGGTTCACACCCAAGTGACTTGCCTACCAAATTTTAGGAAATTCGATCCATTAGTGTTTGAGTTAGAGTGGAGTGGATACATACATTGCACAGACAGACATACACACACAGACGTCACGCTAAAAATAGTTTTTTCGTATTCTAGAGGTCTCGAAACGTGTAGATCCGTCGAAAACTCGAGTTGGGATTTTCGGTATGATTCCAATATTTTCCCTATAAGTAACCATGTATTGCAGGGAAAGTAATAATACAAAATAATACAAAATGGCAATAATACAAAAGTACGTCTCAATATCATTGTTTAAATTTAATTTTTAAGGCTTTTAATTATTTTTATTTTAAATATTTTAAATACGTTGATTATCATCGGGATAGATACTGATTCAACAAAATAAAATATCTTATTTCTGTACTACACCAAACGGTTTAATTTGCAAAAATATGCTCAGAAAGTAATTTTTTACTACTAAAAATTGAATATTATATATCTTAGGGGTCTAAGCCCCGTCTGACCACAGCCTCGCTACAACCCAGATTATTGTTTAAGTGATGAATAAATTGAAATAAGTGATAATGAAGTGTTAATCTTGGAAAATTTTAACTTGATGAAACTGATTCACACAGACATAAAACAAGAAAGATCAATCATGCTTAAAGCATTGATTATGAAACACTTTCCAACTTCAATGCAATTTTATTTAAACATGTCTAAAATGCAATACATTCCTCGGTAATATTTTAAAACTTATCACAATACTACATTAATTTATTATATTTGAAAACTTAAACCTTCATCGAAAAAAATGAACTTCATTCAAATGATGGCATTGACATATAAATTGCCTGGTTTAAACATCTCTAAAATGTGATACATTCCTCGGAAATAATTTTGGAATTATCATAATACTACGATAATTTATTATATTTGAAAACTTCATCGAAAACAACTGAAATTCATTCAAATGACGTCATAGAAAAAATAACACGCCTGGCTCTCTCTATAAAAGCAGCATTTCATTCATAAATAATTTCCCATTCATGACATTCATTAGAATACTATAATAATTTAATTTATTTAAAAATTAAGACCATGAAGTTACACGTAATTAAACTCTATGCGTAAAACTTCATCGAAAAAAATCGTCCTTCTCTTTGTAAAATCAATGAATATTTGATTCATATCAGCTATGCAGACTCCATGATCTAAATGATTTTGTGTTAAAGAAATACAGCAAATGTAATACAACTCATTCTACTTATTTTGCTGTTTACATTTTACATAGGTGAAAAATAGGCTTAATTGCAGAAATAATCAAATTTGGATGAGCATTTGAACTTAAATATATTGTAATTGCGTTGTTTCAGTGTGTAGATGCACAGAATTTATTCAAAAATAAAGTAGTTTAAGGACGGATACAACACTCAATATGAATTAAAAAGAACTTTAAAAATCATGATTTTGTGACAAGATGAATGCTATATATCATTTTGAAGTGGGTCACGTGATCGCTTCATATAAGAGGTGTTATTAATATTTTAATTTTTATTTAAAAAACTACTGAATATACTTCGCTAATTTTTTTTTTATATATTTTATGGAACAATTTGAATATTACCTAAAATTTTCGAAGCAATTTGTGAATTTTAAATCCGCTTAAAAATGTTTGAAAAATTAGGTCCCATAGGGCTCAATGTATTTCATTTTTTCAACCCGGGTTCAATCCAAAACTAATTGGGTGATATTATTCATTTATATTTCCATAAGTCCTACAGACCGTCTGAATAGCATACTAAAATTTAATTTTGATTAAGTTATTTTTACGGCAGTTATCGTGCTAACGGACAGACAGACAGACAGAATGAACAAAGTCATAAACACTTTTCAACTTTGTTGTAAAGTGTCAAAAACTGCAAGAAGCTATTGCTGATCTAACACTCATCAATTTAGGTCCAATCACGTTAAGAGCCACGTGCAATATGAAGGTGGTAACTGAAATAGAAAGATTGCATCTGTTGCCGGATTATAGAATTCAATTTACAAAAAATCATGCTTTGAGTGGAATTAAAATACTAGATTTTACTGTCTCATACTATGTAATATAATATAGAAAAAGTATAGTTTTCACGAAAACTTTTAAATTCGATATTTTGAAACCAATATATATTTTAAGACCTCCGGAGCAGGTTTTGACTATTTTTGGTGTGATGTTCGTCTGTCTGTGATCGATTTCTTGTGTACAAATAACAGTGGACTATCTGAAAACAACTTTGTATCCGGCTTTGTTATCAAGAAATCTAAAACTAAATGCAAATTTTTTTAATTCGAGCGAAAATTTCTAAATTTATTCAAAATTTTATATTTTTAACAAGGCTGCTTAAGACAAAATTTGGCATAATTATGCATAAAAAGGGTTATTTATGGCTCAATGATCACGAAACTTAATACTTTTAATAATTGTTGTGAAAAATAGATGCCATATCATTTTTTTTCGTGATGTCATTAGCCCCCTTGGGGGGCAAGTTACCCCCCTGGGGTACATTGTAAAGTATGGTATCAATCGCAAGACTTATTCAAGCCCTTTTTTGTAAATGGTAACAAGCTAGAGTTGTTCATTTGGACTCACGATACCGAGTTTTCCAATATTTACTTGTAGAATTTGAAAAAAAAATATGATGTGGGCAGCACATGACTTTCCAAGCAGTCTTAAATTCATATTTCCTTTATTTCTTTAATAATTCATTAGATTGAGTTTAATTGCACCAAATAACACTAAATTTGCATTTTTATTTCAATTTTTGTTTTTATTTGGCAATTGAAGATTTTTCCGATAGCGGCGTAACAAAAATGCAAGAAATCTCAAATATCTTGAGAACGGTTAGTCCTAAAGTATAATGGAGTGTGTTATAGTCTTTTCCTCGTCAAAAATTGCGTATAAAACAAGAATTTAATTGATACATTTCAGCATACGTGGTTTTTTTTTTTTAGATATTGGCGATTTTTTCTGGCCATTTCGTAAAAACAGGCAGGTTTTCCGAATAGTACCAAAATCGAATCAGCACCAGAGTGTCCCACAAGTAACTTATCTACCAAATACTGTGAAATTTGGTCTATTAGTATTTTAGCTAGGGTAGATACATGGAATTTTTGCGGGCCATTTCGTAGAAAAAAGGAAGGATCTTCTTTTCCGAATCGTATCCAAATTCTAATCAGCACCAGAGTGTCCAACAAGTAACTTATCTACCAAATTTTGTAAAAATTTGGTCCATTAGTATTTTAGCTAGAGCAGATAAATGAAATTTTTACGGGCCATTTCGCAAAAAAAGGCGGGTTCTGTTTTCATGAATCATACCAAAAACTAATCAGCATCAGGGTCACATCCAAGTGACCTACCAAATTTTATGAAATTCGGTCCATTCGTTTTTGAGTTAGAGTGGATATATACATTGCACAGACACATAGACAGACAGACAGACAGCACGCACACAGACATCCCGCTAAAAATGGTTTTTTTGTATTCTAGAGGTCTCGAAACGTGTAGATCCGTCGGAAACTCGAGTTGCGATTTTCGACATGATTCTAATATTTTCCCTATGCATTACCATGTATTGCAGGGAAAGTAAAAAATGAATTCTTGTATGAGAAAGTTGAGTTGAACCATACTCCAGTAAAATTATTCTCAGTTCCCATTTTTCCGATATTTCTTATGATTTGCCTCCGTTGAAGCCGCTCATGGCGAGTTATGAATAAAACCTTTCCCCCCCCCTCCCCCCAAATAGAGCTTTTACATTTAATTGCTAAGAACCCTGGATGTCACTCATTTCCCAGACAAACGTAAAAATCTTTTGCATCAGTAACGGAATTGTGCATTGCAGGGAATTCGGAACTTATGCATACATGCATGTTTGCAAGCGCATGCTGATTCCCAACAATCATCAGGATGTATGTCTCATTTTTTCCTGAGAATGAGCTGCTTTGGATTTCTGAGAATCTCGTATTTCCTGAAAACGCACGCAACGTTTTTGGTATTCCTAATGACGAAAGCGAAAGAAACGCAACTCCCATCTGCATGATTGTCGGAGGAAATGAATCGTGGTCTAAAGTTTAATGCATTAGCATTAAAATTCAATAATTTTAATACGAATGCATTGGTGTTAAAATTTTAATGCATTAAACATCGATAATGATAAAACTCAATTCATTTATATTCCGTTTTAAATTAGACGCGACATTTTCGTCTGATTTTTTATTACGGTGTTGTATACAAATACCGGTCATTTGGTCCCTAGGCCACTAAACAGCGAACTCTCCAGTATTCCTCAATGATTGAATTAAAAGTTACTTGCGCTGGGCACTCATCCAAATGTTTTCCAGACATAGGCTGACCTAGGCCATATAAAATACACTCCGGGGAAGCAGCAAATCCAATTCGATGAAGGTTATTCCTGAGACAGTCATGACCAGTCAAAAGTCTAAATCTGGTAAACTGATTCTCGTAGAGGAGCCTGTGGAATGACAGAAATATTCTTGCTGAGGACGCTTCATGACTTTCCATTAAATGCCTCCAGAGATTCTGCTTCAATTTCTTTTTACTTTCCTTATATACATATAATATATAAGGAAAGTATTGTGACGGGGTCGAAAATTCGAATTCGAGTTTTCGACGGGAAAGCACGCTTCAAGCATCCCTGTTCACGAATCGAACATTTTTGAAGTGTGTGTGTGTGAAAGTATGTGTGTGTGTGTGTGTCAGTGAGTCTGTGGAGACGATAACTAACGAACGAATGGACCGATTCGAACAAAAATTGGTACAAAAATTAAAATTCGTAAACACAGGAAGCCCATTGTTTTTATACGCAATCGAATGTTCAGAACCCCCCTAAATTTTCGAGTGAAATTTTGAAAAAATCGTCAAAAAATCGAAACCTCTAATAAAGTTACACAAATAGACATTTCTTATGTAATTTTTTATTAGAAAACGATTGACATAAATTTTAGAACGCTAACACGAACCGTTCTCGAGATATTGTACAGTTTTCGAAGAAATTATCAGAAAGTCATATAAAATAAAAAAAAATATTTCCTATTGAGAAACATGTTCACTTTTCATATGTAATATCATGCCATAAATTGGGTGACATCATTCTCGTGGATCTAGCTCGTTCCATTCATGAAAAAAGATACTTTGAATAATACTTTTGTGTTTGAACGCCAATATTCATTTATCTGCTGTAAGAATAACTTATTTCTCCCTCTATAACACTTGGCGAGATTTTGGCGAAATTTTCGTGGAATTTCGCCAACTTGGCGACTTTTTTAAATGTTGCTAAATTAGCGAAAAACTCACTAAATGGATAAAAATGATGCTAAATCAATGAAAATAACCTGCAGGGAAAGTCATGTGCTGCCCACATCAGATTTTTTTTTTACTGTAAAAGTAGTAAATTCATTGCATTATATAAGGAAAGTCATGTGCTGCCCACATCAGATTTTTTGTGTAGCATTTTAATGTACAGTTGTGATGAATAAAAAGCCATAGACTTTGAGAACCCCTGCTTCACTATAGCACCTCTTTGCCAAAAAGTCCGCTTTTTCATTTCCTGGTACTCCACAATGTGCTTGCACCCACTGTAAAGTGATTCTGTGCGTTATGTCTTTCAAAAGTTCCCTGATTTTTCAACTACGGTTGTTTATACGTTCCATCCATACATAATATGTTATTTAGATAAAGTCTCGTGACGGGTTCAGAAAGTCGAATTTGCGTTTTCGATAAATGTACAAATTTTAACCAGAAATGTAGTATATAGGAGTCTTCATATGGTGCGAAGTATTGTGTGTATACTTCATATTCGACGTATTTGTTAACTTTTGCTCATTCAATTCATTTAGCGACACGAAATTTTGAAATTTTTTTTTATATATTGTATGGGATAATTTGAATATTTCCTAAAACTTTGGAACAATTTCTGAATTTTAAATTCGCTTAAAAAATGCTTGAAAAATTAGGTTCCATATTGTTCAATGTATTTCATTTTTTCAACCCGGGTTCAATCCAAAACTAATTGGGTGATATTATTCATTTATATTCCCATAGGTCCCACAGACCGTCTGAACAGCATACTAAATTTTCATTTTAATAAAGTCATTTCTACGGCAGTTATCGTGCTAACGGACAGACAGACAGACAGACAGAATGAACAAAGTCATAAATACTTTTCAGCTATGTTGTAAAGCGTTAATAATACTACGAAGCATTTCAAATGCGGGTTATAATCATATCAATTACTACGAATTCTATTTAGTTTTGATATAACGTGCATAGTATTTTACACCGATCGATGCTGTAGTTATCTTATCCACAGTTCTAATCAGGCATATTTCCAAAAGTGTTGGAAATGGCTTCGAAACGTGCTTAATGCTTAAATATAACGGGCTGAATTTTCGACAAAAAGAACACGTTTCAAGCACTCCTGAACTCAAATTGAATGTTTTTGCGGTGATGTATATGTATGTAAACTCAAAAACTAATTGACCAAATGTTATAATTGATAGGTGTGGGTTGTATTTGTGCTAATTACATTTTGGTACGATTTGGGAAAAAAAGAATCTGCCTTTCTTTTTATGCGAAATGCCAATATTTAATGAAATTTAATGTAGTCTCTTGAGGGTTATTCAAATCCTGTATAGATTTTAGCATATAAACGGGTACATTAACACCGACCCTTTTTGACGAATCCGCAATGATTGTAAAAATCAGAAATAAATTATTAAAATTTCTGAAATATTATACTTCCTCTTCAAGCAATTTTTGACAACAAAAAGGAATATCTAACCTCATGACCGTTCTCGAGCTATTTTGGTTTTTAGAATTTTAAGATTTATTTTAGAATTTAACATTCAATGTGTAAAGTTCTTGTCAAAGCAACAAAATATTGAGTCAGCTCCAATAATATTCAACAACTATGTTCACCAGTGAATATGGATCTCCAGCAACGATGCTGTAATCGATAGTAGTCTTATGATTCGAGAAGTGTGTGCTCTATCTAAACGGCCTGTTTATTAAAAATTTCTTAATGAAATATTTGAATTAATCATATGTTGTATTTTCCCAATGAAAATAATGAAACAGCATTTGTTGATAAAATTCATACGATCAATATGATAAGTTTAGATTGTTGGGAGACTAAGCTTTCTGGTTCCACGGATTTTGGCCACATAGTATTCACGTACGGATTTTAGTCACATAGTATTCACTTACGGATTTTGGCCACATAGTATTCTTTTACGGATTTTGGCCACATAGTATTCTCCTACGGATTTTGGGCACATAGTATTCTCCTACGGATTTTAGTCACATAGTATTCACCTACGGATTTTGGCCGCATAGTATTCACCTACGGGTTTTGGCTGCATAGTATTCTCCTACGGATTTTGGCCACATAGTATTCTCCTACGGATTTTGGTCACATAGCATTCTCCTATAGATTTTGGCCACATAGTATTCTCCTACGGATTTTAGCCGCATTGTATTCACATACGGATTTTGGTCGCATAGTATTCACCTACGGATTTTGGCCGCATAGTATTCTCCTACGGATTTTGGCCGCATAGTATTCTCCTACGGATTTTGGCCACATAGTATTCTCCTACGGATTTTGGCCTCATAGTATCCTCCTACGGATTTTAGCCGCATAGTATTCACCTACGGATTTTGGCCGCAGAGTATTCACCTACGGGTTTTGGCTGCATAGTATTCTCCTACGGATTTTGGCCGCATAGTATTCTCCTACGGATTTTGGTCACATAGTATTCTCCTACGGATTTTGGCCACATAGTATTCTTCTACGGATTTTGGTCACATAGTATTCTTCTACGGATTTTAGCCACATAGTATTCTCCTACGGATTTTGGCCACATGGTATTCTCCTACGGATTTTGCTCACATAGCATTCTCCTATAGATTTTCTCCAGATAGTATTCTCCTACGGATTTTAGCCGCATTGTATTCACCTACGGATTTTGGCCGCATAGTATTCTCCTACGGATTTAGGCCGCATAGTATTCTCCTACGGATATTGGCCACATAGTATTCTCTTATGGATTTTGGCCACATAGTATTCTCCTACGGATTTTGGCCACATAGTATTCTTCTACGAATTTTGGCCACATAGTATTCTCCTACGGATTTTGGCCCCATAGTATTCTCCTACGGATTTTGGTCGCATCGTATTCTCCTATGAATTTTGGCCACATAGTATTCTCACCTAGGATCATATATAGGTTTCACACACCTCTGAAAATAGGACCAGCCGAGTGGTCTGGGCCTTCAACACTTAAAACACCTCTGAAAAAATCTGATATGGGCAACACATGACTTTCCATATATAATGCAATGAATTTACTATTTTTACAACAAAAAAAGATAGGTTTTTCTTATAGTAACTATTTAAATTCTTCCCAAGAAATTGAATTTTCGTCAATGAGTCGTCATTTTCACTGATTTAGTGCCATTTTTATCCATTTAGCGAGATTTCCGCTAATTTGGCAACATTTAAAAAAGTCGCGAAGTTGGCGACATTCCGCCAAATTCGGGTCAAAATCTCGCCAAGCGTTATGGACGGAGAAATAAGTTATTCTTATAGCATATAAATAACTATTGCTGTTCAAATACAAAAGTATTACTCAAAGTATCTTTTCTCATGAATTGAACGAGCTAGATCCACGAGAATGATGTCACCCAATTTATTGCATGATATTACATATGAAAAATGAACATGTTTCTCAACAGTTAATATATTTTTTTTATGTTATGGGATTTTTTGATAAATTTATTTAAAAAATGTGCAATATCTCGAGAACGGTTTATCCTAGCGTTCTAAAGTTCATATCAATTGCTTTCTAAGGAAAAATTACATTAGAAATGTCTATTTGCGTAACTTTATTAAAGGTTTGGATTTTTTGATGATTTTTTCAAAATTTCACTAGACAATTTAGAGGACTTTGAACATTCGATTACGTTTAAAAACAATAGTTTTCCAGTATTCACGAATTGTGATTTTTGTACCAAATGTAGTTCGAATCGGTCCATTTGTTCGTCAGTTATCGTCTCCACAGACTCACTGACACACACACACACGCAGACATCACCATCAAAAATGTTTTATTCGTGATCAGGGATGCTTGAAACGTGCTCTCCCGCCGAAAACTCGGATTCGAATTTTCGACCCCGTCACAATACTTTCCTTATACATTATGTATATAAGGAAAGTAATAAAATGCGTGTAGCAAAATATAAACGCCAAATTAGTACAAAGATTTTGCCCCATTACTTTTTGTGGAGCTGTATAATGTTGACTGCAATTGGAGAGTAATCTTACCTCCCGAACGCCCCCTACCGGCTGATTCTGTAACAATGTTTAATTCAGTGCTAGGAAAATACAATGTATCGCTTCATTTCATACGAAATACTACTTCTTGCTGAAGCGCAATGCCTGGAAATCGTGTTATGAACCGCAATTATCTTCCTTCTGAATCCACACACCATTCAGCTCCTCCAGTTTCCCGTGGTTATGCTTCATAAACCAGGAAGGCCCATTCAGAGCCACAACTCAGCACGCTCCGGTGGTTCCACTTTATCAATTTCCAATGGACCAAGATCTTAATTGTTCCATCTCCGAAGCCTGAGCAGGGCAGAGAATGTTCCTAAAACGATTACTATCGCCCGCCTACTCTAATTAAAAATGTCAGGTTGCGCAGAAAGGGCTAAACGTTTCACTTACGGGTAGTTGTGGGATAACCAGAGCGGTTAAAAGAGTTGAGATGCAGGGTGGTGATTGAAATCGATAGAAGGGTGATCATTGTATTCATGCATAAATAGATTTGCTGGATTATCCTTGCTTGGATGATTTGATGAATAAGTGTTTCACGACAATTAAAAACCTTATGAGTCTTTAGGACATGACTCTAAGGATTCAAATTCATCTTAGTTTTTTTAAATTACTTGTAATTACTTTCTTTAACACTTTACAACGAAGTTGAAAAGTGTTTATGACTTTGTTCATTCTGTCTGTCTGTCTGTCTGTATGCATGTATGTCCGTTAGCACGAAAACTGCCGTAAAAATGACTTAATCAAAATGAAATTTTAGTATGTTGTTCAGACGGTCTATAAGACCTATGGGAATATAAATTAATAATATCACTCAATTAGTTTTGGATTGAACCCGGGTTGAAAAAAATGAAATACATTGAACCCTACGGGACCTAATTTTTCAAACATTTTTTAAGCGGATTTAAAGTTCGCAAATTTCTTCGAAAATTTTAGATGATATTCAAATTATCCCATGAAATATATATAAAAAAAATTCAGCAAAATATATTCTGTAGTTTTTAAAATAAAAATTAAAATATTAATCACACCTCTTATATGAAGCGATCATGTGATCATTATATGAAAAGATCATGTGACACATTTCAGAATGAAATATGGCATCCATCTTGTCTCAAAACCGTGATTTTTAAAGTTCTTTTTAATTCATCTTGATTGTTGTATCCGTCCTAAAACTGCTTCATTTTTGCTTAAATTCTGTGCATCTACATACTGAAACAACGCAATTACAATATATTTGAGCTTAAATGATCATCCAAATTTGAGTATTTCTACAAAGAAGCCTATTTTTCACTTATGTAAAATGTAAACAGCAAAATATACAGAATGAGTTGTATTAGAATTGCTGTATTTCTTTAACGCAAAATTATTTAACTCATAAAGTCTGCATAGCTGATATGAATGCAATATTCATTGATTTTATAGAGAGAAGGACGATTTTTTTCGATGAAATTTTAAGCATAGAGTTTAATTACTTGTATCTCCATGGTCTTAAGTTTTTAAATAAAATAAATCATTATAGTATTGTGATGAATGAAATGAATGGGAAAATGTTATGAATGAAATGCCGCTTTTATAGCGAGAGTCAGGCGTGTTATAATTCGATGGCGTCATTTGAATAAATTTAAGTTGTTTTTGATGAAGTTTTCAAATATAATAAATAATTGTAGTATTATGATAATGATACAAACATTACCGAGGTGCCAGACGATTTATATTTAATTGACGTCATTGGAATGAAGTTAATTTTTTTCGATGAACTTTTAAGTTTTCAAACATAATAAATTAAGGTACTATTGTGATAATTTTTAAAATATTACCGAGGAATGTATCGCATTTTAGAGATGTTTAAGTGAAATTGCATTGAAGTTGGAAAGTGTTTCATAATCAATGCTTTATGCATGATTGTTCTTTCTTGTTTAATATTTTGTAAGAATCAACAATAAAGCATAATTGTTTACCACCGCAATAATCACATTTTAATCGCAATTACTCATGACAATCATAGTTGCGAACCGCTCTGTTTATAAGAATCATCTATAAAGCATGCAATTGTCCTCTGCCATCTTTATGATATCACTGCCAGCCAGCAACCCATCATACAGAAGCTCTACCCATTTAAACTTTACCCATACTAGCAATACTAAATATTATTAATTAACATTTAATTAACTAAGTTCTAAATTTCTAAGCCCGTCTTGTACTTTCTAAACCTTCTGCTGGCTCATATTAGTATATATGAACATTTTCAGAACTGTACGTTTTACTGTCTGTCCGTAATGCAGTGTTAAATATTTTCAAAGTTTTATTTAGAGATAGAAGAACATTTAAATTAATTTTATGAAAAGGGAAACAGATAGAAATGTATTTGTGTTTTTACTTTTCTTGCAATAAATGGTAATGTATTGGGAAAGTATTTAGAATCGTGTCGAAAATCACAACTCGAATTTTCTACGGATCTACACGTTTTTGGGACCTCTAGAAAAATCTATTATAGTGTGACGTCTGTGTGTGTTCGTCTGTGTGTGTGAGTCTGTCTGTCTGTGTGTGTGTGTGTGTGTGTGTTTGTGTGTCTGTCTGTGTGTGTGTGTGCGTGTGTATGTCTGTGCAATGTATGTATCCACTCTAACTCAAAAACTAACGGACCAAATTTCATAAAATTTTATAGGTCACTTGTGTGAACTTAGTGATGATTAGATTTTGATACGATTCGGGATCAAAGAACCCACCAGTTTTTTGCAAAATGCTCGGCACAAATTCGCATGTATCCACTTTAGCTAAATACTAATTGACTAAATTTCACAAAATTTGGTAGATACGTCACTTATGGATTACCTTAGTGCTGATTAGATTTTTGTACGGTTCCGAAAATATAATTTGATTTAATTTACGAAATAGCCCGCAAAAGTCGTAAACATCTAAAATAAAAGGCTACGTATGCTCAAATGTATTAATTAAATGCCTGTTTTATATGTAAATTTTGACGATAAAAAGAATAAGACCAACCCCACTAGTCTGTGACTAACCGTTTAGAGACTAATAGTTTTTTCGCGTTTCTGCTACGCCTCCGAAAATATGTTCAGGTAACAAACAAAAACGAAAATTGAACTAAATGTGCATATTCAGTTTTATTTTGTACAAATAAATTCAATTTAATCATTTGTTAAAGAAATAAGGAGAAGATGAATTTAAATCTGCAGTGAAAATCATATGCTGCCCACATCAGATTTTTTTATGTTGCTTATGATAGAAGTAGACCTATACAATATGGAATATAAATCTATGAGAGTTAAGCAGAATCTGTCACTGCAAGAAAGCTCTTCTCCTTTTCAGGCCGCTGTTGTTCTCTTTCACGATAAAACTGTACTTCAAATTCCGACGCTTTGGTCAATGAATTGGCAATTACACTATTGTCCGTTCGCGCCTTGAGGGGCATTCTACTTATCTACCAAAATAGATTTGTTCTGGTCAGTCTGAAGCAACACGTAAAAAGATATTTGTAGACTGAAAAGATTCACCTGTATCAATAGATTTTAAAAAATAATGTAAGAACAATTTCTAAAGGATATTCTGTTAATTATCAATCTTTAGATGGCGAATTTAAAAAAGACTGACAAGTTTAAAGCTACGAAAATAGGCCTTTCCTTGTTTGGACATTGTTTCTAAGACACACAAAGTTTTGTTAATGTTGAGCCATTGTGCGTGACCTGAAGAACTTTTATCATTAAGAAAAACTAATGGGTTTAGTTGCGTATTGTCAAAAGTGTAACGTCTCTCGTATTTTGAGATGTACAAGGATTGAAATATTACATAATGGTTTAAAGCAATTCAAAAACAGTTTTTAACGTTTGCGTTTTAGCCAGTGCCGTAACAACTCTATTTGGATCTTGGTGCGAAATAATTTTGACTGTGACTGTTTTCCTATGTGCTTTATAGGAGGTGTCAGCGACTAGTGCTGGAGAACAGCTCACACTATCCTTGCTACAACGCTGATTTTAGCCGATGATGTGCAAAGAACCATGTTTCTTTGGGCATTCTAACTATTATCTTCTTGTCCGACCAGTCGACACTGCAGCTATTGAACTGCTAGACTAGAGGCTGGGTCCCGGCACATAAGTGTGCCATGAGATTCTCCAGAGACACTGTAAGGTGGGCTCTGGCGCATAAGAGTGCCATGAGATTCTCCAGAGACACTACAGGGTGGGATCTGGCGCATAAGAGTGCCATGAGATTCTCCAGAGACACTACAGGGTGGGATCTGGCGCATAAGAGTGCCATGAGATTCTCCAGAGACACTACAGGGTGGGATCTGGCGCATAAGAGTGCCATGAGATTCTCCAGAGACACTACATGGTGGACTCTGGCGCATAAGAGTGCCATGCGATTCTCCAGAGACACTACAGGGTGGGATCTGGCGCATAAGAGTGCCATGAGATTCTCCAGAGACACTACATGGTGGACTCTGGCGCATAAGAGTGCCATGCGATTCTCCAGAGACACTACAGGGTGGGATCTGGCGCATAAGAGTGCCATGAGATTCTCCAGAGACACTACATGGTGGACTCTGGCGCATAAGAGTGCCATGCGATTCTCCAGAGACACTACAGGGTGGGATCTGGCGCATAAGAGTGCCATGAGATTCTCCAGAGACACTACATGGTGGACTCTGGCGCATAAGAGTGCCATGCGATTCTCCAGAGACACTACAGCGTGGGATCTGGCGCATAAGAGTGCCATGAGATTCTCTAGGGATACCGCAGGGTGGGACTCGGCGCATAAGCGTGCCATGAGAGTCTCCAGAGATACTGCAGGGTGGGGCCCAGCACATGAGAGTGCCATCAGATTCTCCAGGCATATCGCAGGGTGAGATTCGGCACATAAGGGTGCCCTGAGAGTCTTCGGGCACTTCAGGGTGGAACCCGGCGCATAAGGATGCGATGAGATTCGCCAGGGATACCACAGGGTGGGACTCTCACATAAGGATGCCATGAGAGTCTCCAGGGACACTGCAGGGTGGGACCCGGAACATAAGAGTGCCATGAGATTTTTCAGGGATACCGCTGGGTGGGATTCGGCACATAAGGGTGCCATGAGAGCTCCCGGGACACGTCAGGGTGGATCCCGGCACATAAGGATGCCATGATATTTTCCAGGGATTCCACAGTGTGGGGGCCCGGCACATAAGAGAGCCATGAGATTTTCCAGGGATACTGTGAGATTTGAAGGAAAAAATCGCTTAGCAAATAGAAAAATATATTTTCAGAAAGAAACTTCATCATACCTGATATTCCATCAAAGACACAGTGGCGTGACACAATCTTACGTAAACAGAAACAGTGGCAAAGAGTGATAAAAATAATTTAGGGAGACATAAGACCAGGAACGAAAATTAGCAAAAGTTTCATGATGAATATTTTAACAAGGTTAAAAATAAAATAAAACAAAATAACTGAATTACAATGAAAATAATAAATGACATTTTGCAATTTTAATAATACAGTGAAACCTGAGTTTTGTGTTTATCTGAAAAACCAATTTAAAAACAATATATACAGAAAAATAAAATGCACAGAAAATTCCACTTCGACTAATCTATAAAAATCAAGGAATACAATTAAGAACATGAATAAACCACTCACCAAACTTAACTTTTTCCTTTGATAAAAGTTTAATTCATGATTCAAATAGAAGGTTTCCAAACGTAGCAAAAATAGCAAAACCTCTATGATTAAATTTCTCTAAATCATATTTAGTAACTTTTAAAATGTCTCTCCAAAATCCTCAAACTAAAAGCACTGTGTTTGCGGAAACGAAACGATTAAAGATGAACCAATCGTTTTCCCTAAGATGAATCGGCAAGGTTCGATTGATTCATCTTCGGGAAAACGATTGGTTCATCTTAGAATAATGGAGTTGGTCTTATTCTGTTCGTCGTCCAAAATTGCTTACAAAACATGCATTTAATTAATACATTTGTAGTATATTATTTTAGATCTTGACCAGTTTTGCCAGCCATTTTGCAAAAAAAGACAGATTCCTTTCTTTCGAATTGTAACAAAGTTTAACCAGCACCAAGGTGACCCAGAAGCAACTTATATACAAATTTTATGAAATTTGGTCAATTAGTTTCTCATCTAGAGTGGATATATACGATTTTTGCAGGCCATTTCGCAAAAAAAAAAAAAAATTCTTTTTTTCCGAATCGTACCAAAATTTAATTATCACCACCCACAATTGAATTATCTATCAAATTTTGTAAAATTTGGTCTATTAGTTTTTTAGCTGGAATAGATACATACAATTTTTGAGGGGTTATTTCGCAAAAAAGGCAGGTTCTTTTATCCCGGAACGTAACACAATCTAATGACCACCAGGGTAACCCGCAAGTAACTTACCTAATAAATGTTATGAAATTTGGTCAATTAGTTTTTGAGTTAGAGTGGGCACATTGACGCACAGACGCCACATTAAAATATATGTTTCGTATTCCACAGGTCCCAAAACGCATGGTTCCGTCGAAAACTCGAGTTGCGATTTTCGACACGATTCCAATACTTTCCCTATACATTACCCTGTATTACAGGGAAAGTAAAAAGTAGTTAGAGTAAAGTAAAAGGTGCGTCGATTTTTGTTGTTGTTATAGAGTGTAAATTGAAAGGTAAAATAATTTTAAATACGTAGAAATATTCTTTATTGCTTCTGTTCTACTTTGCATGTCTCTAATAATTTATTTTTACAAAATTGATAGTTTAAATAAATACTTTAGGCCTTTTGTCATAGAAATGAATACAATACAGAGCAACTTATCTTATCTCAGCGCCACCTGAATGATTTTAACTTCTTACTTTTATGTCCATGACACAACCGCTATATATCAGCAAACTTATTTACTTTCCATTCCTTCTCCATCTTGAATTTGAGCCAATGTTCCGAGTCAGACAAACATGTAGACTGCTAATGGTAATTAATGAAAGCGAGTTGCCATGCGATCAGCGGAGAGGCCACATTTCTCGAACGAAAACGCTTCATCAATGAAGGGGCATTACTCATATTGGCGCACCTAATGTAACCTGGAAAACTCTTTTGTTTTGGGAATATACGTGTAATTAACCAATTTTCGCGCTCTTTTTCAAGATGGAATTTCTCTGATGCTGCGAAAGTCTCTTAGTTCAATGAACGGAATGATTTAGATGGTGAACACTTGGATCTCTGTTTAGAAGAATCCTGATATAAGTAATCCCGTGGAAGAAAGTGAGAAGAAAATATAATACTTTTTTTTCCCTATAAAATAAAGTTTCCTAACGTTTCATATCTACGCGAATACAAAATTGAAAATTTATGCATCCATTCCGAATACAAATCAAGTTTATGACAGATTCTTTTTTTTTCAAATTTGAAAAGATTATTCTTTATCTTTGGACAAATAACAGCGTTCATTTATCAAGATTTTAAGGTTATTCATATATCAATGTAAGCATTTTCTTTTTCAAATAATTACCAGCAGACGATTTTTTTTCAGAACTTTATTAAAACAAATTGAATTTGTGGGTGTGTTGCTTAGCAACGGAAGCAAATTGTTCTTATTTTGTATAAAGTTTTTTGGCAAATGTTTGGTACATGGAGTTAGAAAGAAGAAGATGACACTTTTATGGATGAAACGCTTGAAAATGCCAACATGCTTTGAGAATTATATCTAGGTGTCACTGGTGTTAGTAAAGTTGTCGTTAGTATTAGTGAAGTAGTCGATAGTGTTAGTTGACACAACAGAAAGACATAGAATTTATTACATGTATTACTTTCCTTATATACATAATGTATAAGGAAAGTATTGTGACGGGGTCGAAAATTCGAATTCGAGTTTTCGACGGCAGAGCACGTTTCAAGCATCCCTGATCACGAATCAAACATTTTTGGAGTGATGTCTGTGTGTGTGTGTGTGTGTGTGAAAGCATGTGTGTGTGTGTGTGTGTCAGTGAGTCTGCGGAGACGATAACTGACGAACGAATAGACCGATTCGAACGAAATTTGGTACAAAAATCACAATCCGTAAACACTGAAAGCCTATTGTTTTTATATGCAATCGAAAGTTCAGAACCCCCCTAAATTTTCGAATGAAATTTTGAAAAAATCGTCAAAAAATTAAAAAAATTAAAAAAAAATTAAACTCTAATAAAGTTACACAAATAGACATTTCTTATGTAATTTTTCATTAGAAAACGATTGACATAAATTTTAGAACGCTAACATGAAACGTTCTCGAGATATTGTACATTTTTCAAAAAAATTATCAAAAAGTCATGTAAAATAAAAAAAAAATATTTCCTATTGATAAACATGTTCACTTTTCATATGTAATACATTGCGATAAATTGGGTGACATCATTCTCGTGGATCTAGCTCGTTCCATTCATGACAAAATATACTTTGAGAAATACTTTTGTATTTGAACGCCAATAGACATTTATCTGCTGTAAGAATAACTTATTTCTCCGTCCATAACGCTTGGCGAGATTTTGGCGACGAATTTGGCGGAATGTCGCCAATTTGGCGACTTTTTGAAATGTTGCCAAATTAACGAAAATCTCGTCAAATGGATAAAAATGACGCTAAATTCATTACATTATGTAAGGAAAGTCATGTGTTGCCCACATCAGATTTTTTTTTATTGGTTTTAAATTAAGGTTTCCCTAATTATGAGCATAATTAACTAGTATTACTTTCCTTATATACATAATGTATAAGGAAAGTATTGTGACGGGGTCGAAAACTCGAATTCGAGTTTTCGACGGGAGAGCACGTTTCAAGCATCCCTGATCACGAATCACACATTTTTGAAGTGATGTCTGTGTGTGTGTGTGTGTCAGTGGGTCTGTGGAGACGATAACTGACGAACGAATGGACCGATTCAAACGAAATTTGGTACAAAAATCACAATCCATAAACACTGGAAGTCTGTTGTTTTTAAACGTAATCGAATATTCAGAACCCGCCTAAATTTTCGAGTGAAATTTTGAAAAAAATCGCCAAAAAATCAAAACCCCTAATAAAGTTGCGCAAATGGACATTTTTTATGTAATTTTTCATTAGAAAACGATTAACATAAAATTTAGAACGCTAACATGAACCATATTTGAGATATTTCACATTTTTAAAAAAAAATTATCAAAAAGTCATATAAAATAAAAAAATATATATATTTCCTATTGAGAAACATGTTCACTTTTCATATGTAATACCATGCGATGAATTGAGTGACATCATTCTGGTGGATCTAGCTCGTTCCATTCATGAGAAAAGATACTTCGAGTAATACTTTTGTATTTGAACGCCAATAGTCATTTATTTGTTATAAGAATAACTTATTTCTCCGTCAGTAAAGCTTGGCGACGAATTTGGCGGAATGTCGCTAACTTGGCGACTTTTTGAAATGGTGTCAAATTAGCGAAAATCTCGCCAAATGGATTAAAATGACGCTAAATCAATGAAAATGACGACTAATTGTCGAAAATTCAATATCTTGGAAAGAATATTAGTATCTACTATAAGAAAAACCTATTTTTTTTACTATAAAAGTAGTAAATTCATTGCATTATATAAGGAAAGTCATGTGTTGCCCACATCAGATTATTTTTTTTATTAGAATAGAGTAGATTATATGAAAATAAAAATGAATTGCAAGGTAAAATAATTTTAAATTCGTAAGAATCATTCTTTATTTTTTTCAGTTCTAATTTGCATTGTGCTGATAATTTATTTTCACAAAATTGGTTATTTAAATAAATATTTTAAGCCCTTTGTCATAGAAATTGCGAATTTTTTTGCGAATTTTGTCAGAAAATACATACAATGCAGGGACTACTTGTCTTATTCCAGCGCCAGCTGAATAATTGTCTCAAACGATATTGGCGTTTTCTTTATATGAAGTCTTTAATTCCTTTTAACTCCATGGTTTGATATATCAGACGTGTATTCTTTCATTTTCAGCTTCAAATCATAAAGAAAATGTCAAATAAATTAATTTAATAAATGAACGGTATTGGGTTTTGGATTATTTTTATTGATTTATACCACGAAATAAAATAAAATTACAGTATATATTGATATTTTCAATTTGGAATGGTGGATGTTCAAAATAAATTTCTTCAATTTCGTTGGAATTTTAATATAACATAACATAGCACATAAAATGCATATGACGTTTATATTAGATGTGAAAAATATTTAGCTGATATTCTAACTACTTTTTAAATATTGTTTGATTTTTATTATCAATTTTATTGCATTTTATATAAAACGGCAAATGACATACGCACGCTACATTTATAGGTATCATAATATTTTTAAAGTGTTATAACATTATTATAAAAAATTCAGTTGGGAATTTGAAATTGAGTAATAAATTAAAGAGAAAAACATGTAATGTATAAATATTCATCCTTTAAAACAATATATAAACCAAATACAAATTTCTACATATTATTAATGTTAAACATGTACTGTCTTTAAAACCCATAGTAAATTTTGTACAATTTTTTTGTCTTTAAAATAATATATACCAAATACAAATATCTACATATTATGTAGTATGTTAAACATGTATTGTCTTTAAAACCCATAGTAAATTTTTTTAAAGTACCATTATAAAGATGTATAGCAAGTTCGTGCTAATATATAAAACATTAATGTACATGAAAGAATTTTGCATGAAAAGCGACAGTACAAAATTTCTGCACCTTTTAAAACAAATTTGTATATATATATATATATATATATATATATATATATATATATCATCCTTTAAAACAATTGTAGATGTATTAAAATAGAATTATTGAAGAGTATCCATAACAAACAACAGGATTAAAATACCAACCCGAAAAAAACTCAAGAGAATATCAGTCATAAACATAAAAAACCAGGAAACCACTCACTAAATTTAAAACAATTAAAATAATGAAAAATGTAATATCAATCAATAGAATGAAGGTGATGTAATAGTAAAATCTTCAGGGTCTACTACTATACATCAGCTTCATATAGCACAGTTCATTTATTGACCTGTTATTATGAAAAGATCAATAGAAGCCCCTATGTGTCATAAATGGAAAATAATGGAGAAATTTAAAAAACTAGAAAGAATTTGAATGAATTGAAAAAATAGAATTGACTTACACGTGTGTTGAAGTTCAAACAGCTAAACCAACTCAATATAATGTGCAAAGGTGGTGTTTGCACAAATGGCTGATTTGAAAGAAGTAAAGGGGTAATAAAGGGAAGTGATAAAGGATATATTGAAAAAGAAAAGATAATAAGGAGGTATAGTTGAATGAATTTAACAGTCAGGGGCTACTCAAAGGTTGGGAATGTGCATTACATGTGTTTTAGTGTATGCTATATACAGATTATAACTGGGAGTTTTCTTATGATAATAGCTTTCTATGTGAGCATTTTTAGATTCTAGTAATACCATTCGCATAGTATTATAATATAAATCAAGAAGATGATTTGAACATTAAAATCCTCCCTCTATATACAACCAGTGTTATCTAAAGTTTATCATATACACCATATGTGTGTGGCAGATGTTCTTAACCTTTATTCACCCGAGCATTCCTGTTTATTCAATTTATTGTATCGCACCCCTCCCATCCCCCCTGATGGTATTACCCGCTCCAATGTTTATATAATACAATAGTGTAATTATTACAACTTTTATTTAATATACATAAAAGTTCACCTTACATTTTTTTAAAATCACACAGAAATTGAATCACTTTTAGAGAACATTTTTACTTTGTATTTCTTAAAACAGAAGAAATGAAAATATGAAATACATATTTTAAATATTTTTATTAAATCATATATGTAAATGTAGATAACTGATTTTTTTTAAAAAGCCAGGCACCTGATTAGTCAATCATTTTCTTTTTTTAGCGGCCAAAGAGGGAACCATTTTTCCGCATAAACACGTCGCCTCGGTACACAAAATTAGGCGAAACACATTACACTCTTGAATCACCAATTCTTGATTTAGACCGGAACCCAGTGAGTGTGGCAAACACAGGCACTATACCATTCTTCTCCTAACCCATCAACTTTCTGATGGACTTTCGGAATTGCAGATTTATCGTGCCCATTTTCTGCCTAGATATGATGATGCTTTTTGGCCTTCGAGGATGGAATACGAGACTAAACTTTTGCGATCCTCCTGTTGTAATCAGTGGCCTATTCCTACATTAGATAACCGATGTAAATGGCTCAGAAATGAAAATTAATTGCTACAAAATGCTGCATCATAATGTTCATCTGATTTATGGAGTTCAATATAATAATTCTTCGTGGGTACGTAACTACATAAACTATGAGCTGAACACTAAAAAGTAGTTTCTTTTATTATCAATACAAGCTAAATGTTTGGTTCGCAATTTGGTTGAAAAGTGATGAAATCTACTTTAGCGACTAAAGTAAAATTATATGAAAGAAACTTTAAGACCACTCAAAAGAGGTTTCACATATCATTGTTTTGTCTCTGCTCAGTTTACACCCAAGAATGCCAGCAGCGCGGTAGCCCATTGGTTAGCGCGCTGGAGTTGCACTCGGTAGGCCCGGGTTCGATTCCAGCCACTGCCAAAACTGCCGCCGTGTTCACGCGGAGTACGATCACGTTAAACATGTGGGTCCGTAAGTCCTTCCGAGAGGTTGGTGGTAGGGGAAGGAGGGTACGGTCCCTGTGGATGCCTCCCTCACTGGGTTCCGGTCCAAATTGGGTGGCACTTCCCGGCCGTCCAAACAGTTACCTTACACCTTTCTGGTAGGTCGGACGGTCTGGGTCTCAACAACAACAACAACCCAAGAATGCCAAAATTGCTTTATGTGTTTCTTCTAACATATTTGCACCTGATTAACGTGGTTGAACGAACAGATAATGTTTACAATAAAAATGCTCTAAAGAATAAAACCAAACACTGATTCAATTGTTCGTAATTGCAGCTTATGGTTTTATCCTTTTTGTTTACTAGAATATTATTTCTATTTTATTTATATTACAATTAGAATGAGTGCTTGAGTTCGAGATTTATTCCATCATGAAATCCACATTAGTTAAACAGTTTTGTTAATCATAATTTTCCAAATGTTGTTCTTCTCGTGTTCCTTCGAAAAATAATCGATGTGCCGTGTTACCTAAATGTACAAATTTTTTCAAGACATTGAAACCAACGTACTCTTTTTGTGGTCAGAGATGATCTCTTAAGTACCAATCTTCGCCATTTTGTTTTTGCAGCTCTTTTATGTTCTGGTCACGCGTTTCGACCAAGTGTTGAAGCCAGTGAAAGCAGACTTAATTACAAGAGGTTAACGTACACCAAATGAACGTTTATATAGAAATTGCGCTATCTGTCAAGAAATATAAAGAGTTGGTTCAGACAGCGGAAAAACAAATCGTGGAATTCCGTGATTGTGATAGATGCCTTACTTAAGATGCGCCGTATTGAGTCTCACAATTATCGCAGTGGAACTGCTGTTGGCCATTCTAATTTTCGTTTGTTGGAAAGTAAGATTTGTTGATGTTTTTCTTCAATCAACTTGCGGTACGCGTATTGCATACCGCAGTGAAAGTGAACATGATATACGACTTTCTCGTTTATCATGTAGGTGATCTTATTTTTTTTGCAGCGGGGTAAGAGGACTTTTATAACTGTATTGTATATTCTGGGTTCGTTTTGTGGACTCTCTCACGCTCTTTAACACTTAATCTTAAAGGCTGTGGCCATTTAATGGCATTATTTGGTCTTTTTATACAGGGGTTTTTATTAGCTCGTCTTGTCATCATAAATATTGCAAAAAATCTACTGCAATTAAAATTATGTGATAGTCATAAATGTGGAGGCAATAAAACTCTTTTTTCGAACCCAGATTGTCTGTCCTACCCGAAGGTTTAAGGCAGTGGTTACCAAAGTGGGGTCCGAAGGCCTCTTGGGGTTCCGTGACAAACACTAAGATGGTCTGCAAATAACACAAAATATAAATGTTGTAAATAATAAAGCATTTGTTAAATTCCCTTTTTTATTAAAGTTATTAAAAAGTTTTTCAAATTAATACGAAATCTATCAGTTAAGCTGCAACCATATTTAAAAATTATTTTGGGCGCATTTTAATAATCTGAGAGGGGATAACGGGTATGAATGGAATAAATCTGACGGCAAAGAGAGAGGCAACCCTAGTAGAGGAGAAATCTAAGCTGTGGAATAGATTGGAAATCCGGAATGACTTGAAAATAATATTATCATTTATTGAACGTAACTTTGCTACTCTAATTTATGAAAAGCCGCATAGTTGTTCTCATTAACCTGGGTTGATTGTTATTAGTAATACTTGTATAACGTTGTTACCGTAAGTTTTTCAATGTTCATATTTAGATGCATGTTATGCGAATTTCCTGAATTGATAATTCTTAAAATTTCTGATATTAATAAATGTCGTTCTTATACTAATTCTAATTTTATTATATTAAACATTAAATGATATTTAATATTTTAAATATATATATATATATATATATATTTGAAATTTTTTAGAACAGATACAAAAAAGAACGTGAAACTTTTGAAAATATTGATAAAGACGTGCATGTATTCAGAGAACTAACAGATATATATGAAAACAAAAATATACATTATTACCAATGTCCTCAGGAAATGTTGAAAAGAATACTCAGTTGGTTTCTGGGGAGTAATATGGTTGGTTACTTAGTTGGGATCGGGAAGTAACCAGCTAGTGCGGAAGCAGCAAGTTTGTTTAAAAAGCATCTAAAGGACACATACTTTAGTTTTGTCAAAACTTTGCAATGTGAGATACTTGAAACCAGAATAGGGGACAAAAGACAGAATCATTTTCATTTGTTTCTACCTTTAGAAAATAGATTATAGATTGAATTTACAATTTATTTTTAGTCCAAAGTATCAAAGAAAGTTGTCTAGTTTATAAAAGCCACCAATTAGCTGAAGTTCACCATTGCTGAAAATTTTTTGTGTTCCTTCAACTTCCCTCTTTACTGTACCTCATGTTAGGAAAAGATGATTTATCTATCAGTAAAATGCCCACTTATGAACCTCAAGATAATAATCAGGACGTATGGCGGAACATATAAACATCAGGAAATCTGATTTTCTTCTACTGTGATATTTTTTCTCTCTATCAACAAGAGCATCTACTATTCGTAAATCTACTAATTATCTACTGCATTTTCTTCCATTCCGTATCTATTACCTACAACTTCGACTGTATATCTACTATATTTCCTTTCAATGGACATCTATCTACTATTTTTTGTACTTTACAATTATCTCACTTTTGAATTTACATGTTATACATTTCATTCGACTACATTCTTCATATTCTACCTTTCCTACGGCTGGGCATTTCAATATTTTATTTTCGATTTAGTTAAATTCCCATTTATTTCTGATGGAATTATTACTATTTCAAGCATCCTTTTCTGGGTTCAATGGTGTCTTCCCGCTATTAAACCTGTGAAGCGTATAATTTCAACTTTCATATAAATACACTATTAACTCTAAAACACACATTGACTAATAAAAAATCCAAAATGAACCTCAAAACATCCGCGAGGACGTATAATTGTAAGTAGCAATCGGACATTTAATTTTCCCAACATCTAGCAACAGGATATTAAAACAGCAATTTCTAATGCACTAATCAATTTATAAACATGACCTTATTGCTTCTCTTCAAAGTGAGTATGTAATTTTTTTTCAAACTAGACATCTTCTACATGTCTCATACTATACATCTAAATTTTTCACACAGGACATCTTCTACCTATTTTCCACTGAACATCTTCTACCTATTTCCCACTGAACATCATCTTACTAACCAGCATACATTTCATTCGCATGGCATCTATTTGTTCCAAATGGACATCAACCGGCAACAAGATGTCAAAAGAAATCTCTTACGCACTAATCCATTTAAGGACATAATATTATTACTTTACTTCAGACTGCATATCTACATCTATACACACTGGACATCTGATATATTTTCTAATCTTACATCTGTCGTTATTTTTCTGACTGGATATCTTCTACATTTACCCAGCTAAATATCTGTTACCTTCTACTTGCTGGGTATTTACTTTCTTTCAGCTGGAACTCAACCAACAACACAATGTCAAAATGCAATCTCTTAGTTAGTCATCCATGTCAGGACATAATCTTATTGCTTTACTTCAGGCTAGATACCCATATATAGACTAAACATCTATCATTTTTACAGACTGGACATCTTCCATCTTTTTCAACCTGGACATATTTTACCTATTTTTTGACTGAAAATCATCTACCTTTTGTATAACTAAACATATGCTGTCTCTCATTCGCTGGACATCTACTTTCTTCCGACTAGATCTCAACCAACAACATGATGTCAAAATGCTATCTCTTAGTTACTCATCCATGTAAGGACATAATCTTATTGCCTTACTTCAGGCTGGACATTTACCTCTATACACACTGAAATATATCATTTTTACAGGTTGGACATCTTCCATATTTTTCTACCTGGATATATTCTACCACTTTTTCTGATTGGAAATCTATTTACTTTTTTTAATCACTTTACTTTTATTTCTAACTAAACATGATCTGCTTTTGTCTAGCTAAACATGTGCTATCTCCCATTGGCTGGACATCTCCTTTCTTCTGGCTGGATCTCAACCAACAACATGATGTCAAAATGCAATCTCTTAGTTACTCATCCATGTAAGGACATAATCTTATTGCTTTACTTCAGGCTAGATACCCATATATAGACTAAACATCTATCATTCTTACAGACTGGACATCTTCCATCTTTTTCAACCTGGACATATTTTACCTATTTTTTGACTGAAAATCATCTACCTTTTGTATAACTAAACATATGCTGTCTCTCATTCGCGGGACATCTACTTTCTTCCGGCTGGATCTCAACCAACAACATGATGTCAAAATGCAATCTCTTAGTTACTCATCTATGTAAGGACATAATCTTATTGCCTTACTTCAGGCTGGACAGTTACTTCTATACACACTAAAATATATCATTTTTACAGGTTGGACATCTTCCATATTTTTCTACCTGGACATATTCTACCACTTTTTCTGATTGAAAATCTATTTACTTTTTTAATCACTTTACTTTTATTTCTAACTAAACATAATCTGCTTTTGTCTAGCTAAACATGTGCTATCTCCCATTGGCTGGACATCTACTTTCTTTCAGCTGGAACTCAACCAACAACACAATGTCAAAATGCAATCTCTTAGTCATCCATGTCAGGACATAATCTTATTGCTTTACTTCAGGCTAGATACCCATATATAGACTAAACATCTATCATTCTTACAGACTGGACATCTTCCATCTTTTTCAACCTGGACATATTTTACCTATTTTTTGACTGAAAATCATCTACCTTTTGTATAACTAAACATATGCTGTCTCTCATTCGCCGGACATCTACTTTCTTCCGGCTGGATCTCAACCAACAACATGATGTCAAAATGCAATCTCTTAGTTAATCATCCATGTAAGGACATAATCTTATTGCCTTACTTCAGGCTGGACATTTACCTCTATACACACTAAAATATATTCCCGGCCGTCCAAATAGTTGCTCAAGTCCTCAGGATGAGTCGGACGGTCTGGGTATTCATCACTAAAATATATTATTTTTACAGGTCGGACATCGTCCATATTTTTCTACTTGGACATATTCTACCACTTTTTCTGACTGGAAATATATTTACTTTTTTTAATCACTTTACTTTTATTCCTAACTAGACATCCTCTGCCTTTTGTCTAGCTAAACATCTGCTATCTCCCATTCGCTGGACATCTACTTTCTTCCGGCTGCACCTCAATTAGTAATAGAATGCAAAAAAGCAATCTCCTAGGTAGGAAAATCCATTTACGTCCAGGACTTCTTTCACATAACAACCCATTCACTTCCGATAAAATCAAGAATACTATTTCAAGTATCCTCTTCTAGGTTCAATGTCATCTTACAGCCATTAAACCCGTGAAGCGCATCTTTTGAACCCTACGTACAAATTTCTGCACTCTTGACTCTACAAATCACATTAACGTGTGAGGCCCACAGCAAAAAAAAAAATAAAATAAAATAAAATACCCACTAATGAGCCTCAAAACAATCGAGAGGACGCATAAAAAAAATAGAACTCGAACTCATTACAAGGGGAACTGCGAAAATGGTGCTCACTTAGTACACTGAACCACATTATGCAGTATGTTCTTCCTAAGTGCGGTATAAACGTGAAGATTCCAATTTCTGATCCTAATGCGTTGAAATAGGTATTCATTACTAAAGAACGCGTGTAAATATACCTTTTATTAATCGCCTTTTCTTCATTTTCGGATTCATCCGCCGGAGGATGAGTAGGATTTAACCATTTGCATGTATTATTATGCAGAAACAGCAGGTGAAAATGGTAGTTTGGTTAATATATTCGTTTGGAATAACCAGCGTGTACTATTATTTTTATAAGAAATGCAAAGGTATTTTTAAAATATACAGATAACAAATTCGGGCGGTTTTCATATCATAATTAATATAATACTAGCAGATATGCCCGCAGTTGCTCATTATTTTAAATATATGCAAACTCTGATAGCATTCGTAATCACACTGTTCTTCAAATAATTCCATTAAAAATATTTAATTTAATTTCAGTATAATTAACTAAATTGTGGCCCAATCTCGACTTTCTTATACTAGAATCCATTTTTAAACAGCTTGGGGGGTTTCTTTTCTTCCGAATACTACAAATAAAATTCTGAAAAATCGGTATTATTAGATGAAATGGTTCCAATTATAACGTGTTACCCTTCACTTTAAAAGACTTGACAAAATATTTTGATTGATACCATACTTAAAAATGTGCCCTCGGAGGGAGGTAACTTCCCCACCCCACGAAGAGGCCAATGACTCAACAAACATAAAAATTGTATCGGGGCTATTTTTCACTACAATGTTTGAAACTGCCAAGCCTCGTGTTCATTGAGCTATAAATAATTCCTTCCATGCATGATTATGTCAAATTTTGTCCAATGCTGCTATGTTAAAAATATAAAATTTTGAATGAATTTCGAAGTTTTCGCTCGAATTAAAAAAAATTCTATCTAGTTCTAACTTTTTGGTAACAAAACCGAATACAAAGTTTCGTGAAAATCCAATGATACTTGTAGCAGCTATCGTGTGCACAAAAAATCGACCACAGACAACAGAGAGATAGACCGGCGGGCATCACTCCAAAAATAATCAAAACGTATTCAGGAGGTCTTAAAACATATATTGACATCAAAATCTCGAAATTGAAAATTTTCGTGAAAGCAATACTTTCTCAATACTACGCATGAGAAACTAAAATTTAAAGTATAAATGTGGTAGCGATATAATATATTTGTATATGCATCTCTATGGGTTTTTAACACTTTACAACAAAGTTGAAAAGTTTTTATGACTTTGTTCATTCTGTCTGTCTGTCTGTCTGTCTGTCTGTCCGTTAGCACAATAACTGCCGTAAAAATGACTTAATCAAAATGAAATTTTAGTATGTTGTTCAGACGGTCTGTAGGACCTATGGGAATATAAATGAATAATATCACCCAATTAGTTTTGGATTGAACCCGGGTTGAAGAAATGAAATACATTAAGCCCTATGGGACCTAATTTTTCAAATATTTTTTAAGCGGATTAAAATTTCACAAATTGCTTCGAAAATTTTAGGTAATATTCAAATTGTTCCATAAAATATATAAAAAAAATCAGCAAAATATATTCAGTAGTTCTTTAAATAAAAATTAAAATAATAGTTACACCTCTTATATGAATCGATCACGTGATCATGATATGAAAAGATCACGTGACCCACTTCAAAATAAAATATGGCATCCATCTTGTCTCAAAATCGTGATTTTTAAAGTTCTTTTTAATTCATATTGAGTGTTGTATTCGTCCTAAAACCGCTTTATTTTAGCTTAAATTCTGTGCATCTACATACTGAAACAACGCAATGACAATATATTTGAGTTTAAATGATCATCCAAATTTGATTATTTCTACAACGAAGCCTATTTTTCACTTATGTAAAATGTAAACAGCAAAATATGTAGGATGAGCTGTATAAGAATTGTTGTATGTTTTTAACACAAAAGTATTTAGCTCATGGAGTCTGCATAGTTGACATGAATAAAATATTCATTGACTTTGCAGCGAGGACGATTTTTTTCGATGAAGTTTAAGCCCAGAGTTTAATTACTTGTAGCTCCATGGTCTTAAGTTTTTAAATAAAATAAATTATTTTAGTACTGTGATGAATGAAAGGAATGGGGAAATGTTATGAATAAAATGTTGCTTTTATAGAGAGAGCCAGGCGTGTTATTTTTTCTATGACGTCATTTGAATGAATGTCAGTTGTTTTCGATGAAGTTTTCAATTATAATAAATTATTGTAGTATTATGATGATTTTAAAAATATTACCAAGAAATGTATCGCATTTTAGAGATGTTTAAACCAGGCAATTTATATTTTAATGCCGTCATTAGGATGAAGTTCCTTTTTTTCCCGATGGAGATTTAAGCTTTTAAATATAATAAATTAATGTAGTATTGTGATAAGTTTTAAAATATTACTTAGGAATGTATTGTATTTTAGAGATGTTTAAAGAAATTTGCATTGAAGTTGGAAAGTGTTTCATAATCAATGCTTTAAGCATGATTGATCTTTCTTGTTATTTTTTTTCTATTTTGAATTTTTTGTTATTTAATTTTAAATTTTACTTTCGTTTTTGCCTTTTTTTTTCGGGATCAATCCAAAACTAATTGTGTTATATTATACATTTACAGTCTTATATGTCCCACAGACCGTCTCAAGAATATACTAAAATTTCATTTTGACTGATAGACAGACAGACAGAATGAACAAAGTTATAAACACTTTTTAACTATGATGGAATGTGTTAAAAAACAATCTTGTCATGCAAAAATTCATCTATGTATTGATCTATTCATACATATCTATAAAAATTCGCGATCATGATATTGTTAGTCTGCGAACTCCTGGCTCAAATATTATGTCTTTGACATTAAATACTTTTGATTTTGACATTATTTTATCATTTAACATTATTTCGTAAGTTAGAGTTTAAATAAAACAAGAAAAATCAATCATACATAAAGCATTGATTATGAAACACTTTCCAACTGCACTGCAATTTAATTTAAACATCTCTAAAATGCAATACATCCAGCAGTAATATTTTTAGAGTTATCACAATACTACATTAATTTATTATATTTGAAAATTTAAAACTTCATCGAAAAAAATGAACTTTATTGAAATGACGTCTTTAAAATATAAATCGGCTGGCTCTCTATGTAAAAGCTATAAATATTTCATTCATACACGTTTATTCCATTCCTTTCATTCATCACAATACTGCAATAATTTATTTTATTTAAAAACTTAAAACCATGGAGGTACAAGTAAATTAACTCTATGCTTCAAACTTCATCGAAAAAATCGTCTGTTGCTCAATGTAAAATCAATGAATGGTTCATTCATATCAGCTATTTTACAGACTCCAGAGTTAAATTATTTTGCGTTAAAGAAATTCAGCAATTCTTATACAACTCATCCTACATATTTATTTGTTTATATTCTCCATAAGTGAAAATTAAGCTTCGTCGTAGAAATAATCAAGTTTGATGATCATTTAAACTCAAATATATTGTAATTGCGTTGTTTCAAAATATAGATGCACAGAAATTAAGCAAAAATAAAGCGGTTTTAGGAAGGATACAACCCTAAATATAAATTGAAAAGAAGTTTAAAAATCACGATTTTGACACAATATGGATACCATATGTTATTTTGAAGTGGGTCAGGTGATCTCTTCATATACGAGTAATATGGGTGAAATTATTATTTTAATTTTTATTTCAAAACTAGCGAATCTATTTTGCTGAAATTTTTTTCATATATTTCATGGGATAATTTGAATATTTTCTAAAACTTTCGAAGCAATTTGTGAATTTTAAATTCGCTTAAAAATGTTTAAAAAATTAGGTCCTATAGGATCAATGTATTTCATTTTTTCAACCCGGGTTCAATCCAAGCTAATTGGGTGATATTATTCATTTATATTCTCATATGTCCCACAGACCGTCTAAACAACATACTAAAATTTCATTTTGATAAAGTCATTTTTACGGCAGTTATCGTGCTAACGGACAGACAGATAGACAGACAGACAGAATGAACAAAGTCATAAACACTTTTCAACTATGTTGTAAAGTGTTAAAAACCATTTATTTCAGCGTGTTCTCCTAACATTTTCCCACAAATATACCAAATTACATATTTTTATATGCTATAGATTTTGTAGACTCAGAAAACCTCAAGGAACGTCAATTTATCAAACAGCGTTGGCAACATTTGACAACAGCGTTGGCCACTTTTTAACACTTTCCAACATAGTTGAAAAGTGTTTATAACTTTATTCCTTCTGTCTGTCTGTCTGTTCGCACGATAACTGCCGTAAAAATGATTTTATCAAAATAAAATTTCATTACGTTGTTGAGACGGTTTGTAGGACCTATGGGAAAATAAATGAATAATTTCACCCAATTAGTTACGGATTGAACCCGAGTTGAAAAAGTGAAATACATTGAGCCCAATGGGACGTAATTTTTTAAGCATTTTTTAAGCGAAGTTAAAATTCACAAACTGCTTCCAAAATTTGGAGAAATATTCAAATTATCTCGCAAAATATATAAAAGAAATTTCAGCAAAATGTGTTAGATTTTTAAATAAAAATTAAAATAATAATTACACCTATATTATATGAAGAGATTACGTCACCCACTTATTTTCTATCTTCTTTTCCTAGAGTAAAAATCGTGATTTTAAAAGTTTTTTTTAAATTTACATTTAGTGTTGTATCCGTCTTAAACCGCTTTACTTTTTCCTATTTTTTGTGCATCTATATTCTGTGCTAACGCAATTACAATATTTTTCAGTCTAAATGATCATCAAACGTTGATTATTTTTACAACGATATATAATTTTAATGGATACAGAATATAAACAAATTATTGTAAGTTGCATAAAAATTGCTGATTTTTTTTCATGCAAAAGTGTATGAATGAAATATTCACTGTTTTTACATAGATAACCAGACTATTTATATTTGGATGACGTCATTTGAATAAAATTCATTTTTTTATGAAGTTTCAAATTTTCAAGTATAATAAATTATTGTAGTACTGTGATAATTTAAAATATATCAGCGCTGAATGTATCTATAAGACCAGAATTAGATCTCACATTTGATGGGACAGTTTTATGTATAAATTTATGGTGGCCAAAACGGCGAACAATACGTGTAGTCTCGCTGGCACCGAGTTGTATCACTCCGTGAACCTAGAGGTCAGAAGACCATAAATTTAGGGGGCCATGCCAGAGGGGCTGAGCTGGGCCTTACGAGATGTGGAATGGTTCCATTGGTTAAAGGAGTAACCAATAAAAAATGAAGATTGTTACGTCAAACTCAATGCGGCAAATGGAAGAAAAGGCAGAGTTAGCCCCCTCCCCCCCAACGAGTGAACCACAGCCTGTGACCCGAGAATCAAGCTGACAGAAATAATGAAGATTTTTGACTTAAGAAGGACGTGAGCAGATTTGTGCAACTTGCGTACATATAGCTTGTACAACATGACTTAAAGATTTGTGCAAATGTTCCAAAAATACTGGCTAGATCTATATAGGTGGAGTGCAATCAGATGTACGAGAAGGAGCCACACACCAAAGAGTTATGGCGGTGCAAATAACTGATGTAAGCATTTGATATATGATCAAAGCCCAAGACAGATTTGAAGGTATGTGCCCATTAACAATCACAGATCATAGACACATGATAGTAATTTTAATAGTACTGGTCACATATGTCCCCTCCGCCTCAATAATTAATCAGAATAATTGTTGTTAAGCGTATAATTAATAATATGAATAATTGGTGTAATTAAATAAATTAGACTTGATGTTGTTAATAAATGTTTTATTGTTAAAGATAAATGGTGCAGTCAATGAGTATTATAATAATTAATTATTCCTTTACAGGACTCACACGAAAGATAAATAATTGGAGGGTTTATAGCGGCACAACTAGTAATGTACGACAACAATAATAAATACACTATGCATGAATTAACGGTTATGTCAATCTTAATGAATTTAATAACTAAAAGTGTAACTTTAGATTTCTTTCCCACTGTATCGCATTTTAAAGATGTTTAAATAAAATTGCGTTTCAGTTGGAAAGTGTTTCGTAATCAATACTTTATGCATAATTCATCTTTCTTGTTTTGTATAGATAGAAAGCAGCCACAGGAATAAAATATATGAAATAATTTCGCATTTAATTTAAATAAATTTCCAAACTGGAAGAATGTTTCAAAAAGTAATTGCCAAAACACTAAAAGCGAGGTCAACTATATTTGAAACACCCTGCATTAATTTGAAAAGCCTATGACTAAACCAAGCTAATGATGTGAGAAATTGAAAACATCAATACAATAAATTCACTGAAGCGAGACATTGAAGTGACTGAACGTTTTATTTTTCAGTAGGACGCGATTTGCTATTGTCTGTCCGTCCATCTGTCTGTCCACATGCTTTATTCGGCGATAACTCTTTTAAAATTTACCGATATTTTTAAAAAATGGATATGTAATGTAAATATATTTTACAGACAGAGTTTGTAGCGGAAAGTGGTCGAAGAATATTTACTCATGCTATGCTTTTTTCACTGATATATTTTGATGGACGATAACCTCCTTTAAAACTTGACCATATTTTTTTACATATCGAATATATGGTGAAAATATATTTTTCACAGACCAAATTCATTGTTGAACGTGGGTGCACAAAAATTGCACATACCACCACTTTTATTAAGATACATCGTTATCTTTGTCGTCTTTGCTGGCATTTACTAATATGCATAATTCCTTTAAATCGTGACTGAATTTTCTGAAATTTGGATATGTAGTGCAACAGTGTTCAGGCATGCAATCGGGGAGGGGGGGGGGCGATGCCACTTGGAGACGATTATGCCCCCCTCCCCCCGTGCAGGAGACATTTTATGTTAATCTAGTATCTATTTGTGTGACACTATTTAGATATATCTATATAGGACAAATTGAAAATCCCCCGCCCCCTTAAATTTCATTCGCCCTCCCCCGGCCAAAAGGTTCTGAAAGAAACACTGGGTGCAAATTAATGTTTTACATGCTGAGTTTATTCTTAAAGGTGGTCAGAAATTTATTGCGTGTGTCCTTTTCACTGATATACGCATTGTTCTACCATAATTTCTCTAAAACAACATTCAAACTCTCCTAAAATTTCCAAGTCCTTATCAGTAAAAAAATACCAATGTTTCGTCTCCTCCTCCTCAAAATATGATATCCATTTTCTCCTCCTCAAGAGATGAAATGCAGTTTCTCCTCCTCAAAAAATGAAATTACTGTTACGAACGTATCTTTTGCACGTATTTTTTACGAACGTGTCTTGTACAAGCAGGAGATACAAGAACAAGTCCAAGTTTCTGGATAACTTATGTTTATTCACAAGCACAAAGTAAACAGGAACAATATACAATCAAACAGCACTTAAATGCTCCACTAATTTCACGAAATAACTGATATTATTCACAGAATGTTGACGTAAGAAATTTCACAAAACAGGCGACTATTCTCAAAATATTGACAAAAATCACAGTCCAATGTAGCTCTTGTCAAGTCAACTCGTTAACTCCCTTGTAACTGAGGATAAGTCCTTTCATAGCCTCAGTAGAAATTTCTGGAAATGTCTTCTAGCCTAATCGTTATTTCGTGAAGTTTATCTAAGTTCCCGAAATTCTTAAAATTTCGCAAAATTGACGATAAATCGTCAAATATGGCAACCCTTCTTTTATCTGAGAAATCCTGGAAACCTTATGCTTACGTCATCCGCACGTCATGATGACATCATGGACTGTGTTTTCTTAGCTTGGCCTTCGAGACTTACGAAATAGGAGTCGTCAATGAGGTAATATTGTGCTTTCGGAATAGTACATTTCTTCCTCCTCAAAAGATGAAATACATTTTCTCCTCCTCAAAAGATGAAATACATTTTCTGTTCCTCAAAAGATAAAATACATTTTCTTCGCCTAAAAAGTTCAAATACATTTTCTTTTAAACAGCTCTAATATTTCACATCTGCTTACAGCCTTGATGCTCTGCGAAACGCGAACCAATTATTAAATTAAATTATTAGTAAAGTTTCTATATTGAAAAACACTACAACTTCTCCTCCTAGTACATCTTTGAGTATCCCAAACATCACTCAGAACTGCACATTAAATCAGCCCTCCGTAACCTGTTGCCATTTAAAGAGACATGACAGTAATTGCGGGCCCCTGGGGGCACAATTATTCACCTGGCAGGGCCCCGGGCTGCCAAAAGAGGTCAGGCAACTCTCGATTTCGCAGACTTTCTCCCCCCAGCAGGGGGGCCGACACTGAATGTCAGTTAATGGTGGGAATATTACAAGAGATATTATGCATACTGGTAGATGATAAACAAACGTTGGTGATGACTTGGTGGATATACTGCATGATACGGTGCAGTATTCTTGGGGAGTGTGTTTTTATGGCTCCTATAAAAGAGACTTGGACGCAATTTAAAGATTTACCCAAGCCATAAAATTGAGCATAAAACTGGTCTTTAAACAGAGCGTCAACCCTTCCGTCTAAAGTATAAGTTTTCATTTGTTAACCTATTAAAACAGTTCTTAGAATTTTTGCATTATTTATTATACGCAGTAATGTATAGGGAACACATTAAAATCAGAATTTTTAATGGATTTGCAGGACGGCGGATTGTGTAATTTGAGCATGACATCGGATTATGTATGCCTGTGGGTCTAACTATGTAGTATATATATATATATATATATATATATATATATATATATATATATGTATGTATAAGTATTTATATAGTGTGCATAAGTATTATTGTATTATAAGTATTATTGTATTATATACTTGTGCATAAGTATGCATAAGTATTTATATAGTGTGTATATTCATCAACAGCTTATCGTATAGTCATTTTAAATATCACATTTACACTTCAATCCATCTTCTTTTCATATTTGCTATACAGAACAATTTCAGTTAATGATTAATCTCAGGTATATATAATACAAGTAAAATAAAAATTCTTCAATTATATATATATATATATATATATATATATACACATGTATAGTATATATATATATATATATATATGTATATATATATATATATATATATCTTATATCCTTTCATTACATTGTATTCTCCTATAAATACTTAGCCACACGCTGGTATATATGATTATATTTGATATTTATATTGATGTCTTATATATCTGATCCAATTTATATTTTCTTCTACGTCGAGCCATGTGCATTCTTTCTGTAATACAATTTACAGTAATGCACACAGAAACGTAGAATCCGGATTAACGAAACATGTATGGCCCTTGATAACGTACATGGTTTCGGAAATGCTTATCACTTTATTCAATTTATTCATTTTCATAAAAAAATATTTGAGAACTAGAAAAGGCCTAGCTCATCGTGCAAAACAATGTTTCTGTTTTACAACATTTCATCTTAAACACATTTCTTGCATTTACGCCATGTATGTTTATGCAGGGAACAAAAGGATTAGTACCATAAGTACCTGCATTACTTATATAATTTATACAAAAATACTTTCATCTTTATGTGCAGTTACAAAAAATGTTTTCACCCACCTTTATCATATGTAATTTTCTTATTCCATTCCTTAACTTATATATGGAACAGGAAAAAAGGGGTATTTTATACCAATTTAGTACCTGTTTTATTTATAATGTTTACTTATCATGAATTTTTTAAATATTCAACAGCTTGTCGTATAGTATTTTTGATGTCACATTTACATTTCAGTCCATCTTTCTTTCACTTTTGGTATACAGAAAATTTTCTATTAATTATCAATCCCAGGTATATATGATATAAGTAAAATAATATATATATATATATATATATATATATATATATATATATATATATATATATATATTATATATATATATATATATATATATATATATATATATATATATATATATATATATATATATATATATATTATATATATATATATATATATATATATATATATATATATATATATATACAGAGAGAGAGAGAGAGACAGATAGATAGATACACTCTCTAATTAAAACATTATATAACCTAATTTTAGATTTTAGGCTTATTAGATTTTGGTACAAATGGTATTTTTACTCTGGTAAAGAAAAGATGGATGCCATATTTTACTTTGAAGCTGGTTACGTGATCTCTTCATATTATACGGGAGTAATTATTATTTTAACTTTTATTTAAAAAACTACCGGACATATATTTCTGGCATTTCTTTTTACATATTTTACGGGATAATTAGAATATTTCTTAAAATTTTCGAAACAATTTGTGAATTTTAAATTATTCTGAAAATGTTTGAAAAATTAGGTCCCATAGGGTTCAGCGTATTTCATTTGTTTTTAACCCGAGTCCAATCCGAAACGAATTGGGTGATATCATTGTTTTTCAATCCAATATGTTCTGCAGACCGTCTCAATAGCATACTAAAATTTCATTTTGATAAAGCCATTTTTACAGCATTCATCGTGCGAACAGACATACAGACAGAATGGATAAAGTCATAAACACTTTACAACTATGTTGGAAAGTGTTAAAAATGAACCTAAAATTAAAAAAGAAACAAAGCGTAAAACCTTTGAACCCCCCACCCCTCCTCTTACCTTCTTCAGAATTTGATGCTAAATCCATACCAGTCGTCATCCAAACTCTATCTATAGCTGATCCTGGGAAGTAAAAGCCTAAAAAAAAATTTCTAAAACACAATAGTATGGCAAAATTTTTACCGCCAATAATAACCATTAGAAGATTTGATATGAATATACCACATTGAATTATCCGGTCACGTTAAGAAATATATTTTTTGAATGAAGAAGAAGTCGGCAATCTTTGCCCTTCAAAAGCACTGAAAAGAAGGCATTGTCCGTGATTGTCAGAATTATACTACCTCTTATCATTTGCTCGTAATGAATATATATTGTCCATTTTTTCAATTGAAATCTTAAATAATATAAAAAAATCCGAAGTTGAAGTAATTTCACATCATTATTATTTCCCAGAATAACTTACAGAATACATTTCTCTTTCTTCATTTCAGCATCAAAATTGTCCATTATAAACCATAGCAATAAATGTGACCTGGGATTTCGTAATTGTGATATGCATATAAAAATATTAATAACAACATTCAATGTTTAATACTTCGCGAAAAGAACATCACAAAAACACCAGTCTAGTGTGTAACGGTGTAGATAGCTAAACTGCATTCTTGAAATTGCCGTACACTACGTATTAATTCATTCTTGAAGAGAACTGACGTAGGAAACAATTGTTTAGACGTAAATTTTTCTAACTGGAAGAAATGCCTGTCATTATAGTAGGAGCGTTTTAAATCGAGCTATATACTGTCTTTTTTTTTTAATTCTCGGAAAGGTTTTTAATTTAGGATAAGTCTCTATTATAATTATATTTTTATTTATTTATTTTTTTTAAAAATACAGATAAAAGTACTAACGGTATTTATAGGAAGTGAACTTTCGTTATATTTGTAGAACGTATTAAGCCCCATTGTACTACTTCTCAGAGATCCGATTGGTTGTTTAATGTTTATTATCAAGCAGGTATATTGTTCTATAAATAGCATTTGATTGCAGTGAAATGCGCAAGTATCAATGAGAAAAAGACTCTCTAGTCAGTGGTGGAACAAGCTTAAGGCTAAATTATAAATGCACAAAATTGCATACAGTTTTTATTTGCTTCAAGTCAAATTCATACATAGAGTAGCATATACAATTAGAAAACATAATACCTTAATAACAGAATGAACTTGTGCAATGTCGTTTCAAATAAATTGTATGGTACGAAAATTGGAAAAAACTATTAGAACAACATTAATTATGTTCTGTAAACACTTTAATCAATAAAATCATCCATTTTACTTTCTCATAGTATAAAATATTGTTTTCACGAAAATTTTGGATTTCGGGATTTTGATGTCAATATATACTTTAGAACCTCCTGAACACATTTTGACTATTTTCAGAGTAATGTCCATTTATCGGTTGTATGGCGTCTGTCTGTGGTCGATTTTTTGTGTAAACGATGTCTGTCGCAAGTATTAAGGGATTTTCACGAAACTTTATATCAGGCGTTGTTAACAAAAACTTGTTGAGCCAAAACTTCGAAATTTTATGTTTTCTTAACCATCAAAATGAAACTTCCTTCCGCCCAAAAACGAAAATACAAAATTTTCCCATTTAGATCCAAAATCGGCGTGTTTCTGGTCGAATTCTGCTGTGTGCCTCTTATGCAATTTTGCAAGAGGAAGGTGTGATATTAATTCTGCATATCGAACACTTGTATTCTTCTGTGAAACATTGTGCATTGTTCGGTTAGTACAATCTCATTTTAATTCTCTTCTAATTTTAGTAGACATTTCTCGTTTAGAGCGAACTCTATTGATAATCTCTTTTTGAAAAGTGGTGAGATAAGCTGGCCTACACGTGTGCCTCTATTGCCCCTACTTTTCGTGATTCTTCAGATAAGTTTAAACTACATTCTTAAATCTGTTGCTACTTTTCCAAATTTCATGTCCAGTCAATCCACAATTTCCTAAATCAAGTATTTTGCTCTTTTCAATCTCAGAACAAGAAAGATCAATCATGCATAAAGCATTGATTATGAAACACTTTCCAACTTCAATGCAATTTCATTTAAACATCTCTAAAATGCGATACATTCCTCAGTAATATTTTAAAAATTATCGCAATACCACATTAATTTATTATATTTGAAAACTTAAAACTTCATCGGAAAAAAGGAACTTCATTCAAATGACGGCATTGAAATATAAATTGCCTGGTTTAAACACCTCTAAAATGCGATACATTTCTCGGTAATGTTTTTAAAGTTATCATAATACTACAATAATTTATTATATATGAAAACTTCATCGCGAAAAACACTGAAATTTATTCAAATGACGCCATTGAAATATAAATCGCATGGCTCTCTCTATAAAAGCAGCATTTCATTCATTAACATTTTCCCATTTATTTCATTCATCACAATACTATAATAATTTACTTTATTTAAAAGAAACTTATGACCATGGAGGTGCAAGTAATTAAACTTTATGCTTGAAACTTCAGTGAAGAAAATCGTCCTTCTCTCTGTAAAATCAGTGAATATTTCATTTATATCAGCTATGCAGACTCCACGAGTTAAATAATTTTGCGTTAAAGAAATGCAGCAATTCTTATAACACTCATTCTATATATTTTGCTGTTTACATTTTCCATAGGTGAAAAATAATTGTTGAAATAATCAAATTTGGACGATCATATAAACTCAAATATATTGTAATTGCATTGTTTCAGTATGTTGATGCACAGAATTTAAGCAAAAATAAAGCGGTTTCAGGACGGATACAACACTAAATATGAATTAAAAAGAACTTTAAAAATCACAATTTTGACACAAAATGGATGCCATATTTTATTTTGAAGTGGGTCACGTGATCTCTTCATATAATGGCTACGTGATCGCTTCATATAAGAAGTGTAATTATTATTTTAATTTTTATTTAAAAAACTACTGAATATATTTTGCTGAAATTTTTTTTTATATATTTTATGGTATAATTTGAATATTTCCTTAAATTTTAAAACAATTTGTGAATTTTAAATCCGCTTAAAAAATGTTTGATAAAATAGGTCCCATAGGGTTCAATGTATTTGATTTTTTCAACCCGGATTCAATCCAAAACTAATTGGGTGATATTATTCATTTATATTCCCATAGGTGCCACAGACCGTCTGAACAACATACTAAAATTTCAATTTGATTAAATCATTTCTACAGTAGTTATCGTGCTAACGGACAGACAGACAGAATGAACAAAGTCATAAACACTTTTCAACTTTGTTGTGAAGTGTTAAAAATGTGTGCGTTTCAGCATTTTCTTAAAGATTAAAAAAATGTCATAAACCATTGCGTGAAAATCAATAAAACACTCGAAGTCACCATATGAAGAAAATAGAAGATGCACATTTTTGGTGTGACGCCAGAAGAAACGGTTGTCCTTACACTTTTTTTCCTGTGATATTCTATTAAAATTATTAAGCAGCATATCTAAAATTATTAACATGAGTCCTACAAAGAAATGTTCTTTTTCACTTTAACTCACTGCCATAGGATTAACATACTTTTCTATTCAGGAGATTTTTAGAAGGAAATATTTCGTTTGTCCTTAAACTTTTTTTCAGCAATGTATTACAATAGCAGATGTAACCACCGTTGCTAGTGTATGTGCAAATTCTAGTAGTTTTTAAACAAATTTTAAGAGAGAAATCAATTTAATTCACTCAAAAAGACGTATGAGAGTCTTCAGTCTTGCGTAACAAAATTTCATTTACTGACAGATTCGAAGTTTGGTAATATACACAAAGATATAGACGTAAAATGGTGGAAAATATACTTGTACCATTTTTATCTCGTTTCAACACTCAGTTACATGCAAAAGAAAACAATCTGAAGTGAGTAGCACATAATATTCACTACAAAATGCAAGTACTTTAATTCTTTCAATGCAACATAATGATGAATAAGTTCTGCAGCACAATGTTTTAACGTTGAAAATTCTCTGATATAAAGCCCATTTCTGAATGACAACATGTAAAATTATTTTGAAGTACCAAATTTACTTATACCAAGTACCAAATGATCACTACTATTTTAAGCTACATACTTGGAATAAGTATAACATTTTAATTAAAGACTTACGCAGTTTACATTTATTTTCTAAATGTAAATTTATGATGCCCTGTAACTTTATCCCTTTCGTTTATATTCTTTTCTTAGCGCCTTGGAACTTCTATGTTACGTTTGGATTTATTTTCATCTTGCTGTGAATCTACAGTGGCCAGGTATTGGAAGGACTCGTAACTTTCTTTATATACATAATGTATAAGGAAAGTATTGTGACGGGGTCGAAAATTCGAATTCGATTTTTCGACGGGAGAGAACGTCTCAAGCATCCCTGATCACGAATCAAACATTTTTGAGGTGATTTCTGCGTGTGTGTGAAAGTATGTGTGTGTGTGTGTGTCAGTGAGTTTGTGGAGACGATAACTGACGCACAAATGGACCGATTCGAACGAAATGTGGTACAAAAACACAATCCGTGAATACTGGAAGCCTATTGTTTTCAAACGTAATCGAATATTAAGAACCCCCCTAAATTGTCGAGTGAAATTTTGAAAAAATCATCAAAAAATTAAAACCTTTAATAAAGTTACGCAAATAGACATTTCTAATGTAATTTTTTCTTAGAAAACGATTGACATAAACTTACGCTAGCATGGACCGTTCTCGAGATATTGCTCATTTTTAAAGTAAATTTATCAAAAAGTCCCATAAATTAAAAAATATATATTAACTGTTGAGAAACATGTTCCCTTTTCATATGTAATATCACGCGATATATTGGGTGACATCATTCTCGTGGATCTAGCTCGTTCCATGCATGAGAAAAGATACTTTGAGTAATATTTTTGTATTTGAACGCCAATAGTTATTTATCTGCTATAAGAATAACTTATTTCTCCGTCCATAACGCTTGACGAGATTTTGGCGCCGAATTTAGAGGAATGTCGCCAACTTGATGACTTTTTTAAATGTTACCAAATTAACGGAAATCTCGCCAAATGGATAAAAATGGCACTAAATCAGTGAAAATGACGACTAATCGACGAAAATTGAATTTCTTGGAAAGAATATAAATAGCTACTATAAGTACTATAAGAAAAGCCTATTTTTTTATTGTAAAAATAGTAAATTCATTTCATTATATAAAGAAAGTCATGTGTTGCCCACATCAGATTTTTTCATCATGTTATGGTCTTTTGGGGACATATTTGTTGGGTTTTCTGATGTTACAGCTTGTGTGTTGGATTCAAAACCCACCAATCAACTACTGTCTGATTCATTCATTATAAACTAAAGTAAGTATCAATCATTATGACATAATCATAAAGCGCATTAGTACATTTATGTATATAAATAAGTTATCAATCACCGGACTAACGAAATCGTGCAGCATGTTATAATTTCCTCAAACCAACATTGCTTATTTTCATTGGCATATCCCATTCTGATGACTAAAATTATATTATATTATTCAGTATAAAAAGGATTATTGTATTATTAAATTGATTGTAATGTTTGTTTGAAAAAAAAATATTGAGAGAGAAAAATATTTATCCATTTTAATTCACCATAGAAGTCAGCTAAGCAGTCTATTTCTTATTCATATTAAAATTTAAATGTGGCTTGGACACTGGCATGTGCTACACACATGCTATTTCGTAATTGTGGTTTAGAGTTTTTCGACACATTCGCGAATATTATCCTCCCTGGAATATTTCCACTATAAAATATTTATTAATAAAAAAAGGTTTAGAAAAATTAAAACGATAAATCTCAAGAGAATCCCTCACGGCTCAATGTAATTGATGTCAGGGTCCAGCGGTCTAAAACACTACTTTACAGCATCATCGAAATAGCTGTATTGTATATGGCTCTGGTTCTTACATTTGCGCCCATTTCATCTCACTTAATTCGTATTTATTGGTATTTTTAGCACGTAATAGCCGTATATTGTGTTGTGATTTCTTTGGTTCTCCCACTTGTGCTTATTTTCTGTGTGCCTAAATTTGCCTGTAACTATATATTTAATTTTTAACACTTTACAACAAAGTTGAAAAGTGTTTATGGCTTTGTTCATTCATTCTGTCTGTCTGTCTGTCCGTTAGTACGATAACTGCCGTAAAAATGACTTAATCAAAATGAAATTTTAGTATGTTGTTCAGACGGTCAGTAGGACCTATGGGAATATAAATGACTAATATCACCCAATTAGTTTTGGATTTAACCCGGGTTGAAAGAATGAAAGAATGTAATACATTGAGCCCTATGGGACCTAATTTTTCAAACATTTTTTAAGCTGATTTAAAATCCACAAATTGCTTCGAAAATTTTAGGTAATATTCAAATTGTTTCATAAAATATATAAAAAAAATTCAGCGAAATATATTCAGTAGTTTTTTAAATAAAACTTAAGATAATAATAACACCTCTTATATGAAGCGATCACGTGACCATGATATGAAAAGATCACGTGACCCACTTCAAAATGATATATGGCATCCTTCTTGTCTCAAAATCGTGATTTTTAAAGTTCTTTTTAATTCATATTGAGTGTTGTATCCGTCCTAAAACCACTTTATTTTTGCCTAAATTCTGTGCATCTGTATACTGAAACAACCCAATGACAATATATTTGAGTTTAAATGCTCATCCAAATTTAATTATTTCTACAACGAAGCCTATTTTTCACCTATGTAAAATGTAAACAGCAAAATATGTAGAATGAGTTGTATTAAAATTGCTGTATTTCTTTAACACAAAACCATTTAGTTCATGGAGTCTGCATAGCTGATATGAATGAAATATTCATTGATTTTACAAAGAGCAGGGCGATTTTTTTCGATGAAGTTTTATGCATAAAGATTAATTACTTGTAGCTCCATGGTCTTAATTTTTAAATAAAATAAATTATTATAGTATTGTGATGAATGACATGAATGGGAAATTACTTATGAATGAAATGCTGCTTTTATAGAGAGAGCCAGGGGTGTTCTTTATTCTATGACGTCATTTGAATGAATTTCAGTTGTTTTCGATGAAGTTTTCAAATATAATAAATTTTCGTAGTATTATGATAATTCTAAAATTATTACCGAGGAATGTACCACATTTTAGAGATGTTTAAACCAGGCAATTTATATTTCAATGTCGTCATTTGAATGAAGTTCATTTCTTTCGATGAAGGTTTAAGTTTTCAAATATAATAAGTTAATGTAGTATTGTGATAAGTTTTAAAATATTACCGAGGAATGCATTGCATTTTAGACATGTTTAAATAAAATTGCCTTGAAGTTAGAAAGTGTTTCATAATCAATGCTTTAAGCATGATTGATCTTTCTTGTTTTTTCTTGTCCTTTTTATACAGCATTCTTACTTTCTGATAAACCTAACTCGTCAACATTTAAAGCAGAAAAGAACGCAAATAATTGGACCTTATTGAGTGGATAATTGCAATATTCAAGGTGTCTTTCTTTTGGTTGACATGGTATATTCTTTAGTATTTGCAATGATTCTTACTCGGAATAATGTTAACTCGCAATCCAGAGGTCTTAGACGGGAATAAATTTATATTCTAAGAGTGGCAACACTCTCACCTTATAAATATTTAAAAGGTTGGTCGAATCGACAAAAAAAATATTCCACCAACCTGTTTTATCTAAATGCAATTCCACATGTGAAATCGTTTTCTTGCATTTGGAATCAGATCATGCAAAGTGGTAGAACTGGCGCATAGAACTAGTTGGGGCCCCAAACAAAACGCTTCCAGGGTCGATGTTTTCAAGGGGCCATTCACACTGAGTAGGGGCACTTCGAGGTGCTTGCCTACAAGATATTTTACCACCTCTCAAGGTAAAAATCTTTAACGAGTGAGCATCGTTGTTATAGAATGTTTTCTTTTGGTTAGAAGAAAAGGCTTTGAAATTATTTCTAAAAACAATAAGATGTGGGATGCATATGATTTTCCCTACTGTCTTTATTTCCTTTCCGTTTTTACTTTCCCTACATGCATAGTGCAATGTGTCGGGAAATATTGTGATGGGGACGAAAATTCAAATTCGAGTTTTCGACGGAAGACCATGTTTAAAGCATCCCTGAACACGAATCGAACGTTTTTGAGATTATGCATGTGTGTGTATATGTGTGCTTATATGCGTATGTATGTGTGTATACAAGTATATGTGCGTGTATGTGTATGCGAGTAGCGTGTGTGCGTGTGTGTTCGTGAACCTATGGATACAATATCTCGCGAACAAATGGAGTGTTTCGAACTATATTGAGTACAAATACTACAATTGGTACATACTGGAATCCTATTGATTTTAAACGCAATCGAATGTTACGAAAACCCCAAATCATTAAAAATCAGAATCTTTAAAAATGTTACTTAAATGATCATTTCTTATGTAAATTTCACACTACAAAACGAATGAAATAATTGTTATTACGCTAGCACGAACTGTTCTTGAGGTATTGCCCATTTTTCAAGTAAGTTTATAAAAAAATCGCATAAAATTAATAGGTAGTAACTATGGGGAAATCTGTTCACTTTTCATATGTAATATTATGCAATAAATTTATTAACCTCATTCTCGTAGATCTAACTCGTTTTATTCATGAAAAAAAAAATCTGATGTGGGCAGCACATGACTTTCCTTATATAATGCAATGAATTTACTACATTTACAGTTTAAAAAAATGTTATTCTTATAGTAGATACTTATATTCTTTCCAAGATATTGAATTTTTTTCCACTAGTCGTAATTTTCATTGATTTAGAGTCATTTTTATCAATGTGACGAGATTTTTGTTAATTTGGCACCAATTAAAAATGATCAAGAGATCCTCGAGAATGATGTCACCCAATTTATCGCATGGTATTACAAATGAAAAGTGAACATGTTTCTCAATAGGAAATATTTTTTTTTATTTTATATAACTTTTTGATAATTTTTTTGAAAAATGTGCAATATCTCGATAACGGTTCATGTTAGCTTTCTAAAATTTATGTCAATCTTTTTCTAATGAAAAATTACATAAGAAATGTCTATTTGCGTAACTTTATTAGCGGTTTTGATTTTTTGACGATTTTTTCAAAATTTCACTCGAAAATTCAGGGGGGGGGGGGTTCTGAACATACGATTGCGTATAAAAACAATGGGCTTCCAATGTTTACGGATTGTGATTTTTGCACCGAATTTCGTTCGAATCGGCCCATTCGTTCGTCAGTCATCGTCTTCACAGGCTCACTGACACACACTGACACATACACATACGCACACACACACACAGACAGCACTTCAAAAATGTTTGATTCGTGATCAGGGATGCTTGAAACGTGCTCTCCCGTCGAAAACTCGAATTCGAATTTTCGACCCCGTCACAATACTTTCCTTATACATTATGTATATAAGGAAAGTAATAATTTGGGTTACAATTTTGTATTTTGACACCTTACAATTCCTCAATAGTCATTTATATATATAAGAAACTATCTTCAAGTCTGTAACGCCTGGTGATAAAGTTGGCGACTCATTTAGCGACATATCGCTAGCTTAGAAATGTTTCGCCCAGATGGAAATATCATCAATCTGGATTGATGAAAATATCATCAATAAGCAAAAATTGAGGCTAAATAACGAACATGACTCCAAATTTATGAATTGATTATTAAAATATTTTAATATATAAACTGTATTGCTTACTACGTATGCTATCAATGTTCATAATTGTCAATTTTTCATGAAATATAAGTTAATTTGGTACTTCGAGGTAATTTATTTGTTGTCATCTGTAAAAGCATCAAATGTACAATTCAATCTTAAATTCATTGTGCCGTGGATTTTATATATTATTTTCTCACTGTGAAAATAAATAAATCCATTTGATTATATAGTAAATTATGTGTTACCCATATAAGATTTTTTTTTAAAAATTAAATTTTATTTAAAAACTTAAGCCTATGGAGGTACAAGTAATTAAACTCTATGCTTAAAACTTCATCGAAAAAATCGTCCTTCTTTCTGTAAAATCAATGAATATTTCATTCATATTAGCTATATTGCAGACTCCATGAGCTAAATAATTTTGCGTTAAAGAAATGCAGTAATTCATACACAACACATTCTACGTATTTTGCTGTTTACATTTTCCATAAGTGAAAATTAGGCTTCGTTGTAGAAATAATCAAATTTGGATGATCATTTAAACTCAAATATATTGTAATTGCGTTGTTTCAGTATGTATGCACAGAATTTAAGCAAAAATAATGCGGTTTTAGGACGGATACAACACTAAATATAAATCATATAAGTTAAAAAATACTAATACCATCTTGTGTCAAAAATCACTATTGTGACACAATATGGATGCTATATTTTATTTTGAAGTGGGTCACGTGATCTTTTCATATAACGGTCACGTGACGGTCGGTATAACGGCGACGGTATAACGGTCGCTTCATTTGAAAGGTGTAATTATTATTTTAACTTTTATTTAAAAAACTACTGTATTTTGCTAAATTTTTTTTTATATATTTTATGGGATAATTTGAATATTTGCTAAAACTTTCGAAGCAATTTGTGAATTTTAAATCCGCTTAAAAAATGTTTGAAAAATTAGGTCTCATATGGTTCAATGTATTTCATTTTTTCAACCCGGGTTCAATTCAAAACTGATTGGGTTGAAGACCCAGACCGTCCGACTCGTCCAGAGGACTAAGAGCAACTATTTGGACGGCCGGAAAAAAAAAACTGATTGGGTGATATTATTCATTTATATTTCCCATAGATCCCACAGACCGTCTGAACAACATACTAAAATTTCATTTTGATAAAGTCATTTATACTGCTGTCATTATGCTGAAACAACCTGTATAAGAGAACACTAAACCTTTACAATTTTTTCTTAAAGATATTGCTCAATATTTTTGCTTTCTTATACTATTAAATGCAGTATAGAGAAAGTCACAAAAATATTTGATTTCGAGATTTCAATGCCAATATAGATTTTAGGACCACCTAAACACGTTTTGACTATAATTAGAGCTATGCACGACTGTTTATCTGTCTGTCTGTATGTATGTATGTATGTATGTTTGTGGTCGATTTCTTCTATACACAATAACTGCCACAAATATTAATGGATTTTTCCGAAACTTTATATCCGTCTTTGTTACAAAAAGTCTAGATATAATTTTTTTTTTTTTTTGAAAATCGAGCGAAAACTTCAAAATTGACTCGAAATTTTATATTTTCTTAACATGACAGCATAGGGCAAAATTTGACATAATTATGAATAAAAAAAGGTTATCTATGGCTCCATGATCATGAAACTTGGCTGTTTCAAACATTGTAGAGAATAGCCCTTATACAATTTTTATGTTTGTTGCGTCATTAGCCCCCTCTGGAGGGAAAGGTGCAAGTAAATTATCCTCCAAGATGGTACATTATCAAACGTGGTATCAATCGAAATAGTTTTTCAAGTTCTTTAAAATGAAGCATAGCATTTTATAATTTTGATCGTTTAGATCAACAATACATATTTTTTCAAAATTTTCAAAAAGAGAAAAAATCTATAATAGAAGAACAAGCTACTTAAAAATGGATTCTGGCATGGAGTTAGAATGAAGGAGATAAAACTTCTATGGATGAAATGCTTGAAAATGGCCATAATGCTCTGAGAATTATATCTAGGTGTCACTAGTGTAAGTAAAGTAGCTGCGATTGTTAGCTGAAACAACAGAAAGGCGTAGTATTTCGTATAGTTAAGGGTTCCGTAAATATGAGTACACTGCTGCACAATTTGCTAAGGACGAATGACACTTACACCCAAGGACGTATCCAGAAATTTCATTTCGGAGGCGGGGGGATACGTCATTGCTTACACTCATAGCAACCACAAAATGAAAGGAAGCAAAATGTGGAAAATTAGAATAAGTGCGGGATACAGTAAGAAGAGGTGTGCATATGCAAATTTTTCATTTCCACGCCTGTTCGTCACGTGATAGGGCTGATAAGGTATTTAAAGGATTTAACACTTGTGGACAGTTGTTCTAAGTGAAAGTTTAAAGGGAAAAATTTAATAGACGAATTTGAAATTTTCGGTATGTCTTCCAGATACCATTTAGATGATTTTACGCGTAGAAGTATTATTAGAAAGACCAAAGAAGGGCGAAAAATAACAGATGTTGCCAGGGAGTTCGACATCGCCCACATCATTGTTTCGCGGCTGTGGCAAGCATTTAAAACAACTGGAATGTGTAGCAAGCGTCACGGGGGAGGTCGTGTTAGAAGTAAGACGCCTGCAGGAGACATGTACATTGTCCTATCGGCAAAAAGGGACCGGCGCACCACAGCTCAGCAGGTGGCAAATCAGTTTCCTGCTACCACTGGACAGCGGATCTCCCGAAAAACTGTAGCCAGATGTTTGAGAGAAGGATGCCTATACACCCGCAGACCTGTTGTGTTTGTCCCATTGTCCAGACTGCACCGTACCGTCCGTTTACAATGATGTCGTGAATATCACAATTGAACAGAACAGCACTAGGCTTGCGTACTATTCTCAGATGAGAGTAGGTTCAGTCTGTCATCGGATTGTAGACTCCAACTGATATGGCGTGAGAGTGGTACTGCTTATCGTCCAGAAAATATCCAGAAAAGGGACCGATATCCGACATGCAGTATCATGGTATGGGCCGGCATCAAGATCAATGGCCGCACGCCTCTACACGTGGTTGCAACTGGGACAATGACAGGCCAACGATACATTGATGAAGTTCTTCTGCTTCATGTTCGCCTTTTCCGTGGTGCTGTTGGTGATAAATTTGTTTCCATGGACAATAACGCACCATGTCATCGAACAGTCGCTGTTCAGGATTGTCTAGTCAGCAAGGGTATTCAATGCCTCGTATGGCCAGCACGTTCTCCAGATCTAAACCCCATTGAAAATGTTTGGGATGCTTTGGGGAGGCGACTTGCTGGTCGAAAATATCCTTCAACAAACAAGAACACCCTCATCCGTGCACTGACAGAGGAGTGGGATAACTTACCTCAACAGCTGCTGGATAATGTTGTGCAAAGTATGACACGAACGTGTGGAATGTTGCATCGCACTCCACGGTGGACATATCCCGTACTGATACCTTTCTCAAAGGTGCCTGCTGCCGTTCATATGCATTTTTCCATTTCTCCGTATACAGCATCAAATGTCTCCGTATACAGCATCAAATGAACAATTTTTTCCTTTCAGATGTTTCAAAACCTTCTGTATTTTCCAGAACAATAAATGATCTTTTTTCTCATATCCGAACAGTGTGGCAACAGTATTTGATCCTGCTGGACCTCCACCCCCGCTTGTTGTTGTTGAGACCCAGACCGTCCGACCTACCAGAAAGGTGTAAGGTAACTGTTTGGACAGCCCGCTTAATGTTGTGTTACATTTCAATTTGTGATCCATCCTTAGCAATTGTCCAGCAGTGTATAATTAACCAGTACTTTATCATACTTGTCCAGAATATTGGGAGATAAAAATAAATTGAAAGGTAAAATAATTTTGAATACGTTGGAATATTCATTATTGTTTCAGTTCTACTTTGAATTGTACTAATTATTTAATTTTACAAAAGGACAGTTTAAATAAATATGTTTGGCCTTTCACCTTAGAAGTGCATACAATGCAGGACTGCTTATCGTATCCCAACGTCACCTGAATTTTACCTCCATGGGTTCTGGTATGAGAAATTCGAGTTGAGCAACACTCTAGTTAATTTTAACTTATTGATGTATACATTGTTTATCCATGCAATTTAAATACGAGTCAAAGCTATCATTCTTGACAGAGCGTCAATCAGTTAAGAACTAATGCCGTCGTATGTGCATCCGCACACAAATTGAGCATTACGTTTTGGAGGTCCCATGCAGTCGCATAGCGCAGTAACGTGACCCGACTTCTAAGCAATGGGAAGAGCTTTTCGAATAAGGTGGACGCGCTCAGATAATCAACAATTAGTGTCAAAGGGTTAAGCACCCAAGAATATATTTATAAAATGTAATGCTTAGCGATGAAAATCTTTGATGTGTGTTGTTCCGGAGATCGGTAGGGATTTATTAGCTTAATAGGGATTATTTTGTAAAAATTATCTCGCCATGATTCAAGTTAATAGTCTCGTACTGGAGATGGATTGAATGAAGTAACTTGAGTGAATAACATACACTTGGGTGTGTAATAGCATAACTATAGAAATTTGCAAAATTGAGACACATAGTTTCTTGCTGCCAGTGCAGATATCAGCTATTTCATGCGAACGATCACAAAATAAGCAGGAAACTCGGGGTCATTTTTTGACCATAAACAAAGTAGGGAATTGATAAATTCCTTTGAAATTCTGGGGCTCCACCTGACGTGCTCATTGTGCCGTTTTTGCGATAAAAGTTTTATTATGGGATCCCAGAATTTACTTTTGAATAGGGGCCTCTCGCAAGATTTAAGGCTTCTCTGACGAAACCGGTTAATGGATGTTGTTATCTGCAATGGGTGTGTTTTCAATTTTTTGAGACCGACTCCTATAGGTGGGTTTTGTAACTGTGAATGTTCGCGGTATTTTTACTTTCGTTATATACATAATGTATAAGGAAGGTATTGTGACGGGGTCGAAAGTTCGAATTCGAGTTTTCGACGGGAGAGCACGTTTCAAGCATCCCTGATCACGAAACGAACATTTTTGAGGTGATGTCTCTGTGTGTGTGTGTGTGTGTGTGTGAGTCTGTGGATACCATATCTCTCGAACGAATGGAGCGATTCAAATAAAATTTGGTACAGAAATCACAATCCGTGAATACTGGAAGTCAATTGTTTTTAAACACAATCGAATGTTCAGAACCCCCCTAAATTTTCGAGTGAAATTTTGAAAAAATCATCAAATAATCAAAACTTTAATAAAGTTACGCAAATAGACATTTCTTATGTAATTTTTCCTTAAACAATTGACACAAACTTTAGAACGCTAGCATGAACAGTTCTCGAGATATTGCACATCTTTCAAATAAATTTAAATCCATAAATTAAAAAAAATTCCCATAAATAAAAAAAATATATTAACTGTTGAGAAACATGTTCACTTTTTATATGTAATATCATACGATAAATTGAGTGACACCATTCTCGTGGATCTAGCTCGCTCCATTCATGAGAAAAAATTCTTTGAATAATACTTTTGTATTTGAACGCCAATAGTCATTTATCTCCTGTGAGAATAGCTTATTTCTCTAATCATAACGCTTGGCGAGATTTCGGAAACGAATTTGGCGACTTTTTTAAATGTGGCCAAATTAACGAAAATCTCGCTTAATGGATAAAAATGACGCTAAATCAATGAAAATGACGACTAATTGAAGAAAATTCAATATCTTGTAAAGAATATAAGTATCTACTATAAGAATAACATTTTTTAACTGTAAAAGTAGTAAATTCATTGCATTATATACGGAAAGTCATGTGCTGCCCACATCAGATTTTTTATTTTGCGGCGTGAAGTTCTGCTCTGAAATAGGGGGTGCATTCCTAACAAAAAATGAGTAACAAACATCTTCCTAATATAGTTTTAAAGCTCGAAATGTTATTAACAAGAAAGATCAATCATGCTTAAAGCATTGATTATGAAACACTTTCCAACTTCAATGCAATTTTATTTAAACATGTCTAAAATGCAATACATTCCTCGGTAATATTTTAAAACTTATCACAATACTACATTAATTTATTATATTTGAAACCTTAAACCTTCATCGAAAAAAATTAACTTCATTCAAATGACGGCATTAAAATATAAATTGCCTGGTTTAAACATCTCTAAAATGTGATACATTCCTCGGTAATAATTTTAGAATTATCATAATACTACGATAATTTATTATATTTGAATACTTCATCGAAAACAACTGAAATCCATTCAAATGACGTCATAGAAAAAATAACACGCCTGGCTCTCTCTATAAAAGCAACATTTCATTCATAAATAATTCCCCCATTCATGTCATTCATCACAATACTATAATAATTTATATTATTTAAAAATTAAGACCATGGAGCTACAAGTAAGTAAAACTCTATGCGTAAAACTTCATCGAAAATTATCGTCCTTCTCTTTCTAAAATCAATGAATATTTCATTTATATCAGCCATGCAGACTCCATGGACTAAATGATTTTGTATTAAAGAATTACAGCGATTCTAATACAACTCATTCTACATATTTTGCTGTTTACATTTTACAAAGGTGAAAAATAGGCTTAATAGTAGAAATAATCAAATTTGTATGAGCATTTAAACTGAAATATATTGTCATTGCGTTGTTAAAGTATGTAGATGCACAGAATTTAGGCCAAAATAAAGTAGTTTTAGGATGAATACAACACTCAATATGAATTAGAAAGAACTTTAAAAATCACGATTTTGAGACAAGATGGATGCCATATATCATTTTGAAGTGGGTCATGTGATCGTTTCATATCATGGACACGTAATCGCTTCATATAAGAGATGTTATTATTATTTTAATTTTTATTTAAAAAACTACTGAATATATTTCGCTGAATTTTTTTTTATATATTTTATGGAACAATTTGAATATTGCCTAAAATTTTCGAAGCAATTTGTGAATTTTAAATCCGCTTAAAAAATGCTTGAAAAATTAGGTCCCATAGGGCACAATGTATTCCATTTTTTCAACCCGGGTTCAATCCAAAACTAATTGGGTGATATTATTCATTTATATTCCTATAGGTCCTATAGACCGTCTGAACAACATACTAAAATTTCATTTTGATTAAGTCATTTTTACGGCAGTTATCGTGCTAACGGACAGACAGACAGACAGACAGACAGACAGACAGAATGAACAAAGTCATAAACACTTTTCAACTTTGTTGTAAAGTGTTAATAAAGGATATGTATATTCAAAATTTTTATTCTGGTTTGCTTTGAGAGAAATAAAATTATACTAAAATGTTCCAAGTTCAGATACAAGTGAACCCAAAGTTAACTGCAACCATTAAAAAATATTGACTACGACTAGAAAAGGCTGCATGTAGTCTGAAAGAGAGTTTGGATCATCAGGATACCTTAAATCTCAAGGAACATCAGCGGTCCTGCGGGAATTTGGCGCAAACTATTTTGAGATTTTATCACTTTTTTGAAAGAATATTTTTGTTTTTTGTACTTTGGGGATTTTTTTTTTCATGGTGGGGTGTTTATATAAGGAATGAATTCCGTGAAGGAATGAATTCAGCAATTCTGTCTGTGCATGCTATAACGTGGGTGTTAGAAGAAAATGAAAATACTAGGAGAATAAATTTTAAGTGTATCATTTTGAAGTCGATGGAGAGAGGGTTCAATTAAAGAGAAAATTTTTTTTTCAAATCTTCTCTAATTTGACAAAACAATTACTTAAAACTTCTAACAGCAACTTATTGATATAGATCCTGATTTATCTACTGATCTTTTTTGCATCCTACAGTTTATATACTATATATATATATATATATATATATATATAAACAGAAACGTAGAATCAGCATTAATGAAACATGTATGGCCCTTGATAACGTACATGGTTTCAGAAATGCTCTTCATATTCATTTTATTCCTTTTATATTCACTAGATTCCATTTATTCAATTTCCAAATTTCTTGCATAGCTCATCGTGCTACACTAGGCTTCTGATTTGCAATTTTTTTACCTTTACCTACAGTTTACAAGTAATTTTCTTTGGTATTTCTCGGGTATCTATATATTACAAGTAATCATAAAAATCTTCAATTATATATATATATATATATATATATATATATATATATATATATATATATATATATATATATATATATATTATATATATATATATATATATTATATATTTATATATTATATATATATATATATATATATATTATATATATATATATATATATATATATATATATATATATATATATATATATATATATTATATATATATATATATATATATATATATATATATTATATATATATATATATATATATATATATATATATATATATATATATATATATATATATATATATATATTATATATATATATATATATAATATATATATATATATATATATATATATATATATATATATATATATATATATATATATATATATATATATATATATATATATATATATATATATATATATATATATTATTATATATATATATATATATATATATATATATTATATATATATATATATATATATATATATATATATATATATATATATATATATATATATATATATATATATATATATATATATATATATATAAATATAAATTATTAAATCCAAAGTTAGAATGTATGTAGTAACTCATAATACACTATTCCAAAATTTTCTACAAAATACAAAGAAATAAAAGAAATTAAGACAAAAAGAGGAAATAATAAAGCATAATGCAAGTCATAAAGACAAAGACAATCAACAAATTTCAAAAATGAGGAATGCAAATAAAAAAACAAAAAAATCAAGCAAAAAAGCTTGCACATGGAGGAGATTTAGGCTTACGATAAGTTCATTTCGAAGAAATTCTCTTCGGGTCCATATATCCCTTCGAAATGAACACAAAAATGCTTGTTTCTGAAACACAAGATATATTTTATCTATAAACTTGTGTTATATGGACGACAAGCATATAGATTGGAACAATAAAGGAAACATAAATACCTCAAAACACACCTCTTCAGCGCAACCATGACGAGCAAAATATGACTGGACCAATGTTGCCATATGCCAAAATGAAAAGATGTGATTTGCTGTTGCCAAAGAGAGTAATAAAAACTGCACTGCGCAAAAGCAATAAAATGAAATAAAATGAGTTATTCAACAGTTAAAGCTTCAAGATAAAAAGATGAAAATATAATTTCAAGAGAATGAAGAAGTACGGCTAAAATAAGATAATAAGGGGAGAATATGAGAATTTTAGGCTAATCAAAACTTATTAACTATACTATTTACTAAATATGCAGGATATTGATACATTTTACTGGTAATTTTGAGGTTATTAATGTGCAAAGCATGAAATTTTTTATTTGATAATCTATAAATTCTAAAAAGTTGATTTAAGTATAATATTTCTAAACAATTGAATCGAGTTGCAGGAATTAAAAGGTAATAATTTATTAATATTAAATTTAAAAAAATATTTTTTATCATATAATTTAGTAACTATCCCATGAGCAGGTTCTATAATTAGATTTAAATCCAAATAATAAATATTATTACTAATAGAAGTTTCATTAGGTATTAATTCCAAATTATCCGGATAGAAATCTATATTTATGACATAGTTATCAGTAAATACAAGACAAATCGGATTATCTACATATCTATAAATTTTATAATCAGTTGAAGTAAAGAATTTTTCATATTGATATAGGTATAAATTAGCTAACATACTGCTACTACAGCCACCTTGTGGAACACCTGAGACTTGTAAGTATAATTTATTACCTTGAGAGATATAATTATTGAAAAGAACAAAATGGAGAAGCTTAAGAAAATAGGTAAATTTAGTAAGATTAGAATGATTAGTAATATAAGCATTATATAAAGCTAAAATGACATCATATAGATCAGTGATCCTAATATTATTAAATAGATCTTTAAAATCAAAAGTTTGAAATCTTATTATTTTACTAAGCGTTTTTAATTTATTTTTTAATTCCTTACTGTTATTTAGAATAATGTAGCTATCACCAGAATCTCGTAAATTGCTATTTAGTACATTTAAATAATTTAGTAATAATTTACTAGCAGTAGTAGAGTATGAATTATGACCACTAGTAACAGTTCTAAATTTAATAGGATTTTTATGAAATTTAGGTATAAGCACAATATATGGAAATGTCAAAAATTTATTATTAATATCTAAATCACTATACATATTGATAATTTTCAATTTGATACTATTAAGAGAGTGTGAATCAATTTTAAATAGACTATTATTTTTTAAATAATCTAGCAGATATTGAATATAGAATTTTTTACAAATAATAGCATAATTATTAGAGGCTTTATCTACATAAGTAATAACAAAATATCTATGTAAATCATTAACAGAGTGCTTTATATTATCCATATTATATATAGATCTAGATAAATTAATACTACAAATGGTATTTTTAAAAGATCTTAAAATAGTAAATTTCCACATATTAAATGCCTCTAAAGGCGGAGCATATTTAGAAGCTAATCCATAAATAAATTTATCAAGGTCCAGATTGATTGACTTTAACACTTGTTTAAAATTATTACATGAAGGTAACCTGAATTAAGTGCCAAATGACATTATAGTTCTTAAAGATTTATCTTTTACAATGGCTAAGTCTCCAGTAACTATATGACCTAAGTGTGGATTTATAAATTCAGCTTAATTATCAACACTACAAATACATTCACCATCTAAATTTGTAGAGGAATCTATGTCGACTGAGAGAGATTTTGAAATTGCATTGTAATTAAAAATGGTTCTTCCAATAGGCTTGTTATATTTAAAAGTTTTAGTAACATTCAAATCCTTTACAGGCAATAAATGATGAAATTGATTAAATAAATTCTTAAAGTTTATGGAATTATAAATAGGATGTTTAAATGATATTACACAATAAGAATTAGAACAGTTATTATTATGAAATTGATTAAGTTTTATTTTTAAAAATTTTGATCTAGTAATGAGCAAATCATAGAAAATATGATTAAAATGTTCATTAGTAAGATTTAACTTTAAGAAAATAGCATAAACTGTGTTTAATTGTTTTTTCTTAACTGCAAATACCCATGATTTAATAAATTTCCATTGATATGTGTTATTGAATTGTTGATGCATACTTTTAATCTCCGCTTTAAAAACATATTGGGAGGAGCTTCCTTTACCGCGTTTAAATCTTTTGAGTTTAGCCAATTTACTATTATGTAAAAGAGGTTTAAAAAAAAGGTGATTAAAAATAGAATATTTATTATCTACAAAATATATATATATATATATATATATATATATATATATATATATATATATATATAATAGTTTAAAAATCCAATGATAGGATAGAGAGAAGTTGCACTCAAAAAACCCCAACATTCAAAAATGCCTAACAAATAAAAAGTATCTAACAGAGAATCATCAATCAATTGGAAAATAAAATGCAAACCTCTAGTCATCAAGCTGAAGACGAACAACAATCAATGGAAAAGGATCGATAATAGAAAATCAAATAAAATCTAAGCATTAAAGCTTTAAACGTGGACAAGCCCTAGGCCTAAACAAATGAATTGTTCATTTCGATAAAACTCTTCGTCAAGTTCAAGTATTTTATCAAAATGAACATAAAATGCACATTTCTGATATCAGTGATGGATTATATCTATAAACACTTATAAATTGGAAGACATGCATAAAGATTGAAAAATCATAGGAAACAAGAATACCTGAAAAAACATTGCATATGTCTGATCCATTGAAGCCTTGAATAAAGAGACCAATGTTGCCAATCGCAAAAAATAAAAAGTTGAGAATTGCTGTTGCCAATCGTGAGAAATAAATAGCAATAACGCGAAAAGACGATAAAAGGTGATATTAAACTGTAAAAGCTACAAAATAATGGGGCAGATGATAATAGAAAACATAGAGGCTAAATTATAAGGGGATGTAAATACATGGTAATGCTTATTCAAGAGAAAGTGAGTGTCTGGCTAATATAAGATACTAAGGAGAGAATTTAAGTATATTCAACCATTCCAAACTTTTTAACTATACCATTCACTAAATATGCTGGATATTTATATAATTTGCTGGTAATTTTAGCTTATATGTATAGCATGAAATTTTTTATTTGATAATCTATAAATTCTAAAACGTTTATTAAGAATAATATTTCGAAACAATTGAATCGAGTTATATATATATATATATATATATATATATATATATATATATATATATATATATATATATATATATATATATATATATATATATATATATATATATATATATATATAAAACCTAGGGCTTGTCCAAGTGTAAAGCTTTAATGCTTGGATTTTATTTGATTTTCTATTATCGAATCCACTCTATTGGTATTTGTTGATTGTCTTCAGCTTGATGACTAGAGGTTTGCATTTTATTTTTCACTTAATTGATGATTCTCTGTTTGATACTTTTTTATTTGTTAAGCATTTTTTAATGTTGGGTTTTTTGAGTTGCAACTTCTCTCTATTCTATCATTGGATTTTCAAAATATTATTATTACATATATATATATAAAGATAGATAGATAGATAGATAGATAGATAGGCATCAAGTCGGTCAATCTGTTGCTTTTCATAAATTTCGCTAGCATGTGCTAGTGTGTGCAATTTTATTATCCCTTACAGACATAAAGAATGTAAAACTATTAGTTTCATGTGTTGGCTTTTCTATTTAAGTTACTGACACACAATGAAGCACATCAGGCGTGCTTTCAGACTTTTTAAGTTCATATGCAAGTCCAATAACTTTTCTATTCCTGGGAGATTACAAACCTGCTTAAAGAATGTTAATTCCCTTTCATTCGTGGAACACTCAAGGATGCGAGATTATTTGAATAGAAAAGCAAATTAGATTTTTTTTTCCGTCACAATATTAAAACAGAGAGAATGTTATGTGGGTGGTCTTCCGTGAGGCCACACACTGTTCAAACAAATTTGTCAGGATTATTTTACATCACGAAATCGATTCCGATGAAAAAAATCCGATGTGGGCAACACACGACTTTCCTTGTGTATAATGTAATGAATTTACTACTTTTACAGTAAAAAAATAGGTTTTTCTTATAGTATATACTTATATTCTTTCCAAGATATTTAATTTTCGACAATTAGTCGTCATTTTCATTGATTTAGCGTCATTTTTATCCATTTGGCGAGATTTTCGTTAATTTGGCAGCATTTCAAAAAGTCGCCAAGTTGGCGACATTCCGCCAAATTCGTCGCCACAATCTCGCCAAGCGTTATGAATGAAGAAATAAGTTGTTCTTACAGCAGATAAATGACTATTGGCGCTCAAATACAAAAGTATTACTCGAAGTATCTTTTTTCATGAATGGAACGAGATAGATCCGCGAAAATGATGTCACCAAATTTATCGCATGGTATTACATATGAAAAGTGAACATGTTTCTCAATACGATATATATTTTTTTTCGTATTATATGACTTTTTAATAATTTTTTTGAAAAATGAGCAATATCTCAAGAACGGTTCATGTTAGCGTTCTAAAATTTATGTCAATCGTTTTCTAATGAAAAATTACATAAGAAATATCTATTTGCGTAACTTTATTAGTGGTTTCGATTTTTTGACGATTTTTTCAAAATGTCACTCAAAAATTTAGGGGGGTTCTGAACATTCGATTGCGTATAAAAACAATAGGCTTCCAATGTTTACGGATTGTGATTTTTGTACCAAATTTCGTTTGAATCGGTCCATTCGTTCGTCAGTTATCGTCTCTACAGTCTCACTGACACACACACACACTCAGACATCACTTCAAAAATGTTTGATTCGTGATCAGGGATGCTTGAAACGTGCTCTCCCGTCGAAAACTCGAATTCGAATTTTCGACCCCGTCACAATACTTTCCTTATACATTTTGTATATAAGGAACGTTATAATGCAAGATGTGTGTGTTCCTGAGATAAGTGAAACGAGTCGATTTCAGTGAAGGCTAAACTTTAGTGAAGGCATCAAATCAACCGATATATTATTTATAAATTAGCAGAAATACCGTCGGGGGTCATTATGTGCATTAAGATGTCTCTTAAATATTCGAAGAAAAAACAAAATTTCGTTTTCACTTGTCTCAACATTGTATTTTATTCGCTTTTGAATTAAAATAATTATTCCAAAGTGTATCAGCTTTGCCTTGAATTTTACTGGCGACTTAAGGTCCTCAAACTTTTCTGATTTGTTGGAATTATCATGCACGAATGGTGACATGTTGTATGTCTGTTTGTATGAACTATTAGAGCATTGCTTTGCAGAAGATCTCTCTGACTTTTCAAAGTTAGATGTCTTTTTAAAATGTCTGGTTTTAATGCCTCTTTGAAACTGAAAATGTTCTTCCTGTGATGGCATGGTAAATATGTGTTTTGTTGTAAATTTTAGCCAAATATTTCCCCAAAAATATCATATATTCGAACCAGAAATCCTCTCCAAATGTCGTATCAAAATGTCGTCACTGATCCACCAACATAAGTAAGAGGATATTGGTAGTCCTGAGCCCCACAAGGTTTGAAATTTTCACCTCAAGTAGATTACAGTTACGAACGATTTTTGTGTATTAAGTTGGATTATACGTAATTTCTAAATCTTTCTCAACATCACAGCCCTTGCGAAATTTTCCGCTGTGTACCAGTGGCGTACACAAGACGGAATAAAAGGATTCTAGTCATATTTATTAAAATGTCAATTTTAAAAACTGTAAATTTCATTTAATTATGTCAGAAAAAGGAAACCAACATCTGAAAAGCCATATCCATTAATATTACTCTGGGTACAACCCTGAACCGTACAGGCTCTGATTACGGCGTAGGCCCACAAGGCTCGGGCCCCCAAATCATATTTTAATTGTATTTTAAAATCTTAAAATTGCATTTTTTTCAATCTAGCATGACAACAAATATCTTAGCATGCTAATATATGTTTCCAATAGTTGGAATTAACACTAGTATTGTACCCATATTGGCCCATTATTGATAGTCAATATTGAACCAATATTGGCTCAATATTGACAGTAAATATAGACCCCAATATTGGGCTAGTGAGAAAATGTGACTATATATTGACTTCCAATATTGGCTGGCCATTTATAACCAATATTGGCATGCCAGCATATTCCAAATATTGGGAACATTTCCAATATTACACTAATATGGGCGTAATGTCATGATGCCAATATTTAGCCCATATTGGTGGCCAGCGTATCTTCAATATTTGCGTTACATTAGAAATATTTCCAATGAAACGCCAAGATGTATTGACCTAATATTAGATCGATATTGGCATACTACTAGGGAAGTTGCTGTTGTTTTTCTAAAGGCTGCATTGTGCATTTATACCTAACACTCAAACTCTTTTTGTTTTTTCCCTTGTAAAAATTCGAAAAGTGAACGATGGGGCCTCGAAATAAATCTGTGTCTGGATCTTTAGTCTGTCTTAATAGTGTCTGCGTACACTCTTCCAAGTTTTGACAACACTTGAAAATTATTCTCCCATTCTAAAGCATCCCAAAATTTAGAGACTGCTAGAGGTATAACCGAACGGAAGCTATGCTACCCCGTCCATCATCCCAAATATTATTATTGACAAACAATGATATTCCTTTTCTTCATCGTCAATCGTTCAACAAGTGCTGCCAAATCTCCGCCCCAGAGTTCCTGGCCCTGAAGCGACAGGCGTTTTTTATCGTCAGGAATCAGGGTGATCTCGTTAACAAGCCTAGTGTGACTGTTTATCGAAACCAAGGATCGGCAGTGGGCGATTTTATTGTTCGGGAAGAGACCCGCCATGACCCTCAAGGTACCATCAGAATCGTCGCTTGACCATTGTACCTATTGTCTTGGATCTTTGGAGCAATTTTGATGCCCATGAAAAGAAGATATTTTGGGGGGATTTTCAGAGAAGAGTTGTGGAAGATTTGTTGGTGACTTTCCCACAGACACAGGAAGAGAACTTTATCTTAAGGATGAAGATTATATGAAGTTTAAAAAATACCGCGGAACTCCGTAGTCATAAAACCCTACAACCCTGGCGTTTTCAAAGCTGGGAATCATGCTTCTATTGCAGGTGTCAGCATCATCGATGAGTGAGTGATCGTAATCACGGAATATGCAAAAACTATATTTGCAATTATAAAACTTGGTTATATACAGTAATTTGGCTAACCTCTGCAGTAAGCGCGTAGTCGATTACTGAGATTGTGAGATAGTGAGTCGATAGAGAGATTGAGCTCATGCTGTAAGAGATTGCAATGACCAAGTTCAAAGCCAACTTCATTGGCCACAATTGCGAGTTCTGTAACTGTGAACTTGACCATTGAAACTACGAACAGCCTGAGCTCAATTTAAAGCCAGCTGCATGGTTTGACTGTCCACTTTGACGATAAAAGCTAGGAATTATGTACCAGTAGCTCAGTGGTTAGGGAGTCAGCTGAGCAGTTTAAAGATTCATGATTCAATTTCTGGTCAGAACAGTAAATCCTTTATAAACTAATTTCATCGCTCGCCACAAGGATTCGCAAAATTACTGTACACAGTAAGTTTTTTTGCTGCCATTTGAACTGTCGATCACTGCATGCTGAAAAACGTTAAATTAGATAAAAACCGATCCATAGATACCAGTATATGCAATAGGTGTGCAATTTCTACCATAGAAAGTAGTTAGGAATTGATTTAAAGAAACGCTTTGACATGTTAACCATTCATCAACTCTATATTTTTAAATGTATTTTATTTTTATTTAAAAACTTCAATTACTTAGAAATCAATCGCAACACCAATTCCATTTGAACTTACAGCTATAACTATATAATTCCTAAAGCTAATCATGAAATTTTGCATAAGAACTTCGTGTGGTAATCTCCTAAACTTTTAATGTTGTACCTAATGAACTAAAGTCTATAAAGTTGCTTAACTGTTTCATGTATAAGCCGAAAGTTTAGCTTTATTCATATGCAGATACTGAAATATTTTAAAGTAATTATTGTAGGTATAGTTTTTGCTAATTATTTTATTGCACCTGATGGCAAACTCTCCTTATTTTAGTTTATCTTGTATAAAAATCTTCATATTCTCTTTTATACTTAAACTCTTCATTAATACTGTCATAAAAATGGCTCCTTGCCTTCCTAGGAAAACGCCATGATTCAATTGATATAATAGAGGCGTATAAATATTGTCTGAAATAATAAAACAGCAGACGATAGTTCTGACATATTTTGGAGAATGTATTAGCGCCACCTACTTGAAAAAATGTATACTTTCATGTTTCCGATTGATATAAAAGAAACGTATAATTATTGTTTGACGTAGTAATAAAAACATCCAATGATATTTCTGATACATTTTCGAGTGTCATTAGTATCACTTAATTAAAAAAAAAACCTGATGTGGGCAGCACATGACTTTACTTATATAATGCAATGAATTTACTACTTTTACAGCAAAAAAATAGCTTATTCTTATAGTAGATACTTATATTCTTTTCAAGATACTGAATTTTCGTCAATTAGTCGTCATTTTCATTGATTTAGCGTCATTTTTAACGATTTGGCGAGATTTTCGTTAATTTGGCAACATTCCGCCAAATTCGTCGCCAAAATCTTGCCAAGTATTATGGAAGGAGAAATAAATTATTCTTATAGCAGATAAATGACTATTGGCGTTCAAAAGTATTACTCAAAGTATCTTTTCTCATGAATGGAATGAGCTAGATCCACGAAAATGATATCACCAAATTTATCGTATGATATTACATATGAACATATGAAAAGTGAACATGTTTCTCAACAGTTAATATATATTTTTTAATTTATGGGATTTTTTGATAAATATATTTGAAAAATGTGCAATATCTCGAGAACGGTTTATGCTAGCTTTCTAAAGATTTTGTCAATCGTTTTATAAGGAAAAATTGCATAAGAAATGTCTACTTGCGTAACTATATTAAAGGTTTTGATTTTTTGATGATTTTTTCAAAATTTCACTCGAAAATTTAGGGGGGTTCTGATCATTCGATTCCGTTTAGAAACAATAGACTTCCAGTATTCACGGATTGTGATTTTTGTACCAAATTTCATTTGAATCGTTCCATTCGTTTGTGAGATATCGTCTCCACAGATTCACTGACACACACACACGCATACTTTCACACACACACACAGACATTACCTCAAAAATGTGTTATTTGTGATCAGGGATGCTTGAAACGTACTCTTTCGTCGAAAACTCGAATTCGAATGTTCGACCCCGTCACAATACATTCCTTATACATTTTGTATATAAGGAAAGTAAAAATACTATTTCAATTTTTCGGTAAATTAGATGATTTCAAAATTTGATGAGCGCAACGTTCCGATCTCCCTGCAGAACTGAACCCAAATAGTTGTTACCCTCTCATGGACACAAAAATCATTATTTTATTAAACGCTTCAATACCGAATAATCAAGTTCAAATTCTTCAAAAATCGGCATTGAGTAACCTATAGAAATTTGCAATACAGGTGGAATCCTTATTCTAATTATATATATATATATATATAAAAGAAAAATAATAAATTGCACGACATTCAAGTTTTTTTTTCTCGGTGTCAACGTGCCATTTCACCACTCTCTGACGTATCAAAGTAGATAAAGACCATACACATTCATATGCTTATCTGAAATATTTCGAATATGCTTGAAACATTTCGAATAAAACCATGAGAGACATAGTTGGAAAAAAAAAGTTCCAGATAACTCGGTTTCTATTGCTGTCACTTTAATCGAATGGTCGGGCTACCTCTAGCAAAACACGTTAGTGGAATATTAATTGAAGAAATGTCTTTTTTTCTCCTCGTCTTCGTTGAAACATTTTATCATTCTATTGACCTTAGCGATATTATTAACGATATTTTTGCCCTTAGAAACATTAGGGCTCTTATTATGAGTTGTGTTATAAGCAAATACTATGGATAGCGAAACTAGAAATTTAGTACACGAATATGTAGCTCAAACTGTTGCTAATATAATAAAATTATAAATACTTTAAAAACAACATTCAACATAAAATTAATGGTATCTACCGATTTCGAAGACAATAAATCTCTGGTTGATTGTCTTTTATTTTCGGCAATTTTCTATCTATTTCTTGTTTCTTTTTCCCCGAAGTTTTTGTTGAGGAAGTCTGCTCTTTCAGCCCCCAAAACCAGTTAGTTCCTTCCATTTCTGTTCTACCTATTCATTGCATTTGTTTAGAAACTGCATCTATTAATGCTACTAACTCTATCTATATACTATTTATTAACTCTATCTATTTCTTGCTTTATTTTTCCTGAAGTTTTTGCTGACGAAGTCAGCTCGTATAGCCTCCAAAACCAGTTAGCTCCTTTATTTTCCGTTCAACTTATTTATTGTATTTGTTCAGGAACTGTATCTACTACTGCTACTAACTATATAGTGTCTACTAACTCTATCTGTTTCTCATTTTATTTTCCCCGAAGATTTTGCTGATGAAATCATCTCTTTTAACCTCCAAAACCAGTTAGTTCCTTCAATTTCTGTTCTACGTATTTATTGTATATGTTTAGAAAAAGTTATTACTTTCCTCATATACAATAATGTATAAGGAAAGTATTGTGATGGGGTCGAAAATTCGAATTCGAGTTTTCGACGGGAGAGCACGTTTCAAGCATCCCTGATCACGAATCGAACATTTTAAAGTGATATCTCTGTGTGTGTGTGTGTATGTCAATGAGTCTGTGGAGACGATAACTGACGAACGAATAAACTGATTCGAACGAAATTTGGTACAAAAATTACAATCCGTAAACACTGGAAGCCTATTGTTTTTACGCAATCGAATCGTTTTTACGCAATTTTTACGCAATCGAATCTATACACAATCGAATGTTCAGAACCCACCTAAATTTTCGAGTGAAATTTCGAAAAATTCGTCAAAAAATCAGAACCTCTAATAAAGTTACGCGGACATTTCTTGTGTAATTTTTCATTAGAAAACGATTGACATAAATTTTGGAACGCTAACATGAACCGTTCTCGAGATATTGCACATTTTTCAAAAAATTATCCAAAAATCTTATAAAATAATAAAAAAGTATTTCCTTTTGCGAAACATGTTCACTTTTCATATGTAATACCATGTGATAAATTTGGTGACATCATGCTCGTGGATCTAGCTCGTTCCATTCATGAAAAAATATACTTTGAGTGATACTTTTGTAGTTGAACGCCAATAGTCATTTATCTGCTATCAAAATGACTTATTTCTCCGTCCATAACGCTTGTCGAGATATTGGCGCTGAATTTGGCGGAATGTCGCCAACCTGGCGACTTTTTTAAATGTTGCTAAATTAACGAAGACCTCGCCAAATGGATAAAAATGACGCCAAATCAATGAAAAAACGACTCATTAACGAAAATTCAATATTTTGGAAAGTATATAAATATCTACTATAAAAATAATCTCTTTTTTTTTACTGTAAAAGTAGTAAATTCATTGCATTATATAAGGACAGTCATGTGCTGCCCACATCAGATTTTTTTTAGCTGATTTGGACGACTCATGAAGCTTCCGAAACCGGCTAGTTTCCTTTTTAAATTAATAGGACACTAATATTCGTGGTTTTACTCACTAAACAAGTTCTTTGAATTCTTTGTTGTCCACTTTCCTTCCTACTACTTTCCCCTTTCTTATGGTTATTTACTTCTTTCTTGCCTTTGGCAATCCGTTGACACACCCAAGGTTTCTAAGGATAAGTCTAACCATGGAGGTAAAGATAAGGAGATAAAATTCCTTACCTTTACGTCCATGGTTAGACTTATAAGTCCATACTGAAAAAAAAATGGTTAGACTTTAAACTTTATGCTGAAAAAATGCCAATATCATTTGAGACAGTAATTGGGGTGATAAGATAAACGCCCCTGCAATGTATGTATTTAATGAATTATTATGGTGAAAGGCTTAAAATATTTACTCAAACTGTCAATTTCGAAGAACAAATTAGTAGCGCAATACAAATTGGAGCTGAAACAATAAGTAGAATTCCTACGTATTCAAAATTATTTTACCTTTCAATGAATTTTTATCTCCTTATATTCTGAACTCTGTCCCACACCTGTGAAAAAATACTGATAAATTATACAGACAATTTGGGTAATTTAATAGTAATATAAAATGCCAGTATAAAATAGGTGATTCAAGTCTGGGAATGTTTTCTCTACAGTATAATGAAGTAGGAAGGGACATCCCAGTGGTTAAGATACGGGTATCTTACTTGAGGCACCCGGGTTCAATTTCCGGCCATGCTCTAACTATCCCCGTGTTTATGCCGAGTTCGGTCACGTTAAATCTGTGAGTCCGAAAGTTCTTCCGAGCGGTTGATGGCAGAGGACGGAAGGCACGGTCCATGTTGATGTCACTCATACTGGGTTTCGGTTAAATTGAATGGCACTGTCCCGGCCGTCCAAACAGATGCTTTACACCTTTGGGTAGGGCGCGGTAGCCCAGTGGTTAGCGCGCGGGAATTGCACTCGGTAGGCCCGGGTTCGATTCCCGCCACTGCTAAAACCACCGCCGTGTTCAAGCGGAATACGATCACGTTAAACATGTGGGTCCGTAAGTCCTTCCGAGAGGTTGGTGGTAGGGGAAGGAGGGTACGGTCCCTGTGGATGCCTCCCCCACTGGGTACCGGTCTAAATTGGGTGGCGCTTCCCAGCCGTCCAAACAGTTACCTTACACCTTTCTGGTAGGTCGGACGGTCTAGGTCTCATCAACAACACCTTTGGGTAGGTCGAACGATCTTGATCGAAAGAAAACCTAAATTTAGAACTAAACATAGAGTAACTCCATTTAGATTATTTTAAAACACAGCATTCCAGGACAAAATCATCTCTAAAGAGATAATCAACACAATTACTTCTTTCAAAATTGTTGCAGAAAACGACCGCTACAAAGTAAGCCAACTACCGTCTTTCCTTTATAAGAACTCATTGACAAGTACACGCTTAACAAAGCTCCAACAATTAATCTCATTCATTAAGAAGCAAATAGAAGGTAACTTGTTTATTTTTGGCCCAACGCTCAGACGCATTTTCCCACCTTATTAAGCAGAGAAAAGACTTCTTGATTAGGTTGAGCCACCCTTCTTTCTGTGCGCAGATCGCTCTAGATCTTTGCTCCCACGCCCGCTAGAGAATCAAAATAAAGACGGGCTGGGCCCGTGACCTTAGGCGCTCGGACCTTAATTTGAAGTTTGAAAGAAAGGGATAATTGACTCAGTGTGGCATTCAAATGTGAAGGATGGGACTTTGAATACTGAAAAGGTCATTGAAAGTAATTGCGATCAGAAGTTATTGAAAGAGGAGAAACATTTTTGCCCGAAAAAGGTTGGTCATAAAATTAGTGTGCGAAGTGAAAATTAGTATCTGACGGGGTTAGCATGGTATAGGAGGAAGCATACCTGAGCACTAAGACTTACCATACGTCCTAATTTGACCAGGATTGTCCCAATTTAAAGGTACATCCCGAAGTAGCAGACTGTTTGCCATTTTGCCCCGGTTTGACATTTATTTTTCGGAATACAGTTTTAGTGGGAAACAACAATTCTTGTGGCTAAGGAAGTGTGATTGCAATTGAAACAGTTGCAGAAAAAAATAATGAACTTGAATATATACTTGAATTACCATATGTCCCACTTCGAGCAGGATTGTCCCGATTTAAAGGTACATTCCGAAGTCTCGGCCAGTTTGTCGTTCTGTTCCGGTTTGAAATTTATGTTTCGGAATAAAGTTTTCTGGTACACATTTTTGTAGTTCACTATTTATATCTATATTTTACAGTTTGCTATATATTTCGAATGAAAATTAGAAAAATAAAAAAAAAATAAACTCGATCAGAAAGTTACTTTTTAAAGATTATTTGAAAAGAAAAAAAAATTCAAAATACTGAAACGTTGAAATTATTTTTGTACATGCACAATCTGGACTCCATTTACGTCAAAAGAGAAATTATTTACATTTTCATCTATTGGATTCGAGAGGGGGTATAAAAGCGTTCAAAATGTTTGCATTTTTCATAACGCTCCGTTTTCCCGCCAGAGAAACTCCAGTCATGGGTGTTATTCACATCAAAAAATATCATTAAGTTCTATGTTCTGTTTACCCATTTCAACAATTTTCACAGTGTGTTTAAATGATTCTACAACCATACTTCCGAAGAACATTAGAAAACAAAATCGTGTCAGGAAGCTTTTCACGAGAAGCAAATAAGAAACAAAATTCCTTCAAAGATTAGGAACAGTTCGAGTTCTGGTGTGAGATAACCTAAAACTTTGAACACCCCAAGCGTGAAATTTTGTTTATTTTGTTTCACTTAAACTGCAAATGATCCGTTAAGGCTCGCTTATTCAATAAAAAGCTTAACAGGATAATCGCCCAGAACATCTCAAAATGGTGAACATTTAAAGGAAAATTAATACAGATATATGAAGGCACTTTTTAACATTAGTGTTCATTAATGTTATTTATTAATTTTCCTACAATATATTGCATACATAAAGAAAAATTATTGTGAAGAGGTTAAAAGTTCGACTCTAGAATTCTGAGGAATTCTAGATTCATTGAGGCTAAGAAGACTTGGCCTCGAGATTAAAAATCCGACTCTAGAGTTCTGAGGAATTCGTTGAAATAGTAGATTCATTGAAACCAAGAAGTCTCGAACTCGAAGTTGAAAATCCGAGTCCAGGATTCTGAGGAATTCGTTAAAATAGTAGATTTATTGAGACCAAGAAGTCTCGGCCTCCAGGTTAAAAATCTAACTCTGGGATTCTGAGGAATTCTTTGAAATAGTAGATTCATTGAAGCCAAAACGTATCGATTTCGAGGTAAAAAACCCGACTCTATGCTTCTGAGGAATTCTTCGAAACAGTAGATTCATTGCGGCCAACAGGTTTCGTTCTCGAAGATAAAAATCTGACTCTAGGATTCTGAGGAATTTGTTGAAATAGCAGATTAATTAAGATCAAAAGGTCTCGTCCTTGATGTTAAAAATCCGACTCTAGCATTCTGAGGAATTTGTTAAAGTAGTAGATTCAGTGAGGCCCAGCCTTAAACTAGAGAGAAGAAAGTTCGCACTCAGATATTTAAGACTACGACGAGCCAATGCATTTACGGGTTTTTAATTTTATTATATTTATTTTTTTATTCACTTTTAAACAGTTAAAAATTAATAAAATTTGCTTTTTTCTTCTTTTACTAATTGAACCAATTAAAATTTGTCAGATTAAAATCAGAGCCATGGAGGATTCTTTAGTTAGCCACTGGAAGATTAAATACTCGTCGTGGATATACAAGGTTCAGTCCTAAAGGCATTTTCAACACACCATAATTCTACTGTAGAACTTTATAATTCCACTATAACTCCTCCCAGTTTCAAGATCAGGAATAATCTGCTTTATATAACTGTAAAGCGTGGTTTTCGAAAGTTTTAGGAAAGCATAACACCTAGTGGTCTGTTGCGCTTTGGCAAAACAGAGCTGGCAAAGTTGGCGACCGTCAGTAAAAAGTTGGTCTGTCTTCTTAGAACCTCCCTCAAGGTAACTCCCGTATCGTGGACTACTTGTTAATAGCATCTGCAGTAAGGTCGGTAATTTAGCTTGCCCATGGAGTAAATTTTATATTGTACTAGCAGCATACCCGTTCTTCGTACGGAGTATATAATATAAATAAATTTATAATTCGCAATCATGTGCAAATTCTGTTAAAATATTAAATTTATTGCTTATAAAGAGAAGTTTAAGAATATCTGTTCTCACTATGCAAAATTATATTCACGGGCAGATCTGAAGAATAAAACATCCTGGCCCCTTTTGTAAGTAAATTTACAAAAAAAAAAGGAATTGAATCAATATATGCAACCCCGTACTACTTATATTGTCGCAGATTAGAAAATATGCCAGTGTGTTAGTAGAAGCTTTCCCGTATTGCAATATGAGTCTCAAAAATATTTGCCAAAATAAAAAGGATGGCGTAAAAAATTGAAAGTATCAAAAATCCCCGTAATCTTAATACCAGAAGGTCGTAATTGATTCCAATATATGCCAATATATATCAAAATATATGGCAATATACCTGTACTACTTATATTCTCGTAGATTAGAAGATATACCCATGCATTTGTAGAAGATTACTCGTACAACGTACTATATATGAGTTTCAACAATTTTCGTCATAATAAAACAATTCTATAATAATTTGAAAATATCAATAATCCCTGAATCAACAGTCCCCGAAAATACCAATAATAATGATGTTTAAATCTGAAGGCCGTAATTGATATTATCCAGTCAAAAATGCAATGTCAAAGAAATTTATTTTATATACATATTTTTTTATTCAAATCGGAAAAGATTTAATAAAAATCGTATGCCGCATAACATATTGGATCCGTTGCTAAGCGACATGATATCATGTGCTTCAAATAAATTGATAGAAATCATATCCTCTGAATAATGCAATCTCCATGGAAGGTTTGGCGACATTTTCGTCAATTTAGGGATAACTTAAAAAATCGCCAAATTTATCGCCAAGTGGGACTGTGGAACTGATAGTCCCATTTTGCGATAAATTGACGAAACATCATCACAGTACTATCCCCTAACGAAACACAATTAATTTCATTTATTAAGCGCGATTTTATCAATTTCATGATATTTTTATGGATTTAAAAATATTTTTACCAATTTGGTGATATTAAAAAAATTCCTTCAATGTGTTACTAAGTAGGATGAATGAACTGACCGACAAATGCTACAGAAACATCATTTCAGTATTCTATTGTAAAAAAACAAATTTAATTTCATTGATTTGGGTCATTTTTATCAATTTGGAGACATTTCCACTAATTTGATAAAGTTTAAGAAAAGTTACCAAGTTATTTAGAGATATTCCGCTAAATTCGTAGCTCTGAATTTGCAAATCTGAAGAATAAAATATCCTGATTCCGTTTGAATATACTAAATGAAAACACTAAAATTGTATTAGAAGATATATACACCCGGTCTACTCTTTTTCTGCTTCAACAATCGGCTAAATGCATTTATTGGGTAAACACAATATATGAGTTTATTAGCTAAACACAATATATGAGCTTGAAACCTCTTTGCTTAAATAAATGAAAGTGATGTACGCAGTCCGCAATATATATAATTAAAATAACAATCAAACCGTTTATTTATAAAATATATTTTTACATCCATTTATTTATTATACAAATAGAAAAAATAATAATAAATATTACCAACACATTTAATTTCATTCCATTGCCGAACAACATGATATAAGATAGAATCTTCCTCATGAAATGTGAAATTAAATAGCCATTTTGATTTCTTTATACTTTTCATCGTTGAGTAAAAATTTGTGAAAGATGAACCATGGAGGTAGATTTTTCCATTTAAATTCATGTTTCAAACAATTCATGCTTTCCTATAGTGACTAATTAATGCAAAAATCCTGTACCAAACTCGGAAATAAAGTTTTATTTCATTTTGGCGTTTTAAACAAACGATTTTCATCCTTTCTGTTTGGATAAACCACGGAGTTGGAGAGTAGATCTCATAAGAAAAAGTTCCGTTTTTCATTAATATCTCGACAACCCCTGGTCTTAGAAACTCGAAACTTGGACAAAATTTATGGGGGGCTATTTCAAGGCTATCCACAAAATTTCATTAAATTCGGTTCAGCCTTTTTCCCGTGATGATGAGACAAACGAAAATTTCGTTTTTTACTAATATCTCGAGAACCACTGGTCGTAAAAACTCAAAATACAGACTAAAGTTTAAGTGGGACTATTTCTAGGCTACCCACAAAATTTCATCAAATTTGGCTCAGCCGTTCTCCCGTGATGATGGGACAATCAGACAGACAGACAGACAGACAGATTTTCATTTTTATTTATATAGATTATGTAAGTACGAAAAGTAGTTTGAAATAAAATATAGTATCGTTTTTCAAAAGTTTAGCTTCACTGCATTAGTCATTTGAATAATACAGTCAACAATAATCGACCAAGTTGGGTCAACTGGAAAATACAGCCGGGAATAATTTATGAAAATCTTTTCCCGTACACTTGAAATTTCGATCAAATTTCCATAAAATCTCTCATAGATTATTTTCGAAATATTTACGCATTGGGAAATTTAAGGTCTGAAGGATGAAAAACAAATATAGTATATGCGATTTCTCTAAAGAGAATCTACCGAAAATTACCCAAGTAATCTCATAAACTACAGACATCCGCCAAAACAGAGCCACATGTAGGATTCTAATAATCCGATCAAAGTCGCACAGTCGCAACATGACTTATTTAATCCATTGGTTCCCAAACACTGAGTCGCGACACACATTTGAGTCGCAATGCATAATATTACTCACTAATCTAACGTATATACATACATTGAGTTCCAGACAAATGGTTTATGAAATTTTGTCACTTTCCCTACAAACCCAAATGTTTTTCCTTTACTAGGGTCTCCGCCATCTGCTAGCTACGCTCACCATTCCCCGTTACTCGCTTCGCGAGTCGAGACGCTTCGCTTCCTACTCGCTAGCGCTCGCTGATCTCGCTTCGTTAGCACTTTAGTGCCACCTGCTATTCTGGCGTAATACGCCCGTTGGGGACCAGCCCTTATTAAAAAATCTGATGTGGGCAACACATGACTTTCCTTATATAATGAATGAATTGACTACTTTTACAGTAAAAAAATAGGTTTATCTTATAGTACATACTAATATTCTTTGCAAGATATTGAATTTTCGACAATTAGTCGTCATTTTCATTGATTTAGCGTCATTTTTACCCATTTGGCGAGATTTTCGTTATTTTGGCAACATTTTAAAAAAAACGCCAAGTTGGCGACATTCCGCCAAATTCGTCGCCAGAATCTCGCCAAGCGTTATGGACCAAGAAATAAGTTGTTCTTACAGCAGATAAATGACTATTGGCGTTCAAATACAAAAGTATTACTCAAAATAACTTTTTTCATGAATGGAACGAGCTAGATCCACGAGAATGATGTCACTCAATTTATCGCATGGTATTACGCATAAAAAGTGAACATGTTTCTCAATAGGAAATATTTTTTTTTCATTTTATATGACTTTTTGATAATTTTTTTGAAAAATGTACAATATCTCGAGAACGGTTTATGTTAGCGTTCTAAAATTTATGTCAATCGTTTTCTAATGAAAAATTACATAAGAAATGTCTATTTGCGTAACTTTATTAGTGGTTTTGAGTTTTTGACGATTTTTTCAAAATTTTATTCGAAAATTTAGGGGGGTTCTGAACATTCGATTACGTATAAAAACAATAGGCTTCCAGTGTTTACGGATTGTGATTTTTGTACCAAATGTGGTTCGAATCGGTCCATTTGTTCGTCAGTTATCGTCTCCACAGACTCACTGACACAAACACACACATACACGCACACACACACACACACACACACACACACACACACACACACACACACACACACACACACATACTTTCACACACACATACGCACACACATACTTTGACACACACACACACACACATACTTTCACACACACACACACACACAGACATCGCTTCAAAAATGTTCGATTCGTGATTTGGGATGCTTGAAACGTGTTCTCCCGTCGAAAACTCGAATTCGAATTTTCGACCCCGTCACAATACTTTCCTTATACATTATGTATATAAGGAAAGTAATAACATTCACTAGACCTGGAACATGCTTCGCAATCACCTTCAATCCGATTGGCTCACACGATTTCCTAAGTGTGCTGTGCTCTCTGAAACTTCCACCCTTTGCTCGCTACTTTCGCCGACATCCGTGACTTCCTTAGCGAGTGGGTAGACTTTGCCTTCTTTTCGCTTCGCGAGCACTTTAGTGCAGCCTACTATGCAGGCGTAATACGCCTGTTGGAGACCGTCCCTTATTAACTGACATTCTCTAGACCTTGGAGACCATGGAGCTTACCATGGACATCTTAAGACCATGGAGCTACAACTAATTAAACTCTATGCTTTAAACTTCATCGAAAAAAATCGTCATTCTCTTTATAAAATCAATTAATATTTCATTCATATCAGCCATGCAGACTCCATGGACTGAATTATTTTGTGTTAAAGAAATACAGCAATTCTAATATACAACTCATTCTACATATTTTGCTGTTTACATTTTACATAGGTGAAAAATAGGCTTCGTTGTAGAAATAATCAAATTTGAATGATCATTTAAACTCAAATATATTGTATTTGCGTTGTTTCAGTATGTAGATGCACAGAATTTAAGCAAAAATGAAGTAGTTTTAGGACGGATACAACACTCAATATGAATTAAAAAGAACTTAAAAAATCACGATTTTGAAACAAGATGGATGCCATATATCATTTTGAAGTGGGTCATGTGATCGTTTCATATCATGGTCACGTGATCGTTTCATATAAGAGGTGTAATTATTATTTTTATTTCTATTTAAAAAACTACTGAATATATTTCGCTGACTATTTTTTTATATATTTTATGGAACAATTTGAATATTCCCTAAAATTTTCGAAGCAATTTGTGAATTTTAAATCCGCTTAAAAATGTTTGGAAAATTAGGTCCCATAGGGCTCAATGCATTTCATTTTTTTAACACGGGTTCAATCCAAAACTAATTGGGTGATATTTTTCATTTATATTCCCGTAGGTCCTACAGACCCCGTCTGAACAACATACTAAAATTTCATTTTGATTAAGTCATTTTTACAGCAGTTATCGTGCTAACGGACAGGCAGACAGACAAACAGAATGAACAAAGTCATAAACACTTTTCAACCTTGTTGTAAAGTGCTAAAAAAATCGGCACTGTCGCCTGTCCAATGGAGTCGAAATGGTTTTGAGTGAATAGCATCTTTGTTTGTGAGTGGTTTGTCTTTTTCAGACATTTTCAAAACAATTCAAAATATTAAAATATCAAAACGACATGGAACAGACGACAGAGTTCGAACGGACAGACAGAGGGACAGAATGAACAAAGTCATAAACACTTTTCAACTTTGTTGTAAAGTGTTAAAAAGCGGTTTTAAAATGGATGCAACGCTAAATATAACTTTAAAAGATCTTCAAATATCACGATTTTTACACAGAGGGAAAAATAGATGCCATAAATTATTTTGAAATGAGTCCCATGATCTGTTCATATAATATGGGTGAAATTATTATTTCAATATTTCATTTACAAAACTACCTAACATATTTTGATAAAAAAATTTTCGCACATTTTACGTGATAATTTGACTATTTCCCAAAATTTTTCGAAGCAATTTGTAACTTTTAACTCCGCTTAAAAAATGTTTGAAAAATTATGTCCCATACGGTTCAATGTATTTCATTTTTTCAACCCGGGTTAAATCCGAAAATAATACGGTGATATTTATTTTCATTCCTGTATGTCCCACCGACACTCTCAACAACATACTAAAATTTCATTTGATAAAAAGTCTTTTTTACGGCCGTTATCGTGCGAACGGACAGACAGACAGACAGAATGAACAAAGGCATAAACACTTGACAACTATGTTGTAAAGTGTTAAAATTACTGTGCCTCGAATCTTGTGCATCATTATTTCAGTGTGAAAGAAAAGAAATTACTGCATTATGTAGAGAAAGTGATGTGCTGTCCACATCAGATTTTCTGTTTACAATACCATAGTAACTCATTGATACATTAACGTTCCTAATATGTATTCATTTTATACGGAATTTTTGCTGGAAAATACGAATATAAGCCAATCCAATGAATATGAATATCAAAATAGTGGCTATTAGCCTATAGGAAAGTCACATGCTTAATATTTATTTCATTACATATTCACATTCGTTTAATTTACTCAGCGATTCGACAGAACTTAAAATATTCCTCTTAAGCAAATCAAATAGACAAATTCATCTCAGATTCCAAACGGAAAATACGTTCGCTTTCTATACGACGCAATTTTCCCTGAACAACTAATGAGCCATAGCAATAAACGATTTAGCGGTTAAAGTTAATAAGTCATTGATGCTAACTGTGACTTTCAAAACGAATACAAGTGCATGTAATGTTGCAAATGTGGTTCAAAATTTGCAGTTATAAAGATGGCTGCAATTAAGTTATTAGAGCGAAAATATTCAGAGCAAGAACATTAATGGGACGAAACTTCTAGAATCTTCAGGTATTATGTTTTGCTGAAAATATAGAATCACATTTCATTCGGCTTATGATAATTAGTATTTCAATTCAATTTTTGATCGAAGTGCCTTTCTATTTACATCTATTTTTGATGTCAGTAAACTCTGGTAGAAACTGTAGACGCTGATATAGTTTTAGACAAAATATTATGACAATATTTGGAATATTAAACTCTGCTTGCCTTGCTCATACATTTATTTATATTCCATATATACTTTACTTATATCAAAATCAGCATCAGAATGAAAGAAACATATGAATTTTATGAACTTTCGTCCCCAAATTTCGCTTTAAAAACTTGCCTAAAATAAAGCGGCGATAGTCAATAATATACAACATTAAAATTAATTTATCTTATTTTCCGATTTTTTTAATTTTTATAATTTTTCTTAGCTTATTTTATTATTTTTCATTTATATACGTATATATATATATATATATATATATATATATATATATATATATATATATTTGTCGCTTACTATTTATATCTATTTTTGATAGTTTCGAAGATATTTCGAGTAAAAGTAAGAAAATTGGAAAAAGCATTCGGGCAGATACTTTTATCGGGAAAAAAATTCAAACATTAAAACATTGAAATTATTTTTATTTATTCCTAATCCAGACCCTATATCCGCCAAATCAAAAAACTTTATTTACATTTTTATGTATTAGGTTCGACAGCAAAAGCATCCAAAATGTTTAAATTTTCGCAACACTAGGGTTTACGCAACACATACCCCAGGCACAGCTATTATTCACATCAAAACTCCAATGAAGATTTAACATTCCTGGCCGTCGCAGTTGTTCCAATACAAACTGTATGTCAATTTTCTCTTACAAGAGCTGTCTATGATTACACATGTTTTAAATTTCATAATCTTCTTGCTGAATAATCCCATGCAAAATTCTGTGACTAATCTACTTAATTTACATATCCATTACCAAGGAGTTCACCGTCATGCAACATTGCAATATTAGTCGGATTATCATTGACTTTATCCGTATATATTGGAACTTTGAAGAATTCATCCGATATTGCCCCAATTATTTTTATTTCCTTTGAAACTTTCGGAAAGGGGAAAAAAGATCTTATTTTTAACATTAAAAACATTTAAAGTCAAAAATACCCTATTTCCGTTTTTATTACATTCCCAGCATACATAGATAATGAATAGGGAAAGTATTGTGACGTAGTCGAACATTCGCATTAGAGATTTCTACCAAAGAGCACGTTTGAAGCAACATTGTACTCGAATCATACGCTAATGAGGTGATGTCTGGATGGTATATTAGTATGTTAGTGTATATGTTAGGGTGTGTATGTATGTTGGTGTATGTGTTAGTGTGTGTATGTATGTTGGTGTATGTGTTAGTGCATATGTCAGAGTGTGCATGTATGTCGCTGTATGTATTAGTGTGTGTATGTATGTTACTGTATGTGTTAGTATGTGTGTATGTTGATATATGTGCTAGTGTGTTTATATATATTAGTGTATGTGTCAGTGTGTGTATGTATGTTAGTGTATGCGTTAGTGCGTTAGGTTGGTGTATGTGCTAGCGAGTTTTTGTTGAGACCCAGACCGTCCGACCTACCAGAAATGTGTAAGGTAACCGTTTGGACGGCCGGGAAGTGCCACTTAATTTAGACCGGAAACCAGTGGGGGGAGGCATCCACTGGGACCGTACCCTTCTTCCCCTACCACCAACCTCTCGGAAGGACTTACGGACCCACATGTTTAACGTGATCGTACTCCGCATGAACACAGCGGCAGTTGTGGCAGCGTGCAAATCCAGCACGCAAACCACCGGGCTGCCGTGCCCGAAATGTGCTAACAGCACGCGGTGTTCCCAGGTGGTCACCCACCCAAGTACTAACCGCGTCCGATGCTGCTTGACTTCGGTGATCTAACGCGAACCGGTGTTTTCAGCACAGTACGGCCGTTGGCTCTATGTGCTAGTATGTGTATGTTGGTGTATGGTAGTGTGTGTATGAATGTTATTATATATACTAGCCGAATACCCGTTGAAAATCAAAGGTCTCGCAATAAGCAACCTCTGAATAATATAAATTTTTGAATAATTCGCATTTCACATTTATTCGACAAATCGAATATTTTGGTGTGCAAAACACCCCTAAAGAAGAATATTTTGGAAAACTTAAATTGCGCACTTCTTCCTCTCGAACTATCTACCCGTACACTAAATTAAAGTCTCTCATCTTATCCCGAAGTATGCTATTTTATCATTTAAGGTTTCGAACGTTTTTCTGTGAAGCATCCCCTTAAATGAACTTTTTTGAAATACTCTATTCCTTTTGTGGTTTTTATCAGATGATGGTCCATATACCAAATATCAAGCTTCTATCACTTTTAAAAGGATGCATGTCTCATTTATTCGAAAAATCGAACATTTTGGTGTGCGGCACCCCCTAAAGTAACAAATATTGGGAATCGGAAATAGCCACTTTCTTTCTCTCAAACTATCTGCTCGTATACCAAATTTTAACTCTCTATCCTTTCACGAAGCATGCTTTTTCTTTCATTTCACCTTTCAAAACTTTTTTGTGTAGCACCCCCTTACATGAACAATGTGGAAAAACCGCATTCATTTTATGTTTTTTTTAAATCAAATGATAAGCCCATATACCAAATTTCAAGCTTCTATCACTTTGGAAAAGAGGCGTTTTTCATTTGTTTTTCAAATCGAATATTTCAGTGTGAGGTACCCCCCCCCCCCTACAATTGCAAATATTGGAAAACTGAAATTGCACACTTTCATCCCTTCCAACTATCTACCTGTTCTCTAAATTAGAAGTCTCTATCTCATCGCGGAGCATGATTTTTCTCATTTCACCTTTCGAATGTTTTTGCGTAGAGTACCCACCTCCTTATACGACGATTTTATAGTATTGCCTTTTTCGATGAAGTTTTAAACATGGAGTTACGAAGTACTTTTACCTCCATGGTTTTAAGTTTTTAAGAAAAATAAATTATTGTAGTACTGTGATGAATGAAAAAATATCAACGCTGAATGTATCGCATTTTAGATATGTTTAAATAAAATTGCATTTCAGTTACAAAGCGTATCATAATCAATGTTCTATGTATACTTAAGCGCTTTCTTGTTTATATATTAGATGTTTTTGGGAGGATTACTTACTACTGTAGAAAGATATCTCTATTTATACATACAAAGTTACTGTGTAATACAATAGACATCCAAGGATATCTAACAATGCTTCCAGATAATAGGAGTATCCACATCATCAAACACCAAAACAGTTACAGTCAGAGTGGAAAGAATTCGGAAGTCTGAATAACGTACCCAGACCACCACTTAAAATAACCACATAGTTTAATACAACAAGTCGACAGTGGTAATCAAATGATCGTTTCAATGACTGTAAATAGAAAGCAACTTCCCCAGCGTGACGCACTAATATCTGATAAGCAGTTATGTTTAATGCTCTTTAAGTTTAACAGTGGACATAAAAATAAAATGCTTACTTTGCCTAATCCAACATCGGAAAGTGATACGTGATCAATACGCCGCATTGTGAATGTTCAATCAGAAGGATAAATCGAAGTCATTGTTTTGCAATTATCGAAAGCAGCAACTATTTGATCTCCATGCGAATAAGAATAAATGTGGTATCTTGAAATGTAACTATTGTTCCTTTTGCATACCATATGATATGAATCTGTAGCCAAGAAAGTGAGACATGTAGGAAAAGGATGACTGCTTGTGTCTGGAGTATAATTCTCTTGAAATATCCCACCCACCGCTGGAGCTTACCTTGAGGATATGTCCGCTTTGAGATGTATGTCTGACCTTGTACTGCACGGCATGAATCACTTCAACTCCGCAGTTTCAGTGACGCCCTAGGGAAATAGGGGCGAAAAAAATTCCCTACTCACTGTTAAACAAAGGATTTCTTTCTTTTTCTATGACGTATTTTTTTTAAATTTTCATTTTGATGATAAAAAGTATTTTTTTAGTTTCCTTGAACGTTATAACATATTTAAAAATATCTATACACAAAAAATATTTATGATACATTTTAATACATATTTATATACATTTTAATGCGTAAAAAATATTTATAAAAAGTATTTTTATAATGTTTATGTGAGACCAGGAGGCATCATATGCAGTTTTTGGTGTTTACATCGAAACAAAACGCAAAATTTTAGTCACCGTTTTATGGCAGTCTTGACCCGAAAAGTCATGACCCCAATAAATACACGTCACACAAATTGCAGGTGTGGTTGGGTCAAAATCTCCTACGGCGAAAATCTTAAACCAAGTTTCATTGGAAACTGAAAGTGCCAATGATGCAAAGGTGCAACATCGCACTGAGGAGCATCCAATGAGAACAAGGAGGGCGTATCTTAACCCCAGGCCAAATGATGTAGCCGCAAAGAGAAAAAGTCAATGTATATAATGGAATGATTATTCACGCAAGAGGTGCAGTGAGAAATAATTCAGCCAGCTACTCTAAACCCAATATGTGAATCGCACGGTCTGGGGTCTTCAGAGAGAAATAATTAGTATCCAATAAGCGCGAGAGAGAGAGAGGTCGTGATGATTCAATCACTGCTATTAAGAGAGAGTCGTTATTCAGTTGAATATTGAGAATGTTATAACAAAAGATGCAGTTTGACTCCATATGTTAGAACAAGAATCGGCGGAAGTCCCAGTCATGCTGAGCTACAGACCCGAAATACAGACGTATGTACCAGTCTTGATGTATATTAGGTCAAATTTCAAACTTTGAAATAAGATTCAAAAGACCTGTAAATAAGGAGATAAAATTGGTATAATTTTAATTATAATAATAATAGAGGTGTGAATAAATAATGCTTATTTTAAAAGTTAAAATGTGGATTTTAATGTATAGTGTTTTAATTTAATTAATATGTTAAGAAACTCATGCAAAGAGATAATGCTGGGTTTTGCAGTCACGATAGAAGAGTACGAATGTTACGATTCATGACCACTTTAATTGACATTATTAATTTAATCCATAAAATAAAATTCTCTTTATGAAGGAAATAAACTCCAAGTAAATGTTTCTTTGTTCAACACAATTTAGTGTCCGTGACGCTCTTTGCGCGAGTTCGAAAGCGTTTTTTTATACGTTAACAAATATTTATAATACTTTTTAATATGTTAAAAATATTAATAATTCATTTTAGTTTTAAAACTAAAATTAATTACACGCTGTTGCCTGCGTCTTAAATAAGGACCCGTTACATAAATAATACAGACTAGAGCGAATCACCCGCCGTTACTCGGGTCCTAAATACGTAAACGCCCGTTACTTAAATAATACCACTAAGTTTCTTAATCGCCAAATCAATTTCAATCCAAATCAGCACGAAATGCAAAATTATTACTTTAAAAATGCAAAGAGCGTCACTCCAAAGTATTTCAGCATAACGGAATCGTACGCTCTCTACTAAAGTAAATACATAATTAAATCCTATATAGGAAGATTTCTCTGTGTGTATGTCTTTCTTTCTGAATGTCTGCTTGTGCAGGCTACAACCGGAAATCTAAGCTTCATACGATCATGAAATTTATCTTACAGGTACTTCAGGACCTAAATATGTACACCTTGGCATTATTACTTTCCCTGCAATACATGGCAATGTATAGGGAAAGTATTGAAATGGTGCCGAAAATCACAACTCAAGTTTTCGACGGATCTACGCGTTTCGCGACCTGTAGAACACGAAAAAATTATTTTTAGTGTAACATCTGTGTGTGTGTCTGTCTGTCTGTGCAGATTTTGTATCCACTCTAACTAAAAAACTAATTAACCGAATTTCATAAAATTTGGTAGGTAAGTCACTTGTGGGCGAATCTGGTGCTGATTAGTTTTGGATACAATTCGGGATAAAAGAACCCGCCTTTTTTGCGAAATGGCCCGCAAAAGCCTGTATCCATTCTAGCAGAAAAACTAAGGGACCGAATTTCACAAATTTCGGTAGATAAGTTGTTTGTGGGTTACCCTGGTGCTGATTAGATTTTGGTAAGATTCGGAAAAAAATAACCTACCTTTTTTTGCAAATTGGCCAGCCGAAATCGTCAAAATCTAAAATAAAAGTCTACGTATGCTCAAATATATCCATTAAATGCCTGTTTTATATGTAATTTTTAACGAAATAATAAGACCAACCCCATTACATTAGGACTAGCCGGATCTACATGTTTTGGAACCTCTAGAACACTATTTTATTGTGACCTCTGTATGTATGTTTCTCTGTGTGTATGTGTGTCTATCTGTGCAATGTATGTATCCACTCTAACTGAAAAACTAATTGACCGAATGTCATAAAATTTGGTAGGTAAGTCCCATGTGGTTGATTCTGGTGATTAGATTTTGGTACAATTAGGGACAAAATAACCTTCCTTTTTTGCGAAATGGCCCACAAAAATTGCCTCTATCCACCCTAGCTGAAAGACTAATAGACCAAATTTCCCAAAATTTGGTAAATGTGTGTGTATGTATGTATCTGTCTCTCCGTGCTGTCTGTAGCGGAAAATCTAAGCGGTCGTACAGCCATGAAATTTGGTATACAAATACTTCAGGACACTGAAAGGTGCACTTGACTTAAATGATATAAAATATTGTTATGATATATGCAAAATTCTGATATGATACAAAATATTCTCAGATCCGAAATTACCTTGTCCTACTGGAAAATTCGGTTAACTATTTATATACTAAGGTCCACCATGGGAAGTATAATACTATCATGATCTCAATTACAATTCAATAAATAGGTTGTAATAAAAACGTTCCAAAGAACACTATAAACTGATACACAAATGCCTCATATACAAAAAAGATCAATCATGCATAAGCATTGATTATGAAACACTTTCCAGCTGAAATGCAATTTTATTTAAACAGCTCTAGAATACGATGCATACAGCACTGCATGTTTTTTAAATTACGACAGTGCTATAATAATTTATTAAATTATTGTAGCACTGAAGAAATTTAAAATTTTGACTTTTTGAGAAAATTTAAAGTTTCAAAAAAGACAATGCTATAAATCGTCTGCTTCTCTATGTAAAAAATCTGATGTGAGCAGCACATGACTTTCCTTATTTAATGCAATGTATTTACTTCTTTTACAGTAAAAACAAAATAGGTGATTCTTATAGTAAATACTTATATTTTTTTAAGATATTGAATTTTCGTTAAATAGTCGTAATTTTCATTGATTTATCATCATTTTTATCCATTTGGCGAGATTTTCATTGATATAGTAGCATTTAAAAAAGTCGGCAAGTTGGCGACATTCCGCCAAATTCGCTGCCAAAATCTCGCCAAGCATTATGGACGGAGAAATAATTTATTCGAATAGCAGATAAATGACTATTGGCGTTCAAATACAAAAGTATTACTCAAAATATCTTTTTTCATGAATGAAACGAGCTAAGATCCACGAAAATGATGTCACCCAATTTATCTCATGATATTACATATGAAAAGTGAACATGTTTCTCAATAGAAAATATCTTTTTACATCTTATAAAATTTTTTGATAATTTTTTTGAAAAATATGCAATGTCTCGAGAACGGTTCATGCTAGCGTTCTAAAATTTATGGTTATCGTTTTCTAATGAAAAATTACATAAGAAATGTCTATTTGCGTAACTTTATTATAGAGGTTTTAAAATTTTGATGATTTTTTCAAAATTTCACTCGAAAATTTAGGAGGGTTCTGGACATTCGATTGCGTACAAAAACAATAGGCTTCCAGTATTCACGGATTCTAATTTTTGTACCAAATTTCGTTCGAGTTGGCCCATTCGTTCATCAGTTATCGTCTCCACAGACTCACTGACACACACACATACATACTTTCACACACACACGCACATACATACTTTCTCTCTCTCTCTCACACACACACAGACACACAGAGAGAGAGAGAGATCTCACCTCAAATACGTCTGGATCGTGATCAGGGATGCTTGAAACGTGCTCTTCCGTCGAAAACTCGAATTCGAATTTTCGACCCCGTCACCTTATACATTATTGTATATCCTTTCCTTATACATTATTGTATATAAGGAAGGTAATAATGTGTAAGATCCACGGTACTATGCTTTAACGTTGAATGTTTTTGAATTTGGCAGTTTTTTGGGTGACAGCAGGTGAAACAAATTTGAAGTAATCAATTAGTTTATATTTCATTCAATTCTAAATTCACAATTATCAATATTGGTAGCATTCTCAGTAAGAAATATATATACTCCACATATTAAAATATTTTATTAATTAATTTATCCATTTGGCGTCATTTTCATTAACTTAGTGTCATTTTTGCAATTTTTACAATATTTTCTCCAATCTAGGGCAAAATATCGCCAATTTGGGGATATTTTCGTCCCCTTGGAAGCATTTAAAAAATCGCCAAATTACCGACGTTCCGCTAAATTTTTCCGCCAATCGTTAGACGGACGGAAGGATAAATATGTTATTCTTATAGTCGATTCTTATGCACTTTCCAAGACATTGAATTTTCATCAATTAATCGTCATTTTCATTGTCTTTTTATCGCCGTTTTTATCAATTTAGCGACATTTTCGTCAACTTGGGGATATTTCGTAGAAGTCTCCAAGTTGGTGATATGCCGCTAAATTCGTAACGAAATTTTCGCCGAGTGTTACAAACGGAGAAATAAATAATTCTTATAGTAAATAAATAACTATTGGGGTCCAAATACAAAACTATTACCCAAAGTATTTTCTCTTATGAATGGAACGAGCTAGATCCACGAAAATGATGGTAACAAATTTAACGCATAATCTTACATATAAAAATTGAACATATTTCACTACAGTTAATAATGCTTTTCATTTTATGTGATTTTTGGATAATTTTATTTGAAAAATGTGTAATATCTCGAGAACGGTTTATGCTAGCATTCTAATATTTATGTCAATCGTTTTTAATGCACAATTATCGATAAAATGATTATTTACGTAACTTTATTAAATGTTTTGCATTTTTAAGGACTTTTTCCAAAATTCCATTCGAAAATTTGGGGGGTATACCGCTTCCAGTTTTCACGGCTTGTAATTTTTGTACCAACTTCCGTTCGAATTGCTCAATTTGTTGGTGAGATATCGTCTTCATAGACTCACGGACACACACACACACACAGACACACGTTCTTACACACATGCACATATATTTACACACACTGACACATACACACAGATGCCACCTCAAAAACATTTGATTCGTGTTCAGAGATGCTTAAAACGTGTTCTCCCGTCGAAAACTCGAATTCGAATTTTAGACCCCGTCATAATACTTTCCTTATAGATTATAATATGTATATAAGGAGAGTAATCAATGACTGTTTCATTCATATCACTTATATTCCAAACTCTAGAGCTAAATAATATTGCATGAAAATGTTCAGCAATTATTATACAACTCATCTTACAATTGTTTGATTTGTTAATTTTTCATGCTATAGAAATTAGGCTTCTTAGTAGGAATAATCAAAGTTTAGTGGTCACTTAAAATAAAAAATATTATAATTGTGTTGGCACAGAATTTAGATACACTGTATGCAAAAATATAGCGGTTTTATGACGGATGCAACATTAAGTATAAATTTAAAAGATCTTCAAACATTACGATTTTTTCACAGGGGACAAAAATGGATGCCATATTTTATTTTGAAATGAGTCATGTGATCTCTTCTTATAATATAGATGTTAATTGATATTTCAATTTTTATTTAAAAACTACCTAACACATTACGCTGAAAAATTTTTTACATATTTTATGTAATAATTTGAATATATCCTAAAATTTTGGAAAGAATTTGGGAATTTCATCTCCACTTAAAAAATATTTGAAAAATTGGGTCCCACATGATTCAATGCATTTCATTTTTTCAACCCGGGTTCAATCCGAAACTAATTGGGCGGCATTATTCATTTCCATTCCCATATGTCCCACAGACCGTCTCAACAACATACTAAAATTTCATTTTGGTAGAGTCATTTTTACGGCAGTTATCGTGCGAACGGACAGACAGAATGAACAAAATCATAAACACTTTTCAACTATGTTGGAAGGTGTTAACAATTGACAACATTTTGAGGTCCTCTGTAAACACGGGACCCCAAGTGGTCGGTTGGGCCGCTTGGGTCTCTGACGGATTACTATATCGTCCCTATACATTACCATGCATTGTAGGGAAAGTAAAAGAAAAAATATCTAATTTTAAATCCTTAGCCAAGCTTTTTACTATCTATCCATCTTACAATTCGCTTCCGACCAAATTGTGTATTTGTTTCCCCGGCACTTTTTGTTCTGTTACTGGAGGCAAGCTGCCGTCACGGGTCAGTGGCAATGCCGCTTCACAAAACCTCAAGGGGTCAAGACCAAGGCTTTTCTTTAGACCAAGGCCACTTTAATAGCCCTCTAAGTGGCTATTTTACTTTTCTGAGAGTGGCAGTGGCACTGCTGTCAAACGTAAGATCTTGCGTCACTCAGTCGAAGGACGTGATGGGATGAAGAAACGTGGTCGGTAAGGTGTCAGTTGCGTGGAGAAATGTCTTGCATTGTCCTTTCCATAGATATATTTTCAGGGACTGTTGCTTATTATGGTTGTTTTAATAAGTAGCGCCAAGAGGTGAAAGAAACAATTTTTTCAGTACAAACGCTGCTGAATTTTAATGTAAAACATTTATGGCATGATGTAGTGCACATCTTGAAAGACATGTGACTGACGAAAAGACATGTGACTTGAAATACATGTGATGAAACGGAAATAAGTGCCTGAAATGATATCATATTGTTACCAGTACACAACTTTAACCGATCGCTTTAATTTGAAGCTATGAGTCGCTTGACGGGCAGATTTATTGGCCTTGGTTAATGTGGATAAAAAAATATTTTGGCGCGTTTTATAAACTTCTCGAATTTTATAGATTAACTAAGAACTTCAAAAATTATGTGTTTTCTTCGGAAATTTCCGCAGAGGTTATATAATCTCCTCATCGTTCAGTTGGATTGCTGATGTGATGCAAGTAAAAGTATCTGTAAAACTTAATATAGAACCCAATATGTAATTCTTCTTCTAATCAGTGTTTTTCAAACTTTTCTGGTAATAGAATTCTTTTGAAATTAAATTTTATGGCGGGACTCCATTAATGAGAAAATGTCCATTGTAGTCTAAAATATGCAATCAAAATTTTAAGCGCTCTCTATTTTATTTTTAAGAAAATTTACGCAACCCCCCAAGTACCCCGCGGAACACATATTGAAAAACACTGCTTTAAACTGTATTGAAAAACAATTCTAGTAGTGTAAAAAAATCTAAATTTTGGACCTGCGACATCTGTGCACCGACATCTGCGCTATATGCCCTTATCGCTTGCGCCGACCGCATGTTCACCGGTTGGAGTAACTGAAAATGTGGCACCCAAATGTTTCATTGTAGAAAACGTCGCTGTTTGTGGTCAATTTGGACGAAATAAACGGAATTCTGTTAATCTATCGAAATCGTATAACTTTTGAAAATAATAAGCAAATAAATAAATACAGTTTAAAACCAAGAAATATCGAAACGTTTCCCTATGTACCTTGTACCATTGCCACACACAAAAAAAAAACATATCAACTTTTTCCTATTCAAAATATGCGAAAGAAGTAATATTTTACATCAATCTATGACTTTTCAATATCATTCTAAATCAATCAATCTGATTTCCTCAATCTGAAATAATTACTCAATATTTTAATGTAGAATAACGTCTTTATTCGCACCTGGTATGGGGCCATGTCAACCAATTGGAAGCGACCAAGATTTTGAAAGATTGTAGTTCGGTGTTTAATAGTTAGAGAGGAACGGCTGTGGTATTAAGTGCCAAGCCAAGAAAGTTCTTTAGTGGGCGACTCATTGGGATGACGCGTTCGAGAGAGGAATGCGGCCGAACGCGAGATAAGATAAAAATTACCATGCCATAATAAAATTACCAAGCTTTTATTTATTTAATTCGGGAACTTAATTAGCATTTCGTTATCATTAACTTTGTAACTTATTTCTCCTATCCTAGACCACTCTTGTCAGTATGTGGTGATAAATGTAATTTTTCTGTGAACCATTGTTTCATTTTCAGGTATAAAACATATATTCTGTGTTTGGGACATCACGAGTTTTTTCATGGAACTTTTAAATTATAAAATGTATGTTTGTTTCTGTAAAATGAACCTAAATATTTTCATATTTTCTTTTTGCAAGAATGTTTTTACAAGACATTATCTTGTTGAAATTTCGAAATTTTTATGAAAGTTTAAGCGCAGTATTTTTTTTCCCAATGGCCAGGCATTAACTCTTTCATCTTCGCCTATACATCGGCCAGAACAGTGAACCTCTTAACCGTCAAAGACGTTGCCCCAGCGCACCAGTGGGAGTGGGAGCACATTATCCCCAACAACACAAACATCCATGTCTTACGTGGGACTCGAACCCACAACGTGGCGGCCGATCAATCGCTGGAAACGCTCGCCTTGACCGTTCGGCCACCACGTCGACTGAAATGAGCCAACAGTACGCGGTGTTCCCAGATGGTCCCCCACCCAAGTACTAACCGCGCCCGATGCTGTTTAACTTCGGTGATCTAACGGGAACCGGTGTTTTCAGCACGGTACAGCCGTTGGCATTAAGCGCAGTATTGCATTACATATAAATGTACTTATTTATTTAAGTTCAATATAATCAATTGTTCCTGAAATTTCGAAATTCTTATGAAAGTTTAAGTGCAATATTGCATTACATATAAATGCACTTATTTATTTAGGTTCAACATAATCAATTGTTCCTAAAGTATAATTAGGCAACAATAATTTTGTTTTGGATGCCAAAATTTACGGAGTAATTTTGCATCCAAAACAAAATTCTATTTGGATGCAAAATTTTGCGTCACTCCGTCGAAGTACGTGGTAGGATGAGGAGACTCGGTGATTAAGATGTTAGTTGTGTGAAGATTCCCCCCCCCCCCCATAGATATAATTTTATGAGCTGTTGCTTATTATGGTCGTTTTTATAAGTAGCTTTAAGAGATAAAAGAAACACTTTTTTCAAAATAAATGTAAAATATTTTTAAATATTTGTCGGGGCAGAACTATATTCACATTTAATTTCCGTTTAAAACTGAATATTAAACTCTCGCAGTATAACCTTTATTCGAAGAAGACCAATCAATGGAATTAGAGAGCAAGAGATAAAACTCCATAATAAAAATTTCAAAAATAGTTTAAAAAAAAAACTTAAAAGTACCATCATGCTTTGAGAATTGTATTTATATGTCACTAAGTGTTAGTAAAAGTCCCATCTGTTCGCATTTGACACAATAGGAAAACATAGTATTTAATAAATGTATTCTTAATAATTTTAAAATTAAAATACCCTAATTACGAGTAGAAGTAATAAGTATTTTTCTGTATAAGTATATTTACAGAAAAGAAAAAAAGAAAAGATATATATCTGCAGAAGTATATTTTTGTCTGTATAAGTGTATTTTTTCTGTAATAAGTATTTTGCATTGTAAGAAGTAATAAGTTACAGACCAGGATACGGAATATATGGAGGCAAAAAAATGTAAAGAAAATATAAATTTGAATATGTAAGAATATTCTATTTTGTATAAGATCTAATTTGCATTGCGTTGATAAATTTTTTTCAGTAAAATTAGCAGTTTAAATAAATATTTTTTACTTCGAAGCGAACTTTCTGCTGCAGAAATAGGCAATGCAGTGGGACTTTTCTTACGCCAGTACAGCCTAAATATTGTTCAGTCGATTTTGGTGTTACTAACATGAATTTTTAACTCCTTTTACCTCTCTGAAGCAAACTTTTCACAGTGATAAATCAAGATATTTCGAGGAAAGCTTGTCCATATTATAATAATTTCTGCGTAAAAAAAAGACCACTGTTAAAACTTCTCATCGCCTCGAAATTGCCTGGTGTCACAATTTTAGCCCGCAGCGAGTGAAGCAGTAGCATTCAATTCGACACATCTCGTTGGGAGTGAAAGTGCAAGTACTTATCCGCCGAGGCGCAGAACTATGCTGGGAGGAAAACGTCACAGGTGTAGATACCGTGTCCCGAGTGACAGCTTCTGTTTATAATCTTATTAACGGAGCAAAGGATTATGGGTAAACAGTCCACCTGAGAGATTATTAAATATTTCTGCATAAGCGGATTTCATGTGTTCCGGAAATGTTCTTCGGTATAGCTGTGGGGTAAATGTCCGATTCAATTCTGTAATAAGCTGCAGGCTGGACATGACCGATGACGGCAGATTTGACCTTTAAGTTGGGACTCCGATATCCATATTTTAAATTCTTCAGTAAAAGTTCAACTATCTTAAAACTCAATGTTAAGTCCGTCATATGACAGGATTTGTCGGGAGTCATATTTGAGATTTGACAAAAGTTACATGCGTAAAACAGCCATTCCATTCCAGTCGCCTGCAATCTTAATGCCTTAATATCTTCCTCGGCATTCACATAAAATATTAAAATTGTGTGATACTTCAATTCTTTGATGCAGAATCTAAAAGTTGTATAAAAAAATAATATGAAGCAATAGAACTTTTTTCTAACCTAGATTGTCTGGCCTACCCGAAGGTAGTTTCCAAAGTGGGGTCCGCGGGCCTTTTGGGGTTCGGGACAAACTCTAAGGTGGTTTGCAAATAACACAAAAAGTATACGTTATAAATAATAATATATTTGTTAAATCCTCTTTTTTATTAAAAATTATTGAAAAGTCTTTCAAATTAATGCGAGATCCTTCAGTAAAGCAGCAATCCTATTTAAAAATTATTTTGGGCGCATTTTAACATTCCGAGAGGGGATTACGGCCATGAATGGAATAAATCTGATGGCAATGAGAGAGGCAGCCCTAGTAGAAGAGAAATCAAAGTTGTGGAATAGATTGGAAGTCCGGAATGAATTGAAAATAATATTATCATTTATTGAACCTAACTTTTGCTACTCTAATTTATGAAAGCAGCATGATTGTTCTCATTAAACTGGATTGATTGTTATTAGTAATGCAACGTTGTACCGTAAGTTTTTTCAATGTTCATATTTAGATGCATCTCAGGCGATTTTTCTGAATGGATAATTTTTAATTTCTGATCTTATGTCATTGTTATGCTAATTTTATTATATTTAACACATTAAATAATACGTAATATTTTAAAGATATATATATATATATATATATATATATATAAAAAAATAAATGATTAAATCCAAAGTTAGAATGTATGTAGTAACTCATAATACACTATTCCAAAATTTTCTACAAATACAAAGAAATTAAGACAAAAAGAGACATATATATATATATATATATATATATATATATATGTTTATCGGTCAGTCTGTCTATGTGGCTGTACAATGTATGTGTCCACTCCAGTTTAAAAGCTATTCGACGAAATTGTACTATGTCACTTTTGTGTTACCATGGCGCTAATTTGCGATTAAAAAAAAATAAAGTGAGGGTTTTTTTTTGCAAAATTACTCACAAAATTTAAAATATGAAACTAATTATTCTGAAATGCATTAATTTAAGACTTGTTTGTTTTATACAGAATTTTTAACGGTAAAACAAATAGGGGCCACCCTTATTACTCTAAAAGGAACCATTCCTGAGATATTAATATTTTTGAAATTTTGGGTAATTGCCAATGTTCTTCGCTGTGGTTCAAATACTAGTCGATGAAATATCTGAAATTTTGGTTTGACGCTTCGGGATTACTCTACTGTTAATTAGGTTTTGGCACAATTCAAAAATATATAACTAAACATTTTTTTTTACGAAATAGTCAAAACTTGAAATAAAAGACAAAGTGTGCTTAAAAGTATCCACTAAGTTATAGTTTTATGCGTAATTTTTAACTACGAAAGAAACAAGACCAACTTCATTACTCTAGGCTAAACCATTTTCGAGATATTTAAATTTTTTGGAATTTCAAGGAGAGGACGACTTTTTAAAATGCATTAAGTTGCTTAATAGAAAATAAGACATATTAAAAGAGTAAACAGATTATAATATCAATTAAGTATCAATAGTAATTTGAGCAAATGAACTCAACTTAATGGATTATGAATTTGACTCTGTAGGTAAAGTCGTCTGCTGCCCACACCAGACTTTTCGAGTTTACAGATCATTATTCGCGCAAAACTATTTCAACGCCAGTGGAATGGAGCCACGATCGATTTTTCAGCATTATCCTCCATCTTTGTTTCCATTTCAGTTTTTATGCTAAATCGAGATTTATCCAACTTAAACCCGGATAAAAAAAATAAATTCTGTCACCCTCTCTAACCTACTTTCAATAATTCCATCCATATTTTTCAATGCCACAGCCATTGTTGAAGCTTGACTTTTCCATTTCTGGAAAATTAATTTCGATGAGAACTTCTTATTGACTTCCTTTACAGAAAAGATTTGTTCTATGATGTGATCAATGGTGCACAAAGTGTGCTGATCAATGTCAGATTATAAGATTAGCTCCCCCTCTTTTCAGAGCAAACCTGTTTTTTTCTTTTTTTTTTTTTTGCCTGTTCTTTTCGTTTTCCTGTTGTAAGAATATTTGGCGAAAATCATTAAATGTTTTCCACTAATCTATTTTCTCAATTATGTTTAATAATTTCTCATTCTCCTTACTCTTAGTGAAATAAATGTATACAAGAAAATACAATATTTTTCTCTCTCTGTCCCTCGTTTGTCTCTCACGCTATCTTTGGCGACAAATTTGATGCAACATCGCCAGCTTGGCGATAATTGGATAGTAGCATCTTGCATAATTGAAGATGTGTGTAAGTATATATGTGAGTGTATGTATATGTATATGTGAGTGTGTGTATGTGTAAGTGTGTATATGTGTGAATGTGTATATGTGTGAATGTGTATATGTGTGAGTGTGTCTGTGTGTGTACGCATGCGCGTATCTATACCGTCTGTACCGGAAAATCAAGCTTCGAGATTAGGTAGAGGGGTGGTGAACTCTCGGGGCGATACAGCTCGGAGAGATTTTATTTTAATTCGTATTAGTCATTTAGTTTATTTACGTTGAAGCATGGTTTTGAATAGTTTTCACACAAATCGGCTCCTTAGCGATCGAAAATATGTATTATCACAGAGTTTACTTCTTGACATCATCGAAAAGATCGAAAAACGTTTTTTGTAACGATTATATCTAATTGCCATACATGATACTTCACCGAAGTATAAAATGCGTTAATCGAAGATATGAGAAATCATACAAAAGATGCACTCCAAAAATTGATTCTCTCAAAATAATGTGTGAATATTAACTTCTAAATTTGCGGTAATTCAAATTCGTGGTAATTCAAATTATGCAGTAATTCACGTTCATTCCACGTCCTTACAATCTTTGCACCACTACTGCAATTGGATTAAAATTGTTACTACAGATGAAAAATGGTCAGTTCCTTGTTACTCACTATTTAATCGCTAGTTTTATTCACTATGTAATTTACTAGTTTTAATTATACAATTATTTTTTAATTATTAGGAGACTCTGCCCCGTGCTCGCTGATTCTCGCCAACCCCTGAGACTCGGTGACTCTACCCCCTGTTCGCTGCCGCTCACTAATCGCCGAATCTCGTTCATGTTGTATGTCATTGCCATTCATAAATTTCAGCTATAAATGCAAAACATTCATACAAAAAATAAAAGGGGTACTTTTTCTTTTACTTGTTGTGCACCTTTGTGCACCAGTGTACTTTTGTGCACCAGCGCACCTTTGTGCATCTTTGTGCACCAGTTTTTATAAAAATTTCAAAAAGAAAGATTTCAAATATTAAAAATTTAATACAAATTGTGAATCAAGTTTTTTTATGGTATATATTCCGTACGAAAGAACGGATACGCCGCTAGCTATTAATAGCGCAATGTCTTGTCAAATGAATTTCTTATCATGCCAAATCTTTTCTAATCACCCTCGGGGGAAATGACGTTTTTAATTTGCAAAATCAATATTTATTTTGTTTTGTTTTTGCTGCTGACAACAGCGTCTAACAAATGCAATCCTAGCAAATCCGCTTGAATGATTTTACATCACACGCGATTACGGACGAACTTTGACAGCTACAGCAATCTGCTAGTCAGCTATAAAACAAAATATGTCCCTTAATACAATTTTTACGTTCAGTTCAATTTGCCAAAAGCCTCAACCGGTTGGAGATAAAAATCAGGATCTTCCATCGCAAGCTCTTTCCAGTTTAAAATATTAATTTAAATGTTGCCTGGGGATTTAGAAGTCATTTTCTAGCTGGGAAAAAGAAAAAAAATATAATGAAAAGTGGATTCGAAGATGAAGGCTACAACTCTATTGCGTGATACACAGTAATTAGGAAGGTTGGCTTATTGATGTAATATGGCATATCTATGATTGATGTTATCTTTGAGAACAAAGCTAATTTGACTTAACGCGAAAATGAAAAGTAGTATTGGGTAACAGTTTTCACAGGAATCTTAAGAAGAAAATAAGTAATGGAAGATTTATTGGTTCTCGCCATTTTACTTTCGTAATTTCCCCAACTCGAATTTTTAATTTAATTTTTTATTTAAAAAAATTAAAAAAATGAATATTGTAGCATAGGGTCAGGTGTGGTAAATTAACAAAAGAGTTAAAACGTGAAGTGAATATAACATTTAATGCCATGAATATAACGTCTAATGACGTGAATATAATGTCTATGGTTGTAATATCCGGCTGAAATCGGAGTGTTATGAAAAATGTAAACAATTTGGGCGCTTATATATCCGAACCTAATAGATAAAAATCTGATGTGGGCAGCACATGACTTTCCCTGCAGACTTATATACACATTCTCTTATTTTAATTAAATTTAATTCACTATTAATTCAATTTTCGTTCTCATTTGGTAACTGGACTCATTTTCAAAGGTGGCGTAGAGAAAAAAACAAAAACAAAAATATCTCGAGAACGGCTAGTCCTAGTGTAATGGGATTGGTCTTATTCTTTTCTTCGTTAAAAATTACGTATAAAACAATTTAATAGATATATTTCAGCATACGTAGTTTTTTATTTTAGATTTTGTCGATTTTTGCGGGCCATTTTGCAAAAAAAGGCAAGTTATTTTTTTCCGAATCGTACCAAAATCTAATCAGCACCAGGGTGTTCTACAAGTGACTTACCTACCAAATTTTGTTTAATTCGGTCCTTTAGTTTTTCAGCTATAGTGGATACAAGCTTTTGCGGGCCATTTTGCAAAAAAAGGCGGGTTCTTTTATCTCGAATCATACTCAAAACTAATCAGCACCAGATTCGCCCACAAGTGATATACCTACCAAATTTTATGAAATTCGGTCAATTAGTTTTTTAGTTAGCGTGGATACAAAATCTGCACAGACAGACAGACAGACACACAGACAGACACACAGACACACAGACACACAGACACACACACACAGACGTCACGCTAAAAATAGTTTTTTCGTATTCTAGAGGTCTCGAAACGTGTAGATCCGTCGAAAACTCGAGTTGCGATTTTCGACATGATTCCAATACTTTCCCTATACATTACCATGTATTGAAGGGAAAGTAAAAATATAAACAATTTATGCTTGTGTCGCCGGATATAAGGGGAAATGATGGATCGTATTCTATAATTCTGTACTTGCAATCTGTGCATTTTATAAAAACATCGGCAAATTTCGATAATATATGTATTGTTGATTTTGCTTCAGTTTCTTCATCCTCTGAAAATGACTTAAAATTCCTCATTTATTAAAACTTCTCGACTATCTTTGATAATTCTTTACCAATAACTCAACGGTACAGCATAGACTGGCCAGTATGAAGATCCGTGGTTCAATTCCCAGTTGAGGCAACAAGGTTCTCTACAATGCCGCCTGAACAAATCAACCCTGTGGGTTAGCGTAAAGATGCCGTAGGTCTGAAAGTGACTCTAGTACGACCAGCACGGATTCAGTGGACTCTGGTATATTGAGTACCGATTTTAAATTGGGAGGTCAAACACCATGCAGGAAGCGAACCTGAAGGACAAAAATAGAATCAGAAGGCTAATCTAATGCAAAAATACCAGGAGTTGGTCAGTCAGATTGTTAGTTGCACACCAATCTAGCATTAAAGGGGGGGGGGATAATACAGTATCCACTTCGATAAGATCTTGCAATTCTGTCCCAGTAGCTCAAGTAGAGCGTCTCAGTATCGGTACAGTGTCGGCTGGACAGTACAAAATTCCGTGGTTCGATTCTCGGTTAGGGCAATAAGGTTCTCTACACTAACATTGCACCTGCTGAAGCAGGTTTAATGTTTCTGTCAGCGATTTCCATGAACGCTAATGCCTGCAAAGGGGATCGAACTGTTTGGGATAGGGTATGTCAACTACCTGTATTTTGGGGGGTTCTTCGTTTTGGATGGACGCTGTCCCACCCGTAAGCAAATGTTAAATGTGTAAAATAATGTTATATATTAAAACTGTTTTTAGTCGATTTTTGCTCATTTCAACGTCCACCGTTCCCTTAAAGGCGTACTGGCTCCGTAAGTGACTAACAGTTTCTAGAGGCTAATTTCTAGGAGACTGTAATTATCTATAACTATGTAAATTTGTAGTTTGGGTTTATAGGCACCAAACACCAAGGAGATTAAAAAAAATTGTTTCCTTAAAGATGTACTGGCCTCTTAAAAGTGTAATGTCCCCTTACATGGCCAGTACTTTTAGAAACTTATTTCTAAAAGACTGCAAATCTCTTTACATGATTTGTAACTTTATGGTTTGAGTTTATAGGCTGCAAGCACCAAGGGGGATCAGAAAAATTACTTCCTCAAAGGTGTACTGACCATTTAAATGTTGTTGTTGAGACCCAGACAGTCCGACCTACCAGAAAGATGGCCTTTTAAATGTGTAATGGACCCTTAAGTGACCAACTTTTTCTAGAAACTAATTTTTAGGAGACTTTAATTCTCCATAACAGTAATCTTATGGTTTAAGTTTAGAGACGCTATACACGAAGTGAAATCGGAAAAAGTACTTCTTTAAAGATGTGCTAGCCTCTTGAAGGTTTAATACCCCCCTAAGTGACCAAAAATTTATAGAGTCTAATTTCTAGGCGACATTAATTCTCTATAACTGTCTAATCTTATAGTTGGAGTTTATAGACTCCAAACACCAAGTGAAATCAGAAAAAAAAACACTTCTTTAAAGAGGCATCTTAAAAGTTCAATGACCCCTTAAGTGACCTACATTTTTTTAGACTAATTTCTAAGAGACTTTAATTCTCTATAACTTTTTTTTAATATTATAGTGTAATTTTACAGTCTCCAAACACCAATTGGATTCAAAAAATATATTTGTTTAAAGGTGTACTGGCCTTGAAAGGTGTAATGGCCCCTTAAGTGACTAGTATTTTCCAGAGACTATTTTCCAAGAGACTGTAATTTTCTAAAATTGCTTTGTAATTCTATGATTTGAGTTTAAATTTCAAACGCCAAGGTGATTCAGATAAAATACTTCATTAAAAAACATCTAATTCGAACAAAAGAATAAATAAATACTTCCTCCAGCCAAAGAACTTCAGTAACGCCGGTAGTATTCGTTCAAGGAAGCACACACAATCAAAAATAAATAGTCCTGCATAGTAATCTAAATGTTTGAATGATCAGTTAACTGGCATGTAAATTCACTATCATCAAGCCTTGATTCCACGCTGGCATTCGCTTCCCACGATCTTAGGCCAAAAAAACCAGCGCTTTCTCGATCAAATCTTGGTAAAATCTAATTAAATGAGAATACTACTGAAAACGTTATCTGCGATAAATTTCTTTGTTTTAAAAGCAACGTAACTTTAACTGAAGTATGCATCGGCTCGACCTTCTCATACTAAAATCCATTTTTAAATAGTTTGTAATTTTTTTTTTATTTTAGAAGGTTTGCAAATTTTGCAAACCAGAAGTTTGAAAAATCTGTATTATTAGTCCAAATGATCATAATTGTAGCATGTTATCCTTCATTTCAAGGGGCTTGAAAAAAATTTTGAATTGATGTCAAGTTTGACAATATACACCCTCAGAGCAATATCTCGAGAAAGGTTCATGCTAGTGTTAGAAAATATGTGCCACAGTGAACATTTACGTATGAAATTATTATTTATTTAGCAGTGTTGAAAGTTAAAATTTTTTATTGATTTTTTCAGAACTTCATTCAAAAACCCTGTATCTAGAGACTGGTTCATGCCAGCTTTCTAACACAAAATTTATTTCCTTCATTTTCTAATGACAAACTACGTCTGAAGTGATTATTTATTTATTATTTCTAGAAATCGTGATTTTTTTCGAAAATTCATTTTAGGGGTCTTCCATGAATTCAATTGCAGTAAAAATCATAAAGGCACAAGTATTCAATGATTATAATAATTGTATCAAATTACGTTTAAAATACTTCATTCTTTCGTGAAGTATCACATCCACAGATTATCTGATACAAGCATTAACATTTTGCTTACGGATGGGACAGCGTCCATCCCAAGCGAAGAACCTCCCAAAGAGACAGGTGTTTGACATACCCTATCTCAAACAGTTCAACCCCCCTCTGCAGGCATTGGCGTCCATGGACGCCAATATCGAAAACTGCAATTCGAATTTTCGGCCCCATCAAAATATTGTTCCTATACATTTATACTATGTATGTAGGAAAAGTAATACAACTTAACGATATTAACCGGTTTCAGAAGCAAAACAAACTTCCTTTGTTGAATGAAAGAAACAGAACAGTTACATAATCAAAATAGAAAACGATCTGTCTTTAGAAAATACATTTTTTAGTGGTGTCATTGATCTGTATTCCCTAACCTGTAAAAGGAAACTTGATTATTCCCCAAAAAATAATTTTCTGTAAAACCCTCCATACATCAATACGCACAACAATTATGGCTCCATATTTATTTAAATATCTTATTTGGTTTAAAAACTATGCATATTTATTTCACTACAAATAATGTGTTTGAAATGCCTTCGAGCAAACATAGTTTAAAATATATCCTAAGAGACTTTATTCTAATTAACCATTACAGTTTCGTGAAAATCCATTAATATTTGCTGAAACTATCGTGTATACAAGATATTGACCACAGACAGACAGACTCGAAATATAGTCAAAACGTGTTCAGGAAAGCCTAAAACATATTGACATCAAAATCTCCACCTCGAAAATTTTCGTGAAAACAATGCTTTATCGGTATTCAATAGGATGAGAAATTAAACATTCAAAACAAATTTTCAAAATAATCGAGCACTTCCACTAGAGCGAGAATCTCGGTATTAGTCTCATTCAATCCGTCTCAGCTTCCAGACCAGCGAAAACATCGAAAATTTCGACAGTTCGAATTAGAGATGACAAAAAAAAAGGAATTTTAAAAAAACTTACACCACTTTGCCTCTCAAAAACAATAAATATATAATTGTATTAATTTCGCTGCCAGCAATTGAAACTGATTATTAATAAGTTTAATTGTCTGTAATCGTTGCATTTAATAACCACCGAGAAAGCGCGAACCACGAGTGCAATGGCAAGTTAACATAATATATCTACACATAAAAATTGATAGTTCATTTTTAACACTTTACAACAAAGTTGAAAAGTGTTTATGACTTTGTTCATTCTCTCTGTCTGTCTGTATGTCTGTCCGTTAGCACGATAACTGCCGTAAAAATGACTTTATCAAAATGAAATTCTAGTATGTTGTTCAGACGCTCTATGGGACCTATGGGAATATAAATAAATAATGTCCCCCAATTAAATTTGGATTGAACCCGGGTTGAAAAAATCAAATACATTGAACCCTATGGAACCTAATTTTTCAAACATTTTTTAAGCGGATTTAAAATTCACAAATTGCTTCGAAAGTTTTAGGAAATATTCAAATTATCCCATAAAATATATAAAAAAATTTCAGCAAAATATATCCAGTAGTTTTTTAAATAAATATTAAAATAATAATTACACCTTTTATATGAAGCTATCACGTAACCATTATATGAAGAGATCAAGTGACACACTTCAAAATAAAATGTGGCATCCATCTTGTGTCAAAATCGTGATTTTTAAAGTTCTTTTTAATTCATATTCAGTGTTCTATCCGTCCTAAAACCGTTTTATTTTTGCTTAAATTCTGGGCATCAATGTTCTGAAACAAAGCAATTACAATATCTAAATTTAAAAGATCATCCAACTTTGATTATTTCTACAACGAAGCCTACTTTTCACTTATGGAAAACGTAAATAACAAAATATGTAGAATGAGTTGTATAAGAATTGCTGCATTTCTTCTCTGCAAAATTATTTAGCTTATGGAGTCTGCAATATAGCTGATATGAATGAAATATTCATTGATTTTATAGAGAGAAGGACGATTTTTTCGATGACGTTTTGAGCAAAGAGTTTAATTACTTGTACCTCCATGGTCTTAAGTTTTAAATAAAATAAATTATTATAGTATTTTGATGAATGAAATGGATGGAAAAATGTTAATGAATGAAATGCTGTTTTTATAGAGAGAGCCAGGTGTGTTATATTTCGATGACGTCATTTAAATAATTTCATTTGTTTTCGATGAAGTTTTCAAATGTAATAAATTATTGTAGTATTATGATAGTTTTAAAAATATTACCGAGGAATGCATCGCATTTTAGAGATGTTTAAACCAGGCAATTTATATTACAATGCCGTGATTTGAATGAAGTTCATTCTTTTCGATGAAGTTTTAATTTTTCAAATATAATAAATTTATGTAGTGTTGTGATAAGTTTTAAAATATTACCGAGGAATGTATCGCATTTTAGAGATGTTTAAATAAAATTGTATTGAAGTTGGAAAGTGTTTCGTAATCAATGCTTTATGCATGATCGAGCTTTCTTGTTTCTTGTGTTATTGTGCTCACACTTCGCAGACATACACATAGGTCCCGATTAACACATGGGCCTCCGGGGCCTCGGCCCTGGACCCCAAATTTTAAGAGGCCCATAAACTTTGCATGTCATAAAAAAATTTAAACATAAATATTTTTTTTTACTTAATATAAAACTGATAATGTTGGTTTTTATTTTAATCTATAAAACATGTTAAAAGTTTTAAATATTATACATCCTTAAAATTCTTAATATATTACTTATTTATAAAACAAAATGTGTAGAAGTTTTTCACATATTCAAAAGGACTTTTGAAGCATACGAAATTCATACGAAAAAACTAGAACAGAAAAATTTGATAATAAAAAATCGGTGGTAGCTCCCGTCCAATGGCGTCAAAAGTAAATGACATTCTGTAAAATAAAACACAGCTTTTGTAATATCGAAACTAAAATAACTCTATCTAAAATCTGATTATATACATTTATAGGGCTTCCAAGAGCTACGAATTCTTGCTTATTGTTTATAGCTATCACGTTCAATTTTAAAGATAAAAACATTACAAACTTTTAAAATGTAAATTTTCATACTTTTTCAATTTGAGAAGACCATTACTCGAAAACTACAAGAGTTGTTTTTAGAATTAAATATAAATCTAGAAATTAAATATCCTTACTGTCCCTTACTATTTATATCTATGTTTTATAGTTTCGAAGATATTTCGAGTGAAAGTAAAAAAATAAAAATAAATAAAAACAGAATATTTGGACAGAAACTTTTAAAATTTGTTTAAAAAATGTTTTTTCGAAACAATATTCAAAATAATCAGCTATTTGAAATATTTTTATCTATTCATAATCTGGAACCTATTTTCAACAAAACAAGAAAAATTATTTACATTTTCATCTACTAGGTTTGGTAATATAAGCGTCCAATGTGTTTACATTTTTCGTAACACTCCGTTTTTCAGCCAAAGAAACCCCAGCCATAGATGTTATTCACATCAAAAATATTTTCTATCCCAGAAAATCTCTTATAAAATTTTGCTTTTCTAGAACAGCAAACATTGATAATAAAAATATCTTCATACCCAGAAAAACTTTTTTTATAAAATTTTGCTGTTCTAAAACGGCACATTTAGATAATAATAAATATCTTCTATTCCCGAAAATCTCATATTATAAAAAAAAATTCTAGTCTAGAACAATAAAACGACCTAGAGCCACAAAACTTGGTAATAAAAAATATCTTCGGGGTATATATCTAAATATATACCCCGAAAATGTCTTACTATCAAATTATTGTAGTTTAGAACAACAAAATGAACCAGAATCACAAAATTTGGAAATAAAATTTATCTTCTATTCCCGAAAATCTCTTATAAAATTTTGCTCTTTTAGAACAGCCAAATTTGATAATAAAAATACCTTCTATTCCAGGAAAACTATTTTTATAAAATTTTGCAGTTCTAAAACAACAAATTTAGATAATAATAAATATCTTATATTCCCGAAAATCTCATATTATAAAAATAAATTCTTGTCTAGAACAGCAAAACGAACTAGAGCCACAAAACTTGGTAGTAAAAAATATCTTCTAATCCCGAAAATTTCTTTGTATAAATTTATTGTAGTTTAGAACAGCAAAATGAACTAGATCCACAAAATTTGGAAATAAAATTTATCTTCTATTCCCGAAAATATCTTGTAAAATTTTGCTCTTCTAGAACAGCAAAATTTGATAATAAAAACTTTCTTCTATACCAGAAAAACTATTTCTATAAAATTTTGCTGTTTTAAGACAGCAAATTTAGATAATAATAAACATCTTCTATTCCAGAATATCTCAAATTATATAAAAAAAAATTCTAGTCTAGAACAGCAAAACGAACTAGGGCCACAAAACTTGGTAATAAAAAATATCTTCTAATCCCGAAAATCTCTTAGTATAAATTTATTATAGTTTAGAACAGCAAAACGAACTAGAACCACAAAATTTGGAAATAAAATTTATCTTCTATTCCCGAAAATTTCTTATAAAATTTCGCTCTTCTAGAACAGCAAAATTTGATAATAGAAACTATATTCCACCCCAGAAAAACTATTTTTATAAAATTTTGCTGTTCTAAAACAGCAAATTTAGATAATAATAAATATCTTCTATTCCCAAAAATCTCTTATTATAAAAAAAAATTCTAGTCAAGTACAGAAAAATGAACTAGAACCACAAAACTTGATAATAAAAAATATCTTCTAATCCCGAAAATTTCTTTGTATAAAATTATTGTAGTTTAGAACAGCAAAACGAACTAGAACCACAAAATTTGGAAATACAATTTATCTTCTATTCCCAAAAATATCTTATAAAATTTTACAGATTTGGAAAAATATAATGAATTAGAACAGCAAAATTTATAATAAAAAAGATATTCTATTTCAGAAAAAATACTCTTATTAACATTTTTTAGCCTAGAACAGCGAAACGAACTAGAACCACAAAATTTGGTAATAAAAAATATCTTCTATTCCCGAGAATCTCTTATTATAAAATTTTTCTAGTCCAGAACAGCAAAAAGAACTAGAACCACAAAATTTGGTAATAAAAATATCTTCTATTCCTGAAAATCTCTTATTATAAAATTTTGCAGCTCTGGAATAGCATAATGTACTAGAACAAAGTTTGGAAACAAAACAATATATTCTATTCCAGAAGCTCTCTTAAGTGATCCTACTTATTAAGAAATCCATGGACAATCAAAAATCCCAACATAATAGAATGCAAAAAATGTTTCCTTCACACCTTTCTAATCGCATAATTGCTAAAGAGAAAAAATACAAACTGAATAAAGCTCTCTTACCTTGCTAACTCGCAGAAAATCAGAGTAATCCTCACAATTAATAAATCCCCCTGTCAGCACACCCGCTTCTTACAAACTGAAATGCTTGAAACTTTTCTCTCAGGCGCTCTTCAGGATCGCAGGGATTTGAGATGATAGACGCCCTGACTCAGCGCCATCTGGTGATTTTATTTCATATCAATTTTTTTATTGTCATTTGTCGATACGGAATGATTATGCTGTTGTGACATACTATTTTATAGTAAGAGTTATCAGTGTCGGTCTAGACCTCGCCGAAAACCCTCAAATTTAAAAGATCATGTATCACAGTTCTTCAAATAGACATACATGTAGGGCACCCATACAACTTTTCCCAGGAGGGGGATAAACCACTGACATTAGGTGAGGCAAACTTAAAGATAAAATGTACAACATCGACTAGTTTAATGCCCATATATGTGACCTTGAAAATCCAGGACATGGAAATCGCCCCTCTTGCTCTCCCTTACCGGTGAGAATGATTTTATATAGCCCGGTTGTAGCGCAAGACTTTGCAACATAAAGCTCAAGTCCAACCCGGATTACAAATCTTGTCTGGACCCAACCCAAATATAAATTGAAACCGTTTATTTACTTACAATTGTCTCTTTATATGACAAAATCTAATATAAACAGTACATAATTTACCCTATATAATACAATGGATTTACTTCCTTTACAGTTAAAAAATAAAGTGGGCACAATGTTTTTAACTTAAAATTGTGCATTTTATGCTTTTTCAGATGACAACATGTAAAACTATATCGAAGTGCCCAATTAACTTATATTTCGCGCAAGTCTAAATTGACAATTATCAATATTTATACTACCTGCAATAATATCGTCATATTTTTGTCCATACAGGGGCGAAATATCGCCTAGTTGGCGTATTTTGCATAAATTATTCGCCAAGTGTATCGTTAAGCGTTTCTGACAAACGGAGAGAAGGGATTTTCCGTTATATTTATAACTATTGGTGAATCAATGGGCGTCAAAATAAATGAAAAATTATTACCCAAAGAATCTTTTCCCTCGCGAATGGAACGAACTATATGTACGAGAATGATATTAACACATTCATCGCATAATATTACATATGAAAGAAAACATATTTCAAGATGGTAAACGCGTTTTTAACACTTTGCAACATAGTTGAAAAGTGTTTATGACTTTTCAACACTTTAGAACATAGTTGAAAAGTGTTTATGACTTTTCAACACTTTTCAACATAGTTGAAAAATGTTTATGACTTTGTTCATTCTGTCTGTCTGTCTATCTGTCTGTCCGTTAACACGATAACTTCAGTAAAAATGACTTTATCAAAATGAAATTTTAGTATGTTGTTCCGATGGTCCGTGAGACCTATGGGAATATACATGAATGATATCACCCAATTAGTTTTAGATTTAATCCGGGTTGAAAAAATCAAATACATTGAACCCTATGGGACCTATTTTATCAAACATTTTTTAAGCGGATTTAAAATTCACAAATTGTTTCAAAACTTTAAGGAAATATTCAAATTATACCATAAAATATACAAAAAAAAATTCAGTAAAATATATTTAATAGTTTTTTAAATAAAAATTAAAATAATAATTATATCCTTTATATGAAGAGATCACGTGACCATTATATGAAGAGATCACGTGATCCACTTCAAAATAATATATGGCATTCATCTTGTGTCAAAATCGCGAATTTTAAAGTTATTTTTAATTCTTATTTAGTGTTGTATCCGTCCTAAAACTGCTTTATTTTTGCTTAAATTCTGTGCATCTACATCCTGAAACAACGCAATTACAATATAGTTGAGTTTAAATGATCATCCAACTTTGATTATTTCTACAACGAAGCCTAATTTTCACTTATGGAGGATGTAAATACCAAAAGAAGTAGAATGAGTTGTATAAGAATTGCTGCATTCCTTTAACGTAAAATTATTTAGCCCATGGAGTCTGCAACATAGTTGATATGAATGAAACAATCATTGATTTTACAGAGAAACAAACGATTTTTTGATGAAATTTTGAGCATAGAGTTAAATTACTTGTACCTCCATGATTTTAAGTTTCAAATAAAATTAATTATTATAGCATTGTGATGAATGAAATGGATGGAAAAATGTTTATGAATGAAATGCTGCTTTTATTTGAAGAGCCAGCCGATTTATATTTCGATGACGTCATTCGAATAAAGTTAATTTGTTTTCGATGAAGTTTTCAAATATAATTAAAATATTGTGGTATTATGATAATTTAAAAAATATTACCGAGGAATGTATCGCATTTTAGAGATGTTTAAACCAGCCAATTTATATTTCAATGCCGTCAATTGAATGAAGTTCATTTTTTTCGATGAAATTCTAAGTTTTCAAACACAATAAGTTAATGTAGTATTGTGATAATTTTTAAAATATTACCGAGGAATGTATCGAATTTTAGAGATGTTTAAACAAAATTACATTGAAGTTGGAAAGTGTTTCAAAATCAATGCTTTATGCATGATTGATCTTTCTTGTTAATTTTATATGTATTTTTTTATTTTATTTACAAATTTTTTTGAAAAGCAGTGTTCTAAATTGTGTGTGTGTCAATCGTTTTCAAATGAAAATGAAAAATTCAAAATGATCACAGGGAAGTAATGGTATGCAAGGTCCAAGGCACAACGTTCTTGATATTGAATTAATACTACGTAAATTGAAATTGAGATCTTATGAAAACTTATTAGTTAAAATAGAGAATCTAAGCCTTATGAACATTTAAGCCACAAATACTTTTATGCCTGATAATGTCAAACTTCGTCCTATGATGCCATGTTCAAAACAAGAAAGATCAATCATGCATAAAGCATTGATTATGAAACACTTTCCAACTTAAATGCAATTTTATTTTAACATCTATAAAATACGATACATTCAGAGGTGATGTTTTTAAATTATCACAGTACTGTAGTAATTTATTATATTTAAAAACTTAAAACCTCACCGACAAAATGAGCTTTATTAAAATGACGTCTTCGAAATATAAATCGTCTGACTCTCTGGATAAGCAATGAATATTTCATTCATATCACTTTTACTCCAGACTCTATAGCTAAATAATCTTGCGGGAAAAAAATGAAGCAATTCTTACACAGCTCATCTTGCAATCCCTTGTTACTTTCCTTATACACATAATGTATAAGGAAAGTATTGTGACAGGGCCGAAAATTCGAATTCGAGTTTTCGACGGGAGAGCACGTTTCAAGCATCCCTGATCACGAATCAAACATTTTTGAAGTGATGTGTGAGTGTGTGTGTGTGTGAAAGTATGTGTGTGTATGTGCCAGTGAGTCTGCGGAGACGATACCTCATGAACGAATGGAGTGATTCGAATGAAATTTGGTACAAAAATTGCAATCCAGGAATACTGGAAGCCTCATGTTTTTATACGCAATCGAATGTTCAGAACCCCTAAATTTTCGAGTGAAATTTTGAAAAAATCATTAAAAAATCAAAACCTTTAATAAAGTTACGCTAATAGACTTTTCTTATGTAATTTTTCCTTGGAAAACGATTGACATAAATTTCAGAACGCTAGCATGAACCATTCTCGAGATATAGCATATTTTTCAAATAAATTTATCAAATAACCCCATAAATTAAAAAAATATATTAACTGTTGAGAAAGATGTTCACTTTTCGTATATAATAGCATGCGATAAATTAGGTGACATCATTCTCGTGGATCTATCACGATCCATTCATGAGAAAATATACTTTAAGTAATACTTTTGTATTTGAGTGCCAATAGTCATTTATCTGCTATAAGAATAATTTATTTTTCCGTTCATAACGCTTGGCGAGATTTTGGCGACGATATTGGCGGAATGTTGCCAACTTGGCGACTTTTTTAAATGTTGCCAAATTAATGAAAAGCTCTCCAAATGGATAAATCGACGCTAAATCAATGAAAATGACGACTAATTGACGAAAATTCAATATCTTGGAAAAAATATAAGTATCTACTATAAGAGTAGCCCTTTTTTTTTTGCTGTAAAAGTAGTAAATTCATTGCATTATAAAAGGAAAGTCATGTGCTGCCCACATCAGATTTTTTACATTCTGCTACCATTAAAATTAGACGTTGTAGAAATAATGTTTGATGATCAGTTAAACTAAAAAATATTATAATTGCGTTGGCACAGAATATAGATCCACAGAAAACACACAAAAATAAAGCGGTTTTAGGACGGATGGAACACTAAATATAAATTTAAAAGAACTTTAAAATTCTGGGAAAAACTTTAAAAAGAACTTTAAAACTGGGAAAAAGAAATGGATGTCATATTTTATTTTGAAGTGGGTCACGTGATTTCAAACGTGGGTCACGTGATTTTGAAGTGGGTCACGTGAGTGAAAGTAATGTGACGGGGTCGAAAATTCGAATTCGAGTTTTCGACGGGAGAGCACGGTTCAAGCATCCCTGATCACGAATCAAACATTTTTGAAGTGATGTCTGTCTGTGTCTGTGTGTGTGTGTGTGTGGGGGGGGGGGGGGTCAGTGAGTCTGTGGAGACGATAGACCATAACTGGCGAACGAATGGACCGATTCGAACGAAATTTGGCACAAAAAAAGGCGGGTTCTTTTATTCCGAATCGTATCCAAACCTAATAAGCACCAGATTCGTCCACACGTGACTTACCTACCAAAATTTATGAAATCCAGTCAATTAGTTTTTTAGCAACAGTCAATTAGTTTTAAAGCAACATATTGGCATCAAAATCTCGAAATCGAAAATTTTCGTTACAGCAATACTATTTCTAGACTATATTTTTCCACAATATGAGGAAATATAAATAGTCAAAACGTGTTCGGAAGGTTCTGACACATACATTGTCGTCGAAATCCCGAAATCGAAAAAAATTTTTAAGCAATACTTTATACTAAATTCGATAGTATGAAGAAATAAAAATCAGATGACATAGAAGCAACTTCTTATCCCTATGAGCCTTGCACAAAACCGAAAAAGATTTTCAACTCATACATCAGCACTCGTTGACTACGGTTTCCCGATCCATGCAGCCACCGAATACATAATGGGCAACGTGAAATAAAACGCATCTTAATGACCACTGGGACATCCTAGGGTTAGTTTGCCCCCTCCCCCATTTCAGAGATCCTAGCTACGCCTATGTGTTAGTACCTTCTTATCGTATCATACCGATATTCAATGTTTTTTTCAGATGGCATTTTATATTAACTTAGTTTACATTTATGTGATAGCATTTACATATAATTTTATAAGGCAAATAAAACTCCTTAAAATTTCATTCGCCCCCCTCCCCCTGCCAAAAAATCTTTAAAGAGTGCCTGGCGATATTATTCTAGTATTAGTTTAACAGTTATAACCCCCATTAGCTACGCACATTGGTTATACTAATGCTAAATGATATCTAACTCTAAACAGCCCCTATTCGTTCGTTGACCCCCCCCCCCCCTTTCAGAGATCCTGCCCGTGCCTTTGTGGTAATGCCTTCTTATCGCTTCATATCGATATATCTTTCGTTAAAAAAAATATATTCACTGAAGGCTACACCACCCAGTTATACATTGTCAACTGCTTAGAAAATCTGAACCAGAATCCATATTAGGTTGTGATTGCCTAATGTTCGCGATTTACGAGTCCTCCCACCCCTTCTGGAAAGGGATATCAATAAATACTTAACTCACTTTCCCGAAGTCTCAGAAATTATCTACGCCTTGCTAAATTACAATGCGGGGGCAGATGTAGAACTTTACGATAATGTGTTTTCTGTCGTCATAGAGTTAAAGTCATAATACTTACATTGGTTTTTGAGATATGGTAAATGAAAGGAAATATAATTTTTATACAAAAATAGTGTAAAGAATTTTTAACTTTAAAACCTGACCATCATCTCTCTATATTTAAAAAAAAAATTAAATGAAGTGTGGCTTAACTCGAGACTTTCTCATACCATTTTTTTTTTTTTTTCATACTTTATAAGAAAAACTTTGAAAAATCGGAATCGTGGCACTAAATTATTACAACTGTAGCTTGTAACCCTTCACTTCAAAGGGATTGAAAAAATATTTCGATTGATACCATACTTGTCCATGTCCCCCCACCCCCTCGAGGAAGTAACTTGCCCCACCCCAAGGGCGGTTTATAACGTTACGAATAAAAAATATTTTATCACGGCTATTTTTCAAAACTCATAAGTCTCATGATAATTGATTCATACATAAACACTTTTATGCATGATTGTGTCAAATTTTGTCCTATGCTGCCATAGTAGACAAGAAAGCAGAGTTCTGCAGCAGTGGCGGAATAATGCGGAATGCGGAATAGCCGCCATTGGATTCCGTAATCTTAGACAGGGGGTAAAAGGAGGAAATGGAAAAATTTTCAGAGTTTTAATTTTTAGAAACTTTCCTCGGGGTGGCAACGGTATGGTACGAAGGTATTGTTTTTGGGCTTAATGAGATTTTTAACGAGATAATGAGGGTGTGTATAGAAATTTTTAGGCGATGGCAGCAACTGGGATTCTGCGACAATAGCGGAATGTTCTGTCAGCGCCCCCTAGCGGCAAAAAGCGGAACTATTCAGGTTGGAACTTAGATTTTTTGTTTAACATTCGAGTTGCAAATACAACGCTTGGGGATAGAAACTTTTATGGGGATGGCAACACCTGAAATTCTGCGGCAGTGGCGAAATGCTCTACCAGCGCCACTTAGCGGCCGAAAGGGGAACTACTCAGTACGATATTTGAGTTTTTCTAAGATTAAAAGAAACTTTTTTGGAGGTTGCAACACATAGAGTTCTGTGCCAGTTGAGGAGCCCAGTGCCATTTAGCGGCAGAAAGCGAAACTATTCAGGGTGTAACTTAGGATTTTTTGTTTAACATTCGAGATGTTATAGCAACGCTTGGATCTCTACATAGAAACTTTATGGGGGTGGAAATACCTGGGATTATGCGGCAGTTCAGGAGCAGCACCCCAGCGCCTCCTAGCGATCGAAAGCGGAACTATTCAGGCTGGAACTTGAAGATTTTTTTCTAATATTGAATTTTTTTTTCTTTCAAATGGCAAAGAATAAGACATACATTATACAAACAGAACAAATATCCCGAACATATAACATGAATCGTCAATGTCTCCTATATTGAATGTTGAATATCCCTTCGCCAAGGTCATTTCTAAAGAGAAAAAATAGTTCTTGCAATATCTTTACGCCAAGGTGACTGCTTACTGACTCGGTTTTGAAAACTTAGCTGAGAATATAACTGTGAATTTAATTTAAATGTGAATGGAAGCATTTTTTTCAAAGATTATCGTGATGAACGTGAATAGTATCCAAGACGATACTTGGGTCTAATTTTAAATAGTTAAAGACGGTTATGAAAACTTATTCAATGAAAAAATGAATAACCACATCGTCATGAAAGGGAATAGTATACAAGACGATACTTGGTATTATTAAAAATGCAAACAGTGGAATACAAGTGTTTTAAAATACTTAAATCCAGTGAATACATGTTTTGAAGTGTTTGAATTTCCCAAATGCAAATTTTAGCTAAATTTGAACAAAAACGTGTTTTAAACTAGTTGAATTTCGGGAATCTCGAGAATACATGTATCGAGTGAAGGTGTGATTCGTGGGTTATACGCTGTTTCACAAATGTGTGTTTTGAAGTGTATAAATTTAGCGCATGTGTGTTTCGAACTTTCAAAAAATCACAGATACGTGTTTTTAAATTTCAGAATTTTAACAAATGTAAGTTTTCAGCTTTCAAATTTTAACAAATACGATTTTCGTGCGAACCACACATGTGTTATTTTCTCTATGGGAAATAACATGTGTTTTCACACGTGTGCAAATTTTTGACGATTTTTCGCAAAAGCGTGTTTTGAACTTTCAAGTTTTCACAAATGTAAGTTTTCAACTTTCAAAATTTCGCCAATGTAAATTTTGAACTTTCAAATTATAACAAACGCGAATTTTGAACTTTCAGAATTTAGCAAATGTAAGTTTTGAACTTGCAAATTTTAACGAAAACGTGTTTTGAACTAGTTGAATTTCGGGAATCTCGAAAATTTCTGGGATACGTATATCGAGTGAGGGTGGGGGTTCGCGGGTATTTTATCAGCCAGAAGCGATTCGTGATGTCTGTGTGATGTCTGTGACATTTAAGTGAATGGTATTACGAACTCTCATTAATTTTAGTCTCAGAATTTGAAAAACTGCAGAAAATATAGTATTTTAAACTTTCAAAAAATAACAAATACGTGTTTCAACTTTCAAAATTGAGTGAATATATGTTTTAAACTAATTGAATGGGGGGGGGGATGCGTTTTAAACTGCTTGAATTAAGTGAATATATGTTTTGAACTACTTGAATTGAGTGAATACTTGTATTTAGTGATAGTGGGACTCATGGGTTGTACCGGGACCCTCGGGATTCTCTCTTTTCCCCTTCGCTTACCCCTTATGTAAAACTTAATCTTTAAACTTTAATAAATATCTGATTTATAATCTTAATTTACTCGTAGCATAGTAAAACTCATAATAAAATCCGCACATTGTAAAATATAAACAACGGTCAGTGTCACTATGTCGTATTCAAACTCCCACACAAAGACAAGAGGGGAATTGAGAGGATTCAAAACGCCAGCGCTTACAATGACGTCAGAGCGGACACCCCTTATCTAGGGCCAGGCCCAAGGAAGAAGAGAAGAGGAATCACGATAGCCCCGGTTGTACGCTGAACACTTAGTGGAATCATTAGCACCATCTAGCGGCCGAAAGGGGGAATGAGTATAGACGGTACTTAGGATTTTTTGGTTTAGCATTCGGGTTGCTATGGTAACACCTAGGATTTCTGCGCCAGGGGATCAGAAGATTCAACAGAGACCCAGCACCAGCATAACCACCAGCGCCACCTAGCGGTCGAAAGAGATATTAGAATTATAGATTGTAAACTTGGGATTTTTTCTAATTTTAAATATTTTAAGACGGTTACAAATACATAACTGTGAATTAAATTTAACTGTGGATCGAAGCAATTCTTAAAATGCAAACAGTGGAATAGAGATGTCGATCATGCAAAAATTTAACAAATATAAGTTTTGAATACTTCAAACAAGTACTTACATGTCCATTCCTGTTAAAAGATGTAATATCAGGCGCAGGATCATCAGTAATGACAGATTCAGCATCTCTAATATTACTACTTAACGCAGACATACGAATGGGAAAAAGCACTCAAAGCAGAACCTAGCGACATGAAATCCTTTTCTAGAATGAATAAATTACAGCCCGAAGACTAATCACACCTCCTCTGTACCCATCCCTAAAGAAAAAAATCGGATGTCGGCAGCACATGACTTTCCTTATATAATGCAATGAATTTACTACTTTTACAGCCAAAAAAATAGGTTATTCTTATAGTAGATACTTATATTCTTTCCAAGATATTGAATTTTCGTTAATTAGTCGTCATTTCATCGATTTATAGTCATTTTTATCCATTTGGCGAGATTTTCATTAATTTGGCAACATTTAAAAAGTAGCCAAGTTGGCAACATTCCGCCAAATTCGTAGCAAATATCTCGCCAAGCGTTTTGGACGGAGAAATAAGTTATTCTTATAGCAGATAAATGACTATTGGCATTCAAATACAAATGTATTACTCAAAGTATCTTATGGTAATTTTTGATTTTTGGAATGAGATTCAAAAGACCAGGTGTCACATGGTGCTTTTCTCCTCCTTAAGCGTTTGTTAATAAAGTCATGTAATTTTAATTATAATAATATAGAGATGTAAATAAATAATGTATTTTAAAGGTTAAAATGTGGATTTTAATTTGTAGTGTTTTGATTTAATGATTATGTTAAGCAACTCCTGCAAAGAGGTAATGGTGGGTTTTGCGGCTACGATAGAAATGTACAAATATTACGATTCACGGCCACTTTAATTAAGATTAATAATTTAATCCACAAAATTTATTTAAAAACTAAACCTAGTTAAATGTACTTTCACCACAGTTACATACTTCCGTTTCATCTAAGTAACATTTCTTAAATAATTTACTCCGTACTCCGTTCCCCTTAAATGTTGCACATAAAAAATGCAGAGGTTTCAGAAACGTGAACCTGTTTAAAATTCCACGCTTTCACTCCCATTGTTCTAATCAAGTTATTTATAATTCCCATGGAACCATTAATAAAGACTATAATTAAGTTCATTACAGACACTCCCTCTACGTATGAAATAATAAATGGTCATGAATATGCTCATATTAAAATTTAATTCAATATCCAGGATCTGTTCAACTTTTATTAAGATGTAACAATCGCGGAAGAGAAAAGAGGTTTCATTATTTTTACTTTCTCATACTATATAACGTATAGAGAAATCACAAAAATTTTTAAAATCGAAATTTTGATGCCAATATACGCTTTAGGACCTCGTGAACACGTTTTCACTATTTGTGGAGTGATGTCCGTCTGTATGTCTATCTGTCAGTCTGTCTGTTTTTCTGTCTGTTTATCTGTAATAGCTTTCTTGTGTACACAGTAGCTGCTGGAAATATAAATGGATTTTCACGAAACTTTATATCCGGCTTTGTTATCGAAAAATCTAGAACTAGATAGTACGAGAAGTTCGAAAGTTCGAAATTCGTGCGAAAAGTTCGAAATTTATTCGAAATTTTATATTTTATTAACATGACAGCATAGGACAAAATTTGGAATAATTATGCATAAAAGGGATTATTTATAGCTCAATAATCACGAAACTCAACAGTTTCAATCACTGTAGTGAATAGTAGCCGCAATGCAATTTTTGTGTTCATGACATCATTAGTCCCCCGTTGGAGTCAAGAGGCAAGTTACTCCCCACAAGGGGGTACATTATCTAACTTGGTATCAATGGAAAATTATAACAACATGTAGCATGCTATAATTGTGATGAATTAGATCAACGATATAGATTTTTATTAACACTTTACAACAAAGTTGAAAGGTGTTTATGACTTTGTTCATACTGTCTGTCTGTCCGTTAGCACGATAACTGCCTTAAAAATGACTTTATCAAAATGAAATTTTAGTATGTTGTTCAGACGGTCTGTGGGACCTATGGGAATATAAATGAATAATATCACCCAATTAGTTTTGGATTGAACCCGGGTGGAAAAATGAAATACATTGAAACCTATGGGACTTAATTTTTCAAACATTTTTTAGGCGGATTTGAAATTCACAAATTGCTTCGAAAATTTTAGGAAATATTTAAATTATCCCATAAAATATATAAAAGAAATTTCAGCAAAATATATTCAGTAGTTTTTTAAATAAAAATTAAAATAATAATTACTCCTTTTATATGACGCCATCACGTTACCACTATATGAAGAGATAGATCACTTGATAAACTTCAAAACAAAATATGGCATCCATCTTGCGTCAAAATCGTGATTTTCAAAGTTCTTTTTAATTCATATTTAGTGTTGTATCCGTCCTAAAACCGCTTTATTTTTGCTTAAATTCTGTGAATCTACATACTGAAACAACGCAATTACAATATATTTGAGTTTAAATAATCACCCAAATTTGATTATTTCTACAACGAAGCCTAATTTTCACTTATGGAAATGTAAACAGCAAAATATGCAGAATGAGTTGTATAAGAATTGCTGCATTTCTTTAACACAAACGTATTTAGCTCAAGGAGTCTGCAATATAGTTGATATGAATGAAATATTCATTGATTGAAATATTGTGATAAATGAAACGAATGGAAAAATCTTTATGAATGAAATGCTGCTTTTATAGAGAAAGCCAGGCGTGTTATATTTCGATGACGTCATTTGAGTAAATTTCAGTTGTTTTCGATGAATTTTTCAAATATAATAAATTATTGTAGTATTATGATGATTTTAAAAATATTACCGTGGAATGTATCGCCTTTTAGAGATGTTTAAACCAGGCAATTTAAATTTCAATGCCGTCATTTGAATAAAGTTCATTTTTTTCGATGAAGTTTTCAGTTTTCAAATATAATAAATTAATGTAGTATTGTGATAATTTAAAAAATATTGCCGAGGAATGTATCGCATTTTAGAGATGCTTAAATAAAATTGCATTGAAGTTGGAAAGTGTCTCATAATCAATGCTTTATGCATAATTGATCTTTCTTGTGTTTTATTTTTAAATTATTATATATAAAATATTTTAAAATATATATAATAATATAATAATATATAATAATATAAAAATAAATGTAATAATATAATAATATAATAATAATTAAATATAAATAAATACTTAATATCACATGCTACTTAAAAATGGAATCTGGTATGAAGTCGAATTTAGCAGCATTCCAGTTAATTTTTATTTTAATAAATACTTTCATTTATATGCTATCTGATACCCTTCTTCATGACATACACATTTTTGGAAAGAATAAATCCGCATTATCTGTGTTCTATAGTTAGAAATTCTTCGACTGACCAAACTCTTGACATTGACTGTATAAAGCAAGGTTCTTTAATATAAGGTTGGCCACACAACCCGGCAATTAATGAAAAAGTTGTCAGCTTGACGTAATGGGAATAAGATTCGTCATTCGTTATGTAACGGTCCAGAATGAAGTTCCAGAGGAGTTGCCAGAACACACGTATTATTACAGTTAAAAAAAAATCTGATGTGGGCAGCACATGACTTTCCTTATACAATGCAATGAATTTACTACTTTTACAGCTAAAAAAATGTTATTCTTATAATAGGTATTCATATTCTTTCCAAGATATGGAATTTTCTTCAATTAGTAGTCATTTTCATTGATTAAGCGTCATTTTTATCCATTTGGCGAGATTTTCGTTAATTTGGCAACATTTAAAAATGTCGGCAAGTTGGCGACATTCCACCAAATTCATCGCCAAAATCTCGCCCAGCAATATGGACGAAGAAATAAGTTATTCTTACAGCCGATAAATGACTATTGGTGTTCAATTACAAAAGTATTACTCAAAGTATCTTTTCTCGTGAATGGAACGAGTTATATCCACGAGAATGATGTCCACCAAATTTATCGCATGATATTACATATGAAAAGTGAACATGATTCTCAACAGTTAATATATTTTTTTAATTTATGGGATTTTTTGATAAATTTATTTGAAAAATGTGCAATATCTCGAGAACGGTTCATGCTAGCGTTCTAAAGTTTATGTCAATCGTTCTCTAAGGTAACATTACATAAGAAATGTCTATTTGCGCAACATTATTAAAGGTTTTGATTTTTTGATGATTTTTTCAAAATTTCACTCGAAAACTTAGGGGGGTTCTGAGCATTCGATTATGTTTTAAAACAATAGGCTTCCAGTATTTACGGATTGTGAATTTTGTACCAAATTGCACTCGAATCGCTCCATTCGTTCGTGATATATCGTCTTCACAGGCTCACTGACACACACACACACACACACACACACACACACACAGACATCACATCAAAAGTGTTCGATTCGTGATCAGGGATGCTTGAAGCGTGCTCTCCCGTCGGAAACTCGAATTCTAATTTTCGACCCCGTCACAACACTTTCTTTATACATTATGTATATAAGGAAAGTAATAGCTTGTTAATTTTGAAGTGGCAACATCCAGGCGTAAATAACTTGCACAAAGATTTTAAATTGTGCTGTGTGTACTGAATTCAGTTACCTCCAAAGAGATTTAGTGACGCTATGGGAGTAAAGTGACAGTCTCAGTTAACAAATTAGATCTCTCTTGAGAGCCGGAGAACAAAATGCGCGCGTTCCTAATTCTCATGTCGTCATATGCGCAGAGCCAGGCAAAAATAGTGATGTCAGTCATGCCCCGGTACGATAACCCCCTGGTATAAAGCTCAATCAATAAATAATAGTGAAAACACGATGAAATAGGTAGTCACATTTATGCAAATTACATCAAAGAAAAAGGAGTCATGAGTATTCGATTCGCGCTCACGTGTTGTTATTTGCTGATATTCCGTGATGACTGAATATAACACCAATGATAGCACGTAATAACACAATTTTTCTTAATGCAACCGTGAAAGTGCATGCTTGACAGTGGAAACGATTTATTTTAATCGTCATCTTTTCAATATCGGTTACGGGCTAAAAGGATTCATTGATCATTTTAATGAAGCGTCATTAACATTTCTGAATTTCTCCGTTGAGCTGCAAAAAGAGTTGGAAGCTATTGTTTAAACCCGTTCTCGTGACTTGTTTATTTTACACCGAACACAATCGTCACATCACGTTCGGAGCTATCTTCCGCTTCCTTGATGTGTTTTGAATACTGTTGGTAGTAACTGCATAAAAATAACGGTTAATTTCCGCAGTTGTTTTACAAAAATTAATATAGCTGTTAGAATCAAAATTAGCATTAAGTTAATTCTAATTTGAACAGATACGTCAATTACTTTATATACGTAGGATTACGTATAGGGGGAAAGAATAGTGACAGGGTTAAAAATTCGAATTCGAGGGCACGTTTCAAGCATCCCTGAAATTAAATAGAACATTTTTGAGGGGATGTCTGTGTGTGTGTGTGTCTGTGAGACTGGGGATGCGATATCTCACGAACGAATGGAGCATTTCGAACGAAATTTGGTGCAAATATTACAATCAATAGTTTCTGGAACCCTATTATTTTTAAACGAAATCGAATGTACAGAAGACCTTCAAATTTTCAAATTAAATTTTGAAAAACTTATCATCAATCATCTGTCAAACATATTAAGTATATGAATGTTTCGTATGTAATTTTTTATTGCAAAAGTAATAAAATAGACTTTAGAATGCTATCATGAACTGTTTTTGAGATATGTCACATTTTTCAAATATAGTTATCAAAAAATCACATAAAATTAAAAAAGTATTAACTATTGTGAAATATGTTCACTTTTCATATATAATTATATGCGATAAATTTTATTAATATCATTCGAGTAGATCTAGTTCATTTCATTCACGAGAGAAGGTAATTTGGATAATAGTTTTGTATTTTAACGCCTAACTATTCCCCAGTAGTCATTAAAAGCTCTTCGTTTATCTGTAACGCTTGGTGATAAATTTTTCGAATTTAGAGACTCATTTTGCGAAATATCGCCAATAGCGATATTTTGCCCCAGATTGACGAAAATATCTTTAAAAATGCAAAAATGACTCCAAATTAACGAAAATGACAATATATTGTTAAATGTATTATTAGCATATTTTAATATATGAACTTTATGTAAAAAGCCTATTAACTTCATATTTTATGGTTTCTTGAAGTCTACGTTAAAATCCCCAAATACTAAAATGCGCCTATTCGGATCTTTATTGTTTTTTGCTACCACTCTATTTAGAAAATTAAAATCCCGATGCGAAATCCAATCACATATCCTTATAGAGATTTCATAGTTATATAATTCTTTTCCTTAATATTTATTAATAGCATTAGTTTTTGTTATACCCTAACAGACTAGGTAAAATGGGAAATTTTCAATCCTTTTTCAAATTGACAAGGTTTTCAGAAACGTGAAGAGCTTTAAGAAATTTTTATTGATTTCGAAACTGAATTTCCTACTAAATATTTTGTCACTCACTATTTATATCTATCTCTTAAGAGAAATTTCGAGTGCAAGTAAGCAAAAAAATGCGAAAACTCCCCCGGACAAATAACTTTTTTCTTTTTCGAAAAAAAAAGAAATAGTTCCAAATATTAAAATATTTAAATTATTTTTATACATTCATAAATCATACCATATTTCCGGCAAGAATAAATCATTCGTATTTTTACTTTCCTTATATACATAATGTATAAGGAAAGGATTGTGACGGGGTCGAAAATTCGAATTCGATTTTTCGACGGGAGAGCACGTTTCAAGCATCCCTGATCACGAATCAAACATTTTTGAAGTGATGTCTGTGTGTGTGAGTGTGTGAAAGTATGTGTGTGTGTGTGTCACTGAACCTGTGGAGACGATAACTGACGAACGAATGAACCGATTCGAACCAAATTTGGTACAAAAATCACAATCCGTAAACACTGGAAGCCTATTGTTTTTATACGCAATCGAATGCTCAGAACTCCCCTAAATTCTCGAATAAAATTTTGAAAAAATCGTCAAAAAATCAAAACCACTAATAAAGTTACGCAAATAGACATTTCTTATGTAATTTTTTATTAGAAAACGATTGGCATAAATTTTAGAACGCTAACAGAAACCATTCTCGAGATATTGCACATTTTTCAAAAAAATTATCAATAATTCATAATAAAATAAAAAATATTTCCTATTGAGAAACATGTTCACTTTTCATATGTAATACCATACGATAAATTGGGTGACATCATTATCGTGGATCTAGCTCGTTCCACTCATGGAAAAAGATACTTTGAGTAATACTTTTGTATTTGAACGCCAATAGTCATTTGTCTCCTGTAAGAATAACTTATTTCTTCATCCATAACGCTTGGCGATATTTTGGCGACGAATTTGGCGGAATGTCGCCAACTTGGCGACTTTTTGAAATGTTGCCAAATCAACGATAATCTCTCCAAATGGATAAAAATGACGCTAAATCAATGAAAATGACGACTAATTGTCGAAAATTCAATATCTTGGAAAGAATATTAGTATCTACTATAAGAGAAACCTATTTTTTTACTGTAAAAGTAGTAAATTCATTACATTATATAAGGAAACTCATGTGTTGCCCACATCAGATTTTTTTTACTGTAAAAGTAGTAAATTCATTGCATTGCATAAGGAAAGTCATGTGCTGCCCACATCAGATTTTTATTTATGTATTTGGTTCAGAAATATAAGAGTCCAAAATGTTTACACTTTTCGTAACTCTCCGATTTCAGCCGGACCCCATAGACGTAATATATTTAAAAACTGATTTTTCGTGACCTCAAAATCCTCAAATTTTTAATTCGCCAAAACAAAATGTTCTCTACAAGAAAAAAAAAATGCTTTCTACTAATGAAGAAAACGTAATATTCTTTCCAGATGTCACTGAACTCAGTAATAACTGATAAGTAAAATATCATGCTGCGCTTGCATCTTGCTTAGCAAATTGAACCACCTCATAGCAAGTGTTAATATTTATCATGAAGTCTTTTCCGTTAAGGCACCAAATCTCAAAAGCAATTTGCTAACCAAATAAATAGCATTTATATTTAGCTTTCGTAGAAGAAAGTGGAGAGAATTCCACCATGCATGGATCAAATTTTCTCCTGTACAGCTATGCTTTCTAATACAAACAGTTTCTGCGCGGCAGGTAGTAACTGTAATTTAAAAAGGAAGTTAAAGTAAGAAAGTATTTCTATTTGGAGTGTTTGAATGATGTTAGTGTTTTTGTGAGGAAAATCAACGTGCTGGCGCACTGAATAATTGTTGATTTTATTCTAGTAGTTCGGACTTCCCGAATCCTTTCATTCAGATGCGATTTCAACTATTTTTGAAGGGCAAGAAACGGCAGGTTTTATTTTTTACTTTCCTTATATACATAATGTATAAGGAAAGAATTGTGACGGGGTCGAAAATTCGAATTCGAGTTTTCGACGGGAGAGCACGTTTCAAGCATCCCTGATCACGAATCAAATATTTTTGAAGTGACTTTTTTTTTTGTGTGTGTGTGTCAGTGAGTCTGTGGAGACGATAACTGACGACTAAATGGACCGATTCGAACGAATTTTGGTACAAAAATCACAATCCGCAAACACTGGAAGCCTATCGTTTTTATACGCAATCGAATATTCAGAACTCCCCTAAATTTTCGAGTGAAATTTTGAAAAATCGTCAAAAAATCAAAACCACTAATAAAGTTACGCAAATAGACATTTCTTATATAATTTTTCATTAGAAAACGATTGACGTAAATTTTAGAATGCTAACATGAATCGTTCTCGAGATATTGCACATTTTTAAAAAAAATTATCAAAAATTAATATAAAATAAAAAAAATATTTCCTATTAAGAAACATGTTCACTTTTCATATGTAATACCATGCTACAAATTGGGTGACATCATTCTCGTTGATCTAGTTCGTTCCATTCATGAAAAAAGATACTTTGAGTAATACGTTTGCATTTGATCGCCAATAGTCATTTATCTGCTCTAAGAATAACTTATTTCTTCGTCCATAACGCTTGGCGAGATTTTGGCAACGAATTTGGTGGAATGTTGCCAACTTGGCGACTTTTTTAAATGTTGCTAAATTAACGAAAAACTCGCCAAATGGATAAAAATGACGCTAAATCAATGACGACTCATTGATCATGACGACATGGAAAACGAAGACGCATTGTCGAAAATTCAATATCTTGGAAAGAATATAAATAACTACTATAAAAATAATATATTTTTTTTTACTGTAAAAATAGTAAATTCATTACATTATATGAGGAAAGTCATGTGTTGCCCTCATCAGATTTTTTTTAATAGCACCAAAATCTAATCAGCACCAAGGTACCCCACAAGTAACTTACCAAATTTTCTGAAATTTGGTCAGATAGATTTTGAGTTAGAGTGAATACATACATTGGATAGACAGACAGACAGACAACCACACTGACGTTAATCTAAAAATATTTCTATCGGGTTCTAGAGTGCTCGAAACGTGTAGATCCGTCGAAAACTCGAGTTGCGATTTTCGACATGATTCCAATACTTTCCCTATAGATTACAATGTATTGTAGGGAAAGTAAAAAGAAAAGTAGTCAGGCCTGTAAAATTCGAATTTTAAACGTGAACTAGTAAAGTTTAGAAACATGTTGGTGGACGAAATGCAACAGTAAAGGGGAAAAATAATTACGAAACCGAATTTTTCTCTATTGTCTAAGAAAAAGGTCCTTCAAAATTAGAGAATGGCTACAATGTGAGAACAGACACAAACAGCTCATTAATATAGTTTTTGTTTGTTAACTACGAAACTCTAAGAATGGTCCACTACTATGGAAATCAAGTACTACGTATAAAGAGCGTATAAACACAAAACTGTATCCACGGGTAGTCAGCTTTCACAGTATATTCAAGTTAACTTTGCCGCAAATAAAGTACTGTAAATATGTGTTATTCATATTTAGAGATTTCATTTAACACGTATTTGGTGTTAAGAATTTTGCTATGCTGCTGTTCTTTTAGCCAATTTATTGAAACAGCTTGGATAATGACTAATATGGATTCAGCATTAAATTTTGAAGGAGGCAGGAAGGTTCACTAGAAATTCCCACTTCCGATTTCTGAGTGTTCATTTTACTTGAATCACATATTTCTCATAATTGGCTGTGTTCTCGTATTCTCATACGTAGTGCTTGCTTAGATTATAACTGATATGATTTTAACATCAAATTTTGGAGGAAGTAAGATGACTCAGTAAGAATTTCAGTAAGAATCCAATTCTGTTTCCACTCTGATTCAAAATTTTTCTATGAAATATCTATTTTTCAGGATCGGAACTTAAATAATGACTGATGGCATCAAATCTGGATTCAACATCAAATTTTAAAGAGGTTGGAGTTTGCTATGTATTTCCACTTCAGTTTTTCTTTCTTTGGTTTAAAAATTTTCCTTGAAACATCCATTTCTCAAAATTGACTATATATAGGGCTTAGATGATTACTTATATGGATTTAGTATCAAATTCTAAATGGGTTAGATTTGTTCACTTAGGATTTCCACTTCTGGTTCTGTTCCCATGTCGGGCTCAAAACATTTATTTATTTTGAAACATCCATTTCTCTTAATCGGCTATGTTCAGAGCTTAAATGATGACTAAATACGGTGTAGCAAGCGCTTATAAGGCAGTATTAAAATGCCTTGAGCCGGAAACATTTTTAGCTCAACGCTATGATACTGTCCTACCACGCTTTGGTCCCGGAATCAAATCCTTGCACTGCCAAGTTGGTGATTTTGCACTCTCGCTACATTGGTAACCAGACAAGAGTACGAACATTCTTTGCTCAATTATTTCCAGTTAATCAGATACCCGAGTATTCTATATACATTACATAAATGTATTTTCTGTACTCCCCATGAGATGGCGCCACTTCTGATGGCTTATGAACGTTCCCTACAACGTAATTAGCATAAAATTCTATAGGCGATGGGAGGATTCACTAAGGATTTTAACTCTCGGTTCTATTTTTCCTTTTATGGCTCAAAATTGTCCTTAAAATATTTTTTTTCAGAATCGGCTGTAGATAAAGATTGGATGATTACTAATTTAAATCCAGCATCAAATTCTGGAAGAGATGGGGATTGAGGGGAATTAACTCTACCATTTTTTTCCGAAAATTCTTACGACTTTATGAAAAAGTGTGCAAAAAGTATAAAAATATTTAATAATTCTATTAAAAATGCATTATACATACCACTTGCAACCATATGAAGTATCTTTCATATCACTTTCCTTGTATACATAATGTATAAGGAAAGTATTGTGACGGGGTCGAAAATTCGAATTCGAGTTTTCGACGGGAGAGCACATTTCAAGCATGCCTGATCACGAATCAAACATTTTTGAGGTGATGTCTGTCTATGTGTGTGTGTGTGTGTGTGAAAGTATGTGTGTGTGTGTGTGTGTGTGTGCCAACTTGGAGAATTTTGGAAATGTTGCCAAATTAACGAAAATCTCGCCAAATGGATATAAATGACGCTAAATCAAAGAAAATGACAACAATTGTCGAAAATTCAATATCTTGGAAAGAATATAAGTATCTACTATATGAGAAACCTATTTTTACTTTCCTTATATACAAAATCTGATGTGGGCAACACATGACTTTCCTTATATAATGTAATGAATTTACTACTTTTCAGTAAAAAAAATAGGTTTTTTCTTATAGTAGATACTAATATTTTTTCCAAGATATTGAATTTTCGACAATTAGTCGTCATTTTCATTGATTTAGCGTCAATTTTATCCATTTGGCGAGATTTTCGTTAATTTGGCAGCATTTCAAAAAGTCGCCAAGTTGGCGACATTCCGCCAAATCCGTCGCCAAAATTTCGCCAAGCGTTATGGACAAAGAAATAAGTTGTTCTTACAGCAGATTATTGGCGTTGTTCTTACAGCAGACTATTGGCTTTCAAATACAAAAGTATTACTCAAAGTATTTTTTTTTTCATGAATGGAACGAGCTAGATCCACGAGAGTGATGTCATCCAATTTATCGCATGGTATTACATATGAAAAGTGAACATGTTTCTCAATAGGAAATATTTATCTTTTCATTTTATATGACTTTTTAATATTTTTTTTGAAAAATGTGCAATATCTCGAGAACGGTTCATGTTAGCGTTCTAAAATTTATGTCAATCGTTTTCTAATGTAAAATTACATAAGAAATGTCTATTTGCGTAACTTTATTAGTGGTTTCGATTTTTTCAAAATTTTATTCGAAAATTTAGGGGGTTCTGAACATTCGATTACGTATAAAAACAATAGGCTTCCAGTGTTTACGGATTGTGATTTTTGTACTAAATTTGGTTCAAATCGGTCCATTCGTTCGTCAGTTATCGTCTCCACAGACTCACTGACACACACACACACACACACACACACATACTTTCACACACACACACACACACACACACACACACACACACACACACACACAGACATCACTTCAAAAATGTTTGATTCGTGATCAGGGATGCTTGAAACGTGCTCTCCCGTCGAAAACTCGATTTCGAATTTTCGACCCCGTCACAATACTTTCCTTATACATTATTATTACTTTCCTTATATACATAATGTATAAGGAAAGTATTGTGACGGGGTCGAAAATTCGAAATCGAGTTTTCGACGGGAGAGCACGTTTCAAGCATCCCTGATCACGAATCAAACATTTTTGAAGTGATGTCTGTGTGTGTGTATGTGTGTGTGTGTGTGTGTGTGTGTGTGTGTGTGTGTGTGTGTGTGTGTGTGTCAGTGAGTCTGTGGAGACGATAACTGACGAACGAATGGACCGATTCGAACCATATTTGGTACAAAAATCACAATCCGTAAACACTGGAAGCCTATAGTTTTTATACGTAATCAAATGTTCAGAACCCCCCTAAATTTTCGAATGAAATTTTGAAAAAATCTTAAAAAAATCAAAACCGGTAATAAAGTTACGCAAATAGACATTTCTTATGTAATTTTTCATTTGAAAACGATTGACATAAATTTTAAAACGCTAACATGAACCGTTCTCGAGATATTGCATATTTTAAAAAAAATTATTAAAAAGTCATATAAAATGAAAAAAAATATTTCCTATTGAGAAACATGTTCCCTTTTCATATGTAATATACCATGCGATAAATTGGGTGACATCATTCTCGTGGATCTAGCTCGTTCCATTCATGAAAAAAGATACTTTGAGTAATACTTTTGTATTTGAACGCCAATAGTCATTTATTTGCTGTAAGAACAACTTATTTCTTCCTCCATAACGCTTGGCGAGATTTTGGCGACAAATTTGGCGGAATGTCGCCATGTTGGCGACATTTTTAAATGTTGCCAAATTAACGAAAATCTCGCCAAATGGATAAAAATGACGACAAAATCAATGAAAATGACGACTAATTGTCGAAAATTCAATATCTTGGACAGAATATTAGTATCTACTATAAGAAAAATCTATTTTTTTACTGTAAAAGTAGTAAATTCATGACATTATATAAGGAAAGTCATGTGTTGCCCACATCAGATTTTTTTAACTGTAAAAGTAGTAAATTCATTGCATTATATAAGAAAAGTCATGTGCTGCCCACATCATATTTTTTTTTCCTCATAGAAAATTATTTATAACTATTTTTCTAATGAAAACTTATTACACTTGCTACTGAAATCGCAGCATGTATATTGTAAATCTTTCTTGAAAAACATACTACGAAGTCTGTCGTGCAACCCTATGTATCTAATTAGCTCTGTGCACCAAAGATGACAGACATTATCTCAAAATATGCTAATATTATCTATGATATATTGGGTGCACTCCACATGCAATAAGTGGTCACGCATGGCCGGTTATCACTAACATGAACGGATAATCATACATTCTGTTAAGGGTTAGAATTATGTCAACTGTCATGTGAGACCTTCATCCAGGTGATAGAAATATGAACGCTTTCAAACTAAACTCTAACCATTCTCGTTCAGAGATCTGGCATGGATATATTGCTACTGTCGCTGACGCGTCTCTTTTGGCCTGGTGAAAAAGTTTTTCGCTCGAGAAGCCACGGCAAATGTCACTATCTTTACATCGTTATTGTCTTCAATCTCATTACAATTTAGAAGGTAAATTACAGGTCTCTGAAGGGTGGAAAAGCTTTTTGGGCGAAACTGAAGGTAAGATGGAGATAAAAGTGTCGCACAGGAGTGTTTCTTGAAAGTCGTAACAATCTTGGATGCCAGTTGTGGATCTCAGAGGAATGGTAATTCTTTTACGCCAGAAATTACAGAAAAACATAGACAAACAAGGTCATCCTGAGGTACTATAAATATAGCTCTTGGGGTTTTTTTTAATGTCATGTTTTTCGTGAACTGCTGAATTCTAATATGCCCGCCAAATGATTACAAGTAAAGCGACTACCCTAGTATCATGAAATATTGGTCAAATAGTTGGACCAACATTGTAAATCTTGGCATTACATTGGAAATATTTTCAATATAATCCCAGCATTGGACAAATGTTGGCTCACATTGATCTCCAATGTTGGTTTATATTTTCATTGCAATATTACGCCAATATTGGTGTTACATTAGAAATATTTCCATTGAAACGCTAATACTGGTGTAATATTCTCCAAATATTTTAAGCCAATACTGGACCAATTCCGCCAAAATGTCCAATTTTTAATATCGGCTGTCAATATTGGATTTCTACTAGGGTAGCTATACTGCTGTAGTGTAAACTTAATTATGGACGGGCGAAGGGCAGTCCATTATCCATTCCTCATTAAGCGAAATCAACATTTGCCTGAATTTTGTTATCTCTTTTGCTCAAAAACTACAACAGGTAGGAAGATGAAATTTTGCACGCATAATTGAAATTGCACACAAATGGGCACAAGCCCAATTTCAATAATATAATTAAAACGAACTATAAAATGGTAATTAAACAGCTAATAAAAGCTTATGCACTCACATGCACTGTGGTTTAAACATACTCCTGTATATTAAATACGTTTCTGAAATTCAAAAGTGTTACATTGTTTCCCTGTATTCTAATTTGTATAATTTAATACTCAAATTCTGAAAACATATAGGCTCTTTTGTATTAGGATTCTCAAATAGTGAAATTAATTTTTTATACTTCTCATTTCATAATTATTTGTTAAATTAAGATAAGTTTTAATTTGAAATCTTTTACAACTCACACACTTTATATGCCCGAATCCATTTAATGCCCGGTTTCTTACTAGTTGCTAGTTTACCACACATACTCGTGCTTCAAGTCATCTTCACATTTAAGTCGACTATATGTATAAGTGGACTTTACATATAAGTTGACTCCACACTTTGAAAGAAATAAATTTTCAAACATCGTATGGTCGTAAGTTCTTTCGCTTCTGAAGCCACAGAAGATGTCAGTGTCTTTATATTGTCTTCGTCTTTAGCCTCATTACAGTTTGAAATGCATGCATTTTGGGCAAAAGTAAAATAAATATGTGCCGAGCTGGCCTCTATTCTTAATGCTCATCACCTTGAGTCAGTTCGATGATAATTTCCGCTACGCTTATGCAAAACACTTTTTTATAATTACACAAACCCATTTATTACACCTAAATATTTGCATACATATACATATTCCAGATTATTCGATACATACATCATAATACTCGAACTCCGCGAATTCCATCGTCTGTTCAGATAAGAGTCCAGCAAGCAATGTCTTTCCGTTCTTCAGCCGCCATTCTTCCTTCTCTCCAATTTCTGCCCCTGCAGTATCAAATTGGGAGGCTAGCTGTACAATAGATATAATTAACTTGAGCTGTACAAGCACTGCCACCTCAACTCAAGTTGAGGTGGTTTTGGTTCTAGGCTTAACGCTTTATAAAGCGACAAGAAAGATAAAAAAATATTAACAAAATTCTGTTGCAAATGTATAAAATTTGAACATTATAATTCACTACAAAAATGTCAGATAACCTTTATGTTTCAATACAGAATAAAATAAAAGTTCAACTCATTTTACGTACAAGTCTAAACGCTTTATAAAGCTATACAAAGATAGTCATAGAAGGATACAAGAAAGTGAAAAAAAAGTAACAAATTTATGTCCGAAATTGCAAATTTTGATTTAGAAAGCAAGATAAGATTGTAACATTTATGAAAAATAAGAAAAACAAGCATCAGAATAATCCTCAAGTTGAATAACGTCTTCAGTTCCTCAAAATAAAAATCTTATCTCAACAATGATCCGTCTTTGAGTAATGGGGTTGATCTTATTATTCTTATTGTCAAAAATTACGTACAAAACAAACATTTAATTGATATATTTGTAGTATTTTATTTTAGATCTTGACAATTTTTGCAGACCATTTCCCCCCAAAATGTCAAATTATTGTATTTAAAATCTAACTAATCCCACGGTAACAATCCACAAGCGAGTTATCTATCAAATTTTGAGAAATTTGGTCAAATAGTTTCTGAGCTAGAATGGATAACATATGATTTTTGCGGATCATTTCGCAAAAAAATGCAGGTTCTTTTTTTCCCGAATTATACCAAAATCTAATCAGCACCAGGGTAACATGCAATACACTTACCTACCAAATTTGTCAAAATTTGGGCAATTAATTTTTCAGCTAGAGTGGAGACATACACATTTCATAAAAAAGGGGCAGGTTCCTATTCCCAAATCGTGCCGAAATTAATCATCACCAGGGTAGCCCACAAGTGAATTACCCACCAAATTTTACAAAATTTGGTCAATTAGTTCTTCACTAACAATGGATACATACATTGCACAGAAAGACAGGCACGCAGACACACAGAGAAACACATATACACACACACAGCCATCACGCTAAAAATCGTTTTTTCGTGTTCTAGAGGTACCAAAGCGTGTCGATCTGTTAAAAACTCGAGTTACGATTTTCCACACAATTTCAGTACTTTCCCTATGCATTACCATGTATTGCAGGGTAAGCAAAATCTACGTTGTTTGCTTAAAATATTGCAACTGATCTAATAGTTCTATGATTGTTCAAATTGCGATTTAATTTGTATCATGCGTAACGCCATAATTCTGATCATACTCCCCCCCCCATACATTTTCATCGACATTTTGATCTATCTTAGCTTATGCAGTTCCGATTAAGGAGGTATTTTCACGCACGCTATGCAGGTGTATACGGATAGTATGAAATATTTATTCTTCTTTAGGGATATCACGTCTGCTACTCGGGTTTACACTCAGATAACTATTAGAACATTAATGTGATAACCTAGTACGCACGGAGTCTCATTAAGTGACGGGTTTCGATTTAAATTGTGGCCGTCAGGGGAATTTGGGTGTTACATTCCTCGATTGGTTCAGAGGAGTATTGGAAATATAAAAACTTGTTTGCGGAAGATAGTACAATTGGTCTAATTGGGCTGTCATTGATGAGATTGCGATTTGATTTATATCAAATAGACCCAGACGACCTGCTCATGCTAAACATAGACTCACTTTTGTTGCATTGCGACTTTTGCACACGCGCAGGAAAGGATGTGGGAGCCGGAGGTGCCATTTCTAAAATCTTCGTTTTCACCTATCTTAGCGGTTCTTGATCCAATTAATGCAATTTTCACATTGTATTTTCTACTCTGCAATGGACCCATTTGACAAGCTCAAGCTAAATTTCAATCCATCTTTATTGCTTTACGACTGTTGCTCCCGCAGAATTTATTTGCTAAATAACTGATTGCTAAATAACTATAAAATCGGTTGCTATATTTAGTGACCGATAGTGAGCAAAGCCCTCTGTCGCCGTTTAGTTTAAAAATGTGATGAATTATAAGCATTCTAATTAAGAATTGTATGATTAAAACGAGTAAAATCTCTGTAAGAATAATATAAATTATAACTAATAAATATGTGTGTCTTTTCGCTATTGTTCTACATTTTTTATTTTCACCTAAACAACATAATATCATCTCTGATTATTTTTAACACTGTTTCCATTATTATATTTCCTTATATACATAATATATAAGGAAAGTATTGTGACGGGGTCGAAAATTCGAATTCGAGTTTTTGACGGGAGAGCACGTTTCAAACATCCCTGATCACGAACCGAACATTTTTCAGATGATGTCTGAGTATGTGTGTGTGTGTATGTATGTGTGTGTGAGGAAGTATGTGTGCGTGTGTATGTAAAAGTATGTGTGTGTGTGTGTGTGTGTGTGAAAGTATGTGTGTGTGTTTGTGTGTCAATGAATCTGTGGAGACGATATCTCACGAACGAATGGAGCGATTCGAATAAAATTTAGTACAAAAATCACAATGCGTGAATACTGAAAGTCTATTGTTTTAAAACACAATCGAATGTTCAGAACCCTCCTAAATTTTCGAGTAAAATTTTGAAAAAATCATCAAAAAATCAAAACCTTTAATAAAGTTACGCAACTAGACATTTCTTATGTAATTTTTCTTTAGAAAACGATTAACATAAACTTCAGAACGTTACCACGAACCATTCTCGAAATATTGCCCATTTTTCACATAAATTTATAAAAAAATCCCATAAATTAAAAAAAATATTAACTGTTGAGAAATATGTTCACTTTTCATATGTAATATCATGCGATAAATTTGGTGACATCATTTTCGTGGATCTAGAACGTTCCATTCATGAGGAAAGATACTTTGAGTAATACTTTTGTATTTGAACGCCAATAGTCATTTATCTGCTATAAGAATAACTAATTTCTCCATTCATAACACTTGGCGGGATTTTGGCGACGAATTTGGCGGAATATCGCCAACTTGGCGACTTTTTTAAATGTTGCCAAATTAACGAAAATCTCGCCAAAGGGATCAACATGACGCTAAATCAATGAAAATGACGCCTAATTGACAAAAATTCAATATTTTGGAAAGAATATTAGTATCAACTACAAGAATAACCTATTTTTTTTTGCTGTAGAAGTAGTAAATTTATTGCAGTATATAAGGAAAGTCATGTTCTGCCCACATCGGATTTTTTTTTCTATTTACATTTTGATTGACAATTTACATTTCTCAATTGTGTTATTGTAATTACTATTTCTGTTAAATTATCTGTTTGTGTAATTGTATATCTTCAAGTGTAACGTTCTAAATGTCAGTAAATGATACAGTCGGGTTTGTTTCTTCAGTCTCCTGAACACTGAAGAGGTTGTCCGACCACCAGAAGGCTTCTCTCGGTGGTCCATCTTATTGCTATATTAATGCTCCGAAACTCAGAACGAATTCTCGGAAAGTAAGGAATGATGTAACAACACCCCTGTTTAGAATAAAAATAAAAATATACGTTGTGACGTGACAACTTTCGAGAATGCATACGTGACGTGAAACCCTTAGCAACTTGTAGCAACGGACCATCCCCTGTTGTAATGTCATCAACATGAAAAAACTTTTTGAGTGAGGCAAAACCAAAGTTCGAACTTGAAATTGCAACTTTTATAAAGCCACTTAAAAATTCATGGAAAATACAGAAATAAGGGAATAAAAAATGACTTTTGTTAGAATGCAAGTAAATAATTTCATATTCATGCCAAGACTTAGAATCGCGGGAATCTTTAATTCGCTGATACGTATAAATAAGTAGAAAATGTTCGAATTACATATATTTTTTATGAATTCTCTATATTTTTAAACATGGAAGAATTGTTCCACAAATTTTGTAACTTCATCGAAAAAACAATTCTTCGACCTTTCAATCTTTGAAATTATTTCGATATTTTAAAGACCGTTCTTTGATAGTGTTAAAATGAAAACTCGACGATAATGTTTCCGATCGCTAAAGAACATATTTGTGTAATAATTATTCACCATTGTGCTTCAACATAAAAAAACTATATAATTCGAATTCTTAAAAAAATTGATCCAAAGTGTCTTGGGACTTAACATTTAATGCACCGAATTTCTTATCTATATGTCGCTTAGATGTTCCCCTACGTAGCTAAAAGATGAATAAATAAACTAACAAACAGACATATTCTTTTAATAAGTAAGATAATTCAATATTAAATACAATTTCAAGCCTTGTAATTAGAATTGGTTTTAACACAACAGCAACTAGGTAATACACATATTATACCATTTTGACAGCAATGTTATTAATTTGTAGCGTTTCAACTCAGTAAACATAACTGAAAATAATAATTGTTTACGAATAAAGTGTTATTACAATTAATATCCCATAAAAGCAGCAGTACAGAATTATTCTATAGAAAATAGCACATGACGATGATCAAAAAATGCACAAAAATGAAGACAGCTGTTAAACTAGTAAGATGAAAAACATAAAATGCTGACCAATACATCAAAGGAGGGCAGAAATTAGAACTTCTGCTATTTATTTCTTCGGGTGGCAACATTTTGTAGACTTCTACTAAACCTGAAAATAGAAATAATATCCTTCATGAAAAAAATGGTATTCGTATTGAAACTCAACATCTATACTTTAAAAATAAAGACAACCAAACAATTGACCATAATTAAAAGTATTTTATTAAAATCTCCTTTTAAACAACACGGCCATATCATTTTCGGATATTACAGTGCCCTTCATCAGTAGCGAATTGAAAATAAGTGGCGAACATGAGCTTAAATGCAGGCTATAACCACTAGACAAAATTTACATATTAATCATTTTACATTTTTAAATACGAGGTATTTAAAAAATTATTTAATTGACAAATGAAAAAAATCTGATGCGGGCATCACATGACTTTCCCTGCAGACTCAAATTCAGATATTCTTTATTTCTTTAATAATTCATTAAATTGAGTTTAATTGCACCAAATAACACTGAATTTACATTTTTCAATCAATTTTTGTTTTTATTTGGTAATTGGACATTTTTCTGATAACGGCCTAACAAAAATGCAAGAAATCTCAAATATCTTGAGACCGGTTAGTCCTATAATGGAGTGTGTTATAGTCTTTTCCTCGTCAAAAATTGCGTATAAAACAAGAATTTAATTGATACATTTCAGCATACGTAGTCTTTTTTCTTTTAGATTTTGGCGATTTTTGCAGGCCATTTCGTAAAAAAAGGCTGGTTGTTCTTTTCTGAATCGTACCAAAATTTAATCAGCATCAGAGTGTTCCAAAAGCAATTGATATGCCAAATTTTGTGAAATTTGGTCAATTGGAAATTTAGCTAGGGTGGATACATGAAATTTTTGCGTGCCATTTCGTAAAAAAAGGCAGGTTGTTCTTTCCCTCATCGTACCAAAATCTAATCAGAGCCAGAGTGTACTACAAGTAACCTATCTACCAAATTTTGTAAAATTTGTTCAATTAGTATTTTAGCTAGAGTGGATACATGAAATTTTTACGGGCCATTTCGCAGAAAAAGGCGGGTTCTGTTTTTACGATTCCCACCAAAAACTAATCAGCACCAGGGTCTCACCCAAGTGAATTACATACCAAATTTTATGAAATTCGGTCCATTAGTTTTTAGTTAGAGTGGATACATACATTGCACAGACACACAGACAGACACACAGACACACGCACAAACGTCACGCTAAAAATTATTTTTTCGTATTCTAGAGGTCTTGAAACGTGTAGATCCGTCGATAACTCGATTTGCGATTTTCGACATGATTCCAATACTTTCCCTATATATTACCATGTATTGTAGGGCAAGTTTTTTTTCCCCAATGGCCAGGCACTAGACTCTAGCACTAGCCTACTCTAGCATTAGACTCTATGTCGACTTACGTCGTTTTGCCCTATGTACGACCGAAATCGTGAACCATTTTGCCGTCCTAGAACGTTGCCCCAGGCGCACCAGAGGAGGGCGGAATACACTGCGCCCACAACACACAATATCCATGTCTTACGTGGGACTCGAACCCACAACGTGGCGGCCGATCGATCGCTGGAAACGCTCGCCTTGACCGTTCGGTCACCACGTCGACTTAAATGAGCCAACAGCACACGGCGTTCCCAGGCGGTCACCCACCCAAGTACTATCCGCGGCCGATGCTGCCTAACTTCGATGATCTAACGGGAACCGCTGTTTCAAGCACGGTAGAGCAGTTGGCTCTTGCAGGGAAACTAAAAATCTGATGTGGACAGCACATGACTTTCCCTGCAGACTTATATTAACGTTCTCTTTATTTTAATTAAATTTATTTCACTTTTAATTCAATTTTCGTTCTCATTCGGAAACCGGACTTATTTTTAAAGGTGGCGCAGAGAAAATAAGGAAAACTAAAATATCTCGAGAACGGCTAGTCCTAGTGTAATGGGGTTGGTCTTATTATTTTCGTCGTTAAAAATTACGTATTAAACGAGCATTTAATGGATATATTTGAGTATACCTAGTTCTTAAGTTTATATTTTGACGATTTTTGCAGGCCATTTTGCAAAAAAAGGCAGGTTATTTTTTTCCGAATCGTACTAAAATCTAATCAGCACCAGGGTGACCCACACGTGACTCATCTGTCGAATTTTGAAGATTTTGAGGGCCATTTCGCAAAAATAGGCGAGTTCTTTTATCCCGAATCGTACCCAAAATTAATCAGCACCAGACTCGCCCACAAGTGACTTACCTACCAAATTTTGTGAAATTCGGTCCATTAGTTTTTTAGTTAGAATGGATACAAAATCTGCACAGACAGACAGACAAACACACAGACGTCACACTAAAAATAGTTTTTTCGTATTCTAGAGGTCTTGAAACGTATAGTTCCGTCGAAAACTGGAGTTGCGATTTTCGGCATGATTCCAATACTTTCCCTATACATTACCATGTATTGCAGGGAAAGTAAAAATCTGATGTGGGCAGCACATGACTTTCCCTGCAGACTTATATCCACGTTCTCTTTATTTTAATTAAATTTATTTCACTTTTAATTCAATTTCCGTTCTCATTCGGTAACCGGACTTATTTTCAAAGATGGAGTAGAGAAAATACGAAAAGCTAAAGTATCTCGAGAACGGCTTGTCCTAGTGTAATGATGTTGGTCTTATTCATTTCTTCGTTAAAAATACGTATTAAACAAGCATTTAATGGATATATTTGAGCATACGTAGATTTTTATTTTAGATTTTGGCAATTTTTGCGTGCCGTTTTGAAAAATAAAGGCAGGATATTTTTTTCGGAATCGTACCAAAATCTAATCAGCACCATGCTGTCCCACAAGTGACTGATCTACCGAATTTTATGATATTCGGGCTATTATTTTTTCAGCTAGAGTGGATACAAGCTTTTGCGGGCCATTTCGCAAAAAAAGGCGGGTTCTTTTATCCCGAATCGTACTCAAAACAAATCAGCACCAGATTCGCCCACAAGTGACTTACCTACCAAATTTTGTGAAATTCGGTCCATTAGTTTTTTAGTTAGAATGGATACAAAATCTGCACAGACAGACAGACAAACACACAGACGTCACACTAAAAATAGTTTTTTCGTATTCTAGAGGTCTTGAAACGTATAGTTCCGTCGAAAACTGGAGTTGCGATTTTCGGCATGATTCCAATACTTTCCCAATACATTACCATGTATTGCAGGGAAAGTAAAAATCTGATGTGGGTAGCACATGACTTTCCCTGCAGACTTATATCCACGTTCTCATTATTTTAATTAAATTTATTTCACTTCTAATTCAATTTCCGTTCTCATTCGGTAACCGGACTTATTTTCAAAGGCGGTGTAGTGAAAATACGAAAAAACTAAAATATCTCGAGAACGGCTTGTCCTAGTGTTATGGGGTTGGTCTTATTCATTTCTTTGTTAAAAAATACGTATTAAACAAGCATTTTATGGATATATTTGAGCATACGTAGATTGTTATTTTAGATTTTGGCAATTTTTGCGGGCCATTTTGAAAAATAAGGGCAGGTTTTTTTTTTGGAATCATACCAAAATCTAATCACCACCAGGCTGTCCCACAGGTGACTTATCTACCGAATTTTATGATATTCGGGCTATTATTTTTTCAGCTAGAGTGGATACAAGCTTTTGCGGGCGATTTCGCAAAAAAAGGCGGGTTCTTTTATCCAGAATCGTACTCAAAACAAATCAGCACCAGATTCGTCCACAAGTGACTTACCTACCAAATTTTATGAAATTGGGACAATTAGTTTTTTAGTTGGAGGGGTTACAAAATCTGCACAGACAGACAGACACACAGACAGACATACAGACACACAGACAGACAGACAGACACACAGACACACACACACAGACGTCACGCTAAAAATTGGTTTTTCGTATTCTAGAGGTCTCGAAACGTATAGATCCGTCGAAAACTCGAGTTGCGATTTTCGGCATGATTCCAATACTTTCCCTATACATTACCATGTATTGCAAGGAAAGTAAAAATCTGATGTGGGCAGCACATGACTTTCACTGCAGTCTTATATCCTCGTTCTCTTTATTTTAATTACATTTATTTCATTTTTAATTCAATTTCCGTTCTGATTCGGTAACCGGACTTATTTTCAAAGGTGGCGTAGAGGAAATACGAAAAACTAAAAATATCTCGAGAACGGCTAGTCCTAGTGTAATGAGGTTTGTCTTATTGTTTTCTTCGCTAAAAATTACGTACTAAACCAGCATCTAATGGATACATTTGAGCATACGTAGTTCTTTAGTTTAGATTTCGACGATCTTTGAGCGCCATTTTGCAAAAAAAGGCAGGTTGTTTTTTTTCGAATCGTACCATAATCTAATCAGCACCAGGGTGACCCACAAGTGACTCATCTGCCGGTTTTTCTGAAATTCGGTCTATTAATTTTTTCAGTTAGAGTGGATACAACTTTTGCGGGCCAAAAATAGGCGGGTTCTTTTATCCCGAATCGTATCCAAAACTAATCAGCACCAGACTTGCCTACAAGTGATTTTGTGAAATTCGGTCCATTAGTTCCTCAGTTAGAGTGGATACAAAATCTGCAGAGACAGACAGACACACAGACACACGGACAGACAGACACACAGACACACACACAGACGTCACGCTAAAAATGGTTTTATCGTATTCTAGAGGTCTCGAAACGTGTTGATCCGTCGAAAACTTGAGTTGCGATTTTCGGCATGATTCCAATACTTTCCCTATACATTACCATGTGTCCCAAGGCAAATAGGGGACATTGCGAATTATGGAGGGAGTGCAACCTACAAAGATGGTCCCTGCACTTCTCCTTCAATTCATATATAGTTCCCTAAGAGAACACCTGCAAAAGGATGAGCAAGCCATGTTTCTGGGAAATATGGACAACGATGGCTCTGTTACAGAGGGGCGCACAGCAGGGCGCTCTTGGGGAGAGCTGACCCTTGTCCGGTTCGGCTGCACGTGCGCGCAAGGTCGTGAGAACCCTCGGTCCACCTGCCAGATATTAATTCTGGGATGATCGCCATCCTCCTGTCATCGCAGCACCCAATAGCTGGACATTTTTGGAAATATCCAATGAAAATACCAGGGGCTTCAATTGGGGGAACCAGTAACAAACCTGGGGCTTAATTGTGTAGGAGGAGACATTTTTCGGATGTTCGAGAGAGTGTTAGATTTTTCAAAAAGAACGGAGAATTGGTTTTGTGCTTCGGAGAAAAAAGTTCTCCCAAAAAGACGTAGCGATGACCGGCGTTTCCGCGGTCGAAGGGATCCGCATCCAGTGACGATCCTACGATGTATTTGAAGGTACGAAATGCATGATCCTTATACTCAGTCTGATGACGATTTGTTAGTTAATTTTCGCACTCTCTCGACACCGTATTCAATCTACACTTGAGTAAAATAATTAGAATGAATTTACTCGTAAACTTAAATGAAGGGGATTTAAATATATATACTTAAAATATTTATGATTTAGGAAATGTCAAACACGTATGTCAGTGGAGAATAATTATGATTTAGTAAGAGTGTTAATTGAATTAATTAAATATGTTCTATTATTATTATTTTAATTTCCTTTTGTCAATAAATATATTTTGTTAATGTTTTACATCATGTCCGCTGTCCGTACTTTTACGTATTTTTATTCGACACGGCCAATGTCGGAGATTGTTTCAATGGGAAACAATACTGATTTATGCGTTCTAACCGGACGTGTGGTTAAAACCCACATAACACCATGTATTGCAAGGAAAGTAAAAATGTAAAATCCTATATATGAAAATCCCCCCCCCCCTTCGTCTGTCGATCAGTCTGACTCCGTTAGGTTCTGTTCCGTGTTCGGTGCTATAATTGTATAAAGATTTATACTTCTATGTCACCGGGGGGGGGGGGGGCTGAAGTGTCTGGGAAAACAAAAGCGTGTTATACAATTATCAAATATATTTATTATTTAAAAGAAATTGCCATCATTTATAGGATGCAAACGAGAGCCGTTCCCAGAATAAAAATTTATGAGAGAAGTGGTGGGACAGTCCAGTGGTTAGCGTACGAGGATTTCACTCAGACGACCAGAGTTCGATTCCCGGTTCTTCCAAACTGTCCCCGTGTTCACACGGAATATAGGAACGTTAAATATGTGGGTCCGTAAGTCTTTCCGAAATCAGGTTGGTTTAAGAGAAAGAAGGGTAAGGTCTTTGTGGATGCCGCCCCTCACTGGGTTCCGGTCTAAATTTTGTGGCACTTCCCGGTCATTCAAACAGATACCTTACGTAAGTTGGACGGATCGAAGAAGAAAAAGAAGAAGAAGAAGAAATTATAAGAGAGCTTCAATCTGTGGTACCGTTTTACCATGATACCAAAATATGTTAATCTGTAAGTTATACGGAAAGGTCAGATTTTTCAAAACACATGCAGATTAGGGAAATATTTTGTGCGCAGAAAAATAAAAAATAATTAGTTAAATTTAATCGCACTCAAAACACATGAAATTGTATTCAGGTTTCTTTTCATTGAGTGCTTCTTGGAAAATGACATACCCCACAATTATTTATCCACTTATCGTTAAGTATATGCTTCCTTAATAAAGTTTAAATCATTTCATTTTCAAAACAAAGAGTAGTACAGTTTTTAAATGACAATAGGAACTTCGCGTAGTAATTACCTTAATAACCTCTTGTTATAAACAATGGCAATTAATATCAAAATTTCCAGTATTATATGATTGGTCAACTATTGTTCTATGATGTGCTTGAAGTTTTCAAAGATTTAAGACAAGTGATTTGTATTTTTGATCTCGGAACAGATTTTAGGGTCATTAACAAAATATGAGGGTCATTAACAACATCAAAAGTCAACAATTATTAATATGCAATTTTATTGTTTAATTGGTATTCTCTTAACTAAATTATACTACTGCTTGCATTGTGAAGCTTAATATATTAATAACCATTTTATATTTCACAATACTGAAAAATAACATTTTTATTTTTGCTATACTGATATTTAATTTTGCATATTATTACTGTATAAAGAAAGTATTGTTGTCTCAAAAACATTATGGAAATGGACTCGTCAAGTTCTCTTGAACACATTTAGAATGATTTGAGAAAGACCAGTGTGTGTGTGTGTGTGTGCGTGTGTGTGTGTGTGTGTACATGCTTAGACGTAATTCAAAGTAAGATCGTATGGTTGAGAATTCATTACGTAGGTACTGTAGTACTGCATCATATAGCACATTACTTTGATGTAAATAACATCTATGCTTGAGGTTTCTCTGGTAGAAATCGGAGTGTTACGAAAAAATTAAGCACTTGTGACACATATAAGCCCGAACCTAATAAATGAAAATGTACGTAATTTTCCTTTTGCCAGAAATGGGTTCCTATTATGAATATATAAAAATAATTATCAATATTTTAATATTTTAAACTTTTTGTTTTCGAAAAACTTTTAAAAAGTATCTGTCCGAGATAGTATTTTTTCTCATTCTTCTTATTTTCACTCGAAATATCTTTGAAACTATAAAAGATAGATGTAAATAGTGAACTACAAAAATATGCATTTGGAAATTTTATTTCTAAATATATATTTATTTTTTAAAAAGTTCTTATGCGTTTCGAGTATTCATCTTGCCAAGTTATAAACGATTGAAAAGTTTCCGTTTATCAAGTTTATAATGCTCATATCTTAAAAACTGAAAATTCTAGCTATAAACAGTAAGCAATAATTTGTAGCTCATTGAAAGCCCTACAAGTGTATTTAATGAAATTTTAGATTGAGCTCTTAGTTTTCGAATGATAGGGGTTATAATTTTTAACCTGGGTTTTTTAATGGTTGAGAAAGCTTTAATACTTAAAATGTTACGATTGTTGTCACTTACTCCTTGCTGAAATATTGGTGACAAATTGATGAAAATATCGCTAAATTGATAAAAATGACGATGAATCAATGAAAGTAAGGACTAATTGATGAAAATTCTATATTTTGGAAAGAATATCCATTTCTCCGAACGTAACGCTTGGCGAAATTTTTAGCGGAATATCGCCAGCTTACCGTGTGTTTTTTTAATGTTTCGAAATTGAATAAATTTCTCCAAATTCATAAAAATAACACAAAATTAATGTAAATGACGACTAATTTATGAAAGTTCAATATCTTGGAAAGTATATAAAAATCTACTATAAGAATAATTCCATTTCTCCGTCCGTCCACCCGTTACGTTTGGCGACGAAATTGGCGAGATATCAGCAACTTCGAGACTTCAAATATTGTTAAATAGAGCAATGTGTTGCAAAAGTTGCAGAATGTCGCCAAATTGATAAAAACAACTTTACTGTTAAGTAATGTTTTGAACATTTTGAATTTCGTCATACCGCAGGCATACATTTTAGTATATCAGAAATGCGCTTCTCTCCGTTTATTTGCAACGCTTGGCGTTACATCTGGCGAACTTGATGAATTCATCTAGCGAAATACACTTCCATAATTCCATAGTAAGACTGCAATGACCATGAAGATGACATTCATGCTTAAGAGGTGTTGCATATTTGTAAATATGTGCTTGGTGATCAGCTGTAAGTGCAGTATAGATGATTATAACACTGTGGCTTACCGTATTAGATACAAGGCAACTTGTTTCCAGATGTTCAGTGTTCAATAGTCTTTTATGTGGAGCGATGCGCTAGATTTTATTGTATGGCACATGGATCTTCAAAATATTATGTGCTCTTCCAAAATTGCTTTCCGACAATATCTGTTTTTTTTACATACACTTTAGTTTTATCTCTCTTATTATCAAAATATAGACCTACATTCTTAATCATATGTGTATCAAATAAGATTAAGCACACAACTTTATTAGAAGGTCTTTTATTACACTTCTTAAAAGACGTACAAAATAGAAAAGGCCAGAGCGCTTTCAAGCGTTAACACGCTCTAACACTTAACTTTCTAGCGTTAATACTTAAAATTTTAAGTTATGCTTGGCGACTCATTATCAACTCTATGCAATTCAAGTCTCTTCATAGTGATCTTTGACGTCATTCGCATGGGGATTGGGCTTCAAGTATCAAGATAAATCATATAATCGACTGGAATTCAAACCTAACCAAGAATGTCTTCAGAAATATAATAATTGGTTACTTTAGAAGAAACCAAAATTACAATACTTTTAAGAAAGATTGCATCTACAAATGTAACAAATTTGTAAAGGAGGCAATAAAGAGAAATTATCCTATGAATTTTATACGGCATTATTACAATTCATTTTCCAAAGAAAAGTAGTAATATTCTTAACGCTAAGTGAGGCATTATATTCATAACTGCGAAACTATTATCAAGTTATATCTCTGCGCATGTGCGACTTTACCCTTATAAGGAGATGTTCCTCTGGGTTAGGTTGAAGGATATTTCTTTCTTTTTTCTACATCGTTTTCATCTCTGACTCTGAGTCCGTTCGGGTGCTTTTGTTTACGCACATTTGGGAGATTGACCATGGAATTATGTTGGTGCCGAGAGCGTTACCCGGGTTGTAAAAGCTGCTTTAAACGGGAAAGGGGTGTCGCAATCCACCTCTACCATTTTATGTAATTCATACGATCACTCCCGTTTTTTATCTGCTTTCATTTTTAATCCTTATATATATATATATATATATATATATATATATATATATATATATATATATATATATATATATATAATGTGAAAATACCGTGAAATATAATATAATAAAGCGTGTGATAACTGCTATGGGACCTCTTGAATAGGGTCTATTGTACAATACGTTATGGAAGATTTGCTTCATCTTGTATAATACGGTATGGGGATGTACATCTACATGTATGATACTATTGATTGTCATTCAGGTAAATGGTTTTGGAAATAGACTTTGTTATAATTGTTCTATTAAGTGTCAATATTTAAAGTCTTTTTTAAGCAGAAGCTATGTAATTTTGCTCATTTATACTAGTGAACATATTTCAAACAATATTTCTGACATATTTCAAACATTTACTGTTGATGAATTTTGATAAGGCTGGATCTCGACAATTATATCTTATATTTGTTTGTGTATGATGTCTGTTTACATCTTAAAATTTGATACATTCGTATTTTATTTTGCAATATACCGGCTCTCCGGGAGTGTTGTCGCGACGCAAAGCATACTTAACCGGGGTGAGGGGGTCACAACTCCCCCCGGCAATCTTTTGGTATATATATATATATATATCTGTAATATAGGCTACAATAATCCAGGGAAGAGACATTTCACATTAATAGATCTACTTTATTATATGACACTCGAAAATCATGATTAGTTACATAAGGCCAAGCTCCTGATCGTCGACCAGCTCCCACTAAATCTCAGTGAAGTCTGCCTCGTTTTACACAATGTACAGTTACAGCAAAAGGGGGTAGGGATATGGCGGTATGGGAAAGATGCCGCCTTCGCGTTCTTTAGGCTTTAAAAATGTAATTGGGAAGCAGTTTCATATGAGAAAGTTTACGTAGAGGTTAAGATTATTGACCATATATGGTATGATCGAGGAAAAGAGGAAGTACTGGCAGACTTTGTTAATATTAGTGGCGTGGTATAGAATTTAATATAGTTGCAACATGTGCTGTACATGAAATAGGAATTTGGAATAACAATTACGAAAGAAAAGGGCGCGTTATAGGGAAAGGCTTAAAATTTCTGTGTCATATATATATATATACTAGCCACCTTTGGCGATCAGCCTGTTCACTACCCTTGAAAATTTTGACCGTGGCAAACTCGCTGGCGCGACCTACCAGAATGGTGTAAGGTAACTATTTGAACGGCCAGGAAGTACCGCCCAATTTAGACCGGCACCCAGTGGAGGAGGCATCTACAGGGACCGTACCCTCCTTCCCCTACCACCAACCTCTCGGAAGGACTTACGGACCCACATGTTTGCAGCGTTTTTGATATATGCAGCGTCATTGTACTCTGCGTGAACATGGCGGCAGTTTTGACTGTGGCGAGAATCGAACCTGGGCCTACAGAGTGCAACTCCCACGCGCTAACCACTGGGCTATCCGCCCTCCGCGACAATCTCCATAACTTTGTTTTATTCAACTAATTTAGACCGGAATCCAGTGGGAGAGGCATCCACATGGACCGTACCCTCCTCCCCCTACCACCAACCTCTCGGAAGATATATATATATATTTATATATATATATATATATATATATTTATATATATATATATATATATATATATATATATATATATATATATATATATATATATATAATCTCAGTTTTTCTATTTTATAAAGACGATTGGTATACGATCTAATAACGATTACAGTAAGTAGACATAAACTATTGAAATATAAGTGTGGTAAACAGTCGGCTAGTTTTCCGCACTTCAAATATTTTAAGTTCAGCTTACCTATTGCACAAAATATCACCATCAGGAACCTTGTTGTTCTGTAAAATCTCCGATAGAACCCATAATAGCCTCCGCGGTTCATAGAAAGGCCAGTTATACTGGACAGAAGCCCGAAGAAGGCAGAAACTATCATGAGATATGACAAGTTGAAGGAGGCATAACAGTTGAATACATCCATGAAACCTGTAGAAATTTAAGAATTAAAATACATTTGTGACTAGTATTATACGCGTTCTTTGTATGGAATATACAATAAAAAGAAACTTAAAATTTACAATCATGTGCAAATTCCCACAGCCTCATTTCAAACGAGTGAATTTCGCTCATTATTTGCTAATTTTCGCTCTTTTGGTCTATGAAAAAACAACTTCCCCTTTTGGGTAAAATTATCTCCTTCTCTAGAGGGAGAAAATTTTCCTCCATAAAGAGCGAAATCCGGTGCAAAAGGTGCTTCTTTTGAAGTAGTTACATTTATCTCTTTTAAAACGGAAAACTAGCTCAAAAAGAGCGAAACCCGCTCCTTTTAGAGTGGTTATAATTTGTGCTTTATAGAGTGCAAAAGGTGCTCCTTTTGAAGTAGTTACATTTATCTCTTTTAAAACGGAGAACTAGCTCAAAAAGAGCGAAACCCGCTCCTTTTAGAGTGGTTATAATTTGTGCTTTTTGGAGTGCAAAAGGTGCTCCTTTTGAAGTAGTTACATTTATCTCTTTTAAAACGGAAAACTAGCTCAAAAAGAGCGAAACCCGCTCCTTTTAGAGTGGTTATAATTTGTGCTTTTTAGAGTGCGAAAGGAGATAAATGTAACTCCTTTTGAAGTAGTTACATTTATCTCTTTTAAAACGGAAAACTAGCTCAAAAAGAGCGAAACCCGCTCCTTTTAGAGTGGTTATAATTTGTGCTTTTTAGAGTGCAAAAGGTGATCCTTTTGAAGTAGTTACATTTATCTCTTTTAAAACGGAAAACTAGCTCAAAAAGAGCGAAGCTCGCTCCTTTTAAAGCAGTTATAATTTGTGCTTTTTAGAGTGCAAAAGGTGCTCCTTTTGAAGTAGTTACATTTTTCTCTTTTAAAACGGAAAACTAGCTCAAAAAGAGCGAAACCCGCTCCTTTTAGAGTGGTTATAATTTGTGCTTTTTAGAATGCAAAAGGTGCTCCTTTTGAAGTAGTTACATTTATCTCTTTTAAAACGGAAAACTAGCTCAAAAAGAGCGAAACCCGCTCCTTTTAGTGTGGTTATAATTTGTGCTTTTTGGAGTGCAAAAGGTGCTCCTTTTGAAGTAGTTACATTTATCTCTTTTAAAACGGAAAACTAGCTCAAAAAGAGCGAAACCCACTCCTTTTAGAGTGGTTATAATTTGTGCTTTTTAGAGTGCAAAAGGTGCTCCTTTTGAAGTAGTTACATTTATTTCTTTTAAAACGGAAAACTAGCTCAAAAAGAGCGAAGCTCGCTCCTTTTAAAGCAGTTATAATTTGTGCTTTTTAGAGTGCAAAAGGTGCTCCTTTTGAAATAGTTACATTTATCTCTTTTAAAACGGAAAACTAGCTCAAAAAGAGCGAAACCCGCTCCTTTTAGAGTGGTTATAATTTGTGCTTTTTAGAATGCAAAAGGTGCTCCTTTTGAAGTAGTTACATTTATCTCTTTTAAAACGGAAAACTAGCTCAAAAAGAGCGAAACCCGCTCCTTTTAGAGTGGTTATAATTTGTGCTTTTTAGAGTGCAAAAGGTGCTCCTTTTGAAGTAGTTACATTTATCTCTTTTAAAACGGAAAACTAGCTCAAAAAGAGCGAAACCCGCTCCTTTTAGAGTGGTTACAATTTGTGCTTTTTAGAGTGCAAAAGGTGCTCCTTTTGAAGTAGTTACATTTATTTCTTTTAAAACGGAGAACTAGCTCAAAAAGAGCGAAGCCCGCTCCTTTTAAAGCAGTTATAATTTGTGCTTTTTAGAGTGGAAAAGGTGCTCCTTTTGAAGTAGTTACATTTATCTCTTTTAAAACGGAAAACTAGCTCAAAAAGAGCGAAACCCGCTCCTTTTAGAGCGGTTATAATTTGTGCTTCTTAGAGTGAAAATCGCCCATTTTGAATGATTGCATTTAGCTCTTTTAAGACTGAAAACTAGTGAAAAAAGAGTGAAAATAGAGTATTTTTAGTTGTTTATTTAACTCTTTTAAGCGAGAACATGAGTGAGTGCTAAAGAGAGTTAATTTCAAAATTGCTCCTATTTAAAGTTAATAGAATTTCTAGAAAAAATGCTAATTAGCTCTTTCTAGGTATTCATACATATAATGAGTGGAAATAAAAATAAATATTTTGGCTTTACTATAGTATTCTAGATGACATTGTTATTCAAAACATTCTATTAAAGGGGCTTAGGACCCTTAAAAATGCCACAAGAAGAGTGAATTTCAATGTTTCACGTTTCATTTTGTACCTATTTTCCTATATGTCGATAATACCTAAAAATATTATGTCTAATAAGTGAATATACGTAGAATATATGATAATTTTTTCAATAAGGTGATTCTTATATTAATATTTTTAAAAATTGTATAATATTCATGAATTTATTAAAATTTTATTTCGATATAGGTTGCTTGCGCGCATGATTGCAACAAAACCATTGCTTCCAGAAACAAAAATATTGCTGATTAGGATGCAAAATATCCATTCAGGAAGACTTGGGTCAAAATCAAAACATTTGCATAACTAAAGTCATTTTAAACAAAAAAGATCAAACCTGCATAAAGCATTGATTGTGAAACACGTTCCAACTTCAATGCAATTTTATATAAACATATCTAAAATGCGATACATTCCTCGGTAATATTTTCAAAATTATCACAATACTACATTAATTTATTATATTTGAAAAGTTATCGAAGAAGATGAACTTCATTCAAATGACGGCATTGAAATATAAATTGCCTGGTTTAAACATCTCTAAAATGTGATACATTCCTCAGTAATATTTTTCAAAACATTTGCATAACTAAAGTCATTTTAAACAAAAAAGATCAAACCTGCATAAAGCATTGATTGTGAAACACGTTCCAACTTCAATGCAATTTTATATAAACATATCTAAAATGCGATACATTCCTCGGTAATATTTTCAAAATTATCACAATACTACATTAATTTATTATATTTGAAAAGTTATCGAAGAAGATGAACTTCATTCAAATGACGGCATTGAAATATAAATTGCCTGGTTTAAACATCTCTAAAATGTGATACATTCCTCAGTAATATTTTTAAAATTATCATAATACTACAATAATTTATTATATGTGAAAACTTCATCGAAAACAAATGAACTTTATTCAAATGACGCCATAGTGTTCAGGAGATCTTAAGACATGTATTGGCATCAAAATTTCGAAATCGAAAATTTTCGTGAAAACAACACTTTCTCTCTAATATATTCAAAAGTACGAAAAAGTAAAAATTTGTAAATGGTCTCAATACTACTTATGAGAAAGTAAACATACACTAAAACTAAAAACACAGTAATTAAGAACGAAGAAACAATGTTTTTTTTTTTTCAATGGCCAGGCATTGACTCTTTCATCTTCGCCTATACATCGGCCAGAACAGTGAACCTCTTAGCCGTCAAAAACGTTGCCCCAGTGGGGGGGGGGGGGACACATTGCGCCCAACAACATAAACATCCATGTCTTACGTTTTTTTTTTCAGCCTTTATTACAGCGGTCTGAGTGTGACCCATTTAGCCGCCCATTGACGTTGCCCCAGGCGCACTAGAGGGGGCGGATCACTTTGCGTCCACAACACAAACATCCATGCCTTACGTGGGGCTCGAAACCACAACGTGGCTGTCGAGCGATTGCTACGGAAAAGCTTGCCTTGACCACTCGACAACCACGTCGGCTAAAATGAGCCAACAGTACGCGGTGTTCCCAGGTGGTCACCCACCCAAGTACTAACCGTGCCCGATGCTGCCTAACTTCGGTGCTCTAATGGGAACCGGTGTTTTCAGCACGGTACAGTCGTTGGCTACAGAAGAAATTTAAGTAAACTGCATTTCTGAATTGTCAGTCAGACTTTAGAGCCTGCATCATCTCTCTTGCTCGCCAATATCTTTCATAAAAGTTTTCCCACACAAAGACGGGCAGTTCTTAAGCTGGGTCACGCCCATAAAAAAGCCAGTGGCATATACCACTCTGTTAGAGTTAGATAATAAATTAAATATAAATAAATATTTAGTCATGCAGTCATGACCGTCTCCAGCCGAAAAACTGTAACAGCGTGGCGTCTTGGGAACTTTCGAATTTAAATCGCGGAAATTATTCAAATATTTATCTTTAATTTGCTTGAACTGTTTAGTTTCAAATTTTCTCCAATCAAATTTTTATAATTCTCACGGTATATATGAGTCTGTTTTAATTAATCTTCAAAATTAAGCCAGTGCTGAATATTTCTTTTCTCGGCATTGTGGCCGTGGTTTAACGGTTTTGTTGATTTTAATATTTTGTTATTATTTGCTTTGGTTAATATATATTTCTAATATATATATATATATATATATATATATATATATATATATATGTATGTATATATATATATATATATATACATATATATATATACATATTTATATATATACATATATATATATATATATATATATATATGTGTATGTATATATATATATATATATATATATATATACATATATATATACATATTTATATATATACATATACATACACATATATATATATATATATATATATATCATATAATAGCCAGTAAACAAATTCAAAAAGAATTCCTATGCATATCCACTAAAATCAAAGGCACTACTCAGGAAAAGGCGCCAAGCCGCTCTATACTCCGAAGCAGAATGTAATCCAAGAAAAAGAAGATTTAAAGGAACTTGGGATAACCAAATGCTTTGCATTTAATGGTTGGGGAGGATTGCGACTCCCCCTCCCGTTTAAAGCTGCTTTTCCAGCCTAGGCAAACGCTCACGGTACCAATGCAAAGCAAAGGTTGGTCCCCAATGCGTGCTAATACGAAGGCACCCGGACACGGAAGAACAAGACAACCAAACAGAAGGAAACTGGACCAAAAGTGATTCCTGCCCAACTCGCTATCATATATATGTTCGATTTACGCATGCGTGCTTTCTTAGCAGGCACGCATAAACTTTATTTACTTGCAAATTGAAGAAGTAAACAGTCAAAATCTACATGATCCTTGAAAATAATCAATATAAATAATAAAAAATAATAATCTTGAAAATAATAATAATCTTGAAATAATCTACATCATATATATATATATATATATATATATTTATCAGATATAACCAGGCACTTGACTTTCATCATTCGCCTATACATTCGCCAGAAACGTGAAACATTTAGCCGTCCTAGGACGTTGCCCCAGGCGCACCAGAGGGGGCGAAACACACTGCGCCCAACAACACAACATCTATGCCTTATGTGGGACTCGAACCCACAACGCAGCGGTTGAACGATCACTTGGAAACGCTCGCCTTGACCGCTCGACCACCGCGTTGGCGTATACATATATATATATATATATATATATATATATATATATATATATATATATATATATATATATATATATATATATATATATATATATATATATATATATATATATATATATATAATACTGTCTTTTGTTTCCTGTAATTAAATTTGATTATTTTATTTTAGTAATGTTCAAATACTGTAGTATCTCATACCCTCTCCTTCCTTACTTGTTGTCCCCCTTCAGGCATATCTTAGTGATAATTTGAATTTCATGTTAGTTTTGGGTAAAAATGCACTTATCAGTGCAGCGCTCTCTCTCTTTATCTTTTAGTGCTCTTTGCCTCTAAGTAATTTGAGTGTATATATATTATAATAATCAAGTTTATATTTATATTAATATATATTAATATTTATATTTAGTTTTATATATATTCAACAAATTATATATTCTCATTTATTTATAATTAAATATTGGATTTAACCTTTATACTTTGTACATTTATTAACTCTATGAAAATCTCTACTATGATTAGTTCTATTATTTTTTGTTAGCGCCTGGCAAAATAGTGTAATTGTTAATCAATACATTAGTGCCCGGTAACCTATATAAATTGGGATATAGGGGATCGATATCAAGCAACCAATTATTTCTCTTTCATGTTTTGTAGACACTCTTCGATGTCAAGCCATCATTACTCACCAAAACTCATGTATTTTCGTTCTTGCCGGGATAAACGATGTAAGACCTGTCCTTTAGCTTTACCCTCTCAGATTAATAATAATAACCCTAAATATTTAACTTTTTGTAAAGTGTATAACTGCATATACAAATTAACTTGTGTATCTTGTAATATCTCATATATTGGACAAACAAGCACCCCTCTTCACCTTCGTTTTAATGTTCATCGTAACCATATTAAGAAATTTAGTTCTCGAGCATCACTCAATACACAACTTCCTCCTCCTGCATATCATCACACTGGTAATAATTTTGAATATGCCCACTTTGACCATCATGGTATTGATAATATTTCAATTTCGATTATAGATATGGTAAAGAATCCGGCTGATAGATTATATTTTGAAAATTCACTAATCAAACAGCATAAAACTATTTTTCCATATGGATTAAATCAAATGTATAATAATAAAAATGTAGTAAAAACTACCTATAAAAATCCAAATTTTGATATCTCTATATTTAACATCCTTAATTATAATTCGTTTAGTGCCTCATCAAAAAGATCTAAGCGAGGAAATTACAACAAAAAGTGTCAAAATCTGAACATAAAAGCTAAAATTACTGAGTTAAGAAAAAACTTTAAATCTTCATGTAACATAAATTCTTTAAAAACCTGGGTATTCAATATTAAAAAACAAATATTGAATCAAGTTTATAATATATTCTTAAAGTCATTTAATCAGGATGAGCATTTTTCACACCTTTTATATGATCTAATTATAACAAGAGCTTATTTTATAAACCTCCATCTGTACATTCAACCCTTTTCTACCTCTAATTATCATCCAAATAAAACATATAATACTTATTGTGTAATTAATTTCAAAAATTCCTTTTACAATAATATAAATTTTAATTATTTATTTCAGCAGTATAAACACTGCTTTCCTGTTCCTAATACTCAAATCTTCAAAACATTTAAATATAATACCCCTTTAGGTAGGCAAATTTTCAATTACAATGATATATCTAAATCTATTATAAATCAAAATTCCTCTCCCAATTTACTATGTGTATGTAACCAGCCAAACTATTCTAAATATATAGACAGCAATCATAAACACATAATTACTGGTGATCTCAATATTGTTCAAAATGTAGCACTTAAAAATCTTATGCTTTATGGTACCAAATTCCGAATCCAAAATACATTAAATCACTCTCTTTTAATTAAACAACTAAATATTGATCTAGAAAAATTCATATACAAAATTGCTTGCAGTAAAAACTATCCTATTGAAGCTTTCGATATGTGGAAGGTTAGCATTCTGACAAACATCAAACATCTTTTAAGTAACTTGCCTATAACTAAACCTACATTTAACTATACAAACTTGAAGCAGGAAATTAATGAATTAAAATCACAATTTGTCATCACATATGTGGATAAAGCTGCCAACAATTACGCCATCATATGTAAAAAATATTATGTACAAATCTTAAACGATTTCTTAAATCACAATGATATTTTTAAAAAAATTGATTCTTCAGCAACATCCATATCTAAGAAAATTATTGCTTTTCATAAATTATTAAAATTACCTTGCAACAATCTAAGATTCCCTTATATTGTCATGATCCCAAAATTTCATAGAAATCCTATCTCTTTTAGATCTGTAACTATAGGACATAAATCTTATGCAACTGTCGCTAGTAAATCTCTTTTGGTTATTCTTAATAAAATCATCTCTAATATAAATGATAATTCAACTTCTCATATTATCAATAACAGTTATCAATTAATTCAAAAGTTGGATACGATTAATATTTTGGGTTTTAAAACGTATGACTTTAAGGACCTTTTCAACAATATTGACATAAAAGATCTATATAAAGTAACTTGGGATATTATTAAATCTTTCTATAATAGACAAAATTTGAATATAGATCATTCTTTCGTGCACCACCTTCTCAAGTGTGTAATTTTTAATAATTACTTGATGCAAGGCAATAAAATTTATATGCAAATTAAGGGTGTTCCACAGGGTGGCTCTGCCAGTTCAGCTCTCGCAAATCTCTATCTACACTTCTACGAGTCAAATTTTATAAATTCTGCATATACATTCTACAGATATATTGACGATGTTATTCTCATTAAAATAGCTCCCTCATCAAATGATATAGATTTTGATTTTTATCCTCCAAATCTATCCCTTTTACCAAACGAAAGCAACTTCTCGTCTAGCGTTAATTTCTTAGATTTAACTCTATCTCTTGATAATGAATATTCATTTTTGTCAAACATTTATGATAAAAGAAAAAGTTTTCCTTTTAAAATTCACAAGATAATCAATTTTAACTCATATATGAGTAAACAGGTATATAAAAATATTTTAATAAATCAATTTCATAGGATTTTTAGGTTATGTGAAAATACACAATACAGTAACCATCTTGCAGATTTATTTCGAAACTGTAAGAATGAATCATATCCAGTTAATTTTGTTAAATATCACTTTAGAAATTTTGAATACTATTTATAATATATTATTTATTGCTTTAGTCTAATTTGAAATTGCTATTGTATACTTTGAACTTTAAAATATTCTTTGATATTTTATTTTCTTAATAATAAGATTTGGATACATATTATATAATTGTTAATTATTAATTATTACTTAGTTTATTGCGCATAATTTTTTTTTTTTTTTTTTTTTATTATTATTTTTTTATTATTATTATTTTTTTTATTTTTTTTTTTAATTATTTTATATATATATTTTTTTTATTTTTTATTTTATCTTTATATCTCTAATTTTTGGGTTTGAAACTTATAAATTTGTATAGTCCTTTGGTTAAACATGCAGAAGTATTTCCTATAATTCACATCAGATGGAGCTCTCTTGTACTCTTTCCTAATACTTTGTTTAGTGCAACGAAAATGTGTCTTGTATAATGGTGAAGAAAGGTAAGACTTTAATTCTATCTGAATCATTGTGGATTGTTGGTTAGATTGCTTATATGTTTGCTTAATGCACTTTCATTATATTCCTTCCAATTTCCTTTTGCTTATTTTTGTTATTTTCGTTAATGTTATTGTCTGGAAATGTGTCGGATCTTTTGACGTTATTTCGGCCATGTGGTTGTATCGTTGAGCGAAACACATTTGGAACCTCTGTGGATGCAAAGATCCTTGATAAGCTGGATTCACAGAGCTTCTATCCTATTTCATATTTTCGGATTGTATCATTTCTCTTATTTTGTCATTTTAATATTTTGAGCCTCCAGATTTTGATAATCCTTTGTTGTTTGAACTTGATTAGTATGCTTCGCTCTTGAATGTTGATTAATTCATGTGTATTATTCATATTTAAAATTTAGATCTTTTTGTCTTTTATGGAAGCATTGTTTTCCTTTTGTCTGATATTTCCTATCATATCATAATTAATTAATTTTCTTCCGTATTGTTTTTGAACCAGGGTATGACACTGATCATGTTTTAAATTAGTATAACTATTTTAATTTTAATTTTAATTTTATATTATTTATTATATATATATATATATATATATATATATATATATATATATATATATATATATATATATATATATATATATATATATATATATATCATTCAACTCATACTGTATTTACAACTTTTCCTATACTTCTTCATTTTGTTCCTTTCAATAATTATATATTTCAAGGTAATCGATTATACTTACAAGTCTCAGCGGTTCCACAAGGTGGCTGTAATAGCAGTATATTAGCTAATTTATACCTTTTTCATTATGAAAAATCTTACTTCAACCGGTTATAAAATTTGCAGATATGTTGATGATCTGATATGTTTGGTATTTATAGACAACTGTATCATAGATATAGATTTCTATCCGGATAATTTGGAACTAATTCCTAATGAAGCCACTATTAGTAATAACATTATTTTTTTGGATTTATATCTTATTATTGAACATACTAATAGGATAGTTACTAATTTATATGATAAAAAAGACTATTTTAACTTTAACATTAATAAAATATTACCATTTAATTCATGTAACTCGATTCAATTGTTTAGAAATATTATTCTTAATCAACTTTTTAGAATTTATAGATTATCAGATAAAAAATTTCATGCTATGCATATTAATAAGCTAAAAATTATCAGCAAATTATATAAATATCCAGTATATTTAGTAAATGGTACAGTTAAAAACTTTGAAATGATTTAATATATTTAAATTCTCTCCTTAGTATCTTATATTAGCCAGACATCCACTTTTTCTTGAATAAGCATTACCATGTATTTGCATCCCTTTATAATTTAACCTCCATGTTTTTTATTATCATCTGCCCCATTATTTTGTAGCTCTTACTGTTGAATATCACTTTTTATCGTCTTCGCGCATTACTGTTATTTATTTCTCAGGATTGGCAACAGCAGTTCTCAACTTTTTATTTTTTGCGATTGGCAACATTGGTCTCTTTATTCAAGGATCCAATGGATCAGACATATGCAGTGTTTTTTCAGATATTCTTGTTTCCTATTATTTTTCAATCTTTATGCATGTAAACCAAATTAACAGTGTTTATAGATATAATCTATCACTGATATCAGAAACATGCATTTTGTGTTCATTTTGATAAAATACTTGGACTTGAAGAGTTTTATCGAAATGAGCAATTCATTTGTTTAGGTCTACGGCTTGTCCACTTGTAAAGCTTTAATGCTTGGATTTTATTTGATTTTTCTAGTATCAAGTCCTTTCCATTGATGTTTGTTGCTTGTCTTTAGCTTGATGACTAGAAATTTGCATTTTTTTTTCACTTGATTGATGACTCTCTGTTTGATACTTTTTATTTGATAGACATTTTTTAATGTTGGGGATTTTTGAGTTGCAACTTCTCTTTAGTCTATCATTGGATTTTCAAACTATTATATATATATATATATATATATATATATATATATATATATATATATATAAATCTGATGTGGGCAACACATGACTTTCCTTATATAATGCAATGAATTTACTACTTTTACAGTAAAAAAAATAGGTTTTTCTTGTAGTAGATACTTATATTCTTTCCAAGATATTGAATTTTCGACAATTAGTCGTCATTTTCATTGATTTAGCGTCATTTTAATCCATTTGGCGAGATTTTCGTTAATTTGACAACATTTCAAAAAGTCGTTAAGTTGGCGCCATTCCGCCAAATTCGTCGCCAAAATCTCGTTAAGCTTTACTGACGGAGAAATAAGCTATTCTTATAGCAGATAAATGACTATTGGCGTTCCAATAAACAAAGTATTACTCGAAGTATCTTTTCTCATGAATGGAACGAGCTAGATCCACGAGAATGAAATCATCAAATTTATCGCATGGTATTACATATGAAAAGGGAACATGTTTCTCAATAGGAAATATATTTTTTTATTTTATATGACTTTTTGATAATTTTTTTAAAAAATGTGCAATATCTCGAGAACGGTTCGTGTTAGCGTTCTAAAATTTAAGTCAATCGTTTTCTAATGAGAAATTACATAAAAAATGTCTATTTGCGTAACTTTATTAGCGGTTTCGATTTTTTGACGATTTTTTCAAAATTTCGCTCGAAAATTCAAGGAGGTTCTGAACATTCGATTGCGTATAAAAACAATAACCTTCCAATGTTTACGGATTGCTATTTTTGTACCAAATTTGGTTCGAACCGAACCATTCGTTCGTCAGTTATCGTCTCCTCAGACTCACTGACACACACACACACACACACAGACATCACTTCAAAAATGTTTGATTCGTGATCAGGGATGCTTGAAACTTGCTCTCCCGTCGAAAACTCGAATTCGAATTTTCGACCCCGTTACAATACTTTCCTTATACATTATGTATATAAGGAAAGTAATAGTAAATCCAATGATAGAATGGAAGAAGTAACTCTTAATACACTATCTTAAAAATGCTCCATTTGCGCTAAATTTAGTAATAGAGTTTATTATAATTATATATATATATATATATATATGTGTATGTGTGTGTGAATATATATATATATATATATATATATATATAATTGAAGATTTTTATGATTACTTGTAATATATATACCCGAGAAATACCAATGAAAATTGCTTGTAAACTGAAGGTTTTTGCAAATCAGAAGCCTACAAAAACCTTCAGTTTACAAGCAATTTTCATTGGTATTTCTCGGGTATATATATTACAAGTAATCATAAAAATCTTCAATTAAATAGTACCTTAAAAATTATCAGCAGCTTAAGCCCGTTATTTTTACAAAGGGAATAATTTATAACCTCCAGTCTTGACATTTGAAAATATAATATTTAAACAACATATTTATTATATATATATATATATATATATATATATATATATATTTTACAAGAAAAATTTTGAAAAATCTGTCTCATGGGTCCAAATTATTACAACTACAGCATGCTCCATGTTACTTTAAAGTGCTTAAAAATATCTTCCAATTAATACCATACTTGACAGCATTGCCCCGAGGGGAACTTTAATTTTTACCTATACTGTCATGTTAAAAAATCATGTAATTTCGAATAAAATTCAAAGTTATCTCTCGAATTGAAAAAAATATATATGTAGTTCTAGATTTTTTTATAGCATAGCCGGATATAAACCTTCATGAAAATCCATTAATATATGTGGCTACTATAGTGCACACAGGAAATCGCCCACAAACATCAAACAGACAGATAGACGGACATCACTTCAAAAATAGTCAAAAATGGTTCAGAAGGTTTTAAAACATATATTAGCATCAAAATCTCGAAATCAAAAATTTTTGTGAAAACAATACTTTCTCAGTACTACATTTGCGAAATTAGATAATAAAGATAACTTTTTTACCAGTAAATGCAATTCGAAAATAAATGCTTTCACCAAGATATAGAATCAGTTTATGTCAGCTCCCCCCCCTCCCCTACAGATTATCAGAACCTCCTTTGTCCCCTTTTATTGGTTTTAGATCTATATCCCGGCAATAAGGAATGCTGAAGAATAGCCTTGTATCAATAGCAATAGCATAGTTACTATAATAACATAACTTCACACTTCAAAATGGAAATCTCGAATAACAAAATATATTTTAGCATCAAACTATAAGTCCTGTAGCTTACCATATAGCATCAACCAAACTGAGGCGAGCAGGCAAAATATGTCCAAGAAGACGAACTTCTCAACTGGAAATACATTAAAAATGTACAGAATGCAACATTAAGAATTTTAAAAAATCTCAACTGGAAATACATTAGAAATATATAGAATGCAACAATAAGAATTTTTTAAAATCTCAACTGGAAATACATTAAAAATGTACAGAATGCAACATTAAGAATTTTAAAAAATCTCAACTAGAAATACATTTAAAATGTACAGAATGCAACATTAAGAATTTTAAAAAATCTCAACTGGAAATACATTAGAAATATATAGAATGCAACATTAAGAATTTTAAAAAATCTCAACTGGAAATACATTAAAAATGTACAGAATGTAACATTAAGAATTCTAAAAAATCTCAACTGGAAATACATTATAAATATATAGAATGCAACATTAAGAATTTTAAAAAATCTCAACTGGAAATACATTAAAAATGTACAGAATGCAACATTAAGAATTTAAAAAAATCTCAACTGGAAATACATTTAAAATGTGCAACATTAAGAAATAAAAAACAAGAAATATATCAATCATGTATAATGCATTGATTATGAAACACTTTCCAACTGAAATGCAATTTTATTTAAACATGTCTAAAATACGATACATTTCAGCGGTGATATTTTTAAAATTATCACAATACTACAATAATTTATTATATTTGAAAACTTCATCGAAAACAAATGAACTTTATGCAAATAACGTCATCGAAATATAAATCGTCTGGCTCTTTACATAAAAGCAGTGAATATTTCTTTCAAAAACTTTTTTCCATTCCTTTCATTCAGCGACGATATTTTTAAAATTATCACAATGCTATAATAATTTATTTTACTTAAAAACTTAAAACCATGGGGGTAAAATTATTATCTAACTCCATGCTTAAAACTTCCTCGAAAAAGCAATAATATAGAATCGTCTACTTCTCTATGTAAAATCAATTAATGTTTCATTCATAGCAACTATATTGCAGACTTCAGAGCTAAATAATTTTGAGTTAAAGAAATTCAGCGATTCTTATAAAACTCATCTTACAGCTGGATTTGTTACATTCTCCATACGTGAAAGTTGGGCTTCGTTGTAGAGATGATCAAAGTTTGATGATCATTTAAACTCTAAAATATTGTAATTGCGTTGGCGCAGTATATTGATGCACAGAAAAAAATAAAAAATAAAGCTGTTTTAGGATATATGCAACACTAAATGTATATTAAAACGAACTTAACAGTCACGATTTTGACACAAGATGGATGCTCTATTTTAGTTTGAAGTGGGTCACGTGATCTTTTCATATAATATGGGAACAATTTATATTTTAATTTTTATTTAAAAGACTACCGAACATATTTTGCTGAAATTTTTTTATATATTTTATGGGATAATTTGAATATTTCCTAAAATTTTTGGAACAATTTGTGAATTTTAAATTCGCTTAAAAAATGTTTGAAAAATTAGGTCCCATAGTGTTCAATGTATTTCATTTTTTTCAACCCGGTTTCAATCCAAAACTAATTGGGTGATACTCTTCCTTTACATTCATATATGTCCCACAGACCGTCTCAACAACATATTAAAATGTCATTTTGATAAAGTCATTTTTACGGTAGTTATCGTGCTAACGGACAGACAGACAGACAGAATGAACAAAGTCATAAACACTTTTCAACTATGTTGTAAAGTGTTAAAAACATTCAATAAATGAAGCCTAGTTGAGGTTACCGACTCATAATTGATTTATAAATAAAATGCTTGTAATATACCTATAATATGTTCTATTAAAATATGTCTGTTTGTCTGTCTGTATGCGGCAAATCTAAGCAAGCCACAGCTAACAAATTTGGTACAGTGACAGTTGAAATCAGATCCCAATGTACTTCGGTAAGATTTTTTAAAAGTGCCAATTTATTTAAAAGTTATAAACTTAAAATTCGAAATAGACCAACATTTCACTTTTTTCAAATAAAATTTATCGAATAAAAGGCAAAATATGAGACATTCGTCGGGGATGGACAAAGGAGACATCTGTCGCAATAGGAAGTGTGTGGGTCGAAATGCTGAATTCTGACTTTATAAATTTTAGAGATATCATTTTGATTTTTAGAAATGATTATTTCATCATAATGAGTAATACGTGAAAAATTCACTTGAATCGGAAGTAACATTTTGAAGATGGGAAGTATTTTTTGCTATCGCTGCATTATATGGTATCATATACCTGAAGCTTAAAAATATGACATTTTAACACTACTTTTAATTTATCAATAATAATTTAAACAGGGTGGCGAACTACGCCTTCTGTTTGACCTAAACGCTTTTACTTTCCTTGCAATACATGGTAATGTATAGGGAAAGTATTGGAATAATGTCAAAAATCGCAACTCGAGTTTTCGACGGATCGAGACGTTTCGAGACCTCTAGAATACGAAACAACTATTTTTAGCGTGACGTCTGCGTATTTGTGTGTCTATGCAATGTATGTATCCACTCTAACTCAAAAACTAATTGACCGAATTTTATAAAATTTGGTAAGTCACTTGGATGTGACCCTGGTGCTGATTAGTTTTTGGTACGATTCGTAAAAACAGAAACCGCCTTTTTTTGCAAAACAGTCTGTAAAAATGTCATTCATCCACTCTAGCTAAAATACTAATTTACCAAATTTCGTAAAATTTGGTAGATAAGTTACTTGTTGGATACTCTGGTGCTGATTAGAATTTGGTGTGATTCGGAAATGAAGAACTCGCCTTTTTTTACGAAATGGCCCGCAAAAATTTCATGTATCCACCCTAACTAAAATACTAATTGACCAAATTTCACAATATTTGGTAAATAAGTTACTTGTGGGACACTCTGATGCTGATTAGATTTTGGTACGATTCGGAAAATAACAACCTGCCCTTTTTTACGAAATGGCCCGCAAATATCGCCAAAATCTAAAAAATAAAAAAAAAAGACTACGTATGCTGAAATGTATGAATTAAATTCTTGTTTTATACGCCATTTTTGACGAGGAAAAGAAAATAGCATACTCCATTATACTTTAGGACTAACCGTTCTCAAGATATTTGAAATTTCTTGCATTTTCGTTACGTCGCTATTGGAAAAATGTCCAATTACCAAATAAAAAAAAATTGAATTAAAAATGCAAATTTAGTGTTATTTGGTGCAATTAAACTCTAATGAATTATTAAAGAAATAAGGAAGATATGAATTTAAGTCTGCAGATACAGTCATGTGCTGCTCACATCACATTTTTTAATTTGTTTACATTTCAAACGACATCAACTGCACTCCACTTTATTGTTTCAAGTTTTACACTTACTTTCCTTTAATACCGAGGTAAAAGAGAAGCATATATAGTTCCAGAACGAGTACGTCCTTTTTCCAATTCTAAGTCTCTTCACAATGCACAATGATTGATCTGAAAAAATCTTACAATATTAATATACATAAATATAATGTGTTCCCAAAAAGGTAGCAAACAAATACACTTTACTCGGGTCAAGAACTTTTTCTTGTGCGCTAGTTAAATGCGTGGTGTCCAATTCGCGCATCGTTACTGCAAATGTCCTAGCCATTGCGACGCATTTAGTGGATACCGCACATAGCCAGCGCTAACCAGGGTGAAGCATTTAGTGGATGCCGGATATAACCGGCGATAGCCAACGCGGCACACTTAGTGAATGCCGGATATAACCGGCGATAGCCAACGCGGCACACTTAGTGAATGCCGGATATAACCGGCGATAGCCAACGCGGCACACTTAGTGAATGCCGGATATAACCGGCGATAGCCAACGCGGCACACTTAGTGAATGCCGGATATAACCGGCGATATCCAACGCGGCACACTTAGTGAATGCCGGATATAACCGGCGATAGCCAACGCGGTACACTTAGTGAATGCCGCATATAACCGGCGATAGCCAACGCGGCAAGGACTCGGAAAGACTTACGGACCCACATGCCTAACATGATCGTACTCCGCGTGAACATGGCGGCAGTTTTAGCAGCGGAGGGAATCGAACCCGGGCCTACCGAATGAATTTACCGCGTGCTAACCACTGGGCTACCGCACCCCACAGCAACAGTGTTGTTGTTGAGATCCAGACGGTCCGACCTACCAGAAAGGTGTAAGGTAACTGTTTGGACGGCCGAGAAGAGCCACCCAATTTAGACCGGAACCCAGTGGGGGAGGCATCCACAGGGACCGTACCTTCCTTCCCCTACCACCAAGCTCTCGGAAGGACTTACGGACCGACATGTTTAACGTGATCGTACACCGCGTGAACACGGCGGCAGTTCTGGCAGCAGAGGGAATCGAACCCGGGCACAGCAACAGTGTTGAAGACCCAGCCCGTCCGACTCGTCCGAGGACATGAGCAACTTTTTGGACGGTAGGGAACAGCAACAGTGTGTCGATCCAATGAATTCGATTTTTTCCGATGAAGTACCATCCAAAGCAACAATTTTCAACTGATCAATAAGTACAATGCGCTTTGTGCGAAGGATAAGAAAAACGTATAAAAGCACAAATAAGCACATCTCTCTTAATACATGTCTTGGGCATATAATCCCCTGCTTCATCCTTTTGAGCTCGGCGAGCCAGATCCCCAGATCTCTCGCCTATTGAGTATATTTGAGCTGAGATGGAGCGTTGCCCGCGACCAAGCCAGAATGTAGACAAATTAGCTCGTCAATTGGAGGCCATTTGGAACGACATCCCCCAGAACATCATCCGGCAACTTTATGCAACAATGCCACGTCGGGTAACAGCTTGTATCAAGACCAGTAGTGGACCAACGCCATATTGACGTGCTAACTTTGTGCAGATTTTTCAGTGCAATAAATCATCCAATTGTTCTGAAATTCTAATCATTTCTTTTTCTGTACATCCACATTACACGTACTAAATTTTGTCTCATTTAGATAATTCTTTCTTGGTGAGTCGATTTTTCTTGTCTTATAGTGTATTTCATGAAAGTTAATACTTTTCATAATTTTATGTAATATTTTCTAGAATTGTATTAGGAAAAAGTGCAAGTTCTTGAGAACTGTTCATGCTAGAGTTCTAAAGTGTATGTCATTCGTTTTCTAAAAATTAAGTAACAAATTATGATTATGATGTTAGAAAATCCGGCGGTCTTCCGAATATTCGATAGCATTTAAAATCAATAAACTTCTAGTATACGCCGATATGTACTAAATTTCTTTCAAAACACTCTATTCATTCATGAGATATCACTACTCCACGCTCACGGGCACACACACACACTAACGTACAAACGCACTAACACACACACACACACACACACACACACTAACACACACACTAACACACGCACACACACACACACACACATATATATATATATATATATATATATATATATATATATATATATATATATATATATATACTAACACAGACGCACACATATATATACTAACACACTAACACCCACACACCAACACACACAATAACACACACACATACACACAGACATTTCTTCAAAAACATTCGATTCCAGTTTAGTTCAGGTATCCTTGAAACGTGTTCTTTCATCGCAAAATTTTGGACTCCGTCATAATGCTTTCCCTATACATTATACTATATAGTAAAAGTAACAAAAATTTTAATTTTTTCTTTAATGCGCATATGAGAGAGAGGGGGGATATAATTCTTGAGACAAAGTGTGTGAATTATTAATATATACACTGTTCACAACTTAAATCGCAACACCATAAAGTTGTAGGTGTAGCTTTAAATAAATCAGGCAATGGAAGGAGCAAGGCGAGATATGCAAATGATCACAGTTTCGTTACGCATAGTGACGTAACACCTTGCCGAGCAGCATAAAAGAGTCAGGTCAATGATGAGCGATATCACAGCTAAATTGTAGCGTCATTGGTTACAGGTTGTAAAAATCATCACAGTATGCCAAGAGGAGCTTCGACGTACCGCATACATTCAGTTGTCGTCAACGAAACGGCAACAAATCATTATTTTACGTGAAGGTGGAATGAGCCTTCGTGAGAGACAACGAAACAACACGAAGATCAGGTAGTACCACACCACGTGAAGATCGTATGCTTCTGAGAAGCGTTGCGCGGGAGCTGTTTACCACAGCAACAGCGTTACAACGGCATTTATCCCACAAGACAGGTAACGTGGTTTCGACGCAAACAATTCGAAACCGTTTGCATAACGCAGGACTCCGAGAGATGAACTTTTCGACACCTATCTTTTCAGCGTCTTCACCAGTTGTGTCGCCTCCGGTGGTGTTAAATGAGACGCAATTGCTCGACAGAATGGCAAAACATTCTGTTCACGGATGAATCCCGATTCTGTTTTGGCATGACAGATGGCCGTACTCGCGTATGGCACCGCTTTCAACAACGCCACAAGGAAACTTTTTCTATGTATTAGTCGCCACACAGTCCTCCTAGGTCGAACCATGATTTGGGGTGGTATAACATTTGGTGGACGAACACCTTCGGTCGACGTTACTGGCAGTATCACGGCACAACGATACATATCTAACTTTGTGCGACCTGTGGTACTGTCATATCCGCCAACCAGGCCTGGACTACCTTTTTAGTAGGATAATGCCAGGTCACATACTGCACAGATAACTATGAATAGTCTATAAGGGTGTGATGTCCTGCCTTGGCCAACATATTATCCGTATTTGTCGCCAATTGAGCATATCTGGGACATCATCTGGGTCGCCTATTAAGAAAACTCCCAATTCCAACACACAATTTTTAGTTAGAAGCCCAATTGCATATTGTGTGGAATACCATACCTCAGCACACCATTGACCATCTCATTGACGGGATGCCTCATCGTACTCAATCCTGCATAGCCGCTCACGATGGATCTATTCCATATTGATCTAATTTCACTAAAGTTCCATGCTTTCATTTCCCAGGTGTGATTTCTTTATCATTTGCACATCTCTATGTTACAATTATATATATATATATATATATATATATATATATATATATATATAATATATATATATATATATAATATATATATATATATATATATATATATATATATATATAGGATATATATATATAGGTATATATACAGGATATATATAGGATATATATAGGATATATATATATAGGTATATATACAGGATATATATATATATATATATATATATATATATATATATATATATATATATATATATATATATATATATATATATATATATATATATATATATATATATATATATATATATATATATATATATAGTATATATATATATATATATATATAAACTCAAATATTGAAAAGAGGAAAAAAGACGAACGAGGAAAGCTAACAAGCGGAGTGCCAATAAATAGCCGAAGGGGGGATTGTGACCCCCTTCTAAACCCCGGTTACAGCATGCTTCTAGGCCGCGGCAAACACTCCCGGTAGCAAGAACCTCCTCAAAGCAGATCCCGTTGCACCACAGACATGAAGCTGAAACGACCGCATCAGACCATCCAATAATAAAGACCAATACTCAAATCCAATTTGGTTTCACCAAAGACAAATAAAATGCAGTATGAACGTAAAATTGTAATAAAAATACTTCAAACACAAAACATACACACCAAGTCATTTCCCGGCCACACATCAAACTGCCATTAGCCTTAGGGTTGGCTGTGTGGTCTGGGCCTTCAACACTCCTTCAACACCAAGTCGTTTATTACGCCAACACCGACATTCGATAAATCTTCAAGTTCTAAATGTCTATACACGCAAAATGTTGCCAGATGCAAATCACTAATAAATATCCATTTCAATTTCCCAACTAATCCTCAAATACTGACTTTCCATCTATTCCGTAAATTCTTGAGATGTGACATTTCAAGAAGCTCCTTGGATATCCCTTCCGGATTGCCTCACCAATAAAATTACGATCGCTAAAAATTATTTTTTGTTCATTAGATATAAGTCGTTTATTTCGCAAAAAGTGATTAATCACAATATTACGGAAAATATTTTTGTGAATGTTGGATTCTCAACTGATTAAATAATTCACTTTTACGTCAAACGTATTCCTTTTATCGTAAATGTCAGAAACCGTACCTCCTCCTGAATCATTATTTTTAATGTTAATATCCCGGAAGTTAATGCTTCCATCCGGTTCTTGAGGTTTTTCGATTAATTCCAGGTTAACAGGATAAAAACTATAATCCAACTGGTATGAAGGATCACATGCACCTGTCAATAAATCATCCACGTAACGTAGATAAACGAGTTCATTATTAATATGTGGTATCGATTCATACTTATACAAATACAAATCCCCCAAAATTGACTAGCTGCTTCCCCCCCCCCCATAGAAATGCCGTTAAGTTGTCTATAAAAGTCAATTCCATCGTAAAGTATATTCTCAAACAAGACCAGTTTTACTATAGATTTAAAATAACTGAAGTCTGAATTAGCCTGTAACTCAAATTCTTCATAAATTAACTTCATAAAGCCAAAAGAACTTCCAAATCTATATTATTGAGACGATCCTTAAAGTCAAAGCTCCGTAAAAACAAACAATCAGGGTGTTGTAACATTTTGTTGACTTCATAACTATTAGAAATCACACATGAACCCATTTGATTAATTTTCTTCATGATGAGTTTCAAAACTTTAAGTAGTTTGTCATTAGCGATTTTGAAGTATGTGCCATATCCCACAGTAACAGGTCTAAATTTTACAGGCTTTTTGTGCATCTTAGGGATCATAACTATATACGGGAATTTAAAATTCCCCCTATTTCTATTTTGATTCTTTTATATAAAGCAGGAATTTATTTTCGATAATCCTTCTTGGCGATTGCAATTTTTGATACATAGTATTATTGTTAAAATGCTGATCTAACATTTGTTGATATAAAATTCTGCAAGTAAAAACCAAGTTAAAATTAACCTTTTCCATGTATGATATAACAAATTGCTTTCGAAAATATTCAGCATTACGATTATTTAAATTGTAATTATATGATTTAGTGCAAAAATAATGTGGTGTATAGTTGGACTTAAAACTGGCAATGTTTGCAAATCTCCATTCTGCGGAAACTTCAACTGACAGATTGTATTTAATGGCCTTCCTGTAAATAAAATTATCTATCTCCTTTATGAAATCAACCTGTACTTTTCAAATTTTTGCACTCGAAATTTAGTACCTTGTACAAAATAACGTACAACGTCAAATTGCTTCAATAAATCCAAGTCACCACTAACAATATCACCGAAATCTGGGTTACAAAATTCGCTTTCACTACATCTACATACTTGAGCTTCTGATGCATCCCCATGCCGACACAATGTATTATAATTGAATAAACTTCGCCCAATAGTTTTTACATATCTATATGTAGTACCAATTTTAATATTATGAATAGATATGTGTTGCCGAGGCCTAGCAGCATGCTGTAACTCCGCTTGTTATCTTTCCTCGTCCGTCTTTTTTCCTTTTTTCAATATTTGAGATTATTTCATAATAGAGTAAAAGAACAGCATTGAGGCATTTCAAACTAATTATGTTCATTTGGTATTTTCCATTTCTTTCTTTTACTGTATTAATATATTAATACTTTAATTATGTTATTACAATTTTACTTATATATATATATATAAGTCTGATACTGCTTACTATTTCTGAAAGACTTTATACACATTATTTTTCGTTCAAGTGTATTCATTCCGGTATCCATTCGCTTTGACGAAGAGATGTAAAATGCTCTGTCGAATGTTCGCCTGCGAACATGTCGACTCCCATGTGGTGGCTGTTCCGGTGAGTTAATATTTCTGTGTTTTATATTTCTGGTCTATAATTCACTTGGTTTTTATTATTTGTCCTTCCACTAGCCAGTAGACAGTTCCAATGGTGTCCATAGGTAAATACTATCGCCATTGTCAGAAACTAGATATTCTATCGGTTTTAATTCGAATTGTATGGCTGTCCTGATGAAAATGCAATTTTGAACTAACCACCGTTTTTTGTGTAGCTTCAATTGATTGTTCTCCATGTCTTGATCTTTAATATTGAGCTATTTATTATTGTCTTTTCTCATTTTTGCCGTGTTTGCTTTTTATTTTATATATATTTATATATATACCTTTTTAATTATGATTTTTGTATACTTATCTTTCCCTCACCCCCTTTCCATTATAGTGATAAGTTACCTTCTTTTTTTATCCTTAGTCTTGGTCTATAGTTACTTATTTGTAACAGATATGCTAGAGATGGGTTTTTTGTACTTACGGTAGTTTATGCATGGTTTTCGATTAAAAAATCTGAATTTTTATTTATATAATATGTAATTATATATATATATATATATATATATTTCTATAATGTAATTATATATATATGTTTCTATAATTATATATATAATTACTAAATACCCCTGCGAATGTCCGTTACGCAACCATCTTTATTTTCATGAAATGCATGTGAACCACAAAATTTTAAAAGATGCAATGAGAAAATGGATAGATTGAATAAATAAAAAAATAAATGTAGAAATAATGTGTAAAATTTATTATTCGTGAATTTTAATTTATTATAGACGTTTTAATAGATGAAGAGTAAACAGGCAAATTTTACCTTCAAGCAGGAACACATCAGTATCGCACATTGGAATAGCTGGCGTCTCATGAATGGGAGAAATTCCTGTTAAGAGAAAATAGATATCAGAGCGACGAAATAGTCATTATTATTTTTATTATTATTTCAGCAATAATATTACTCATTATCATTGTTATTATTACAGTATTAGTAATATTATTTTATTGCTGTTTTTTATTATTTGTATTATTTTATTTATTACAGTTATTATTATTATCACAAAAATTTTCAAAAGCCGTAACTGAGTAATCGCCACTGAGAAAAAATCTGATGTGGGCAACACATGACTTTCTTTATATAATGCAATTAATTTACTACTTTTAGAGTTTAAAAAAGTGTTATTCTTATAGTAGATACTTATATTCTTTCTAAGATATTAAATTTTCTTCTATTAGTCGTAATTTTCATTGATTTAGCGTCATTTTTATCCATTTGGGGAGATTTTCGTTAATATGGCAACATTTAAAAATGTCGCCAAGTTGGCGACATTCCACCAATTTCGTCGCCAAAATCTCGCCAAGCATTATGGACGAAAAAATAAGTTATTCTTACAGCAGATAAATGACTATTGGCGTTCAAGTACAAAAGTATCTTTTTTCATGAATGGAACGAGCTAGATCCACGAGAATAATGTCACCAAGTTTATCGCATGGTTTTACATATGAAAAGTAAACATGTTTCTCAATAGGAAATATTTTTTTTTATTTTATATAACTTTTTGATAATTTTTTTTGAAAGATGTGCAATATCTCGAGAACGGTTTGAGTTAGCTTTCTAAAATTTATGTCAATCATTTTCTAATGAAAAATTACATAAGAAATGTCTATTTGCGTAACTTTATTAGCGGTTTTGATTTTTTGACGGTTTTTTCAAAATTTCATTCGAAAAGTTAGTGGGGTTCTGAGCATTCGATTGTGTATAAAAACAATAGGCTTCCAATGTTTACGGATTGTGATTTTTGTACCGAATTTCATTTGAATCGGTCCATTCGTTCGTCAGTTATCGTCTCCACACACACACACACACACACACACAGACATTACTTCAAAAATGATCGATTCGTGATCAGGGATGCTTGAAACGTGCTCTCCCGTCGAAAACTCGAATTCGAATTTTCGACCCCATCACAATACTTTCCTTATACATTATGTATATAAGGAAAGTAAAAATACAAGGGGAAAAAATCAAAAAGTGAACAGACATATGCTTCATCCATTTTGGAATGACGACTAGCATCAGTGGAATGGAGACTAGCATCAGTGGGTTAGCATTAGTCGCCCTTATTAACGTTTATCAGCACCAAATAAACGAAACCGAGTATTTAAAGCCAAAAATCTTTTAGAAACTTCTGAATCAAAGTTGGCTCCTCTGTGCTGAACAGCGCACCTTCCCCTCAATGCTGAAAGTTTTGTGTTTGGTAGGTTTCAAAAGCCCATTACTGTCGTTTATTGACGAAAAACTCCGTCTTTCCCTTCACTGTTAGTAGTAAGTAGGGTAACATCGGGAGCACGGGTGCAACAAGATTGGTCCATGTACCAAATTTCAAGCTTCTATCACATTTTAAATAAGGCGTTTCTCATTTATTCGACAAATTGAATATTTTGGTCGGCAGAATCTTCTAAAGTTGTAAATATTGGACAAGTCCAATTGCGCACTTTCTTTCTTTCGAACTATAGACTCACACCCATACATCAAATTTGAAATCTCTATATCGTTCCGAAGCATGCTTTATTATCATTTCCCCTTTCGTACATTGCGAAGCGCCCCTTAAATGAAAAACTCTATCCTTCTTAGGGCTTTTTATCAAATGATTTACCCGTATGCCAAATTTCAAACCTCTATCACATTTTAAAGGAGTAATTTCTCATTTATTCCGCGAATCGCACATTTTGGTTCTCGGCACCCCCTAAAGTAGCAAATATTGGAAATCTTAAATTGCACACAGTGATCCTTTCGAACGATTTTCCCATACCCTTATTTGAAGTATCTATCTCATCGCAAAGCATGCTTTGCTATCATTTCACGTTTTGAACATTTTGAACGTGGAGTACACCCTCCACAGAACATTTTCGAAAAATTCGATATTTTTTTCAGGGTTTTCTATCAAACGATAGACCCGTGTACCAGATTGGAAGTCTCTATCTATTCGGGAAGTGCCTAAAAATGCATAACAGATAGACGGATTGACACTAGATAATTAGTATATATAGATAGACATAGAAACAAAGGGGAAATTTTGCGGGCCATTTCACAAAAATACAAAACATAAAAGACAGAACAGATCACAAAGAATGAAACAGATTAGAATGCTTAACTCTCCTAAGCTGAATACCAAATTTCAAGTGCGAAAGTATATTTAAAATGCCATTAAAGAAGTTGAAGCATATAGACAACCATAGGTCATGACAAGTTAAATAAAAGCTTTTAAAAAGTTTATTTCACAAACAAATAGAATTATTGTGCATTCAGAATTGTACACCAGTTAAGAGTACGGTGGACGTTGAAATTTTTTTATTTATTTATTGACTTAGAAACGCAAAACTTTGTATAAATATTCCTCTTAACATTACTATATACAATACCATTATATTCTTTTTCAATTTTGTTATAATTTTGTATTTTTTTTAATTTAATTTTTTTAACGAAAATTTGAAAATGCTCCTTGCTTACCATTTGTTCACATGTTTGATTAATTTTGCATTATGATCACTCAAAAACACATTATAAACAAATTTGGGTATTTATTTTTAAATCCCTTAGAAAGTTAATTTTTTAAAAATATTTTTCTGCCTTAAAACTTAATTTTCATCATTTAATTAGGTTCTTATTCACTTTTAATTACCTTAATAAAGTCCAATTATAAAATGCATACCAAGTTTCATTAAAAGGTATGGCAGGTGTCTTCTTGCCAAATTTCATGCATCTCAGACAAAAATTAATACTCATGGAGCATTTTAAAAATGTAAAACTTTTGAAAATTCCGTTTCGAAAAAAATGCATTCAACCTTTTGCTTAAGGGTGAGACAGCGTCCATCCCAAGCAAAGAACCTCCCAAAAAGATGGGTATTTGACATACCCTATCCCAAACAGTTTGGCCGCCTCTCATGATGTTATTATATACATTATTTTGACCGCCTCAGGCTTTGGCGTCCATGAAAATCGCCGACAGAAACATTGCGCCTGCTGCAGCAGGTGCAATGTTTCTGTCGGCGATTTTCACCTGCTGCAGCAGGTGCAATGTTTCTGTCGGGGATTTTCATGGACGCCAAAGCCTGCAGAGGCGGTCGAACTGTTTGGGATAGGGTATGTCAAATGCCTGTCTTTTTGGGGTTCTTCGTTTGAGATGGACGCTGTCCCACCCGTAAGCAAATGTTAAATGTGTAAAATAATTAAAACTGTTTTTAGTCGATTTTTGCTCATTTCGCGTCCACCGTCCCCTTAAATAATAGTTAAAAAGTAAAACGTTCTTAATATAAAATGGAAACTCATCTGACGACGAATGCTTATGACTTTGCTTTTAATGTATAAAGGCTTTTCTTCTTTCACGATGAAAGTCTTAAAAATTAGTACAGTATTGTACACCATCCTTACTATTATACACTATCCTTGTACAATACGCATAGAACAGTGATTTGGGAGTTTAATCAACGCAACATAAACTTTATATGACACATTTGGCAACGTATTAGTCTAAATGAATAACTTAATCCTACTCACGTGCAAAATCCTCATTAAAATGCAATTGACATTTAATTATTATCAATTACATGAAATAAAAAATCTGATGTGGACAGAACATGAGTTTCTCTGCAGATTCATATTCACATTCTGTTTATTTCTTCAATAATTCGTTAAATTGAGTTTAATTCACAAAATCACACCCATAATTATTTTATATTACACTGAATTCGCATTTTAATTCAGTTGTGGTCTTCCATTTGGTAACTGGACTTATTTTCAAAGGTGGCATAGAAAAAAGGCTAAAAATCTCAAATATCTCGAGAACGGCTAGTCCTAGAGAAGTGGGTTTGGTCTTATTCATTTTATCGTCAAAACTTAAGCATAAAACAAACATTTAATTGATATATTTGAGCATACGCAGTTTTTTACTTTAGATATTGTTAAAAAATTAGGTTCCATAGTGTTGGTTCAATGTATTTCATTTTTTCAACCCGGGTTCAATCCAAAACTAATTGGGTGATATTATTCATTTATATTTCCATGTGTTTGTTCCACAGACCGTTTGAACAACACACTAAAAATTCATTTTGATAAAGTCATTTTTACGGCAGTTATCGTGCGAACGGGCAGACAGAGAGAGACGATGAACAAAGTCATAACCACATTTGAACTACGTTTTAAAGTGTTAAAAAATACATATTACTTCTATACTCAATTAAGGAACTTTAATTTTAAAATATTCAAAAATACATGCACTATATACCGCGCCTTTCTGTTGTGTCAAATAAGAAGAAATGGGACTACATATAGTTCTAGCTATAGTTCTAAAAGTTATAAAAGTTTTTCATGCATTAGGAATTTTATCTCCTCCATGGAGATATATTCGTTCGTTACTAATTCCCCCCGTGGTGGAGGAACGCCTATCACCACGTCCAAAAGACCCCTCAGGATATCCCATGGCGAAGGGGAGGAGAATTGCAGCTTCACTTTTATAGAGGCTCCCCGAAGCGCGGAAGTCTAACTTGGCCTCGACATGATAACATCCATGCCGGATGCCGGGATTCGAACCTGCAATCCGGCAATCCAGCGATCAGACAGAAACGCATGCCCCTGACCGCTCGACCACCGGATCGGCATGGAGATATATAAAGATTATTAGTTTAAAAAAATATTTACCATTAGTGTTTTCTGGAGTTGAGTGAAAGGTAGGAGAAAACTCTTCATAATCATTGGCTTCAATTGGAGGACGAACATCGTCGTAATCGGGAGGAGGAGTGTCTATGTTATCATAGTGCGCCTCTTTATCAATATCTGAACTCACACAGTTTGGAGGAGGAGGAGGTTGTGTAGTTTCCGGCGCCTCTGAATACTTGTGAAGCTTGAATATATGAGATGGGTTTTGGAAAAAGAAAGGAGAATCCTGACATTTTCCGTCCGGAGTCAATGCAGAATCGACGAGAAATCCCTTTTTGTAGGTACTGAGTTCAAAATCTTCACATTTCCTATGTACTTTCGCCATTGCTGAAACCTAGAGAAGAATCATAGAACAGAAGAGTCATAAAACTTCAGTTAGTACAATCTGGTCTCGATATGCCGAATTTGAAGGGAGCTTTAAAAAAAATTAAAAATATCAAAATTCGAGTTATCGAAAATTTTAAAAATTTGATGTGGGCAGCACATGACTTTCCTAATGCAATGAATTTACAACTTTTACAGTAAAAACAAATAGGTTATTCTTATAGTAGATACTTATATTCTTTCCAAGATATTGAATTTCGCAAATTAGTCACCATTTTCATTGATTTAGCGTCATTTTTATACATTTGGCGAGATTTTCATTAAATTTGCAGCATTTTAAAAAGTCGCCAAGTTGGCGACATTCCTCTAAATTCGCCACTAAAACCTTGCTAAGCGTTAAAGACGGAGAAATAAGTTATTCTTATAGATGATAAATGAATATTGGCGTTCAAATACAGAAGTATCACTCAAAGTATTTTTTCTCATGAATGGAACGAGCTAGATCCACGAGAATGATGCCACCAAATTTATCACATATTACATATGAAAAGTGTACATATTTCTCAACAGTTAATATTTTTTTCCATTTATAGGATTTTTTGATACATTTATTTGAAAAATGTGCAATATCTCAAGTTCATGCGTTCTAAAGTTTATGTCAATCGTTTTCTAAATAAAAATTACATAAGAAATGTCTCTCGAAAAATTTAACTCAATTTCGGGGGGGAGGGGCTGAACATGATTGTGTTTGAAACCAATAGGCTTTCAATATTCACAGATTGTAATTTTTGTACCAAATTTCATTCGAATCGCTCCATTCGTTCTGGAGCTATCGTCTCCACAGACTCACTGGCACACACACACACAGACATCACCTTAAAAATGTTCGATTCGTGATCAGGGATGCTTGAAACGTGTTCTCCCGTCGAAAACTCGAATTCGAATTTTCGACCCCGTCACAATACTTTCCTTGTACATTAAATTATGTATATAAGAAAAGTAAAAAGGGGCAGTGCCTCTAATCATAAAAATACACATTGTATGTACATAATATTCGAATATAAGTGACCTAAAGAAAATCGTAAAAACTTCGAGATTCTTATTGACACTTGTAGAAGAAGCTTTCGAATACGTATATGCAGTGCAATACTTATATACAGAATGATCGCAAACTCTTTCAACAAAAATCTGATGTGGGCAACACATGACTTTCCTTATATAATGTAATGAATTTACTACTTTTACAGTAAAAATTAGGTTTTTCGTATAGTAGATACTAATATTCCTTCCAAGATATTGAATTTTCAACAATTAGTCGTCATTTTCATTGATTTAGCGTCATTTTTATCCATTTGGCGAGATTTTCGTTAAATTGGCAACATTTCAAAAAGTCGCCAAGTTGGCGAAATTCCGTTAAATTCGTCGCCAAAATCTCGCCAAGCGTTATGGATGAAGAAATAAGTTATTCTTACAGCAGATAAATGACTATTGGCGTTCAAATAAAAAAGTATTACTCAAAGTATCTTTTTTCATGAATGGAACGAGATAGATCCACGAGAATGATGTCACCCAATTTATCGCATGGTATTCCATATAAAAAGTGAACATGTTTCTCAATAGGAAATATTTTTTTTAATTTTATATGACTTTTTGATAATTTTTTTGAAAAATGCGCAATATCTCGAGAACGGTTCATGTTAGCGTTCTAAAATTTATGTCAATCGTTTTGTAATGAAAAATTACATAAGAAATGTCTATTTGCCTAACTTTATTAGTGGTTTTGATTTTTTGACGATTTTTTCAAAATTTTAGTCGAAAATTTAGGGGGGTTCTTAACACTCGGTTGCGTATAAAAACAATAGGCTTCCAGTGTTTACGGATTGTGATTTTTGTACAAAATTTGGTTCGAATCGGTTCATTCGTTCATCAGTTATCGTCTCCACAGACTCACTGACAAACACACACACACACACACACACACAGACATCACTTCAAAAATGTTTGATTCGTGATCAGGGATGCTTGAAACGTGCTCTCCCGTCGAAAACTCGAATTCGAATTTTCGGCCCCGTCACAATACTTTCCTTATACATTATGTATATAAGGAAAGTAAAAAAAAAGAGGGGTAATAGTACACATCGCGGAGAACAACATTTTGCAATGGAATCGAGGGCCGCATTCTACTCATAGTGCCAGAAATGAGTAAAATTAAATATCCACGTTGATCCTTCAACGATGAAAAAAAGTATTATATAAGGAAATTATATATGGAAAGTCATGTGGGCAGCACATGACTTTCCTTATATAATGCAATGCACATTTACTTTTACAGATAAAAAATGTATATTCTTATAATAGATACTTATATTATTTCCAAGATATCGAATTTTCTTCAATTAGTAGTCATTTTCATTGATTTAGCGTCATTTTTATCCATTTGACGAGATTTTCGTTAATTTGGCAACATTTAAAAATGTCGCCAAGTTGGCGACATTCCACTAGATTCGTCGCCGAAATTTCGCTAAGCGTTATGGACGGAGGAATGAGTCATTCTTACAGCAGATAAATGACTATTGGCTTTCAAATACAAAAATATCGCTCAAAGTATCTTATCTCGTGAATGGAACGAGTTAAATCCACGAGAATGATGTCACCTAATTTATCGCATGATATTACATATGAAAAGTGAACATGTTTCTTAACAGTTAATACTTTTTTTTAATTTATGGGATTTTTTGACAAATTTATTTGAAAAATGTGCAATATCTCGAAAATGGTTCATAGTAGCATTCTAAAGTTTATGTTAATCGTTTTCTAAGGAAAAATGACATAAGAAATGTTTATTTACGTAGCTTTGATTGACTTTTGTGGTTTTGATTTTTTGATGATTTTTTCAAAATTTAACTCGGAAATTTGGGGGGGGGGGGGTCTGAACATTCTATTGTGCTTTAAAGCAATAGGTTTCCAGTATTCACGAATTGTGATATTTGTACCAAATTTCATTCGAATCGCTCCATTCGTTCGTGAGATATCGTCTCCACAGACTCACTGACACACACACACACACTTTCACGCACACACACACAGACATCACCTCAAAAATGTTCGATTCGTGATCAGGGATTCTTGAAACGTGCTCTCCCGTCGAAAACTCGAATTCGAATTTTCGACCCCGTTACAATACTTTCCTTATATATTATGTATATAAGGAAAGTAAAAAAAGAGACTTCACTAATTTAAGACGTTTGCATTTACATTCGCATCAGAACAACACTCAAAGTAGCCGCTCAAAGTGGCGTCCGAGGGCGTCGTTGCACAGCCGACACCGGCGAATGAAAGACCGTCGCATACTCTCGCAGACGCGATAAGCCCAAAGGTATACCAATTCAGAAAGCTTCTCTCACATCACACGCCAAACGTCGTTTTATCGCCAGTGCTGGTACACTATTTTTGCAACTCCTGCAAAAGCGGAGAGAAAGACGATTGTTTTTAATCCGCGATATTGTTCACGAAGACAGATTAGATACATTTGTATCCCATTACTTAAATCATGTTTTATGTACATTTTGGTTTTAAAGTAATACTATGAAAATACATGTATTTAAGACCATTTTGTACTGCACACAGATTGTTTGTAATTAGTGTAAGAAATGTTCCACCCACATATATAATTTATTATTTGAATAAAACGTTTATATGCGAGATTTTGGAGTAAATATATGTGTAGGATTCGTATGTTGTTCAATACTTATATTGTACGGTCAGTGACAAAAATTGAAGATTATTTAAAAAGATGGAATATTTGTCATTTTAAAAATGCAAAACTTGTGACATTTTAAGGAAATTTGCGTGACATTTTCGGTTTGTGAGAGCAATAAATATTACTTTTCTGACATACCTAGTATAATGCATCGTTTTTCAAGGTGGACTTTTCAAAGTTTTTGGAACCCTTGGGATTTCGCGACGTGATAGTTTCATGTAAATTGCCTTAAATTTAAAAACGTGTAAAATTTTGATGCATAATTTGGACAACAGGGGATATTTCTTATTTTGGGGTTCCACCATCAAATTAAATTTCAAAAGGGTTTCGTGACAAAATAAATTTGAAAAACACTGATATAATGTATAGGGAAAGTATTATGACGAGGTTGAAAACTCGAATTCTACTTTGTGTTTTCGACGGTAGAGCCTGTTTCAAACATCCCTGAAATCGAATCGAATGTTTTTAAAGTGATATCTGTGTGTGCGTGTGTGTGTGTATGTGTGCGTGTGTGAAAGTATGTGTGTGTGTGTGTGTCAGTGGGTCTGTGGAGACAATAACTGATGAACGAATGGACCGATTTGAACCAAATTTGGTACAAAAATCACATGTATATTAATGTATGTAATATGTGCATGTATATTAGTGTGTGTATGTGTATTAGTGTGTGTGCATGTATATTAGTGTGTGTGTCCTTGAGTCAGTGGATGCGATATCTAACGAACGGATGGAACGTTTCAAACAAACAAAAATTTTGATTATTACAATCAGTGAATACTGGAAGTCTATTGATTTTATAAACAATCGAATATTTGGAAACCAGCTCCAGACTTTCGAATGAAATTTTGAAAAAAATCATAAAAAATCAGAACCTTTAATATTGTCGCATAAAATATAATTTTTTATTTAATTTTTTATTAGAAAATGAATAACATAAACTTTGGGATAATAGCATGAACCATTCTTGATATATTGTACGTTTTTCAAATAAATTTTAAAAAATACATGAAATTAAAACAGTGCTAACTACCGTAATATGTTTCCATTCCATGTACAATATTATGTGACAACGGTGTTAGCATCATTCTGGTAGGTTTTATTCACGAGACACTGTTTCGCAATAGTTTTGTATTTTGACATCAAACAATTTGTCAAATGTAATTTATTAGTTTGTCTGTATGTCTGTAATGCTTGTCGATAAATTAACAAAATATCGTCAACTTGACATTTTATTTAAAATGTTTCCAAATTGGCAAAAATGACACTAAATTAATAAAAATGATGTCAAATTGATGATAGTCAATATCTTGGAAAATGAAGTTTAATTTATTTGATAATTCCTGTCCCTTTGGGGAAATTAATATTCTTGATTTAAGATATGTTGAGTTTCGCGGTTATAATCGCTTCAAATACAATATTTGAACAAAATAAAAGTTAATTCGGTTAAGCTGTGAAGGACTCAAAGTCATTGATTGATAAAGTCTTTTTGACACTCTCATCCATTTTATTCGCCCTCGAGTGAGAAACAAAAATATTGAGCTCCGTTAGGTTCTGTCCCGTTGTCGATACTATAAGCATGGGCGCCCATAGCACTTTTTAGAAGTTAAACTCAATGATATGTACAATATCGACTACCTTGATCCCCCACATTTGGGACACTGAATGTCCAGGAGAGCGGAAGTGCCTCCTTTCCCTCCCCTATGGGCGCTCATTGAAAGAACTCCCTGCTTATACTAGTAACCTCAGGACAGAACCTAACGGAGTTGAGTTTCGATTTCCCCAGGGGTTGAAAAATGGAGTCTTTCCAGACCCCACAAAAGTTTCCGTGAAGTCTAAAGCTTTACACACTTATAGCCACCCCGGCCACTCAAATAGCTGCTGTAAGCCCTCTGGGTCAGCCGAGTGGTTTGGGTCTGCAACACTTATAGCCACAGAATATTATATTAGTCTGTGCTTATAGCCATCTCTCCCGGCCACTCAAACAGCTGCTGTAAGCCCTATAGGGCTAGTCAAATGGTCTGGGTCTTCAACACTTATAGCCATGTGTGCCCATAGGGGCGTTCAAAGTCACAAATGTAGGTATCAAGCTAGTCAATATTGTACTTCTCATCCATGAGTTTACCCTCTGGAAAATGTTCTATGGGCGCCCATAGGGGAGCGCGAGGGGGCACTTTCGCTCCCTCGAACGTTTAAGGTCAGAAATGTAGGTATTAAGTTAATAGATATTTACCTCCCATCCTTGAGTTTGGCTATCTCAGGAATAAGTTTTACGGGCGCCTTTGAATCCTACTCGTTCGAAACAAGGTCGACCTCTCCTGCAGTTACCACACTATATTTTGATCGTACTATATTTTGACACTCACACAACCACACTCTTTCTCTCTCGCTCTCTGTGTCTCCCTCCCTCCTTTTCACCCGTATTTTAATCACGTTAATTACATGATGATCTACCTGATTTTAATTTTTTCAGAATGTAGCTGCATATAGAATTTCGTGGCTGTACGTACTCTCTAATTTAAAATCTCTAATTTCGAATAATGTTTTAATCCCATTTATTACAAAATATTCTACCTGTTTCTAATTTTCTACAGAATGCATTTACGTATAAATTGTCATAGTGATACGTGCATTCCCACCCCACAGATACACACACACACATTAATGGAAATATTTTCCAAAATGTTCGAGATGTGTTCATGGTGTCTTTAAGTGTATTTTTTCGTCTAAATGTCGTGATTATCCGTGAACTTCCTGTATACAATAGCATTAGAAAATAATAAAATGATTCTTAAATTGAGTCAATACTGAATTAATTTAATTGTAATCTAAGAGATAATGCATTTAAAAAGTGTCTACATTGCTTAATTGTAAGTTATATATCGGCGATAAGTCCATATTGCTTAATTGTAAGTTATATATCGGCTTCTTTAGTCTAATCAATATTGAATTAATTTAATTCCAATCTAAGAGACAATCCATTTAAAACGTGTCTCTATTGCTAAATTGTAAGTTATATATCCCATAAAAAGATAAACCAAATTGCGAGAGTGCTTTCTCTTGATGTGGCTGCTATAGTAACCTTGAGAGAGAGAGCTCCTTCGCCTATCACGCTGGCGATAAAACGAAGTTTGGCGTCTGATTTGAAAGAAGGCTTTCTGGCTTAGTATACTTTCTGGCCTTCCGCCTCGCAGACTAGGCCCTATGCTTGTGGTGTAGTGGTGATATGGTAGCAACAACGATTCTAGCGACGAGACGGTGGATTGGACGTGGTGGACATGTGACTTGGCCTTCACAATTGGATTTCTTCGTCTTTTGGAGGCACATGGAAACATTGAAGTGTATATTTTGGGATGGACTGAGAGGGGGGCGGTGCTTGAAGAATTTATCGGAATCGCCTGTTTCATGAGCTGTGTGTTGAATATACGGTCAATTGCGATTCTTATTTTTTTGTTTTTGAGGAGAGCTTGTGCAAAATTATTCGCGAAATTTTCGAACCGAAGCCATTTAAATTGTGTTCAAATGTATTACTTAAGCAGCGGGTGTTTTTTTTCTTTATGTATGCGTAGTAGACGCTCATTTTAGAACCCGGGCAATGACGGGTAATTCGCTTTAGTATAAATATAATTCCAATACTCTAAAATCAAAGACAAGCAATAAGTGGTTAAATAAAGTGGTATATACACTTTCAATATTTAATAATTTGACCTTTTCTTTTCTGAAAAACTTCTATCTGTTAAAAGGAGTCTTTGTCTGATTTATTTTTTCACTTCCACTTGAAATATCTTCGAAACTATAAAAGGTAGATATACATAGTAAGCTACAAAAATATGCATTAAGAAATTTGACATTGATATTTGTTGAATATATTTAGCTTGATGACTAGATATATGCATTTTATTCTCCTCGATGATTCATTATTTTATCACTCTTTTTATGTTGTTGGTATTTTTTAAGTTAGGGATTAATGACTTACTTCTCTCTATAGTATCATTGGATTTTCATATATACATATATATATATATATATATATATATATATATATATATATATATATATATATATATATATATATATATATATATATACATATATATATATATATATATATATGTTACTTTCTATCGTTATCCTTAGTCTTGGCTTATAGTTACTCATTTGTAACAGATATGTTAGAGATGGGTTTTTTTGTACATACAGTAGTTTATGCATAATTTTCGATTAAAATCCTTCAATTTTTATTTATATATATATATATATATATATATATATATATATATATATAAATATATATATAAATATATATATATATAAATTTATATATATATATATATATATATATATATATATATATATATATATATATATATATATATATATATATATATATATATATATATATATATAAATATATATATATATATATTAATATATATATTAATATATATATAAATATATATATATAAATATATATATATATAATATATATATATATATATATAAATGAATATATATATATATATATATATATAAACTCCATCATTGGAATTTCATATATATATTTTTTATTTTATATATATATATATATATATATTTTTTTTTTTAAGAGTTACTTTTTTTGAGTTATCGTCTTCTCAAGTTGAAGATGATTGAAAATGTTCCATTTTTGAAGTTTTTAATGTTTACAACTCGAGAAAGTACTCTAGCTGTGAACAATAAGCAAAAATGTTTCTCTGAAAGCTCCACAAGTGTATAGTATTAGAGTTTGGATCTAACTCATAGTTATTAAAGTATAGCGGTTATAATTTCGATATTTTGTATTTTAATCTGAGTTTTCTAATGGGTGGAAAAGCTGAAATATCAAAAATGTCACGAGCATTTATATTTTATATATATATATATATATATATATATATATATATATATATATATATATATATATATATATATATATATATATATATATATATATATACGACATTAAAATCTAGAATAAAAGACTACGTATGATCAAATGTATCATTTTAAATGTTTATTTGTTTTATACGTAATTTTTGATGATAAAAAGAATACGGCCAATCCCATTACTCTACGATTAGCCGTTCTAAGATATTTATGTTTTTTTTTTTTTTAATTCGGCCTTTGAAAATACGTGAAGTTACAAAATAAAAATGAAAATTGAACTAAAAGTGCAAATTCATTGTAATTTAAAAAACAAGAAAGATCAATCATAGAAAAAGCATTGATTATGAAACACTTTCCAAATTCAATGCAATTTTATTTAAACATCTCTAAAATGCGAAACATACCTCGGCAATATTTTTAAAATTATCACAATACTACATAAATTTATTGCATTTGAAAACTTAAAACGTCATCGAAAAAAAGGAACTCCATTCAAATGACGGCATTGAAATATAAACTGCCTGATATAAGCATTTCTAAAATACGATACATTCCGCGGTAAAATTTTTAAAATTATCATAATACTACAATAATTTATTATATTTGAAAACTTCATCAAAAACAATTGAAATTTATTCAAATGACGTCATCAAAATATAACACGCCTGGCTCTCTCTATAAAAGCAGCATTTCATTCATAAATTTTCTTCCATTCATTTTATTCATCACAATACTATAATAATTTATTTTATTTAAAAACTTAAGACCATGGAGGTACAACTAGTTAGACTCTATGCTTAAAACTTCATCGAAAACAATCGTACTTCTCTCTGTAAAATCAATGAATGTTTCATTCATATCAGCTATATTACCGTCTCAATGAGCTAAATAATTTTGCGTTAAGGAAAAACAGCAGTTCTTATACAACTCATTCTACATCTTTTTGTATTTACGTTCTCCATAAGTGAAAATTAGGCTTCGTTGTAGAAATAATCAAAGTTGGATGATCATTTAAACTCAAATATATTGTAATTGCGTTGTTTCAGTATGTAGATGCGCACAATTTAAGCAAAAATAAAGCGGTTTTAGGATGGATGCAACACTAAATATGAATTAAAAAGAACTTTAAAAATCACGATTTTGACACAAGAGGGATGCCATATTTTATTTTGAAGTGGGTCACCTGATCCCTTCATAAAATGGTCACGTGATCGCTTCATATAAAAGGTTAGCCTGACAGACAAAATGAACCAACTTTTCAACTTTGTTGAAAAGTGTTAATAATCATGGGTGTGATTTTGTGCAATTAAACTCAATTTGATGAATTATTGAAGAAATAAAGATAAATGAACTTAAGCCTGTAGAGAAAGTCATATCAGATTTTTACTTTCCCTACAATATATGGTAATGTATAGGGAAATTATTGGAATCATGCCGAAAATCGCGACTCGAGTTTTTGACAGATCTACATGTTTTGGGACCTCTAGAACACGAAAACACTATTTTTAGCGTAACATCTGTGTGCGTGTGTCTGTGTGTGTTTGTCTGTCTGTCTGTGCAATGCATGTATCTACTCTAACTCAAAAACTAATGTACCGAATTTCATCAAATTTGGTAGGTGAATTACCTGTGTGACCCTGGTTCTGATTAGTTTTTGGTACGATTTGGGATAAAACAACCCTCCTTTTTTGAGAAATGACCCTCAAAATTTGCCTGCATCCACTCCAGCTCAAAAACTAATAGATCAAATTTTACAAAATTTGGTAGATAATTCTCTTGTGGGTTACCCTGGTGCTGATTAGATTTTGGTACGATTCGGAAAAAATAACCTGCCTTTTTTTTTTTTTTTTTTTTTTTTTTTTGCGAAATGGCCCGCCGCAAAAATCGTCAAAATCTAAAATAAAAAACTACGTATGCTCAAATATGTATATCAATTAAATGCTTGTTTTACACATACATGTTAACAATGAAAGAGGATAAGACCAGCCGCATTACACTAGGACTTGCCGTTCTCGAGATATTTTAGTTTTTTCGCGTTTTCGCTACTCCACCATTGGAAAAAAGTCCATTTACCAACTGAGAACAAAAATTGAATTGAAAGTGTCATTTTAAATAATTATGGACGTTATTTAGTTCAATTAAACTCAATATAATTAATTACTGAACAAATAAAGAGAACGTGAATATGAGACTGCAGGAAAAGTCATGTTGTGCTGCCCACATCAGATTTTTTTAATTGAAAGCGTGGGTCTTCATTCAACCATATAAGGGATATTTATTCATGTAATATTTTTAAAATATCCAGTATAATTCGATACATTTTGTTTGTTTACAGTCAAATAATTATATAAGATCCACTTCACAAATCCAGAGATGTAGGAAAAATTATGAGCCCTTACTTCAGAATGTAATCCATGTGTTAATTGTCTTTAACTATGAATTGAAGACAAAAAAATTTCTCTGTAAAACCAATGTCTGTTAGCAGGGCTCTAACAGACAAGGGCTAGGTCGCCCCTTTGAAGTCATACTCGCCGAGTCGTTTTCCCAACTAAGCTGACGTCACAGCGCTGATAGTCAGATTGTCCTAATGCTTTAGAGGTAATGTTAGAGCTATGAAAAGGCTTGTTAGAGCCACTGTTTATTTACTTCTTGGGTTACAGAGCTACAGTTCTTTAGTCCAGAACCAGATTTTCCATTTTTAACACTTTACGACGTAGTTGAAAAGTGTTTATGACTTTGTTCGCTCTGTCTCTTTGTCTGTCTATCCATTCGCAGGATGACTGTCATAAAAATGACTTTATCATAATGAAATTTTAGTATGTTGTTGAGACGGTCTGTGGGTCATAATGGGAATGTAAATGAATAATATCAACCAATGAGTTACGGATTGAATCAGTGTTGGAAAAATGAAATACATTGAAAGCTATGGGATTTAATTTTTCAAACATTTTTAACAATTTAATTTTACAAATTGCTTCGAATATTTTAGGAAATAGTCAAATTATCCCATAAAATATATAAAAGAAAATTTCAACAAGATATGTTCGGTTTTTTAAAAGAAGACTAAATTAATAATTACATCCATATAATATGAAGAGATCATTTCAAAATAAAATATGACATCCTTCTTTTTTTTGACAGAGTAAAAGTCGCAATATTTAAAGTTGTTTTAAATTTATATTTAGTGTTGCATCCCTCCTAAAACCGCTTCATTTTTGCGTATTTTCTGTGCATCTGTATTCTGCGCCAACGCAATTACAATATTTTTGAGTTTAAATGATCATCAAAATTTGAGTATTTCTACAACGAAGTCTAATTTTAATGAATGCAGAATGTAAACAAGTGATTGTAAGATGAGTTCTATAAGAATTGCTGAATTTTTTCGCACAAAATTATTTGGGCGCGGTAGCCCATTGGTTAGCGCGCTGGAGTTGCACTCGGTAGGCCCGGGTTCGATTCCAGCCACTGCCAAGACTGCCGACGTGTTCATGCGGAGTACGATCACGTTAAACATGTGGGTCCGAAAGTCCTTCCGAGAAGTTGGTGGTAGGGGAAGGAGGGTACGGTCCCTGTGGATGCCTCCCCCACTGGGTTCCGGTCTAAATTGGGTGGCACTTCCCGACCGTCCAAACAGTTACCTTACACCTTTCTGGTATGTCGGACGGTCTGGGTTTCAACATCAACAACACAAAATTATTTAGCTCTGAAGTCTGGAATAAAAGCGTATGAACGAAATATTCACAGCTTTTACATAGAGAGACAGACGATTTATATTTCGATGACGTCATTTGCATAAAATTCATTTTTTTTCGATGAAGTACCAAGTACAATAAATTATTTTAGTTCTGTGATTATTAAAATAATATCACCGCTAAATGTATCGCATTTCAGAGATGTTTAAATAAAATTGCATTTCAGTTGGAAAGTGTTTCATAATCAATGCTTTATGCATAATTGATCTTTCTTGTCTTGCGTAAATTATTTAATTTTTTTTCACTTTTATTTTCTAAGACGTTTTAAAAATATTGCAAGAAAAGTCGACCTGCGCTGTTACAACATGCAGAAAATTCTTTGATGAACAAAAACGCTAATGTGAGCAGCACGTGACTTTCCCTTCAAATTTATTTTATTATTTTTTATTTCGTAATGCATTGAATTGAGTTTAATCGCAGAAAATAACATGGATACTTTTCTGATATTATATCCTCTTTGCAGTTTTAGTGCATATTCGTTGCATGACGCAACCTAATGCACTCTAAAGTTTTCAAAATTCTAATATATCTCCAGAGCAGGAATAGGATTGCTCTTATTCGTTGTGTTGTTAAATGCGTGAGGAACAATTACTATATTTCAGCAATTTTAGCCATTTATTTCGCATTTCCACGATTTTTGCGGGCCATTTCGCAAAAAAACATAGGTTAATTTTCCAAATCATGAAGAAACCTAATGAGCACTAAAAGGACCCTCAAGGGACATAACTTATAAATTTAAAAAAATTTCATTAAATAGTTTTTCACTATATAGTGAAAAACGTCTTAAATTCCCAAATTGAAAAAAATTACGTATAAAACATACATTTAATTGATACATTTGTAGTATTTTATTTTTAGATTTTCTTTATTATTTTTTTCCGTATTATTTTTTTATTATATTCTTTATTTTTATATCTTATATTTTTTTAATATATTATCTGCTTTCGTATTATATTCTTATTATTTTTTTTTCGTATCGTACCTAAATCTAACCAGCACCAAAGTAAACCACAAGCAAATTATTTACCATATTTTGTGAGATTTTGTCTATTAGTGTCTCAGATAGTGTGGATACATACAATTTTTGCTGGCCATGTCTTAAAAAAGGTAGGTTCCTTTACTTCGAGTCGTACCAATATCTAATCAGCACTAGAGGCGCGCACAAAATTTTTTATGCAAAACCAATGGTTTTTGCTCCCAAAATTCAAAACCAATATTCTACTTTATTTTATTTTATTTTAAGTTAAAGTGTACGGAACAGGATAAATAAAAAAAAGCAATTTTACTGACACGCAGATAAACACAAAACATATAAAATAACTCAATTAAATACACAATATATGCAGAAATGAAAATACAAAACACAAAGGCACCACAACCAGCAAACAGGAATAGACAAACTTATCAATGTTTAGCAAATAAAGTGATGCACAGTTGCTTAAAATCACAGATGGACATGAAAAAAATCAGCGGTGGCTCCAATTCGATGGAGCAGATATGGTTCTGCGTGAATAACATATTGTAAAATAAAACTTCACTAAAGTTCAATAAGTTTTTTCGAATTTTTTCAGACTCGTCTATTTCGTTTCTAGGATTTCAAAACGCTACAAATTAATCCGTTATAGAACAACGTTATGCGTAACGTTTAACGAACAAACGAATAAGACCAATTCCATTCCTAAGACGACGTTTTAGAGATATTTAAATTTTTTGTTGTCTTTAAAGAGAAGACATATTAAAACTGCAAACTATATATAATAAAGTAATTTTCCGGACTAATTTCTGCAATTATACTCAATCCAATTAATTGTAAATTTGAGTGTCTACAAGGAAAGCCATATGCTCTTCACGTGAAATTTTAATGAGAATAACATCTATGATTGGGGGTTTCTCTGGCGGAAAATCGGAGCGTTACGAAAAATGCAAACATTTTAGATGGTTATACTTCTAAATCTGATAGATAAAGTCGTAAATATTTTTTTTTGTTTTCTCAGAAATGGGGTCCAGATTATGAACATATAAAAATAATCTTAATATTTTTAACTTCTTTTTTTTAAATCTTCTCTCCGAATGATATTTATTTTTTATTTTTTATACTTTTATTCGAAATATCTTCGAAACAATAAAAGATACATATAAATAATAAGCGACAAAAATATTTGTCAGGAAATTTAATTCCTAAAGCTTCATTTATTTTTAAAGAAATATCTTATAGTTTTAGAGTAATCGTCTTGACAAATTGAAGAAGTACGAAAATTTTAAGTTTTAAAAGTTTGTAATCCTGATATTTTAAAAACTGAAAGCGATAGCTATAAACAATAAGCAAGAATTTGTAGTTCCTTGAATACCTTATAAGTATTTAATCAGATTTTAGATCAGTTCTTTATATTTTGAATATCACAAAAGTTTTTTTTTTTTTTTACGAAATGTTATTCACGCATAGCCATTTCGGCTCCATCGGGCTGCAGCCACCACCGATTCTTTTTTATAATGCTGATAATGGTTGAGATACAAATTAAACTAAACACGACGGAACTTTAATGTATGAGAAAGTGAAGTGTAGATCCACAATCAAGATATATATCACATATAAGGTAGTTTCCTTTTGAATAAATTTTTATATTAACAAGCACCGAAAATTAAGATGTAAGATGAAAATAAAATGCTTACTTACTGGATCTAATCTTCAAAATATTCTGCCAGAGCATTCCTTCAACTCACTCGTCTAAATAAATAACACTTCTGAAACATCACAAAAGCAGAAAAAAAAAAAAAAAGCCTGTGAAAAATTTCAGTTGTGTATTTATAATTTCATGCGGATGGAGATTCTGGGAATTATATCCTCATCATTATTTTATTCCCTAGAGTCAAATTTCGATGAATTATTGCCGCGTTTTTCAAGTTAAATTTTTAAAAAACTAATTTTGAGTGTATAAATATTTATTATTCTTGTCAGTTAAAGAATAAATATGCCATCGGAAACTGCAGGTTTGTTTGCAAGAATAAATTATAGCCTAATCTGGGTCTAATTTCATCGGTGCCAATGACATACGAGATAATTCTTTTTACCTTAATCAATGCCTTTTCTCTTAATTAATGAGAGATAAATTCTTTATCTGATAAAACGTTAAATCACTGTGTAAAATTTGCTATTTGATATTTGTTATTCTCCATCTGTTTTTATTAGTTAGTTGAAAATTTTAAACAATAAAGGAATTGACAGTAAAATCAATTTTATGAATGAATAGTATTATGTTTTAGATTATGTTATATCTGTTACAGCCGTGGATTTAAGATTGCGGAAATTATTGATATTTTAAATTTTTTAAGACATCTGTTTTATTTAGCAAGGATTTGTAAAATTTATTACTTCCCCTACATTCATGTTGTAATGTATGGGGAAAGTATTGTGAGAAGTTCGTTGTATGTATGTATGTATGTTAGTATGTGTGTATGTATATGTGTATATTAGTACGTGTGCATGTATGTAGGTATGTTAGCGCGCGCCCGAGCGTGTGTGTGAGTATGTGTGTGTGGATGCGATATCTCATGAACAAATGGAGCATTTAGGAAATAATTTGGTACGATTATTACAATCCGTGAATACTGAGACCTTATTAATTTTACATGGAATCGAATATTCGAACGATCCAACCCCTCCCACTAAATATTCAAACGAATTTTTGAGAAATCTATAAATCGGGGTCCTTAAAAATAATAAATAAATAATCATTCCAGACATAATTTTTCATTAAAAAACATTCCAGACATAATTTTTCATTGAATTAATTCGCAAACATTATAACGTCAGCACGAACCATTCAAGAGATACTGCACGTTTTTCAAATAAATTTATCAAAAAATCATATAAAATTAAAATATGGTGAGTATTATGTATAATAAGCTGGTTTACAACTTAAAATACAGATAAATTACCATGCGTAAGTTTCGGAAATTAACTGGATTTCCTTCATCAGTACAAAAGGGAGGAATTCAGTTGATTTTCGAAAGATACGTGTGCTTATTTATCTTGATTTGTACTGCATTGTACCTTGTAAACCAGTTTATTATTGACAGTGGGCGAAGCAACGTGCTTTAGTTATGTAAATATTATATATATTCATTTTCTATCTGCAATATCATACAACACATCTGTTAACATCATTCTGTGAATATTGTTCGTTCCATTCAAGACAGAAAATAGTTAATATAATTTTCTTGTATTTGAACGCAAACGAATTTGCCAATTGTCATTTATTTTAAGGAATATAATTTAAATGTCAATAGCATTCGATTTTTGCACTTAAGTCTGAATAAATCATGCGTTTTGGATCCAAAAGTTGCCAAAAGCGACCAAAGGGGCATTAATTAATTACAAAAACATATTTCGCATGATACTATACTTGCCAATGCACCCCTGGGGTAACTTGCTCCCGAGGGGGGGGGCGTGTAAAGACGCTACCAACAAAAAATATTGTATAGCTGCTATCTTCACGACACTAATTGAAACTTTTATGTATCGTGATCATTCAATTCTAAATAAACCCATTCAATCATGGTTATGTTAAATTTTTTCCTATGCGGCCATGTTAAAAAAGCTGATGTGGGCAGCACATGACTTTCCTTATATAATGCAATTTATTTATTACTTTTTACAGTCAAAATGAAATAGATTATTTCTATAGGAGATACTTATAGAAGATACTTTTTCCAAGATATTGAATTTTCGTCAAATAGTCGTTATTTTCATTAATTTAGCGTCATTTTTATCCATTTGGCAAGATTTTCTTCGATTTGGTAACATTTAAAAAAAGTCGCTAAGTTGACGACATTCCGCCAAATTTGTCGCCAAAATCTCGCCAAGCGTTATAGACGGAGAGATAATTTATTTTTATAGCAGATAAAAGACTATTGGCGTTCAAATACAAAGGTATTACTCAAAGTATCTTTTTTCATGAATGGAATGGGCTAGATCCACGAGAATGATGTCACGAAATTTATCGCGTGATATTATATATGAAAAGTGAACATGTTTCTCAATGGGAAATATTTTTTTTCTTTCTATATATATAATTTTTTGATATTTTTTTTGAAAAATGTGCGATATCTCGAGAACGGTTCATGATAGCGTTCTAAAATATATGTTAACCGTTTTCTAATGACAAATTACATAAGAAATGTCTATTTACGTAACTTTATAAGAGGTTTTGATTTTTTGACGATTGTTTCAAAATTTCACTCAAAAATTTAGGGGGGGTGAGAGTTCTGAACACTCGATTGCGTATAAAAACAATAGACTTCCAGTATTTACGGATTGTAATTTTTGTACCCAATTTCGTTGGAATCGGTCCATTCGTTCGTCAATTATCGTCTCCATAGGCTAACTGACACACACATATTTTCACACACACACACATACACAGAGAGATCAACTCAAAAATGTTCGATTCGTGATCAGGGATGCTTGAAACGTGGTCTCCGGTTGAAAAGTCGAATTTGAATGTGTTCGACCCCATCACAATACTTTTCAAATACATTAAAATACTTACCTAATACATTAAACAAGAAAGATCAATCATGCTTAAAGCATTGATTATGAAACACTTTCCAACTTCAATACAATTTTATTTAAACATGTCTAAAATGCAATACATTCCTCGGTAATATTTTAAAACTTATCACAATACTACATTAATTTATTATATTTGACACCTTAAACCTTCATCGAAAAAAATTAACTTCATTCAAATGACGGCATTAAAGTATAAATTGCCTTGTTTAAACATCTCTAAAATGTGATACATTCCTCGGTAATAATTTTAGAATTATCATAATACTACGATAATTTATTATATTTGAAAACATCATCGAAAACAACTGAAATTCATTCAAATGACGTCATAAAAAAATAACACGCCTGGCTCTCTCTATAAAAGCAACATTTCATTCATAAATAATTCCCCTATTCATGTCATTCATCACTATACTATAATAATTTATTTTATTTAAAAATTAAGACCATTGAGCTACAATTAAGTAAACTCAATGCGTAAAACTTCATCGAAAAATATCGTCCTTCTCTTTCTAAAATCAATGAATATTTCATCCATATCAGCCATGCAGACTCCATGGACTAAATGATTTTGTGTTAAAGAATTACAGCGATTCTAATACAACTCTTTCTACATATTTTGCTGTTTACATTTTACATAGGTGAAAAATAGGCTTAATAGTAGAAATAATGAAATTTGGAAGAACATTTAAACTGAAATATATTGTCATTGCGTTGTTTCAGTATGTAGATGAACAGAATTTAGGCAAAAATAAAGTAGTTTTAGGACGGATACAACACTCAATATGAATTAAAAAGAACTTTAAAAATCACGATTTTGACACAAGATGGATGCCATATATCATTTTGAAGTGGGTCATGTGATCGTTTTATACATGGACACGTGATCGCTTCGTATAAGAGGTGTTATTATTATTTTAACTTTTATTTAAAAAACAACTGAATATATTTCGCAGAATTTTTTTTATATATTTTATGGAACAATTTGAATATTGCCTAAAATTTTCGAAGTAATTTGTGAATTTTAAATCCGCTTAAAAAATGCTTGAAAAATTAAGTCCCATAGGGCTCAATGTATTCCATTTTTTCAACCCGGGTTCAATCCAAAACTAATTGGGTGATATTATTCATTTATATTCCCATAGGTCCTATAGACCGTCTGAACAACATACAAAAATTTCATTTTGATTAAGTCATTTTTACGGCAGTTATCGTGCTAACGGACAGACAGACAGACAGACAGAATGAACAAAGTCATAAACACTTTTCAACTTTGTTGTAAAGTGTTAAAAAGATTCAATCCAGTTCTAGAATTTTTTTTTTAATAACAGAGCCGGATATAAAATTTCGTGAAAATTCATTAATATTTGTGACCGCTAACGTACACACAAGAAATCGACGATAGACAGATAGACGGACATCGCCCCAAAAATAGTCAAAGCGGTTCAGGGGGTCCTAAAACATATATTGGCATCAAAATATCGAATTCGAAGATTTTAGAGAAAATAAAACGTTATACTGCATTACGTACAACGAGAAAGTAAACATTATGCAGTGGATCTTTGGTGGCGAAAATTTTCGTGAAAACAATACTTCCTCTTATGAGCAAAAAATCTGATGTGGGCAACATATGACTTTCTTTATATAATACAATGAATTTACTACCTTTATAGTTAAAAAAAATGTTATTCTTATAGTAGATATATATATATTCTTTCAAATATATTGAATTTTCGTCATTTTCATTGATTTAGCGTCATTTTTATCCATTTGACGAGATTTTCGTTAATTTAGCAACATTTAAAAATGCCGCCAAGTTGGCGAAATTCTTCTAAATTCGTCGCCAAAATCTCGCCTAGCGTTATGGGAGGAGAAATAAGTTATTCTTACAACAGATAAATGACTATTGGCGTTCAGAACAAAAGTATTACTCAAAGTATCTTTTTTCGTGAATGGAACGAGTTAGATACATGAGAATGATGTCATTAAATTTATCGCATGACATTAGAGTGAAAAGTAAGCATATTTCTCAACAGATAGTATTGTTTTTTAATTTATAGGATTTTTCTGATAAATTTATTTGAATAATGTGCAGTATCTCGAGAAAGGTTTATGCTAGCGTTCTAAAGTTTATGTCAATCGTTTTCTAAGGAAAAATTACAAATGAAATGTCTTTTTGAGTAACTTTGATTGATTTTTGAGGTTTTGATTTTTTGATGATTTTTCAAAATTTCACTCGTAAATGTAGGGGGTGTCTGAACATTCGATTGTGTTTTAAAACAATAGGCTTCCAGTATTCATCGATTGTGATTTTTGTACCACATTTCATTCGAATCGCTTCATTTGTTCGTGAGATATCGTCAAACAATAGGCTTCCAGTGTTTACGGATTGTGATTTTTGTACCGAATTTCGTTCGAATCGGTCCATTCGTTCGTCAGTTATCGTCTCCACAGACTCACTGACGCACACACACACACACACACGCACACGCACACACACACACGCACAGACATCACCTCAAAAATGTTCGATTCGTGATTAGGGTTGCTTAAAACATGCTCTCCTGTCGAAAACTCGAATTCCAATTTTCGTCCCTGTCGCAATACTTTCCTTATACATTACGTATATAAGGAATGTAATAAAGATAATGCTATGCATCTTGTACACCGTTGTTTTGCTGGGGAAACTGTGAAGTCATTACGCGGGAAAGTCATGTGTTGTCTGCATCAAGTTGTTTCGTTTAACGAAATGGAAAGTGCACATTGAATTGGACACGCCTGAGCGATCACATCCAACCCATCGGCTGCTCCTCTTCCTATTCCGCTTCTCTCTATTAAGATATCCCGCTGCTTTCCTTCATCGCATTTTTATGAGAGAAGAAAATATAAATAGCAGGCTATTCAACTCTGGGCGAACGTTGCATTGATATTTTACTAACTGTTAAGCCTCAAAGTTAACAGGTGCACCGTATATATCATAACAATCGGTGTCTAAAACGGTTGTTTTGCTTTAAAAATAAATATATATATATATATACATAATAAAAAGGTTTGAAGGTCCAATGAATGAAAAGTGAGAAGCTGTAACTCGAGAAACCCAGCTATCTAACAGGCTTACAAAATAAAAGTATAAATCAATATATTTTCAAGCAAATGGAAATATATATATATATATATACAAATAATGATATAAAAAGTTAGAATGATTGCGTTTACGAGGTTGCAGTTAGGTCAAGAGGATTGTGACCCCTTTTCCCGGTTAGAAGCTAGCTTTGACTTCTAGAAAACACTCATAGAAATACTGCACGCCCGAAACAACAATCGAACGTGTCCGTGGGGATAAAATGACCGAATCACAGGCAACACCAAACAAGGAACAGCAAAAAATGAAAAATTTACAAACCAACCAAATGAGAAACAGGGAATATATGCTACATAGACAAAAAATCATCGGAGAGGATATCATTATGAGACTCAATACAGTGAATAACGAGTGCTTTCAGCAAAAGAGATACAGAGTATCTTAGATAAGTGTGGAGTTGTATTCCAGCAAATCTATAAAGTTAACATAATTTTCATTACTGCATTTTGTACAAAAATTATCATAATAGTGTTTGAAAAACCGTAAGGGATATAATTGTTCCCTAGTTCCAATGAATAATTGCAGCAAGCATTTATTAAACTGTGATATAGAAGAATTTAATTGTCGGTTATACAACATTGATTTTTATTTCTTACGAGTGGCAACATTTGATTAACAATTTTCGAATTAGCAATTGTACTTATAATCACATGGATTTTTTCTCTGGTAATTGTTTGATTTCTTTATCATTTTTAACACTTTACAACATTGTTGAAAAGTGTTTATAACTTTGTTCATTCTGTCTGTCTGTCTGTCTGTGCGTTAGCACGATAACTGCCGTAAAAATGACTTTATCAAAATGAAATTTTAGTATGTTTTTCAGACGGTCTGTGAGACCTACGGAATTATAAATAAATAATATCACCCAATTAGTTTTTTTATTGAACACTGGTTGAAAAAATGAAATACATTGAACCCTATGGGACCTAATTATTCAAACATTTTTAAGCACATTTAAAATTCACAAATTGCTTAGAAATTTTTAGAAAATATTCATATTATCCCATAATATATATAAAAAAAATTTCAGTAAAATATGTTAGGTAGTTTTTTAATTAAAAATTATTTAATATAGGGAGAAAAACGAATTCAATTAAATTCTGACTTTTGCGATATCCTCCAGAAAGAAAAAATAGATATATTATATAATAAATATATTTTCAAGAGTTTAATTATTTTGTATATGAGAGAGGCACATCCTACATTTTAACATAAATTTGGTGGATAACAAGTTTTCATTTTTATTTTTATTTTATATAACTCTTCATGATATACTTATTTGATGGCGTTTTTAATGCACTTTCCTTCGTCCTAGAGAGTTAAAATTTGGTACACAGCTAAAATTTGTAGAACATTTTATTCTACAAAAATTTGGTGGATCTTCAAATATAGATCCTACATTTTTTTCGAAATGGCCTGCAAATAATCCCCGTTCACTTCTATAAATCATTGTTGTAATATTGTTATTAAAAATTCTGATGTGGACAGCACTTGTCTTTCTCTGCAGACTCATATTCACGTTTTCTTTATTTCTTCAATAATAATTTGAGTTTATCTGCACAAAACAACAGCCATAAATATCTTAAATGACATTGAATTTGCACGTTAAACTTAAATTTGGTTCTCATTTGATAGATGGACTTATTGTCAAAGGTGGCGTAGCGAAAACGCAAAAAACTAAAATATCTCAAGAACGGCTAGTCCTAGAGTAATGGGGTTAGTCTTATCCTTTTTGTTGTTAAAAACCAAGTATAAAATAGGAATTTAATTGATATAATTGAGCACACGTAGTCTTTTATTTTTATATTTAACAATTTTTGCGGACCATTTCGCAAAAGCAGACCGTTCCTTTTTCCCGAATCGTACTAGAATAACCTACAAGTGATTTATATAACAAATTTTGTTATATTTGGTATATAAATCACTTGTAGGTTATTGAAATATTATACACCAAATTGTGTTAAATTTGGTCCATTAGTTTTTAGCTAGAGTGGATAAAGGTAATTTCTGCCGCCCATTTCGCAAAGAAGGCAGACTCTTTTATTACGAATCGTGCTATAATCAAATGAACATCAGGGTTTCCCACAAAAAACTTATCCACCAAATTTTATTAAATTCGGTCCATTAGTTTTTCAGTTAGAATGGATGCAATATTCTCACAGACACACAAAAACACACACAGATACATCCTTTAGGAAGACATCACAGATGTCTTCCTAAAAATAGTTTTTTCGTGTTCTAGAAGTCCCAAAACGTGTAGATCCTTCGAAAATTCGAGTTCTGATCTTCGGCATGATTCCAATACTTTGAATACATACACACGCACACATATATATTATCTCTGTATCTGTGTATTAACTGAGTATCTAAATTCCGTGCCTACACAATTACAATAGTTGTGATTTTAAATGATCCCTAAACTTTTATTATTACTTCAATGAAGCCTAATTTTAACTTATGCAGAATGCAAACATCTCAATCGATTGTAAGGTGAGTTACATAAGAATTGCTGAATTTTTTTCACACAAAATTATTTAGCTCTGGAGTCTGGAATACAAGTTATATGAATGAAATATTTATTAATTTTGCATAGAGAATTAGATGATTTATATTTCGATACAGTTTTAAATATTTAAGTATAATAAATTGCTGTAGTACTGTGATAATGTAAAAGATATCACCACTGAATGTATCACATTTTAGAGATTTTTAAATGAAATTGCATTTCAGTTGGAAAGTGTTTCATAATCAATGCTTATGCATGATTGATCTTTCTTGTTCAATCTTTTTTTGCTTGTCGGTCGAATAGAGTTTATAGTCTCTCTGTATTCAGAAACATTCTATCTCTGTATTCAGAAACAAGCATTATTCTTGGGTTAATTAGGATGGACACTCAGCCTTGACGACAAATCTATTCTAAATTGGCTTCCATCTAAGCCTAGCGCTGTTCCACATTAGCGGCATTAATGCTTCATTATATTTTTATGTTTTAGAATGCTCATCATTGTTATCTGTTGATTTTTCAATGATTGCTAGCTATTAAGTATTGTTTTATATAACGCGCGATACTGTTCCTGGCGAGTTTACTAATTAAATATTTTACCGCCAGAGCGAAGTTTTTATATTTCTTTATGAAAAGCTTTAATTTAACTTGTCATGCTCAATTGCTCCCTTTTTCAAATTCTTTGGCATTTTTAACATACTTTTTTACGTCCCAGGAAGCTGATATTCGGTACACTGCTTAGTCTAATAGAACATTTTAATCTATGAAAATGTGGCAGATCTTCGAAAAATAGAACTGTTTCTTTTTCTCTCTCTCCCTCTGTGAAATTGCCCGCAAAACTCCTTTTGTTGTAATATACTTAAAAAATCTGATGTGGGCAGCACATACTTTCCTTATATAATGCAATGAATTTACTACTTTACAGTAAGAAAAAATAGATCATTTTTATAGTAGATATTTATCTTCTTTCCAAGATATTGAATTTTCGTCAATGAGTCGTCATTTTTATCCATTTGGCGAGTTTTTCGTTAATTTAGCAACATTTAAAAAAGTCGCCAAGTTGGCGACATTTCACCAAATTCGTCGCTAAAATCTCGCCAAGCGTTATGGACGGAGAAATAAGTTATTCTTATAACCGATAAATGACTATTGGCGTTCAAATACATAAGTACTACTCAAAGTATCTTTTTCATGAATGGAACGATCTAGATCCACGAGAATGATGTCACCCATTTCATCGCATGGTATTACATATGAAAAGTGAACATGTTTCTCAATAGGAAATATTTTTTTTTATTTTATATGACTTATTGATAATTTTTTTTTTAAATGTGCAATATCTCGAGATTGGTTCATGTTAGCGTTTTAAAATGTATGTCAATTGTTTTCTAATGAAAAATTACATAAGAAATGTCTATTTGCGTAACTTTATTAGAGGTTTTGATTTTTTGACGGTTTTTTCAAAATTTCACTCGAAAATTTAGAGGGGTTCTGAACATTCGATTGCGTCTGAAAACAATGGACTTCCAGTGTTTACGGATTGTAATTTTTGTACCAAATTTCGTTCAAATCGGTCGATTTGTTCGTCAGTTATCGTCTCCACAGACTCACTGACACACACACCACACACACACAGAGACACAGACATCACTTAAAAATGTTCGATTCGTGATCAGGGATGCTTGAAACGTGCTCTCCCGTCGAAAACTCGAATTCGAAATTTCGACCCCGTCACAATACTTTTCTTATACATTATTGTATATAAGGAAAGTAAAAATGAGGGGCAATATTCAGCTTTGCACTTTAAGAAACAAAAACAACCAAAATTTGGCTATTAAAATTTTTTAATTAAAATCACCATCCACGACATGCAAGAATGCACAACCACAGCACTTTTGGGTATTATTATGCCCTTCATCAGCGGTAAGGTGAAAATAGGTGGCGAACATGAGCTTAAATACACGGACAACAACAGCCAGACAAAATTTGCATATTAATCATTTTACATATTAAATACAGTATTTAATATGTAAAATTATTTAATATGTAAAATTATTAATATGCAAATTTTACATATTAAACACAGTATTTAACATGTAAATTATTTATTATGTAAAATGATTAATATGCAAATTTTACATATTAAATACAGTATTTAATATGTAAAATTATTTAATATGTAAAATGATTAATATTCAAATTTTACATATTAAATACAATATTTTTTATGTAAAATAATTTAATATGTAAAATGATTAATATGCAAATTTCACATATTAAATATAGCATTTAATGCGAAAAATTATTTAATATGTAAAATGATTAATATCCAAATTTTACATATTAAATACAATATTTAATATGTAAAATGATTAATATGCAAATTTTACATATTAAATACAGTATTTAATATGTAAAATGATTTATATGCAAATTTTACATATTAAATACAGTATTTAATATATAAAATTATTTAATATGTAAAATGATCAATATGCAAATTTTACGTATTAAATACAATATTTATTACTTAAAATTATTTAATATGTAAAATGATTAATATGCAAATTTTACATATTAAATACAGTATTTAATATGTAAAATTATTTAATATGTAAAATGATTAATATGCAAATTTTACATATTAAACTCAGTATTTAACATGTAAAATTATTTAATATGTAAAATGATTAATATGCAAATTTTACATATTAAATACAGTATTTAATATGTAAAATTATTTAATATGTAAAATGATTAATATTCAAATTTTACATATTAAATACAATATTTTTTATGTAAAGTAATTTAATATGTAAAATGATTAATATGCAAATTTTACATATTAAATATAGCATTTAATGCGAAAAATTATTTAATATGTAAAATGATTAATATGCAAATTTTAAATATTAAATACAGTATTTAATATGTAAAATGATTTATATGCAAATTTTACATATTAAATACAGTATTTAATATATAAAATTATTTAATATGTAAAATGATCAATATGCAAATTTTACGTATTAAATACAATATTTATTACTTAAAATTATTTAATATGTAAAATGATTAATATGCAAATTTTACATATTAAATACAGTATTTAATATATAAAATTATTTAATATGTAAAATGATTAATATGCAAATTTTGTCTCTCGATTGCATCCCGTGTATTTAAGCTCATGTTCGCCACCTATTTTCATTTTGCACTGATGAAGGGCATAATAATGCCCGAAAACGCTATGGTTGTGAATTTTTGTACGTCTTGGAAGGTGATTTCAATTAAAGACTTTTAAGGGGACGGTGGACGTTGAAATGAGCAAAAATGGACTAAAAAAGTTTTAATATATAACATTATTTTACACATTTAACATTTGCTTATGGGTGGGACAGCGTCAGTTCTAAACGAAGAACCTCCTAAAAAGACAGATGTTTGATATAACCTATCCCAAACAGTTCGAGCCCCCTTTGCAGGTTTCTTTTGCAGGCATCTGCTGCAGCTGGTGCAATGTTTCTGTCGGCGATTTCCATGGACGCCAATGCCTGCAAAGGGGGATTGAACTGTTTGGGATATGGTATATCAAATATCTGTCTTTTTGGGAGGTTCTGCGTTTGCGATTGACGCTGTCCCACCCGTAAGCAAAAGGTTGAATGCATTTCTTTCGAAACGGAATTTTCAAAGGTTTTACATTTTTAAAATGCTCCATGCATCTTAATTTTTATCTGAGATGCATGGAAGTTGGCAAGAAGACACCTCTCATACTTTTTAATGAAACTGGGTATGCATTTTATAATTGGACTTTATTAAGGTAATTAAAAGTGAATAAGAACTTAATTAAATGATGAAAATTAAGTTTTAATACAGAAAAATATTTTTAAAAAATTAACTTTCTAAGGGATTTAAAAATGAATACCTAAATTTGTTCAGAATATGTTTTTGAGTGATCATAATGTAAAATTAATAAAAAAATGTGAACAAATGGCACGCAAGGAGCATTTTCAAATTTTCGTTAAAAAAATAAAATTAAAAAAAAATATACAAAATTATAACGAAATTGAAAAAAAAAATCAATTGTATTGTATATAGCAATGTTAAGAGGAATATTTATACAAATTTTCACGTTTCTAAGTCAATAAATAAATTAAAAAAAATTCAATATCCACCATCCCCTTAATAGCCAATTTTTGGTGGTTGCCTTTATTTTTCAGTGTTTGATTTGACGTGTTTTCTATACAATTTTATTCAACTTCTCTTATATATATATATATATATATATATATATATATATATATATATATATATATATATATATATATATATATATATATATATAATAAATAAATAAGGTAAAATTAAAAATAAAATTAAAATAGTTATACTAATTTAAAACATGATCAGTGTCATACCCTGGTTCAAATACAATACGGAGGAAAATTAATTAATTATGATATGATAGGAAATATCAGACAAAAGGAAAACAATGCTACCATAACAGACAAAAAGATCTAAATTTTAAATATGAATAATACACATGAATTTATCAACATTCAAGAGCGAAGCATACTAATCAAGTTCAAACAACAAAGCATTATCAAAATCTGGAGGCTCAAAATATTAAAATGACAAAATAAGAGAAATGATACAATCCGAAAATATGAAATAGGATAGAAGCTCTGTGAATCCAGCTTATCAAGGATCTTTGCATCCACAGAGGTTCCAAATGTGTTTCGCTTAACGATACAGCCATATGGCTGAAATAACGTCAAAAGATCCGACACATTTCCAGACTATAACATAAACGAAAATGACAAAAAATAAGCAAAAGGAAATTGGAAGGAATATAATGAAAGTGCATTAAGCAAACATATAAGCAATCTAACCAACAATCCACAATGATTCGGATAGAATTAAAGTCATACCTTTCTTCACCATTATACAAGACACATTTTCGTTACACACACTAAACAAAGTATTAGGAAAGAGTACCAGAGAGCGCCATCTGATGTGAATTATAGGAAATACTTCTGCATGTTTAACTATACATATTTATAAGTTTCAAACCCAAAAAATAGAGATATAAAGATAAAATAAATAAAAAATAAATTTAAAATAATAAAATAAAAAAATACGCAATAAACTCATTAATAATTAATAATTAACAATTATATATATATATACTTAAAGCAGAAAAAAAGTAACACGTAACACTGCTCATGGCGGGTCTTTAACAAAAGCTTTTCCTCAAACACTGTTTTCTTCTTATTTTACTAGTATTTAAGCCTTAAAAATGCAGGGAAACTACCACTCTTAAACTAAACTGCATTTTTAACACTTTACAACATAGTTGAAAAGTGTTTATGAGTTTGTTCATTCTGTCTGTCTGTCTGTATGTCTGTCCGTTAGCACGATAACTGCCGTAAAAATGACTTTATCAAAATGAAATTTTAGTATGTTTTTCAGACGGTCTGTGGGACCTATGGGAATATAAATAAATAATATCACCCTATTAGTTTTTTATTGACCCCGGGTTGAAGAAATGAAATACATTGGGACCTAATTTTTCAAACATTTTTTAAGCAAATTTAAAATTCATAAATTGCTTCAAAATGTTTAGAAAATATTCACATTATCCCATAATATATATGTAGGAAATTTCAGTAAAATATGTTAAGTAGTTTTTTAATTAAAAATTATTTAATATAGGGAAAAAAACAAATTCAATTAAATTCTGACTTTTGGGATATCCTCCAGAAAGAAAAAAGTAAAATTATTATATAATAAATATCTTTCCAAGACTTTAATCGTTTTGCCTATGAGAGAGACTTCACATTTTAAAATAAATTTGGTAGATAACAATTTTTCAAATTTTTTATAATTTTATATAACTCTTCATGATATACTTATTTGATGGCATTTTTAATGCACTTTCCTACGTCCTAGAGAGTTAAAATTTGGTACACAGCTTAAATTTGTTGAACATTTTATTCTACAAAAATTTGGTGGATCTTTAAATATAGATCATACATTTTTTTCGAAATGGCCTGCAAATAATCCCCGTTCACTTCTATAAATCTTTGTTGCAATATTGTTAAAAATTCTGATGTGGGCAGCACATGTCTTTCCCTGCAGACTCATATTCACGTTCTCTTTATGTCTTCAGATGATGTTATGATTTGAGTTTATCTGCACAAAATAACAGCCATAAGTATTTTAAATGACATTGAATTTGCACGTTAAACTTAAATTTGGTTCTCATTTGATAGCTGGATTTATTGTCAAAGGTGGCGTATCGAAAACGCGAAAAAACTAGAATATCTCAAGAACGACTAGTCTTAGAGTAATGGGGTTAGTCTTATTCTTTTTGTCGTCAAAAATCATGTATAAGATAGGAATTTAATTGATATAATTGAGCACACGTAGTCCTTTATTTTTATATTTAACGATTTTTGCGGGCCATTTCGCAAAAATAGCCCGTTTCTTTTTCCTGAATCGCACTAGAATAACCTACAAATGATTTATGCACCAAATTTTGTTAAATTTGGTATATAAATCACTTGTAGGTCATTGGAATATTATACACCAAATTTTGTTAAATTTGTGCCATTAGTTTTTAGTTAGAGTGGATAAAGGCAATTTCTACCGGCCATTTCGCAGAGAAGGCAGATTCTTTTATTACGAATCGTACTATAATCTAATGAACATCAGGATTTCCCACAAAAAACATACCTACCAAATTTTATGAAATTCGGTCCATTAGTTTTTCAATTAGAGTGGATGTAATATCCTCACATACACACAGAAACATACACATATACTCCCTTACACACACAGACGTATTCCTAAAAATAGTTTTTTCGTGTTCTAGAAGTCCTAAAACGTGTAGTCCTTCGAAGCTCCGACCATCGACACGATTCCAATACTTTGAATAATACACACACACACACACATATATATATTATCTACGTATCTGTGTATTATCTGTGTATCTAAATTCCGTGCCTATGCAATTACAATAGTTGTGATTTTAAATGATCCCTAAACTTTTATTATTTCTTCAACGAAGCCTAATTTTAACTTATGCAGAATGCAAATATCTCAAGCGATTGCAAGGTGAGTTACATAAGAATTGCTGAATTTTTTTCACACAAAATTATTTAGCTCTGGAGTCTGGAATACAAGTTATATGAATGAAATATTCATTGATTTTGAATAGAGAATCAGATGATTTATATTTCGATACAGTTTTAAATATTTAAGTGTAATAAATTACTGTAGTACTGTGATAATGTAAAAGTTATCGCCACTGAGTGTATCACATTTTAAAAATTTTTAAATGAAATTGCATTTCAGTTGGAAAGTGTTTCATAATCAATGCTTATGCATGATTGATCTTTCTTGTTTAATATATTTGATTTTACTTAACAATGTATGACCACCAGCTTCGAAAATAGTCGCGCTAATAGACAATAGCTCAGTTAGATTCGATCGCGTAGTCAAAAGATGCACCCTTCTAGGTCATCGAGCGGTTTCTGTGAGGAGGTGCTATGAAAGACCTTTCGAATAGCCCCTCCCCCCCCCCCCCCAATGTTTTCCGTTTCCATGGGGAATCGAAAATCCGACTCCTTTAGGTTCTCTCCCTGGGATGTGTGCAAAGATTTAGCCTTCTAGATCATCAAGTGGGGAGCTTCTGAATGGACTGATCCGACTTTTCAAAAATCTGTTTTCTTCTGCACCACCGGGGGGAAGGGAAAATCGAAAATCTGGCTCCGTTTCCATCTCATAGTTGATACTGTGCAGTCAGTCTTCTAAGTCGCCAAGGAGTTTTGGAGAATCTGAAAAGACAAAAACACGTTAGACAATTATTATATAGATTATTTCATCACCTTTTCATACTTCAATCAGAAATAGAATTTTATCCAAAATTTTTAATTCGATACTTTAATGGATAAGCATGCTACAAAGGTACAAAATGCATCCAATATATACATATGTACAAAATACATGCATAAATATTAACAAAATGCAACCAATGTGTACATATAAACAAAATGCATCCAATATATACATATGTACAAAATACATGTATAAATATTTACAAAATGCATTGAATGTCCAATGTGTACATATATACAAAATGCATCCAATATATACGTATGTACTACAAGTATAAATATTTACAAAATGCATCCAATCTGTACATATACAAAATGCATCCAATATATACATATGTACAAAATACATGTATAAATATTTACAAAATGCATCCAATGTGTACATATATACAAAATGCATCCAATATATACATATATGCAAAATGAATTCAATGTATATACATATATACAAAATGCGTCTAATGTATACATATACACGAAATGTATGTACACTAAGCTGTTGTTAACTTGAAAAAATATACTTTTAAACAATTTTTACGAATTATTTTGAAAGGTCAAAAATTCGATTTCAAGTTTTCCACCGAAGAGCAGGTTTTAAGCATCCCTGAGCACGAATCGAACGTTTTTGAGGTGATGTCTGTGTATGTGAGTATGTATGTTACTATGTCTATATATGTTGGTGTATGTGTGTTATTGCGTATATGTATGTTAGTGTGTGTGTGTGGGGGGGGTGAGGATGCAATATTTCATGAACAAATGGAGCGTCTCGAACAAAATTTGGTATAAATAATAATGAATACTAGTACACTCTTTATTTTAAATGCAATCGAATGTTCGGGAAAAAACCCTAAATTCTTAATCACATATTGAAAAAACCAGTATCTGAATTTTCAATAATGTTACATAAAAGTAAATGTTACATAAACAAATGATGTAATGATACATAAACGAATGACATAACCTTTATAATGCAAACATGATCCGTTCTCGAGATATTGAAATTAAAAATAAAATGCACCCAAAAAATTACATAAATTATAAAAGTAGTAACTATATTGCATATGTTAACTTTCATATGCAATATTATGCGACAATTTTATTAACATCATTCTCGCTGATTTAGTTCATTCCATTCGCAAGAGTTGGTACTAGTTTTGAAGTGTAATAGTTTTCTATTTTGACACTTACCATTTTTCCAAAATTCATTCAGTAATTCGATTCATTCAGTAATTCGTAAGTTCAATCTCAGTAATTCGGTAATGTTAAAAACCAGGTAGTGTCGGATTACTGGATTTGTCGGATAACTGAAAATTAGAAATAGTGGATATATAAAGTGTTTAATACGTAAACTTGTCATAATACGGATTTAATTGAATTTACTATAGTGTGACACGTGCAAAAGAAATCTAGATTTATGCATTATAATATTATACATATTTTACTTTTATGTAGGCTACTATTAGGAATAAAAATAAATATTGTTTAGAGAAATAGTTTTTATAGATGCTTATCTCTTTGTTAATGTCGACGATGTCAGAAGTGTCATTGTTTGATAAATGTTTAGTTGTTCGAAAATGTAACAAGCATCCCTTGAATGGAAAGAAACATCATGTGACAAGAAAAGTGTGACTGTTACCTTCAGCGCTTTGATGTCAGATTATTGAACATGCCGGAGCTTTGAAGAGTCGAATTACTGAGATTGCACTGTATTTATATATAGAAATTTTACTGTATTTATATATAGAAATTTTATTGTACTTATGAATACCAAAAGCTGTACTCTCACTCTGGCTACAACGCTTGGCGATAATTAGAAAAATTGGCAATAAATGTGGCGAAACATCGGCAACTTGATGACTTTCTGTAATGGCGTCAAATTGAAGAAAATATCTTTAAAATTGCAATAATGACGCTAAATTAACGAAAATGACCTCAAATTGATAAATTAATTATTAAAATATTTTAATATATGCGCTATATTGCTTATTGCGGATGCTATCAATATTGCTAACTGTCAATTTAGATTTGCGTGAAATATAAGTCAATTAGGTACTTCCAAATAGTTTTACATGTTGTCATCCAGAAAAGCGCAAAATGTACAATTCAACGTTTAAAACGTTGTCCCGTGGATCTCATACATCCTTTTTGTGCTGTGAAAAAAGTAAATTCATTACATTATCTAGGGAAAGTCATATACCGCCCACATCAGATTATTTTTCACTTCAATAGGAAATAATTTGAACATTAATGCATCAGAAAGTCGAGTGGAGACTCCCACACCCAACATTTCCAGTGAACTCCATGAAGCAGCTCTTCTCCGGAGGTCTTCAATCCACCGTTGGAGAACCACAAATCTGGGAGTAACATCAGATTTTTTTTTAATTAAACACACGATCGTAAACAAGCTTCACTCAAGAACAAAGATGTAAGGTTCTCAGATTTCTCCAACAATAAATCAGTTCAGTAAAAAAAATGTGTTCTCTATGAACCAACACCTAATCTACCGGATAATGGTCTCACGTTCGAATTCATACAACCGATAATAATCTCCTAATTTTCGCTCTTAGTCAAAAAGTCCCATCCCCCCTTCAAGTGTTTTATACGTCATATATCATCAAATTTAATATCGAGCAAAAAAGAACCGCTATTTAATTCGATCATATTTTTTTTTTCTGCCTGTAACAGACTTACCCGTCCTCGGGCACTGTGGAACATGAATGGAAGCTTGCGATGATGAAAACTTCACCAATCATTGAAGTCGTTGACACCATCCCTTTCTTGGGCCCCTCTTACGGTGAGAAGAGGGCCCTCAGGGCCACCTTTAGACAGGACCCATAAAAAATTACTAGATTGATTGTCTGTAAAATGAAAGAAAGTTTTCGCTTCCTGCTAATTTTGGATGTGACCTTGGCTAGGAAAATTCTTGAAGTGCTGATTTTTCCAGTGTTTCCGACTTGCGAGTTATTTTTAATGGATTTTGCTGTCATAAAACGAGTTTTAGTAACAGACATTATGTCTTTATCCGAGAATTCTAGATGCCAATTAAAAGAAATGGAATTAAATTCTTGCATTTCTCAGCTTCTTTTCTCTACAATGTATGGTAATGTATAGAGAAAGTATTGAAATGATATCAATAATTGAAACGAAATTGACACGTGCGTACATCGCGCTACAACATTTGGCGTTTCTAATACCAAAGGTTGCCAAAATGTTAATAAAAGTCACAAAATGAACTCTTTAATAGAAGCAATACTGGACATACGACCTTTCCTAAAATATTAATAAAAGACACAAAATTAAGCCTTCAATAGAAACAACATTGAACAGAAGACATTTTCTAAAAATGTTAATAAAAGATACAAAATTAACCCTTCAATAGAAACAACATTCAACAGGCAACTTTTCTAAAAGCGTTGATAAAAAACACAAAACTAACTCTTCAATAGAAACAACATTCAGCAGACGACTTTTTCTGAAAATGTTGATAAAAGACATAAAATTAACCTTTCAATAGAAACAACATTGGAGAGATGACCATGACCATTTCTAAAAATGTTAATAAAAGACACAAAATTATCCCTTTAAAAGAAACAACATTGAACAGACGACTTTTTCTAAAAATGCTAATAAAAGACACAAAATTAACCCTTCAATAGAAACAACATTGAACAGACGACTTTTTCTAAAACCTTTTTCTGTTTCTTTTTCTTTTTGCCTAACTTTTTTGAAACAAATTATTTCGTGTTGCTAGGCAATGAAATTAAATTGTCCTTATTTTTAAAATTGTTTATTAAGCAGCTGTGTTGATAAGGCAGACAGTTTCAATTTAATTCATCATATCAAAATAATATCGGAATTAACAGAAAAAAACAAATTTAATATATACAGTAATATAATTTGGATTGCATTTTATCTATTGTTGTCACGGGATAAGATTACGGGAATTTTTATATTTTCAATTCTTAAATCATCTGTTGTAGATTAAAAATTCTTTTTCATATTCTTATTTTTCAGATTGTGTCTGATTGTTGCAACAGGAAATAAAATTACGGAATTTTTTATATTTTCAATTCTTAAGTCATCTGTTTTAGTTTAGAAATTGTTTTTCAAATTATTATATTTCAGATTGTGTTTGATTGTTGCAACAAGATTAAAAATAAAATTACGGGATTTTCACTTCTCAAGTCATCTGTTTCAGTTTAAAATGTTTTTTTCAAATTCTTATATTTTAAACTGTGCCTGATTGTTGCAATAGGGATAAGTAGAATTACGGGATATTTTATCCTTTCAATTCTTAGGTTACCTGTTTTAGTTTAGAAATTGTTTTCAAATTTATGTCTGATTGTTGCAACAAGATAGAAAAATAAAATTACGGGATATTTTATGATTTCAATCCTTAAATCATCTGTTTCAGTTTAGAAATTGTTTTTCAAACTCTTATGTTCCAGGTTGTTACAACATTGTTATTGTTACAACAGGATTAAATAAAATTACAGGACTTTTTATATTTTGATTTCCTAAATCATCTGTTTTTATTCAGAAATTGTTTTTCAAATTCTTATAGTTCCGATTGTGTCTGAATGTTGCAACAAGATACAAAACATAAAATTGCGGGATATTTTATGTTTTCAATTCTTAAATCATCTGTTTTAGTTTAAAAATTGTTTTTCAAATTCTTATATTTCAGATTGCGTCTGATTGTTGCAACAAGTTAAAATTATATTACGGGAATTTTTATGTTTTCACTTCTTAAATCAACTGTTTTTGTTTAGAAATAGTTTCTTAATTCTTATATTTCAGATTGTGCCTGATTGTTGCAACAAGATTAAATAAAACTACAGGATTTTTTATATTTTCAATTCTCAAGTCATCTGTTTTAGTTTAAAATATTTTTTTCAAATTCTTATATTTTAAACGGTGCCTGATTGTTGCAATAGATATAAGTAGAATTACGGGACATTTTATACTTTCAATTCTTAGGTTGCCTGTTTTAGTTTAGAAATTGTTTTTTAAATTTACGTCTGATTGTTGGAACAAGATAGAAAAATAAAATTACGGGATATTTTATGATTTCAATCATCTGTCCCAGTTTAGAAATTGTTTTTCAAATTCTTATGTTCCAGATTGTATCTGATTGTTACAACAGGATTAAATAAAATTGCAAGACCTTTTATATTTTTATTTCCTAAATCATCTGTTTTTATTTAGAAATTGTTTTTGAAATTCTTATAATTCAGATTGTGTCTGAATGTTGCAACAAGATACAAAAAAAAAAAAAAATACGGGATGTTTTATGTTTTCAATTCTTAAATCATCTGTTTTAGTTTAAAAATTGTTTTTAAATTCTTGTATTTCAGATTGTGTCTGATTATTGCAAAAAGTTAAAATTATATTACGGGAATTTTTATGTTTTCACTTCTTAAATCAACTGTTTTTGTTTAGAAATAGTTTTTTAATTCTTATATTTCAGATTGTGTCTGATTGTTGCAACAGGATTAAATAAAACTACAGAATTTTTTATATTTTCAATTAAGTCTTCTGTTTCAATTTAGAAATTATGTTTAAACTTCTTATATTTCATATTGTGTCTGATTATTGCAATAGGAATTAGTAAAATTACGTGATATTTTTTATTTTCAATTCTTATTTGTCTGTTTTGGTTTCGAAATTGTTTTCTTATATTTCTATTGTGTCTGATTGTTGCGACAGGATAACATAAAATTGAGGGATGTTTTATGTTTTCAATTCTTAAATCATATGTTTTAGGTTAGAAATTATTTTTCAAATTCTTATATTTCATATTGTGCCTGATTGTTGAAACAGCATAAAATAAGATTACAGGATTTTCAATGTTTTCAATTCTTAAGTCATCCGTTTTAGTTTAAAAAATATTTTCAAAATTCTTATATTTCCGATTGCGTTCGATTATTGCAACATCATGAAAAAGGTACCAAAATTTCTTCTGGTTCTATTTCAGCGTCTTCCATTTGACACATATTATTAACCAATTTTGTTATATATTTTATAAATTGGTTTACATAAGAAATCAATATATATCATATATTATAGATTTGCTGGTAAAATTAATTTTATGCGGCAAAAATAAATAATTTTCTACTTAGTTATTTTTACAATGAAATTAAATATTTAAATAGAATAGTTTGGAAAACAATATGATTTAAAATGCTTTTAATCAATGTTGACTTTTCCTAGATATGTAGTATAACGTATTGGTAAAGTATAACGGGGTCGAAAACTCGAATTCATGTTTTCGACTGTAGAGCACATTTTAGGCATTCATGAACGCGAATCAAACGTTTTTTAGGTGATGTCTGTGTGTATGTGTATGTACGTTAATGTGCGTTTTTGGGTATGTGTATCCGTGAGTCTGAGGACACGATATATAACGAACAAATAAAGCGTTCGAAATAATTTCGTACGATTATTAAAATCATTGAATACTTGAATCAGGGAATGCTGAATTTTAGACGCAACCATGAAGATCCCCAAATTTTCGGCTGCATTTTTGTAAAAATCATTAGAAACTTCAAACCTTCAATAATGTTAATAAATTAATATTTCATACGTGATTTTTCTTTACAAGACGAATGGCGCACATATGAACTATTCTTGCTATATTATTAGCTTTTTTTTAATTAAAGTTATCAAAAAATTACATAAAATTAAAAAAAAATCGTTAAGTACCGCCTAATTGGTTCACTTTTCACATACAATATTACACTAAAAATCTGTTAAAATAATTCTTGTGAATTAAAATCATCAAAAAATTACATAAAATTAATAAAATAGCCGAATACCGTCTAATATGTTCACTTTACACATACAATATTATACAGCAAATCTGTTAACATTATTCTCCTGTATCAATTCCCAAGAGGAGATACTTTTTACTACAGTTTTGTATTTTGGCGCCAAAAAAATTCGCCAATAGTCATTTATTTCCCGAGATATTAATTAAATGTCACTTAGCATTTTTATGAGGAATTTGCACGTGAGTATGAATAAGTCATTCTGTATTGACTAATGATTCGCCAAAATCGCCAAGTTTTAATTGATGCAATGTTAATTCAATGCCAAAAACAATGGTCGTCATAATAACAAGATTCAATTCGTCATAATTACAAATTAAATTAGAAAAAGTTAAATATATTATTCCTATATGGAAAAAATTATTAGAAATTGGATTTCAAATTTTAAGAATCTATTGAATGGAACTCAAACCATCGGTTTTATATAATGAAGTATTAATTTCTTATGATTAAAATCGTTTATCATATGGACTTTGAAGCTTCTTCTTCTTCGATCCAGACCGTCCAACCTACCCGAAGGTGTAAGGTATCTGTTTAGATGGCTCATATGTGCCACACAATTTTGACTGGAACCCAGTGGGGATGACCCCCACAGGAACTATACCTTCTTTCCCCTATCACTAACCTCTCAGAAGGTCTTACGGACCCACATATTTAATGGGCCCGTACTCCGCGTAAATACGGCGACAGTTTGGGCAGAGGCGGGAATCGAACTCGGGTTGACTCTGCAGCTTAGCAGATACTAACCATTTCTCAAATTATCATGTTAGATTTTCGCGAAATAAGTTAATTGGGCATTTAAAGGTAGCTTTGTATGTTGCCATCAAGAAAAGCGCCAAATGTTAATGCAGCACTAATTGCCAAAACATTGCGCACAATGGATCTTGTACATCAATTTCATTCCAGTATGTAAGAAAATGTATGTTTTGCCCACATATTTATATTTTAATCATGACCAACGTTAAGTTCAGCTACTAGTGTTAACATATCATCGAAACTTTTCAGGAAATTACAACTTCATAGTGAAAAATCTCTGATGTGGGCAGCACATGACTTTCCTTGCAGATTCATATTCACGTTCTCTTTATTTCTTCTATAATTTATTAAATTGAGTTTAATAGCAGCCATAATTATTTAAACTAGCAGCCATAATTATTTTAAATTACACTGAATTTGCACTTTTAATTCAATTTTCATTTTCATTTAGTAACTGAACTTAATTTCAAAAGTGGTGTAGCTAAAATGCGAAAAATATAAAATATCTCGAGAACGGCTAATCATAGAGTAATGGCGTTGGTCTTATTCTTTTCATTGTTATGCATTACGTATAAAATAAGCATTTAATGGATATATTTGAGCATACATAGTCTTTTATTTTTAGATTTAACAATTTTTTCGGGCCATTTCGCAAAAAGAGGCAGGCTCTTTTATCCCGAATCGTACCAAAATCCAATCAGCACCCAAGTCACCCACAAGGAACTAACCAAATTTATGAAATTCGGTCTATTCATTTTTCAGTTAGAATGGATGTAATATGTACACAGACAGACAGACACACACACACAGACGTCAAGCTAAAAATAGTGTTTTCGTATTCTAGAAGTCACAAAATGTCGTCGAAAACTCGAGTAGCGATTTTCGGCACGATTCTAACACTTTCCCTGTACTTTACCATGTATTGCAGGGAAAGTAAAAATCTGATGGGAACAACACATAACTATCACTACATAATACAATGACTTTGATTCTTTTACAGCAAACTAATGGTGTAAAAGATCCGCGTCGAATTTTTACTTTCCTTATATACATAATGTATAAGGAAAGTATTGTGATGGGGTCGAAAATTCGAATTCGAGTTTTCGACGGGAGAGCACGTTTCAAGCATCCCTGATCACGAATCAAACATTTTTAAAGTGATGTGTGTGTGTGTGTGCGTGAAAGTATGTATGTGTGTGTACGTGTGTGTGTCTGTCAATGAGTCTGTGGAGACGATAACTGACGAACGAATGGACCGATTCGAACGAAATTTGGTACAAAAATCACAGTCCGTAAACACTAGCAGCTTATTGTTTTCATACGCAATCGAATGTTCAGAACCCGCCTAAATTTTCGAGTGAAATTTTGAAAAAATCGTCAAAAAATCAAAATTTCTAATAAAGTTACGCAAATAGACATTTCTTATGTAATTTTTCATTAGAAAACGATTGACATACATTTTAAAACGCTAACATGAACCGTTCTCGAGATATTGCACATTTTTCAAAAAAATTATCAAAAAGTCATATAAAAAAATATATTTCCTATTGAGAAACATGTTCACTTTTCATATGTAATACCATGCGATGAATTTGGTGACATCATTCTCGTATCACTAGCTCGTTCCATTCATGAAAAAAGATATTTTAGTAATACTTTTGTATTTGAACGCCAATAGTCATTTATCTGCTATAAGAATAACTTATTTCTCCGTCCATAACGCTTGGCGATATTTAGGCGACGAATTTGGCGGAATGTCGCCAACTTGGCGAAGTTTTTAATTGTTGCCAAATTAACAAAAATCTAGCCAAATTGATAAAAAGGACTCTAAATCAATGAAAATTACGACTAATTGAAGAAAATTCAATATGGTGGAAAGAATATAAGTATCTACTATAAGAATAACATTTTCTTAACTGTATATGTAGTAAATTCATTGGATTATATAAGGAAAGTCATGTGTTGCCTACATCAGATTTTTTTAATTACACTGCAATACATGGTAATGTATAGGGAAAGTATTGGAATCATGACGAAAATCGCAACTCGAGTTTTCGACGGATCTACACTCTTCGAGACCTCTCGAATACGATAAAATCCTTTTTAGTGTGACGTCTGTGTGTCTGTGTTGAAGTGTTGAAAACCCAGACCACACAACAGACCCGAAGGCTTACTGTTAAGTGTGTGGCCGGGAACTTTATTTTAGATTCAAGAAGTTACATTACATATTAAAATTGAATCACAGAACAAGTAGTTACATCAAGACAAGCAAAAGATTGGCAACGACAAAACAAAACATAAAAACAATACAATACAGTACAGTACAATACAATGCAATACAAGAGAGACAAAAGGCAGAAAATTGTAAAGAGGGGAAAACCCCGAAGGGAAAAAACCCTAACACAAAATACAAAAGGGAATACAGAAGAAGAAAAGGGACAAGGTTGGAAGACAAAAGGGATAAGACAAAGTTAGAAAAACCAGATAATAAAAAATAAAAAAAAATTAATTAGAGACATAAAACAAGGTTAAAGTGACATATTAAAAAAAATTAATAAAATTTATTACAAGACATTAAAATTTATTACATCAAAACAATAAAATTTATTACAAAAGAAAGCAAAAAAAAATTTAGGGGTTAAAAACAGACGGCTGTAAACCAGGAATCCAAGAGAAAATTTAAAAGCCAAAAAGCGGACGGTGCAGAACAGGAATCCGTGAAGAAGTAATAGGAAATTTCAGGCCAAAAACGGACAGCTGAAGACCAGGAATCCAAGTAAAAATTTATAAAGTCAAGAAAAAGCGGACGGCTGCGAACAAGAATCCGAGAAGAAAAGGTACAAAAAGAGATACAAACAGCAAGAAAGAGAACAGAGGAAAATAAGACAAAATAAATAATTTTTTTTTTTTTCTTTTTTTTTTTTTACCAAAAGCGGACGGCTGTAAAACAGGAATCCAGGAAAAATGTGTGTTTGTGTGTCTGTCTGTGAAGATTTTGTATCCACTCTAACTAAAAAACTAGTGGACCGAATTTCATAAAATTTGGTAGCTAAGTCACTGGTGAGCAACTCTGGTGCTGGTTAGTTTTGGGGACAATTCGGGATAAAAGAACTCGCCTTTTTTTGCGAAATGGCCCGCAAAAATTGTTGTATCCACTCTAGCTGAAAAACCATTGGACTGAATTTCACAAAAATAGGTAGATACGTCGCTTGTGGGTTACCCTGGTGCTGATTAGATTTTAGTACGATTCAGGAAAGAATTACCTGCCTTTTTTTTGCGAAATTACCCTCAAAAATCGTCAAAATCTAAACTAAAAAACTACGTTTGCTCAAATATGGCCATTAAATACTTGATTCATACGTAATTTTTAACGAAGAAAAGAATAAGACCAACCCCATTACACTAGGACTAGCCGTTCTCGAGATATTTTGTTTGTTTCGTATATTCTCTGCGCCACCTTTGAAAATAAGTCCAGTTACCAAATGAGAACGAAAATTGAAATAAAAGTGAATTAAATTTAATTTAAATAAAGAGAACTTGGATATAAGTCTGCAGGGAAAGTCATGTGCTGCCCACATAAGAATTTTAAAAGTTGAATTGCTCATTAACATTGAATGCTTTTTCTAGATAATAAAAACATTCCGAAGTATTATATTTCGCGCAAATTTGACTTGACAATTAGAAATATTGCTAGAATTTATCAATTGATATACTCAATGTTGTTGTTGAGATCCAGACCGTCTGACCTACCAGAAAGGTTTAA